>BJEL01000085.1:0-1390000 GCA_019972355.1 Drosophila kohkoa | reverse complement strand
GAGAACCGATCCCTGTGGGACTCCTCCTGTGACTTCGTACGTTTTCGTTCCTTCACTAGTTTGGTAGCGAAGAATTCTGCCATTTAGGTAGCTTCCTATTATGCCTGTCAGGTGTGGGTTTATGCTCAGGTTGTTCAGACTTTGCATAATCTTGTCCCAGTTCGCTGAATTGAACGCATTCCTGACGTCTAGGGTTACTACCAGGCAGTACTCTTTTTCCCCCCACAGCCAGCGTTTGCCTTCTATGGCCTTCCTTGCCAGGTCCGTCACCTCCTGGATTGCGTGCCTTGTTGATCGGGCCTTCCGGAAGCCAAACTGCGACTTGGAGAGACCCCCAACTCTGTCAATCTCTGCATTGAGTCGCGTGCAGATTACTCTCTCGAGAGCCTTGCCTACCGAGTCGAGCAGACAAATGGGTCTGTACCCGGAAGGGTCTTCAGGTGGCTTGTTCCCTTTTGGTATTAGAACCAGGTCCTGTATCTTCCAGACATTAGGAAACACTCCTTCCAGCATGCATTTGCTAAAGGTGGAGGCAAAACACCTTGGTTGGATCTCGAGGGCCTTTCTAGCCACTGCACTCGGTATTCCGTCTGGGCCTGGAGCTTTCCCTGGCTTAATCAAACGTGCTGCCGACAGGACTTCATCCTCTGTCACTTGGGCGAACGTCGAATCAGTAGCCAACCCATATATCGATCTCGGCTGGCTCGGGAATAGGTGTGCTACTGTTTTCGCCAATAGTTCTGGGCATGATGGGCAAGCTGGTCTGAACGCGTGGAGTTTTTTCATAGCCAGCTTGTAGGCTGAACCCCAGGGGTCGGCGTCGGCTTCGTCGCAAAGCTCTAGGAACAGCTTCCTCTTGCTGCTTTTAATTAGCGATTTCAGTACGCGCCTTTTTTCCCGCAGTGCCTGGTGATGGGCGTCTGCTCTGTGCGATCCAAGTGTAAGGGTCCTCTGGTACCTTCGTCGTGCCTGAAAGCAATCCTTGCGGGCCCTGGCGATATCCTGGTTCCACCAGTATACAGGTTGGTGCTTTGTACCTCGTCCTGCTTTACGCATTGATGCATCGCATGCCTGGGTTAGCCTGGACATGAGCTGTCTCGTGCTGTTTGCTGCCGAGCCGTTGACCTCCAGTCCATGGAGCATGGTTTCGAAAATCTCTTTATCGAACGTTTCTGCTCTGTATCGGATTGGCCTGTTGGGTACCGAGGGGTAGGGGCGTCCGTGGATTTCGGTAACTATGGCTTGGTGGTCACTATGGGTGTATTCACTGCTAAGACTCCAGGAGGCTCTCGGGGCTAGTGAGCTACTCACAAAGGTCAGATCAATTACTGAACCTGCCGTTCCTCTACTAAATGTGTTTGCACCCCCCCGATTTAGGAGTACTACATCTAGTAGAGCAACAGAGTCCAGGACTGCCCTACCTCTTGAGTTGGTGCATGTGCTTCCCCATTCGGTCGCCCAAGCATTGAAGTCTCCAGCAATGAGGCACGGGGTTTTACTTCTCGCATCGTTGACCAGCTTGTCGAGTATGCTGTTGTAGTCCGCCTGGCTGAGTGACGGGGCAAGATAGCAACTGTAGATGTACAGACCCTGTACCTTGGCACGGATAAAGCCGTTTTGGGCCATGACCTCGGTAGCTGGTGGGGCCTGCTGCCCACAACTCCAGACGGCTGCCTTACGCGATTTATCTCCAACCCAAGTGTTGGAGGATTTAATGCGATAGGGTTCGCTCAATATAGCCACGTCTGTCCTTGACTCTCTAACTTTTTGCGTAAGCAGGTCCTGTGCTGCCTCGCAGTGGTTCAGGTTCAGTTGATAGAACCGTGTCATCTTCCGCTTGTTTTGCTGAGCGCTTTTTTAAGGTATGGGCACCTACTGCTATTCGCCGAGTGGTCTACTGCCTTCTCTCCTTTCCTGCTGCAGAGTATACATTTTGGGGCATTGTTGCATAGCTTCGCCTTGTGGCCTGTTTCCCCACAACTGAAGCATGTGTCCTTATACTCTACTGTTTCGGTGCACCTACCTGCTACGTGACCGAAGTCCATGCATTTAAAACAGCGGACTAGCTGGACCCTCCTTCTTATGCGACAGATAACCCAACCTACTCGCACTTTGCCAGCTTCTACCATCTTATTGGCCGAATCGACTGGGAGTCTCAGCGTTGCTGTCTGCGTTCCTCCGTAGGCCTTCCGGAATGAGACGATGCAGGATTTTGTGATCCTCACCTCTCCGAACTGTGTTATCAGTGCCTCCAGAAGTTCCTCCTCTGATGTCACTTCATCTATGTCCTTCACCTCTATGACTGAGGACTCCGTCAGCGCTATCACCTCTACACTAGGGCCCAGGAAGTCTTGGACTGCCTCATGTATACCCTTCGTGATTGGATCTCCTGACTTTTCGAGCTCGAAGAGAAGTTCACCCTTTGCTGTTTTCCGTATGCCTCTGACATGGTTAGCAAGCTCCTTCAGCTTTGGCTCGGCTTTCACGGATCGCAGTATGTCAGCATACGATACGTCGTTGGACCCTCTCACTATTATCGCATCCGGCTTAGCTGATTTGGTCCTTCTGGCCCGCTTTGGCACCTTCTTCCACTCCTTGCTCTTGTTGGTATCGACGCCTGGTTGGTGGGTTTGCGGCCTCTCTTGAGGAGCTGTCGCCGATTTGGGTTTGTGAACCTGCCCTCTTGATTTTTTGGGTGTAGGCGGCGGTGACACCTGGTCGCCTCTCTCCTCTCTGGTTCTCTTGCCTTCTGCAGCCCTTGGCTCCGGAGATGTTTTTGTTGCCCTCTCTTCATCCACTGCCGCGTAAAGCTCCATGATATTATCGATAAGATTCCTCATTGGTTGGTGGATTGTGCGTCTCCCTTCCAACATCTTGCTAAGAGCTCTTATCTTTTCTCCCAACACGTCGAAGCTTCGAGTACTATCGATAACGGCTCCTTGCGATTCCCCTCCTCTATTCTGTGGGGCCACCGAACACGTGGGTTCCTCTGTAGGATCCTTCGGCTTTGCCTTTGGTGATCTAATCGTTTTCTTACTGCCCTGGAAAGGATTAAATATGGGCTCCGAACTATATCCGCTCTCGCCATATTTCACTCTCCTGTGTAGGGCGCTTGTCATGTTATCTGCTTCGGTGGCCAAGTTCGCCACCACCGAGGCATTGCGGTCATAGGATTTCGACGACCGGGGGCCCGCTTGCTCACCCCTCGAGATCGCCGGTACTGGGGATCCGACTCCCTGCACCGTAAGGTTGGTTCCTTTAGGACCTTCCATATTGATTATTATCTTCTGGGAATCACCCATAGCATTTGTTTAAGGTCTCACTGCCAGACCATGATCGCCTTCTCGCTTTTGCTGGCCCTTAAACGGGTGTTCAGAGGGCTACCCGGGCGTTACCTGACCCTAGTGGTCGGCGGTAGCGAGCTACTTGTCGGGCTACGATTGGAATCGATCTGGCCCCTACCAAGTTAGAGGCAGTCAGAGTCTTTCCGCTGTAAGGCGCCAATCGGTCACGACCAACACCGTTTTGTTCACCCTTTAGTCGCCTCGTACGACAAGCGGGTATACTGTGGAGGAATTCTATTGCCCGCCATCCACACGGGTGTGTGTGTGTGTGTGTGTGTGTGTGTGTGTGTTTGTGTGTGTGTGTGTGTGTGTGTGTGTGTGTGTGTGTGTGTGAGTGTGTGTGTGTGTGTGTGTGTGTGTCTGTGTGTGTGTGTGTGCGTGTGTGTGCGTGTGTGTGTGTGTGTGTGTGTTTTTTTTTTTTTTTTTTTTTTTTTGGTATGCGCCACGGTAGGAAAATCTTCTGAAAGATCCCTTCTACTCCAGTAGAAGGGTATGTGCGATTCTTACGCACTAAAAACCTCCGCCTGCTCCTCTGTCCTTTGTGTCGGCTCACCGGGACGTGTCAATAATGGTAGTACTTCGGTGAGCAGGATAAGTGCTCCTATGCACTCCTTCTATTGCAACGCTGTTTGCGGTTTCTCGGTTGTCTTAAGTCGCCTTTTACGACAACCTGACTGGGCTGGGGTGGTATTCTTTCCCGCCGACCTCACGGGCACCAGGCGCATTTTTATTGTCTGCCTTCTCGGTTTGTCATCTCGTCGGCACGGACTCGTCTCATTATCTTAATGATAATGCCATGGCCCGCCTTCCAGGAGTTTGTATCCGCCATCATAGTCTTGATCAGTTCCCTCGGTCTCATTTGGGAGCCTGTCATTCTAGTCAGTTCCTCTCGCTCGTCTGAGAATCTGTGGCACTTGCAGAGTACGTGTTCTGCAGTCTCTTCCTCGTCCTCGCAGTACACGCATTGAGGGGTATCGACGTGTTTGAACCTCGCTAGATATCCACGGAAGCAGCCGTGGTTCGTAAGAAACTGTACTAGGTGGTAGTCCAGCTCCTTATGCTTACATCTAATCCAGGCTGCGACGTCCGGGATTAGATATTGTGTCCAGCGTCCCTTTTGTGACTCATGCCATCTGGTCTGCCAGTCCACCAACAGTCGTTCATTGGCGCTAGTTTTACTGACCCCTTCGCGCATTGCCGCCAGAGCCTTGATCTCCAAATCGATGGGCGGAATGCAAGCGAGTACAAGTGCCGCATCTTCGGATATGGTCCTGAACCCTCTGATGAGTCTTAGGGCCATTGTCCGGTATACTGCTCGTGCCTCTTTAAGATAGGATGTTCTCTCTGTTACGCTCTTCCAAATTGGAGCTGCGTATAGCAGTGTCGCCTTCGCTACTGATACCAGTAGTCTCCTCGCCGGCATCTTGGGACCACCCGTATTCGGCATTAGCCTAGCCAGAACCGTGGTTGCCATAGCCGCTTTCCTGCTGGCATATTTCATATGCTCGCTAAAGCTAAGCCTATGGTCGATTAGGACTCCCAGGTATTTTAATGAGTTTGCCGACTCCAAGTGGACCCCGTCTACTGTTATCTGCAGCTTCTCCACCGCTTTCCTACTGCTTAGCAGTACCACCTCCGTCTTTTGTGCTGCAATTTTGAGGCCTACGCTCTTAAGCCATCCTGTAGCTGCCCTTATGGTGTCATTACAGCTTGTTTGCAATTCAGGGAGCGTTTTTGCAACTGCAGTGATTGCCACGTCGTCTGCGAAGCAATGTAGCTCTGTATCTCTTGGTTTAGTTATTTTAATTATCCCATTGTACATTATGTTCCACAGGATCGGGCCAAGGACCGACCCTTGAGGAACGCCTGCTGTAACTTCGTAGCTTTTGGGACCGTCTTCCGTATCGTACCAAAGTACCCGGTCTCTAAAATAACTACCGATCACCGCCTTTAGATACTCAGGGATACCGATCTTAGTCATGCCACTGAGTATGCTGGCCCATGTTGCTGTATTGAAGGCATTTTTAACGTCAAGAGTAATTATAGCGCAGTACTTTTTGGCCCCTCCCAGCCATCTTTCCCCCGCTAACGCCTTTGAGGCTATCTCACGGACCTCCTCCAGTGCATCAAGGGTACTCCTCCCTCTCCGGAAGCCGTATTGCTGATGCGCCAGCCCACGTGGTCCCTCTGTGTACGTTTCCAAGCGGCAGTACAGGATACGTTCAAAAAGCTTCCCCACTATGTCCAGTAAGCACAGTGGGCGATATCCGCCAGCAGTATTGGTCGAGGCTCCTTTCCCTTTCGGGATGAGGACCAGTCTTTGGTTCTTCCAGCGTGTAGGGAACATTCCCTCAGCAATGCATTGTTGGAATGTATTGCAAAAGATCTCGAGCTTGGCTTCAGCTATGGCTTTAATCACCCCTCCTGGTATTCCGTCCAGCCCAGGGGCCCTGGAGGGCTTGATCCTCTTAGCGGCCGAGACTACTTCCTCCGGTGTTATCCTCGGGAACTGCTCACCAGTCGTTATCTGTGCTGGTTGCCAGAGGGTGGTCTGCTTCGGGAATAGCTCCTCGACAATTCTGGCCATAATTTCTGGCTCTAATTGTCCTTTCCCTCCTGTTACTTTGATCCTTTTATAGACTATCTTGTACGCCATTCCCCATGGGTCCTCGTCTAAGCTCGTGAGTAGCTCCTTAAACGCTCCTGCCTTAGCTTTTGTTGATGCGAGCGCATTGCTAAGTGAGAGGCACACCTCCGCTCCGCCGACCGAAAAGCACTCAAAGCTTTTTCGCTCACTAGCAATGCGCTCAGTGCGTAAGAATGCACTCAAGCTCCAGTGCTCTCAACTTCTCTCTCCCGCAACTCACCACCGCTGAGCCGCGCTCAGCATAGATCGCCGAAATGCCGTCGGCTTTTGGCTATTGGTTAGTAACAAACCACGCCTCTCTTACATCGGTTTAATTACCCCCCCATTTCTGTGCGCCATAAAAACCCGCCAAGTTACAATAAACCTACAAATTATATATAAGAAAAAACGCGAGTGTTTTTATTTTCGGGAAGCAAGACATTCTTGGAACTTTTCAGCGCCCCCACGAACATTTGGTCCTTCGAGCCGGAGCTCATTATCATCGGCTTTGCAGCATACTACGCTGATAAGTATCACAAGTTTTTTCTATTTGTCCTATTCCTTCTACCACGGTCGTCCGCCCCTCCAATTCCACCATATTGCGCAAAAGTTTTTCCAATAGCTTTTGCCAATTGCCTTCTTTGTTCTTCGGACGACCTTTTCCATGGTTTTTTGCCTAATTAAATTTATAATAAATAATTATATCTGTTTTTTCCGCCAATCGCGTACGTATGTATGCATGTGTGTTTTTTCCTTTTTTTTTGTGCAAGTGCAAGTGCAGTGACAAGTGTAAATTATCCAGAGAGAAACATTTTTTAAAGTGCGAAGATTATATATTGTATACTCCATACATATATAATCATACGAATTAATTAACTTAAATCCAAGTTGCGTGCCAGAATTTCGTTTTTGCTTAATTCTTATCCGTTATTTCTTGTACGTTTGTATGTCGCGGTAATTGCCGACATACATACATACACACACATATTTCGGTGCACTCTCCGCACCAGCTTGCAGCCGCGCTTGCTCTCGCGCTCTCTCAATACACACACACGCACTCTTGTGCATTCGCTGTTGTCCGCACTTGCTCTCGCTCTCTTTTGTGTTACATACAAATATACGTGCACTTCGCTTGCTTAGACGTTGGCAGCGCAGTGCAAGCACATACATACATACGTACATACTGATGTGCATGCTTAACCGCGTGTATAAGTACTTCTGCGAGTGAAGTAACAGATTGGCAGGGCAGCGGTAGTCGCACTCGACATACCCTACCCTTTTTTTGAATTTTTTTTTGCCAAGTGATATTTTTAGTGTGTGTATTTGAGAGCAACTCCCAGCTCAAGTGTCGGTGTATCGGCTTACTCCGGCCAGTGTCCCACACACATCGACATACACACACACAAATACACACCTACATAAAAATACACTTTTCCTTCCACCATATCTCCATATTTAAATATATAAATAATTTTTTTTTTTTTTTTCGTGACAATTTATTTATTATTTTTCCATCCAGCGCTTTTTTAACCACATTTGTGTTTTTTCCAGCGTATTGTATTTTCGTGGTATTTTTCCGTGCCTTTTTGTTCTTGTTTTCGACAATCATTTGCTTGATTGACGCGGGAAATTTCCCCCGCCCCCTTTGCGTTCGTTGCCTGTGTCCGAAGTCCGTACCCATTTGGGTACAAAATACCTCAGCACTACCTGTGGTATTTTTTCTAGTATTTTTTTTTTGTATATTTTCTACTAGTTACATCCATTCCTTCCGTCCCGATCCACAAGATGGCCCAAAACAAAGTAGACACAGCGTTGACGAGATTCATCGCCGCGACTGATCGTATCAGACACTTTGCGGCGAGAGTCAACAATCTTTCGGCTGGTAGCCCATCCCTATATACGTGCCAAGTCCGAAGGGACCAGATGCGTTCCTTATGGGAAAAGGTCGAGAATGAGTATGAGGCTTGCTCTTGCGTCATGTCTGAGGAGATGACCACAGAAGAGCTCCCTACTGTTCAGGCCAAGTACGAGTACTGCTATGCTGTCTACGAGCAGTGTGCAGCTCAGTTAGGTGAGCAAATAGCCAACGCATCCCAGGCGCTCACCCCCCGTACACCCGTACAACCACAAGCCGTGCAATACATGCCCACAGGGTGTCGATTACCTCCGTGCGACACCGAAGTTTTCGGAGGCGATTACACTCGCTGGCCCACTTTCCGAGATTTATTCACGGCTCTCTACATCCAGAACCCGAGACTGTCGGAAGTTGAGAAACTTTTCTATCTCAACTCCAAGACCAGCGGTGAAGCCCATGCCATTGTGTCAAAGTCTCCTTTGACAAATGAAGGGTTCCAGTCGGCGTGGTCCAGCTTGACTGAGCGTTTCGAGAACAAACGGTTGCTCGTAAACAGTCAGCTGAGAACTTTGTTCAATTTGCCCGCCATTGGGCAAGAGTCGGGTTCCTCTATTCAGGAGTTGCAGAGCACCATTCAAGGGTGTCTGACAGCCTTAGAGCACTCGAAGATCAACGTAGAGAATTGGGATTGCATCCTGGTTTTCTTGTGTTCTTCGAGGCTCCCCAAGTTGACCCTTTCTCTTTGGGAACAGTCAATCCAAAGCAAGAGCGAGATTCCAACGTGGGTTGACATGAACGCTTTTCTTCTAGAGCGCCATCGCACCCTAGAAGCGATAGCGGAGGTGTCATCCAGCACAAACGCTCCGACGGTTCCAAGAGCCTCACCCATGAAGGCCCCCGTCTCCAGGCAGGTCAACTCTTTTAAGAGTAGGGTGATCATTAAGACCCAGACCTGCAATTTCTGTTCCCGGGAGAATCATCCGATTCGATTGTGCCCTCGCTTCCTCAAGATGGGTGTCAATGAAAGGGTCAACCATATTAAGCAACAGAAGCTGTGCTTGAACTGTTTCGCACGAGGCCATGTCCTGGCCGAGTGCACAAGTGCGCACAGCTGTTTTACATGCAAGGGTCGTCATCATACACTCTTGCATCGAGTCAACCCGACGCCGACAGTCACTAATCCCATTCCTAGTATACAGTCCATTCCTTCCCAGTCAGCTAATGTGCAATCATTCCGGGCAGTTAACACACAAGGTGTTCTGCTGAGTACAGCTGTTGTACACATTTGCCATCACGGCGTTCGGCACACAGCACGGGCTCTGATCGATTCCGGATCAGAGGCTACCTTCATTTCTGAACGATTGTTCAAGCGCTTGAGGATGCCATACACATCCGTTCAAGCCCACGTCTCTGGGCTGACTCAAGTTGTAGCAGCCCAGCCCCGAAAGCATTGCCAATTCCTAATTGGCTCCCCGTTGCGACCAGATCTGCAGATTGAGGCATCGGCTCTCGTCCTTCCTCAATTAGCAGGCAAACTGCCCTCATGCTCTGTCCCACAAACCATCCTCGACAATCTGCCAAGCATTCCGCTGGCCGACCCCAAGTTCTATGAGAGTTCACAGATAGACGTGCTTTTAGGCGCGGATATCCTCCCATCCGTTCTTCTCGGCGGCTCTCGTCCGAACGTTTGTGGGACCCTCATTGGTCAAGAGACCATTTTCGGTTGGATCCTGACCGGCTCAGTGTCGGGATCCACTGCTAACTCCATCTCGTCCTTTTCGACTCGACTGTCCGTCGATCGAACTCCTACGATCGGTCCTGTGACAGGACCCCCCTCCAAATCTATTTCAGTTTTTTCGGCTCGACTGTCCGTCGAACGAACCCTTAAGAATGGTCCTGTGACGGGACCCCACTCTGATCCTTCTTCGGTTCGACTGTCCGTCGAACGATCCGCTAAACGCAAGCCTTTGTTAGGCACCCATTCAAAATCGGTTCCAACACCTTCGGCTCGACTATCCGTCGACCGAACCTATACGATTGATCCTGTGACAGGACCTCCCTTAGAGCCTCTTTCAGCTCGACTGTCCGTCGAACGATCCCGGACGGAGACGCAGTCTTCCTCTGCACCGATGGCACCGGTCACTCCGCCTGGGGTTCCCGTGCCTCCCGGCACAACCTCGCGCCAGCCCAGGAGCCGACGCGACCACCCGGCACCCTCCAGAGGAAAACCACCAAGGACGTTCCGTGTCAACGTTTTCCATGCCGGCATCCACCAGGCCGGCATCCACAGGCCCACTCACCCACGCTCCCGGCCCGTGCCTAGCTCCCGCAGACGGCACTTTCCAGTGCAAAGGAGTGAGTATACTCCCCCCCGCGGCGATCGGGCTAGACACGGGAACGGCGGCTTTCAAAGTGCGAGTGCCTTTAGATCCGTGTTGTCCAGTAAGCCGCATCAGCGAGTCGTTGCCAGGGGCCTTGGGCCTCTCCATCACTCGCATGGGCGCTGAAGGAGTCTGCACGGCGTCGTAGCACTCCAAGACAAACCAACTTTATCTATCCTGATATTGTCCTGCCGGGTATCCTCCCAAGTCTGATGTTCTTTGCAATCCCAATATTGCAAGGGGGGGAGAATGTTGATGCGAGCGCATTGCTAAGTGAGAGGCACACCTCCGCTCCGCCGACCGAAAAGCACTCAAAGCTTTTTCGCTCACTAGCAATGCGCTCAGTGCGTAAGAATGCACTCAAGCTCCAGTGCTCTCAACTTCTCTCTCCCGCAACTCACCACCGCTGAGCCGCGCTCAGCATAGATCGCCGAAATGCCGTCGGCTTTTGGCTATTGGTTAGTAACAAACCACGCCTCTCTTACATCGGTTTAATTACCCCCCCATTTCTGTGCGCCATAAAAACCCGCCAAGTTACAATAAACCTACAAATTATATATAAGAAAAAACGCGAGTGTTTTTATTTTCGGGAAGCAAGACATTCTTGGAACTTTTCAGCGCCCCCACGAACAGCTTTTGCTATTTCTTTTTGTAGTGCAGCTCGGACTAGTTTGTACTGTTCGATCAGCTGTGGATGGTTGTCGCGTCCTCTCGCCCGCTGCGCCCTTCTTCTCGCTGAGTGGCATTCTGCCCTCATATTCCCCAGTGTGTCACACCACCAGTATACCGGGGGCTTATTCTTGCGGCTGGTTTTTCTTCGCGGCATTGTTGCATCGCATGTTTTTTCCAGTAGCAAGTTCAGATTCGCCACCATAGTCTCCGCTTGACCTACTGGATTCTCCAGTTCGTCAATAATGTATTTTAGCATTGCATTGTCAATTCTTTTCGTGTCCCAAGCACGACCCATTTGCCTCCTCTGCAGTCTATTCGTCCCACTCGTTAATTGTATCTTAAAGGTAATTAACGCATGGTCACTCAGCGTAACGTCGTCCAGGACCTTCCAATTGGCATTCGCTGCTATAGATCTGCTAACAAAGGTAACGTCGATATATGATGAGCCTCTGTCGTTGTCAAAAGTCGGCCTGAGTCCGTCGTTCAACAGAACCAGGTCTAGCATGTACATCGCGTCCACTAGTGCTCTACCTCTACGATTTGAAGCTCTGCTACCCCACTCTAACGCCCAGGCATTGAAGTCACCCGCTATTACGACAGGGCCACGGCCTCTTGCGTGTTCCACCAGCGCCTCTAACATCCCTTCAAATTGTTGCAGGCTGTCACTAGGAGGGGCATAGCAGCTGTAGAAGTGTACTCCTTTAACTTTGCCATAGGCAAAACCGCTTAGGGGGGGTTTTGTCTTTCTTGCACTTGGAATCCCGCGCAGCACTTTATTGCCGACTTGCCTGTCTCGTCGAATATTGTATCTACGTCAGCGTTCCCTCCACTTGGGATGTAGGGTTCGCTCAGTAGGAACAAGTCAATTTTCCGTTCCACTGCCGTCTGTTGTAAGAGGCTCTGGGCAGCCCCACAGTGGTTAACATTAAGCTGGGCAACATTAATGTATTCCTGCATTGTGCTGTTTGCTAGCTCCTGCTTGTTGTTTGGCCTTCCTATAAGTTGGACATCCAGAACTGCCCGTAGCGTGGTTTCTGTCCATATCCTCCTTACATATTAAGCAGGAAGGCTTCTCTACGCATCCTTTCGCTTTGTGTCCTCTGCCTCCACATCTTAGACAGCAGTCTGATCGGTCAGCATTCTGACAGTTGCTGGCTTGGTGCCCGTACCCTAGGCATCTGTAACATCTCTTCGGTTGTACATCCTGAGTAATACGGCACCGTGACCATCCCACCGTTAGTGTCCCTTTTTTGAGCACCATGATAGCATCATTGACATCTAGCATAACGATTGCTATTTGTGTTCCATCTTTCATCATTCGAAGGCTTTGCACATCCGGTCTCCCGATTCCCCTAAATTGGGTCATCATGCTTTGAGCAAGATCTTCAGCATTCGTTGCCTCGTCCATTCCAGTGCACTTCAGGGCCGTTCTTTGTGATCCTGAGCGCACGGTGGCAATATTGCTGAGGGAGTTCTCGATCGCTTCTTTGATGTTCCGGTCTCCAGTGTTTTTTCCCTCCATTTCTAATATTAATTCTCCTTTTTGAGTCCTCCTGATTTTGTGGACGAGCTTACCCACCTCTTTCAGGTTCGGATCCTCCTTCATTTTTCGAAGGATGTCCACGTACGTCATCTCCCCTGTCTTTTTTAGTATAAGTGCCTCCGGTTTCTTACGCAATCGTTTAGGCCTTACTTTTACCCACTCCTTGACGCTATGGGTTGAGTTATCCGGGGCTTCTTGGCTTCTTGGCTTCTTCAGCACCTCTGCATATTTTGCTGCCCTAGGAGTCTTTTCCCCCATCTTCCCAACGGCCTCCTGCCCACTGCTTTCCATAAGGATTCCCTTGGTCCTTGGAATTACCTTGGTCCTTGGGGCTTCCTTGATATTGGCAGTTGGTTTTCGCTTCTGGTGCCCCTCCGTTTGGGTATCAGTACTCTTGGGAGCGGCGTCTTTCGCCTTGCACTCCTGCAGCGCTAGTGCTCTTTTATTAAGTGCGACGAGCTCTGCTATTGCGTCCTTCGATCCTTTCGTGACGTGTCTTTGTGTCTCGAAAGCCGTCATCAGTAGGATGATCCTACTCTGCATTTTGGCTAGTACACTGCCAAGGTCCTCATCTTCGCATGCCGTAGAAAGATCCAGGGGGCGCAAAGGCGAACCGGGGGGCGACTTCGCTCCTATCTTTAGAGACGGCACGCTGATACGATCGATGGCCACGTTGCTTGTATCTTTAGATGCTGGGGAGGCCAAGTTTGCCACCTCTTCAGCACTGCGGTCGCTGGATATCGACGGCGGGGGGCCCGCTTGCTCACCCCTCACAACCGCCGGCACTGGGTTTCCTACTCCCTGACGGATGTTTACAAGACCACTACCCTGTTTGAGTTTTGATTTCGAACTATTTAAATTATAAAAACGTTTGGCCATTTTATAGCAACCTCAATCAACAAACGTTTCCCATTGAATGAAGTACTTCTCTCACTAACATGCATTTTTTAAGACAAAAGAAAAGCATACTAGTACGAAACATTGAGGGTGGTGGACATGGAGAGAATAATCAACAACCTCGACATAGTGTTTTTTCTACCCAATACAATTAGAGCATTAATTGTTAAATCATCAAATTGTGGAAAAACCCATGTGATGCTTAGTCTTATAGAGAGTCCCAATGGTCTCAAATTTGAAAATATTTATGTATTTTCAAAGAGTTTATACCAACCCAAATATGAATATTTGGAAAAACTTATCAAACCAATTCAAGGAATGAGATATTTTACGTTCTCCGCACGAAGCTAAAAATAATTCCATTATGATATTCGATGATGTGGCATGTGAAAAGCAGGATAATATCCGAAACTATTTTTGTATGGGAAGACATAGGAATATTGATTCATTCTATTTATGTCAAACATACACACAAATACCGAAGCATTTAATACGTGATAATGCTAATTTTATTATAATGTTTAAACAAGATGATTTGAACATACGTCATATATATCGAGATCACGTAAACAGTGACATGGACTATGAATCATTTATGGAAATTTCACGAAAATGCTGGGAGGAGAAATTTGGATTTCTACTAATCTCTAAAGATGATGATATGAAAAATGGGCGATACAGAAAAGGCTTTGATCAATTCATTATACTTTAAAAATATGAATATAAAACTAATGATATGATGATTAAACAACAGTTCAAACTCAGACTTCAAAATGTCTACATCACTAACATTTGCATTAAATGGAAACACATCAGTTATAACCGAAAATTTTTTCCCACAAATTGAATTAAATAGAAATTATGAGTGTGCTCTCATTGACTTTCACACATACAATTCTATACCAAACGTAGATAGAGGGAACAATCTATTTCATATTGGAAATAAATGTATAGAAATACCTGTTGGATCGTATGAACTCGAAGAGATTGCAACATATATTATTGATGTCCTAAAGGGGTATGGTTCTTATGATGTGTTAAAAATAGAAACCAACAATTATACGTTGAAAGTTCAAGTTACCACTAAAAATAGAAACCAACAATAATACGTTGAAAGTTCAAGTTACCACTAAAAAAGAAACAGTATATTTTAATCGTGAACGAAGTATTGGAAAACTATTTGGATTTGGTGCACGTATTCTAAAACCGCACAATACTGAAATTTATGTCTCAGATAATCCTGTGAATATTTTAAAAGTAAATACAATTAGATTGGAATGTAACATTATCAGTGGCTCATATGTAGGTAATAGACCAAATCATGTAAAATGAGTATTACACCACGAAACTTGATTTATTTACCTATCAACACTAGAGAAATACGCACGCTCGAAGTACGGATAACTGATCAGGAGGGGGAATTAATCAATTTTCGAGGGGAAACTATATCAATTCGTCTTCATTTACGAGTAACAGAATGATTATTTATAATAAAAGGTCGTTACATCACCTCACAACTCGCATTACTAAATGTAAAGGTGAAGTGAAAACACCATCATCATTACCATCTCGAGGACCATCATATCCACGACCTGCGGTATCATTAAAAAATAAACTGATTTTAAAATCACTTGGATTTATTATTCAATAAAATTACTACCTTCATTTCAAATGAATGCAATTTTTTTGTGCAAGATAAACCTCACAATGATGAGAGTATCACGAAAAAAGAATATCACACTTATTACCCATATCAGCAGAACTTCAAAACAAATGATGAAGTTCGTATTACAATACAAAACCAAGATTTGTATGTGTTGCCGTCTGAAAGTTTCCTCCACTTTGAAGGGACACTTAGTAAAATTACTAACCAAAATTCGGGCACAAGTACAACAAATGATGTTGCCGGCTTGCTTAAAAATAATTGCATGGCCTATTTTTTGGATGAAATAAGATATGAATTGAACGGATGCGAACTGGATAGAACACGGTTTACTGGAATCACATCTACTCTGAAAAACTTTCTTTCTATTGGCCGACAGGAGTCTCTATGTTATCGTAATGCCGGGTGGAGTGGAGGAGAGAGTATATCTTCCGGAGGTCATTTCAGATTTTCAATACCACTAAAAATGCTAATGGGATTCGCTGAAGATCATAAAAAAGTTATATTAAATTGTAAACATGAACTCATTCTCTTGCTAGCTAAAAATATGAATGATATGTTTGAAAAAACAGTCGGAGGTGTTGAACATAAAATTGCTATACAGAGCATTAGTTGGAAAGTACCCCACATTGTTCCAAGCGATACTACTAAAATTAAAATGTTCAATGTAGTCAAAAGTGGAGCTACACTTCCACTTTCATTCCGCAGCTGGGATTGTTATATAAATCCCTCGTTGGTACAGGGGACTCATCATGTATGGAACGTTAAGCTAGCTGCAAATAGAGAACGTCCACGGTTTGCAGTCATTGCGTTTACATTAAATGGTAATCTAATTACAAACAATTTGAGAAATGCAAAAGTGTATTTAAATTCTGAAGTCTATCCATATAAAGATTTAAATGTAAAATTCAATGAAAATCGGTTTGCTGCCTTGTATGATATGTACATGAAATTCCAAGAGAGTTACTACAACCGGGAGCCTCGTGCACTTTTATCACCACTGGACTTCAAGTCAAAGGCTCCTATTGTTGTTGTTGATCTTTCATATCAAAACGAGTCGGTCAAATCAGGGCCAATTGATGTTAAAAGGGGGGGAGGATGTTGATGCCAGATGATGGCAGGAGTGACCACTCAAAACAGCTGACAGTGTGGTCACGATCGATTGATATCGATAGCGACAAAGTTAGTATACTGTGCGTGTGACCTTGTCACACGCGCAGTCACACTGATCTAGTTTATCCTCATGTTGGTCACCCTGCCCACTTTTAGTGCTTTTTCCTGATAACATATGTTCTACTTCGCTGACCTGCACAACAAGTGTATATTTTCAAGTGCAATAAAAGTAATTGTAAATTTACAAATTCTAATAATTCGAAAGTGCAAGTGTTATTATTTATCTGGAAGACGCCCCCCTACACATTATATACATACATATTATTAGAAAAACCGCGAGTGTTTTCATTTCTACGGGAAGAAACTTTGGAACTTTCAGCGCCCCTACGGAAACATTGGTCCTTCGAGACGGATATTCATCAACTTATCATCGGTATTCCAGCATACTCCGCAGATAAGTACCACAAGTTTTTTTCCATCTTTCCTATTACTTCTCCCACGGTCGTCCGCCCCTTGACTTCCGCCATATTGTGCAAAAGATTCCAATATCTTTTGCCAAGTTGCTTTCCTTTTTGCTTCGGACGACCTTTTCTATGGTTTTATCCTATATACATTTATAATAAATTATTATATCTGATTTTTCCGCCAATCGCGTACGTATGTATGCATGTGTGTTTTTCTTTTTTTTGTGAGTCCAAGTACATAGCAGTGATAAGTGAAAAGTATTCAGAGAGATACATATACTAAAGTGAGAATATTATATATTGTATACTCCATACATATATAAACATTTAAATTAAATAACTTAGTTTCAAGCTTTGTGTACCGGCATTTCGTTTTGCTTTAATTCTTGTCCGTTGTACGTTTGTATGTCGCGATAATCGCCGACATACATACATACACACATATTTTGTGCACTCTCTTTTGACAGCAAGCGCACCGGCTTGCAGCCGCGCTTGCTCTCGCTCTCTCACCACACACACACGTACTCTTGTGCACTCGCTCTTGTCCGCATCGGCTTGTAGCCGCACTTGCTCTCGCTCTCTTGATTTTTTACATACAAACATACGTGCCCTTCGCTTGCTTAGACGTTGGCAGCGCAGTGCAAGCATACATACATACATACGTACATACTGTTGTGCATGCTGTAACAGCGTGCATAAGAACTTCTGCGAGTGAAGTAACAGATTGACAGGGCAGCGGTAGTCGCACTCGACATACCCTACTCTTTCTTTTTTGATTTTTTTTGCCAAGTGATATATTCTGTGTGTGTATTTTAAGAGCAACTCCCAGCTCAATTGTCTGTGTATGGGCTTTACTCCAGCCAGTGTTCCACATACACATACATACACACACACACATACACACTTATATACAAGAATATACTTCCATCACATATCAAATATCCATATATAATATAAATAATTTTTTATTGTGATAATTTATTTATTGTTTTTTCCATCCAGCACATTTTACCTACATTTGTGTTTTTCAGCATATTATTTTATTTTTTTATTTTTGTTATTATTCCTGTGCACTTTTTTGTGTTCTTGCCTTTTTCGACGAACATTTGTTTTGATTGTCGCGGGAAATTTCCCCCGCCCCGTCCCTTTGCTTTCGTCGTCTGTGTCCGCAATCCGTACCCATTCGGGTGTAAAATACCTCAGCACTGCCTGTGGTATTTTTTGGTATATTTTGTTTACCAGTTGCTATGTTTTTTCCGTCTTGTTTCTACCATCCGGGTCGTTTTCCTGCTAGAAAAAAAACAAGTTCCATTTGGTATTTTTTTTGGTATATTTATTGGATTTTATTTTTTTTCAAAAGAATATAGTATACAGTCCGTGTCCTTGTCGGACTGTAGAAGCGCCCAGTTACTTTCACCTCCTCAGTGCGTAGCATGTCATCGGGCAAGCCCGATAAGACTAAAGCTAAATTGTCCGTGCCTTCTACCAGCGCCGCTAGAACTTCGATTAAGCCCCCTTTGCCTAGATCCAAGATGGAGTCGGCTCTTCGTGCATCCAGCACATCGCCGGTTCATACGAAAAGGGAGGTCCCCGCACGGTCAGCTAGTGTTTCGCCCACTTCCGGTACCAAGCCTCTGATCCTCGTCACGAAACCTCCGTCTGATCCTAAGACCAAGGTTACTTCCATCCCAATTCCTCGGCTGCCAATTGTTTACTTACAAAGTAAAATGGCACACAATGTAGTAGATTCGGCATTGACCAAGTCCATCGCCGCGACTGACCGTATCAGTCACTTTGCGGCGCGAGTCAACAAGCCTTCTACTGACAGCCCGTCCCTGTACACGTGCCAGGTCCGGAGGGACCAGATGCGTGGCTTGTGGGACAAGGTCGAGAAGAAGTACGAGGCCTGCTCCTGCGTCATGTCGGATGAGATGATGACAGACGAATTGCCTACTATTCAGGCAAAGTATGATTACTGCTATCTTCTCTATGAGCAGTGTTCTGCTCAGCTAAGTGAGCAAATAGCTGATGCCTCCCAGGCACTCACTCCCCATACACCCGTACAACCGCAAGCCGTGCAGTTCATGTCCACAGGGTGTCGCTTACCTCCGTGCGACACCGAAGTTTTCGGAGGCGATTACTCTCGCTGGCCCACCTTCCGAGACTTATTCACAGCTATATATATCCAAAAACCAAGACTGTCGGAAGTTGAGAAACTTTTCCACCTCAACTCCAAGACCAGCGGTGAAGCCCATGCCATTGTGTCAAAACAAACGGTTGCTCGTAAACAGTCAGCTGAGGATCCTTTTCAATTTGCCCGCCATTGGGCAAGAGTCGGGTGCAGCCATTCAGGAGTTGCAGAGCACCATTCAAGGGTGCCTGACGGCCTTAGAGCACTTAAGGATCAACACAGAGAATTGGGATTGCATTCTGGTTTTCTTGTGTTCTTCGAGGCTCCCCAAGTTGACCCTTTCTCTTTGGGAACAGTCCATACAAAATAAGAGCGACATTCCAACGTGTGTTGACATGAACGCTTTCCTTCTAGAACGGTATCGCCCCCTAGAAGCGATAGCGGAAGTGTCAGCCAGCACGAGCGCTCCGACGTTTTCACGGGCCCGAACCGATGGAGGCCCCCATCGCCAAGCAGGTCAACTCCTTTGAGAGTCGGGTGACTTCGAAAACCCAGTCCTGCAAATTGTGTTCCCGGGAGAATCATCCGATTCGCTTGTGCCCTCGTTTCCTCCAGATGGGTATCAACGATAGGGTCAATTATATAAAGCAACAGAAGCTGTGTCTCAATTGTTTTGCACGAGGCCATATCTTGGCCAAGTGCACAAGTGCGCACAGCTGCTTTACTTGCAAGGGTCGTCATCATACACTCTTGCATCGAGTGAACCCGGCACCGACAGTCACAACCCCGATTCCCTCTTCAATACAGTCCTCTTCCACCCCATCAGCTAACGTCCAATCATTCGTGGCAGTTAACACACAAGGTGTTCTGCTCAGTACAGCTGTGATCCACGTATGCCATCTCGGCGTCCGCTATACAGCTCGGGCTCTGATCGATTCCGGATCAGAAGCCACCTTCCTCTCAGAAAAATTGTTCAAGCGCTTGAGGATGCCGTATACATCCGTGCAAGCCCGCGTCTCTGGGCTGACTCAAGCTGTGGCAGCCCAGCCTCGAAAGTTTTGCCAATTCTTAATTGGCTCCCCGGTCAGACCCGATTTGCAGATTGAGGCGTCGGCGTACGTCCTCCCCCAGTTAGCGGGGAATCTGCCCTCATGTACGGTCCCACAAGCACTCCTCGAAAATCTGCCAAGCATCCAGTTAGCAGACCCCAAGTTCTTTGAGAGTTCGCAGATTGATGTACTACTAGGCGCTGATATCCTTCCGTCCATTCTACTCGGCGGCTCTCACCCTAACATTTGTGGGACCCTCCTCGGTCAAGAGACCATTTTCGGTTGGATCCTGACTGGCCCTGTGTCGGGATTCACTTCAAAGTCCATTTCGTCCTTTTCGGTTCGAGCAAAGTCCGCCATTGAAGGAACTCCTCCAAATTTTGGGAGGTGGAGGACCTGCCGGCTAGCCCAGTGAAAGAATCTGACCTTTTCTGTGAGGCTAACTTCAACGCCACGACAGTGCGAACCTCAACTGGTCGCTACCTGGTCACGCTCCCATTCCGCGATCCTGGTCACGTTGACCTGGGTCACTCGAGGGCTACCGCTCTCGCTCAGTTCCTGAGAAACGAGAGAAGTTTAAAGAGAAACGACTCTCTGAAGGAACAATATGACTCAGTTATTCAAGAGTATCTGGATTTTTGTCATGTGACTCAAGTCCCCCCATCCAGTTCCGGCATCTATTATTTGCGCATCACGCTGTTCTCAAGCCCGACAGCACCACCACAAAGCTTCGCGTTGTATTCAACGCCTCCATCCCGACTTCAAATGGGAAGAGTCTGAACGACATCCTCCACACGGGGCCAATCCTCCAATCTGACCAAACCATTAAAATTCTGAAATGGAGGTTTTTCCAGTTTGTTTTCAACGCCGATATCACCAAGATGTATCGGCAAATCCTTGTGGATCCCAAACACACCCGGTTTCAAAGGTTGCTCTTCCGTACTCGAGACGATAAGTTATGCGACTTCGAACTCAACACGGTCACCTTTGGAGTGAACTGTGCTCCGTACCTGGCTATCCGCGTTCTGCATCAACTTGCGAGTGATGTTTGCGACCGGTACCCCCTAGCTAGTGACATCATCGCCAATTATATGTACGTTGAAGACGTCCTAGCAGGAGCTCACACTAAGCAGGCTGCGGTGTCTGCTATAGATGAGCTTCGAACAGCGCTCGAGATTGCTGGGTTCCCTTTGCGTAAGTGGACCTCGAACTCGAAAGATGTGCTGAGAAGAATCCCTAAGGACCACTTGCTCTGTGCAGACTTCCTCGAGATCGATGAAGCTAGTGTCGCAAAGACGCTAGGTATTCGATGGCGGGCCACGTCCGACAAGTTCTTTTTCGTCACCGCCGAGATGGTGTCCAAACCATCTTTCAGCAAGAGAGAAGTGCTGTCGCAGATCGCCAAGTTGTTCGACCCACCAGGTTGGCTTGCTCCCGTGGTCATTTGGGCTAAGATTTTCATGCAGGAAATCTGGAAGCAAGAAATCGGCTGGGACGATTGCTTACCGGCGGATCTCACAGAGCAGTGGACCAGTTTTTTGAAAAATTATTTGTCCTTGCAGGACATCCGCATGCCCAGATGGACCAAGTACACTCCCGGCGCAAAAATCCAATTCCACGGTTTTGGCGATGCCTCTCAGAGCGCGTATGGAGCCGCTCTATATGCACGAGTGGAATCGGCCGGACAAGTGTCTGTGACCCTCCTAGCGGCTAAGACTAGAGTTGCACCTATCAAGACGGTCTCTCTACCTCGTCTTGAGCTGTGCGGAGCTCTCCTGTTGGCAGAGTTATCCGCCGCCCTCCTACGACACTTTCCCACACCCGACGCTGAGACGTACCTGTGGACAGATTCCACTATAGTTCTGGCGTGGCTGGATAAGCAGCCCTGCAAATGGACCACTTTCGTGGCTAACCGAGTGGCTAAGATTCACTCGGTGAATGGCACTTGGTAACATGTTCGTTCCGAACACAATCCAGCCGATCTGGCGAGTCGTGGTGTCTCGCCGCAAGAGCTTTTGGCCAGTCGCCTTTGGTGGCAGGGGCCTGAATGGCTGACGCACTCACCAGCGCAGTGGCCTTCACTAGTCATTGGGCTCGATACTGAATTGGAGTGTCGAGCGGTGAAGGTCCATGCAGCGCAAGTCCTGTGTGAGGACTTCCTCGACCGTTTCTCCAGGTTCGATCGAGCGCTCCGAGTGTTTGCGTATGTGCGAAGGTTTGCCCAGCGTTGCCGCCATCCCAAGGTCTCGTTTCCAGAGACGCTCAGCTCTCAAGAGCTTGCAGAAGCTCAAGAGTGGCTGATTGTACAGGCTCAGAATCGGGTATACACGAAAGAGTGTGCGTCCCTCCGGTCCCATAACCGTTTAATTGGGTCAAGCGATATTCTAAGCTTGAATCCGTTCCTTGACAAGCAAGGGGTCCTGCGTTCCTGTGGGCGCGTAAGAGCGTCCACCTCCTTATCTTACGACGAACGGCATCCAGTAATACTCCCGTTCGACTGCGTGTTTTCACGTTTCGTCCCCGCATCAAGTCTCCCTCCATGGAGGCAACCAATTCGTGATGTGGCTGGTCCGAACCAAGTTCTGGATTCTCAAGCTAAGAAACTTGGTGAAGACAATAATTGGTGCATGCAAGACCTGCGTGATACATCGCTGCAAGCTCCAGTCGCAGCTGATGGGCGATCTCCCAATCGCTCGCTCGACCTTTTCGCGACCATTCACTAACACCGGAGTAGACTTCGCCGGTGCCTTCGACGTCAAGAGCTACGTCGGACGGGGCTGCAAGATTACGAAGGGTTATGTATGTGTCTTTGTGTGCTTCAGCACGAAGGCAATTTATCTTGAGGCGACCACGGATCTGACAGCGGAGAAGTTCTTGGAAGCTTTTTCCCGATTCGTGGCACGGCGTGGGTGCCCTCTTCACATGTACTCTGACAACGGGAAAACGTTCGTCGGAGCCTCCTCAATTCTCTCCAAAGACTTTGTAGAGAGCACCCGCAACCTGATTCTCACCATTCACAGCCATCAAGGTCTTGCATGGCATTTCAACCCACCTGGTGCCCCTCACATGGGGCTCTCTGGGAAGCAGGCGTCAAGAGTTTTAAGACGCATTTCTACAAAACGGTTTCCTCCGTTAAACATACGTTCGAAGAACTTTCCACCCTCCTGTCAAAGATCGAAGCGTGCCTCAATTCGCGGCCTCTGTCTCCTATGTCAGAGGATGTGAGCGACTTGGTGGCACTTACTCCCGGTCGTTTCCTGATCGGGGGTCCACTACTCTCCATTGAGGAGCCAGAGTCCAGAGAGGATGTGGAGTCCATCCGCAATCGCTGGCAACGGCTCAAGGCTCTCCATCAGCATTTCTGTGTGCGATGGAAGAACGAATATTTGAAGGAGTTGCATAAGCGGAATAAGTGGCAGTCACCCTCACGCGACCTCCAGATCGGTGACATGGTGATCATCAGAGAGGAGAATATACCACCACAAGAATGGCGCCTTGGGCGTGCTGACCGCTTGCCCGGGCGCCGATGAAAGGGTCCGTGTGGTAGACATCCAGACGTGTCGTGGTGTTTTCCGCCGACCAGTTGCAAAGCTGGTCCTCCTTCCAACGGGACCCACGCTCTGAGTCGCCCATTCTTCTCTCTACTGCCATCCACTATCCTGTGGTTTTCTCTTCCGGCTTATGCAATTAATCCCGCGCCATGTTTTTCATTTAATCTATTGTTTTGTTTTCTCTCTCTTCCATTTGTTTTTCATTTTTTTTCCTGTTCTTCTGCTTCATCCCATTACAGTTCATCATGGCGTCCTCCAGAAGCTCATCCTGCTCCCTCTCCGACGAGGTGTGTTTGAGAAGGCTCTTCTCCCCAGCAAGCCCCAGTTCGCCTCCGACAGCCGGCTCTCCGCCGAGACAAGCCGCCCCGATGGAGACGGAGCCCTCTCCCGTACCGGTGGCACCGGTTACTCCGCGTGGGGTTTCCGTGCCTCGCCGGGCCACCCCCCAGCGGGGTGGGTATGTCCCTCCCGGCACAAACTCGTTCCGCTGTAGAGTGTGCCGCGGTGTCCATGCACTGCGCAAGTGTCCACGGTTTGCCCAGCTGACGCCAGAGAAGCGGCTCCGGGCAGTACTTGTCAATAAGTACTGTCCCAACTGCTTGGCTCATCAGCACTCCGGGGGCACTTGCCGCAGCGGTGGACGGTGCAGGCATTGTGGCGAGGACCACCACACCATGCTGCACATGCGGGACCTCAGCTCTAAGCAGCGGTTGGCGCGACAACCGAGGGGCCGACGCGACCAACCGGCACCCTCCAGACCATCATCATCCCGGATGAACCGGCCCACTGCCCCACACACCAGGCCCGTGCCTAGCCCCGCCATGATATTGACGGCACTACTCCAGTGCAAGGGAGTGAGCATTCTCCCCACCGCACTATGGTCCCAAATCTCGATTTGGTGGCATAAAATCGAATATTGCATCTATCGAGCTGAAACTTGGCACACTTCATTAATAGACCACTCTAAATATTTAAGCAAACTTTCAAGTAAGTTTGACCACGCCTACTCCAACAGCCCATATACACATCATGACGTATACGTGATGTTTTCTTAAAATTTGTTTTCTTAAACATATTTTTATTATTTTCTTTTATTTTATACTTTTTTTTATATTTATAATAAAGTTTTATTGCTTTTTGTTTATTTTATTCTATAGTAATCTGTTGTTAGAAGTCAAAACTAAAAATATAAGTGTAAGCATATAGATATGTATTCAGTAGTTTTCTACGGCTAATTCAAACGAAAATGGATTTATTTCATTTGATTCAGAATCATCTGAGTCATCTGAGTCATCTAATAGATCATTAAAACTTTCGTTATTAACAAATGACTTTGTATTGCTTTGAACAATATGATGGGGTGCTTCTAAGAGTTCGATTACATCTTGGGGAAGCGGTTGTTTCTTATGACGTGCTGTCCTTTTCTTAATACCCATACTTGAAATAAGTGGATCTGATGAGTCCATAGATCTGTGGAAAACATTCATCAAATTACTAATTCGGGAATTTCTTCGAGCATGCATTTGCCTATCACGTTTGTACAATTTATTTCGTGCTTCTGAAGCATTTTCCCCAAGACAGCCAACCGGGACTACTGATGCAGCTATTATTTGCGATCCATGTATTAAAATCTTGTGTAGAGTTGGTGACATCGGATACCACGGGTAATGTAATGTGTATAGTCGAATAGTTTTATCGGAGAATTTTTGAAATTTTTGAGGATCGATTGCAAATTCACAGTTAATAGCTACTAGAATAGTAACAATATACTATACAATACAATAGATCGTCGAAATGCCGTCGGCATTTTGCCTATGTTCAGTTAGAAACCTCGTCTCATCAACCACGGTCTAATTATCCCCCAAATGTGCGTTTTCAACAACCCGTAAAGTTTGCAATAAACATACATATATATATTATTAGAAAAACCGCGAGTGTTTTCATTTCTACGGGAAGAAACTTTGGAACTTTCAGCGCCCCTACGCAAACACACTGGTTGAACTCTAGATAGCATGCAGATCGTATGGTCTCGTAACGACGACAGATCTTTCAAATGTCTGCCCTATCAACTTTTGATGGTAGTATCTAGGACTACCATGGTTGCAACGGGTAACGGGGAATCAGGGTTCGATTCCGGAGAGGGAGCCTGAGAAACGGCTATCACATCTAAGGAAGGCAGCAGGCGCGTAAATTACCCACTGCCAGCTCGGGGAGGTAGTGACGAAAAATAACAATACAGGACTCATATCCGAGGCCCTGTAATTGGAATGAGCACACTTTAAATCCTTTAACAAGGACCCATTGGAGGGCAAGTCTGGTGCCAGCAGCCGCGGTAATTCCAGCTCCAATAGCGTATATTAAAGTTCGTAGTTGAACTTGTGCTACGGGTAGTGCAACTTACAATTGTAGTTAGTACTATACCTTTATGTATGTAAGCGTATTATCGGTGCAGTTCTTATATATAATTAGGTACTTGTTCTTTTTATACCCGCTACCCATAGGGTAGAAGGGTATTATAACTTGGTACCGACAGGAAATGTACATATGTAACAGGTAGAAGGAGGCATATATATAGTATAGTATATATATTCTTGATCAGCGTCAACAGCTGAGACGATCTAGCCATGTCCGCCTGTCCGTCTGTGTGTATGTCCGTCTGTCCGTGTGAAACACTGGATCTCAGAGACTATAAGAGATATAGCTATAATTTTTTTTGACAGCATTTGTTATGTTTGCACGCAGATCAAGTTTGTTTCAAATTTTTGCCACGCCCACTTCCGCCCCGCAAATCAAAAAAATCGATAAACAAGCGTAACTTTAGAGCTACAGCTGCGAATTGCGAATGGTATATACAATAATAACTATAGTAGTTATGATTCCTGAAAATTTGGTTGCGATCAGATAAAAATTGTGGAAGTTATTAAAGAAATACTTTTGTATGAGCAAAAACCCCTATTTACCGGGGGTCTTAGTTGCTTTGGCTGACAATCTGGTATATTGTGCCGTCTATGATATATTTTGAATGCGGTACTATATCGATATACCAAATATACCATTTGATATATTTTTAGTATTTTTGTAGTATATTCGGTATATTTTGAGAAAAATACCGCAAAGTATATTTCTTTTATGTAAAATGGGTAGCGGGTATCTCAGCTTTCTTACTTGTTTATATGTTCCTCCTATTTAAAAACCTGCATTAGTGCTCTTCATCGAGTGTTATTGTGGGCCGGTACAATTACTTTGCACAAATTAGAGTGCTTAAAGCAGGCTTCAAATGCCTGAATATTCTGTGCATGGGGTAATGAAATAAGACCTCTGTTTTGCTTTCATTAGTATTACGACGCGAAAGGTGAAATTCTTATACCGTCGTAAGACTAACTTAAGCGAAAGCATTTGCCAAAGATGTTTTCATTAATCAAGAACGAAAGTTAGAGGTTCGAAGACGATCAGTGTAATGGTCGCAAATGACAAAATTGTGCGTAAAATCTCTTTCTCCTTGAGATTTTAAATTTGCCGCGCAAAGTTAGCGAAGTCACAAACCATTGCACGATAAAGGGACAATACACCTCTGCAAATTAAATTTCCCTCCGTGGTGAGTTGTCTAGCGAAAGATCGTAGGAGAAGGAGACGAGATTTGTCACTTTGGCAACGACAGCTCTCATTCTTTTTGTCGATGCCAGATGATGGCAGGTGTGACCACTCAAAACAGCTGACAGTGTGGTCGCGATCAATTGATATCGATAGTGACAAAGCTAGTATACTGTGCGTGTGACCTTGATGGTGTTTTAAAACAAATATAAAACACATGCATCACCAGAAAAGAAGAAATACATAATCTGTCATTATCATCAGCATCCATCGATGTTTTTTTGCTTTGAGCAAAATAAATACACCAGCTCGTTATGCTTGTTAAGCGAAGGTAATTATTTCTATGAAATAATCAAATTTTACATTGGTCCTAACTTCGAATTTTTTCTCATATGTAGATTGTGAAAATTCGTCTAAGCCGTCATTATTTTCTATTAAATAATACGGATAGACACAATTCTACACCTATAGTGGATTTGAATTCCACAAATCCGGCGCATGTTAGTCAGCGGAGGCCGACTATTTCGTGCCGGAAGCCTTTTATATTTCTGGTCTGCCGCCTGCAGAACCAAAAAGCAACAACAGTGACGTGCAGTGCATCTCTGGGCAGATCACTCTTGCACCACTGTGCCGAGCCGCGCAAGGCTCTTGTACCAGAATCGCCACTTCTCTTGTTTGCCATCTTCTCTTCGTCGCAGCAGCAGCAGCAGACGCAGCAGTTCAGTGCCAGTGCTAGTGAAGATGTGTAGTGCAAGTTTGTGAATAATAGTATGACAAAAATAAGTTTGTTTAAAGTTAAAAGGTTAAGGGTTGTGCACAGAGGCAATAGTAAAAGGGGTAAAAGCCCAAATAAAAAGCAAAAATATTTGCATTTGCCTTTAAAATTAAAAAAATTTAGTTGCCATACATATAAAATAAAAAGTAACTAAAAAGATAACGAAAAGTAAAGAGAAATATCAATTGTGATTTGGCACTTATTTTTTTTTGCGCTATTTTTTTTTGGTTTGCTTTGTTTTGTTTACCATTTTTGCCCTCGGCATTAAAGGGTATATCCAACGTGAAACACAATAATTAAAAAAAAATAAATAAATAAATAAATAACGCAAATATAACCTCATAACATAATAACAAACTACAATAAAACCCTGTGCAAAACAATAATAATTATGACAATGTGTGTGTATGTGAACAACCAAACAAAAGTATATACCCTATAAGGTATATAAACAATCATTATTATCATCATCATTAAAATCATCATCATCATCAACATCATCATCACCAACAGCAACAACATCATGAAGGCCTTCGTCGTGGAGTTCTGTCTGGTAAGTTAAAAGTCTGAGTGTCCGAATAAAAAGACATAAAAGAAGTTCTGATAACATAAATATTCGTACATATGTAATTACATACATACATATGTTGGTGCCTGTTCGGCCACGCAGCAGCTGCCCACAGTTTTGCTTGCCTTGTATTTATCATACTTTTTCGCAGTTGCGAAAGCTCCCAAACAGCATATGAGCTGTCGGCTGATACCCTAACTTTTGGGTCAGGCCTATACCTTTTAATTACTGATTTGCTTCCGCCTATATTGTTACTATTATTATTGTTTGTTGGTACAGCACAGTGGTTTAAATATGATTTACAATTAAATAAATGAACATCAAAATTAAATATGATAAATAATATAGAGAAAATTAAATAAATAAAAAAATAAATATTGAATATGAATTAAAAAACAAATAAATAAAAAGTCAATATTAAATTTGATAAAAATTTAAATATATAAAAATTAAATAAAAAAAAAAAAAATGATTTAAAATTAAATAAATAAAAGTCACTATTAAAAAAAAATGAAATAATAAAAATTAAAAATAAAATAATTAAAATTGAAAATAACATAAATAAAAATTAAATACTAAATAGGATTTAAAAATAAATAAATAAAAATTCAAAATGATTTCATAATAAATACAGCATAAATAAAAAGTGGTTGAGATATTAAAAATCAATAAATAAAAATAAATATTAAAAATAATTAAATACAAAAATGTTTCACAATACAATAAAAAATAAAATAAATATCAAAAATACAAAAAAAAAAAATGATTTGAGAAGAAAATAAAAATTTTAAAGTAAAAATAGTAAATTTAATAAAAAAATCTCATGAATCTGTTTTGCTAAAGCGCGCATCCAAAAATATGTTTGTTTATTAATTATTGTTTGTTTATTAAATATTATTAGTTTTTACATCTTCTTCTTTCTTAGTTCTTATTATTGGTAAATGAGTAGTAGCAGTTGCCAATACAAAAATGAATATTGTATCGAATTAAAATAACTGCCCTATAAACAAAATTATGGAAATAATAATACCGTCATAATTCTAATTAAATTTTGAACAAATGGTTATGTTTTTGTAATAAATAAATACTGATGTTAATTTTGAGCCATTGGACTTTAAAAATGAAATTCTAGATTTTGTTCTGATTTCCGGAGACATGGGAGCATAAAGTAAAGGGGGAGTTGTAATAGTTTTGGGGTCATAAAAAACTTTTCATCTTATGACCATGGTTGGGTGGGTATAGACCAGGGTGTGGCAGTTAACATCTTATAAGACCACCCCTGCTTTTCTTAAATTTTGTCCGATTTTCAACAGTGTGCCTGCATTTGTTTTATTGTTTATTAGATATTGGCAGTATTCAGATCGAGTCGTATTGTAGATTCGAGTCGGATTAGATTATTGACAAGAGGATCGACTCATGTGTTTTGTTTTTTTAGAATCAGGAGGGACTCTATAATAATTAAGTTTTCGTGGCTTCATGTAAAGCATAGCAAAAACCCACCCCACAATCCCGAAAGAGCTAAGGGTTCAAAGGGTCCCGCTCCGCTATATGCTTGCACGCGAGATGGTCGTGAATGATATTTGCAACCGTCTTCTCACATCCGGGGCTGACTATTCTTAGGAATTTTTGGCGCCCAATCGTGGGTCTGGCAACGCCATCATAAATGGTTAGCGGCCCAACCTGAGCCATGGCAACGGGCGCATAAATTTTTGGCTAGCCCAACGTGGGGCAGCAACAACTTTATCGTGAAACTTATAACAGCATCGGAAGACCCGATACAGGTTGTTGTTGGCCTACTTTGATGGAAGTAGGGCAGAAGGAGTAAAGGGTCTTCGATTCTGGACTTTGACTAATCTTACGTATGTGAAATTACTCGACCGAATCGCACTTTGCATCTTTTAAGGATTATTTTGTATAATTCTGTTATCGATTATCGAGAGCCTTACATCCTTCAATACCAAGCTCGTTTGTTTTCGCTAGGTCTTATAAATTGTTGGAGCAATTTAAGTAATACCTCTTTATACATTTTCGGAATTCGAATATTTGAATATTATCGACCAAAATTATCGATATTGAGATTGCTTAATAGTTCAAATAATTTATTAGTTTCTAGTAACTTTTGCTCTTTTTTTGGTATCGCATTGATGAAGATCGATTGTTAAACCACCCGTAGTCTCGCAGATCGTTACTCGTTCATTGCAACGTCAATTTGACGCCGCGCAAGCATTGTCGGCTGCCGATGAAGAAGCGAGAAGTAATGTTGATCGCAGTACAAGTACTGAGAGGAATCCTCCACTTCGTAGTACGCCCAACAATCAGGGGCCAGACCAAAAGTGCCAATGGAAGACCATTTAGACTAGCACAGCCTTCGAGACCAAATAATGGTCGTCGTAATATACAAACTCCAGAACCAGATATAGAATCAATCGTAAGAGAAACGGTGAGTCGAGTAATCGCTTCTATGAATAGTTCAGGTTTGATTGTAGCAACTCCAGCAGCAGATCAAACCGTGGAAGGGTTATCGTCCAGCCAGAGAAGCTCACGTAACACCAATTTGGGTCCACTATTGACTACACATAAAATTGCTGATATGTTACAAAAGTGGCGTGTTCGTTTCGATGGTTCGTCGGAAGGTTTATCGGTTGAAGGATTTTTGTATAGAGTGAACATTCTCACTCGTGAAAACTTAAACAATGATTTTCAATTATTGAACAAACATATTCACTTATTACTGAATGGAAAAGCCAGTAGTTGGTTTTGGCGTTTCCATCGAAGAGTTCAAACCTTCACATGGGAAGAGTTTTGTGAAGAGTTAAGAGAGCAATATCGAGAGAGCCGTTCTGTCACTGAACTTCGAGAACAGATAAGAGCTCGTAAGCAAAAAGTTGGCGAATCCTTTGATTCGTTTTATGAAAATATATGTAAGCTTATGGATAAGTTGTCGGTCAGTTTTCCAGAAGACGAATTCTCATAGCTTGCAAATAACTGTCGACCGTTTTTTTTGTTGTGCTCTCGTTGCGAGCACAACCGAAAAAGTTCGTACTCTCTCGCTCTCGCTCTGAGCAAGAGACTTTTGCTGTCTTCATTTCTGTTTTCTGTTGAGCGCTTTTCGTTGAGCTCTTTGTATTTCGGTCGTTCAATGAGCAGTGCGTAAAGAGCGGAACGAGAAACGCTCGCACAAAGAGAGTCAGCAAAAGACCGATTGACCGAAAAACTCAACACAAACGGTCTTCACACTTACTTTCGTTGTTGTTGCGTTCGTTTTGCAGACGAAATACAGTAGAATCCGGTTATAGCGACTTTCAAGGGACCGTCGTTATATCCGGAAGACCCACTAACCAAAAGGAGAAAAATAAAATTTTGTTTATTTTATAGTTGCCATAGGTTTTTTAAATACAATTAAATAATGTTTTAATCAATTTAATTTGTATGGGTCGTTCGAGTTTTCGTCACAATAACCGGACGACCGCTATAAGCGGCTTCGTTATAACCGGATTCTACTGTATTTCGTCTGCAAAACGAACGCTTCAAGATTTGCTTGCCTATGCGTGTGAATGTATGTATACCAATACATACGCAAAAGACTTTTATTTTTACTGAATACGACAAAACGGTCTTGGAACAACCGAAACAAAACAGAATAGAAAAAAAGGGTTTCGGTCTGAGCGCGAGCGAGCTTATTCAAGAACCCATAAAACGGTTGCTCTCTGAGTCTTTTCGTAAAGTGTCAGAGAGAGACACTTATTTGCGGACAACGAGAAACGGTCGACAGTTATTTGCAAGCTCTGCGAATTCTTGGAAATGATTCAAGGTAATCTGCTAACAGATATGAAAGAAAGGTTATTGTTTGAGAAAGTCTCTTCTATATCCGCTTTACGTCGTCTGGTACAAAAACGCGAAAATTTTCTACAGGAAGTTGGAAAAAATCGGTCAGTATCTTTCAAGGCCAAAGAAACTTCTCGAAACTGCTCTCGAAGAAGAGTCTAGTTCTGAGGTCGAGGCAGAGGTAGCTGAATTAAAGCGAGGAACTGCTTCTAAATTAGTTTGTTGTAACTGCGAAATCCCCGGACACAGCTGGGAGAATTGCTTAAATGAGCGTAGAGTTTTTTGTTACGGATGCGGTACTCCTCAAGTATACAAGCCGAATTGTCAAACCTGTAAACAGAGATCGGAAAACCGTCAATCCGGGGCATTCATTGCAGGAAGGATGTCCCGATAGTAGAGATAGGTAAAATAGTAGAACCTAAGATTAGAGAAAATGAAGGATACATCGGTGATGAACGCACGATGTTAAGATTTTTACCTTATCATGAAAGATTAAGGAATTATAATTTAGTAAGAGATAGAATTTTTAGAACACATTTAGTTAAGAGCCGTCGTAATACCTTACGTATGCGAAAATATTATCGAAAAATAAAGAAACAAAAGAAACTGGTTATCTCAACAGTTTTTCAAAATGAGTCGGATCGACGTAGTTACGCGAAAGTCGCGTTCCTAACTTTTAGCGAATTTGGTTTACTCGACACCGGAGCCAACATTAGTTGCATTGGATCGTCGCTAGCATTAGAAAATTTTTCTGATCTACCAAATTTTAAACCCATCAAATCACAAGTGCGTACCGCAGATGCCAAACCACATCAGGTACTCGGAATTCTGAGAGTGAGCATGCAATATAAGAAGCAGCAAGAAGATATTGACTTGTATGTCATACCTTCTATAGCTCAGCGATTAATTCTTGGCATAGATTTTTGGCGTATTTTTGCATCGGCACCTGGAATTATTAGCTCTATTTCTGAAGAAGAAACTGAAAATACCGAACTTGAAGATCACTATCCATTGTCCGAATTACAATCTCGTCAACTGGAAGCGGTCAAAGCATTATTTCCGAATTTCGAAAAGCAAGGTCTCGGACGTACTGCGTTAATTAAACATCATATAGATATTTCTGATGCTAAAGCGGTGAAGCAACGAAACTATCCAATTAGTCCAGCTGTAGAGAAGTTGATGTACAAGGAGATTGATCGTATGTTAGAGCTAGGAGTCATTGAACCGTCACAGTCAGCATGGAGCTCACCTATTCGTCTTGTGGTGAAATCAAATAAGGTCCGGTTATGTCTTGATGCGCGAAAACTTAACGAAGTAACGAAAAAGGATGCTTATCCCCTACAGAGCATTGAAGGAATATTCTCTCGTTTACCAAAAGCTAACCTAATTACGAAGTTGGATCTTAAAGACGCTTATTGGCAAATTGAGTTGTCAGATGAAGCCAAACCGTTAACAGCTTTTACTGTTCCCGGTCGTTCTCTGTTTCAGTTTACAGTCATGCCTTTTGGGTTATGTAATGCTCCTCCATCCACAATGTGTCGATTGATGGATGATTTAATTCCACCAGACTTACGTTATTGTGTTTTTGGTATTAGTAGTATTAGCAGTATTAGTGCGTATAGCTGATTAGTTTAAAAAGGCTAATCTCACATTAAATATTTCAAAAAGCAAATTTTGTGTTACAACAGTAAACTATTTAGGATACGTTATCGGAAGCGATGGAATTTCTCCAGATCCAGAGAAAATATCCTGTGTCCAAAATTGGCCAACACCCAAAAACTTAAAACAAGTACGAGGTTTCCTTGGAGTTTGCGGATGGTACCGACGCTTCATACAAAATTTTGCGGAGATCACCTTTCCCATCACTGAAGTGTTGTCCACTAAGAAAACCTTTAATTGGACCCCGGCAGCTCAGTCTGCAATGGATACGTTAAAAAATCTTTTAACATCAGCCCCGGTTTTGCAAAATGCCGATTTTAGTCGGAAATTCTATGTGCATTGCGATGCTAGTGACTATGGAATTGGAGCGGTGCTCATTCAACTGTCGACTTCTGGAGAAGAAAAGCCTATAGCATACATGTCAAAGAAATTATCTAAATCTCAGCGTTACTATAGTGTCACGGAACGAGAATGTTTAGCCGTCATTTTAGCAGTAGAGAAATTCAGATGTTACCTTGAATTACAGCCCTTTGAGATAATCACTGATCATTAGCCTCGTCTGGCTTATGAGACAGCAAAATGTATCTGGTCGATTAGCTCGTTGGATTTTTCGATTACAGGCTTTTAAATTCACAATTTCTCATCGGAAAGGAAAAGATCATATTATTCCTGACGCGTTGTCACGGATATGTGAAGGTGATATAGATAGTTTAGAACTTGTGGGACCGCAAATCGATTTAGAATCGTCAGCGTTTCTCGAACCTGATTATCTAGATCTAAAATTGAAAGTTGAATCTCATGGTGAAAAATTTCCAGATCTTAAAGTTGTAGACAAATTCGTATACATACGAACCAAGCCATCAACAGGAGATAAACTTCAAGATTCTTATTGTTGGAAGCTTTGGGTACCGGAAAGACTGCAAGAAGCTGTGATTTGTCAAGCACATGATAGTCTAAGCTCTGCACAAGATGGAATGCAAAAGACGATCGAAAGAGTGCGTCGTAATTTATTTTGATCAGGTTTATCAAAAGACATTAGAGACTATATTAGGCAGTGTGATATGTGTAAGCAAACTAAAGCTCCAAATATGACACTACGTCCGCCTATGGGAGAGCAAAGCGTCTCTAGTCGACCATTTCAGAAGCTTTATATAGATATCTTGGGTCCTTATCCACGAAGTCGCAAAGGAAATATTGGTTTACTAATAGTTCTTGACCATTTTAGTCGCTACCATTGGCTATGTCCATTGAAAAAGTTCACTACGTCGTTAATAACTGAGTTTTTGTCACAAAGGATCTTTGCCGAATTTGGAGTTCCTGAAATTATAGTATCCGATAATGGTTCACAATTTAAATCAAACGAATTTGAAGCGTTTATGACAAAATTCGGTATTCGTCATGTTTTTACTGCATTATATTCGCCACAGAGCAATGCAGCGGACCGAGTGAATCGTTCCTTACTAGCCGCTATTCGTGCTTATCTTAAGTCGGATCAAACTGAATGGGATATGTATTTGCCAAGTATTTCATCTGCCTTACGTTCTTCGCTTCATCAATCGATAGGTTGTTCCCCTTATAAAGCATTATTTGGAGTAAATATGATTAATCACGGAGATGATTACAAGCTCTTAAAAAAATTGTCCTTGCTCGAGGAGTCTCCATATTTAGAAAGAGGTGATCAATTAGCTTTGTTGCGAGAAGATATTAAGAAAAGTAGTAGAGAAGCCTACGAGCGTAACGCCAGGCAATACAATCTTCGATCCAATCCTGTCATTTATAAAGAAGGCCAAGAAGTATTTAAACGGAATTTCCATCTTAGTGATTTCAGTCAGAATTATAATAAAAAGCTAGGACATCAGTTCTCAAAATGTCGGATAAAGAAGAAAATTGGTAATTCTTTTTATCTATTGGAAAATCTACAAGGTAGAGAATTAGGAGTGTATCATGCGAAAGATATTCGAATCTAATTCCCATCTAATCTGCCTTTGTATGACTCGCGAGATTATCTGGTGGGTGTAATGGTCGCAAATGACAAAATTGTGCGTAAAATCTCTTTCTCCTTGAGATTTTAAATTTGCCGCGCAAAGTTAGCGAAGACAAAGGGACAATACACCTCTGCAAATTAAATTTCCCTCCGTGGTGAATTGTCTAGCGAAAGATCGTAGGAGAAGGAGACGAGCTTTGTCACTTTGGCAACGACAGCTCTCATTCTTTTCTTATTGGACTACGATCAGAGACGGATGCACAAATTCTGGGTTGATGGTGTTTTAAAAAAAAAAAATCTAAAAACACATGCATCACCAGAAAATAAGAGAATATATAATCTGTCATTATCATCAGCATCCATCGATGTTTTTTTGCTTTGAGCAAAATAAATACACCAGCTCGTTACGCTTGCTACGCCAAGGTAATTATTTCTATGAAATAATGAAATTTTACATTGGTCCTAACTTCGAATTTTTCTCATATGTAGATTGTGAAAATTCGTCTAAGCCGTCATTTTTTGTTATTAACTAATACGGATAGACAAAATTCTACACCTATAGTGGATTTGAATTCCACAAATCCGGCGCATGTTAGTCAGCGGAGGCCGACTATTTCGTGCCGGAAGACTTTTTATATTTCTGGTCTGCCGCCTGCAGAACCAACAACAACAACAGTGAAGTGCAGTGCATCTCTGAGCAGATCACTCGTGCACCATTGTGCCGAGCCGCGCAAGGCTCTAGTACCAGAATCGCCCCTTCACTTGTTCGCCGCTTCTCCTTTTCGCGGTTTCTCTTCGTCGCAGCAGCAGCAGCAGCAGACGCAGAAGTCAGATGAAGATGTGTAGTTGGTTGGTGAGTTGGTGAATAATAGTATGACAAAAATAAGTTTGTTAAAATTAAAAGGTCATACAATAGTTGTACACAGAGGCAATAGTAAAAGGGGTAAGAGCCCAAATAAAAAAAAAAAAGCAAAAAGATTTGCATTTGCCGTCAATATATTAAAACAATTTAGTTGCCATACATATAAAATAAAAAGTAACGAAAAAGATAACGAAAAGAAAAAGAAATATCAATTGTGATTTGGCACTTATTTTTTTTGCGCTATTTTTTTTGGTTTGCTTTGTTTTGTTTACCATTATTGCCCTAGGCATTAAGAGGTATATCCAACGTGAAACACAATAATTAAAAAATATATAAATAAATAAATAATGCAAATATAATCTCACAACATAATAACAAACTACAATAAAACCCTGTGCAAAACAATAATAATTATAACAATGTGTGTGTATGTGAACAACCAAACAAAAGTATATACCCTATAAGGTATATAAACAATCATTATTATCATCATCATTAAAATCATCATCATCATCAACATCATCATCACCACTAGCAACAACATCATGAAGGCCTTCGTCGTGGAGTTCTGTCTGGTAAGTTAAAAGTCTGAGTGTCCGAATAAAAAGACATAAAAGAAGTTCTGATAACATAAATATTCGTACATATGTAATTACATACATACATATGTTGGTGCCTGTTCGGCCACGCAGCAGCTGCCCACAGTTTTGCTTGCATTGTATTTTTCATACTTCTTCGCATTTGCGAAAGCTTCCAAACAGCATATGAGCTGTCGGCTGATACCCTAACTTTTGGGTCAGGCCTATACCTTTTTATTACTGATTTGCTTCCGCCTATATTGTTACTATTATTATTGTTTGTTGGTACAGCACAGTGGGTTAAATATGATTTACAAGTAAATAAATGAACATCAAAATTAAATATGATAAATAAAATAGAGAAAAAATAAATAAATAAAAAATAAATATTAAATGTGAATTAAAAACAAATAAATAAAAAGTCAATATTAAATTTGATGAAAATTTAAATCTATAAAAATTAAATAAAAAAAAAAAATGATTTAAAATTAAATAAATAAAAGTCACTATTAAATTTGGATAAATAAAATATAAAAAGTAAAAATAAAATGAAATAATAAAAATTAAAAAAATAAAATAATAAACATTAAAAAAAAAATGAAATAATAAAAATTAAAAATAAAATAATAAAAATTGAAAACAAAATAAAATAAAAAAATTAAATAATAAATCGGATTTAAAAATAAATAAAAATTTAAAATAAATAAATATTTAACAATAAATAAATAAAAATTAAAAATGATTTCACAATAAATACAGCAGAACTAAAAAGTGGTTGAATATTAAAAATCAATAAATAAAAAAAAATAAATATTAAAAAATAATTAAATAAAAAAAAAAAAAAATGTTTCACAATAAAAATTAAAATAAAATAAATTTTAAAAATACAAAACAATGATTTGAGAAGAAAAGAAAATTTTTAAAGTAAAAATAGTCAATTTAATAGAAAATCTCATGAATCTATTTTGCTAAAGCGCGCATTCAAAAATAGTTGCCAAAACTTGTTTGATTATTAATTATTGTTTGTTTATTAAATATTATTAGTTTTTACCTCTTCTTCTTTCTTAGTTCTTATTATTGGTAAATGAGTAGTAGCAGTTGCCAATACAAAAATGAATATTGTATCGAATTAAAATAACTGCCCTATAAACCAATTATGGAAATAATTATACCGTCATAATTCTAATTCATTTTGAACAAATGGTTTTGTTTTTGTTATAAATAAATACTGATGTTAACTTTGAGTCATTGGACTTTAATAATGAAATTCTAGATTTTGTTCTGATTTCCGGAGACATGGGAGCATAAAGTAAAGGGGGAGTTGTAATAGTTTTGGGGTCATAAAACACCGTTTTCTTCTTATGACCATGGTTGGGTGGGTATAGACCAGGGTGTGGCAGTTAACATCTTATAAGACCACCCCTGCTTTTCTTAAATTTTGTCCGAATTTCAACAGTGTGCATGCATTTGTTTTTTTTTGATTAGATATTGGTAGTACTCCGATCGAGTTGTATTGTAGATTCGAGTCGGATTAAGATTATTGACAAGAGGATCGACTCATGTGTTTGTTTTTTTAGAATCAGGAGGGACTCTATAATAATAAAGTTTTCGTGGCTTCGTGTAAAGCATAGCAAAAACCCACCCCACAATCCCGAAAGAGCTAAGGGTTCAATGGGTCCCGCTCCGCTATATGCTTGCACGAGAGATGGTCGTGAAAGATATTTGCAACCGTCTTCTCACATCCGGGGCTGGCTATTCCTAGGAATTTTTTTTGTCGGTCCAATCGTGGGTCTGGCAACGCCATCATAAATGGTTAGCGGCCCAACGTGAGACTGGCAACGTCACACAGAACACAAAACAAAATAGAAAAAATTTCCAAAACCATTCTTAGCACTAATTAAATTACTAATCTATAGCTATAAAAATAACCTTTTCTTATTTTTAAAATGGTTTCAGGTTATGTTTTTTTTTTTTTGTCACACGCGACATCCCTCAGACAATTACCCATATACAAAATATGCATTCAAAATCTACCGTAAAGTACAAACTATGTCATATTATAAAATCATTTAAGGGCCGATAGCAATAGCTGTTTTTTGTAAAATGAAACGAATTCTTGAATTCTACAAATTGTCAGGAATCAGAAGTGAGCTTGGCAAGAAAAAATCTGTAACAAGAAGAATATACTTTATGGGGTCGGAGATGCTTGTTTCTGTCTGTTGCAAACAAAGTTATAATACCGTCAGTCTACATGTAAAAAAGATACATATGCTTAACAATGAAAAATAACAAACAAATGTTGTTCTTGTCTTACCAAATACAATACTAAAATTGTATTTAGGTTTTATTAAAATTATCTCAAATCTCTGAGAAAGGCGGAAAGTTAACTGTCCTTATTATTAAATAAAAAGAGGCCGCACGGAAATTTTAATAGTGAAGCGACCCACATATAGGAAATAAGTATATGAATTTCAGAAACGGTTTTAATAAATGATTATATTTAACAATATCAACTCCATTTGATGCTTTTATTTTATTGAGCACTCGACCTGTCCCAAATGTGCGATAAGGTTTGATTAAATTATTTTACAAATTGACACATTCGTCGATTTACATACATACATCATATGTTCCTGTTTCTACATACATATATAGTATATATATATTCGTTTTGCTTGTTATATCTTTCAATAATACAAATACCATTTTAACTGAAAAACAATTGCGACAGATTTTTTGCAATGACACTTTCTTAGTCTTGTTTTAGTTTTTTTTTTTATTTTAAAATAAGTACATACAATACAATACATACATATTTATTTATTTTTTGTTTTAGGTTTCTTTTTTAAGATTTTAGTGCTTCTCAAACGCAATCAACATAAATCATAAATTATATTATATCATAGACCCTATCGCTTTCTGTTTTCACTTTTTATTTATGTACATATCTATATAATTTACGCATATGCAAGACTTTTTAAACGAGTAATTATTAAGACTAACAATCAAAGCTGTGCGAATTGAAAAATGTTCTTTGTTTTCGTCATATAATTTTTTTTTTTCTTTATTTCGATTTATTGGAGGTTGAATTTTTGATTTCCGAAACACCAATCAATTCCACATTCTCAAAATTTGATTAAAATCGCGATTGCTAGTATTGAATACAAGTGTATTCATAGCCTTTATCGTATGTATGTATATGGAAGATTAAAACCAGTTTTTTTATCGATGTTTTTTTTTTAACCTTTACATTTTTTTTCACATTATTCTTGTGTTTATATTTCAGTGCTGCCGTTTACATTTACATAAATATCGGATTACATATATATTTTTGACGTTTTAATTTATTATTCTTGCATTTTTTATTAATCAAATACAATAAATCGAAAATAAAAAAAAAAACAGTTTTTGTCGAAATGTTTTTAAAATCAGTTGTAATTTTGATTTTGTTTGGTAGTTTATGTTTAAAGGCAATAGTTTTGTTTAAAACACATTCATTACACTTAGTTGGGCAACACTGACTATTTAAAGTACGTACTTGTACTTGGTATTATCGTTTTGTCAAAAATCAGTTGTTTACTTTTTATTATTATTTTTTCTATAGTTTTTTGCTTTGGGCGAATTTATTATTTTTGAACGGTTCGAACTCGTATTCACAAAGCGTTTTCTAACGCTAAACGCAAATGTAAATCTTTTTAAAAACAAAAACATTAAATAATAATGAAATCACACATCCAATTCACTCAATGACATATATAGTACATATATCTACAATTCGTTTTCACACATATAAGTAAATATAAACGAAGAAACAAATTGTGAATTATATATGTATATATTACAATCAGTTTTTTTTTTTTTTTTTTTAGATTTTGTTTTTCGCCCAGATGTTCAGCGTTTTTACGTTTACATACATATTGTGTTTGGTGAACGAGTTGAAGCCACATTTACAACGTGATAATACTTGCTTAGCTACTACATACTAACATTTACAATTCTTCGTTCGAAAACGGTCACAGTGTCACAAAACTTAGTTGCTATACACAAATATTTTTAACTTGCCATCCACATGCACTTTTACATATATTGCTGATTTGTTGATGTAATATATGATAGAAAAAATTGGATAATGCTATGAAATACACGATAGATAGATCGACCGATAGATTCATACATACATATGGAGGTCTGTATGTAGATGAATTTATTGCCCTAGCTCTTCAGTTGTTTCGTTGTTGTACAACATTGCATCAGTTAGAGCAAAACAACAGCATGTCAGCCAGCGAATCTGCTGTTTCGCTTGCTCTTTTCATAAGGTTGCAATTTACGTTGGAACACGAATTTTTTTATCAAAAAACTTTAATCAACAGCAACAACAACAACAATTAAAAGAAGAAGAAAAGAAATTGCATTCCTAAAAATTAGATCTCATTAATTGTTAAATGTTTTTCATCATCTTCTTCTAGCATACTACTAGCTGCACTATTCTGTTGCTGTTTTGCAACTTTTGCGTAGCAGTAACACACTGGGTTTTTTTTATTTACTTTTTGAAAGATAAAACGAGTTAAAAAAATTTGATTCCTTTAGCTCATAATGTGTGTGTTAATATGCAAATACTACTTTTAGGAAGTAGAACTCTCCTATCACCCTCTTTCTCTTTCTTTCCAACTCTCATATTCGCCCTCTGGCTATCTCTATTTCGCTTTTGGCCTTCTCGCTCACACAGGAATATCGATTGTGAATGGACACTGTTTGTTGAGTTAAAGGAACTTCTATACCATACATACAATATCTTCAAATTGGGTATTGAGGTGCTTCGTCATTTTTTGTTTCGTACTTTGTTTTTGCTTTGCTTTTTCGGTTTTTTCTTGTTTGAATATTTTTGTTGCTGTTTTTGGCAAGTATGATCACGGCATAAATAAATGGCCGACAAAAAAAGGTACATTTAATAATAAAATTTGTAATAATTATTTACTCATAAATTCACGTCATTAACAGGCCTAAGACTTTGCTTAGCTTCAATAAAATTACACAGCCAGTTAGGCAGATAATTTATACATATGCTTTTGCCAGGGCATAACAGTTAACCCAAGAATGAACTTGAAGCCTCTTTGATAGGTCCCAGACTGACTCACTGACAGGCTGCGACTTATGAAATGACTTCACTATACATAAAACATCATTATCATAATCAATATCGTTATCAGTATCATTATCATAATCATAATCATAGTCATTATCATTATCTTTATCAATATCAGTATCATAATCAGTATCAATATCAAATATCATTATCATTAAACTCATCTTATATCTTCGCTAATTTCTTATATTCATTCTCATTCTCAATCTATATCTCATTCTCTTCGTAGGAAAATTGTATTAATTCATTAAGTAATATGTTTTACGGAATGTTTTCTTTTCTTTTTCTTTTTTGGGTTTTTTCTTTGTTTTTGTCCAGTTTTTTTGCGTTTTTTTCTTAATTTTTTTTGGATTTTTTTTGTATTTATATGCTGATTTGTTGTGAGGTCATTTTGAATTTATGTGATAGTCGAGAGCGTTGTCAGTTGCATAGTCTTTGTTGACGGCGATGCCATTGGCGATGGCGTGGGCACAAACAGACTAGAGGAAGCTGTCTCTGTGGTCAGACTTCTCTCCTCGTAGACCCCGGCGCGTTCCTATGTATCGAATACACACACACATAATCATATGTCATAAATGAGATTAAGAGATGCCTAAGAGATCTACCTACGTGCGATTTATCATATTTGAAGCGCTTCCAGATGTTCGTCTTGGGCTCCATCGGTGTACCATCCACATTGTAGTTGGGATTGGAAAAAGTCAACACTGAGCGACTGGAGCCACGTGAATTACGCTTTGTTTTCTTCCGATTCGTATTTAATGCAAGCACTGCAAAATTGTGAGCAACACAAACAACAATATTAAGATATTAAGAATATACACAATTATAGTTGGGATTAATGTAGTCTTGGCTCTTACTGAACATCACCAGCATTATGATGACGACCATGACAATGACAACACCGAGTGCGATCAATACAAAGAATTCCCGTTCGTTGTCCTCTTTGCTCTTTAGATCGTCGTCGAACTGATTGCCGTTGCTATTCTGATTCTCCGTTGATGTTGTGTCGTCGGTCAACTCATCCGAGTAATCCGGTTGCTGATCGCTCTCCAGGCGCGCTTGCACCAACTCCTTGGGTGTCGTGGAGCATTGACGGTGATCGCTCTCCAGTCGGTCGGGACAAGCGCATACGTAATCGATGCCCCTATAGAAGCACAAGTGGGAGCATCCTCCATTGTCTTGGGCGCATTGATTCCAACCCTTTGCCTGTCGCTGCAACGACACGGCACGAATGTCCAGAGCCCCGCTGAGAGCGTCACGCACTTCGAATGGATAACTGTATCCCATGCGGGGCACCCGTTGCGAACGGTATACGGATTTGTTATACCAATCCGTCCAATAGATGTTGCTCTCAAACTGTGGAAATATTATATACATTGGAGTCAGAGATACTACATAGTGTACACACTCACCATAGTCAGGCCGAAAGGATGTGGAGCATAGGGCACGATAGTCTGACGCCGTTTACCATTGAAGTCCACCTGGCCTATGTTGTCCTCCAAAGCATCGGCCCAAAGAAGTCGGCGATTGCTGTAAGCCATATTTATTCAGTAACTTTGCTGCTTTAACTTTTGTAGCAATCATAGTCAATTTCCAAGTTGTTGTAAATGTATCGCTTTTCTAGTGAGTCTGTCATTAGACTAACCCATCCCAGCGACTATAAATTGTATATATGTATATGTACATAAGCTCATATTTTTTAAAAACAGCTTGAATTTGTTCTCAATTTTGTTCCGGTGCCAGAAACAGGTTGTAAAAGCGATTTAAAAGCGCTGCTGAATATAAAACTTATTCCCCCGCTTTTGAACTTACGTGAAATCAATGGTAAGGCCTGTGGGAAATCCTACTCCCGAAGTGACAATAGCTGTGCGATTTGATCCATCTAAGAAACTGCGTTCGATTTTAGCCGGCGAGTTCCAGTCCGACCAGAAGAGGTAGCTGGATCAGAGAGAAAGAAAAAGAGAGGGAGAGAGGAAGAGAAATGTCCATTAATGGAGATATCGATGTGAATAAGCTGAAACTTACGCTTTGGACGGATGTACAATGAGGGAGCGTGGATCGCCCAAGTCCTCGGTGATGAGTTTCTTCCGACAGGTGCCATCGATGCGTGCCACTTCGATTAACTTGCGATCGGTATCCGACCAGTAGAGATTCTCTGCAATCCAGTCAACAGCAATGCCATTGGGAGTCAGCAGTTCGGTGCTAACAATCACCCTGCTCTCGGTTAAGTTGAGCAGATTGACCCGGCGAATAACATCGAGATTAACATCGGCGAAGAAAAGCCAATTCTTGCGATAGTGATAGTCGAGAACGACGGCACCATGGACGCCGCTGATGGGCAGCACAACATCCATATAGTCTCCGCTATTCAGCGAGATCATGCCAATCCCCGAGCGCAATGCAATCAGCAGGTAATCCTAGAAAGAAATCACAAGGATTCAACAAAATCTCAACACTTCAATGGGGCAGTGGCTTACATCGGGCAGACTTTGACATTGGGTGGTGCTGTTCTCGCGCAGCTTGAGACCCGTTGGACATTGACAGGTGAAACCGCCAGGATTGCGTAGACAGAGATGGGAGCAACCGCCGTTGTTGTGGCCACAGACATTCTCTGGCATCAATTGATGCTTGAAAATCACCTTGATGTCCATCAGTCCATCAATGTTTGTCATTACATCACGCTTGGCGCTTGTATTCCTTCGATCGGCCATGTGCAATGCCTTCGACTTCCAGTCCGTCCAATAGATATAGTCCTCTGTGAGCGCAAGTGCATACGGATGATGCAGCGAGGACATTATTAACTGACGCTGGTTGCCCGTATAATCGCAAGAGTCAATTGTCTTTAGTCGCGCATCGACCCAATAAATGCGTTTGCTCTTTAGATCCAGTGAAAGACCATTGGGCCAGCCCAGGTGAGCGGTAACGATGCGTGAACGTTCATTGCCATCGAGGTGGGAACGCTCGATCTTGCGATAATGGCCCCAATCCGTCCAGAAGAGCAGACCCGCCTCATAGTCGAGGGCAAGGCCCCGCGGCGATTCCAAGTCCTTGTAAGCAATTACGTGCCGATGATTACCATCGAGTGTGGCCACCTCAATCGTATGTCTGCCTGCATCGGCCCAGTAGATGGTGCGTCCTATCGAATCGACGACGAGACCATCGGGATTCTCTAAGCTCTCGCCAATCACTTTGTGGACATGCAACCCATCCGGACTAGAGCTCATTATCACATTCTCGATGGTGTCGGACCAGAAAATGTAACCCGTCTTCTGATCCACATCCAAGGCGACCGCATTTGATATGGGTGGCAATGGCAGCACCACATCAATCAGATGATCAAAGTCCAGCGAGATTTGACGTATATCAATCCGATGCGCAAAGAGTATGTACCTCGTAGGTCCCTCGGAGCAAGTACGTCCATCCTCCTTGAGCTGCACACCAACGGCGCAGGCGCACGTGTAATTGGTTGGATTCAGAAGGCAGAGGTGCGAGCATCCGCCGTTGTGCTTATCGCAGGCATTGTAAACACGCCTGCGAGTGCGATGGAAGACCCGTATGTCCATTAGATCACTGCTGTTTGCAATCACCGTGGTCACACTCTTGCCCGTTAGTTTGTCGGCACTCATGGCTGACTTGGTGTCCCAATCTGTCCAGTAGACGCGACCGCCACTCACATCCAGTCCAAAGGGATGGCCCAGATCAGCTGCAAAAGTGCAAGAAAGTTAAGTCCGTTGGTAGTGGACTCGAGGATTATAAATGCTACAAAATCCGTAGCTTCACCTGCTTTGCATTTTTATAGCAGGTATTAATACCTTGAGCCAACAAAAAATGTATGTAACAGGCAGAAGGATTCCATTAAGAATATATATATGGGTAATTCTCTGATGGATGTCGCGTGCGACCATCTTTACAGTGCAAAAAAAAACATAAGCTAAAACAATTTAAAAAAAAAGAAAAGGTTATTTTTATAACTCTAGATTAGTACTTTAATTAGTGCTAAGAATAGTTTTGGAATTTTTTTCTGTTTTGTTTTCTGTTCTGATAACTGCAAAAATTAAAAATTCGTACGCAAACCAAAAAATGAACGAATTTATACATTTTATCGTAAAACAGAACAAGTTCCTAAAATCAGTCTTAGCTCTAAAAATAGTGCTAATCCAAAGCTTTAAGAATAACCCTTGCTTATTTTTAAAATTATTTTAGTATATGTTTTTTTCACTGTAAAGGTCGCACAAAAATTCCGTCAGAGAATTACCCATATGCAAATATTCTTGATCAGCATCAACAGCTGAGATCTAGGCATGTCCGTCTGTTCGTATGAACACTTAGATCTCAGAGACTCTAAAAGAAAGAGCTATAATTTTTTGTTTTCGACAGCGTTTGTTATGTTTGCACGCAGATCATGTTTGTTTCAAAATTTTTCCACGCCCACCCCCGCACCCGCGAATCAATAAAAATCGAATAACATGCGTAATTTTAGAGCTAGAGAATTTTGATATATACACTAACAACTATAGTAATTGTAATTTCTGAAAATTTGGTTGCGATCAGATTAAAATTGTGGAAGTTTCTAAAGAAATACTTTTGTATGGGCAAAAACGCCTGCTATCCTTTCGTTTGTATGTATGCGTCTATGTATCTACATGCTCGCCTATATTCGCAACGAAGATGAACACGACAACAATTGCTCGTGTCTTAGATGTTTAAAGTTAAATAGCGGCTGTGTAAAGACTTCGATGTCTGTGCTGGTAGTGTGCAAGCCCAACAAATGGTGATGTGCCGGTTCGAGTCCCGGTCGTCACTTTTTTTTGTAATGGTATGTTATATACAATAATAACTTTATTATATTATTATACTATTTATATTTTTAAAATTTTTGAATATTTTGTGGTATATCGATTTGGTAAATTTTGAGAAATTACCGCAATATTTTTATTTTACTCAAAATAGGTAGCGGGTATCCCGCAGTCGAGCACTCTGGACTGTAGCTTTCTTACTTGTTTTGTTTGAATCGGTTGGCAATGCTCAATCTTCCTTACTTATAGCCTTTCCCATAGTTTGTTTACAATGATACTCTTTATGTTCTTCTTTGTTTTGAGCTCCTCGTTTCTTCTTTTCTCTATAATCTTTCAGCCTTTCACGTTCTCTTGCATTTGTCTCAGAACAATGTGATTTTTGTTGTTTGCCAATGCTGAGCGGCGTTTTTTCATTCTCTCAGCTGCTATTTCACGCAATTCTTTTAACTTCAGTGTATTTTTTCACTTGTTTTATTCATCTAAGAATATTTATATGTTTATTGATCTTACTGTCGCAACTTTTTATATTTAAAATATTTATACCAAAATAACTTAACACGTTAAGTTTCATTCACCTGCTTGCACTTAATGCGAAGCAATTACAATAAAATCGCGAACGTACAATTAGAACATAGGTGAGAAGCAAAATAAAAATGTGCAGTAAATAGAAAATTTGTTCGCTCTCTTTGCATTTTTCTCTACTTATTACATTGCAATAAAGAGATTTAGCAGAAAAAGTGCAAACATATCCTATGTTTTCCTTGCAAAATAAAATAAATAATAATAAATATAATAAATAAAATAAATTAAAAATAGAAATGCATTTAAAATTATCTAAAAGTGAAAAATTAAATATTTTCAGTTTTCAGTACAATTTTTTTTTTATAAAAACAACTGAGATATGCTTTGTGTTATGAAAATTTTGACATTTCTTTATGAAATTATACAAAAAAGCACGACGATTATATAGATTTTTTTCGGTCGTGATTGACCATTTGATGGATATGCCCATATACAAAAATTCGCAACTCTAGCTTTAACATAAAATGAAGCTTGTTATTCGAGTTTTGTCAATTTGTGGTAGCGGAAGTGGGCTTGATCGAAACAAATTATAGCTCTATCTCTTATATTATCTTAAATCTATGTGTTCATACGGACTGACGGACAGACAGACAGACGGGCAGACGGACTTGACTAGATCGTGTCGGCCTCCTTATACCAGTTACATAAATTTCTTGCCGGCGCAAAGTTATAATACCCTTCTACCCTATAGTGGGTATAGAAATAGAAGTGATCATGCAAAATTTTACAATCATAACTATAGTCTTCATAACTCCGGAAAATTTGGTTGCGATCAGAAAAAATTGAAGAAGTTAATTTAGATATAATTTTATTTGCCAAGGAACGGCATCTTGTGACGGGTTGTCTAGTATGTTTTGATAAAGATGTGCAGTTACGAAATTAATTATTAGCAGCACTTTTTTTATGTTTTGCATATTGAATAACTAAAAGTTAAGGTCGAAAATGTTTTAAACAAATTTTTTTATCGACTTTGGTTGTCTCCTAATATACTAAATTTAAAATTAAAATGATATGTAAATCGGTTTATTAATATTTTTGCAGGAATATTGACGAAAAGAAGAAAGATGGGCTATCTTTGAAAACTTGCATTTCTAATTCGAAACAACATTGAAAGCCCTATGGATATAAAGAAGCCCAAGTTATATAAAAGAAAGTTTGTTCGCAATAGCTTCATAGTACGAACGAGAATAATGAGGAGCCACAGGAGAAGCCTTTGCCTTAAGAGGAATGAAATTAAAGGAATAGAATTAAAATAGTTGTTCGAGTTTGACAGATGCTGAAATAAACAGTTAATCACTTCTTCTGAATAATTTCATTCCGAGAACTATTGCAATAAAGACATCAAAACACAGAATTGTAAAGAGAGCAAAGTTTGAATGGAATTTTGGTTCCAATATGAGTTTAAAGGAGCGTAGAAGGGGCAAGGAAAAATATAAAGTTAAATTATAAAGCAGTTGCTAGCTTTGCAATATGTTGTTTTCTCCTTTACTTACTAATAATGGCCTTGCGATTACTGCCGTCAAAGTTCATGTTCTCGAGGGTCTTGGTCCCGCCGTCAACAAAGTAGAGCTTGTGCTGATCATAATCGATGGCCAGGCCATTGGGCCAGATGAGTTTCTTGGAGGCAATGATGACACGACTAGCGCCATCCATGTTGGCGCGCTCTATCATTGCCTCTTCGCCCCAATCCGACCAAAACATGAGACCATCTGAGCGAAGTGCAAAAAAAATTAAGTTTTTAAAGATCTCGCTAATCTGCAGCACTACATTACCTATGGGGTTGACGACAATATCGCGCGGCTTGTCCAGTTTCTCCCAGACGAGGAGCGTGCGCATTTTGCCATTGGTGGTGGCCACCTCAATGCGATTCGTCGATGGATCTGTCCAATAGAGTTTATCGGTGATCCAGTCCAATGCCAAGCCCACCGGCGACTCTAGATTCGAGTGGACGACACGCTGTTGATAGCTGCCATTAAGATGTGCTTTGCTGATCGAGCTGCGCTCCACATCCGTCCAGTAGATGAAGTCCGTCTCACTGCACCAATCCAGGGCTACGGCGTGCTTCAAGTTGTCCAGAGGCACAATCATGTCCACTTCGTTGGGTCCAGCTGCTTTGCTGTTCAGCTGTCGCAAGCGTATGTCCTTGCGTCGTGCCACCAACACAAGCTTATCGGGTGCACTCTTGCAAGTCTTGCCATCGTCCTTCAGCGACAATCCAATGGGACAACCGCAACGACGCGATGTCCTGTTTGGCAGACATAAATGCGAGCAGCCCCCACGCAAGCCGCGTCTGTCCTTGGCGCATCGGTCCTGATAGTCCGGCTGCCTCGCTGGATGATACGCGTGTATGTCCATGGGGAAGTGGAAGTTCTCGTGGACCGAACGGAAGCCCTTGCCCGTTATCTTATTGGCCGCTGACACGGTCTTAGTGTTCCAGTCCGTCCAGTACATGGTGTCCTCGAAAATGGTCAAGGCAAACGGATGAGGCAGATGTGTGCTCAACACCTTGATGCGATCGCTGCCATCCAGATTGGAGCACTCTATGGCATGCTGCTTGGCATCGGCCCAGTAGATCTTGCTGTTCGGATAGTCAATGGCCAGGCCATTGGGCCACGTGACGCCCTTCGAGATGATCACCTGACGCTGCGAGCCATCCATATGGGCGCGCTCGATCTTGGGATTGGGTCCCCAGTCACTCCAAAAGACCAGCGCCTCGCCGGGATGAATGACAATAGCACGCGGCTTGTCCAGGTCACTCGATGCGATCACCGTGCGCAGATTACCCTGGAAATTTGAGACTTCGATGCGCCGTGTGCCGGAGTCGGTCCAGAAGAGCAGATCATGCACCCAGTCGACAGCGATGCCGCCCGGTGACTCCAAACCCCATTTGATAACGTCACGCACGCGTGTGCCATTGATGTAGACCATTTTGATTACATCGGTCGAGACATCCGACCAGAACATCAATCCCTTTCGATAGTGAAAGTCCAGTGCAATGGCATTGTGCAATCCTTTGACAATCGCCATGTACCGATTGTTGCTGAGCGTCACACGACGAATGTCCCAGCGATTGGCCACCAGCAGCGTCATCGCTCCACCCAGAGCCTTGCAGGTACGCAGATCGGGTCGCAGGATATAACCACTCTCGCAGGAGCAGATAAACGAGCCCATTGTGTTGTGACACTTTTGCGAGCACACCGGACTGGTGAGGTATTGGCACTCATCAATATCTGTGCAGCTGCAAGAGGATCAACTATTAGTCGAGCTATTTCGAGATAGCAAGTGGGCATAACTTACTTGCGCTTATTCTCGTTCATCAGGTAACCCAGGCGACAGGCGCATTCGTCCTTGCTACGCGCCGTCTTAATACACAGCTGTTCGCATTGCCTAGGCTCCGGGCACTTTTGCTCAACCGGACAATTGACCTCATCCTCGCCCAACGGACAGTCGTTTTGTCCATCGCAAACGTGCTTCTGATGTACACAGATTCTAAGCACGAATAATATATGAATTAGTAGTAGCATGAACAACTTAATCTATGATACGCACTTCAGGTTCGTGATGTTCTTTTTTGCAGGACAAAGGAATTGACCGGCGTCACACTGCAGGAGACAGTCGACCTCATCCTCGGCCGAGGAGCAGTCTGGATAACCATCGCAAAGCCAGGTACGCTGTTTACAATTAGGTAAATCATATTTGATTAATTGATTGATTATACTATATGCATGATACCCATTTTCAGACAGGGAGACTTTCATTTTTCGTTATTTGTACTGTTCGATAATCCGAGTTGTAAGTTCAAATTGGCAAGCCGATCTTTTTTGTGATATGATATTTAAAGGCAATAGATTAATTAAAAGTTACAATTAAGTGAGGGCAAGTGTTGTCGGCTGTCAGATACCCGCCATGTATTTTGGATATCCGAGTTAAAAACGGCTAAATTATATACCATACTTATAGAAATATATGTATCACCAAAATATAACAAAATATCGTATTTTTATACCCGCTACCCATAGGTTGAAGGGTAATATAACTTTGTGCCGGCAGGAAATGTATGTAACAGATAGAAGGAAGCATTTTCGACCCTATATATATATATATCGATATAGTACACCATTCAAAATATACCATAGACGGCACAATGTACCAGATTGTCGGCCAAAGCAACTCAAACCCCTAGTAAGAAGGCGGTATTTTTTTAAAACCTTGCGGGCAAACATAACAAATGCCGTCGAAAAAAAATTATAGCTCTATCTCTTTTAGTCTCTGAGATCCAGTGTTTCATACGGACGGACGGACAGACGGACATGGCTAGATCATCTCGGCTGTTGACGCTGATCAAGAATATATATACTTTATTGGGTCGGAGATGCCTCGTTCTACCTGTTACATACATTTCCTGCCGGCACAAAGTTATAATACCCTTCTACCCTATGGGTAGCGGGTATAAAAACACTATGAATAAATATTAGAAATGTTGAGATCATTCAGTCCCTAGCTTTGATGTGAAAGGTGATTGAACTCTGATTTTTTTCTGAAGTCTCTGAGTATCGGAATTGTAAACAGTTCCTTAAAGACATTATGCCTAAAAGTACAATTGCTTGCACTAAGTATTGACGGTAGTTTTTCATTTGGCTTTCCAATATACATATGGGTAATTCGAAGACGGAATTTGTCCCGCGAGACTCTTTACAGTGCACTGCAGTGAAAATAACATAAGCTGAAACAATTTTAAAAATAAGTGAATGTTATTCTTAAAGCTTTAGATAAGCACTATATTTAAAGCTAAGATTGATTTTAGAAACTTGTTCTCTTTTACAGTCGAGTATAAAACACAACTTAAGATTTGCTGCTTGTCACTAAATTTCTTAATTGAATCTAATATCGATATTTGCGAATTGGCTCCCTCTACTTGTTTTTGCAGTATCGTTGCAGCTTGCAGCTTACCAAAATGCAGCGGCCATTGTGGCAAGTGTATTCGTCGGGGCCGCAGGTGATCGGATGCTCAGGGCTCATGTTGCCGCAATCATTTTCGTCCTCGCCGCCATCGCAGTCCTGCTCCTTGTCGCACTTCCACCGCTTTGGGATGCACGTGCCATCGGCGCACTTGTATTCGTTCGACGTGCACTGCGATGGCTTCTGCTGGCAATTCTCCTCGTCGCTCCAATCGCCGCAGTCGTTGTCGCCGTCGCACCGGAAACGATTAAGAATGCATTGGCCGCTGGGGCCGCCAGCGCCACCGAGGCCACCGCGGCACTTAAACTCACCCTCCGGACAACTGTTGATAACAGCCGGACACTTCAATTCATCGGAATTATCGTCGCAGTCGCGTTCGCCATCGCAGCGAAAGGCAAGCGAAATGCAGTAACCGTCGTTGCAGGTGAAGTGCTCATCGGTGCAACTGCTGCGATTGCAGTGTACCTCATCAGAGTAGTCCTTGCAATCGTTTTCGCCATCGCACAGCCATTGCCGGGGAATGCAGAACCCGTTCTGGCACTCAAACTGATCTTCGGTGCAGTTGGTGCGAGCTCCGCAATGAGTTTCATCCGAATAATCACCGCAGTCATCGTCGCCGTCGCAAAGCCAGTCTTTGTTGATGCAGCGATAAGTCTTTGGGCACATCACATGCAAGCCACTCTGCTCGCACTCCTTCTGTAGTTTGGACATCATGTCGTCCATGTTGTCGCAGTCGAGCTCGTCGGAGCCATCGGTGCACTGCACCTCACGATTGCAGCGACCCGGCGCCTCAATACATTGGCAATTGCTGCACTGCCACTGCAGATCGTCGCAGCTATTGTGGCAGCCACTGGGCGGCGGAGCGCTGTATCCATCCCCGGGCTGTCCCAGCTGCCGCGGATCGTCGTGGACAACGACACGATTGGCGAATGGTCGAAAGCCCTTCTGCTTGTTGTTGGCGCCGCTGACAAACCCATCGCGACCCCGTGTGGTCGTCTGGCGATCTGATTCTCGCACAACGTACATATCGCCGCGTCCTCCTTGGGCACCCACGTTACGGAATTTGGGAGTGTCGCCGGTGCTTGTAGTGCCGACGCCAGCGCCGACACCGACCCCGACGCTCGGTTTCAGAGGAATCATTGGCTCCATGGTGAAAACGTGTCCATACAATTTGTCGCCCTCCTCGAGATCATCATCATGATCGTGATCGTGATCGTGATCGTGATCATGATCGTTGTCAATGTCATGATCATGGTCGTCATGCTCATGATGTGGCGGATAATCGGAAGCAGTGAGGTAATCATGATCGTCCTCCTTCTGCAGCAGCTCTTCGGATGGCTCATCGCCATGCACACTGTGTCCATTGCCGGCATTTAGGGAGCGTCCATGGGCCTGCTGATACCAGTTCTGTGGACGTTCTTGGGTATTCTCTGCGCCACCGGCGCGGTTGTTGATGCCGCGCTCATACAGATCGCCATATCCATAGGTCAAGTCGCTAATTCCCGAAACTATTTCAGAAACATGCAACGGGATATATTTAGCGTATTTTCACATACATAATCAGATTTTATGTTAAACATATATACATACAAGCATACATATGTAAATATATTATAATAAAACTTGTTTTCTAATTTCCTAATCAAATTTACTTAAAATGGTTGGACAATTGAAAAAGAAACGTATGCAAAAAAGTGTGCTATGTTTAATTATGAGCTATGTTTTAATAGCAATGCCACAAGTGGTCCTTATAGCCTTATAGCCTCCCTTTCCACAAATGTGTATCTAATTGGATGCATATACATCTACATACATATGTACATTTGTACATGGATATATAATTGCACTTGAAACTGTTTTCGTGGCTGACCTTCGCGGTTGGGATGCACAAGTTCTAGTTGTTTATCGTTAGAACTATATAATACTAATAACTTAGCAATAGGAAGTATATTTGGTATAAGTAAATAATGCCATAATTTTATGAGGAATACATAGTATTATGGCAAACGTGGGAATATTGAAAGCATTTTAGACAATGCCAAATTTGGGCATTTGTTGAGTTTGCTGTTAATAAGGTTTGTTGTTGTCATTATTGTGACGTTCGATAATTTTCATTTATTGATGTGCTTATCTCTTGAGAGTTTTCTAATGCTAATGCTAATGCCAATTTTCATTGATAAGTACTTTAATATATGCACATCGACATGTATATATGTGTGCGTGTATGTTTGTATGTACGCGACAGTGGAGAGAGAATACTTACACAAGCATATCAGGCACACCAAAGGGCAAAACGGCAAGGCTAGCCAATACATTGCCAACGCGAGGGCACACACACGTACACGTGCTCGCACACTCGCACACACGCAAGGCAAGCAGGCACACACGAACGCAACACTGTGCGATGCGTAAATGTGCGGCTGCTGCTTTGCGATTGCTGCTCGGCTGCTGCGACGCGGCTGCTTCGTCGTCGGCCCACGTCGCAACTCTTGTTGCTATTGCTGACTCTTTTCGTCTTATTTGACTTTGTATTATGGCGCGTGCGTATTGCGTAAATCTTTGTGATGATGCTGTTGTCGTTGTCGCTGTTGCTGGGATGCTGAGCTGAGTTCGCACTTTAATGCGCTTCGTGTTGCGTAGGTGTCACATTCACAGGACCGTATGTACATGCATATGTACATCGGTATACGTTGGCAAGCCAATTTCCTCTCTACATATGTATGTATGTTGCTACTCTCGTTGTTATTGTTGTGTTAGCTGCTTCTTTTGTTGTTGTTGTTGTTATTGTTATTGTTGTGACTGATGGGCGTTTTGCAGTAATCGCAAATTGCACACAATTGCAGTTGTTTTATCACCTTCACTTGTTACTCATTTTGCAACTTTTTTACACTTTTCTTTCAATTGATAGTTGTGATTTGTTCAAGTGCGTTTGCTTATTCCAAAGAGATACATTGCGTATATTTCAACTACTGCTGCTGCGTTGTCGATCATTTTATTATGATACTCAGAGCACATACACACTTATGTACTTCTATAGTTTTAAGCTACTTATACAGTTCACCGTTGCACATATGACACTTTGAATTCGCGACGACTTTATAAGAGTTGAGTTCATTGCCTTAATTTCTTGACTTTGAACACTGCCATATAAAAGTATACACAATGACTCGTTCAGAAGCTACATTGTAATGAATTTCAATGGGGCTCTATAACACAACACTAACGCCACCACCACCAACAACAACAATAACAACAACAAATTTAGCAGATTTTACTTTCCTACCTCACTCTCGCTCTCACGCACTTCGACACTTTCTCTTTACCGCTAGCTATCTTTGTCTGACATTCGCATGCTGAATATGCACATCTCTTTTGTTTTAGCGGACCATTGCGGAATTCCTATTTCGCGTTCGCAAGTTGACAGCCGAAAAAATGCCTGTTGCGACCATTGCTGAAATTGTGTAGCATACTTTGCGGTGCCATCAAACGAACTTAGCGAAATTTTGGTTGAATATGCATTGAAAATTTTAAGTGCAGGGTATGTGCATTACATTTCGTATTGCATATTTCATTGCCTAACTGTATTTGAGGAACACCCACGACGCGATATTACTGTCGATGTTGTTATCGTTATCGATAGCTTTGTTTATTCGTTCATACAATTTTCTTTACTTCTTTCCTTTCTACTTATTTGATGTTGGTGTTGTTGCTGTTCTTATTTGTGTGACAGTGATAGAGCATTTAATGTAGATTTAATTTGTATTTATTTATTTTTCTTATTTTTTGCAGGTTTGTGTACAGACGGACGCACCGAATTAAGAATATTATTGAGAGCATGCGCATTTTTTTGCTCACGTCTACAAAACTGCAGAGCGTTCAACGTTCAATATACAATGTATGTATGTGGATACATACATATTATGTATTTTACATTTAAGCCGTTTCGACAATTTCAAATTCATTTTGTATTCACTTATTCGTTTGCGCCTTCGCTTTATTGTTTTTAGTTTGTTATTTAATATTTATCGCATTTTCTTATTTCTCGATTTGATTTAGTTTGTACTGTTGTTGTAGAAGTCCTGGCAGGGAGCTGAAGAAGTCTTGTAGGTAGTTTTGTATGAAGCCTGTTAATTGTACGTGGGCCAGTTCTGAGTGCGGACCGTCTGCTTCCGTGCTCCGTGCTATGTAAAATGTGATACAGCCAGAGATGATTCGCAACAGCAGCAGCAGTAGCAGAGGCGTCGACAGCGGCGTCGGCATCAGCATAAGTCGGCATTCTGCTCCAAATTCGCAGCTGGCCCCGAGCAGCAAGTGTTTTTGTGTGCGTGCTTGTGCCTTGGAAAAGTTTATGCTGAGCGAGCTCAGAGCCTTTCTCAATGGGCTTTCTGAATGGGCGAGCGCTGCTCACCAATACAAGCTTCAATCTGGTGACCACCTCAATTCACGCACACACACAACCATATGCACACATTTGTGTATATTCATAGGTCGAAAAGCTCTGCTCTCATGCGAAAGCTCCTGTCGTTAAAGCTCTGATGCCGAGCATAGCACTAAGGCCTCAGAACAGAAGCAAAAGCGCTTTTATCTTTGAGTTCTATATGCGCGTATCACTCTCTCACTCTTATGCAAACAGCTGGCACGAAATCAATTGCTACTGGTCAAGTCATTCAAGCAGCCCATGCCGCCGCCCCTCAGTCTCCCTCCTCTCCACCGAGGAGTGGCTTGCCAATGTATGGCGCTAAGTGCATAATACACTTTGCACTAAAATATAAATGTATATACATATGTATGTAAATATAGTTTGTATTATGGACATACATATGTACTATGTAACTAGTATGTGCGAGTATGCAGCTCGTTTTGATGTGAAGAGTTATTTAAAAGGTTCTAAACATGAAATTTACATATTGAGAACGCGTAAAGAGCTCAATAACTTAACGTTGTGCTTTCACTTTCGCATTATACGAGCACTCACATTGTACATATGTACATACATTACAGTATTATTTATGTATGTACACTTGCGTACATATGTATGTATACGAATGGTACATTTTGTGTGTGCGTGCCATTAGTGAAAACAGCGACAACCCTAAATGAGCATTAGCACATTGTGATTCTGAATGGATGCTGCCAAAGCGATGCGATGCCTTGCCTTGCTTTCTTTCTGTGTGGGCTGCAATATGCGCAGGCTCAGAGACTGTGGCGGTGACAGAGACAGAGACGGCGACTGAGACGATGCAAGGCAAAGGGTGTGACACGACTTGAACCGAATCGAATGGTCCACCAACACCACCACCCCCAACTCAGCAGCCGGCTTGTCCATTATAGCAATTAGAGCAAAAGTCGAAGCCGAAGCCGAAGACGTCGCTAAGGAACGGTGGCAAAACCGTAATCATTCCTTAGCTCCACACGCAGTGCAGGCGAAGGTGACTAGTCAAGTTGAAATGAAACGAAACGAAACGAAACGAAATGAAACGAGGCGAAGCCAACCGATGTCATGCAGATACATATCTCGCGATTTGGGGCGAGCGAGAAAAAGTGAATGAGAAACCGAAAACGAAACTGAATTTTGCGGACGCTCGTCTTACTCGTTATTCGTTATTCGTTCGACGTGGTTACAGTGTGTGTTCAACGTTGTGTCAAACTTGTGTTTTGTTTATTTCTCGTATGTTTTACATTTGCTTGCTAAGCAGAAAAAAAAAAACAAAACAAAAAAAAACAGGAAAAAAAAAAACAAAGAATTAAATAATTGCTAATAAATTGCGCATTCGAATGATGTGTTAGAAATGATTTGCATTGCAATCGTAACTAATGCAAATCAAAGGCAGCACAATGTCACCTTAAAATGCACATGCACTGACATACGCAAAATACATGCTTGTTTGTGTGTGGGTGTGTGGGAGTGTGGCCATAAATGTGTTCGCTCAAATAATATCAGCTTGCCACTTTTTTGCATTTTGCATTTACTGCAATTCCAAAAATAGGTCAAACACACAAAAGGCGTCGCGTGCGTGCGGCCGTGTGAGTGTGTGTGTGTGTGTGTGTGTGTATTTGCGTGTGTGTCATTGTTGTTGCTAGTGCCACATTAACGAGCTTGTGTGCGGGTGGGTGTGTGTGCGTGTCTGTGTGATTGAAGACATTATGAGACTTGACGATATAAGGAAATTCACATTGCTTGTTTGTTTGAATATTTGAATCGTAATTGAATATCAGTGAATACATTCACAATCATCCTTTTCGCACTGCTCAATTCACTTCCAATGCAGGCTCTAATGAGACTGCGAATCACAAATCGACTGTTTGATTGATTTATCTGATTACACACATACATACTTCAAGAATCAAATACTAGATGGATTGTATAATTGTTGTTTTGTTGGTTAGTGATTTCTGTGATTTCATGTGTATTAATGAGTAGTACTCGTGTATTTTTCAGTGACAGTAATGACAATGGCGCATTAGAGACTGGGCATCATCAACATAAGCAAAGGCACAGGCACAGAAACAAAAACGGACACCGTTTTGCCAAAAGAGTATCTACATCCGGTGCGAGCATGAAACTGCAAATGCCAGCAGAGGCAATGCCAACGAGTTGAGAACTGAGAGGAGGCGACAACAACAGCGAACTGTTAACGCTGCCAATATGATTAATTTAAGGCAACTGGGCGCCTGTTACAGCCTCCTGCTACTACTGCTGAGCGCCCAGTTTACACTAGTAAGGTGACTATCAAATATTACTAGTTAGCTATTTTTAATTTTTCGAGATATTCCTACAGCTCAAAACATTAAAGAAGTGCATTGAATGATCGATTTAGCTATATGATAAACTTGTAATGTTATGAAAACATATAATTATATTTTTTTTTGTGCCATCGCCAAATTTTTTAAACTTAAACTTAAAAACAAATAATATGAAATAAAACTGATATTTGATTATAATATAATTCACTTCGTCTCATTATGTCATCGATGAATTTTTTATGCACAAAAAGTCCAACGAAAATGAAAATTATCAAGTTTTCTCTCCATAATCGATAAGCCTTTGACGCTACTTATGCACAAAATTCATCCATTGTTTTTAGAATTATGTCGTGTCAGCTGACCAGGCTCCTCGGCTTTTTTTCTTATGTGAATATTTTAATATACATGTCAAATGTCAGCAATGTCAAAATATCGCCCAACATTCTTCGGAAACGGAGCTTAGCACACAAATTAAAAATGATAATAAAAATGCGTGAATGAATTTACATTCTGAGCAACTGTTTTACGTTGCTTATTTTTGCTATGGAAACAGGTTTTTAAAAAGTTTAGTCAGTCTGTGATTCATGATAAACAAATACGTAAGGTTGTAGGATTAAAGTAATTAATTAATTAATTAATAATTCATAGGATGGAAGGGAGGAGTCATTGAAAGGTTTCCGATAACTTTAAGCTATCTTTTGAATATTTAATTATTTTTCTCTAGATGCAAGCGAAAAGAAATGCTCGCTGGCCGCCTGGAGAATGTTACGCAGACGATCTCAAAAATACTGCAAGGATATGACATACGGTTACGCCCCAATTTCGGGGGCGAGCCACTACACGTGGGCATGGATTTGACTATAGCAAGTTTTGATGCGATCTCAGAAGTAAATATGGTAAGCGCAGTAAAGATCCCTCTGAAACATTGAAGCTTTATTTTTCGTATGTTAAATATGTTGTCACAGGACTATACAATAACAATGTACTTGAATCAGTACTGGCGGGATGAACGTTTGGCTTTCAATATCTATGGACCTTACTACGACACGGATGCCGATGACGATGGCGTCAACGATGTGCTCACATTGTCCGGTGACTTTGCAGAGAAGATCTGGGTGCCAGACACATTCTTTGCCAACGACAAGAACAGGTCTGTTTTGGTTGCTTATTATGGTGAAATAATGGCTTGTTCATTGATGCATTGGGATTCTTCACCAGCTTCCTACACGACGTCACTGAGCGTAACAAGCTGGTGCGTCTGGGCGGTGATGGAGCCGTTACCTATGGTATGAGGTTCACCACGACACTTGCCTGCATGATGGATTTGCACTATTACCCACTGGACTCCCAGAACTGCACCGTGGAAATCGAGAGTTGTAAGTTTCCTAGGTGAAAACCACATAGTTTTTTGCATATTATTAGTTTTCTATTTATTTAGTCACTAGCATAAATGATTCTCCTGTTAAACTTTGCCGTATTGTACATTCTAAAACATGATTAGAATCCATCTGTCTGACTATCCATATGTACACCTTGACTCACAGCCTATAAGAGATAGAGATATAATTTTGGGATTTTTATCGCGCCCACTTCTGCCCCTGAAAATCGAAAAAATGCGAGTAGATAGCTTAATTTGAAAGCTAGAGTCGCGAATTTTTTACATGCAATCATACAACTTTTTCTACAGTCTTTACAGTACACTCGACTGTCTCTTTCTTATTTATTTATTTTTATACCCGTTACCCATAGGGTAGAAGGGTATTATAACTTTGTGCCGGCAGGAAATATATGTAACTGGTAGAAGAACCGACCCTTTAAAGTATATACATATATTCTTGATCAGCATCAACAGCCGAGACGATCTAGCCATGTTCGTCTGTCCGTATGAAACACTGAATCTCAGAGACTATAAGAGATAGAGCTATTTCCGAAAGCATTTGTTATGTTTGCACGCAGATCAAGTTTGTTTCAAATTTTTGCCACGCCCACATTTTGGTATAAAGAATAATAACTATAGTAGTTATTATTCCTGAAAATTTGGTTGCGATCAGATAAAAATTGTCGAAGTTATTAAAGAAATACTTTTGTATGGTCAAAAACGCCTACAATCTGGTATATTGTGCCGTCTATGGTATATTCTGAATGCGGTACTATATTGATATAACAAATATACCGTTTGATATATTTTTAGTATTTTTGTAGTATTTTCGGTATATTTTGAAAATAATACCGCATTGTTTTGCTTTTATTCAAAATGGGTAGCGGGTATCTCACAGTCGAGCACACTCGACTGTAGCTTTCTTACTTGTTTACACTTGCTTTTATTCCAATATTCCTTCTAATGAATGAAATCGTTTTACACTATTGCCTACTTTTTTTTTGCTGAAATTTGAATGAATTTAATAAAATATAATATAAACAAATTGAATTTGTATTGCATAGGAGAAAGTAATACTGAATTACAATCAAACTAAAATAGTGATTGTTGGAAAATGTTGCAAATGCAAATCGCAAACTTTTCCGCTATATGTTTTAGTATCTAATTGGCTTCTCCGATTGCAGATGGTTACACGGTCAGTGATGTTGTCATGTACTGGAAACCGACGCCAGTGCGTGGCGTGGAGGACGCCGAACTGCCACAATTCACGATCATTGGTTACGAGACGAACGATCGGAAGGAGCGTCTGGCCACTGGAGTCTATCAGCGACTGTCACTCTCATTCAAACTGCAACGTAACATTGGATACTTTGTGTTCCAAACTTATTTGCCCAGCATACTGATTGTGATGCTGTCTTGGGTCTCGTTTTGGATAAATCACGAGGCGACCAGTGCGAGAGTGGCTCTCGGTATTACCACGGTGCTGACCATGACCACGATCAGCACTGGAGTTCGCAGCTCATTGCCACGCATCTCCTATGTAAAAGCTATCGATATATATCTGGTAATGTGCTTTGTGTTTGTGTTTGCGGCGCTCCTCGAATACGCTGCTGTCAATTATACATACTGGGGCAAGCGGGCCAAGAAGAAGATCAAAAAGCTCAAGGATTGTGATCGACATAAAATAGGTAAGCCACTTATATTGATGTTGAATTTGAGAAAGGCTCGGGATTTAATTACGCATTTGATTTACTTACCATACCTTATCTTTGTATCTTGCTTAGGAAAATTGGAAAAGTCCGAAACGTGTTCAACAACAGAAGACATAATTGAGCTGCAGGACGTACGCATGAGTCCTATACCTTCGTTGCGCAAAGGTAACTACAATGTGACCCTTGGCTCCATTGGTACCGAGACCATGGACTTGGCCAAGTTTCCGCCGAGCTTCCGCATTACGCGCAACTATGGCGCCGGTCGAAGTCAGTTGCGACATCGCGGCCAACGGGGTGAGTGAAGGAAGGAGTAGAGAAGCTACACCATATGAATTTGCTATTCTGTGCCATTCTTATCGAGTCTATCTGTCGTTGTGCAGGAATCTCGGCGCGTCCACGCATGATGCATGCGATCAAAAAGAGTGCGTCGGCCATTCGGGCGACCATACCGAAGATCAAGGATGTCAACATTATCGACAAATATTCGCGCATGATATTCCCGATAAGTTTCTGTGCTTTCAACCTTGGCTATTGGATCTTCTACATACTCGAGTAGTGTCTGGTGACACTCCGCTCTGTCTTAGTCCCTCTCTCTCTCTCCCTCTCGCTCTTTCTCTCTCTCTCTCTCTCTCTCTCTGTCTTACTCTTTAACTGCATCAGTATCTGTATCTGTATTTCTATCTTAACATGCTGCCCTCCCACTGATGACAACCATGACAAACATTATATAGACATTTGACCAATTTATATAAATGAGAAACCCGCTGCAAAGAAAGTAGCGCACGCACACGCACAGACACAGACACAGACACAGTCACACACTCCACACATACACACTCATAAAAAGAGCCAACATATATATATACATATTATACATATACATTAACATATGCATATATAGTTAAGTACGAACGATAAATTCACTGTAAATCAAGTTAGTTCGCAATGATTTATTGATATTAAATTGCTGCCACAGCCCAAATACAGGATAAGCCCGATAACCTGAGAGCTTCTTCGACTTTGGAATTATGTTAGTCCGCAACAAATAATGCCCATCGGAACGATGTCAATCGTAATCTCTCAATATTAGTTTCTTTAGTTTGATTGATTCGGTTTTTTTTACTCTTTATGTTTCCTTTGTCACTTCACCATTGCATCACATATCATTTACTCTATAATTCTTAGAAATGTTATTAAAATTCGTTTACATATTTTAAGCAAATTTGTTTATTTATTGTGCCTAGAAGTTAACGCCGTAGGTTTGGTCGTCCGCGGCGTAGGGGGAACGAATAACCGGCGGGCGCGGCAGCGGCAGCAAAGCCGTCAAATTTGTTAGAAGCGTACGAAAATTACAACATTTTGTTTATCAAATGAAATACAAATATTAAAATATTAATTTGTATTTGCTACAAATTAAAATGAGCAGGCTTAGGTAGATGAGAGCCAAAACTATATCAATTATTTTCATAGATTATTGGAAGCATTTAATTTTCACAGTGCTCTGACGTCAAACGCTTCCACGCCGTTACTTACGTTATTCGGCGGCGGCGTAAATGTCTAATTCGGTCAGTCGAGGCGGGGACAAAAGCTATTTTTTCTTACATTGAAGTTTGTAAAGGATTGAAGTCAGTGATGTTCGATTCAGAAATATAAACAGTTAAGTTTGAAGAGCGATTTATCGCATTTAATTGAAACTAACTTGAATGTGGTGCAAGTAACATGTTGGCTAACGACTACGACGATTGAATAAAGCATAATTGTGTCGAGGGGCAACTCAGGCCTTGATCATGGACCAGGAGAACTCTTTCTTGTACATGCCATACGCCAGCCAGTAGAGCAGATTGAAGAGGGCAAAAGTCATGGGGAAGGCGACGCGCGCCACACGATCGATCAGCGAGATGCTGTTCACATAGCTTCTGCCACTGCGACCCTGATTGCTCTTCTCGGCTGCCGCGTCCCGCTCTCGCTGCCGACGAAACTTGTCGTCTCCCTTCAGGCAGAGCCACATCTGATGCATGCGCGAGACTACCGGCGGCTCGGTTTGTGTGGTACGCTCCATGGTCGAGGCGTGCGACGACAGCTTGGGAAAGATGTTGGCCCCACTCTGTGGCTGGTTCTGCAATTGGAATTCGAAGAAATGAAGTTATAGATGTGAATGTGCGAGCTCACTTACATTGTAGATGGGACAGCTGAAGGTGTTGCGGTTGCCAGCGACAGCGATCGCGGGAGCATGGAGCTCGGGGGGTAGTGACAACTCGCAGTCGCAGTCGCAGTGCATCATCGTGGCAGCATCGTGGTCGGCAAAGACAAAGACATCGCTGTCGGAGTTGGGGGGCTCGCTGTCGTCGCTCATCGCCTCTTCGGCATCGGCAGGCTCATCCCTAGGAGCGCCAAAGCCCAAGGCACCAATGTCTTCCCACTCGTCATCTATGCGTGGAATCTCGCCGCTGCCTAGCTTGGTGAAGTAATGCACGCCTGCGAACTCGAGCAGCGTGGCAATGCAATAGAGAAAGCTCATCAGCAGAAACCAATCCAGAGCTGTGGCATACTTCACCTTCGGCAAATCGGTGCGTGAGTCCAGGCTGATGGTCGAGAGAGTAAGCACCGCTGTCACACAGAGTCCGACACGGTCGCTGGTTGCTTCGCGATGTATCCAGAATGAGACCCACGACAGTACCACAATCAGAATGCAAGGCACATAAACCTAAACAGAGAGCGACAAAGAGAGTGAGTTGAAACGATTAGGCCAGGCCAGAACATGCTCGTACCTGGATGAGAAAGTAGCCTGTGTGGCGCTTCAAATTAAAGGCGACGTGCAACACGGAGAAATCGCCCTCGCGGCGAGTTGACGTGAAATTGCGATGCATCATGCTGATTAGGTCGAACTGGTTGAGTGTCATTCCGGGCACAAAGGACACGGCGTCGTCGTGATTCTGCCACTCGTAAACCAGCTGCTGGTTCGTATAGCCATCTACAAAGAAGAACAGAGTAACTCACTTTCCACTTGCCACTTGTCCAATGCCACATGCCACTCGAGTACTTACAGCTGCCAATGATAAGAGGACACGACTGGCGGTCCATCGGAAAGTTCTTCAGCTCCATGGGACAGGTGGCCTTAATGGTCAAACTGTTCAAGACAGAGAGAGGAGGGTGGGAGGTAGCAAAATAAATGAGAGAAATTGATTGACTCTAAATATAGGGATATCTCAGATAGAAGAACATAATTACATTTCTTGACTTGTCATTAAATTGTGTTATATAATAATATTTCAGATAGAAGAATAATATTTCCCAAATTGATTGCATTGCAGAATATCTTGCATAGCAGCTTATTAAGAACTTACAGCATAAACACGCCGATGAACATAAAGACTGAGAGATTCAGAGACTGACTTGTACCTACCGCATGGAATAGAGAATCCCCCCATCCTGATCGAGGCGCAGCAACTTGTTCGGCACCGTTATCGTGTGTATGTGCGATTGCTTGCCATTGTAGAAGTAGGTGTCGGGTCGCCAAATCTTGTCCAGCATCTTGATGCTCAGCGAGAGACTCTTGATAGGCCCCTGGAAGCTGAGTCGCTTGTCACGCCAGTACTGCCGAAAATAGCAGTCCATCGAATAGTCCATATCCAGCTCCGACACCGGCCCCATGCTACGGATCAGAATGTTCGTACGGACAACCGTCGGCAGCCCCTGGCCGTGGGTGGGCAGCTGCGACTGCTCGTAGCGCTTCAGCAGATTCTCGAGTATGCTCGAGATGTTCCTGCTCAGCATATCGGCCGATGCAGTGCGTGGTCGCATAAGGCGGCTTGCGCCGACTGCTCCGAAGGCGCTTGTCTCGTTCGCATAGCGTCGCATGAGGCGACGGCTCCTCTCCTCGTCAGTAGCTGATGCAGAAGTCGAAGTTGACATCGAAGTGCTGGGTACAGCGCGAAAGGATTCGTAGATGCGACTCGCCTTGAACTCACTCGTTATCGTTGGCATCGTTGGCATCGTTGGCATCGTTGGCATATTTCTCATTTTTGGCATCTGCAATACTTTCGCTTCCGCTTTCGATGCCACTTCCACTTCCGGCAACGTCTTGCTCACTGTGGTCACACTCTCGACCCAGTGACGGTCGAGTGGCAGGCAGATGTAAGTCAAGAAGCTGTCAACGAAATATGTATGTAGCTCAGCATTTGATTCTCCCGTTACCCCCGCAAGCAGCATAATGACCCACAATTCCCCTCCCCTGCCAATCACACCCTAAAGCTAATGGCGCCAGTCCTGTGTAGTAATTAACTCGGTGAATCGAATAGTTTGCCGCATTTGTCGGCTGGTTAAATGCTACTACATATAAACATAATGTGATTTGAATTTAATCGGTTTAGCAATTTATTTGTCAACTACATACATATTTATTCATCAGACGTGCCAAAACTTTTACATTTATTTATTTTATTCAATTTGGTGAATAATTTGTTTCTCATTTGAGAATCATGTAAATCAATAAAAGAGAAATTAATAAAAATTGTTGATCATAATTAATCTTAATTAAGTTGAATTCTAATTCAATTCTTGAATTCCTAATCAATGCTTGAAGTTGATGGAGATTAAAACTGTCACAACTAATCAACTTATTACACAAATACAAAAAGGAGTTTGTGTTTCTATAATAGTTGTTTGCTCTGTTGCAGATTTGCTCAACAATCAAGTTGTGTATTATTTACGTTCCAATCCCATTGTTCCACAAAGCTTGCTTTGTTGTTGTTACGACTACAAAATTATATTTCCAAATTTGAGGTGAGTCAACTATTTTTTTCCTTTTGCAAATAAGATCCGATTTAATGTAGAAAAAGGCATTTACTTTTCATTTCGCCAAGGAGAAAATTTCTCGTTTTGTGAAGTTTTCACTTGGGAGCACCAATTTTTTCGTCTTCGTTTTCAAAACAAATTTCTTTTATGGATATAAGCTCTCTTTACAATAGCGATCTCCGCTTTTCTTTTTTTTTGTAAGTCAAGCACGCAATGAAGCGTCCATCTGATTATGAATTACGATGAGATTGTTTAATAATCTTAAAAAATACAAAAAAAAGACACGCGTAGTAGTATGTTAAGCACTCGTCGAGCTTTAAACATAGCAGTCCAAGAGAAGCAGAAGTCGATGAAAGCCATTTATGTTTTATAACATAATTTCTGTACGAGGAGGTATTTTTTACGCTCATTGTTTCACACTTGAAGTGGCTTTAGTAATTAAACACTTGAGCTGGAAATTGCACGGCAGGCAGAGTGAAAAGAATTGCAGGTTGGCATTTGGCCCGCCCCCTTCTGCTCCCCATTCCCATCCCGTCTTCGTCTTCGTCTTCGTCTCCGTCTCGGTCTGCTCGCTGGCATTCACAATCCGCTTATTGTTGGCAAAATGGAGGCTTTCTTCGATGGGAATTGTTGTGAGATTGTGCATTATTTTGATTATTCTTATTATGTTTGTATTCAAAATGCGTTTAGAATGTGATTGAGATTGTTTCCCTAGTCTCTGTACTCTCCCCCTCCGCCTTATTTACTCGCCTAATGTAACACTGTGCTAATATAACCTTCATGTAGCGTGTGCTCTATTAACACAACTGTGTGCTAAGCGGGACTACAAAAGCCGAAAAGCTACACGGAGCGGCATGCCGGCATGTGGCATGTGGCAGCCAACAACACAAAAAGCACAAATAAACGCCGTCGTGTTTTCAGGAAAAACAAAAGAAATGCTTGGATAATTTCTGCCCTGTGCCGATGCATGTGTGTGTGTTTGTGTGTGCGTGCGTGTGTGTGTGAGTGTGTGTGAGTATAAGAGTGAGTCTACTCTCCAAATGTGCGTGTGACTGCGAATTCACTTGTGCCGAAAAAAGTTGCCAAATATTTGGCTTGTTTTCAGAATCAAACAGAATCGAATTAAACAGAATCTATGTATGCAGATGTAGTTGGATATTTGCATTACGATTGGCAGACAGTAAATAGTAGATAATTTGCGATTAACATGTCGTTAGACTTTTCTTGTACTCTATATAGTATGTGGGCATTTTCAGGAAAAAAGATATAGCCTTTTTATACCCGTTACTCATAGGCTAGAAGGGTGTTGTAACTTTGTGCCTGCAGGAAATGTATGTAACAGATAGAAGGAGGCTTCTCCGACCCTATAAAAAATATATATTCTTGATCAGCGTCAACAGCCGAAACGATCTAGCCATGTCCGTCCGTCCGTATGAAACACTGGATCTCAGAGACTATAAGAGATAGAGCTATAATATAATTTTCGACAGCATTTGTTGTTGGCACGCAGATCAAGTTTGTTTCAAATTTTTGCCACACCCACTTCCGCCCCCGCAATTCAATAAAATCGAAAAACAAGCGCAATTTTAAAACTAGAGCTACGAATTTTGGTGTGTACCAAATATACAATTCGGTATATTTTTTTTGTATTTTGTAGTATTTAGGTATATTTTTAAATTAATACCGCAATATTTTGCTTTTATTCAAAATGGGTAGCGAGTATATCACAATCGGACACACTCGACTGTAGCTTTTTTACTTGTTCTGGCTTGTTTAAGATTAAATTTAGTTTTGATCAACATTGATTACTCTATATCCTCTTCTTTTAAGCTTTTACAGATTCATATTTAATTTATAATAAATATGTTGATGATAAGAATGTCACGTTTTCGATCCTGGAAATGCCCATTCGAAGTTTTTTACTTTCAACACCTTAATTTGTATACTCTTCATTTCATATCTTTAGCAGATCTGTTTATCATTAGTTCAAGAGTCATTGACATTGCCTATACCCATTGGGTACACAAATTATGGCCATAATCATAACGTTTACTTGTGAAACAAAGGAAGAAATAAATATTTATTTCAACAACTTGATTGTAAAATTAGGCAAATAGTCAATCAGTTTTTGTTTTTGTATTGTTTTTTGATTGGAGTAAGTGGAGTGAGCTCAAGAAGAAGAGAGCTCTGACTCTATTAGGAGCAAAGTATGCCATTATCCGGCAGTTAATGTCAAGCGGCGAAGCAGCTGACACATTGCCACACGGTGTCACTGTGCAACGCGTGTGCTGTGTTGTTTACTGCCCGCGGGTGCTTGGCTTAGTTCGGGACTGTTTAAGCTGCTTAATATAAAAAAACATAAACAAAAAACAAAAAGAACATGGAGGAGGCAAGTGTTATTCAGTTCACGACCTTGCATACCGACCACTGCTGCAAATGCTGTGCTCAGTGCTGTGTGGGCTGGGAAAGTCTTTGCATTTATACGTTGGGTATGTGCAAAATATTTAGTGTCATGTTGGAAGAACAAGAACGCTGCTGCCGTTGATTCTGTCATGCGTCGCCCTCAGGCCAGACTCATGTAACTGCGGCGTCAAGCCTTTCAAATGTTGCGTCCCCCCACTTGTTTTCCCCTTCAGTTGCCCCCTGACCCATCACCATCCCTCACACTGCTTGGGATTACTTCCTTTTGATTCACTTTAGCGATATTTCATTTTGATTCGCAAACAGAGACAATGTTTCTCGAGTGTAGAATGTAGGGTATTCCGACAGCCGGCTAGCCATTTGCCAGCATTTATAATCTTCACGAAAATTGCATCATTCGCAAAATAATAGTTTAGCACGCCACACACCGCTCGTTGCACGGTGCACATTTCTGTGTGGGTTCTTTGCACACACACTTAAACCGTTGCATCCAACACTCTGCACCCTACACTCTGCACCCTAAGCAATTCAAATGTTCGGCTTGATAAAGTGTCACAGATTTCGAGAGAAATTCAGTTGCAGTTTCAGTTTAAGTTTCGCTTTTGATTTGGATTTTTTAATTTGAACTTCCCTCATTCCCATATTCAAAATTAATTTGAGCTTGACTAAATAGTACGGATCCAACGAACCGAGCATATACCCTTTAGTATATGGAAACAAAAAGCTTTCAGTTTGAGTCTTGAATTGAAATTTAAATTTTACTCTGCTGTTTTGTCACAGTTTAATTTGCAGTTGAAGACAATTCGAGAATGCACTTTTAATTGAGGATGCATAAACTAGCAGGCAATCAACTTAAGTGTGTCCCCCGTTCCCCGTTGTCGGTTCCCCTATTGTGCCCAAGCCTAAGCGTGTATGCCTAGATGATTCCTTCGGCCACTTGACCGCGTCTGACAGCCATTGGGGCAACATATTGGCAAGTTAAGCGTTCAATACTGACTGCCCCATAATGAGGACTGCGGCAACTGCTAATAGGGTTAAGTGGGGGAGCGGAATCGGGACAGCAGGGGGGAAGAGCACTTACCATGCCAAAATTCCCAACGGACGCTGAAACAAAATCATAATTTGCTTAGCTGAACTCAAATGGAATTTCGAACAGATTTATAATATATTATTATATTTTCGATTTACTAATCGAAATATATGCTTTGCTCTTTTCCGAACCCGACTCAATCCATCACTTTTATGTTCGAACAACATAAAATGACAAAACAAATAAAGTAGGGAAACACAAACACAGCTGCGTTGCGTTCGTTGTTGCACGCTTGGCGTCTAAATCCCGACAAGGCGGCTGAGACAGCGCCTAAGTCGGCTCTGGTTCTGGCTTCTGCCTCTGCTTTTGCTTCTGTTTGTGACTACAAATCTGAATCTGGCATGCGCAAAGCAAATCCATCATTGAGTGAGTGCAACTGTGTGTGTGTGTGTGTGGGTGTGCGTGTGCGTGTGCGTGTGTGAGTGCGCTACAACTTTGATAGTGTGCACCTCTAGTTGTCTTTCTATCTGCCTCCTACTGCAGTCAGTCAGTCAGTCAGTCAGTCAGTCAGTCATTGAGCATCCGCATGACCCCGGCACAGATCTTTAATTTTACTTAAACGCTGGCATCTCACAGAGGTCACGCGACACCTGACAACAGCACCTAAATCACAATTAAACCATTGACACTGATAAGAATTTTGAAGAAAATACCCTTTTTCATCATTCTGAACTCTTTTTCGTTTTTATACCCGATAACCAATCCATAATCGAGACGATATTGTAATGTCTGTCTGCCTGTGTAAATCTCAGAGATCTTTGACAATCTGGTATAATAGGAAAAATACCTCACTTTTTTGCGCTTATCCAAAATGGGTAGAGGATATCTCACAGTCGAGCACACTAAACTGTAGATTTCTTACTTGTTCACAAATATTTTTATTGCGCCATGTACAATAAGTATTATGGCTGCTTATTTGACGATCATTTAATAATTGTCGTCTCATCCAAAACGCTTTAATTGAAACGTGAAAGTTTCTTAAGTCGTCGATCACTCCTTAAAATGAAACCAACAAATGGACTTGCAATTCATTTTCTAAATTATAATCAAATAAAAATCGCATTGAGTTTAAAAAAAAAAACAACTTTGAAATTACAATTTTACAATGATAAAATCAGATGCGGCTTTATTGAATTTAATATAAGTTTGTTAATTGCTACTTTCCATATTATATGCTAGACTCGTTCTTCAAAAAAGAAGCTTAGAAGTTCCAAAATAAAAGTAAAATTCATAAATTAAGAATTATTGTAAGTATTTTAAATTAATTTAAATAATTTAAATAAAATTATTAATTCTGATCGAAATAAGTACGATTGATTTCTAGATTAAATTATACTTTAACTACACAACTTTTAAAAAAAAATGCAAAAATTATATTTGGCAAATTAGAAATTTGGCTGGATTTTCAATCTTCGATTTGACACCGAAAATTCTAGATGCTCTTAAATGAAATGTTTATGAGAAAGTGACAAATTTATATAAACGAAATAAAAAGATATAAAAGTTAAGTATATTTAAGTAATAGTAATATATAGTATATTTGAGTAATATACTTAGCTTTTATATCTTTTTATTTCGTTTATATAAATTTGTCAACGAACACACTACATAAAATATTTATAATTTAAAAACAATAAAGGCATTCGAACGCTACAGATTCAGTTGTCGTGTGGATGGATTTTGTAGTAAATAACAGGTCGGCTGATAAGTCCCCGGTCTAACAAAGAAAAACACATTTTTTTGTCAAAATTCGTTTTTATTATTAAACGATTATAACGACCTTCTAATTTTTTTATACCATTTTGGAAGTACTCCTTCGGTTTTGCCTCAAAATAGGCCTCAGCTTCGGCGATCACCTCTTCATTGCATTCCCTGCGAGCATCCTTTTGAGGTCTGAGAACAAGAAAAAGTCCCTGGGGGCCAGATCTGGAGAATACGGTGGGGAAGCAATTCGAAGCCCAATTCATGAATTTTTGCCATCGTTCTCAATGACTTGTGGCACGGTGGTTTTTGGTCAAATGTGAGCTCGCGCGGCACCCATTTTGCACAGAGCTTCCGCATATCCAAATGTTGATGAATGATATGACCAACACGTTCCTTTGATATCTTTAAGGTCTCTGCTATCTCGATCAACTTTATTTTACGGTCATTCAAAATCATTTTATGGATTTTTTTGATGTTTTCGACGGTAACCACCTCTTTCGCGCGTCCACTGCGTTCACCGTCTTCCGTGCTCATTTCACCACGCTTGAATTTTGCATACCAATCAATGATTGTTGAATTCCCTAAGGGACACTACGGAAACTTATTATCAAGCCAAGTTTTCGCTTCCACTGTATTTTTTCCCTTCATTTTTTTCCACTTTTTTCACAATAACAAAAGTTGCTTCACAAAAGACGCTCTATCTCACAAACTAATTGACTGATTGAAAGTTAGTACTATATAAAAATAATATGAATTCAATACTAACGACGCCATCTATGTGTCAGACCGGGGACTTATCAGCCAACCTGTTAGTATATACAGTATTAAATATATTATATATTTATTATATAAATATAACAATATATTGTTTGTAGTATATTTTTCAAAACAACTGTTTTGCCTCACAATATATATATGTGTGTGGTGTGTATAATATACTATATATCATTATTTTTATGGCGATCAAACTGTTTTCGCAGTAAGCAAACATTTAAAAGATTGGATCCTTTTTGTTGGAAGTAACCATACTCTATATTAATGTATTTCTATTGTACTTAAAAGATGCAGACTGAGTAACTTTAAAAGAATTTTGTACCGATTTCATGAACACACTTAGTCTATAGAAATGCCATAGTTTCTTTGAGCTTTACCCGTGGATGCTCAGAGACCTAGTCCATACTATTAGATTGCTATGTACTGTATATAGAATGCATGGATAAACCATAATGACACACTTACTTATATGGCGAATAATTGAAATTCTTATTTTCGATTGCAAACACTAAACACGTTGTCATTCATATTATTGTTATATTAGTCATAAATTTAATAGAAGTTCCATGAAAATAAAGCTTAATTCATTTGTGAAGGGTTGCCAGTATAGAAAGAGAGAAAAAAAACACATTCGCCGAGTATTTTTATTTTAGGCTTATAAATAGTTTATTAGTTTATTCAATAAACTCGTTTAAGTGATCAACACAAAAGGATTTATCAATTCATCAATCGCATTGCCTGTGAATTGGATGTCCGTGATTCCATTCCCAGCTGAAGCTGAAGCTTAATCTGATTCTGAATTTGCGTCGTCAGTGGTGGAGGCGTTTCATCAAAGTCCCAAATCATATAATTGAAGGGAAACAAATGTTATACATATATGTACATAAACCAGAGAGAGAGTGAGAAAGAGAGAGCGAGAGACAGAGAAAAAGAGAGGGAGAGAGAAAGGATCTCAGTCCTTCTCCCTTGCACCAACTGCCCAAGAGTTGTGTTCACTCTCTCTTGCCGATACCGTTGATGCCCATCTCTTGTTGCTCAAATTGTGGATTGGTTTCCAATAGGAACAACAAGCATTTAGACTTTCGACATTTAACAATAAACTATCGCTCAAAATGGAGCCGAGAAACCAATTGAAAACTAATTCATATAGCGATCTCTATTTTGTTATTATTCTTATCACATCAAAACCAAATAAAAATGCTCAACGAATTTTTGCATTTTTGCTTTGGTTGTCTTTCATGTTATGTTTTCTGTTTTCGTTTTTTTTTCGGTTTTCTGTGTGTGTTTTACAAAGCTGTGTCCAAAGTTCCTCTCTTAGCGATAGTATCTGCAAGTAAAACAAAAAAAAAGATTAGCACGACATAACCACGACATATTGAGAGATTAAGAGTTCGTTCCTATCTCTACATTCTATAAATATATATGTAACATAGTATAATTAGCACTGTGTCTGAGGTGTGCGTTCTCCAGCCAGGCAAAAATATAATCTGACTCCTAGAACCACAAATTGCGCAGCACTCAATGTTGGGCTCAATCAAGCTGCTTCCAATTTCGATGGGGTATATTTTAGATTAGAAATAGGTTTTCAAATTGCATATTCTTCAAACCGCAAGGTGACGCTATTCTGAGTCTGTGTGTGTGTGTGTGTGTGTGTGTGTGCGTGTGTGTGTGTGTGTGTGTGTGTGTGCGTGTGTGTGTGTGCGAGTGAGTGTGTTCATACATTGTCAATACCCGTGAATACTCGTTGTGCTTTGTTTACGGGGTTGCTTACAACCTGTTTGTTCCCGTTCTTACTCGCAAATGAAATGATCCATGCAAGGCTGTTCTGTGGTGTATGTGTGCGTGTGTAGGTGTGTGTGTGTGTTCGTGGATGTAACACAGGATCAGTGAGCACGACTCGTGCTGCTCAGTTGCATACTTACAGACATCTCTGTCAAGAGAGTGGCGAGTGTGAAAGTGGAAGAAGAGGCAAGTGATCTTCGGATGAAACTGAACCTATATGATGCATGTGTGTGTGTGTGTGTGTGTGTGTGTGTGTGTGTATATGCTGATCGTTGAGATATATCGATTTCTCTTTCTCTTTGTTTTTTTTTTCTTCTTTCTTAGTTTGTAGTTTGTATTTCATAGTCAACTTAAGTTTGGAATGTTGTGGCTGTTGAGTTTTCTATCTTCTTGTCTTGCTTGTATTAGGCTCTGTTTGTTGTATTTTGTTTCACTTTATTTTTATCTGTAATTTTATTTTATTTTTATACGTTTTACTTAAATTATTTTAGACCATATTATCCAATTGGCATCTTAGGGCTAAGTTATTATTATTTAAATCTCCTCAGCCTACACTCGCATTCATACACGTACATACATACATATACATACGTACGTTCGTATGTATGTATGTATAAGTGTATCTATCTATGTACATTTACCGTTCCATTCATCAATTAATGTCATCGTTATGAAGCCCATACAATTCTCAGTTAGTCGCTCTTCTTGGGTTTTTTGCTTTTTGCTTTGGTTTCAGCTTCTTTCGCATTAATGTTTATATTATGTTTAGTTATTATTTAATTGTATTAACAGTTAACAGTTCTTTAGAAATTGTTTCAAAAAAGTTTATTATAATGAACATTTGGTTTTTCTTTCACTCCAATATTTTTGCTTCTCTAATTTTTTTTCTTGACAAACATACGGTGTGGTTGCTTAATGTGTGTGAGTGTGTTTGCATGTGAGTGTAAGTATGTGTGTGGGTGTGTGTGTGTGTGGTATATGCATACCAAACTTTTGAAGGAGCCTTCGAGCGCTTTACTTTCGCTTTCTATCTGAATAGCAAATGTTCCATGAACAATATTAAATATACGATCGGAGCGCACATCGCATCAAGTATACGCACCGGGTCGCATCTCGCGTATTGATTTTGTACTGTTTTTATGTTTACTAACTTTGTTATTAATATTGGAATTTGAGTTGAATTCGATCGATCTTGCTAGTGGGTCTCCTGTGTATTTATTTCGGATTGTGATTGTTCCTTTTACATCTATTACAAATATTCTAAACGACAGACGAGCTTCGATCGTTTGCTGGTGATTATCTAATGTAATTATTGGATCGTTCTGTTGCGAGTTCCATGTTTTTCATATGCATTCGTATGTGTGTATTATCTGAACAGGCGATGGAGGATCAGAAGATTGCTGGGGACACTTAGAAGGAGCATCAGAAGTATTTTTGTATTTGTTGCTCTTCCTGTTGATATACGATATGTGATAGATTTTGAATGTTAATTACTGTATTCACTTTAGACTAAGAGTATGATTGTGTGTGGGTGAGAGTGTCTCTGGGTGTGTGATTACGTTTAAGTATACGATCATCGAGCATTGTGTTGTAAATGCTTTTGATTCATTTTGGTTCTGGTGCAAAGAGTGTGACGAGTGACGAGGCTTCTTCTAAGCAAGTGTTGGTGTTTGTGTGTATGTGTGTGTATATGTGCGTGTGTGGGGGGGGGAGGTGTGTGTGTGTGGGTATGTGTGTGGGTGTGTGGTGTATGCATGTGAGTAGAGCATTCATAAATTCATGCTAGATTGTTGTCCAAAATACTGTATTATTATTATTTTTGCTTGTTTAAGTTTTGATCTCTAGATAACATTGAAAGGTTGTTCTTCTTATTCTTCTTGTCTTAATTTTACTTTTTCGTTTTTTTTATATTTTTTATATTCATTTTTGTTTTGTTTTCATATTTTAGAAATCTCCTGTGTACCGTTGACTTAATTAACTAGATTTTTTTGCATTATTTTCTTTTTTTAATTTATACCAAATATTTAACCTATTTTCCCATTTTCATTTGTCTTGCGATTGCATGCAGACAATTCCAATGTCAATGCATGTTATTCTCATGTGTGTGTGTGTGTGTGTGTGTGTGTGTGTGTGTGTGTGTGTGTGTGTGAGTATGTGTGTATATTCATATATAAATAACAATAGCTTAGATAATATCATAATCAGCAGACGTCTTCATTGCACTGCACTTTGTTCACAATAATAAAAACCAATCAATATCATTTCGAAATTCACTTATTCATTTAGAGACTTAAGTTTAGAGAGCACTACATTCTTATTTATATGTAGTACACATAGAAGTACTGAGTATTGTTAGTATATGCTGGGGGCGTGAGTATCGTGTCGTGTTGTGTTGTGAACGTGTAACACACATACGCACATACATACATACATACATATACACAGCTATGTATGTGTGGATCAATCGGTTTTCTGCTGCTTATCCAATATTTCCTAAGACTAGTTCAATACGAAATACGAATCTAATACATGGATCTTTCATTCGAGTCCATTTGTCTGGCATGCATACATACATACTATACCATCACCATCACCATCACTGAGGGTGTGCATCGCATATGAATGTGTGTGTGTGTGGGTGTGTGTCACATGCATACATGCAATTAAGTCGTGAATACGCTTTCGAGTGTAACTCTCCCAAATACTTGTATTTATCTAAATGACACATCGGACACGAACTAGCACACCCACACACACACACACACACACACACACACACACACACACACACACACGCACACACACACACACACACACACACACACACACATAAACTTCTGCACATGCATGAACACATACATATACACATATACATATATATATATATATATATATATATATACATATATATGGAATCATGAATCGTATATTCATGTGGATTATTGATCTATCTAGGCTTGTCTGGCAAATTCAAACGCCAACGAAGTCGAAGCCAAGTGATTCGTCAATTTTCATTTATCGTTATCGTTATCGCTATTCTATTTGTTTTGCTTCACTTTTTCGTTGTGGTGTAGGTAACTCTCATCTTCTTCATCATCTTCGTCTTCTACAAGATACTGAGACAACATGTCGAACTCTCTTCGCGGCGGAGGCATTTGGAATTGTGTCAAAACATTGAAAATATCAAGTCAATTTATTGACTCAGTCTATACATATGTTTGTCTATATATGTATTTCTATTGTTATTTATGTATGTATGTATATGCCTGTCCATCTATCCAAGTGTCTGTCTCTCTGCCTGTCTGTCTGTTTATCTGTGCTGCATCCGAACCAAAAGTCAGAGTGGACAATGGCTATGAGAAGACCATCAAAGGCACTTTCCTTATCACCTTTGATAAAGTCGCTAACATCAATGCTATCCGATTGCGTTGAGTTGATCTACATAAGTTATTATTATTATCATCCAGTAAAGGAAGCCAGGCAAAGTCAGCCCACTCTCGCCCGACTCTATGAAATTGCTGCAGAAGCTGAAGAGAAAATGCTTTGATGTCAACTCGAATTCCAGTTCATTATTCTAACTTTTCCTTAATATCTTTATGTTGGTTTTTGTTTTTGTTTTTGATTTTTTTTTTTTTTTTTTTTTTTTTTTTGTGAAACGTGCCGAGTGCAGAGTGGAAATTAACATAAATCCATCAATGAATGCGACAATCTAACAATCAACTGCAGTCGATTAGTAGCAATAGAAGTGTTTCTTTATATACGAGTTATATTATTATTCGGTTAACGAAGTAAGGGGAAGTAAGTTTCTCTCTCTCTCTCACTCTGGGAATTGGAAACTTAACGTGTCGCGTTAGACTTCACCTCGTTTAAACTACATTCTAATTGACACTAAGAAGATGGGCGTGGTTAAGACTTCACTCTCACATTGAACATTCTTCATATCTTCTACACAAAATTTGTATAGGTTTGGTTTTTTTCTTCAATTTTGTTGTTATTGTTTCTTCTTATTTTTTGGTTCATGCAAATATCTCGAGTACGAATTGATATTCATCAATACGAGTAGTATATATGTACATATATTTGCTCAGTTTTTTCTATGTTGCATCATTATTGGTTTCATGACTATAACTAATTGGATCTATTCACTATGTGTGTACACGTATGTGTGCGCGTGTCGGTGTGGGTGTGTGTGTGTGTGTGTCACTCTTCAAAGTACATGCACCTACTGTCGAACTCCTATAACATCCATCCATCATTGACGTACTAACTAATGAAATATTGTTCCATTCCCACATTCTATTCCTGTTGCTGTTTCTGGACCTACGGGTGAATATCTCTATAGGCTTGCAAAAACACATGAATCATTTTGTTAATCCATATATGTTAATCCATATATGTATGTAAGAGTGTAAGTATTTGCTTTAAACTGTATTTCTATTCTCTAATCCGTTCTCATCATTCAAAATTGTTTCTTCTTAAGCTAACTATGCCACTTAACATCAATGGACTAACTAGTGTACATACCAAGTGTAGAGCAGCGCTCACGTTCGATCACGATCCAGTGATCGCGGGTCTAGTTCAGAAATATGGAAACTGTGCTCACAGCTCAATAAAGATCAACGCCAGCAGCGTTACAATCAGATGAAAGAGGGAGAGGAAGATGGAGATGGAGAGGGAGAGAGTGAACTTTCCCCATCTGAACACTGGGCGAATCAGTTATTGCACATGATCATTATTTTTGTTTCTTCTGAATATTATGATGCTGTGATGCTGCTTAGTATGTAAGTTGTATGTATGTCTATAATTGTTATTGTTACAGGGCTTGCCCGGCTAAACATTAGTCTAAATATTATCTATATATCGTTATGGTTTCGTTTATTGATAGGTGTATGTACTAGTAAACCTCAATAAGCTTAAACGTTAGCCGCTATTTTGTTATTATTCTTCAATCTGAATTGTCAGCACTTGATGTTGCCACAAAAAAAAAATATATATATATAAACACACAATCTATCAGTCATTATCAAAAGTGTGCCCGATCAGGGGGGAAACACATTGGGCGTACGAATATCATATCATCTGGATGACGCATAAATACACAAATATCATAATGGGCCTAAGACTAACAATTTGTATCTACTGCAAAGACTCGAAATACTCCGCGTGTCTTTTCATTATGTACAAATGCAAATGGTTCTTCCTCCGATATAGATCGACCAATTGATCGACAGTCAACTTTCTGTCTTTCTCTCTGTATTCATATGTATGTAAGTATATTTACAAGTGTTGCGAATGTGTGTGTTTTCTTCCCCGAAATCGAATCGCCGTCATCATGTCTGAGGTACTTATGTATGTATATACACATGCTCCTCTTACATTATCATATTCTTGAAGTATAAAAATGCTTACAATCTAATTCACATATAATTTCAAATAAGTGTGAACCGTTATGTATGCATGTACATACTATATGTGCACGAGTGAGTGTGTTCGTTAACTTTTGTCAATTGGTAGCGGAATTTTACATGTAAATCTCCTATTGATCAACATGTATGTATGTATGTATGTATGCGTGTACCATATGCATGTATGTTTAGAAAATACGTATGTATGTATGTAGCGTTAGACCATGGATGTACGTTGAATATGGTGAATAGTTGCTATTAAATCGAATCGTACGATTTGATGGCGCCTGCCTCTGCCATGTCTTTATGGTGTGGCAGCAGAAGTATCGAATGTATCGATAATATTTCGATTTAAGCTAGAGCTTTTGGAACTGTCAATGCTTATATTCCGGGTAACAACCATTCTCGATTATTTGACCGGATTGACTGTTGTTGCTGCTGCTGGTATCGATTGATTGCTGCTGGAGCTGCTGCTGTTGCTGCTGCTGATGATGATGCTGATATTGCTGATGCGGATGCTGGTGCTGGTGCTGATGCTGATGCAACTGCAGCTGATGGAGCTGCAATTGCTGTTGGCTTATGTCTGCCTCCCGTGACTGTGACTGCAACGTGCGGCGCGTAGCTGGTTGGATAACACTTCCACTGCTTTCCGTCTCCGTTGAGGGTGGCGAGGGGTAGTAGTCCCTCTGACTTACATTTATACCATTTGGGACGACTCCCATACCCATTATAGAGTTGCTGTTGGCTGCTGCTTGTTGCGCCGCCGCCGCCGCCGCCGCCGCCGCTGCTGCCGCTGCGGAGGATTGATGATCGCCGTGGTGCTGGTGCGGATGCTGATGGTGGATAACGTTGTTCGTTGTAGCCCCCGCTGACATGGGCCCGACGCCGCTGGATGGTTGGGAATCCGACATTGTGCCGGATTGCGGCTGGTCCAATACCACGACGGATACCACATCCTCACTCGCCCACCGGGCTAACTGTTGTTGAGCTTGAATAAAGTCATCACTAGAAAATAATAATCGTAACAGGAACAACGGTACATGGTAAGAACACAAGGGGGGCTCATCAGGACTTAGGACCATAGGCTAGGCTAGGCTCTGGACTGGACTGAACTGGTCTGGGTGTGGTCTGGGCGTGGCATAACGTACGTAGCATAATTTGGCGTGGGACTCGTGCTTGGTTGGCCTCGGGTCGACAACAAAAAATTACAGATCAGAAGCGAAGGCACTCGCAAAAGGCAAAACTGTGCGGACATTGGAGATACAAAGCAACCCCCCACACAACTCTACTACAACTTTTATTTGTTAACTACATTTTTAGATTTAGATTTAGATTTAGATTTAGATTTAGAAAAACAAAATGCTACAGTGAATGGGCAATGGTAAATGATGTGATGGCAAGCTCAGATGGAAAGCATAAATTGTGAGGTTATGTTCCAGCAGTCTTGCAAGTGGATTAAGTCTGCAATAATCAATGATTGTGTACATCCCAATTGCTAATTCAGGTATTTATCTTTGACGGCTGCCATTCTTCATGTATGTACATATGTATGTATATTATTTTATTGTATTTTTATTTTACTGGCACAGTAATTAAATTCAGACTGCGGCTTTCTTATATTTATTCTCTCATTTTTATTTTACTTCGTGACTAATCAGAAGATTTACTGATTAATCGAAAGGAAGAAAGGCAGTGAAAAAGTTTTAGGAGCCAGTTGAACTAGCAGAGAGAGAGAGAGAGAGAGAGAGAGAGAAAGAGAGAGACGGTGAGAATATGATCGGAACCGGCAGCTATGTAGCGGACTGCAGGCACTAGTTCAACTTTTGTAAGGTGGAACATTCCAATGCATTCAAAGCAGGGGACAGAGAGAGCATGATACGCAAACATGTGGTATGCTAACGAAATGGAAAAGAGGGCATCTATATACAGGCTAGTATGGGTTCATGTTGCTTGTGGCTGAAAGTGCGGAGTGAGTGAGAGAGAGCGAGAGAGCGAGCGAGCGAGAGAGAGATAAAGAGAGAGAGAGAGAGAGAGACGGAAAGACGATGACTTACCTTTCGCTTTCGGGCGTCTCCTGCGGATCTAGTCGCGTGTCGAGGGCGCCGCGCTCATGGTGATCGGCGCTCTCGTAAATGCCCTCGTCATCCTGGTGCAGGTGCGTGTGGGACGAGTGGTGCGATGAGTGTGGGCCATGTGTGGCATGTCCATGGGCGTGCGAATGGTGTGTATGATGGCCGAATGCATGTGGCGAATGCGACTGATGCGTTGTGTGGCGTGCGGCTGGCGCCGGCTGACGATAACGTCCGCCGTAGGCAAAGCGCGAGTCCTCGTCAGAGCGGGGCCGACAACGGCTGCTGTAAGACGGGTGGATTGTAGCGGTTTTCTGAGATTGAGCTGCTTGCTGATTCGAGCTGTACCCATCAACACGTGAGCACAAAGCAAACGCAAAACGGGCGGGCCAAAAAAGGACGAAAACGAAACAAACAAACAAACAAACACGCATTTACTTTCAGTTATCGCAGCAGCGAAATCATAAATCCAACACACAACACAATATAAACGAAACAAAATAAAAACAAGTCAAAATCAAAGCATTTATTGGGAATGTTTGGGGGACAGGACAAGAAATTTGTTTTGAGTTTTGAAACCAAAGACAACCGAGACGAAATCCCGAACACCAGACCAAGGGAAATTTGCTTTTCTTTTATTTTCTATTCTTTTCTAGTTTTGGAGATATGCGAAACTGAAAACTGATGAAATTACGAGAGTATCATGAATACAGTACTTTATATGTTTATATTTCCTATATTTGTAGTTGAAGAGAGCTTGCCCTTCTTCAACTGCTTCTGAACTAGGGACATCCCCACACTTTGTTTTATTTTGGGGATAGGGGAACTACATTAATATTTGTGGGCGTGGCAACGCTCATTGGAGACCAACCTTTATCACACAAGATATTCCAGTCTGAAGCCTGCAAGAAATGCGAATAGAAAGTTGTGTTTTGGCTAAAGTCGTTCGGTTCAAATCGCCGCAGCTCCCCAGAGGAGAGAGACTACAGCACACATGCTTGTGGCTGTGTGTGTGTGTGTGTGTGTGTGTGTGTGTGTGTGTGTGTGTGTGTGTGTGTGTGTGTGTGTGTGTGTGTGTGTGTGGGTGTGTGTGTGCGTGTGTGTGCGTGTGTGCGTGTGTGTGTGTGTGTGTGTGTGTGTGTGCGTGTGTGTGTGTGTGTGTGCGTGTGTGCGTGTGTGTGTGTGTGTGTGTGTGTGTGTGTGTGTGTGTGTGAGTGAATGTGCTTCCGGTTATTGAATGTTGTAATGACTGCAAAATGTTTTGGTTGTGAAAAATGTTAAAAGCCAGAGTACAATTAAAGCTAGATCCATTCCAGATTGAAGCAATTGCGCTACAGTTATCAGGATATATATATATGTATATATATATATATATATACATACTGGGTGATAATACGATTACAAATAATACTTATAGCGGTTATAAGACAAGCATTTTAAGTTTCGTTTTTCTTTTTAGTACTGGCTACGATGCGAATAAATTGTCGGCTGAATCGCAATGCACACACACACACACACAGACAGACAGACTCACGCACGCAGAGTTCGCGACGAACAACATTACGTATACGCATACGAGTAAGAATAGCAGCAAATCCTACGCTAAAAGTAAGTCAAGCAACGTACGAATGTCTCTGTGTGTATCGATGTGTGTGTGTGAGTGTGTGGCTGGAGAGATGCAAAATAAATGTATGTAACTCCTATGCATGATAAGCAGCTGCTATCGGGATTATCGGACTCGACGATCAACAAATTGCTCGAGGTGACATCGAGGGGTTTTTAAAAGGAAGGGATTGTGGAATATTTCGGGTAAAACATAATCGTTATCGGTATCGTAATCGATATTATATGCGATATCGATATCGATATCGATATCTATTGTGGTATTGACTTCGAAACTAACCCTTGCGAGGACTCACTACAAGCGGCGGAACTATCTAATCTATAGTGTCGATCGGCCTCCGTCTCCGACATGCGTATATCCTCGGAGCCACTGGGACTCATGTGACGCGACGAATGATGCTCCAGCTGCCTGATCAGATCCTCCAGATTGCGTATGCGCAGCGGCCCAGTCGATGGGGCATCATCGTCATCAGTTGGCTGCTGCTGCTGCTGTTGCTGTTGCTGTTGTTGCAACGATATTGCGCTTGTCTGGTGCAACTGATGCTGCGACCGATGATGATGCATCATCGCACCGCCATGTCCGATGGCATTCGACATGCCACCGCCGCCTGCGCCAGGCACACCGCCAATGGCACCGCCACCGCCAACGCCCCGCACACCGCTCAAATCAGCGCCAAGCGATAGACCGCCCAATCCAGAACCGCTGCCATCCATGAGAATGGCGTGCGCCGTCGCGCTGTCGCAAATGTTCTCGCGCGAACTAGACTTGGAGCCACTCGCTCGCTTGTACGGTTCAACGGAGTAGCCCAGCTGGGCGCTGGTGCAATCCTGCAGCGTTTTACGCAGCATCTCCTCGCTGAGGCTGCCGCTGCCGACGGGCGTGTTGCCGGTGCCAGTGCCGCGGTGCGAGGCCGCGTTGCGCAGCGCCTCCAGTATGTCCTCGTGGTAGCCGTTGAGCGACTTGAGCGTGCGCTCCACCTCCGAAACGGCGGCGCCGCCAATTGTGGACGCCTGAGTGCCATCCTGTGTGATCACCTCATCTGATTGGCTGTCATCGCACCACTTGTCCTTTAGCTGCTCGCCGTGCACGAGTCCGTAGCCATGCTTCTTCAGAATGCCCTTCTCTGTGTCCCATCCAATCGGAGTGTCATTCATTGTTGTTGGGTCAAGTCAAGTATCCATGTACATGTAAAAAAACATACAAATTTGGTACAGTCAGACAGCAGAGAGAGCAGGCAGCTCAACGTATACAGAGAATCACAGTAAGAAAGCGAGAGAGCGCAAAAGAGAGACAGACATAAAGAGTGAGAAAGAACAAGAAAAAGCGCGAGACAGAGAGCGAAAGAGACCGTAAAACACTCGAGATTTGATTGATAAATTTTTTGTGCACGTCTTACAGCTACAGATACAGATACAAATATAGCTGATATTTAAAAGAAATAGCATGCCTTAAATAGAATTTAAGAGCAGCTGCATTTCAATAAAATTGCATATTTATGCTCTAATTTCTCCATCATATTTGAATAAGCCTTTTGAAATCTTTGAATCAGCAATTGAAAATTACCTTGACTGTTCAGAAATGTATGTTTAATCATTAATTAATCTTCTTTTAAGATTATCGTTGATCATAACAGTAGTGCATCAGTAATGCTCTAATATTAGATTTTAGATATCTTCAGACCACCCAAAGTAGGATTGATCGCTTCAAAGTTCTTAGTAAACGAGAATATAAAATAAATATCATCCCAATGATCATTCCAAGTTGTGCTCAAGTACAGGTAATTGGGATCTTAGAATTTCATTTGCTCTACTCCGAAATTATAACTCCAAAAAGGTAAAGTATGGTCGTAGTTGATTGATTTAAAACATTCTTGGGCTGCAGTAACACAGAATAAAAGAAAATAAGCAGTTGTGCTGCGGTCTGTACTTATGACATTAACTAAAGCGTCTATTCCTTGGTTAAAGGAATAACGAACAGAGACGCGGAGAAAACAGCATAATAGGATCGCTAATGTTTGATAAACTTTGTGTGTAAATCAAAAGGAATGTCTGGACTCGTATGAAAGAGACAACGAAGGAAATATATGTATACTTAAAGTTACTGTTATAAAAACTAACGTTAAATAATTATATTAGTTACTGAGTTAAAAACCTTTAAGCTTGGTTCCCGAGTGGAGCCAATCCAAAGTTATATATAAAGTATAGAGCATAGAATATAGAGTATAGAATAAAGGCAACTAACATATCTTAAAACTACAAATGAATTGAGTTTGAATAGTTAAGTTTAATAAATGTATTGTGTATAGCTGAAAGGGTAAACAATTAACGATTAAATGGTAATCAGGTAACGGCAAAAGTCACTGAGTATAAAAACGATTAAGCATGTGGTGGTCGTGTATACTCTAGATAAATATGCGTTAGATGTGTGGTTTATTGTATATAGTTTGTGTATATTTCAAGTGGTATTGTAAAAGAACGTCTCAATTACTTGGTTGTTTCGTTATACCTAATATACATAGCAATACGATATACGATAGTTTAATGATAGTATATGTTTTGGTATTATTTAGTATATTCTTGTATGCATGAAGTACATGAAGATGACCTCTAGCGCATGATCATATCGAGTATAGAGTAGTAGTAGAGAGAGATCAAGTTGTAATGTCTGTTGTTAATAAATGATGATTTATTGGGATATTAACCTGCATGTGATTGATCATCCTCACCACCAGTCGTATAGCGTCGTCCATGTAGGTTCTTATCTCTGTATCAAGTGGAAGGAGAAATTGTGATCATCGGCAGCGATAGATAGATCTGTGCTGGACTCACCTGAAGCCTGCTTGATTGGCGTACACCAATTTGCTGGAACCATCTAATGAAACTTCTTCGACGGAATGATGATTGGGCGCCGTTGCTGCTCCACCGTACCCCTTTGGTATGGGTTTTTTTGAGAAGGGCGGATCGTACTTGAGGGTGGTTGTCTTGCGTCTATATATATTTCATACATCGGTTGATATCGACGAGGTCAAGAGTTGTTTGATTTGATTTGTTGTTTATTGTTTGGTTTATATTTTTTATATATGCGGCATCATATTGCAATTATGTTTTAATAGATTTAAGATATTTTTTGTTTTGGTTTTTAGGTTTATTTTCAATTAAGGCGTATATACACACACAAAAGGGGGCATATACATAATGTACATATATGTACGTATATATATAAATATATGTCGAGTATGTTGAATCGATTTTGAGTTGAGTTGAGTTGAGTTGAGTCGAGTTGGGACGAGTTGATTGAAGCGTTATAAATGGTGCGCATATGATTTTGATTGTGAAATCATATTTGCATTTTTACACAGAATCATTTTCGATACGTTTAAGGCATGTTTGATCGGTTGATTAGTTGATTGGTCGTTGATTGGTTGTTTGGTTGATTGATTGATTGATTTGAGATACGATAATATACAAATATATAACATGTGTTGTATTTTTTTTTATACGAAGTGTATGAGGCGTACGAAAAGCCCAAAATACACACACCCACAGGCAAAGGCAATACACACACACACACACACACACACACACACACACACACACACATACACACACACATACAGACATACACACACATACAGAGAGGCGCACGCACACACACAGACAAGGAAGCGTGGGTGTGTGTACAGAAGGCGCAAGGTGTGTTGTTTACATACAGAAATTTGTTGGATTTAATTTCATTGCATTTCGTTTGATTTGATTTGATTTGATTTGATTTGTTTTGAATTTGTATTTTAAATTTTAATTTGGATTAATTTTGATTTTTGATTTTCGGTTGTTTGTTGATTTTTTTTGTTTTTGTTTGTTGTTTGTAATGGTTGTTGTTCGTAGTAGTTATTGTTATTGTTGGAGTTGTTGTTGTAGTATTAATAGTAGTAGTTGTTGTTGTAGTTGTAGTTGTTGGGAAACGAAAGGTTATGATGAGATCATTGATTAATAAAATGCTCGCAATAGAATTGGTTGTACGTGTTTGCTTTTTTTTTTTGTTTTCTTTTGTTCTGTTTTTGGTTTTTCTCTATGTTTTTTTTTTGTTTTGTGAAAAGTAAAATTAAGTGCCACATAAAGAATTTTGTTTGAATGCTAAGATAATTACAAATGGAAACGCAAACATAGTCGCTCCGCCTGCTCCTCTCAACTTGTATGTAGATAGATATTAAATACGAATCAAATATTTTGGATTTGCTTTTGGTTTCAATTCAATTGAGAGGGCAACGCGAATATGTATGTGTGCCTTTGTTATATGCACGAGACACGAGCTGAATACATTAAATGTGCCGTTCCAAAACAAAAAAAAACAAAAAAAACTTAATCGAATTATGTACATAGATATGTAAAATATGCATTAACCATGAAGTCATTCTAGCAAAATAGAAACATAGACAGAGACAGTGTAAAAGTTATAGTATGAATGAATGAATAATAAAATAGACAGAAAGAGAGAGATAGAGAGATAGAGAGAGAGCGATAGATGGATAGAGTTTGTACAGAGGACAGAGATTAGAAATTTCGGACCAACACGCACATTAAGAGTATCAAATTGAATGAAATTGTAGCCAAACACTCAACGACATAACACAAAACACAATAAATAATGGCGATCATAATCGCAATTCATGTAATTAGTTGGCACAGCTCGAACTGTTAATGGAACTTTCAGTGTCTGTGTGTGTCTGTGTGGGTGTGTGTGCTTGTGGGACCAACTGGGAATCGGGAAAAGAGAGAGAAAGATGGCATTCACCTGACATCACAGAACAGACACACATACTTACATATAAACAAAGCTTCACTCATACATAAATTCCATCATACATACACACACACTAACACACACACACACGCACTTGCATACTCAAACAAACATTAATATATACATAGATACATACATACAATTGGAGCTGTCAGGGTAAGAATTCAGTTATTTCACAAGTTGGGAAGATTGAGTTTAAATTGTTTTGTATTTATTTTTTTGTTTTTTTTTTTTTGTTTGTTTTTTGGTTTGCTCGAGACGAACAGCCAGAGAGACAGCGAACATAGAGTGTTAGTTAGTGAAAAAGATAGAGACAGAAAAAACATGGATGAGATATACAAGAGAGAGATAGAGACAGATTCAGAGAGTGAAAGAGAAAAAGAGCAAAGACGGGGAGAGACAGACAGATGTACACAAATTAAGAAGCTGAGGGTTGAAGAATGGTAGGCGGAGGGTTGGGCGGATAAGGACGGTAATCGACTTACACGTATGTATGTATGCATGTATACGTGTGTATGTATGACACATATATGTATGTATGGTATGCAAGTGTGGCGAGTAGGTAATTATGTGTATGCAGCCTCATACGAATTACGAAGTATGCGTATGTACATACGTACATACATACATAGTTTGTATGTAAATATGGGTGGTTCGATTGGGTCACAATTATATGTTCGAGATATGCTGAAGCTTATCACATAACACACAATCGTTATCAGCACTTATCAGCAGGAGGATCATCGTCAATGCATTGAATAACGTACTTAAATGTACTGCGCTTTGTGTATAACTGTTGCATACTTTCAGGTGTCGCGCTTGCAAATTATTGTTTTGACTTACGGTTCACAATTTTTTGTTGCATACTTTTGTGCGGCGCGAAAAAAATGAATATTTAACAACGTATCGAAAGTTCTTACAATTTTATGGTGGCTGTGGGGAACTCGTCCATATGTTGTTGTATACTTATGCAATTTGTATTGATATATTAATATGTACACGATGGCAGATTAGTCCAGAGCAATGGCATGTTTTATACATATAGTGGGATCACGATGGACTATGCAGTTATGTATGCGGTCAATGTTGGGGCTTGAATATGTGTTGTAAGGTAATCTGTATGTTTGTTGTTATGTATGTGTGTGAGTGTGTGTGTTAATATCGAATATCGATGCACATACGATAGTACACAAAGAAAACATAGGAGAGATTGTTTGTTATAGGAATGTTTTCTGTGTGTATATAGTATTCTGATACAGTACAATTAAATATATAGTACAAATTGGCTGTGATGGCGGCTCATCGGAACATCGCTGACTCTCTCAGCAGAAAGCACCACCATAACTCAAAGTCAGTTTCGTCTATGTTGGGCCCTAAGCATAATTACATGTTTGTATACATAGCAATATATATAGATCATCGTAGCCGCTGTCATTGGAGACAATTGCTTCCCAACCTCCACACAATATCATTTCACTTTTTTCTTCTCGTTTTTTTTTTGTTTTGCGCTTTGTCATATATATATATTTTGTTTGTACTTTCGTGGCTTTGGGCTGCAAGTAAGGCGGTGGGGGGGTGGGTTCCGGGAACGGAGCGGGGCCGCACTTAGTTGTGTTCACTGTATGACTATGTGTGGGCTATGTGTGTATGCATTTGTTATATATGTGTGAGTGTTAGTATGCTTACAACTGTAGCTAGAGGTAAGATTCTTAAGAATGATGTGGCATTTGCTAATAGAATATTATGGAGATAGTACGTTGTGGAAGATGGCAGTAGTAATATTTCGATCATGTTTCGGGTTTTCAGTTTTATTTGTATTTGGATACTTCAAGGAAGACTAAACTGAACAAAAGTAGTAATGAAAATAGTCCACAAGATCAAGATCAAGATCATGATCACGATCACGATTAATCATCACAATCACGATCACGATCACGACACGTTGACCATATTCGCCATTTCTTTTTCTTTTTTATTTTCATTTTCTTTGCTTTTATTTTTGGTTTTCTTGTTGTTGTTTGTTGTTGGTTTTTTTGGACAGCCATTTGGCCATTGGGTTTCAAATCTTATCGTGATTTTTCACTCATTAACAATAATCAAAAATAATTGATGCTAATACAAAACCATATGTTATAATTGTTGGCTATGTATAATTGTTGAACTCAAATTTGAAATAATATTATTAATGATGCATATGTTATCATTATATGTTGTACTTGTGGTGTAATTAATCACTACGATTGCTGCCTATGCGAGGAGTATTAAATTTGACTTTGTTCTTTTATTTATGTTCTCTCAAACTGCATTGAAGTGGGAATCTAAAATCATGCAAGTCTCTCTAGTTTGACTCTAGTTTGAGTGCTTTTGCGATTACAATTGAGTAAAATTTAAAAACATCTACATGTTTAAAGCAATGCTAATGAATCCTGTTATTGGTTGCAATAAATGCTCTTCTCGATCTATTTCAAGCCAATTGCAGTCTGCAGTCTGCAGTCTATGAAGTGAATTAAGCTAGTATCACAATTGTTTAGTATTTTTTCTTAGTTATTCAATTGAATGGAATTCCAATAAAAAATATTTCTAATTTGGTATGTACTTGTCTATTTGCAGTATATACCTTTGCATTATATTTCGTATATTTCTACTAATTCGATCTCGTATTCTTTTTTCTCGCTTTACGAACGAATTTGTGGAAGGAAAAGTATAAAATAAAAAACGTTTTATCAACATTAAATTGTATATTGACCATTCATTGTAAGGGGCACAGCGCCAACAATAGCGAACTGTGGATTGCTCAGACGCTACATCTGATTGTAATGGATGATAAATGTCCAACCGTAAGTAGCAGTGTATGTGTGTGTAGGTGTGATTGGTTTGCAGATGAGTTATACATACATATGTATGTACTTACTTGTAGGAACGCTTAACGCTTGTATATTCTCAACAAGTGGGATCTAAACGAATGCATACATATGTATGTACATACATACATATAGTATAAGTTATGTATGTGCATATGCTTATACATGCAGCACTCATATGTATGTATGTACATTGATGTACACAAATATATGTATGCACATCTGTATGTCAATTGTGTATGTGTGTGCGTGTGTTTTGGGGAACTGGTGAAATAAGTACAGAATAAGTGAAGAATGGAAGCCAACAAGCGGTAAATAGTCGGAATATGTTATGCGCATGCATAGCGAGAAGCGATAAAGCACTCGTTGTTGTTGTTTTTGCTTCTGTGCTCATTTGCTGTGGTTGTTGTTGTGCTGTGGTGTGCACGCATGTATGCATCTATTGCGATCTAGCCTAGCTATTTACAGTTTTGCCTACCAAATCCATACATGCATGCACGCACTTGCACATGCACGTACTTGCACGTACATACAGTCCTCTATTTACAGTTTTCAGTTATCGTTATCGGTTATCGATAATCGTTGATGTAGGTGCAAGTGAGCGCAAATTGACATAATACGCCAAGTTGGAAACAAAGCAAAGCAAAGCGAAACCAAACCAAACCATACTCAAAACATAAATGACTATGCATGACTCTTACTACATACATATGTACACACACACACACACACACACACACACACATACACACACACACACAGACAGACTCACACACATATACAAATGTGCGTGTATGTACATAGTTATGCACTAAATACTACGACTCATAATGAGGATAACATTTTCGATATTAAGAAAATAATTGAAAAATCGTTAATGAAACATATAAACAAAATATTGAGTTCATTTTTTTCGATTCTTGTTAGTGTTTTTCTGAATTTTTTCCATTTTTTCCATTATTTTTGTTTTTTTTTTCATATCTTTTGGTGTGTATTTTGGTTTTTTGTTAAGATTTTTTTTTTGTATAATTTGTATTTTTGTATTTAGAGCTGGCTTTTTCATTACTTCTTTTCAACTAACCTCAGACACAGGGAGAAGTTTCTATGTACTACAACTGACCTGTAGCACAATGCCATCAAGGTGAATGTTATAAAAACGAACCCTACAACTGACATTAGAACACCGACTAGGAACACTGTATTTGAGCCGTGGTAGTTCTCTATACGAGATATTTGATTAGCCATTTGTTTCGATACAGATGTGTGTGTGTGTATAAGAGTATAAGAATATGTGTATAAGGCATAGATCCAGAGAGAGAGAGAGAGAGCGAGAGAGAGGTAAAGTGTAAATATGTATGAGTGTGAATGAGAGTGTGGGATTTAATTCGATTGCATATAGTATATATAAAGTATATATATACAAATTATTATGTTTCGACAATATATTCAGTTTTTTGTTTAGCATATATATTTTTTGGTTTTTTAGTTTGATTGGGGTTTATTTTATAGTTTTTCATTTATTGCAAGTTTTTACGATCGTTACGTTACGTTGTGATATATCATTGTTTTTGTTGTTGGAGTTTGAGTTTGTTGTTGAGTAGTAGTTGTAGTTGTTGTTGTAGTTGGAATTGAAGTTGTTTCATTCGATTCGTTTAATCGTTCGTTTAATGTTTACCAACACATAAATAGATATATACATATATATATTGTTCGATTCATAAATATATATATATATATGTATAGCATAGTTTCATAGTTCAAAGTTGAAGGCGTTTGTTGTCGTCGATATCATTATTGCAGTTGATTGGGTGGGGTCAGCCGAAAAAAAACAAAGCAAACAAATAACATTTTGTACGGTTTTTTTCTTTTTTGTTTTTTAAATGTATGTATGTTACGTTTTGGTTAGCTTTATTTTTGGTTTCTTTCCATATATTTGTCTTTTTGTTTTTGTGGGGAGATTTCAAAATAGTTTTTGCGGCTCAGCACACAACAAACGGGGCAACTTTTGCAGCAAGTCTCGCTGCACCACAATGCCAAACGTACACACACACAGACATACATATATATATATATATATATATATATATATATATATATATATATATATATATATATATATATATATATATATATATATATATATATGTACGTTTATATGTGTTATTTGATATTTGTTGGTGCTGGCCGCAAATGCATCGAATGAAGCCGAAATCAAACGATTCTCACAGTTGCACCTCGACTTGACACTTTAGCCAGCCAGCAGCAGCTCTATTGCTTTACAGTCTTCTTTACAATTTTCATTTTTAATTTGCATTTTGTTGCTTTCGTATTTTTGTTTCTAGTTTTGTTGCTGGCATTTTTGCTTTCATTTTGAATTTTCGGCAACACCCAGACTATGACAATGGTAATCCAAGCTATGCAAGACAATAACTAAATAACAAAAAGCACACCTCATCTTTATCCTTATCCTTATCCTTATCCTTATTCGCCTGCCTCTACTCCAATTGTTACGACACTATTTCTAAGGTTTTTGGGTGTGCGAGCGTGTGTGTGTTTATGGATGCGATTTCATGTATAGTCGACGCCTGTTCAAGCTATCGATAAATAGCACATTGAGTTGTTTATTGAATTGCATTACATTTTATCGAATCAATTACTTAATACTTAGTATGCTTTTATGATTTCATTTTGTATCTTTAAGGTTGCCCCCAAAAGTATACTTTACATATTTTCTATTACACACAATCGTGGGCGGAATTTGTATTTGGTTTTACAGAAGTTCGACTGGAAGGTATGCATTATTATTTGGCTCGGTTACGGTTGCCAGAGAGAGAGTGAGAGAGTGAGAGAGATAGAGACATGTCAATGCATGTGTATGCGTGCGTGCGCGTGCGTAAATCAATGTGGGGAAGAGGAAGTGGCACTTGGGTGCACTTGGGGTGGCACTGAGTATGAGTGTGAGTGTGAGTGTGAGTGTGAGTAGATAGGTAGGTAAGCAGAAGTGAGTATTGAGAATAGTGATCGTGATTGGAGAAGGGAAATGTGAAGTTTAGTATGTATGAAGGAAGAGTCAAGCATATTTGATATGATTCTGTATATCCATATATGAATGTGTGTGTGAGTGTATATGTAGCAGTGTGTGTGCATGTATGTACACATGAGGACATATACATATGTATATACTTATATGTTGGTACCTTCACTCCCTTACGAGACGTGTTTAGAAAATGAATATGTACATATAGCGATATGTACATACCCAGAGAAACAAGATACATACATACATATACGCTGACATACATATACAAAAATAGGAAAATAGAAAGGTTAACACAGATACGGATATTTCATGAGCTAGGGCTCATTGGCACATATGTAGGTACATCAATTAGTACATCAAATACAACAACATTCAGATATACGAAGATATGTATGTAAGTACGGACAAACATTTACTTCTATGCAAAACAAAGTGAAATTATAAAAGTCCATAAACATCTATGCACACCAATATACATACATCATCTTATGTATATATGTACATTTATAAGTGAATATAGCATGTGGAAGATATGGCAACAAAGTACGAAATTAGAACGGCACAAGTGACGACACAACAAAAAAAAAGAAAAAAAAACATTTTCTCCTCACATATGTATGCACATATGTACATAGTATATATGTATGCAATGTACATACGTCTCTGTACATAATGTCAGTGCTAGTAATGTGCAACAATATGCTGGCGACTTACATACATACATACATATGTATGTACATATATGTATTTACAAACGAGCACATGCATTCAGTCACAACATACAACATACACATACATATGTACATACACGCGTATTCATATGTATGTGTGTGAGTCGCAGGTCAGATAATAGAGAGGGGAAATTACCCCTCGAGCATACAAAGATAGCGTATAACGAGAAAATTATGAAAGAGAGAGAGAGAGAGATAGAAAGCGATAGAATAGACTCCACATTGGAAGTGTCTGACCTTTGACCTGGGTGCATGCAGCAAACGAGTTTGATTGACATAAAGCATCATCGTCAATCATTAATCAAACCCTGCCGCCTGCCTTCCTGCTTTACGCATATGTATACATGTACATATATGTGTATGAGTGTGTGTGTGTGTGTGTGTGTGAGTGCGACTGTGTGAGTGTAACTGTGTAACCATGTGGGCGTGCGTGTGAGTGTAGCGTGCTCGCAGGATCGGTGCAACCGATTGTTGACTTGCTTGGTACTCTACCTGTAGCAAACGGCCAGTGTTGCAAAACTAATGAAGACACATTTGACGATAACTGTTAAAATGATGACCATGGTTAATGTGCTGATCCTATTTTGGTCAGAGGGGTCTGGAAATGGCGGTTGCATTTTATGTTGCGTTAATTTCAATTGTTTCTTTGTCATCTCATTTTTGTTGCAAATTAAACAAATTTTAAAATAAATATCAACTTAACTCGCTGCTAATTTCTGATTACTGTTAGACTATACATTTTAATTAGTACTGTCAAATATCAATTCCCCAAAGAAATAAAAATTCAAATATAACGTTAATATGCCGAGCAAAAAAAAATATTTCCCATTCAAGTAATTAAACGCTTATTTTAAACTTTGCACAAAATCTGAAGAGTATAATTTAATTGATGTGCATTAAAGAAGAAACCACGTTATATTAATCAAAAATATACCTTTTCTATTCGGTACAAAGAGATTATTGTAGAATATAATATATAGTATTTTATGACTTTGACAAAGTTTAAAAAATAAAATGGCATGCAATTTTTAAATTGAAAATAAAAATATTAAAGACTCCTGCTTTCATACTTTAAGATTATGGCAAAATAAAATTAAATATACGAAGAACACAAAACAAAACAAAAAAAATGTGACATTGATTTGCAATTTGAAGCATTGGAATCCCGAAAAATTGCGATTAAAAGATGTTAATTGATTTCATTTAATTGAAACACTAATCAGCATGCACATTATGTGAGTCTGATTTGATTGAGTCTTAACAAGAATGTATATATATATATATATATAAATACAAAAATATATGATCTGACTGAATAGGTCAAGATAGGTAAACATTTGTATTATTTTTATTTTTTGTTGTTTAGAAATCGATTTGTTGAATCGGTTGATGAACTGAGTGATTTGATGTAAGAGCTACAAATATATGTATATTATATATGTAGTATATATATATAAGTATTTGTATATTTTCTAGTTTTGTGGATTTGTTGAACTACTCTCTCGTAATGGCGCTTCATCGCCTTGATTGATTTCGGCCTAACGACTAGTGAACGGTGTAATTACCATTGTCATACGAGTAATCGAAACCAATTGTATATATATATATATTAATCGATTGTGTATCGAATTGCAATCAAATCAATTATTAATCTGCTTGAGAGACCGTGTGAGTTCGCTATACTTTCATTTTCTTGGGATTAGTTGTGGCAATGTTAGTACCGTTGCTTAACTGTTGCCCCTCCAAATCGCCCGATTGGCTATGTTAATTAAGTTGACGTTAGTTTTACAGTCTAATTACGATACATCAGATTCGACATATGCACATACATATGTACATATGTACATACACATAGAGCGTACATACGTATGTAGATATATCGAAGACTGTTTCAGGCTGTCGACACACAAACCAATCTCTCTTACCATATGGAGTTTCTTTCTTCTCCATTTTGATTGTATTCTCCGGCGTTGGCAATGCTTCCGTTGGCAGTGGTGTGGTCAACAGCACCACGGTGCTGCAGTCTGTGCCGCCCCAGCCCATATCGCAAAAGCATCGGTTCGCATTCGTGCAGAACTGCAAAAAGAATGCGAGCATACAAATAAAAGTAGTCATATGACACATGTGTGTGTACATATGCACATATATATGTACATACATATGTAGTCAACATTCATTTCATTATAAATGATGCACATGTATGAGACTATGTATTAATGTGTAATAATTTATGTACATATCTACTATACAAGTATATGAATGTATTCATATATGGATGTACATAGAAATGTGTGTATATGTATGTACATATATACATACACATGTGTGTTAATATCTTCTTATACATATATGTACGTATGTATATACGTATGTATCTATGAATGTTTTTCTGTTTATATTTACATGTACCTCTGTTTATGTTTATATGTACCTACATATGTATATTTTTCATGTATGTATGTCTTTATAAATGAATGTATGCATATACATAAGCATGTATACATTCATGTATGTTTAAAGATAAGCATATGTATATATGCATATATGTATGTAAGTACACGTACATGTATGTATATTTTGTACATATGTATGTGTGTATAATAGGAGTGTGTAGATGTAGGCATGTGTACATACACATATATATGTATGTCTACATAAAGGCATACATGTTAGTATCTAACATACATACATACATACATACATATGCATGTATTCATATTTTGTATGAATGTTCTTGTACATATACTTGTATACATATACTTGTTTCGATATATGCATGCATAAATTGATGTATTTAAGTACGAACATATTCATGTTTTCATACATATGTATGTATATGTAAGAGTTACGTAGTTGCAACGTGAAAATATGGTTGTTGATCTTTTTGCTATGCCACTTACACCATGCTCTGAGCACTCTTGACCCTGCTTATTCGTTGGGCACTTGGTTGAATCCACATGAGGGAAAAGACTGACGCACGTTTGGTTAAGGCAAATCAAATTATCGCCACACGGAGTCCCATCCTTGACCAGGCCATGCTCGGGATAGCTATTCGAGCCCACTTGACCGCTGGTCGCCCTGTAATTTGTCAATGCAGAAATGTGAAAATTCGTTATCGATAACTAACCACAATTCCGTTCACCCCCATATGGATTTTGTTCCCTTTTGCCTACTCTCCCCACCCATTCCCCGTTACGCACTTGCATTCATACTCCTGCCCTTTGATGGAGATTATGGTACGAGAGTAAAGCTGGTCAATACCATCGTTAACTGGCTGCCTCTCGCCCTCCTTGCACTGCAGCGTGCCGCACTGGACGTTCCTATGTTAGCGAGATGAGAGAGAGAGAGAGAAATGCAATAGGTTATTTACGCACTCCATATATTAGATGCAGCAATTGCAGATATTGAAGAGTTTTCTCTTTCTCAAGAAAAACGCAGCACCAACAAAACCGAAAATAAAGGCAGCTAAATCAATCATGTTTCCCGGTTAAGTCATGCACAAAGCTATAAAGCGTTAAAGGCGATTACTCTTAACACTGAGCACTGAACACTGAACACTGAACACTACATACTTGCTATGGGCTTAAAATAAACTCACTCTGGTTCGCATTTGATGTAATGCTCGTTGGCATCGCGACCGCAGTGACCGTTGATTGAACCCTTTGAATTGAACTGCTCGTAGCACTGGCGATCGGCCGCAAAGCCGCCGTAGCCCCAGATAGCCTCGCATTGCAGCGTCAGCGTTGGACAATAGCCCTGGAAGCAGTAGCCTGTGGTCGAACAAAGAAGCCAGTTAATTGATGTACTCGTATGCACATACATATATGTATGTTCGAGTAGTAGACTGTATAGTAGACTGGTAGTCACCTGAAATTCCCAATTTACTGAGACCGCAAGGCGAGCCGTTTTTCTTGTAGATATCAATGGGACATTGACCGACCTCGCCATCACAATATTCGGGCAAATCACATTCGTTGTGCGAGTCGCGGCAGATGTAATCCTTGGGTCGCAGCTGTCCGCCAAAAGCACAGCGCAAAATAAATTGTGTTAAAGTTAAGGGCAACCACAATTTTCCGCTTGATACATTTAATTTTCCCCGCTCGCGGTGAAATGGATGAGGAAAAGGAAGAGGAAGTGGAAGTGGAATATGAACTTACCCGGCATTGGTCGCAGCAGGCACCGCTGGCACACTGTGCCTCCGACTTGAGCTTACATGTGATGCCATCACAGCATGGGTCCAAGGCGCACTCCTCGAATGTGCCACAGTCACACTCCTCGTCCTCCTCGATCACTTTGTTGCCGCAGTTGCGCCGCAGCTCGATCTGCAGGTGACAGTGTAATTAAATTACTTGATAAATGCTACATTTTCTAGTTGTGTAACAAATAGTCCGATTGGAGGATTTATGTTACGCGTTGCCAAAGATTGCAGGGTATTGGGTAGTCAAGCAAGGACATTTCGTATTGGCTGTTACTGTTATCTGTCCTGAATGCAGTTTCCTGCTAGCCAGCCAGAGAAGTTCAACCCGCATTACAAGCAACCGCAGCGGCAATTTGAAGCAAGTTTCGTATCGATTGGAGAGGGTTGGTTTCATGTTGCCTGCTGCATGTTGCATGTGGCAGGCTGCATGTAGCATATGACATATGGCATATGGCACACATAGCAGAAAAGGGGGCTTAACTCTTACCTCATTGGGCTTGTTGAGTAAACAAAGACCGTGACCCGTGCGCAATGCGTCAATATAATCCTTTTTACTGCATTCCGAAAATTTGTATGGCTGCACATTCTCCTGACCGACTATTGACTGTGCCATTATGCATCCGTGCCAGTCCCGACAGAAGCATTCCTCACCTGCGAAATGAAAACAGATAATTGAGAAGATAATATACATAGCTTAACTCAACAGCTAGCATTTCAAATTCAAACCCTCCAATCTTCACGAGATTCCAAAAGTGTACATATAGATTTCTTTTCAATTCTGAGAAGTAGACAATTGGATCGTGGATATTGCACAATACTTACGACCATCGTCGTGGCCCATGCCAATGTTGTGTCCAATCATGTGGGCCATGGTCCCAGCTAACAGATGCGGCTCGTAGACATTCACATCGACACTGATACCAACGGCACGCGGTGTGCAAACTGTCTCGGGCACTGCCATGCCAGCCTCGCCACCCGCAAAAGTCTCTCCACTGTGCAAAAGATAAATTTGAAATGATGTATGTATGTGTAGATGCATGGATGCATGGATGCATTTATGAACAGAACGCTCTAATGGCAGAGCCACTTACGTTAGCAGCTGTGTGGTATCGCGTTCGATTTGAAAGAGATTCCTAGAGGTGTAATCGTTAAAATTGGATATTGCCTTGCTGATGTCCTTGCTGCCATCGATGGCCGCCTGATTTTTGCCCCACGTCTCAATGTATACCACCGAGACACGAGTGTTCAGCGTGCGGAAATACTGTTTGTAGTCCCGAACATTAAAATTCGCAATTCATTGTTATAAATATATGTATATATATGTATATTATATAGAATATGCATACTCACCAGATCAGCTATATTGGCCACCTGTATGGCATCGTGTATCACCTCGGCACGTGTACTCCCATTGCGCTTCTCGAACATGGCCTTATCCACTATGATGGCCGTCTCAATGTATTTGGTGGCCTCGCGCACATCTCGCTTGTAGCGCCCCGCCCCATTTGGATGGATTTCATCGACAACGCCCGCCGACAGGTGTTTGGTCCGTCGCGACAGTCGCCAAGAGTCCAAATTGCCAGAGTTTGCGCATCCCTTGTTGGCCTTGGTGCGTGCTTCGAAAATGACGTGCGGATGTTTCTAAATCAAATTAAAATCGGTAGCATTAAGTGGCGTTTGTTGTGTTTGTCGTGTCTTTTGGGCATCGAAAACGATAGCATCGATACTGTGTACTCATACACGCTCATACGCACATACTTTTTGGCAAGCGCTTTGAAAAGTGTGTACACATCAAGTGAAAATATACCAAATTTATTTTGTGTACCCATATTTTTATATCCATACAATATTCACATTTTGTGAGTAATCATCATTTTAACTCAAACGCAATTTCATATACATATCCTATTTTATGCTCGTAATATTTGAATAGTTGCAAATTAACAACAAATATTATTTTTAAATTCTTGTTAAATTCGGTATTTATTAGAGGGCAACAATAATGGAGTGAAAACAATAATACAAATCCAAATTTGGAAAGCTACATTTTCTGTACAATTTGAAATTAAACTGTAAGTGCACACATGCGAATGTATATGCATATGTACACACTTACGTACATATGCATGTACATACATATGTACATATGACGTAAAAGAAACTTACCGACAGATCTCCGCCGTAAAAGGGATGAATCACAAAGGTCTCGTTGCCAATGTGAATGACGCCGCTAACTCCGTTGCAGGTGTGAAAGGCTGCACTTGCTCCCGGATAATCCTTTACTGTGCCATGATAGTAGCAATGCTCGATGTCCTGCAAGTAAGAATGGATGTAAAGCTAATTAATAATGCGGTATGAATCGGGTTTTAAATAAAAATCACAGTGCATGAGATTCGTAGGATTAACATAACTCTTTATTGGCTTATATATGTATGTATATATGTACGTATGTATTATGTAAATATCAAAGATCATATGATATCAGAGTTCATCTCAGCTATTGTTGCAATCCTAAGTTACCGTTTATGCGATTCGTTTCGATTAACTTCAATTAAACGAGTTAGTATTGGGGTGTTTGTTTGTCTTTTTTTTTTTTTTGTTTGTTTCGTGATTATTAAAGTACAAGTATTTATCTTTGGTTTTGATTGTTGAGCAAGGCACGATGCACAATGAAAATAACGGGATCTACTAGTATTACAACTTGTGGAAGCAGTATTATGGACATAGTTATTGCCCTCGGTGTAAGAAGATATTGCGGCGTCCATTTACCATTCGGATTCGCAATATTTCGATTGCATTTTGGGGCACGCAGAAGGAAATCTTGTGAATTCGAAGGATAAAGAAAAACCGATGCAGGTTTGAATGCAATGCTAAGGAAATCAATTTCAAAATTTGCTCTCTCTTTTTGGAAAATTTGAAAATTCTCGTTGCATGTTGCTGTTGTTGTTGTTGTTGCTGTGGTATCTCGAAACATGACTAGAATTTTGGGGCTAATTGATTAGTTGAGTGATTGATTCATTTGCCTATTGATTTTGATGATGGTGCTGCTATTTCTAACTAGTGAATAGATTGAACTATTTTGTTTTTTTTTTTTTGTTTGTTCGGTTTGTGGCAGTCGTTAAGTTATTATTGTTGGTTCTGCTATTGCCCCACTTGCTGTGCGAATCTCTTCTCTATATAAATAGGCACTCGGCTGCCCGTTCTAGATCCCAATTTTCCTTAGAGAGCACAACGCGCGCCTCGTGCTCATCGATGCCCAAGTCCTTGAGGCGTTCTATTTTCAGATCTAGTTCGGGAAACGTGCGTGGTCCGCCTGCATACGCACTGGTCCAATGCTTAGCCGTCAGCAGAAAGAGATCGTGCCTCTTCTTGAACTGAAACGCAACCACAAAGTCCTGCCAATCATCTGGCTCGGCGGCGGTCAGTAATCCCTGCAGCGATAATAAGACTGTGCGCAATGTCATCGCTGCGGCCCAATGATCCTTGAGGATGTCCATGCGAAAAGCGCCGGTCACCGACGAGACGTTTGGATGCCAAATGCGTGTCACGAATCGCACCTCCGGCGGAGTGTATGGATACCTATCGGGCACTTTGATGTCCAGCACAAACTTGCCGCCCTCATAGGGCGTGCCTCTAGGTCCAGATATCTCGCCTCGCAACTCTGTCCAGCTGTCATTCACCAGCTCCACCTTGACCAGGCATTCGCCGCTGAAGCTCAATAAGCCTTCCTTAAACTCTCGTTTGATGCGAGCCTCAGACATGTTTGCCATGTTTGCTCCTTGCGCTTTCAACTCGTGTTTTTTTGTGGCTTTCCAGGTTTGAGTTTCCAGTTTTAACAGTTGCCAATTCTCCAGTTCACGTTTGAAGATTGAATAGTTTTTTTTTTTTAGTTTTTTATCTACTTAAATATTTACAGGGGAACGCTTCAGTATCTATATGTTTTTGTTTTTTTGTTACTTCTTTTCATTGAACTGTTGAAATGTCTGAAAATGTAACTAGGGTTGCTAGACTGCTTTAGACTAGTGCTATCTACATATAATTGATGACTACAACTACTACAATATTTACATATATGTATGTACATATACAAGTATGTATGTAGAAATCCTAACATCAATTTACATTATGCATTCTGTACTCACATGTCGATTGCCGTCCACGAGATAGCCACCAACGTGATAGTGTTTCTGCTGTATGTTGGGCGAAAGTAGTTGACTGCAAGCAGATGAGATAGAATCGAACCATATCGTTTACCCCAAATATGAATAGTTGGTCAAGTTATTGCCATCACTTACGAGTTTAATTCCAAATCCAATCGAAATTTGTGATTAAATGCCTTGATGAGCAACGAAGTGCGATGGAAGTGCTTCTGCAATTGAGTGAAGTAGACATAAATAAATACTAAATGAAGAATACCAATCGTCAATGAATATATATACATATACTACATATACTGTATATATATGTATATATGTACATATATGTATATACATAAGTTTGTGCAGCACTTGATTTCCCTTACCTTTGTTCTACCTCTGCTAAATCCACTGTCGTCGTGGGGGCGTGGTCGTTGTCCCGGCTATAAGCATACCAAAAAATAGTGTGAAATTGCGAATAAGTCATGACAACACCAATACTAGCATAAGACATATACAGATATAGTATACGATTCACATAGGACGGCTGAGACGGGGAAGAAAGTCGACTTCTGATCATCACCAATCACTGTTATATGTGTAATTTCTTTGTAATCTATTTTTGCTAAATTCGTTGTGTGTTATAACAATAAAAATGAATGAATTAAATGTGATATATACATATTTGTTTTGTGAGTGTTTCCGAGTGTGAGTGTGAGTGTGCGTTTGAATGATGGGACAAAATGATAGCACGAATGAATGAAAATAAATGTGAACATACCATTGTGTCTGTTTCGATTTTTCTAGTATTTCTCTTATGCAAATCTTTGCGTACCTTTGGGACACTGACTTCACGAGTTGAGATTCCCATTTTCTCATGATGACGCAGCTGTACCGGATAGATTATCTGATAATAATGCCCACCGATACGACGCACAAGCTCCTGATTTTGTCTATACTCTTTGAGTAAGCGCTCCACTTCGCCTGCAATGGAGATGTGAATATAAATGTTGAAATTATGTAAAGCGACCTGCCATAATTTCTAATTAAATAACTGTAGATCGTGCTCAGCATAAATCCCCTCATTTCTTTAGCAATTAACTCAGTACCCCTTACCCACAGGCCGTCAAGGGTTGATAGTGAAAGACGGCCTGCTGATTTAATAACCTTAGAGTCGGATAAAACTATACAAACAAACCCCAAAAACAAGAAATAAATAAATTCACAAAATTTATGTTTAAACCTAAATGCGATATCAATTTAATTGAACTTAATTGGTATTTCATTATTGATCTGCTCTTGTAAGGTATATTTCGCTACTCACCAACAGGACTTTCTTCGTTCCAAAATGAATCATCGAGTGTATAATCAGCTTCTGCAAAAGAATACAAAATTGATTAGTGCTAATCAACGCAACTATCATGTGAATGCGGAATACGGTTACCGGATTACGGATTACGGATTACGGGATGCAAATGGTATCAAGAAAATGGACCCAGCATAACTAAACTAAACTTATTTATGTTTTACATCAAAAATGTAAAATGTACATTGTAAATAATTGAATATTTCTCGAAAGTGAACGGGCGCGAGCACCTTTCCAGTTTTATCTTACCACAAATTGGATTATAAATACTAAATGGACTGAAAAGCTCTTCATAAATGTAAAAGGACCATTTGCTTCAGGGTTGCGAACAAAAGCAGCAACAAACTATACGAATGTGAAAGCCAGTGAATGACTCGAAGGGAAAGCTTTCAAGGATATTCACACTATCCATCCCGAAGGCAAAAGCTGCAAATTTACCTACTTAAGAGCTGCAGTTTAAATAGGCACATAGGCACTTTGGATATTTGTTAAAACTATAAACAACATAATAATAATAATAATAATATTGTTGTAATAATAAAAGTGAAGTTGCATTTTCTATTCCAGGAATTGAAACATTTTCAAATGCAACTCTAAGTGAGTACTTATGCATAATGAATATGTTCGCTTTGCACCATCGACAACTAATTTATGAAGTACTTATCGCTAACTATCTTTCTCTTGCGTTCTTTCCATCTCCCTATCTCTCTCTCTCCCTTTCTTTGTCTTTCTCGGCTGACCAGCTGTTGCTTGCGACCATATAAAGTTTCAGAATCCAAACGCTTTGCCAAGTTTCATATGCAACGGTAAAGCGTAGGAATTCTAAAACACTACCATGGCCTGAATTTTGTAATCGGATTAAGTTCACTAACAATTTACACACAATTTTATCATTTTCAACATAACATAATAAGCTCTGAACTATATGTTCCTTTCCTTTTTACTGTTGTACTATTTGCAGAGGACCACTTAACCTCACTAAACTGACTTAATTTTACCGAACAGTAACAATGAACTCCCACTTCACGCGGTGTATGTATGTATGTATGTATGTATGTAAAGTAATTGCTTTTTCATCCTTACAGTATATACGCCGATATGTTTGCTTTCATTAGTCGTGGGGCAACAAGTTGAATCCCACGAGGAGACGCTTGCATTAACTTCAATGCGATACAAAATACCTAACGTAAGCGCACTTTATTTAGTCTCGCAACTTTTGTGAATGTGCATTATATATGCCTGGATAACACGCGATACGATGCGATGCGATGAGATGAGATGAGATGAGTCATCTCTTCCATCCAGCTGATCCAGCTGATGGATGGCATGACATATTACATGCGAGTATTACCGCAAATGATTTTCAATTGTGCCGGAGGCGACGTGACAAGGCAGCCGCGACGTGCAATTTAATTTAATGATGTGAGAACACATCAATATATAATATACACTGAGAGAAATATTAAATTCGCTGACGCTGTCCGATAAATTCTATATTCGATTTTATTTGAATTTAAATAAAAAACAAATGATTCGATAGGATTTCAAGTTTTGTATTCAATTATATTATAATATTATATTATATAATTAAATAATACATATTTCATGAGCTTCTCTTATTTCTTTACAATAATTATGAACTTGAATTTAAGCAAAAGAATTAACGAAGTATCAGCTATGATCCAATTTGCTATTATTCTCGAAAGCAATTAAAACAATTAAAAATGCTTCACAAAGGATGTTTTTTAATTTTAAAGGATATTAGCGCTGAGCTGGCGAAACGGAAACGCTTTTGCCATTTCGCTAACACGTTCGATATAAAAACGTGCGCCAGACTATTACAATCAGAGTCAAAGTCGGAGTCGGAGTCAGAGGAGTAACCCCTAAAAACACCGAGCCTCAAGCGACCCGCAAATCGAGCTCGGTGATTACAAATACGATAAACGACATTTAAAGCTCTAAAGGCATCGACCACCTGTAACCTTAGCTATATACATAATCCCATGCAGTACCCTCAATGTGTGCAAGTCTATAACAATTCGGCTGTTTAAACAAGCATATTATTTACTGAGCTGAACTGCATTTAGCCTAGAGTAACCTGTTACCTTTTACCTGATGCCACCAGATACATCTTGTGGCACGGGACAAGGCATCAGAAATATGATAGCAAAAGTGCTCGCAAAAGTGGCAATATTAATAGTCCGAGCTTTTAAAGTTCATAAGCTATAATAAGTTAAACATTAATATCAGAACTCAATCCTCCAGACAGCAGTTGTCGACTTCGTCACGGGCCGCTTTTTAAATACGAATGCAAGCGCCATGCCTTTTTTTTTTTAGTAGAATGAGAATGAGAAACGTATAGCCAGACCATGTGGTTATACAATTATATTAGTGAACAGAATGGAAGGCTGGGAAGACTGAAGCAGCGGAAGTGTGGGGAAAAAACAAAGGTAATATCTTTTGAGTGTCCCACGCAAAGTTCTTTAATATAAAGTTTAGGCACTCAAGAAACAGAAACAAGCGGAAGTAAACTGGCAAAGACTGTCGTTCAATACGGTCCTTCTTTCTCACTTTGCCTTGCTCTCGCTCTCTCTCTCTCTCTCTCTCTCTCTCTCTCTCTCTCTCTCTCTCTCTCTCTCTCTGTCTGTTTGTTTAAAATTTGTCGAGTCCAAGAATAAGAATTTGCCAGAGGGGTGGAATGAATTTAAATGAATGATCCGCTTGCAAAGTGTATAGCAGGAAGCTAATAGAAGGCATCCTAAAAATAGCATACACTTTCAAGCTAATTTGCGGCCAACGAGCATAAAGACCAAGATGCTTTATGCCAGATAGTGACAGCTTACCCAAAAGATGGATTGCAGAGGCAAAGTCGAAGCCAAGCGAAGCGAAACTATGCCAAAATTACAGTCACTGGGGAGCTATAAGAACACTCAGGTGCAGACAAAGACGGCGGCAGAGTTACTTAATAATCAGCTTCTGCTATAAACGCGTAGACTCTTTAGTTAAGTATTCATTATATTGATTATTGATCGCAGTCATTTAATTTATTCGCATGATGGAGTTGTTAAAGGATAGAAGATTATCCATTATACTATAAGCAAGTTAAAGTACATTTCCAGTTGTTTTTACCGTAGGGTATTGTAACGTAGTTAGTTACATAGAACTTCTAAAAGCGATTAATAATTAATTAATAAAACATATATATATAAGTATATTTTAATATATTTTTAGAAAAATTACCGGACTGTTTTTCGTTTATTAAATGTGGATAGCGGTTACCCTTCAGTCATATTTTAAATTTGAATATTTTGCCATACTTATTACAATAAACTAAATCATTATCAAGAGTTGACTTCATTAATGTTAACTATTTCATGAAAGTGATGCAAATGAGATTATTTAGTTTATTGGCGTGCAACTAGATTGCAAATTGATGTACTTAGAACAATAAACCAGAACACGCATGACATCATTGTCGATGAGTGAGTGAGAATCAATAGAAGAAATCTGCTGTCAGTCATGGGAAAAAAGGTCAAGTCATCTGCATCCGATATACATATAGTGTATGCAGTATATACAAACATACTGTAAGTACTACATACATATTAATGTATGTATGTATGCATAAACATGCAGCTGATATGGTCAGTACAATTTATATTTACAGTCTCATGCGGTGACACGAAGCACAATGCGAAAGAATATCGAACAGAGTCAGAACTGAAAATATTATACTGAGTACATTAAATACTACTCGCATGCAGCTCCAGGTTGAAGATTGTCGCCGAAAGGGACGATTTTGCATCCCCAATCAATCTACTCATTCTTCTTCTTACTCGCACTCTGCTCTCATCGCGAAATTGTGCTGGCAACGCAGAAAAAATGTTGTGTTATATTTGCACAGTGTGTTTATATTGCGGCTCTGCATTGTTGCACTCCACCACCAGCCACCAAGTGGTCCGGGAGTCTGACAACCCGTGCCCAGCCCAGCCCAGCTAACCCGTACATACACACATACTATATATCCCCATAAACTCAGCACAACTCATCACAAACATACATATGTATTTACATACTGTACATAGTATACGGACACGTCGAGTACGGGTATTTGGGTTAAATCCAACAAAATGAGCATCAATCAAATGCAAATTGCGTCTTCAGCATTGTAAGCAAAGGATCCCAAGGGTTAATCTATGTAAAGGCATTTGTGTATGTACTACATACATACAAATATACCTATTTTCACAGCGATTGACGGCTCTCGTGGTCTATTAGCTTTTACCAATAAAAGCTATCGTTATATGTACCAGATTATCTAAAGAAAAAAAAAAACAAATAATCATTTTCAGAAATTCGACTAGCTTTTTTCTATACTATTTTGCTTTGCCTTATGTTTATTGATTACTATATACTTATATTTAAAACTAAAAAGATGATCGGGAGATGAAAGCGGCAAAGACTCTGCCGTGGCGGCGGACGAAGCTGACGACACTTATTGAGGGGAGAGTGTGTCTCCTGGAGATGTACTCCCGTAATATCGATACTCGCGTGAGTTATCGAGTTTTGTTGATCACGAGAACTGAAAGGGGTTGCCACAGTACCCCCCTCCTAGAGTTCCAGTTGGGAAAGATACTTTGCTGGGAATCTGATTTGTCGTCCTGATCTTGACACTTTCTCGAGTGTCTGAGCAGTTGGCGCTGTCGTCTGCTCCTGTGTTGGAGGCGGTACGTCTTTGAAGATGTAAGCTGGTTTAAGTCGATCGATGGAAACCTTGTTTTCCTTTGTGTGGCCCTTGAGTGTAAAATATTTGTCGTGTTTTGTTACCACTTCGAAAGGACCCTCGTAGTTTGCTTCCAACGGGGTTTTCACTCGGTCCACTCGAACGAAGACGTGGGTACAATGGTTTAGGTCCGGGTGGACAAATTCTTGCGGTGTATGATGGTGCACTGGCTTAGTGGTTGGCAGTTGAGACATGGTTTTTTGAAGAGCCTCGGTGAACTCGGACTCAGTGTGTTTTTGTGTGCTCGGTGCAAAAAATCCGCCTGGCACCCGTAGTGTGGTGCCATAAACCATTTCCGCAGGGCTCAGCCCGATGTCGCTTTTGATTGTTGTGCGTAGGCCGAGTAGGATTAGATGCAGGGAACTACTCCAGTTGATTGGATCGACGCATTTTAAAGCAGCTTTTAACGTTCTGTGCCAGCGTTCGATCATACCATTGGCTTGTGGGTGGTACGCCGTTGTCCGCAGGTGCTTAGAACCACAAATTTTGGAAAGCTCTTGGAATAATGTAGACTCGAATTGTCGACCCAGATCGGTTGTGATGTGAAGAGGAATACCGTACTGAGCGAACCAGCCCGATATCAGTGCGTTGGCTACAGATTTTGCTGTGATGTCTACTAAAGGAATTGCTGCGGGCCATCGTGAGAATCGATCGATACACGTGAGGCAGTATCGGTATCCGTTCGATGAAGGCAGCGGGCCGACTATGTCGATATTTATGTGTTCGAAACGGGTGTCGCTGGCGGTGTACTCTCCTAGTGGCGATTTGGTGTGACGTTGGATTTTGGCCTTCTGGCACGGGATACAAGAGCGTACGATTTTAGCGACATCCTTCGCCATGCGGGGCCAAACGTAGTGTTTTCCGACCAACTTGTTTGTTGCCTTAACTCCCGGATGGCTCAGCGAATGTAGGGCCTCAACCACGGTTTGGCGTAGGCATTTGGGCACAAACGGACGTGTATGGTTATTGGCGACGTGGCAGTACAATTGTTTGTTTGAGCCTGCAAGAGACAATTTTGTTAGTGAGATGGGTTTTTTCGGCGTCAGACTTGAGTAGCGATTGTAGTTCCGCATCGTTTTCCTGTTCCAGTGCCATCTCGTCGAAGTTTATGTGTTTGATGGCATCGATGCGTGAGAGAAGATCAGCCACGTTGTTTTCTTCTCCAGAGATGTGCCGGATATCGGTGCTGAATTGGCTGATAAAATCCAGTTGCCGAGCGCGTCGAGGTGATGCTTTCTCGCTGTTTTGACTGAAGGCGTACATAAGCGGCTTGTGGTCGGTGAAAATAACGAAATTCCTGCCCTCCAGTGCGTACTTGAAGTGCAAAACGGCCTGATAGATGGCAGTCAGTTCTCTATCGTAGGTGCTGTACTTCTTTTGCGTCGATGTGAATTTCCTGGAGAAGAATCCCAGTGGTTGTGTCTGCCCGTTGATGACCTGATGTACTACGGCTCCCATAGCGTCGTCGGACGCGTCGGTGGTTAGAGTTAATTGTGAGTTTGGTGCCATGTAATTCAACAACGTAGCGTTTGCAAGCTCGTTCTTGCAGGCGGTGAATGCGTAGTCGGCTTCTGTAGACCAAAGTATCGGGGTTTTGTCGTTCTTTTTATTGCCTTGGATCAGCGTCTGGAGTATGTGCTGGTTCTCGGCTGCTCGTGGGATAAACGGCCTATAGAAATTAATCATACCCAGAAACTTTTTTAGGTCTTTAGCGATAAGCGGTTTTTTAAAATGCCGTATGGCTTCCACTTTGGCTTCGGATGGTTTTAAGCCGTGCTGACTGATGTCGTGTCCCAGGAATGTAAGTTGTGTCTTACCGAATTGGCACTTCTCAAAGTTTACGGTGAGATGTGCCTTCCGAAGGCGGTCGAGGATTGTGCGGAGGTGCGTCTCGTGCTGCGCCTCGGATTCTGAAGCGATCAAAATGTCGTCGATGTAAGCAAAAACGAAGTCGAGGCCTTGTATGACGTTGTTTATGTGACGTTGAAAAGTTTGCGCTGCGTTGCGCAGACCGAACGTCATGAACAAGAATTCGAATAGCCCAAAAGGCGTGATAATTGCTGTTTTGGGAATATCTTGTGGTTCGACAGGAATCTGGTGATATGCTTTTTGCAGGTCGATTTTCGAAAATATCTTCTTACCGTATAAGATGCTCGTTACATCCAGTATGTACGGAATAGGATATCGATCCGGCACGGTTACGTTGTTCAGTGCTCGGTAGTCGCCGCACGGACGCCACTCTCCATTTGCTTTCTTTACCAGGTGCAAAGGGCTGGACCAGTTGCTATTTGAGGGACGGCATATTCCTTTCTCGATGAGGTAGGAGAACTCGGATTGTGCAGCTTTGAGTTTGTCGGGCGCTAGTCGTCGGGCGCGGGCGTGAGTAGGCGGCCCGTTGGTCGAGATGAAGTGCGTTACTTCGGATGTTGCTGGCAGCCGGTTCGAGTTGATCGTTGCGAGATCGCGATATTCGTGAAGCAATGTAGCGTATTGGTTACTCGTGTCGTAGGATAAAACCGCGTTGATTTTACGTTGGGGCGCGTGACATTTTGATTCCAGCAGCGTAGCCCGATCGATGAGTTTGCGTCGTTTCATATCGACGAGTAAGTCAAAATGTTGAAGAAAGTCGGATCCGATGATAGCGCAGTTGACGTCAGCTATCACGAAAGTCCACACGAAGTTTCGTCGCAATCCCAGTGACAATGCTATGCGTTTTTCTCCATAGGTTTGTATTTTCGTGCCATTGGCGGCGAAAAGAAGCTTTGGAGTGAGCATAGTTTTTGCGTTTTTGCAGGGTGGCATCACTGAAATGTCGGCGCCGGTATCGATGAGAAACTGTGTTTTGGAGAAATTGTCGTTGATGGCGAGGCGGGCAATTGTGTTGTGGTCTTCTTCGAATTTGTCCGCCGAATCCGAAGATTGATTTAGTTTTTTGGTTCGGATGCAAAAGAGCATGGTTGGCGACATTTCTTGGCGGCGTTACCAAATTTGCTGTGGTACCAACACATGTCTCCAGCCATGACGCTGTTGCGATCCGTTCGCAAGCTGTTCTTGCGAGAAAGGTTTCTGGAGAGCGCGTTGATTTGTTGTTCGATGCGGTCTAGACGATCGTCGGAAACGGCGCTGCTGGTTGGCGCCGACTTGGCGTCGATGGTGCGTACCCGATGAAAATCACCGACTTCCATCACTTTATCTGCCAACTTAGCTAAGTTTGCTAGGCTGGCGTCCGATGCTTGCAAGATCGCTTGCACTTGTGTTGGTAAGCGCTGCAGCCACAGTGCTTTCAGAAAAGATTCTTGAACTTTGTTTGCGGCTAGTGCGTTTAACTCGTTGAGCAGTTGCGTGGGGCGCTTGTCACCAAGGTCGGTCTCCGATATTAACTTCTGGATTTTCTTTTGTTCGCTTTCGCAGAAGCGTTCCAGGATGCACGATTTCAAATTTTCGTACTTGCCTGTGCGTGGTTGGTTGACGATGGCGTCGGCAATTCGGGCCAACACCGGTGCTTCGATTGACGCTAGGATTGTGTTAAATTTCGTTTCGTCCGAGGTTATTCCCGCCAGAACGAATTGGGCTTCGATTTGCGATAGCCATAATTCTGGGTGTTCGGGCCAAAACGGCGGTATTTTCACAGCTACACGGTTGATAACTGCGTCAACACCGTGAGTAACGGTATCGTGAAAAACCTCGGCGTCGTCTTGTGGGGCGTCGTTGTTTGCCATTGTAAGCACCAGTACTCGTGTGTATATAGTGATCACGTCGGGGTCACCAATTTGCTTTGCCTTATGTTTATTGATTACTATATACTTATATTTAAAACTAAAAAGATGATCGGGAGATGAAAGCGGCAAAGACTCTGCCGTGGCGGCGGACGAAGCTGACGGCACTTATTGAGGGGAGAGTGTGTCTCCTGGAGATGTACTCCCGTAATATCGATACTCGCGTGAGTTATCGAGTTTTGTTGATCACGAGAACTGAAAGGGGTTGCCACACTATCGACGCACTTAAGCAAAAGAAAATTTTTTTTGTATTTGCTTCCATTATACATTTTAAAATGACTTTAATTAAGACCACAACTCTGCTTTGATCATTCTTAAAGTGAGAATATGTGTTAGATCAAAGGATATTCTAAATTCTAAAAATCATACATCAATACAAAACATTCTTAATCATAGATTGTTCAAAATAAATACAAAAATAAAAGAATTTATAATTGTTACATTTCTTGTTGAACCCGCGAGCTCCCAGCTCGTTCAAGATATTTTGCGATATCTCTATTTACTGAGCCAAGAGCAAAAATATTTCATATTATAATTTTATGTTTCACTTAGAAAAAATTCTTGAACTTTAGTTCTTCAAATAAGATTTTGTTAATCCCCTAACGATTGTTGAACACGATAAGAAACTTTAAGAGGAGGAAACTTTCAAGGATTAAATCGAATTCTATCGAATTCAGCCAATAGCATGACGATGACTATTTTTAATGATTTCCAGCTTGTCGGCGAGCAATTGTTAAATCTAATGGAAGAGAACGAATCATAGATGAATTCCTGATGTCGATGCCTTCATGCTTTTGTTGTGTCGCCCATTGTATTGTTGTGAGGTTAAGGCGAGGCAACAAAATCTCTGGGAAAGTTTAACAGTTGCAATTGACCAATGAAGAGAGTAGAAGTGCGATAACTGCAATGCACTGTGTGTGAAGCATTCAGAAGTTGACACCTGTGTAGGTGGCAATTGCCAGTTGAACTTGCAACTTATCTCTGGACTCTGCTTATTAATAACAAGCTGTTAATAACAAGTTGTTATCTGTCAATTGCAAATATACTGAAATGCACTGCGCAGTTCATAAAAGAGTTGGGTAAACATCGTTTAATATACCAAAGAAGTTTGTTCGTTAATTTTTGGTCAGTGAACTAGGTGGCTCATTTGATTCATTTGATTTTTTCCCAACGTTGTTTTTAGTTATATTTTGTGCACTTTTTTACGTTCTTTATTTAAATTTCATTCCGCTTTGTTTTATATCAAGTATGCTATAATTTTTAGAATGATAGAATAAAGTAATATTCATAGTATTTTTTTAAAGTGTTGCCACATCAGTTCAAAGAGCGATAGTGAACAACAACCGCATAACAAATGATTAATCAAAGATGGAACATGTGAACTAAAACGAAATAATCAACTGAACAAAAAAGAACGATGAAGGTGAACGTATTCTGTTCCTTTAATACTGAATTGGTAGTTTTAATTGACTCGTATTAGCTCGATAAATAAAAAAAAAGTCACAAACTTATATTATATTCCCAATCACTTTTAATATACGCATTATCCATTAAATAGGTAAACTATAGTTAGAAATCATTAAAGACACAGAAACATTCTTTGCTTTCCTTGATGTCTGTTCACTTAGCCGCTGACCGATACACACATAGTACAACATATACATACATATAAAACGAATTCCAAATTGTAACTGATACTTTGTCAAAGATTAGGTTTAAAATATATTTATTAAGCACACAAGATATGGCCCGATATGAATTTCATTTCAAATAAATTTGTGTTCAAATATTTTACTATTTGAAATAACAAAATTGTGATACCCCAAAAAAAAAGAACTGTATTCACTTTAAGCAATTTGTAGTGCATATGGATAAGATGTGATCTACAAGTGCCAGTGGCAATAACGTGTGAGTGTGTAACGAGATTGATATGGATTGAATTGGGTTTACTTACCGCCAGCGCACTGGACCAACTCACAAAGCTGGACAATGATGACGAACAGAGAAGCGAGTGTTATCCACATGGCGGCGGTTGACGACTACGAAATGAGCGTTGAACGTTGAACGTTGACCGTTGTCCGTTAACCGTTGCTTGGCTGGCTGTTGGGGGTCCTGGCGTGGCGTGGCCTGGTTTCGTTCGCGCTGCGTGTGCTCCACACTCAAGGACTTCGAAGTTGCCGTTACTTGATTGGGTGTCCTTGTATATGAGGCAGTGGCTCGCGTAGGTTACGAAACACGAACACGAGTGATACACTCAAAAACACACTCACGATTGATAGGTACAGACAGTAATCTCACTCACATACGATTGTCGCAATTGCTTTGGATGGAAACTCAAAGATGTTCAGAGGAAGCTGGCAAGTAAATTACCCTTGCCGCTGCTTATTCACTCGATTAATGATGGTCCTACAGAAAAAAAAGATTCTTCTAATTTTGTATTCCTTTTTTTTTTTTGTCTCGTCCTTAGCTTGAGGCTCCACAGCAGACGACGATTATGTCAGATGTAGATGTTGATGTTGATGTTACTGATATTGATGTTAAAGCTGATGCGAAAGTTGATCTTAAAGTTGTTGCTATTAATGCTGTGCTCGAGGCTGATTCCGAAGCTGAGGCAGAGGATTTCTTGTATGGCAGTGGCGGGCAGAAGTGACTGGCTGTGACTTTGGCTTTGTCTGTTGCGGTGGCTGTGGCGGTGACGGTGGCGGTGGCTGTGGCTGTGGCTGGAGTGACCTTCGTGTGCAGTTCGAGTTCGAGTTTGCGTTTGCGTTCGAGTCGAGATTGCGGCATCGTTTCGAGCTCACAGACACTGCCCCGCGATCTGCTTTCTGCTCTCAGCTTTCGTCTGTCTTCTGTTCTGTTTTGTTTTCTGGCCACACAGTTGACACACACAGTCACACACACACACACACATAGATTATGTCTAAGCACTGGATTAACAATCTTACTTATATGCTCTTTGTTGTTGTTGTTTTGTATAAGTTTCAAAAAATTGCACCATTAAAACGTCGGCTCACAATCACAATATTGCCAACAAAAAAAAATGCAACAAAAAAATCAATCAATTTGTTTGCAGTTTTATTCACTTCAATCGCCTTACGATTGATTATCTATCATGCTAAATTGACCTGAAACGAAAACGAAATCGTAAATGCAATTAGTCAAATATTTTTCGAATAATTTGAATTATTTCGTTGAAGTTCGAAGGCGAAGGCAACACTTACTTCAATTTTGCAAGCATTCGACTGCAAAACAATTTAACCGAGACCTTAGATACTATGTATATTATTATGTCGCACCACGAAACACTCGCATTCATCTAGTATTGTGTTGTACCGACCAATCACTATACCACGACTAAGCTCTGGTTACCGCCTCGAAACTTGATGAAGCTCTAGGCACCAGCGGCGACAGCTTCCGCACAGTGGCGCAATTCGTTGCTCGAGGCCAATCAATAAATTGAACGACATTGGAGCACTAGTATTATAGGTACAGAGAGAGAGAGAGAGAGAGAGAGAGAGAGGGAGAGAGACAATATCTAAATTGAAGGGTAGGTTGCAAATCATAATTTGAGAACGCTTCCATGCTAAAAGAAAAATCTCGAAACAATCATTTTATTTTGAAAATATTTAAGAAAAAAATAAGACTTCGTTCTTCAATCATCGTTTTGAGATTACAAATCTTGTAACATTCAAAAGTTCTCAAATTCAAGAATTTGTTCTCGTTTCTTAAAATTACAGCTAATATTTTAATTCGCCTCCTCCAAAATTAGAAACTGATTTATATTACTGTTGCTGTTAGCTCAGTAAGTAGAGATGTGGGAAATCATTACGCGGTATTCTTTGGTCCTGCTTTCAAACACAAGTCGGTTTGTACATAAATTTGTGATTCTTGATTTTTCCACCTATTTTTCCTTTTTTTGTGTTTTAGATATCGTAGACAATTTTTTGTTACCTTCATATCATCTGCTTCGTTCTGGACACTATATTGTGCAGTGTAGAACTTAAAGAGTGAGCCAACGATGCGTATGCGTTAATGCCACCCATTGTAAGTCACCAAAGCCAACCGTAATTAGCCAAGGGCAGCTATAAAAGGGGTCATAGTTAAATTGCAAACATCAGCAGCAGTAGCAGTAGCAGTAGCTGCAGAGGCAGAGGCAGAGGCAGTGACAGTGGCAGCAAATGCAATGACATGCCTCAACTGAACTTAAATAATTAATTGCGACGACCCTCATACGTACCGTTGAACGAACTCGCCTCGCCTCGCCTCAACTCTGGCACATCCACAGCAACAGCAACTGCAACAGCAATAGCCACAACCACAGCTACAGCTATAGCCACAGCGAGTCAAGGGTGAATAGTTGGACACATCAACAAAACAACAACAAAACGTAACGCGAATGTCCCTTAATAAAGTGCTTTTTTTCTCCCTCTCGCTTTGTTTTTTGCAGATGCCCTTTGTTTATTACAACAATTATAAAATCACAAAATCCGTTTTCGATACTCTCAATTCAATTTATGTATGGTATTCTCTTTTTTGTTTGCTTCAGTTGCCGCATGTAAGTCCATTTCATTTTTTATTTGGCAATAAACCTGATTGACAATTATCAACCATTAACCGTATCAGCTTAATTGCACTCGGCGCATTGCATTTCAATCTGAAATCCCAAGGGAGTAACTGTGTTAGCCTCGTCGCGAAAGCGAAGCAGCTAATTGATTATGATTGCAAGTAATGGAAGGCCAACGGCTCTGATAGATTTAAATCCAAAAATTCATATCGCAATTATTTGCCATGCATGCTTATTGATTCTCAGAAGCTGAGCAATACACTCAATTAGAAGCGAAAGGGTTTTCAATTTATAATAGAAATAACTTTATGAAGGTCGTCGTTTCAAATTCTCGTTACAAGAGAAGTAAATGAAAACTAAATTTGAATATAGAATCTTTTTCCGAAAGTATAATTGAAAAGACAGCAACATTGTTCAATTTTTTTTTTTCTAAAGATATTACGAAAAGTAAAGTTGAATTATATCCATGTTTATTAATTAATAGAAGGCACAAAAATTCTATTGAAACAACCGAAAACTTGAATATAAATGATATAAAATTTGTGGTCTTCATTAACTCAAGTAATAACTTTTAAGTACAAATATAACGACAAAAAAATTGTGCAACTTCCCGCTACCCGCTTCCCGCTACCCATAGGGTAGAAGGGTATTATAACTTTGTGCCGGCAGGAAATGTATGTAACAGGTAGAACGAGGCATCTCCGACCCTATAAATTATATATATTCTTGATCAGCGTCAACAGCCGAGACGTTCTAGCCATGTCAGTCTGTCCGTCTGTGTGTCTGTCCGTCCGTATGAAACACTGGATCTCAGAGACTATAAGAGATAGAGCTCTCATTTTTTTCGGCAGCATTTGTTATGTTTGCACGGAGATCAAGTTTGTTTTAAATTTTTGCCACGCCTCCTTCCGCCCCCGCAAATTAAAAAAATCGAATAACAAGCGTAATATTAAAGCTAGAGCTGCAAATTTTGGAGTATACAATAATAACAAAAGTAGTTGTGATTTCTGATTTGGTTGCGATCAGATAAAAATTGTGGAAGTTATTAATGAAATACTTTTGTATGGCCAAAAACGCCGACTTACTAGGTGTCTTAGTTGCTTTGGCTGACAATGGTATATTATGCCGTCTATGGTATATTTTGAATGCGATACTAAATCGATATACCAAATATGCCACTTGGTATATTTTTAGTATTTTTGTAGTATATTCGGTATATTTTGAAAAACAAATACCGCAAAATATATTTATTTTATTCAAAATGGGTAGCGGGTATCTCACAGTCGAGTACACGCGACTGTAGCTTTCTTACGTGTTATTCACGTAATTGCGAACGGTTTATAAAAATCTCATGATGAAAATCTCATTCATGATGTTCTTTTAATGCTTAGATATTTACTGAGTAGTCAAACAAATCTCCGAGCACACTAAGCGAGTCATTGAGATGAAATGCTAATCTCGGATATGTTTGCATCGGACGAAAGACAGCAAGAGAGCTAATTGAAAAACGTAAGATTGCAAAAATATGCAGTAAGAGTTTGATACATCGTAATGATTGGACCATCGAATGGGTCAAATAAATACATTTTTCGTATTATTCGACACACAGTCGAGTACACTCGACTGTAGCTTTCTTACTTGTTTTGGTTTTATTTTCTTTTTATAATTTTGACATTATTCGACCTCATATCCACCGTTTGCACCTCGCTCCTCGCCTTGCACCGGAGTCCACAACAATTGGAAAATTGTTGGCAGGCTATGTCTATAGCTGTGGCTGTGGCTGTGGCAAGCGGTTTGCTTGAAAGTTTGATTGTGGATTGTGTCTGTGCCTGTGCCTGCGCCACACTGGCCACTGGCCACACACATAATCCGAATTTGGCATCGCAGAACCACCCTGTTAATGACAGCCGCAGCCGCAGTCGCAGTCGCAGATAGAGTATGTAGAGCTTCAGCCCCGTCAGCTACGGGTGCCACATTTGGGGAATAGGAAATGGGAAATGGGGGCACCAACTTGCCACAGCTCCAATCATGCGGCTGCATAATCACCCAGCACTTCTCTTCCTCGCTTCGCTTCTCTTTTCATTTTTGTATTTTCCTATTTTCTTTTCTAGTTTTTTTTTCGGCTGTTCGTTTTACGTTTTTCTCTTTTTATGGCAAGCATTGTACTATAGCGGTCATTGTTTTGGGTTCGGCTAGGGGCGATCTATCTGCTTTGCATAGGCTCAACGCGCAATAAACCGCAAAGAAACAGCAAATATACAAACATACATAGACATACACATACATATATGTATGTATATACGTACTATGAGTGCAAACAACAAAAATACAACACAAAATAACTGAACAAAATTCCAACTCGTGGGGTCGCCTTGTTGTGCTTGTGATTGTGTTGTTGTTGCTGTTGCTGTTGCTGTTGCTGTTGAGGGAATTGCTGGTGTAAGTTTTGCTGTTGTTGATTATATTGTTCTTGTTACTGTTGTGTTACTGTTGTTCTTGTGTCTCCATACCAACCGCGAAGTGTACTACAAATTTTCGCTTACATGGCTCCAAGCCGATTTTCGGAACATTTATGCCTGGCTTGATGTCAGATTTATACGTAGATGGCATTGCCACTGCGATTGCTGTTGCTGTTAGTGTTGCTGCTGCTGTTACTTTTGCCATTACACTCTGGGGCCTTTGTGTGCTAGCTTTGAGTGGCGCAAGGAGCCGGAGGCTTATTGAGCACACTCACATATCAACACATACATACACACAAATCGAAATCTTTATTTACCTTTGCGATTATCAAATCAATCTCTCGGATGCACAACTGTTCCGGCTACCAGTAGCATTAGTGCTCTGGAAAGGCATCGCATTAATTCAATCAGTCTCTTTGCATCTCGTACACTTAATTTGCCGATGCACCTAAAAGTATGCTTTACCTACTGAAGCAAAAGTGAAGACCTGATTGTTTGCCATATAGCAAAAGCCCTACAAGTCTGCAAACACACACACACACACAGAGCTGTATATACATATGTATATCTTTCATACATACATATTGAGGTGTGAACGTGAATCGTGTGAATCGTGTAAAAAACCGACTGAAACACCGGGCGTACGAGTAATAAAAATTCTATTGGAAATTGCTGGTATCCTGAAGAGAGAGACACGTTTAAAGAGCGAGCAGACAACTCGGGCAACTCGCACCGTACAACTTACAACAAACCGACAAAAACAAAATTCCGCAATTCAGTTCGACAAAACAAGAAGCAACAGTAAAGCAGAGGGAGAACATAGTAGATAAATAGGAGGTATCGCATGTAGCAGCAGCAGAATCAGCAGCTTCAGAAGGAGAAGGCGAAGGCTAAGGAGAACAACAAGAAGTAGAGAAGAAACAATAAACTGACAACTGAACAAAACAAAACACGCTGACTGAGCTCAAGAATCGTCTGGGCAGTTCACTATTCGGGACACATAACAAATCTCTCTCTGGCATGCAGACGTTGCTCTGTGGAATTCTTCGCCCCTGCCGTGGGGGTCCCCTTCCCCCATCACCCACACCCTACATCATTCCGGTGTCCGGACATGGGACATTGGACTTTCGCCAGGCGCCGCCGACAGCGGCTTGCCGACGATTACATTGAGACATAAGTATACACAGAGCACACGCACTCGCATGTCTGGGTACAGTGTACACACGTAGTCGATCTAAGGTTTGGCGAGTGTGCTCACACACTCTCCCACACTTACAGTCTGCAGGCAGCTGACAACCCAGACAGAAACGCGCTCTCTTCCACACTGGCTCTCTCGTTCGCTCTATTGCCATCTCGCCTGTGTATGTCCCTCTCTAATTATGTTCTCTCCCGAACAAACTGCTCTCTTCGCATCACTCTCTCTCTCTCTCTCAGCATCTGCTTTGCAAGTTGTAGACAAAAATGTGCCGAGCAACGCGATGCCGAAGCTGATGCTGATACGAACAACTGGATGCCGCTGATGGAGCCGAAAGCCGATTGCCAATCCCGATGCCGAAGCTGATGCCGACGCATGCTCATGCCCAACTCAACGAAAACGCGCCCAAGACGAGTGTGTGATTGTGTGTGTGTGTGAGTTTGCGAGTGAGTGCGGGAGAAGGGAAGCCTTAGCAAAAGCTGGAAACTGGCCAAGCGATGGAAAAATTAAAGCCGTTACGCGTTACGTCTTTGCTGGCGAGAGATGATGATGATGACTGTGGGTCAGGACAGGACAGGACAGGACAGAGCAGGCTGCATTCAATATCCAATTAACTAAAACGCCCCCTCCCCCAAGGCAGTCAACCAACACAACGCTGCCTCATTGCTGACTGCCATGAACCGAGCGACAGACCGACAAACCGACAGACGGATGGGTAAACCGACACAGCGGCCAGGCGGCCCCTTGGACCAACGACCAAAGCAAATCTCCTAATCTAATATACGACGAACAAATGGCCCGACGGGTGAAAACAATTTTCGTATCACGAATGACAGTCATGCGCAGCTGACGAAGTAGGCTACCTCCGCCTCCGCCTCCGCCACCGCCTCCGTCACCACTCCACAACCTCCGTCTGTGATGGTGAAGCGGCGATGGATGCGAAAATCTTTCAGGTATTTCAAACAATTAGAAGCATAACATATGTACTTATCTACATACATGCGAGTAATGTACATATGTTTGTGTGTTGAATGTAGATTCATAGTTGTACAATTGTGTACATATTTATTCATATTCGTTCCTGAGCATACAAAAAGAATTCATCATTCACCTTGATATATCTCAGATGATCTTGATCTTCACTGTTCGCAAAACTGCGATCTCCAAAAATCAGACATGAAACTAGCCAACAAGGATAACTACATCGTGTACAACACGAACTGTTGTTTACATCACGAAATGCCATTATCATAGGAATCTGTAGCGGATTCAAGTGGCTTTAAAGTGGGGCAATCTCGCCAAGTTGCCAAGCTGCCTAGTTGCCGAGTTGCCAAACTGTTTCCGCCGCTAAACACTTGGGATGATGGAAACCCAATTAAGTGATTTGCTATAATATAAACCTAAATAATTGAGACGACTTTGCCAACAGAATTGCAAATGCGTTCTCCACACAAACACACACACTCACACACACACACACACACACACACAAATACGCTCATACATAAGCAGATACACGCTCTGTGTGAGTGTACAATACAAGTGCATGTGTGTTTGTGTGTTTGTGTGTGTGTGTGTGTGTGTGTGAAACTGTGGCGCCTGTAAGCATGCAATGCCTTTTTGCCCTTTTGTAATAAGATATATTATTTAGCATTATATTGACTTTACCTATGCGCCAGAGGCAATCGCTTTTAATGCTTGATGCTGTTGCTGCCGCTCCTCCTCCACTTGCTCTGCTGTTGTTGTTGTAATATTTATTGTTGCCGATTTAAATCCATATCCTTGAAGACGATTATTTTGTTGTTTATGCGATTGATTCTTAATCGACTTAAACAGCACACTTAACTATGTGAACACACTTTTGTTTGTCATTGTTGCGAGCAAACAGTACAAAAAAAAATGCCAAAAAATCTTTATAAAATATTGCAAAATATTTTCTTGTTGGTGCAGATTTGCCCGATTGCTTGCTATGTACTTTTTGTTTTTATTTCTTTGAGACTTTTGGATTTTAGCTTGGTTTCGTTTCGTTTGGTTGTTTGAATGCGCCTGCTCACCGAATCGCAATTATGTGTAATCGCAATCTTTATCTCTGTCTGCTTCTCATTTTTTGATACATTTCGTTTTTTATATCGATATATATATATACATATATATATATATATACATACATATATATATATACACTCTCGTATATATATATGTAGATGGGTGCGTGTGCGTGGCCTTTTTGATTTTTATCCAAAGAGCAGCTGCAGCAGTTGAGGTTTTTAATTGAATATAGTGTGCTTTTTTTTGCTGCTGCCCTTTTTCTTTCAGGGTGTCTCCATGTGTGTTCTGTGTCTCCGCGTGTATGTCCGTGTATGTGTATGTGTGTTTGTGTGTTTGTGTATGTGTATGTGTGTGTGTGTCGCTTTTGATATTTTCTTTCTTTTCTCTCGTGTTCGCTGATTCCGCTGACTTCGAATTCGACTCCGACTCTGACTGCGACCGATTGCGACTCCGGCTATAGCTTCTGTGAATGCGGCGACCGTTGACAGTTTGCAGTTAGCACTTTATATACGGTATACTGTGTCTATAGAGTATAGTATTATGTTATCGCTATAGTATATATGCTTATGCTCTTCTGCACGTTGTCACTATTGCTATTGCTATCGCTGCTGATTTGCTATTTGCTGTTAGCTGCTGTCGTCACCGTTTATTATTTTCTTTTTTTTCTGTTTCAGTGTTTTTTTTTTTTTTTTTGTTATTATTTTTTTTTTTTTTTGTTGTATATTTTTGCTGATTTCCCGTTGCCACTTTCCGCGATTGCAAACAACGTTCTAAAGCGCTCGCATACGTCTGCAGTCTGCAGGACATGGGCACGCAACGACATGGTCACCGCGCGCGGCCCAAAATCCCGACGTCCACATTTTGCCAGCAAACATCGCGTCAACAACGACGACGCAGCCGCAGATACACGGCACCAACGCCAACACGGACACCGACAACGGCGAGAATTACGCTCAGCAACAACAATGGGGCAATGGAGCATTGGAGCATGGTGGAGCCGGTGATTGGGAGTCTGGGCCAGCATCTCGCTCTCTCTCACTCTCTCTCTCTCTCTCTCTTGAGTTCGCTCTCTAAGCGTGTCAACTGAGACTCTCTCTTGATTCTCTTTTTAGTTCGTATTCAGCCAAAGCTCTGTAGAGACAAGTGTCTGTGGGTCGTCTCTTACCCAGCGTGTTGCTGACTTTAATCGAAGCAACCCCCCTCTTCCGTCCATTCGCCTCCTTACCACCCCCCTCAGATGAGATGTAGGCCAAAAATACGTAGCTCAACGCCCCCTATTTTACACGACAAAATGGAATTTATCTGCGAAAAAGTGGGATATTATTTAGATTCAAGCGAAAGAGAAGGAGAGAGAGAGAGAGTGAGCACGACAGAGAGAGAGAGAGAGAGAGAGAGCGCAAACAAAACGAACGATACCCAAGAGAAGAGTAAACTTGCTCAACTAGAAGACACAGCAGCAGAACCTTCCATGTCTCCCCCTCGGCTCCCCCTCGGCTCCCCCTCGTGTCCTGCTTAACATGGGGAACGCAATTTTCGGGGGAGGCAAACACTCAATGCGGGCTGAAATATATTCGAGCAAAAAATTAAGTTGTTTTAGAGTTAATTCGAAAAGTTTTTAAAAACTTTTAATTGGTTAGGTGTTGGTTGCTTGCTGCTGCTGCTGCTGCTGCTTCTGCTATTGCTGTTGTTGCTTCTTGCCTGCTTGTTGGTTTTTCTTATTGTTTCGAGTGTCGGTTGCATCAGCCTTCTTCAGGTTAAGCATCACTTAACACTGGGCTACAATGCGAGGAGCTCGCAGCTTACAGTTTAGAGAACTTCTCTGCCGCTGCTTCGTTGCTTCGTTGCTTTTAGGTTTCTTGTTCGCACATAAAACAACAGCTCAACATCACGGGGCACTAAAATGATGTATTTATCGAAATGATGGCAACTATTTTATTGGCGGGGAGGACGGACAGGGGGAGGCTCAAATGTTTCTCTCAGTTGACCTCAAGCAGTTGCATGTTGTTTCCAGCCAAAAAAAGGAATGAAAACAGAGGAAAAACAAAAACCCTGACCTCGGCAATAGTAATAAATAATTTCAGCTCAAGCACAACTACGAGTGCGACTACAAATAGCACTATGACTACGAATACGGTTCTCTGTTCTCTGTTTTTTGGCGTGCTTAACTCTACTTAGCGTGAACATATATACATACATCTATATGTACGTATATATATATATGCATATCGGCTGTGTGTACATACACATGCTCAGTACATAAATAGCGGAATTCCGGCTGGCTAAAGTATCGCAAAATACAAGTGGAAAAAAAAGTCACAGAGAACACAAAAGAAATAAATAAAACGAAAATGAAAACGTAAACGTAAACGTAAACGAATCGAGGGAAAAATAAATAAAAAATTACAGACAAATTGAATATTTCCATGAATTGAATTCTGTCAAATTGAATGGTGTACGATTTGCCAATCTAATCATGGTGCGACGCCAACCGTCCACAGCGCCCACATCCTTACCACGCCTTAAATGCTTTGCCCTCCCTCAGCAGCAGCAGCAACAACAACGACAGCAGCTGAGGAGCAAAGTTGCGCCCAGGCGAGGAGTATCCAATTTTGTTGTGGGCCCGAAAGTATGCAACACTTTTCGGCTGCGTGTTTGCTGTGTTTAGTTGGCGAACCAATTTTATAGGCATGTTGTAGCTGTAGTTGTAGTTGTAGTTGTAGTTGCTCCTCTAACTGTGCAGTAGCTTTGAGGCATACATAATTAATATCCATTGTAAATGGACAGGTACTGAAATGGATGGACAATCAAATCAGAAATCAAAAGGCGCACACAAACACAGCCGGGACATGGGACGTGGGACGTGGGACGTGGAACAGACATGCGACATGGGAATAGAGTGAACTTTATGCTGCTGCTGCTGTTTCTGCCGCCCACTTGGCATCACTTCTGCCCGTTCATTGCCTTTTGTTATTCCCACACACGCACTCCACACCTGTGTGTGTACACAATGCACAGACAGAGTAACAGAGGGAGAGAGAGAAAGAGCGAAAAAAGAGAGAGAGAGAAAGAGAGAGAGTGAGAACGGAATACATATGTGTTGTCTTTGTGCTTCATTTACAACTTTACACAACATTGTAAACATAATAACGAGGCGCCTTACGTTGCTGTTGTTTGTAACAAGCAGCAGGGGAATGAGAAGCAGAATCAGCAGCAGAAGCAGAAGATGATGGAAATGGGAAGTGGAAAATGGGGGGTGACTGCACATACGAGAAAGCTGCAAAGAGCAAAGAGAGAGAGAGAGAGAGAGGGCGCTTTCACTACTCTCAGCAAGTGGCTGTTGGAGTACCTGCCAAGAAGACCAACGCCAACTATTGACATAGTGACACAATCAGACCACACAAACAGCGAGAGAGTCGCACACACACACACACAAACACACACACCCGCGAACACACACACACACAAGAAACGACGTCGAGGACTTGGCATCTGGGCGGCTGCTGTGGTTTTTGGCAAAGAGCGCGAGCACTAAGTAAACACACACACCTTATTCCTCGCTGAATAACTAGGCCAGCTGGCAGCTGGAGCTGCAGCCAGCCAGCAGCATCCACCATCCGTTCTTCACGTTGTCCCGTCGCTGTCCCGTTATCCATGTGTTGCTCGCGCTGCGCGGGAGCATTTGCGCAGCATTTTCTTCAGTGACCGCTCTTCTTCATAGCCAACTATCTTTATTCCACACTCAGCGTCCCTCACTCTCTCTCTCTCTCTCTTTCTCTCTCTCTCTCTCTGTCTCTTTCTCTCTCTCTCTCTCTCTCTCTCTATCTAACTCTCTCTCTCTCTCTCTCTCTCTCTCTCTCTCTCTCTCTCTCTCTCAGGCTCTATCTTGCTATCTCTCTCGCTGAATCTCCCCTGCTCACAGGATATTTTTCCATAGATATTTTGTGGCTCTCACTTACTACAAGTTGGGAAATTTTTATGCACGAGCATCCACACACTCGACAATATCCGCTCTCTCTCTCTCTCTCTCTCTCTCTCTCTCTCTCTCTCTCTCTCTCTCTCTCTCTCTTGCACACACAGACAAGTGCGGATTCTCACTCTCTCTCGCTGCATGCATTGACATTTGCTATTTATGCAGAAAGAGATTGGGAATGGGCATTGTGGATTTTTTTGGGATTGAAGATTGTGGTGGGATTGTTGTCGTTCTCGCTGTCGCTGTCCATGCTGTTGTTGTGCACACTCTGGTGATGGGAAGCATGGTGTTACTGAGTGCCGCACATACACACACACACACACACACACACACACACACACACACACACACACACACACACACACACACACACACACACACACACACACACACACACACACACACACACACACACACACACACACACACAGAGTCACACGCAGCCTTGTTGTTGCTGCTGGCAACTGCTGGCTGTCTGGCTGGCATACCATGCCACATGCTTGAGATATTTTTAGTGTGTTGTCACACAAGCAGACATCTGTTTCTGAAAAACTTACATACAAAGTCGCGCGCAAATATAATTAAGATGTGGATGCAAGACACACACACACACACACACACACACACGCTGAAGACACTTGCCACTTCTCTATGTAAATAAGCATTGGCAGCGTGCACAGCGTGGACTCTGGAGAATTTAGGCCGAGAAATTTGCAGTAGCATCCACTGAAATGTAACAATCAGTCGTGGCTTTAAAGCACGCAGCGACAACAAATCAAATCATATCAAATCAAAAAACAAAAGAAACAATCACAACGTATCGAGGCATTTTAACCAAATATTCAAGGACACATACAACCGCTCCTTACGTAGCAAGCATAATGGAGTAGTATATGCACAAAATGCCTACACACACACTCACACACACACACACACACACACACACACACACACACACACACACAGACACGCAGCACAGCAACTGAACCGACTCACTATGGTCCAGACGACCACATTTCTTGATGGAAAACCAATTTTTGAAAGTTAATAGAAGACCGCGATTTTGATGGCGTTGCATCACAAAAAGAATGACCAAAGAATTTCAATAGATGGCGCCACTTTCGCGAAATCAGCTGATCTGATGCAATAGCACGTGTTGTGGAAAAGTGCAGAATTTAGTGCAATTTAAAATTTAGTATAAAATTAAATAAAACGATAATTTGTTTAAATTTTTGAGATGAATTATAAAGAGTGTGGTTTGTTCTATGTGTTTTGTTATGTGTGGCGTATAAAACAGTTGTAATGTCCTCGTAATTTTATGTCAAAGTGTGTCGTGCAACATGGGCCAATTTGAAAATAAATCTCATTTTCTAATAGACTTATGAAGTTGTTTTTAAGGTTGTTTAGGCAAGAGACCAATTGTGTGTCATAGAGAAATTAATTCCTGTTCGATTGGATGTAGTTCATAATGCCATAAGCGCCGTTCTTCTTTGAATTTTTCATTTTTATATCATAACCTCAATTGCAAAATGCACTATTTTAGGTTATATGAAAATCAATATCGAGAAAAAATAGCAAAGCTTATATTTTTTGTTAAATTTTATGGAATATCTATAAATAGTAATTGTTATGAGTAACTTAAGAGCAATTTTACCTAAACAAGAGTCGAAGATATTGGTAAAATCGGACAATAAATTGAAACAAAAGTGAGATATTTTAAGTCCGTTTCAATAAGCAATATCTGGCTCTGCGGATATTACAGATTTTAAATGAGAACACTATATACTAAAACAAATGTTATTACATATGAAAAGTGAAATTGAAAAGTTAATAAAAAGATTTTAGACGATTTTAGGCGACCACTAAGAACATGTTTAGTTTTGTTGAGCATGAAGATGCAGAAAACTATACTATTTTTGATTTTACAGATATGTATAACCTTATAGTTGATGAATATACTTTAATTATACATAAACGTATAACAAAAAAAATATTTTGCATTAAGTCTTAATCCCTTAATATTATAAAGCCGACTTGAAGAAACAATTTCGTTCAGCTATCAAAAAACTCAACTTCTTATGATCAGAAGTCAAATTAATGAAAATTTAATGATGTAATATTCCAAATTTAGGCCAAAATTTATGAAATTCTGATTTTTTAAATTCATCTACATATAAAAAAAAAATTTTATTAAAAAAAAAAAGTTGGAGTAAACATGCCCACTTTTCACAAATTATGCTAGAGACCTTCCTTAGTTCAAATAAAAAACCGCATCATGAAATCTCAAGTAGTTAGGAATTATTCGTTTCCATCAAGAAAAGTGGTCTCCTGGACCATAGTGCGACTGCTCGTCGTGGAGGACTCAAAGATGCGCTTGCGTTGTCATCTTCAAGTTGCTGCTGCTACTTTTTTGTTGTTGGCTGCTGTCTTTTGCCTTTTTTATATTTATTGTTGCTTTTGCCTTCCCTTGTGTTGTGTTGCGTTTTTTTTTTTATTGCTGTTCTTTTTTTGTTTTTCTTTTTTTTTTGTTGCGTTCTTTTGAGGCCTTGACATGACACATGTCTTGGCAAAAAGCTTATAGCGGTATTCCCAGGCGCATAAATTCTATGATGTGTGGCTGCTGCCAGCACACTCATTTGTTTAAATAATGCGAGTCGCACAAATTTGATTTGATACACGCCTTTGCACTTCTTTTCTTTTATACGTACAATATGCGTGCCAATAATTAGATCTTCTTTAAGAAAAGAACATCAAGAAAATAGCGTTTCGAAAGTATGCAACAAATTTCAAAAGCCGGAAAATTCACATCGCTCGAAAGTATGCAACACATTTCGAAAGTTGGAAACGGTTAATCGCTAAGGGGAAAGTGGCAGCGAGAGAGCAATGGAGAGGGCGAGGGCGAGAGAGATAGAGATAGAGAGAGGGGGCAAAAAGTCTGACCAACGGAGCACGGCTAGTTTAATAAATAAACTTTATTTATTTAGCTTAACGATGCGGCTGCCGGAGTCGAGAAGTGGCTGCTAGTATCACATTATATCACAGCAATGTGCTGACCTCATCAAGCACTCTTAACTTTGACCCAAACGGCATCAGAAAGGAACGAAGCCAATCGATATGCAGCACTTTTTAAATTCAATTCCATCAATGGAAAGGCAAAAGCAAAACTATAGGCAAAAAAACGTCATTTGCACGGACAGACTGATTAACTGAGCAACCGATGAAAACGAAAACGAATCGAATGAAATCCATTCCCCATCCCCATCCCCAACCACCGACCCCAATCTCAATCCCAATCGAAAACGCTGGCGAGCCCGTAGGCTTACATCACAGGCGGAATCAAAAAGGTTGCGTTTCATTGAATGCACTTTATGCAGCATTTTAATTACCCAAAAGCTCTTTTGCTCTATGCGACTGCAATAAATAATTATTCGCCATCTTGAGCACACGATTCAATTCTCCTGCAGCCAAGCAATGACAGTTTGTTTTCCCACGTTTCCACGTTGCAGTGAAACTTTCTATAAAGCTATGCTCTATTCGTTAACTTCTTTGTACATATTTTATATATGATATATGTATGTATATATATTTCATTTATTTATCCATATAAAGTTGTGTATGATTCAAAACCAAGTTTAGCATCTCAAATATAAAACTTTTGGTACGCCGAAAGAAATTATAAACTAAAGATTTATATTTTTCATCATCAAATTTTATTTATTTGCATATACATATATCAATTCTAACATTTACACAAGCTCATTGTCATTTATTTTAAGGATTGCACATTTCACATGAAATAAACATAAACGTCGATAGTGTATGACAAAAATACAAGCAATAAAAGGCGTATATTATTTATATAATTATAGGCGGACATATCAATATCGTCTTGGCTGTTGATGCTAATCGTGAATATATAGAATTTATGGGGTCGGAGATAAGTCCTTCCGCCTATTACATACATTTATTCAAGGCACAACCATTCATTTAACACTTCGGGTAGCGAGTATAAAAATATGTTGGCATAGTTGAGCAATTGAATCAAACAAGTGCATATAGAGCAAAATAACACTTAACTTTTTCAAGTTGAAGTCGAATCCTATATACCAAGCCTTGACTATTGCTTTATACATACATATGTACATACATACATATGCTAACTACCTTTCTGGACAGTTTTTTAATACCATATCAATAGAAAGATATCTTGACAAACACCAAAAACTCTATTTAAATAATGTCTGTATAAACATAGTAATTATAAGACCAGTAACATATTTTATTGTATGTACATATAAGTATATGTAGTACGAGACTATAGTTATTGCTTTCGAAGCAAAAGGGAATGACGCACAAAAAGAATGAAACGCGTGCATTTATATCAAAGACGCTTCCAAATTACCTGACGCATTTGTCATATTAGCGCAGATCTACCTGAGCATCAACAACAACAAGAGGAACAATAACAAGTAGAGGGACGAGCAACAAGCGAACTGAGAACAGACGAAGAAGCGATTCATTTCAGCATCAAAACTGACAGACCGTACAATTGGCTATCAAGAAGAGCAAAACTCACCCTAGAAGTAATCAAGTTAAAAATAATATGCCACCACCTTGTGCAGGGTGCGCACAAGGCGAAAAAGAAAAGCGAAAAACAACAACAAAACAGAAAACAACAACAATTACAAAGAGCAACAGGCATACGACGCAACAATTGGACCGAATGAATACAAAGAGTAAAAGTGAATAATATTTAAGGTAATGGTAATACACTCATTATCTGTCCATGTGTCTATAAACACGAGAATGCACAGACGTATCTTGCTTAACCCTCTAATGCCACTTTCCACAAAAACGCAATGTAAATGTGTGCCTCAAGGCACTCTTGGGGCTTTGAGGGTTAATATAGACAACTATAAATATTTCCAACTGACGCGTGATTGAATGAATGATTGACAATCAATGTGGGCAAGGCTTGTTCGCTTGTTCGCTTATTTTGCTTTTCATTTTTATATTCGTTCGCAAATGTCATTTATTAACGAACATTGCTAAGCAATAGGACGCCATGTCATCCTCAAGTAATTCAAATTTGATATATAATATACTATACATACATGTGTATGTAAATACAAATGGATTATTTTAATTGGCTTTCTATTCTGATGCCCGCTTATGCGTCTTCCTGATCACTCTTCAATTTAACGAAAAAAATAACTTTTTATTTAAATAACAAACGAAATAAATATCGAATATTTTAATACGTTTTTCAAATATTGTTTAAATACAATTTTCGTATGCTGTTGAGATTTTCGTTGATTGCATGCGTACAACAAAATTAATATTAATTGAAAAAGTGATATTATTCACAAATACAAAATAAAAATTTTAAATAATAATAATTTAGATATAAGTTATTCTCTAGCGAAAATTTCGCTAGTGCCTAACTCTATTAAAGTGAAAAACACATAACAAAATTATAGTTTATTATCATTATATATGTTATTCGTTTGTATAAAGACTAATCTTATAGCTCTTGATTAACACTTTAAATAAACCTAAGAATTATTTTGCTGTTAAAAAAAAAATGAATGAGTTTAGAAATTGTATCGACCAGAAGAAAACTTTACTTAAATCTATTTTAGTTCTGAAGATAGTGTTAATCCAATATTATAAGAATAACCTTTATTTTGTTCACTGTAAATAGTATCGCCAGATACGCCCATATACTGTTCTCTTCAAGCATTTGCAAATAATGAATAACAAAAACAAGTAAGAAAGATTCAGTCGAGTGTACTCGACTGTGAGATACCCGCTACCCATTTTGAATAAAATAAATATAATTTGCGGTATTTTTTCAAAATATACTGAATATATTGCAAAAATACTAAAAATATACCAAATGGTATATTTGCTATATCGATATAGTACCGCATTCAAAATATACCATAGACGGCACAATATACCAGATTGTCGGCCAAGACCCCTAGTAAGTAGGCGTTTTTGCCCATAGAAAAGAATTTTTTTAAATTTTTGTCTGATCGCAACCAAATTTTCAGGAATCATAACTACTATAGTAATTATCGCAACTCTAGCTTTAAAATTACGCTTGTTATTCGATTTTTTTGATTTGCGGGGGCGGAAGTGGGCTTGGCAAAAATTTGAAACGAACTTGATCTGCGTGCAAACAAAACAAATGCTGTGGAAAAAAGTATAGCTCTATCTCTTATAGTCACTGAGATCCAGTGTTTCATACGAACGGACGGACAGACACACAGACGGACAGACGGAAATGGCTAGATCGTCTCGGCTGTTGACGCTGATCAAGAATATCCACCTGGCCCTCGCTTAACTCGAACTCTTTTAGCACGAACTCGGTCTTACACGGTTACAAATTTGGTCCCATCCCCCTTTTAACACGCTAAAAACCTCGTTCTTACACGAATTTTTGATAAGGATCCACCAAAATGAGAAAACATGTTGAAACAAACTGGCTGAAACTATAAATGCCACCAAATGCATTTCAAATTTGATATGAATTGAAACATAGATCTCCTTACTTTTTAACATTTTTAAGTTTCTATAAAGTTTAACCTGTTATATTATATGAAGAAACTTTTTTAATTTGATATCAACTTTTAATTTTAAAAATATGAATGTTATGCATTTATTAAAGGCATATGCATAATAAATTTTGCTTAATTTTGAAGAAATGTATGGAACTTTAATAAAAACAGACCAAATTTGAACAATACAAAATTGTTTTGCTGCCAATTTTGAATTTTGCGAACGTAACCCCTTATTTTGTACTGAATCCATGTTTCGCTTAACACGATTTCGCATAACACGAAGATTTCTAGGAACGTAACCCCCGTGTTAAGCGAGGGCCAGGCGTATATACTTTATAGGATCGGAGATACCTCGTTCTACCTGTGCCTGCCGGCACAAAGTTATAAAACCCTTCTACCCTAGGGGTAGCGGGTATAAAACTCTCCTACCTTTTGTTCGTCACTATTTAATTGAATTGCCTCAAATATGTTATTGTTAGGGTATTTTCACGGCGACGCTCCAGCTTTGTAGCTTGCTGTTTTTTCACAGTTTCGATATAAAAATAGTTAAGCACATACATATAATATGTATTTTTTGCTTTTGAGTATTCACTGATAGGGTCTAGGCTGGGGAGCGCATAAAAAATGCAATATGCGAGTGATATTTTGCTTAATTTTTACACAATTTATAAATAGGTTTGAGGCCCAGAGCGCGTCCGCTGCATCCGTGCTCCGAGCTCCGAGCTGAGAGCAACACAGTGTCCGGTCCATGCATCGAATGCATCGCAATCGCACATGATGCCATTCTGAATTATTTTCATCTGGGATTTTTTCTTCTCACCACAATTAGTCTGTGCGGAAAGGTTGAGTCAACTATTTGTTAGGCATACACACTGCACTGCGCCCCATTTGTGGTGCATCCACAGGATTAACATGGTGCACCGCCATCGAGAAGCATCGACGAGCACAACAGCAACAACAACAACAACAACAACAACAAAAGCAACCGCGACAACAACATTCGTAACATCGACAACGACATCGAATCGCATCATTTGCTTAGCAATTATATTCGTGATTTTATTGTTGCCATTGAGCACAAATGCGGCACAAAGTCGAGGCAGCGATCGCGACCTCTGCAGGGGATCAAACGATGTCACCGACTGCGCCAAGTCGCTGGAAGCACGCAAGGCGGTAGCAGCCACACGACGTGCGGCTAAAGCTAAATTCAAATTTCACAAAATCGAGCGAATGGATGAAGACAATGGTGGCGAGGAGGAGGACGACGACGACGACGATGGGGAGGGTGGCGAGGACAATAATTCGGAGAATGTGTTAAACGATGAACGCAATTCAGCTGAAATTGACGATGGCAATGAGGCCGATGAAGACGATAATGTCGATAACGATAACGATAACGATGACGATGACAACAACGATCCAGACGACGAAGCCGAAAACGATGAAGACGCTGTCGAAGAAGACCCAGACGACGGCGACGGCGATAACGACGAAGAACCTTCGCTTATTAGTCAATTGCTGTCGATATTTGCCAGCGATGAAGGAACCGCCAAGCGCGAGGCGAAAGAAAGCGAGTCGCAGCTGCCAAATATTATCAGCTGGTTCAACTGGCTAACGGAGCGAGCAACAGGTGCAGCACCGCCAGCGGGCAAAAAACGCGACAAGCCAAAAGCGGCCAATGCGCCGAAAAGCGTTGAAATTGATTGGCTGACATACCTGAAGCGTTGGCCCTTCAATAGCATATTCCCCGAGACAGAGGAAACAACAGGGACACGCTCCAAAGGCATACAAAAGCGGGCCAAAGAGAAGGACACAACCACAAGGCCAGAAAGGGAGCGAAAACAAGAACGGGAGCAGAGCAAGAGCCAAGAGGAGTACATGGAGCTGCTGATACATTCACTGCCCGCATTCATTGGCAATGTGGCGCAGGTGAAAAGCGGCGAGTGCCACCAGCAATTGGAGCTGCTGCATCAGCAGCTGCGTGCCCACAAACTGTGGACGCTGCAGAGTAAGTTGTGTATGCGCTTCAACGTCGATATGACGGCAACAAGTGCATCAAGAAGCACAAAGGACTTCTGTGAAATCGACTTAATCGTTGAAATATTTCGAAAACACAGTATATTTGGTATAAAAGTATGGCAATATAATTGAACGGCAGTTGAATGTACCGTAGACCACCGAAGGAACTCCTGAATGTAGTCCTATAAAATGGGTTTTTTCTATCTGCGTGTTGCACACATTTCCTGGTTGCATGAAGTCATAAAAGCCTTTTTACTCAACAAAATACCCTTTATTTTGTTCTAAAAGTATTTTCAATGTTTCATTGCCCGCCAATGTTCATATTCATATTCATTTGTATGTAGTTGTAGTTCTGTTAATTGATCATTCAATCACCTTGCAGTGCTCGATGCCACGGGCAAGATTGGCGCCGGTTTGTTACGTGGCAACATCAATCAGTTTGGCGACTTTGATCTGTGCACCCAAGTGTCGACGGCCGTCAAGATGCCACCCGGCAAGCCGATGCGCATCCACGGCAAATACTGTTTGGCCCAGATTGAGATACATGCCACGACCACAGAGCTGAAGGACGCGTTGCATTTACTGCATGGACGTGGCTTGTGGCATGCGCACCTCAAGAACGTAAGCAAAGCGCACCTGCCTTCATTTACACTTGCATTTGCATTTCCTAGCGACTCACTTGCTCTCACACCCCACAGCCCAAGCACTTTGTGGCACGCTACAGCGTCGCCAATTGGGGCATCTGCTTGCCGCATGCCTGCTCCGCCCACGTGGTGCACAGCATCATCGAAACTAGTCTGCGGCCCTACAACAATACGGGCATCGAATTTCACATCGACGTGCGCGACGAGCACTGCACGACCAGGCGCAAGATGACCTTGAGCAAGCTACTCGCCAAAGACAACAACTTTGCCATGGGCATGTGAGTGTAGCTGTCAGCTGTCAATAGTACAGCAAATGGCAATCGATTCACTTGAATTCATTTCCAGATTTTTCATTGGCGCCTTGACAAGCGCTTGTGTCTTGTCCACCGTCTGGCAGCACTGGGATTGGCTCAGCAGCAAGCTGACGCGCCTTACTACAACCGCAACTGCAAGTGCTCCTCAAACTGATGATGATGAGCGCACAGAGGAGGTGGAAGAAGTCGCTGACGAGCAACAGCAGGCAAAGCAAGACGCAAAGGAGAAGAGTGCTCCGCTTGTGCATTTGCGGATTCTACAGGCGTTTTCACCACAACGCACCTGGCGATTGCTGATGTCCCTCGAAGACCAGGACATTGACTTTCCGCTTATTCATCTGCTCAGAATTCTGGCCACATTCATGGTCTATGTGAATCTGAAGTTTATCATGGCAGGCCACCTGCCCATAACTAATCGGGATGCATTCGTTGGCACCGTAAATCGCTACTGGAGCTTGCCATATCGTCTGCCGCTGCTCCCCAGCGATCTGCTGCTGCTGCTCAGCGGATTCCTCATCGCCAACCAGTTGTCCCATCAAATGGAGGCCACCTGCCGCTTGAGTTTTGTGCGCAATGTGGCCACCAAGGCGTGTCGCTATGTACCCACCATTCTCGCGGTTCTGGGCTTCCAAACTTGGATACTGCCTCATTTGGGCACCGGTCCGCTGTGGCAGTTGCTGGTGGCTGAGAATGCTCGTCTCTGTGAGGAGAACATGTGGCGCAGTGCGTTGAGTGTGCAGAATACCGCCGACATGGAGGACATGGTAAGAAGTTTGCTGTGTCATTGATTGTCTTTTTATTTTTCAGTTTTTTAAATAACGAAGAAAGAGAACGAAACGTCGATAATTGCAACTGTACATTGACATTTGTGCCGTTGATTGCATCAATCTCTTTATTTTCTGCATATAACCGAACTTAAATGCACTGCATATAATTGCAAACATATGTATGTACATATTTTGGATTTCAAGTATCCTTGTTTCCTCTGTAGAATATTCAGTTATAAATGTTCAAAATTATGAAATTGCACGATTGATCGAATCTGTACAATATTATACGATCGTTGTGGTCATCGCATCTCTTGTAAAGAAATATTTTAGTTTTAATTACACATTGCCGATAATTGGATAATTTCTTGTGGAGGATTTTCACTGATTTTTCATATTCATAAACAAAAATTATTAACAAAGTTAACAAAGTTGTTTATTGATTTGTCTCTTATGTCTCTATTTATCCACACAATATGCTTCGTAATTTCAGTGCTCGCCATTCACCGTGCAACTCAGCCTGGATCTGCAACTGTATTTCCTGGGCGCCCTTGTTGTTTGGTTATATTTCACCGATCCCGAGGCTGGTTTCTTTCTATGCGGCGCCTTTCATGCGATGTCCGTTGCAGCACGCTATTCTCGCACCCAACGCGAGCACCTGGCACCATCTCTATTCCACGGCTTACAGTGTGTACTCCCAACCTATCCTACAACCTTATACCCCAAGTGTTAAGTGTTAGTCAGAAGGAGATATCCCATATATGTATATAGCTATGTCTATTCGTCTATCTGTCCGTTTGTTTGAACACTTTGATCTCTCTCTCTCTCTCTCTTTCTCTCAGAGAAAAATTTTGAAGATACCAAGGTGAGTATCATTGAAACATCTGTTAAAAAAGATACATATATGGGTAATTCCTTGGTTAGTACTATATTTAGAGCTAAGCTTGATTTGAGAAACGTTTTCTGTTATACGATAAAATCTGTAAATTCGTTCATTATGTGTTTTTTGCACGATTCAATTTATTCATTTCTGCAATTATTGTAAAACAGAAAAATAATTCATAAATCATTCTTAACTCAAATTAAAGTGCTCATCAAGATCTACATATAAGATTAATCTTAAGTAGAGGGGCGCGGAACATTTTCACCAGAGAATTACCCAAATGAATTTAAATACAAATGTTTGTATCAGTTGATGTTTCTGTTTGGCATATTCGTTAATTTGCTACCATTTTTAACTTATTCAGTGTTTGAGTAGCGAGTATCCCACACTCGATAACACTTGACTGCAAATCTCATTTGCTCTTCACTATTTACAGCGTAAACAAATTCTATCGAACTGCGAACCTGATTTACACATCGCCCATAACACGAGCCACCAGCTATCTCTTGGGCATTGGAGCAGCTCTCCTGTTCCGCAGCGAGTCCGGGGTCTTTCGGATACCCACAGGCTTCAAGCGTGCCGGCTGGGCACTCGCTGTGCTAGCACTTGCCTGGTGCTTGTGGTCACCGGCCGCCGGTTTGACGAGCAAATACGTGTACAAGTCAACGGATGCGGCTGCATACTTGGCCTGGAGTCCCTTGATACTTGGTCTGGCAATTTGCTGGATGATTTTGATGGCTCCATTGGATAAGAGCATTGTGCAACGATTTCCGCATATTGCTCGACCAGTGCTGCTTCTGTCACGCCTGGAGATTCCACTGCAATTGTCCAGCTATGTGGTGGTACTCTGGACTACGGCGAGTGTCAAGGAGCCGCATCAATTTCTAATGTCTGATTTGGTATGAGACATTGATTATTCATTCGAGTGCACGTTTAATAATTTGCTCGACTTACCCTATAGATCAATCTGCAGGAGATAGCGTGCATTGTATTGTTCGCACTGATTGTCGTCTTTCTCATTGACTACCCGGCTCAAGAGATTGGACTCTTGATACTAGATTTCAACTTTAGCGGCCCACTTTTGCCGCAGTCAAAGGATAAGGATGGAGCAGCTGATGATGCATCCATGGAGGAGAGCACTGAACTTAAATCGGACTCGCCGGAGCCAACCGATTCGATTTGGCCATCGGAATCGGATCCTGAAGATGAGAAATCCTCCGAATAATGTAATGTTTCAATTACAATTATCTATTTACATATATAATTTCCATATTAAAGTTCATAGCGAATTGATAGTTGAACAATGTAATAAAAAACAAAATTCTACTTGTAAATTCCCGGTATACTTTATCTTATAACTAGTTCAGAATCAGGATCAATAAGCCTCGAATATTTGGAAAAGTATTTGGAGCATATGAATCATCATCAAATAATCAGTTGGATCATCCCTAATTGACATCAAAGTTTTTAAGTATTTTACTTTGAAAAAAAAAATGTATCTTCTAATATTTAAAATTTAAGTTAAAATTGTAAATTTAAATTTGTAATTTTTTTAACAACAAAATGCCTTTTATCTCCTAATCAAAACACGTTTTCTCCCATAAAAAGCCAACGGTTTTAAAAACGAACAAAGCTTCACTAAGGTTCAAAATCGTTAACATGTTTGCAAATTAAATTCAGATTATTGCGGTGATCATTCAAGATTAAGTACCTTTCATATTTATTGTATAAATTGCCAAAGTGAAGCAAATACTTTATAGAAATGCTGTACATGCTGATCCCGCCGCATGAGGCAGCAAAGAACTACATTAATCCTAAACCTATTAGTCTTTGGCACAAGAGCCTATCGGTGGCGATTGTGTATATTTGTGGTTGTGGGTGTGTTATCTCCAAGCTGAGAGAGAGTGTGTGTGTGAGTGTGTTACGACGCTTGATCTTTCACTTTTCGCTGACGCAGCGATTGGACATCTGATGTTTTCTCCTGATGTGCCTTATTGATGGACTTGTCCAGCAACAAGAGATCATCGGTGCTGCTGCTTTCACCAACATCGGAAATGTCGAATTTGTCCATCGATGAGTCGTGGTAACTGGACTCATCCTCATCGCGCAAACTGCTCGTGCTGTCGACAATCACCCGGCTGGCTTGGCTCTGCAGCTGATTGGTGAAGCGGGCGTATTGGATCTGCATGTTACGGAGCCAGGTGGCATCGGACCAGTGGTACCAGCTGAGCAGAAAAACGACCAATATAAAGAATAGATTGGTGCTAATGGCTGAAATGGGAGTACACACAACAGAAATACCAATTTAGTTTAGTTAACGACGTTAACGATTAGTCAGTTCTCTAATAGAGTAAACCAATTTAAATCTACTAGGCAATCATTATCCAGACTAAAACTATCACACAAAAAGAAGAACACAAAAACACTTACCCACAATGGCCGAGAGCACCGGCCAATTGAACATGATGTAGCGCAGTCCAGTGAAATCCGCCTCGATGTGCAACGTCACCGTGTAGAACTGTATCTTTTGTGATTGTATCTCGACATAGACGTCGGTAATGGGATGCTGGCGTTCCTCCAAATACCGTGAGAATATCTCGACGGGCACCTTCTGGAACTCCTCCTTCCAACCAAGCACATAGAGCGGACTCAGCGCCCACGTGGAAAACAGGCGTACCAATGGCGAACGGTATCGCATCATTGCGGAGCGACACGAATGTCCGCGCAACATTGAATCATAGTCACGCATCTCAGCGCACACCATAAACATGCCCAGCTCCAAATTTTGCGGTGACTCCGGCATATCGATGTTTACAATCACCTTGTACGCCTGGCCCACCATCAGAAGTTGTTGCTTTTTCGTCAGCGAGACATGAGCGTGTGGAAAGGTACACGGTGTACTTGTCTCAAGGCATGTTCTGTAATTCGCAATGAATGAAATGACAATGATCAGAGGTCAGAGGTCAGCGATCAACCAGCTACTCACTTGAACTGCATGTGAACGGGTCGCGTATGCGATATTGGTGGCATGTAGACATAGTAGAAGGCGGCATATATGAATACGGCCAGCCAAATAATTAGCACCACAGCAAATGCGATCAGTCCCAGGCGCAACACCAGCTCCCTTAAGGTGTCCACCTTTTCATCGGCTTTGCTGCGAAGACGATCGTACACATTGAGCGTAAGATTGACCGCGGGTCGCACAAAGAAGCGACGACCCAGGCCCAGCGGATCGCAGCAGAATATTATGAAACGCAGCAGGAAGTTCATCTTGTTGATGTCGCTATAGCTGTAGTTGCACCGTCTATCGTCGCGACGTCGATCGACGCTCGTATGAATCGAGTATCAACTCACCAACTGTAGTTTGGGGGCGACTATTAAATACATTTATTGTTATAATTGGACTGCTTATCGGCGATATAGCGCTGTGGGTAATTGCCAGATTTGCATGGTATGAAGTTCAAACTTTGAACGGCCGAAGCCGAACCATTATCAGCTGTGTTAACAGGTCTAATCATTCGCTAGCTGCGCTGAATCACTCACTTGCACGTCTTTCAAATGCCAAACATCGATGTTGCTCCACTTCTTATCAACAACTTACCAAAAAACCTGGAAAGCAATCAATAGCACTATCGATACAATCTTAAATTTTTTAAACATCGATGGTTCTTAAATAAGAATCATGATCTCTGATCAAACAACTTGTTAATTGTTATTTTTATGTTTCATCGAAAAACATCGATGGTCCCAAACATCGATTGTTTTCCAGCTCTAAACAAAAGTCGGTTCGAAACGTAAAAGAACTGAGTGGCAATGGAAAAAGGCTTTAATGCTCGTGAACTAGCCGCAACGGAACTAGTTCATTATCAAGTGATGCTTAATCCCGTGTTGCGCTTTATTTAAAATTATCAATTTAAACAAGGTTTATAATGGCATATCTGTAGGTTATTAAAAGATATTTAAATTATACAAAAAGTTTGTTAATAGCAATTAATTGTTTCACTGCATTTTGTGGTAATGGATTACTGATATCGTTGCAACACTACATATTCAGTAATCGATTGCATGTGACTGGCGCTTATCGACATCTCGACTATTGTGTCTTCATTAATAAAATGCCAATTTATTGCGTTAAAATTATATAAATATCAACAAAATCAATACGTTATCATTATGATTATTATTTATTTTTAATTCTAATGCAAGAATTTAGAACACAACGATTATTTATCATAATTTGAAATGACCGCGTCATTCCATATTATAGCCGTCGATAGTATCGAGAGTGCTCTCTAGAAGTTCAGTTTTTGTGTATCAACCAGATAAAACATATGGGCACCATTTATAAACAATGGAGATATTTGCAACGTCCAAGTGGTTCAGCCAAACATACACAATGTGCTAAGTGAAACGAGAAGTGGACTATGAATAACTACAGATACCATGGCGGAGCCGGAGGAGTTGGAGGCTACTATGGCATTGAAGTACGCGAAGTGCATCATCAGCGCATCCTGTACCCACATCACTTCACATTTGTTAGCTCCTATGTGAAGTACATGATATTTATGTTGAATTTCATGTTTTGGCTATTCGGTGGGCTGCTGCTAGGCATTGGCATCTATGCGTTCATGGACAAATGGATAGAGGCCAATGGCTTGGTCAAGTTGGAGAACATTTATGATGTAGTGCTCAACATATCGCTGGTCATGATTTTTACGGGCATTGTCATCTTTATAGTTAGCCTAGCTGGCTGCTTGGGTGCCCTTCGTGAAAATACTTCTCTGCTGAAATTTTATTCGCGCTGCCTGCTAATATTCTTTCTCATGGAAATGGTCATAGGTAATACAAGGATTATTTTACACAAAGCATTGCCTAATAAGTCTCCTGATAAAATCAAAACACATATAATTGCTATCTGCACTATTAATTCGACAATTAAATCAACATTTACTCATCGAAAATTACTTGAATTCCCATTAGCAGACCTCAAAATATTATTCCAATAATCAAAATAATGCCGAAAATACTATATGGCTCCTTAGTTAGATCAGATATTTATCAGGCGGTGTGTTATTTGTAAATTAAATAGTGTACATATAATAAACATATAATTTTCTGCAGCCATCATCTGCTTTGTGTTTCCACAACACATGAACGAGTTTGTGGAATATCAGTTCACCGATAAGATCATACACTACTATCGCGATGACCCAGATTTGCAGAATTTCATTGATTTTGCGCAGCAGCAGTTTAAATGCTGTGGCCTCAGCAACGCTGGCTACCATGACTGGAACAAAAACGAATATTTTAACTGCTCATCGCCATCGGTAGAGAAATGCGGCGTGCCATACAGTTGCTGCATCAATGCCACTGATATTATGTGCGGATATGCGGTGCAGCAGGAATCTGTGGCAGCTGCCAGCAAATTGATCTGGACCAGTGGCTGCATTGAAATCGTTCGCGTCTGGGCTGAACGCAATCTCTATATGATTGCGGGCGTTGCCCTTGGTAGTGCTCTCATTCAATTACTGGTTATATATTTAGCCAAAACTTTGGAGGGTCAAATCGAATTGCAGAAGTCGCGCTGGACCAATTAATTGGGCGCTATAGGAGATTACAACAGGAATGCCTTACTCTGACAAATCATCAAGTAACATATTTATAATGCCCTTAAACTTTGCGCAATCGATTCGACTATTTGTGTTTGCAATATAATTTTTGTAAAATATGATTTCTTATCATCCTTATTGTGTTATCAGCGCCATATTATTTTTGCACAACTCATTTGTTGTGTTATATAAACAAATGATGATTACTTTTGAAATATTTGAATACCTGTCTTTAACGCATAATTACGCATTTCTGCAAAATTACAAATGTATTACTATGAACATGTTTCGGTTTTTAAAGGCTGATATTAGTTTCTAAGTCTTCAGTTTATAAACAAAACATACAAAGTTAAATTACAATAAATATAACGCGTATCCATATACTATACATAATGCATACAATATAATTACACGTATTTTCCAACTGAAAAAGAAAACTGTATAAATTCATTCCTGATTTTTCAAAGGAAAAGTACAAAGATTTTGTTCTTATTGATATACTCAATGAAAGTCTTGGAATCACAGTGGACAGAGCTTAGCGAGAACTTTTGCGTAAGGTGTGATTTATTGAAATTGAATTTCACATCGGCCTATCAGCCAACATAATTGTTATAATTTGGATATGACAAAGTTAACTATCAACTAAATCGTACAATGTTTTTTAAAAAAAAATCATATCCTGTTATGTGTTATCAGGTGGAATATGTGAATATCTTTTATGCGTTACTTTATATAATACCAAATTAGTAGTTGAGCTTGAGAGCAAAATCAACATCCATTTTGATAGATGGTTTGCGTATATAGACAGCTGCATCACGCTGTTCCACCTCCAGCTGCTGGGCAACACCATTCACAGTGATTGTGGCGCTGCTGGGCACACGATTAAGACCAGCGATGACGATGCGCTCGATCCAGGCATCCGATTTATATTTGGGCTTGCCAGTGAAACGATTGGTCAACTGGTTGTTGGCAAACTCATAGTTCACATAGATGTATTGACCATCGCGGTATGCATAGGATTTCTCATCGTCCAGATATAGAGTGCCATCAGCCTTGCCCTGACGATCCAGGCAAATGACCAGAGTGTACGGATCGTTCAGCATGAGAGCAGACGAACGGCGCAGACGCTCCTTCTTGGGCACAATGCTGCCACCGCGTTGCCAAACTGGTATCTAACGCAATATAAAATACAAATATGAAGTTTAATTGCTTGAAAATCGAATGGGAGGGAAGAGCACTAACTTTATATTCGGTAACTGGTATCGAGTCGTAGCCGGTGCGCTCCTGACGCTGATATGTATCGACATCATACCAATAATCACCATTCTTTTTATCATCAATAGCTGGGAAATACACATCCACTTTGCTAACGCCCTGCTGCATAACTGGACGCACCAATAGACGCTGCTGCACCAACAGCTGGCTGTCAATGGCGAACGCTTCCTTGTCCTGTGGATAATGGGCCAACAGTGGACGTATTACTGGGGCACCAGTCTGCTCCAGCTCATAGAAACTTGTATACCACAACGGCAAATAGCTGTAGCGCTTAAGCAATGCACTCCTGATAATGAGGCGAGTGCGCTCTGGGAAGAGCCATGGCTCACGGCGCTTGGTATCGATGTGAGCATGGGCACGGAAGAAGGGCAAGAAAGCGCCAGTTTGATACCACCGCTCTAACAGTTCGCTGTCTGGGTTTCCAAAGAAACCACCGACATCGGCGCCACAGAACGAGAAGCCAGCGACGGCTTCCGTCAGGCACATCTTGATCGAATGCTGCAAATGGGACCAATCCGCCAGATTATCGCCTGTCCAAATAGCGGCATAACGCTGCGAGCCCGCGAAATGGGCACGTGTCAAGATGAAGGGGCGCTGGTTGGGATCGCGCTTTTGCAGGCCATCAAAGGTGCCCATGAGATGCATGTGACCGTAGAGATTGTGAACATCGCGATGCTCCCAGTTTCCATAGTGTATCAGATCCTTGGGTGCGGTAATTTCAGGACCATTGAAAACAGACGGTTCGTTCATATCGTTCCAGATCATCACATCCTCGGTGACAGTCTTGAATTTAGACAGATGATATTGGCTGGCGTAATAATCACGCACAACGGGATTGAAAAAGTCCGGATAACTGGCAGAGCCGGGCCAACACCAGCCCTCGTAGTCATTACCCTCGCGTGTTTTCACATAATAGCCCTTCTCCGTGCAGTCCGAATGGAAGAAGTAGCTGTTGTCGCGCTTAATGTGCGGATCGATAATCACAACCAAATGACGTCCTAGTTCGGTAAGATTCTTAATCATAGTCAACGGTTCGGGGAACTTAAATTTGTCCCAGGTGAAATAACGCTTGCCATCGGTATACTCAATATCCAACCACATAGTATCCATTGGCATGTTGAACTCATCATACTTGGCCGACACGGTGGTCACATCGCGCTCATCGTTGTAATTCCAGCGGCTCTGATGGTAGGCCAGTGAGAACAATTGCGGCAGCTCATGTGTGCCCGTCAAGGCGGCGTACTGCTGGAACACATCCATGGGCTGCGGACCAAGCATTATAAAGGCATCGACAATTCCTGACTCTGAAATAAAGTGCGCTGCCGGTGGAGTTGATTTGCGAGAGCCCGACACAAAGTTCACCAGCGAGGAGACCACATTCGTTTCTGCGGTGTAGATGTCCACCCAGGTCTCGGCAGCATTCTGCCAATAGACGCCGGCAGTGCGCTGAGGGCTGAAATATACCATAAACAAGATTCGTAATAAGTACATAGCAAAAATTTAAAATTGAACAGCAATGATATTAAGAACTCAATAAGAGTTTTAGATCCTCCGAATGATCATGATACAGCACAACAAAAACAATAGCTACATCTTTGTTGTCTATGTAGACACTATGTGGAAAAAACAATTGAGAAAACTAAAGTCGTCTCGGCTGTTGACCCTGATCAATAAAATGTTAACTTACCCATGACCGTAAAGCACAGGTACGGAGCCATAAAGTGCCATCTTGCTCTCCACAATGTACTCAAAGACATCGAGATTGTACAGACGATAAGGATCCGTGCCCGAGGTGGACTTAAGAGCAAAGCTATCGGCATGTTCTGGTATGCCGAAGAGCACTTCGGCAGCGGGGAATGAGAAATCAAGAGCAACGGCTTCGGGTCCGTAGGGTTTGCTATCGTGATGGGACTTAAAGTTCTCTTCCCACGAGCCAGGTTCATCCAATGTCTCCGGCACCTCTACATTCTGTTGCTGCTGCGATTCATCGCCACTATCTGGCAAAGCTTGTTCCTGTGTCTTCTGCCGCAAGTGCTCAAAGTACAGCCAATTCTTAGCGTTCACCGAGACAACAATCACATCGTTCTCATAGAAATCAATGCGGAACGGATCACCATGAATGACCGCCTTTGAGTGGCCAGACGTTACGGTCAACTCGCCCTCTGATTCCTGAACACGTATGGTAACCGTCTTTGGTTGTGCCTTCAATGCATGCTCAACACGATAGCGTGGACGTAAAGGTGTCTTCTCATCAATCTGCAGGCGGAATGTGCTGCCCACTAAAGCCTCCAACTTGAATGTGAACTGATGATGGTTCTCTTTATTCAACAAATCAGCAGTCACTGAATCGCTGTACGTGTTTAATGTGCCCGATATAAGAGAATATTTGCTGCCCGAACTCTGCACTTTGCGAGATCGCCTATTAAAAACGAAATAGATATTGAGAGGAAGTGAACAGGTAAATCTATCTATGAAACATGTTTATATAAAAGTATTACTTGCAAAAACTGCTCTGCTCGCAGGTCTTGAAATTCGTTGGATCAACGCCAGAACCATAGTTGATCCATGCCCCAATTAGGAGGCAAAATAACACTGCACACCTCATATTTGCCCTTGTCTTTTCTTGGCAAGGTTTCTTTTACTGATTATTGTTGAGTCAAATCTGTAAAATATAATAGAAATAGCAATTCACTAATTAAAAAGTGTTTGATTTTATCTCGAAACTCTCGTCCCAAAAGCTAATAAGTTAGTATCAAGCGGGGAATATATTCTAAAATATCTAAAAATTTCTTACCTGTTTGTCTACAGAAACAGTTATGAACAAGAACATAGCCAACTTTCTTACAAATAAATAATAATAAATATGAAAGTTATATGTTTAGTAAATTCTACACATACGTTTCGCACGTTTTTTTTTCCTTTTTTACAGTCTCCATTGTTTACCATAATGATATGATTGTCGGCAAACTGTCGAATTAACAATTTTGGAACACGTCACACGTTCGACATGGATGGAGCCGGCATTTTTATTCACCATCAATTTGACCTAAATATGCTATGCATATTTAATTTCATATGCTACAAATGTTGCATTAATGCAGCCACTTTTCGCGCGATATGTTTTTTGTTTCAGCTACATTCTAATTAATGCATCGAGTGCAGAGTATTTATTTTCCTGGCGCAAATTCCCTTACATGTACTGCATTGCCTTCATCACCTTCCACAACAAACACAATTGCTCAAAACTATATAACTATTGTTTTATTAACATACCAAAATGACATGAATAAAACACCATTAATTGCATAAATTGTGTTAATACATACCCAAATACAAAAAAAAAACAAGTTGACAATTGTGTCAATATAAGAAAATTGTTGTTTTTTTTATCGAGAAGCTTTGAAAGATATCGCTTCGGCGATGTTTTACAGTGTGACCGCGACGGCGTAGCATATATCGCGTGCAGGTGGAATGTATCGATAGCTATCGAAAGTCTCTCAAGAAACCATATTTATGCTAAGCGCTCTTGCTTAAATGATGCGATTATATGTATATCTATTCAAAAAGTATATGTTTCAACTGACAATTGTTGGCTTATTTCTTATGGGATTTTACAAGAGTCAAATGTATTGAAATATAAAAAAAACCTGTGGAATCAAGTTATAGGAACTTTCTCGGGGATTTTGTATTTTAGTATATCCCAAATAAATTGGATTATATTTTTAAAATCCTTGCTTACGGTCACACCGCGGAAATTTTTTAATACAAAACTTGAGATTTCTTCAATAAACATTTAATTTGTATTATTTGGCTGAAACAACATCGATCATTGCCTTAGAAAATACGGAATCGAATTTGCCATCGATGTTTCTTTACCACAAATATTTTATGAAGTTTTTCTTTTATTAAACAAATACGCACATTAATTATAATATATAATTAAATACGTTATGCAATTTGGGACAATTTAACGCATGTACTTAGCCATTAATAGCGAATTAAGTTGCTGATGGGGAAAGAGCGACGCAGACTCATGCACTTCTCGCGATCAATAAACAAGGCGTTGACCTTGTTCCTCAAATCCTCCTCCAGGATGCAACGTGTCTTCAGCAACGATTGATGAGTGGCCTCCGCTTCCTGCAACTTATGGTGCAGCACGTCAACAGTGCCCTGAATGTCTTGCACCTCCTGCACAAGTCGATCGTGGGCCGTATCCCTAAATGCAACAACGTATGAATAATTTATTTTGTATAATAATAATTGAAGAATCATACTTGCAGAGCTCCATGCCCTCGCGATGTGAGCGTGCCTCGAGCCGAGTCTGAGCGACCTTAAGTGGATTCGACTTGTCCTGTATGGCCTTCTGCAGGAGAAACAGATGCTTCTCCATATCGAACAACTCCTGTTGCACCTTCTGCAAGTGCAATTGCACGCGATTCTTGGCACCCGCCATCTCCTGGGAGCGCCGATCGAGCGCATTATTTGTGTTATTCCAAAAGTCCCAGACGGATGACGCGACCGCATTGACCACATTTTGTGAGTCACTGCGCAACTGCGAAAGTTTGGCGCGCTCAGCCTGCGAACGCTTCACATGCTCGCTGCTGGCAAGTGCCCAGGAATCCTGACTGCTGACAGTTGGATCGTATTTCTCAATGCCACCAAAATAAGTGATGCCACGACTGTAGTTGTTCAAGCGATGACACATCGAATCAATGCCCATTGTCGACTCCTTCTGTGTGACGTCGATCTCAAGCAAATGCTGAGCGCCCCGACAATCGATCGCCTGCTTGGCGATCTTCTCGTGCAGCTCCTTGAGGCGATCGCGTGAGTTACGCAAATGATTTATCTCCAATAGCAGCGCTTTCTCCACGTTATCGTGCACCTTCTCCATACCCTGTCGCGCCTCGCGATGAAACAGACACTCCTGGGCAATGTGCAGCGGCACCTCCAGATCCAACATGGCTTTACCGCATTGACGCTGCAGCTCATTGATGTCCGACATCTCCCCAATGAGCTTTTCCAGTTCGGCATTGAGTTCATTGCGCCAAAAAGTCAAGTCCGTGATGCGCTCACCTAAACGACGGCCAGCATCACGTTGACCTGCCGTCGCCGTTTCGTCCGTCTCGCGCATTAGACGCACTGCATCATTGCGCATACGTTCGGATAAATTACTATCGACAGAGAGAGAAAGAGCTAGTGGATTAACGAAAGTCCCTGGAGCAAGTATGCTTACCGATTTGTATTCGACTCGCCGTAGATTCCCAGATTGTTGCTGTGCCACTCGTTGTTGGTGTAGCGCGTGTAAAGTGCAGCACGTGCCGCATGCTGCGGGTTCCGCTCAAAACCAGTCACCAAATTGGGGAAAATCATCCCCTCGGTCTTCATTCCTTGGGGCACAAAGCATGGCTGTGTCATTTGATTCGTCACCGGCTGCTCGGGCATATGCTTAATCTCAATCATTTCGAAAGCCATCTTTGGGCGCCAGGGATGACGTTGCGTTGTCTCATAGCTGGCGGCCAAACGTGTGGGCACCGCGGGTCCACCAATGGGCTCCATGCAGGGCGGTGCTCCGGCCTGACTCCATGGCTGCAATTGAGAATACATCACACTTTGTGTTGGCAGCGCATTGTTTGCTGTATCATGGTGATTCGACATGGTTAACTGTTGTTTAAGCTACTTTGACATAGAATTTTTACGTGAAATTTTGTAAATAAAACTTTGCAAAAGTTGTATAAAAAATAGAAGATACTAAAAAAATATAGATGTAGTTTTTTTTACTAGATGCTAACTGTACGAGATTGCAAGTGTAAATGAAATATGAAAATGTCTGATCAAATAGCTTGAACCATTTGTTGTTGAAAGCAGAGCCTACTTCAGATATAAGATTCGATTATTCGCAGGGTGTGTGTATGTTTTTGGATGACTTCTATAATTGAAGTGTATCTCTAATTTCTCCTCTAAATAAAAACATTCTGAAATAATAATTAAATTAAAATAATTGCATTGATTTTTCAAATGAAATTCAAAAACAAGAGTTTAAAAATGATTAAAATTGTAGGTACAATTTTCCCATCCCTAGCATTTTTTTCTTAATCAATCAGCAATCACTGATTTCTCGAAAATAAAATAACATGCTGTGAGTTCTAAAGTGTGATTGAGAACGAATGATTTGATGATACATATGATTCCATTAGATTGCGATGATCCTTGCGTTCGGTGTATTCGTTCATGTCCGCTGTGGGCCATTTGCTCATCAGATTATCCTTGACTAGACGGTGATCGAAATTGCTATTCTCGATGTAAGAGTGCTTGTGGAATTTGGTGACCTCGTGACCCTTTAATGGTGCCATTATGTTTGTCAAATTCTCGTGCTCACTCACAATGGGCACACTGGAGCGTAAGAGTAGATTCTTAAGAGTTTCGGGTGCCTTCTGACGATTTGGATTGCGTTGGCGAGCTACAGTATCTTCGATCGCCCAGCAGAGCATTTGAGCAGAAAACACTATATAACACTGGTTCTCTTCCTGGAAGCTACAAGGTCGAGTGAATTGTTCTGCAAGGTAACGCGGAAATTCCGTTACTGAATTATGACAGTTCGTTTGCGTTGTTGGTTTGTGAATTTGTTGATTTGGTGAACTTATTGATTTAACTTTGTCGTGGTTACTTGGTAGCCAAGGTTTAGTGTTTGCTGTTGATGTTCATGTTGATGCCTTGTAATAGTTGGGAAATCAATGACCATGACAGTATCGAGGGACTCGGGGTTTAAGTTCAATGTCCCACTTAGGTTCATGCGAAATGGGAACAGGATTTCAATATCGGTTGACAAGTGTCTTAATAATCCATTTAATGTGCGTGCCTAAGAAAATATAAATTTTCTGATAGAATTCTAATCTATTACCTTTTCGGTTTTATATAAAACAAGTAAGAAAGCTACAGTCGAGTGTGCTCGACTGTAAGATGCCCTTTACCCATTTTGAATAAAAGCAAAATATTGCGGAATTATTCTCAAAATATTATTATTTTCAAAATATACTAAAAATGCTACAAAGATACTAAAAATATTCTGATTGATATATTATATACAAAGATACTAAAAATATTCTGAATGATATATTTGGTATATCGATATAGTACCACATTCAAAATATACCATAGACAGCACAATATACCAGATTGTCAGCCAAAGCAACAAAGATCCCTTGTTAGTAGGCGTTTTTGCCCATACAAAAGTATTTCGACAATTTTTATCTGATCGCAACCAAGTTTTCAGGAATATTACCGCAATATTTTGATTTTACTCAAAATGGGTAGCGGGTATCTCACAGTCGAGCACACTCGACTTGTTTTCTAGCAAAACAGTGATGTATATTCTGAAAATATACCAAATTAATATACCACAAAAATATTAAAAACATACCAAATTCTGTCATTGTTATATTTAAATAGTTACTACATTAAAAATTTGCCATAGAGTAAAAAATATACCAAATTGCCAGCCAAAAATATAGAGCCCCGTAGTACGTAAGAGTTTTTTTCCATACAAAAAAATTTCTTAAATAACTTCTACATTTTTTTAACCGATCGCACCCGGGAATCATAAACACTGGAGATAATTGATGATGATGATGAAGTAAACGACAGTTAAAATGCTTTAAGTTTTACTCCACAGAACCAAATCTTCGAAGCAGATGTAGTTGGTGCATCTAGGATTTTATGCTGCACTTCGAGACACACACTTGCTATTAAAATAACCCACTTGGCATTCCGAACATAAATTTCAAAAGAATCAGCAGCCCAATACATTTCGATGCATGTTCTATGCTAAATGAGATTTGAGCAAATTTCACACACTTTCCAAGCATGTAAAACATTTGAACCGCAATTTGTAAAGTTTGTCGTTACCGCAAGAATCAAGTAATAAAACAAACTGGATAAACATGAGCCTGACTCTCAAGAGAGTTATGTAAAATCTGTGCACACTGATTAACAACTTCAAAGCACCTACTCGTCTACTCGTTCCATTAACTGATATAGATCAATGGAAGATTGGCAGATGTTCTACATGAATCTGTGTGAGAAGGAGACGATATTTAACAATCGTTTTAATCCTTTAACATTTTTTTGCCGCAACAAAGGCGAAAATTAACTACTGTACATTTTTACCTCCTTGTAATCTTATATCTTAAAAAATTAAAGTTTTAGTTATAATGGAATAGGAAGGAGATCTCAAAATACTTAAATAAAATAGGTTGTGTCCTTTGTTTTAATCAGAATTAAATCATTAAATCTGATAGGACTTAACATTGGTTAAAATAGGGCATAATTACACAAATTTAAAAGATAGAATAGCTAATACACTTTCCTACACACGTATTTGATTGAAATCTAGAAAAAAATGAATTGTTAAAAATTGGTGTACAGCGCAACGCTGCTATTTAGTCACATATGACAGAGCTTAAAACTTAATAATAATACAAAATCTGTTCTATAAGTGGCATTCTTTCACAACATCTCAAAATTAGTCCCATATTCAAGATTTTATTAAATATATTAATAATTGAATAGTTTATAAATCAACATTATCACATTTTATTGATCAAATGACGATTAATATGTTGTGCGGATTTTACTTGTGTATCCATTTCTCTTTCTATGCTTTTCAGTCATTAGCAAAACAATAAACGGTATTATTTGAAATAATTTTGAAGCGCAAAAATTTTAAACTGTAATATTGAGCTAATTAAAATCGAAATCGTTTATGCTGAAATATGGCCACACTTAACAAATCAAGTACTTAAAGAAAGTGAAAGATGGAGGATTTCACTTTTGCGAAATATTCAAAAGCTGACCGAATTTTAATAATACATATATAATTTCAATACACTTTACCAAAACGAAATGGCGCCATTTCGATATTATGTAAGTTATCGGACTTCGGGACTTATTACCCGATTAATATATTAATTACACATTACACATATTACGCTAATAAATACATTGTGTGAAGAATAGGAAATCAATTAAATACAAATTTTATTTAAATTAGCAGCTATTATACAATCGCATATTTGATAAATATCGATATTGCCGAAATATCGATATGACCATATGACCAACGACCAACGCAAGTCGTAGGGCAACACTTGCAACACGAATCGAAACACAACTAGGAAGAAAGATAGAAAGAAGGCGAAAGCAACAAAATCAAACAACGAGCTCGTGTTGTCGAACGTATTTAACGAGAGCGTTTTGCTTAAATTGTGTGTAACACAAGTTAATTTAGCGCAGCACTCGAGCACAAGCATTCTTTGATGCGATGAGCGGCATTAAAACAAGCGAAGAGGCAAAGATGTCGACGACGACAACGTCGTCAACAATAACGGCATCGACAAGTACAGCGGGCGGCGAGGCGGCTGCGAATACGGTTACAGCAGACGCCGCTGCCTTAGAGGCCGAAGAACGCGCCGAGCTGCAGCAATTTATTGGCGAACTGCAGGAGAAGATCGAATGCAAACGTCAGCTGCGACAACAAAACTCAAACTTCGAGCTTCCCGGCGACACGTATTTCGCTCGCCTTGACTCCAGTCTTAAAAAGAATACGGCTTTTGTGAAGAAACTGAAACTGTTTACTGCCACGCAGCTGGATACGCTGCTGCGTGAACTCTCTGCCCTCAATTTGAGCAAATATATTTCGGAAATATGCGCTGCTCTCGCCGAGGCCAAACTCAAAATGACCGATGTGCCTGCCGTGGTCACGTTGGCCTCTAAACTGCATTGCACATACGCCGACTTCGATGCTTACTTTCTGGAGGCGTGGCAGAAGGCGCTTAATGTTAAGGCCAGCGAGAAGATCAGCAATCCAAGCAAGTTGCGTGTGGACTTGCGCCTCTTTGCTGAGCTCGTCAGCTCCGGTGTCATCCAAATGAAACCGGGATTGGCTCAGCTGGGCATGGTGTTAGTGCAATTGATTGCCCAGGACAAGGATGATCACAGCAATTTCTCTATTATATTATCGTTCTGCCGTCACTGCGGCGAAGAGTATGCAGGCCTCGTGCCACAGAAGATGCAACAGTTGGCCAGCAAATATGCACTAGAAATGCCTAAGTCGGATTTCCTCAGCGCCGAGAAGCAGCTCAACTTGCGCACCATGCTCAAGGGCTACTTCAAGGCGCTATGCAAGCATGTGCTTGCCGAGCAGGCGGCACTGATGAACATGACCAAGAACATTCGACGCACCATGGAGTGCAAGGGCGAGATTAGCCAGGAGAAGCGTGAGAAATGCGAGCTGATGCAGGCCAGCTTCGATAAGTTGCTCGCCTCGGCGCAATCGCTATCGGAGCTGCTTGGCGAACCGTTGCCAGAGTTGACCAAAGAATCGGAGTGCTGTAATCCGGGCACGGTCATCGACAACATGCTCGATAGCGCCGCCTTTGGCACGCTGGATCCATGGGGCGATGAGGAGGCGCGTGCCTTCTACACTGATTTGCCCGACTTACGGCAATTTCTGCCTAACTTTTCGGCACCCAAAGTGGATCTAGAGACGCTTGAGGAACCCAGCGAACTTACCGAGGAGGCCATCGATGCCAATATCGATGCAGATCTCGACATGGATGATCCGCCGTCGGCAGCCAGTGATACGGGGCTCGACAAGGATCCCACGGATGAGCAGTCCATGTCCTCAACTACTACCAATGCGGAGGCAGCCCAGATAGCACCTCCATGCTGTTCACTGCTGCCCAGCGACAAGAAAATGGGCAGTGCACTCATGGAATTGGGTCGCCAGCAGCAGCAACAACAGCAGCAGCAGGATCAGCAGCCAAACAACCAAATGGTAGGCTCACAATGCTCCTCGACAACGCCTACTCTTTTTTTTTACTCGCATTTGGCAACAAGTTGTTCTTATATCAGTCGCGCTCTTTCTCTCTAATTCTCTCGCTCTGCACCCTTTCTCTATCTAGCTCAGACTATCTTCTCCCTATCTACACAATCTCCCTTACTCTCACTCTCTATCTATCTCTGTCTATTTCAGGCACAGGCACAATCACAATCGCAGCAGCTGCGCAAACAATTCGACGTCTTCCTACAGAACCTTTTCAACTGCGTCAACAAGGAACTTATCGACTCGGCCGCCATTGAGTTCCTGCTCAACTACAATACGAAACATCAGCGCAAGAAACTCACCCGCATCATATTCAATGTGCAGCGCACACGCCTCGACATCTTGCCGTATCTATCGCGCTTCGTGGCCATTGTGCACATGTGCAACACCGATGTGGCCGCCGATCTGCTGGAGCTGCTGCGCAAAGAGTTTAAGTGGCACATTCGCAAGAAGAATCAATTGAACATCGAGTCAAAACTGAAGATTGTCCGTTTCATTGGCGAGCTTGTGAAGTTCGGTTTGTTCCGCAAGTCCGATGCTTTGGGCTGCCTCAAGATGCTGTTGCGCGACTTCATTCATCATCACATCGAGATGGCGTGCGCCTTTGTCGAGGTGAGCGGCGTTTATCTCTACAATTGCCGCGACTCGCGGCTGCTGATGAACGTCTTTCTCGATCAAATGCTGCGCATGAAGACCGCCACAGCGATGGACTCGCGGCATGCCGCGCAAATTGAGAGCGTCTACTATCTGGTGAAGCCACCCGAGTCAGCGAAGCGGGAGGCAACGCCGCGTCCCACGATTCACGAGTACATACGTCACCTGATCTTCGAGGAGCTGTGCAAGCAAAATGTCGAGCGTTGCATTAAAATGCTACGTCGCATCAATTGGCACGATCCCGAGATCAGTAGCTATGCCATCAAATGTCTGAGTAAAGCATATTTACTGCGCTTCCCCCTCATTCGATGTCTGGCCGATCTGGTGTCCGGTCTCAGCTCGTATCAGCCCCGTGCGGTGACCATTGTGATTGACAATGTGTTTGAAGATATACGCGCTGGCTTAGAAATTCATTCACCAAAAATGTCCCAGCGCCGCATTGCAATGGCCAAATATTTGGGCGAGATGTACAACTATAAACTGGTTGAGTCGACGCACATACTCAACACACTTTATTCGATCATCTCGCTAGGAGCGAGCATGGATCAAAGCATCATCTCCCCGTTGGATCCGCCCGAAAGTCTCTTCCGTCTCAAGTTGGCCTGCATGCTCCTCGACACCTGTGGCCCCTATTTCACCAGCCAGGTGACTCGCAAAAAGTAAGTGCTTAGCAGTACAAATTTCAGCTTGGAGAAACAGCTTAAGCTTAAGGTATATGCATATACCCCACATAATTATGGGCCTATTATATATACATACTCATAATACAATAGGGCATGAGAATAAGTAAACATATGATTAATGTTAAAAGTTGTACGCTATATGAACATATGTAGATATATGCACATCGATTTACATATGTACATACAAACAGTTTGCATTTGGAACATTTGATAGTGCAATATTTGCGCGATTATTATAGCTTCTTTCGAATATTTCTGATAATGATCTAAATTATTGGTTTACCATTTTTGCGACAGTTTAGGCTGAAGAAGGCACGGGATAAATAAAATCGGTCAATGTCGTAAGCATACATATAGGATGCTCATACTACTGTCCTGTGCATTAAAATGATTAGTCAAGTATTTAGTTTTCATACTCGCTTTCCGTAGGGTAGAAGTATATTATCACTTTGTACCTGCCGGATATGTATGTAACAGGCATCTCCGATCCCATAAAGGTATATATACTATATATCCCATGTATGGTATATATACTATAACAGCGTATACGATATAGGCATGTCCGTCTATTTGTCTGTGCGTATGTGTGAACCCTTGAATCTCAGAGAATATAAGAGATATGTTATTTTTGCACTTGAACAAAGTTTGTTTTTGATTTTTGCCACGCCCAGTTCCGCGCTTCCAAAACGAAAATGTTTTTCGATTTTGTTGGAAAAATAGTATTTATGCTCCCTGAAAATTTGGTTGCAATGAGATAGAAATTGTAGAAGTTTTAATGGAAAATGTCTGACAATCTGGTATATTTTGTACTCTGTTGTATTTTGAATGTAGTACGTTATACTAAATATAACCCTCGGTATATTTCAGTATTTTTCCGGTACATTAATTTGGTAAACTTTCAAAATATTTCGAGCGCACTCAACTATAGCTTTCTTACTTGTTTCTAATGTGTTGATTCTTCTCCGCAGATTGGACTACTTTCTGGTGTTCTTCCAGCATTACTATTGGTTTAAAAAATCGCATCCGGTATTCAGTCAGTCGGAGAACACCTCGGACCTGTTTCCCATACTGGTGGATCATACCTACCGCGACTGTTTGGCTGGTGTGCGACCCAAGCTGAAGTTGTACAAGAGCTTGGAACAGGCCAAGGAGGCAATTGATCAGCTGCAAGAGCAACTGTATCCACAACTCAAGGCAAACAACAATGCGCAGGATGCCAATTTGGCAACCATTAGTGAGATCAGCGAAATAGATGAATGCGTAAGTTGTGAATCCTCTCAAGCTGGTTTTTTTTGGTGTACTTTAATTTGCAATCTCGACTCCTTACTCCCACACAGGTGACCGACGATTCAGGCTCGTCAAATGATCAGCAGCGTGAGCGTCAAGCAGCTGGTGGCTCTGAAGCGGATCAAATAAACGATTGGACCGAATATGAAGCTGAGCCAACGCTGCCTCCGCTGCCACCTGAGAAGTCCAAAGAGGATCTGGAGTTTGAGCAAATGTACGAGAAAATGACGAGCGATTCGTATCAGGAGCGCCTCAAGGAGCCGCCGCTAAAGGCCACCAACAAGGACATACCGGTGCCCATGATGGCGCGCCGTCAAAAGAAGTCCTACGATCAAATCCAGGGCAATCAAACGCCACAGATCTCAAAGGCAGCTACCACTGTCGTTTCCACAGCTGGCACATCAGCTGCCGATGCCGATGACAGTTTTCCCGTCGCATGCAGCGAATTAACTCCCGTCGAGGGCGGCAAGAGTAGTGGCAGCAGCCACAGCAACAACAACAGCGGCGCTGTACCGTTTGTGCTGATGATGCGCGGCAATAAAGGTGGCAAGCAGCAGTTTAAAACATTTGTGGCGCCCTCCGACTCACAGCTGGCCATCAATCTGAAGCTGCAGGAGCAGAAAACGCGTGAGGAGAAGGAAAAGGTCAAGCGACTGACTCTCAACATAACTGAACGCATCGAAATGGAAGACTATCAGGAATCACTGCAACCGCTGCAGCAGCGCAGCTTTACGCAAAGCTATTACCAGAAGCCCAACAAGCACAAGTTCAAGCATCAAAAGGGCGCACCCGATGCGGATTTAATATTTCACTAAAAACAAACGCAAATGGGACCTGGCTGCAAACACGTTTACAAAGCAGACGCGCCGTCTCAGCTCCAGTTTCAGGTGCAGTTAAACGAGGAGAACAGCTCAAGATCTGTCATGGTAGATGATGTGCTGTCTACTAAGGCTAGCTATTTCTTTGTTATTGTGTGGAGACGTACTTAACTGACTAGTGTCTTTTCCTGACCTCACTTCACCTCACCTGACCTGACCTGTTTGGCCTGACCTGATCCTACCACTTTTGTCCTGGCCTCCTCTTGGTTGTTGCCCATGGCGATTTGCGACGCATACGAATGTGTTGTTAAGCAAATACTACGTGTTATCTCGTTATCGATTGATATATATGTATATATATGTGCGTGTGTACATAGAGCTATAAAGATTTTTAGATTTATGTATATATCAGCGCTCCTGGACTTGTTTCCAAAACAACATATTGATTGTTTTTTATTCAATAAAAACAAAGAATAATACAATGCGAATCGCGATTTTCTCATTCATCTATGTTGCTCTTATCTAAAAAACTACACTGTAAAATTATAAAACAATATCGAATTTGCTTTTTAAGATAGTTTTACTATCCTAGAATACAGCAAAAAAATTGTGCGAAATAAAACTTTTAACCCTTATTTCGAATTTAGTGGGAGGACCGTCAAATGTAATGAAATGTCATATCAAAACTTTCTACTCGTTTTACTCGAAACACGAGTTTCAAATTGGTACGCAGCATAACTCGAACAATTTTTAACATTTGCGCTTGAAATTTCGACCATATTCTTAGGTCGAGAATACGCAGAAAATACGGATCGTACGGAAATTGTTTTAAATTGATTGGGTGATTTTTATTTGCAGAAGACTTACCAAATTTGTTTGTGAAATTTTGAAATTTTGAAAAGTCAAAATTCAAACGTTCATCAAAATCAATATTTACAAAAATCTCTTAAGACATTATGTAAATGTGCCGATCAAAAACATGGGTTTCAGTGTTTTTACTTCTTATACCATTCGAATATTACCATCAAAATATCAAATTTTTGTATATAATATAAATTATTTGATTAGTACCTGAAGGTACCCTTGGGTATTAAAGTGTTTATTGTTGGATTGTTGTGGAACAGAAAAATGAATAATTCAGTTATATTTTTTTGTTTTTATTTTTATTTCACTAAACATTAGCGTCAAACAATTTTGTTGTTTTGTAATTTCCATGTTCATTTGCGTTAAAATTGCTTTTGCATATTCATTTCTAAACAATTATTTAGCTTTTTGTTTTTCTTTTGGTATTATACAATGAACTCTATTTTTGTTAATCAGTAATCAGTACAAATCGCAAAAATACATTGTATGTTTATTATCGTGTTTAAGATTAATGTTCAATTAAAAAACTGGCAAATACGCAACGCGATCGCGATATAGTATATAAAAAATACAATTCGAGCGATCTTCTCCTGTCCATAAATAAAAATCGGGGCACGTTTTTATGATTTGATTTCTTTTTTTTTTTCGTTGTTGCATTTGTCGCTCATTATAAAATTAGAAGTTACAAGCTTAAATGTTAATACGCTTAAATATTAATTATAAAGTTAGATATAGAATAATAATAGATCTCAAAAAAAAACATACACACGAATGAATTGACATTGGCAAACATAAAAGTGGGACAGCAAAAAGTAATTATATTTTCGCATGTTAATTAATTGGCATAAATTCAAGTTTGGTTGTGGATCGTTGCTCTGCTAATAAATAAATTGCAGTATTGCTGCATGGACATTAATAAATAGTTACGAATCCGAAAGGCAGGGAAAAGGAAAGGAAAATACAAATCGAATATTTTGCCACAAAATACGAGTACACTTATGATGTAAAAATAAACACAAAAAAAAAACGATAACACGATGTGCTCACTCGTGTCTTCAGGTCCGTGATTTTTTGTTTTTTTTTTTTAATTTGTTTGTTTTTGGAATGCTCTCCGCTCTTGGGGAGGAGCACACATAAATATTTAAAACGATCGTTTCGTTGGTTAGTTTTTTGTTGTAAGTAACATAGGCACAATTTGGTTGTTCATCATTTATGTATGTAGATCGTTTGCAGTATCGATTGATTGGTTGAGTAATTTCTTGAATAATGTTGTGCGTCGTTGGTTGCTGCGGTTACTTTGACTGCTTATTAATGGAAGCATTTTTCTTTCTTGTGTATACGGTATACAAATATAAAATCTATATATATATATATATATTGCAAGGCACAATCGTTTTGCTTTTGTATACTCTATGTATATATATGTATATTGTTTAATAAACATGTTTGACTTAGTTTAGAACGCGTTTCAATGGCAGTTGACTTTTGTTCAAGCATTTCTCTTGCACGCGCACCAGTTGAAGAAGCTGCTACGTTTGAAAGAACGGATCGAGTGGGCTGGAGGGTAAACATATTAGTTGTTGGGTACAGACAATACAGTGGGGACAGATCCGAAATATGTAAACAGTCGATTGATTGATTGTTAAAATGGCAAAAATTTCACTATTTAAAACAAATTGTAGCAGATCGCTTATTTGCCCGCATAAATGGGATTCTTGAAAGTTGAGGTGGCCTGTTTGTAAATGGGATTCTCGCCCTGTAAAAATAAAATAGATACCATATGTTATTATCAATTGTTGTGGTTAGTCAATGCCAATGTCACTGTCTTACCGTATCCCACTTGGCATTCATGCGCTCCTTTTCAAATCGCGCAAACTCGCGACGATCGTGTATGGTGGTGAGTAGCTTCCAGAGCAGCAAAATGGCTAAGCCGACGAGCACAATAGCAGCAATGACGCCCAGCACAATGCCCAGCATGAAGACCTTGGGTGGGCATTCTTTCTCCTCTTGGGCATGCACCACAAGCTCCCCTACCTCGCTGTATTTGAACGTGAATTTGCAATCGTCCTCATCGAAGAACACGCACAACTGTTCATCCTTGTCCTCATCGACTTTGACCTTCTCCACGCCGACGGGCGTGAATGTGGTGCAATTTTTGGCACAATCATCACCGTTCTTCAGTTCGCCGGTGTGATACATTTGACATTGCACACAGTCCTTCAGCTCGTGACAGCGGCCCGAGCATGTGGGACACTTGTCACAGTATTTGCCCGAATAACGGCCGTCGTCGGTGGACTTGCATTTGCAAACGCCACACTCGCAGGTGCCGTGTCCCGAGCATATCTCGCCGCCATTTGGTGGCATGCATGTGTCCTTCGAAGTCTGGCAATCGCAACTGCTGCCCGTCCAGCCGGGTTTGCAAACACAGCGATTGCACTCGCAAATGCCATGATCGGGTCCTGAGCACAGAAGATTCTTGTTGCGCTCACAGCTGAAGTTTTCGCACTCGCAGTATTTTCCGGAAATTATCTCCTCGGGATTGGAACGTTTCTTGCATTCACAGGCGCCGCATACACAGCTACCGCGTCCATTGCAGTCGGCGGCATTCGTATTGTTGCCCTGACGGCACATGTTGTTGTTGCCATTGTTCAGATGCACATCGGACATGGAGCACTCGCAGGTGTTGCCAAAGTGGAGGTCATCGCATTCGCAGATGCCGCACATCAAAGTACCGGACTTGCTGCAGCTGGTCGAGTGCTTCTCATAGCCAATCGAGCCGGGATGCTCGCAGGGACACGAGCAGAGCATCTCCAGGTCAATGATCATGCTCTCATTGATGCCCACCGGATAGATTTGGATCACCTGCGAATAACAAAGGATTGGGTGAACAAAGTATTTGGATTATTGTCAATATCATAATTGAAGTCATTTGAATTATAATTATCAGTTGGCAATAATCAAGTGGCCAACTGACAAATATAATTGAATTGAAAACCGTTATATGATAAATGCCTCAAGAAAACTTTTGGGTCTTAGAACAATAAGCAGCATGAACGAATATGAACATTTCTCATTGCATTATAATATAGATAAGTGCCCTGATTCTACACACAAATACACATGTGCTTTATCATAATTTTAATTATCGTAATAAGCTTGAACGTTTGGCGTTCCATCACTTAATACGCCTAGGATCGGTTTCTCGTGACTATATTAACATTTAACATAATTTAAGAAAGCTATGGGAGAATATGATCGAAAAAACAGTGCGGTATTACTCTAAAAATATACCTGATTAATACTGAATATATACCACAGGCTTTAACTTGTACATATATATATATATATATATATATGTGTGATTACATTCAAAATATACCATAGAGTACAAAGTAAGTATACCAGTTTATCAGCCAAAGCAACCGACCCGACTGCAATTGCCTTTTTTTTTGCCATATATGACAACGAAATTAGGAATCATAATCATAATATCTATATATCTTATGGGGTCGGAGATGACTCCTTCTGCCTGTCACATACATTTTTCTACCTTATGGATATTGGGTAAAAACTTAATTCATCTCATTTTTACATTTTGCATAAAAGCCACCCTGTCAGTTGTTAACGTTTGGTTTACAATAACGAAATGTGCTAAATAATAACTACCATATCCTTGTCTAAAAACAACTGAAATTTAATTTGAATTTAATTAACGCACCTGCTTCCAGAGTTTTGGATCCGTGGGACACTTTGTGACGGTAATGTTCGCGGTGAAGGTGACCTTGTCGCCAACCTTAAGACCGCTGCACTTGTTCGTTTTGGTAAGTGGTCCGTTTGACAAGCAGGATGAATAATACGTAATCTTGACATCACCCGTAGCATTATCCTTCATCTCTACCGTTGATGAGATTTTCTAGAAATGTGTTTAATAAAATTTCAAATAAAATACGCGATGCAAGCGACACCGAATAAAAATAAATACACTTACACTGTACTCTTCACGGACGAGATCAACGACGTTGGAAGAATCATTGGAGAGAATGGCGCTGGATGAGCCCTCAATATGTCCAGACAGCTTCTGATAGACGGAATACTGATTCTGTGTGACGGCAAAAATGATGTTGATGGCATTCTGTTTGACCTTTTGATTGATTTGCGAGATGCTCGGATAATCCTGAATAATCGAATGCGTGTACATGCCCTCAGCATTCAAATGGCATTCACCATCGTTGGGCGTAATGACGCCACCCAATTTACCATCGCCCGCATAATGGAAGCCAGCATCCGTGGAGAAGACGAGCAAACGACGCGCCTGCTCGCGCCAACCGACCTGTTGACGGCAGGCAATGGCCTGCATGATGGCATCGAAACCGCCTTCGGGGGCATCTAAGTTACCCGACACAGCTGCCTGCTTTACCTCGGTCTGTTTGTGGATTGTGTGTAGTTGTTTGCGGGGTGTGTAATAAAAAGAAAGATTTTAATAACAAGCCGAGCGAGTTAATGGTTGTGGCGAAGTGCAATAATCAACAAGCAACAAATGATGCAATTTTCTTGACGCACTTTGGGTCCGTCGTTGGCATGTTCCCAATTCCAAAATGACCAAATTATCGCGTTGGTTGAATTGGAAACAGTAGCCATGGCTAAAGAAGCTCTCAATCTTTATCAGTTCCAACTAGCTGGCAGTCCAGATAGGACGCCAACAGTTGGCGACAATGATAAGATTGCCAAGACTCAGTCAGGTCTAGAAAATTGCGTTCCACAGCGGGGTAAGAGGATGTGATTTGATAGGGCATATAAAAGCGATAACATGCAAACGAAACATTCGAATAAATGAACTACAATCTCTTGATAAGTGCAACAAACATAGCAGAACAACAAAATATTAAGCATAGTCCCAAAGCCAATAACAATTATTATAAACTCCAACGAATAAAATATATCAAAATAATCATACATTCGGTGTTAGGGGCTAATTGAACAAAATGTCATTTGAGCAAGGATTTAGTTAAAAAATGTAACGAATCTGTTTCTTTTCTGTTTTTGTTTCGTTTTGTTTTTCTTTTCTTTTTGGGTGGAGACAACTTACAGAGAATCTATATGTGTCCGTGCTCAAGCCCATGATGTTACGATAGCCGTAGGGAGCATCGCATTTGGGACATGGCTCCTCCAGGCTGTATTTTAATATAGGTTTTGAATTTTTTTTTTTTTTGTTTTTTTTTTAGTGTGAAAGAACAAGTAATCGATATTCACAAATTTTATAAACAGAAATAGATATAAAAGAAAAGATTTATAATTTATAGAGCGAAAGAAAGAAAAAGAGAGAGAGAGAGAAGAATGGTGAGCATTTATATGAGAGAACACACAAAAATAAACTAAAATCAAATTAAAATGTAAATACATAAAATAATATGTAAATATGTAACAGATAAATGGCAAATGATATGTTTCTATGTCTTCCCCCATTTTTGAAGCAGACGCTGAACAATCATTTCAATGCATTTTGCCATCGATCTGACAAGTCGATCACATTTCTCATACATACATGTGAAGTTGGCAGCGCTTGGCTAACAAATACCGTTGTTAACTATTAAAATGCTCGTTCTACGCCAACTTAAATATAAACACATACATACATACACACCGATTTTTATAGATATAGAGTTCCAATGCTTATGAAAAACATACACACGAAATAAAGGTATGTTGATTACAACTAAAATATACATACATACATACATACATATAAATAATGAGCGAGGCATACGTAAGATAAATGCATTACAATACGATACGATACGATATACATATATACCAGTAGATGCAAAAATATCGATAGTTAGGCACCAAGGCAAAACACAATGATATGACAGCAAAAAAAAAGGGGGAATGAGGAAACGTGCAAACATACATATAATTAATATAGTGTATAATAGCATTGAGTATTGGATGGATAGTTGTATGTGGGAGGATTGCAAATAGTATATTAATTTGGCTCTTACAGAAAAGCTTTCGGTGTTAGTGCTGAGCGGCATGTGATTGCGGTAACCATAGGGGGCCTTGCAGTTATCGCATGGATGCTCGAGTCTGTATAATAATAATACCGCAAAAATGATCAAACAGTTATCGGTGGTTGTTTGCGTTGATTGATGGTTGGTTTCGTGTTCAATATATCGAGTTGTTGTTGGAGTTGAAGTTTAATCGTGGCGTTAGTTTTGTATTTGTTTTTTTTTTTTTGTTCGCATAAAGGTAAAAATTAGGTAAAAATAACATTTTATGAATTAGTCAAATAGAATGAACAAACAAAAAAAAAGTGACAATGAACAAGTTAATCTATTTTAAAACAAAGTCTGTATAATCATTAGATGTAAATTCAGAAAGAAAGTTTAATTCATTGTTCAGTAGAGCCAATTGATGAAGAGTAAATCTTTTTGCTTTTGTTGTAAAATTTGTTTTTCAAAATTTTTGGTTAGAAATCATGATGTTGAGACCGCTATAAATGCTAGTTTGACTCTGTTTTATTTTATTCTGCAAACTCTGCTCACTTAAGGCTTAGTAACTAAGCTAAAAATAAGCACATATTACTCATATGACGGCACTTATCATATTCAACTTTCGACGAATCCGGCGTGACTAATCCACTCAATAGATATATTTTGTCATGGAACACTTATATCGGTTTGCTGAAAACATTACTCAAATCTTACAAAGCTACTCTACGATTTATAACGCTAGCTACTCCAGAATCTTTCGATTGTAAATGTATTTGCACTCACTTCTTGGGTATGGTGGAGACGTATGGCATGAGAACCTTGTCGACAAACGAACCGAAACCTAGACGGAAATTGGAAGTAATGCCTTTCATGGTCTCAGATAGTTTGTCACCCAGCGCAGACAGTTTTTCCTTATCGTCCTCCATGGACTTGGACAGATCCATCAAGTAGTAGAGATCAACGGGGTAATCTACGGCCTGTGAATAGCTCACATCCAAATTGTGCACCTCATCTACAGAGCGAGCAATAAATCAATGGTTCTATTGGTAAAATCTTGAGATCTACTTACTGATGCGCAGCTTGAGACTAACACGCTGTGGCTTGATCTGCACAATTTCACCGGCTGCAGCGGCGGCAATGGCACTTTGAGATCCCGAATTGGCACTGAAGCCTGAACTCGATCCGGAGCTGGAGCTGGAGCCATAGCTGGAACTGGAGCCGGATGCGCTATACGAACCAGACGACGAGCTCTGACGACTGGCGCTGCTCTCGTAGGAGCCACCCGAGATAAACTGGCCACCACCCGACATGTCGGTGGCACCACTGCTGTCCCACGTCAGCGCCTTGTTAATCCTGATGCTCTCCGATGTGTCCGGGTTATAAATGAACTCCTCCGGACATATCTCCGGCTTGGGCGTGTTGAGGAAGCAACGCGGCCGATCGCCATAGTCGGCCTTCATGCACCAGCCGCAGTTCTGTGTCTGTATGCACTCATGACAGGTGGCTTTGTTCATGCATGGATTCTGCTCTAATTTGGCGGGTGATTGATCGAGCTGTGCTGCCAAAGTGTGGCTTAGTTGAGTGGATGCAAGGATGCACAGCAGAGACAGGTACATTAGCTGCTGCATTTTTCTTATCGTCCTTTTGGAAGATGTTACTTTTGTTGTTTTTGTTTGTGTTTCTATCATCGTACCGCTCAACAAGCCCACGTTCTTCCCCTCGGTCTTTGTCTCTTTCTCTCTCTCTCTCTCTATCTCTCTTTCTCTGTTTCGCTTGCGTGTCTTTTTTCCAGCGACTCTCGATCTAGTTGTTTTGTGGTGAGAAAGTTTCTAGTGCAGCGGCTGAAAGAGGAATACTTTTTTTTATAGACATAAGTATTTAAGCGGAGTCTTTGTATTATTCAAAAGTAGCAAAGTATTCAAAATTTTCCTTACTTCAATGTAATCAGAAAGACTATGATGACTGAAAATAAAAATGCTTGTTTTAATTTCATTTTTCCTAAAACGGTGGATAATGTCTCAACTACAACATTTTTTAGTGTTTCTCATTCGAAAGAGAATGCGTCTAAGGGGCAATCGTGCTCTTACCCCCATAGAAATAAAATTCATTGCCCCCGACTGATCGTATAGTAAAATTAAGAGCTTGTGCAACAAGAGATTCTAAAAGTTGAATATTGCAGCTTCTCAGTAAATTTATGTTAAATTTACAAGATGACACAGAGTAGTCTTACTTAGCTGAGTACTGCCAGACTTGGATCAAACAGGACTACGTTAAGAAATCGCTCAAAATATTTGAGAATTACTATATATAAAAAAGCAAAATTTCTACCTAATTTCTAACAAAGCGGGAATTGAAAATTAAACGCTCGGAGTTGACGTGATAAGCTTTTTATAATTTGTGTATGATTATGATTGATTGATTATGATTGAAACAGTGCGCCACGAAATAAAGTACATATGTACCTTCATATAAGCTTTCATTATGTATAATGGGAAACGCACATTAACAAAACATAATTGAATTAATGGATTTAGAATCACGATTGAGCGACCTTATTAAACTCGTTACACACATGGTAGAGGGGTATTATAAGTAATAATTTTTAACTGTGGGACAGAAAGCAGGAGGAATTTCCGACCCTATGAATGGATATATGAAGATGTATTATCTCATTATAAGGACAAACATCTCAAAATCGGTTAAATCACAGTTTATCATCAACGATTCGATGACTGGTTGACTACACATCTGCATTCAATCGCAGCTCCTATGACATAATAATATTATGTAGCATATACATATGCAAGTCCATGACGTAGTGAGTACAGTATTTATGTATGTAAAATCTATTTAATAATTATGCTCGTTCACCTTTCGTCAGAAGGGTATAATAAACATCTGCTTTGCCTTTCTTTGTCTTGCCTCATGTTTAATTTTATGTCTCTCGCTGCTTCTGTTGCCCTCGTTGTTGTTGCTTCTGATGGTACAATCAGCGCCATTTCATACGAAGCGAACGAATCGAAAATCAAATTGGATATGACTCATGCTCAACGTTGTTGTTGATTGCGGCTGCTTTCGTACGAAGAAATAACAAAAAAAAAACACACAAAAATACACTCAGACACACACGCATTTGGTTCTCCCTCTCTCACATAAACAAGGGCTGCCAAAAGCAAAGTAAGGCGACCCGAACATTGATGATGAGTGACAAAATGTCAATTATTGCACGACCCACACTGCTCTCTCACTCAGGTAAGTGCCGCTAGTAAGAGTTTTGCGAGTGGGAGAGTACAATAAAAGTGAAGGCGAGGCAGTGCGATCGCACACGCTCGGTTAACGGTTGCCACTGCGAATTGCAAATGTAAACAAAAGAGGGCGCTCTTGGCAGGACAAAACAAAGCCGTCTTATTTATTGCAAGCCCGCCTTACACACGTCCCTGTTCATATACAAGTATGTGTATGCATTTGTGCAAATTCATAAACACTCGGGAGTGTGCTTAACTCTTGCCACAGCTTAGTCATTCATGCTGTGCATGCAGCGCTGACGTCTGTTCCGGGCACGTCCGAATGAATAATAAATTAATGAAATGCCTTGCAATAGTAGCCCTGGTTAGAGTGGCCCACAAACAATCAAAATATGCATATGATTTTTTGTGTCGAAATATAACGACAACTGAATTGGAGGGAACTATGTTTGGAACAGAGGCGATGCAGCAATTTGCATGAGCAAAGAGCGAAAACCATTTTTTTTTTTTTTTTGGTACCCACAGCATTAAATGCGGCACACATTATTATTTATGTATAGATCATACTAATACATTCATAAACTCAATATAATCGTGTACAGCATTTCGGCCTCGCGCGCACGCCCACAAGAGCATTAAGCAAACCATCTGTGCCTGTGCTACATAAAATGTGGGCGTACAAGTTCCTCGCCTCACAGCAACCAAGCAGCCCATAAAGCAGAGATAAAGACAGCTACACAAACACATGCACACGCAGAAACAGAGAGAGGGAGAACACTAATTGGAGCTGCAAAACTCCTTGAAATCAAAGTAATCGCGGCATAAGAGGGCGCTGCTGTATACTGTAATCAGAACGATCGTTAACTTGCACCCAGTTGGGAGAAATGCATGCCGTACTTTGTTCTTTAACTCCAGTAATTTCAAGTAGAGGATATTATTGGCTCTAAGCAAATAACTCTTATGACAAACACTCACACACACATTGCGCTCTCGTGTCTCACGTATATGAGTGAGTATGTGACTTTTATGAGCATGCGTATGTGTGTGCGTTGGCTGGCCGCGTAGTCATCGTCATCGTCAATGAAATCATCAACACACCCGACCAAAGTAAAGTCGACTCTCTTCCCTTTGACCAAAGAATGCAGTTAAAATTTGATAAATTTCTTACGTAATACAACTTCATTCTCATTATTTCACACACGTTCTAGCACTATTCGCTATGATATTTAATGGTTTGATGTCATATCAATTAGTAATTCTATAAAATATTTCCATCAGGGGCGCAACATCACTCGTTGGTGTGTTGCTGCTTTTATTTTGATTTCACTCACACACTTGTGGAGTTGCCCACACACACTTATTCACATGTATACGAACATACACAATTGCAATTGTGACGTTGATTTGTCTTCCACTTTTCACAAAATATTCTTTTTTATCACCGAAAATGACATTAAAAAATTTGATAATTTTGAAAAAGACAAAAAAAATTTAGATCAGTGTTGGCAAAAACGCTTACAATTGGATTTTGGCAACGGCTCCGCACTGCCACTCGATTATCAAACAACTGACGTCGTGTGACCAGATGCAAGTAACTTATAAAATGGGTGAATAGTGTGGCCAAGTTTGCTTCCCATCCGCATACATCTCTGAAAGCCCTTAAAAAGCAAGAATTAAAGACGTTTTGCAATTACAAATTTTAAAAAATCATGTAAAAATATTATGCGTAAAAATATGTAAACAAGCAAAAAACGCAAAAGGACTGGGTGTATATATAAGCAAGTGCAAGCAAATGTAATATTATAGGACTTGTACGAATCCATTGGATTGACTATGAATCGAATAACAGTCTATCGATAACAAGTTCCATAATATAACAAGTGTAACGGCGAGCTGACATTAGTGTGGCCAGATGTCACAACTGCATAATGAGATATACTAGAAAAAAGGAAAATAATAACACAACACAGTACACATAAATAAACAAAAACAATAGTGAGAAATGTAAATAAACGAGATCAGGCCATATTAAAATTGTATAAATAACTACTGGCCAAAAGCGACTTAAGGTTAGTGAAGGCAAAACCGAACATCGAAAACGAAAACGAAACGCGACGAATCGAAACAAAGAAAGATAAAAGAAAAACAGTTGTGTGCTGTGCACAAAAAGGAGGCGACGCCCGCGTTGCAGTTGCAACATGGACGACTACGACATTGATATCGATTTGAACTTTGTGCAGCTGAGTAGCCGGCAGCAGCTGCTGCAACGCTACACGAACGCAATGCATCAACTGCGTCGCTTGGCCGAAATGAATTACGGGGTGCGTCCGTTGAGCTTCGACAACTATGTGATCTTTCAGTATTTCCAGCAGCGCAGTCAGGTAACAATGACTCGGACGAGGGGGCGCAACACGCCCACAACGCCACCGCTGATGGCCTACCTCAAGCTGGAGGTGCTACATCATTTGCTCGACCGGCGACGCAAGATCCTCTGTTGGCTCTTCTATCTGACACTGATGTCGTTGTGCGTCGTCGCTTATCGTTATGAGAGTGCCACTGGTGCAAACAATGGACGCATGATGCAATCCCTTGTGTATCCCGGGATGCGAATGTGGCGTCGCATGACCATGCCACTAATCCAACGCTTTCCCCGTCTCACCGAACTGTATGACGAGTCCTGCCTCATGGGCAATCCGTTCTTTCAGCTGGAGGATCTCAATTGTGGCCCCTGCGCTAATGTCGAAAGCGTGTGGCTCGAAAGTGATGAGTGCGCTCAACTCTATGCCCACGTGGAGGCGGGCAATGCCACATTGACGAGCGGTCTCGGCTACAAGCAGCTGGCACAGCAGCTGCAGCTTTGTCGCAAGCCCGCGGAACACATGCCATACACGTTTCGCAGCAATCAGCATGGCTTTGATCTGCTGGAATTTCAACGCATCTATGCTAACAATTTGCAGATTTTTCAGCGCGATGCGTATCGTGTGCATTCCACCAGCCAGGGCGTTCACAATCTGGAGGATTTGTTTGGTCAGTTCAACAGCAGTAGCAGCGGCAGCGGCAGCAGTAGTCAAGATCAGGATGCCACGCATAATCTATGGCGCTGCAATCGCATGCTGCCTGCTCGCCTGCTGCGTCCGATCTTTGCCAGGCCGCTACGTTTACCCAGCATGGGCGTCGCCCTCGAACGCTTTGTGGCCATCGATACGTCGCATGCACCGGCATATACGCTGCCCGAGACCACGTGCCATAATGTGTATGTACAGCAGGCGCTAGGCACACGTTTCATCATACTGCGGCCGACTAGCGAGTGTCGTCAACGCTGTCGCACGCTGTCCATACGCCTTACGCAGTCCTTTGTGCGTAAGTGTATCTCATCCAGATCCACATATGCAGATCTCATATGTTTGCTTCATTTTTTTCCAGTCAATTACAATTGGTTGTATTGGAAGCCAATCTCAGCACCTGATCCCATCTCGGAGTCCATGTCCATCAGCCTGATTGGTTCCTATTGCTAAGCTGCCCGCAAGATCCTCTCTGGAAATACTATATTTAAACCGCGCGTTACGAATTTCTTTTGGCTCAACAACACTCAACATTGAATGTAACATAAATGTGTGTTATTTGTTTGTATCACAAAAAGTCGACCATTTAAAATGGTTTATTAAGCACCGTTCTAAATAATTAGCCCATAATGTCCTTAATTTGTCCTTATATAGTTGATAAGTTTATTTTCGTAGTTAAGCGCCAGTCGCCTCCAATCGTTATCCTTATGAATTGAAATAACCTTTACGACGATGATTTCTATGTGTTCTATAAAAATTAAAATCATCGAACATTATTTTTAGTTTAGTTTCTCTTGCATTTATTTTTTAGATCTAAGTTCGGCTGATTTTCGTATTCAAATTGTTGTAAATAGGTATTTTACGTTTACGATGTTTTTCTTTTAATCTATGAATCTAACCATTTATGCCAAATTATGCATTAATAAATTCTGCAGCTACATTTAACATCAAATTATTACGAGCTTTAAATCCTTTAGTCAAATAATCGACTAATTGTCGGCGTCTATATGCAGCGAGAAACACTCTTGAATGATCTAAGCATAGAACTTGTATATTTTATTCTTTCCAACTAATCCCGAACATACATATATGTATACATTTGCGGGGTATCTGCTTAGTTTCCTATTTGTCGCCCTTGTTCAAAGCATCGAAATATGAGCCAGTCATCAGGTCGCACTCCAAAATGCCGAAAGTCTTGCAAAGCTCTTCGGCTATCGCTTGACCCTGCTCCAACGTCTGCTCCGGCTCCAGGCAGACTTCAAACTCCATATAGTGTCCCAAATCATGCACATCGTCCATGTGTATGCGAGTCTGTTCATGCAGAAAGAGCATACGTCGCTTGACCAGCACACCCAGCGTACCATTTGACTGGCTGAGAATCTTCTCGAGCACCGCTGGCTCGTCCACTTCGATCTTATTAAATTTGGAGAGCTTAGGACCAGCGACATCGGGTCTGTCATAATAGACTAGTTGAGAGCGCGCTGGAGCTTGCAGGTAGCGCAGCTTTAGACGTCCACCTTGGGGAGAATTAAAGAACACATCGCGCTGCATAACTAACTCGCCAGCGGCTCCACTCAGCTTCTTGGCGACGTCCAAGCGGCGTTCAAATTCCTCTGGGCCTCCGGGAACTCTCGCCTTAACTTCAACATTGCGTTGATCTGGAGGTGCAGCTGAGTCGCCCATGCTGGTTATCTGCCTTATGTATTTACTGTTATATTTTACTGATAGCAAATGCTTAAATTTCATTTATTTACGTATTTAAATTGTATACTCTGCTTTTTGTCCGAAGTTATTACTGAAAGCACGCGCGTTTTGTTTATCGATATCGATAAGGCGCGCGAGTAACCACTAGAGGACTGTCGTAACTACACACTGGCATCTATACTTGTATCTTTCGATTATTTCGGATGCATAGTAAAACTGTAAGGCATGCGATTTTCTAATTTGTATTTTAGAGCATGTATTCTGATTTTCCGCAACGTTTTTTGCAATACGCGCCATTTACTTATCGATATCAATAGAGCTGCGAATTTTCGATAGTACTGTTGCAGGTCGACTAACAATTAATTACAATTTGTGTATTGCACATGCAATATATTAATAATGAATTATAATATTTGCTTACATTTTATTTGTCTAAGTTTTAGATATCAACACTCGCCCTTGAGTCATGGCTCGCCATTAATATGGCAACATTGTCGTAGGTATACACCGTTTAATGTCTTGGCGCAAAGTTATCATATTTAAAAGTTATCTTAAAATCGGTAGTGCTTTGTGTTTGTCATCGATTTTCTAATTTATATTAAAACGTGAATTTGTGTTATCGATATGGCAACACTTCCGTTGATATAACCTTATTGACATTTTGGCGCCATAGCCCATTATTTAAAAAAGTTTTTTTTATTGACAATTAGCCATCAGTTAGACGTTCTTATATTTATTATGCAGTTTTATTTCAAAGACCAATTTGTGCTTATGATAGAAACAAAAAAAAAGTTGAATTTTCTTTAACATTTCAATTTTTCCTCTATATATGTATGTGGTAGAAACAAAAGGGTGCACTTTCTAGTTTGTCGCCTAAAAGGGAATTGATATTAACTGAATTAACTACAAATCAACACCACCATTGTTTAATATTATTACTTTAATATTCATTAAAACGGTCTGTATTTATTTAACAAATGGGGCGATGCATCATTCTTATTATGTATGTATGTATGTATGTTCTTTAAATACATTTTTATTTATGTACATACATATGTACATACAATACAAAAATTACTTTAAAGAGAGAGTAAATAAACTATTTAGAGGCACAAATGCACATACAATAAGTATAAGCTATACATACATACATATACCAGTGTATATACATATGAATATGTACATACATATGTATGTATGTATGTACATTTGTAAGCATCTATGAGTGCAAAACAAAAAAAAAACAACGACAACAAAGCACAAAATATAGACACACACCACTTGCATAGTCTCCTGGCAAGGCCCCACTTCGTGTCGCGCAATGGTACATGGCGGGTCGGTGGCAGAGGGAGACGCAGAGACTTCGACGACGACAACAACGGCGGCAGCGACGGCGGCGGCTATGATGACGATGCCGCGCAACAACTTTGGCAGCTCAATACAGCTACATACACTTACACACATACATGCAAACATACAGCATTGTGTGAGCAAGGGCGTCAGAGACGGTGGCGTTTGCGTACCCTAGGCGTGTCAGAGTGTGGGTGGATGGAATGGAGTGAGGACGGTGAAGAGGTCGAGAATTGGAGGAGAAGGGCAACTGGGAACACTGCCATCAACTTCCCATTTGAAAGCTTTGTGCTCGTTTCGTGGTTCGGACTTCGGCATTTGGCTTTCGTTGTCGCTCGGTATTCGATGTTCGTTTTTAAGTGTTCGGCTCTGGCACGATTCGATTTCGTTGCTGCTGCTTTGCTTATTGCCCTGCATGTTCGAAATGGCAAAAAGCAAATTTACTTTTAATTTGCTGGCATTTCACTCTTCATCTCCCTCTTCCACCATCATTCTCCCCACCCCTTCCCACACCCATTTCTCAATCGGTTACACAAACGGACAGGTGTATAGAGGACCCTTGATTATATAAACAGTTTATTATTATACATACATACATATGTAGTATACTATTTATACTTACATATGTATATTAATATTAAGGTTACTATTTAATTAAATACATACATACATATTTAATGCACCATAAATATTCTGCAAAATGTTTAAAACATAACACAAATAATAAATACTCACATATGTATGCACCTACATACATATGCACATGTATTTACATACTTACATACATATGTACATATGTATACACTCTCGACTGAGCATGTACCTACACAAATGTACATAAATGTACTTATGTATACAGAAATATGTACATACATATGTACATATATACATATATGCATTTCTTGATATTTACAGTCGCGGGTTTACTAAAAATGGAAATGACTTCCCGCAGATTTCTACGAAGACATTGGGATTCCCGCACGTACAAACGCATGTATGTCCAAACACACATATGTACATATGTATGTACATACATTTCAATACAGAATGTGTGAATTGATAAAATAGTATACAAATAAATTCATACATATATACATACAAATGTTTGAAATCTGACCTAAATTTACTTACATATATACATATTTCAGAATAAACTGCATACATACATATGTAAATATATCGATATTTAGCAACCACTACTGTATTGTTATCGATATCATAATATTTATGCGAAAACACACTTATCACATGTACATGTATGTATGTACATATGTACATGTGTATGGCTGTGTGAATGTCTGATTTCAATTCCAGATCATTGTACTCGATATCGGCGACTCCCCCAAACCCACCGTGTGGAATCACAACTCCCCTTTGGGACGCTTTCTTGAGTACAGCTACACTATCAAACAAGCTGCCGCTGAGCTACCGATATATGTACATATGTACATACATACATACATATGTATGCCAATACAACCCATCACCCCTTCTTGCTTTTAAGTGCGTTCCTTATTTTGCTGAACATTCATTCTTCATCTGTATCTACATAGATAATTAATATTAACTATGTATGTACATATATACATATCAACATACATATGTACATATGTATATATTAAAGCTTTTTCGAGCGAGTGAACGGATATCAAACAATACAAAACCCGTATCCGAACAACCCGCATACATATGTATGTATGTACATACATATGCATGTAAGTACATACATACAAACACACATTCACACTTACCTACACACTCACGCATGCACATACATTCATTCATACATATGTGTATGTGTAGGTCCACAAAGCTCCATGCATACAAACAAAACAGAAACGAAAATGTAATGCAGTTTTCTCGATTTTCTATGTGGAATTCTCCGTTCCCTCTGCCGCTGTCGCAGTCGGCGCAAACAACGACGACGGCGACCTTCGCTGCATTGCGTTGATGTTTTTCTTCTGCATCTTCATACTGTTGTTATTGTTTTTGTTGTTGTTGGTTGTGGAGGTAGCGGTGGTGGCGGTGGTGTTATTGCTACTGCTGTTGCCGTTGCTGTTGCCGCTTTCTGATGTTGCTGTTGTGGCCCTCAGTTTGGTGGCCGCAGCACTACCGATGGCATAAAATGTATTGCCCATGCTCACACAAACTCACACACACACACACACATGCATACATACATACTTATCTATGCACGTGAGTGTTTGTACTTGTGTATGTGTATGGATTGGTACCTTTTGTGTATGTATCTGTTATGTGCTCCCTTCGCTTCTCTTCTTATTAACCCTCCTACTCACTATCGCGCTCTCGCTTACTCTTTCTCACTCTTACGAGCTCTCCTCTCGCTATACGTATATGCACTCATACATACATATGTACATCCAAATACATATTTTATGTACCAGTGTGCGTGTAGCTGCGACTTTAAGTTTTTGTTGTTGCTGCTCCGAATTCGCTCCCAGCTGCGCGTGTATGCAACTGGAGATGTGTGTGTGTGTGTGTATGTGTGTATGTGTGGGTGTGCGAGAGAGTTTTGTATGTTTGAGAGATACTTTGACCTTTTTTCCCATTAAGAAGACTTTGAGCTGTTGTTGTTTCTGCTGCTGCTTCTGCCATCGTAGCCGCAGAGAGATCATTGCAGATTATAGAGGGCACGTAAAGTATGTTGTATATAAGCGATTATCTACTACATACAACATGCACATAATAGCTCAGATATGCACAAGCTTATAAACTTACATATAAACGAGGTGAGCTCAACAATTAACAAAGACTTCTGAAAACAATTTATTTAATTAAGCAAACACCAGTTTCTTCATCTCTCCAAATTTGATTAAAATTTGATTTGTGCAACTTTGCGATCATTTAATGAAATACAAAAATTTGCTTTATGTATGAGTTTTACAAAAAATTCAGAGCTCAAATGTAATCTGAATCTAATAAATTATTTTAAGCCACATTCTTTACACATTGTTCCAATTTTAATTTTTATTTTTGCAAACATAACATAACAAACATCACATTAACACATATTATTTTAAGCTAGGTATTTGGTTTTCCAAAATTGTAATCGATTTTATATCAGTGATATTCAACCTGAAACAATTTTAAAAATAAAAAAGGAAAAGGTTACTCCTATAACTCTAGATTAGTACTTTAATTAGAGCTAAGAATGGTTTTGAAATTTGCTTTCTGTTTTGTTTTCTGTTCTGATAATTGCAAAAATGAAAAAATTAGTACGCAAAACCAAAAAATGAACGAATTTATATATTATATCGTAAAACAGAACAATCAATCTTATCTCTAAAAATAGTGCTAGTCCAAAGCTTTAAGAATAACCTTCACTTATTTTCAAAATTGTTTTAGTTTATGTTCTTTTTTTTTTAACTGTAAAGGTGGTCACGTGCGACCCGGAGAATTACCCATATACAAACATGTTGTTTGTAATTTGAATCCAAAATGAAAAATCTAATTCAGTTGGGCTTGTCCAAGATCGCGAAAGTGACATTTGTTCGTCTCTAAACGAAAAAAATTATATCTAAATAGACATTCTCGAAAATGATTTTTAAGTGTTAAATGCATTTTGTATAAAAGCCTTCGTTTTGGATGGGTTGATTGTCATATTTGACTTTATCTTGAAAAATATATGTATATGTACATACATATATATGTATGTATGTATGTAACTCAGCGATGTATGGTCAATGCCTTCGAAGTGAACATTTTTGAATAATAATGAAGTTGTGTAGTTTAATTTTAGTAGGCACCATTATGAAGTATTGTTGTTGTTGTTTTTGTTTTATTTGTTTTACAAGTTTTATTCATATATACATACATATGTACATACATATATAGCGGGACATCGAAAACGTGAACTGTATGTGAATTTGTATTGTTTTTACACTTTGCGGACATATTATAGAGAGAAGAGGATATAGAGTTATATATCCCATAACAGGAAAATTATAAAACAATATTGAAAAACAAAATTACGCAAATTTAACTTTAAATAGCTCAGATAATGGACAAGTCCAAGTAGAACCGTTGCCCTGCGTTTTGTCTAACGCGAAAATGTATAGAAATTTGTTGAATTTATTCGGGAAATCTCTTAGTATGGTAAATGTCTTAGTTGCTTGGTTGACAATAAAGTACATATGTACATATTTTGTACTTTATTTTATATTTCGAATGTGGTATTATGAACATAGATATACCAAATATGGTCTTTGGTGTATTTTAATATTGTTTTTTGGTATATTAATTTTTTTGAATATGGTTTTGTTGAAGATGGGTAGTGGGTATCTCACAGTCGAGCAGACTCTACTGTAGCTTTCTTATTTGTGTACTTTTCATTTATTCGTTTTAGTTACAAAATCTTTGAATTTTGATAGTTGAAAATTGAAAAATGTGTAAAGAAGTAATAAGAAAAATTTCTTTGTCTTTGAAAATTGCGTATGTGAAACTTAATTAAAACACCAAAAAAAATTACTATTTAGATGAATACTGCAAAAATGTACACCCATATATGTATTTATATCTATTTGAATGCATTACAAACTTTAATAATTATGACATTATTTAGTTTCGATAATATTGTATTTTTATTCCCATGTTTTTCCCGCTTTCGAATGTACACACACATTTAAATGTAAATATGTATGTATATACATATTTATGAGATACATTTCTTGCGGTCGCCAGCATCGATTGTATCTGGTACATAATGAAGAGACGGGGATTCCAGATGGGGAGGTGTGAGTGACGGAAGTCTGAGCTTGGGTCGTGTGCTGATGTTGGAATGGTGAGGGGAGAGGTGGAGTGGCGGTGGAGGAGCGGTGGAGGGGGTTTGCCAACAAGTGTCGAGGCATACACAAAATGTTGCTGCCAGTCCAGAGACCTTTTCTCACTCTCTCGCTCTATATCTTTCATTCGCTCGCTCTTTCGCATCCCTTGTCAATGCCAACGCCGCGTCTTAGTTCCGGTTCAACGGACTTTTTTGTACTTTATGTATTTTTTGTTTTTTTTTTTTTTTTTTTTTTTTTTTTGCTTGGCAATTTACCAAAAAAGTGGCAACGCTTGGACGCTATTTCCCCTACCCCTTTCTCACTCACACTCTCTCTATCTCTTTTGCTGTCTCTTTTAAGCGCTGGTGTTCATTGCATTATCATTCTTCATTCTTTCGTCGTCGTCTATTTGGATTTTCATTGTTGCACTTTGCGTTTTCTTGTCTTTTCTTTCGCGCTGCAAAATAAATAAATTATAAATGTGTTCACGTGTGTGTGTGTGTATGTTTTTATTTACTTCAACAATGTTTGAATAATCGCGCCACACACACGCAAACATATACATATATGTATTTAAATACACCTAACTGCTCTCTCTCTCTCTCTCTCTCTCTCTCTCTCACTGTATCTCTTTCTCTCTCTTTCTTTCTGCCTGTCTCCCCATCCATATTTCTTTCGCGCTGTGTGAAATGCGGCATGAAGAAAGGCGCAAAACGCAAGACAAGTAGAAAATCTATATGAAAAACCAATTTTCTTTTTATGGTTTGATTTCTACATACATATGTACATACATATGTATATGCTCATGATTCAGACTTTGCAACAACTGTGGGAACCACATGTCGATTATTCGATAGCCAAAGGGGGAAAGGGAGATGTTCGGTTGGTTCACTTGACCCTAACTAGGGGGTGCAAAGCAATGTAAAGTGTACAAAGAAATTTTGTAAGCTGTACTCCCTATTTACTCTCACTCTCTTTCAATGTTGAAGTGCTTTATAAATTATTGAGGTAATATGATCCACGGATCTCAGTTAAGCTAAACAAGTTAGAAAGCTACAGTCGAGTGTGCTGGACCATTTTGAATAAAAGCAAAATATTGCGGTATTTTATTTAAATATACCAAAATATAAATATACTAAAAATATACCAAACGGTATATTTGATATATCGATATAGTACCACATTCAAAATATACTATAGACGGCACACAAAGATTGCCAGCCGAAGCAACTAAGTAAGTAGGCGTTTTTGCCCATACAAAAGAATTTCCTTAATTACTTCCACAATTTTTATCTGATCGCAATCAAATTTTCAAGAATCATAACTACTATAGTAGTTATTGTATATATTCGCAACTCTAGCTTTAAAATTACGCTTGTTATTCGGAAGTGGGCGTGGCAAAAATTTGAAACAAACTTGATCTGCGTGCAAACATAACAAATGCTGTCGAAAAAAAATTAAAGCTCTATCTCTTATAGTCTCTGAGATCCAGTGTTTCATACGGACAGACGGACATGGCTATGTTAGATCGTCTCGGCTGTTGACGCTGATAAAGAATATGTATACTTTATAGGATCGGAGATGCCTCGTTCTACCTGTTACATACATTTCTTGCCGGCACAAAGTTATAATACCCTTCTACCCTATGGGTAGCGGGTATAAAAATAAGAACACTTCAAATCAATAAGTAAGCGGCATAGCACCATTTAACTGTAAACAGACGCTTTCAAAAGCTAACAAAAGGTAGAAAATTACCTAAAGCGCTGGACAACAAAATTGTTATTTTTAAAGCACTTTACAGGAAACATGTTCCAATAGAAGAGCAGGTTATGAAACAGACATCTCAACTTAATGCAAAAGTAAAGAAAGCTTAATTTTTGCCACTTTACAAATATTGATTCAAGTTTTTAAATCAATACTTATTTATTTAGTATTATCTTGGAAATTACTCGTCACATATCGCTCACATTCCCATTTTTATAGCGCAACCGTATTTTTATACCCGTGTCGATCAGAAGATATTGACAAATCTCAAAAGATAAAGGTCGTCAAATATCATAGATATAAAGAAACCATAAACAAGCTAAAAAATGTCAAGTTGAACTAGAACTGCATCTAACATAAATAATATTTTTCGATATTGAAGCGTGAAAATTATTTCTAAAATCGACAAGTGAAATATTTACCCAGAAAGCTAACATTTATTTCATCCTTTCATACTAGTACTTTTAAGTATTTTATTTAATTTTAATTCTCACACTTGAGTATAGAATTTGTAATATTCTTATTACAAGTTTGCAAAGGCAATATTCAAATTAGTTTCCACCGTTTAGAATTATGTATTTGCATATAAAAAAATATATACATACATATGTGCATATCTGAAAACGTTTTATTTACAAGCAAAAATCTTCAACAACGATTCGACTTAAGGTTGCAATTGTCATCACAGGTATCTGACTTCATGCATATGTACATACATATACATATGTATGTATATATAATATATGAAATATGCATGTAAATTCATATTTGATGAATCACGCCAAACAGCAACAGCAATAATAATAACACCAGCAAAAACAGTAACAAAAAAAAACAAGTCAGAAAACTGCAATTAACTGTGCGCTGCGCTCAGATACCGCGCTCAGATATCGCCACAAAATTAAATAATATAAAATAAAATATACATATGTGTATAAAAAAATACGAATATTCATAATATTGAATATGGACAAAATATTAATTCGAAGAGGAATAAAGGGCGTCCATTTTACAATGACGTAGAGAAAATGGATTGTTCATATAAATATACATATGCATATGTAAATGTTGTCCTGTTCCTTACAGCCGAAAAATATATATTTTGTTTTCATAAATCATTGAAGGGAAACTTTAATGATCGAAAACTGAATATTTCCCTTTAGGTGCCATTTGTTTACCGGGTATAAATAACGCGTGTTGTGTCAACGAAAATAAATTTACAGACATACATACATATACATACAAGGTGCGTTCCAAAGTAAACAGGACTTTTAACAAAAAGACAGAACAAATAGCTTTTTCGGCAAAATCAATTTATATTATTCAAAATAGTCTCCTTCTGCTTTAATACAGCTTTTTGCACGGTCCAAAAGCAAGTCGAACGAGTGTTTTAGCTCGTTGCCCGGTATGGCCTCCAGTATGCCGGTGCAAGCCTTTTGAATGGCCTCGACGTCTGCATAACGCTTTCCTTTCATCGGCAAATGCATTTGTCCGAAAAGGTAGAAGTCGCACGGTGCAATATCAGGTGAATACGGGGAGTGGTTGATGGTTAAAATGTGATTTTTGGTCAAATAGTCGGTCCTTCGAATGTTTAATTCTGAGCAATTTTTGGACGTCAGTCAATTTCTGCGGAACAAACCGTGCACACACCCAAATGTTCGGTCAAAATGCGATAAATCGATGTTTTGGAGATGTTAAATTCTATTTCTATTAATTTCAATGATGATTTCGTCTGATTTTTTATGAATTCACGCACAGTTTCGATGGAATTTTCGGTGATCACGGATTTTGGTTGGCCCACATGTTCATCGTCATTTATGTCCTTACGATCACTTTGAAAACGTTGAAACCACTCGTGCACTCTGCTACGGGATAGGCAACCATCGCCATAAACTTGTTTCATCAATTGAAACGTTTCGGTAAAAGTTTTAAAACAAAATTTAGTGTTGGGTTTTTTGTTCGAAGCTCATTCTCGCACCGATGACAAAAACATACTGACACTTAAAAGGCAATAACTTCACTTCCAATAGATGAAATGTCATGAAATTTTTACTGGAAGTCGATAAAGGATAGCAGATTCTAACGCACCAGTTGACATAAATATGGCGCCACCAGAGGGCGCTAGATTCAAAAAGTCCTGTTTACTTTGGAACGCACCATGTACTACTGTGGGCAAAAAATAGTAAGACTTTGTTCATAATTTTAAAATTCTTTATTTATTCGGCCAAATCTATTTCGTCCCCCTCAAAGTAATCCCCCCCCGGCCACAATACACTTTCGCAAATGTTTTTTCCAATCCTCGAAATAGTTGTTAAAGTAGATTTCCGGAATAGCCTGCAATGCGCGATGTCTTCAATTGACTCAAAACGGTTTACCCGGAGCGATCGTTTGAGTTTTTCTGAACAGCCAGAAGTCACACGGAGCTAAATCAGGCGAATACGGTGGTTGTGGGACGATATTGGTTGAATTTTTGGCAAAAAACTCACTAAGAATCAATGCAGTATGAGACGGTGCATTATCGTGATGCAAAAACCAACAGTTGTTGATCCATAGTTTTGGTCTTTTTAGACGAATTGCTTCACGCAAACGACGCATAACGTTCAAATAATAGTCCTTATTAACAGTTTGGCCGGATGGAAGGAATCCATAGTGCGCAACACCACGAAAATCGAAAAAAAAACAAAAAACTGTCATCATGACCTTGATTTTTGAACACCTTTGACGTGCTCTTTCTTGACCCTCCTTGAAGTCTTTGTACCACATATAAATATTTTTTTTGTGACATGGTAGAATCATCGAAGGCCTTTTGCAACATTTTGGAACATTTCGGCACCCGAAATTTTGATTCCGCACACAAAATTTAATGGAACTTCTTTGTTGAATAATTTCACTCATTGTAAAAATCGCCGAATGCACTTTTTGTACTTCAGAAAAACAAGCATATATTAAACACTAATGATTATTTTTATGTGATATTTGGCATAGAAGTTACTGACAGTCTTGCCAACCTAGAAACAAAATATTTCGACGAATGGATTTCCGCACGAAATATAAATTAAAAAGTCTTACTACTTTTTGCCCACAGTAGTACACAAATGAACTTGTGTTTGGATATGTGTGTCGTATTTTTATATATGTTTGTATGTAGTATGAACATACATACATGACCTAAACAGAGTTCAAAATAAGTAAGCAAAAAAAGTGACAACGAAAATTTCTAAAGTAACAAGAATCGAACAAAAAACCGTACAGCCTGAAGACTATGTATATATAGATATAGATATATATATATAGATATTACTACACCGATAAATATTCACACGTTCACAGGCTATTTGTCAAACTTCTGACAACTTTTCGCCTCGGCTTTCCATCGGCATGTTGCGTTTCGCAATTTGTGGGTGGCAAAAGGAAAATAATCGCAGAAAATGGCGAAGTTTAGTTTCGATTTGTGATTTTCGCAACAACTTGTCTTTCAATATTTGAAATCTCTGCTGTTGCCTGACCTCACTTCGCCTTCCCAATTGTCCCAGTTGTGTTTCCCCAATTGTGTTTTAGTAGCAGACAACATAGCAGTTGTCTACCAGTCACGTCATGTGTAGACACAAGACCAGAATAGACATTTCCGCTTCGTTTTGCCGTATACGTGGAACTGATTATTAACGAGACTCGTCAAGTATCAAGTCAGCCAAAGGGAAATTTAAATTTCCCTCGGCTGCGCTGGGGGAATTTGTACTTGACGTGTCTACCAGACAGTCTGGTGTCCAGGTCATGCAGAAAATCTGTGTTTAGATTCTAGTGCGTAGTTCGGAATATGCAAAATAAAAATACGCTCAAAAATATATGCAATAAATAAAATGTTTATTGCACTTCTAATTGAATTTGTTTAAACTAAAACAATGAGTACTTAAAATTATATATTATCTAAACAGTTTTACTTATAACTAAATAATCTAATAGCTAAAAGAAAAAATTAATTTATTTCGGCGTTTTCTATATTCTTCGCCTTGGCAATGCCTTGTAGTTTCTATTTTTATCATCCAACATAGCTCTTTCGTGGTCCTCAAAACTGTAAATATAAATACAAATACAAATATATTTTTTAATTTAAATCAGATTAGTATAGTAGTTTAAAAATATTAACAACTTACCTCTAATTGTTTTATAAAAGACGCGCAGGAAAAAATCAACTTTCTTGTACAGCACTCACAAAACAAATGACGTATGATACACAAAATTGCACAAGTTGAGAAAAGTAGGCGTTAGGGAAATTACGCGTTGCGCTAAGAGGGCGCGTACACCAGACTCATTGCAAGAAGCTGTCTACAAGACGAGTCATCTAGCGATCTACACGACTGTCTGCCAGTCACGGGCATGGCATGCCACGAAACACAATTGGGTTGTAGAATCTCAGCTCCGTATATTAGGCAAAACGAAGCGGAAATGTGCACTGAGTTCCTGTGTCTACACATGACGTGACTGGTAGACAACCGCTATGTTGTCTGCTACTAAAACAAAATTTTGTGGCCGCAGACGCCCTTTCCCTACCCCCTCAAACACCATCTCCGCAACCGCTCCTCTCACATTCTTTCTCCCTCGCCTCTTTTGATGTTTCGTTCTCTTTTTATCCAGCATGCTGCTAATTAAAAAACATGAATTGGCAAAAAGAAGAGGAACGAGAAAAAGCAAAAAAAAAGAACGACAAAAACACCAAATATGTATGTACCCAATTGTGTTTTAGTAGCAGACAACATACAAGATTTCTTTCAGTCACGTCTTGTGTAGACACAAGACGAGAAATGAATTTATCCTTTCAGTTTGCCGTATACGCGGAACTGATTTTCTACAAGAAACGTCAAGTATAAATTCTGCCAAAGGGAAATTTAAATTTCCCTCGGCTGTGCTGGCAGAATTTGTACTTGAACGTTTCTTGTAGAAAATATGTATGTGGTCCAGGTCTTGCAGAAAATCTGTGCTTAGATTCTAGTGCGTAGTTCGGAATATGCAAAATAAAAATACGCTTAAAAATATATGCAGTAAATAAAATGTTTATTGTACTTCAAATTAAATTTATTTAAACTAAAACAATGAGTACTTAAAATTATATATTATCTAAACAGTTTTACTTATAACTAAATAATCTAATAGCTAAAAGAAAAAATTAATTCATTTCGCCGTTTTATATATTCTTCGCCCTGGACAATGCCTTGTAGTTTCTATTTTTATCATCCAACATAACATAGCTCTTTCGTGGCATGAAAAGTAGGCGTTAGGGAAATTACGCGTTGCGCTAAGAGGGCGCGTACACCAGACTCATTGCACGAAGCTTTCTACAAGACGAGTCATCTAGCGATCTACTGGACTGTCTTGCAGTCACGGGCTTGGCATAACACGAAACTTTGCTGTGCTGGGTGCGCCGAAGCCGGAGCCGGCGTCTCTGCCAGCGTTCAGCTGTTGTGGAATTTTCTGCTGTTGGTAATCTCGTCGCAGTCGCCTTCTGCTGCTGCTTCTGGGTAGCCAGCACACACAAACACACACACACACTTAATAATTAAGAAAGTATGTTCATGTGCGAATACATTTATATATGTATGTGTGGTCACCCTTGCAAGGGCAGCCACCCACTCAGCAGCTCTCATTTTGCCCAATAGATGGCGGTAGCAGTCGACGATCAAATTTCTAGCCCAAGTATCATGCATGTGCGTGATAAGAGCTTTAAACACACACACACATGCCACATGCACACACATTACCCAGGCACAGACAATTGCACAATAGCTTATAACTGTGCTTTTGACTTCCAATATGCGGAAGCGTCGACATCGTGTTGTTGTTGTTATTATTATTGCTTTGTTGTTGTTATTATTATTGCCTATAGCTGCATGGGAAAATTTTGCGGCTGGCGCCAACGCAGCCAACAGCAGAAGTAGCACTTGAAAATTTTCGCCGAAGCTTATGGCGTCGTCATGTTGTAAATCTAAGCGAGCATCGGCAATGCGACTTTTTATGTGTGTTGTGTGTGTGACTGAGTGTGCATGTGTTGACACACACAAACACACATGTTTGAATGCATTTACAATTGAACTGAAGTCAACGCCAACGCCAGCGCAAGCAGCAACAACAACAATATCGCCGTCATCGGCATCGGCAGCACTGCAGACAGCTCGACTGTGGCTGGTGCTGTAATCAATTCGCCGGCCAGCCAGACACACGAATGCGCTGCGCCTCAAGGTCGTCGGGATTTGTTAGGATTACGACGAAAATGTCACATGAAGCGACACAAAAGCTTTTTGCTAGGCTTATCAAAACTTTACGTAAAAGCTTTTGGTTCATTGTCTGTCGTGTAAAGCTTATCACAATATCGATATGCAGTTTGATTGTGTGTGTGTGGAGCGCACATTGATAACGACACAAATAAACGAAAGCCAAGATACCGATGACGATGACAATGACGTTGTCAAAGGAGAGCGGCAAGCAAAGCGGTGGAGAGCGTCGCTAAAATTCATAACGGGTTTGCGCTGTTTAGGCAACAAAGCAAAAACAACGACAAAATGTGAAATACGAAAAGGAAAATGAAGTCAGAACACGAAACGCACAAGTAAAGTAGCGTGCAATGAAGCAAAGCAAAAGAAACACAGCGAAACGAAATGAAATGAAAAGAAGAGAAGAGATGGAAATATTAAACAAAAACGAGTTAAAATTACACCAACCTCACGCACACTGGCATGCAAAAGTGAAATAGAATGCGGGAGTATGAGTGAGCGAGCGAGAAATAGAGATAGAGAGAGTGAGTAGGAGCAAACGAACGAACGAACGAACGAACGAACGCACTTGCAATCACTCACGCGACCCGTCAGACAGCCACCACCCGCAGCAGCCAGCCACCCACAAGGCCCCGAGCCAGCAGCAGCAGCAGCGTCGTCGTCGGCAACGACATCGTGCTCTGTCGCAGTTGCTGCGTCGGCAGCGCTGCAGCGTCGTCATCATCTTCGTTTTGCGAATGAAGATATCAATCACCAAAAATCATTGTCCAGCAAAGAGAAAGAGAGAGAGAGAGGGGAAGAAAAGCGGGTGGTACTTAAAGTGTAGCTATTAATGTTAGAATATTCTGAATAACTATGTATGTATATACATATGTATGTATGTACGTGCATACATGTGTATGCATGTATGTACATACCTATGAATGTTTGTATGAATATGTTCACATATGTATGTATGTACATACATATGTATGTCGTTTGTGAAATTGTTGTAAATATACAGAAATATTGTCAAGCACATAAGCGTTTTTAACTACATACATACATATGTACATATGTATATATATACATATTTACACATGCATGTGTATGTACATATGTATGGATGTATGTATGTATGTACATATGTATAACTTCATACATATGTATGTACATGTATGTATGTGTGCATTTATGCGTGCTATATTTTTCGCTGCTCCGCTCCGCTCTCCTCTAGTCTAGCTTTATCGCTGTCACTGTCGCTCGTTAGCAGCCCAGTACAATGGGCGGCCTTGCGCAACGCGCTCGCTTACTCATGCCGCCGCTGCCTGCTCTTTAATCTCGAGAGTCAACAGAGCCCAAAGACTCGCAGTCGATGTGGCAGGCCCCGTTTCGTTGCGGCAGCGGCAGCAGCGGGCACAACAAGTTTTTCAGCAGAGGCGCCGACGGCGATGGCGGTGACATCGACACACACACAAACACACGGTCATACCAGTACATAATATAACACCAAAATCCCTCAAAGCAATCAGCAATTACATCAAAATATTAAGAAATTCATTTAATCATAAAAATGCCTTTTCTATACTGCATGTAAAAAGTAACAACACAACTTTACACAACTGGCTTATCTCTCGCTAGCGCGCTCTCTCTCGCTCTCGCTCTCGCTATCTTTTTCTCTGCCAGCATGTTTCGACTCTGCCGAAGTACCCCCACCACCACCCCCTTGCCCCTTCCACCATCGTAAAACATTTCTTATTTTTTTTCGCACGCTACGTTGTTTCTGCGGCCACTGTGGTTGTTGTTGTTGTAGCTGCCTTCTTTTTTGTTAATTCATTATTGAGGCCAATTGAATTTGTGTGTAGCTGTGTTAGTTTATATGTATGTATATGCGTGTGTGTGAGTGTCGGTGTCTGTGGCTCTGTGTGTGTGTGTGTCTAGCTAGCGGCGTGTTTGAGTGAGTGACGAACTGACGGGCCGACAACAACGACGACGACGACGAACGTTCGCCTTGCCTGCTTTTTGCTTGGCGCGGGCCGGCTGACGAGAGCCTGGCAAGAGACTATGCAACACGTTTAAATATGCGCATCGACGGCTGCCGACGGCAAACGAGCGAACGAACGAACGACACAAAAAAACAACAACAGAAGCAAAGAAGAAAAAAAACACACACAGCTACACACAGCAACAACAAATACACATACACATACACGCATAGCCCAAAATGACGGAGCGCGTTGCGTGGCAGCAGCAGCAGCGACTGCGACAGCGACGCTTTCATGCTTTCTGTATTGGTGAGTAAGCCAATCTGTGTGCACGAGTAAATTGAAAGAAGAAGCAGCGGCAGTAGCAGCTGATGCAGTCGCTGCTATTCGTGTCGGTACGAAGCTTGATGACGACAACAATTCGACTATAGCAAAGTCTAACTGTATGCAAGTACCTACGTATTGGTGTGTGTGTGTGTGTGTGTGTGTGTGTGTGTTTTAACATCGTCGTCGACGCTCGGTTGCTTCGACCCCACCCACTCAGACTCACACACATAAACATGCACACACATAGAGCGCCCGCTAAACGTTTTGCGCGTTGTTCGCTGGTATTTGGTTTTTTTCGTGTCTTCGTGATTCTCTTTATGTGTTCTTTTTTCGCGTCTTTTTATCGTTCTTCGATTGTTCTTATTGCTTGTTGTTTGGGTCAAAAGTTCGCTGCGCCGGCTTGCTTGACATTTGACATGCGCTACGTTGCTACAGCAGCAGCAACAGTTGCTTCACTCACCTGTATGAATTTAGAGCGTTGCCTGTTATGTACATATGTACATATGTATGTATGGTTGTAAGCCTAAAAATTTTGGCTGCAACGTTCACATACACACCAACACAAATAAGCATTTGTAAGTGGGAGTGAGGAAAAATTGGAAACAGAGCTGCTAACATTTCTAGAAGAAAAAGGCCTCTCTTCTCCTGATGGTGAAAGGGGGGAATGTAAGACATACATATGTACATATGTAGTCACTTATATTAAAATGTAAATGTGTGTGTTAGATAATTGAAGACCGAACTTACATACATACATACATATATAAATCTAAGTTTAAAAATATTAAATTTTACTACTTATATTTTAATCTATCATTTGAATTAAGTATAATGCAGAAAATAATTCGTTGTACCTATTATATACAAGTACATATGTATTTCAAAAATTATTTCTAACTTCCTTCGAGAAATATTCCCTTTACTCAGTTTTCAGCTTTCTACCATGATTGATGTTTAAGATGGCTTGAATTAGTGAGAATAATCGCTTTATGAGCAACACTGCCAGCATGCCCCACATAAAAAAGCGAAGCGCAAGCAACTGTATAGCTATTGCCAACTCTAAAAAAAAAACAAGTAAGAAAGCTACAGTCGAGTGTACTCGACTGTGAGATACCCGCTACCCATTTTGAATAAAAGAAATATATTTTGCGGTATTTTTCTCAAAATATACCGAACAGTCTGCAAATATACTAAAAATATACCAAATAATATATTTGGTATATTGATATAGTTCCGCATTCAACATATACCATAGACGGCACAATATACCAGATTATCAGCCAAAGCAACTAAGACCCTTAGTAAGTAGGCGTTTTTGCCCATACAAAAGTATTTCTTTAATAACTTCGACAATTTTTATCTGATCGCAATCAGGAATCATAACTTCTATAGTAGTTATTGAGTATACCAAAATGCGCAACTCTTGCTTTAAAATTACGCTTGTTATTCGTTTTTTTTTTTTGATTTGCGGGGGCGGAAGTGGGCGTGGCAAAAGTTCAAAACAAACTTGATCTGCGTGCAAACATAACAAATGCTGTCGAAAAAATTCTAGCTCTATCTCTTATAGTCTCTGAGATCCAGTGTTTCATACGGACGTACGGACAGACACACAGACGGACATGGCTACATCGTCTCGGCTGTTGACGCTGATCAAGAATATATATACTCTATAGGGTCGGAGATCTACCTGTTACATGTTATAACCGTTCTACCCTATGGGTAGCGGGTATAAAAAAATGGACCCTGTCGCAGACGCCATGCGCAGCTAGAAAGAAAGAAAGAAGATGCTGCTGACACGAAATCCAATGGACGAATGTTCACAACAGCCGAAAATATCAATGGTATACTTTGATGCCAGGTGGCAACGCCAGTCATGGCCATCAAAGGACAATAAATGTTTTTGGTTTCTTCTATTTGTAAATAGAATGAGCTTGTAAACAGCGAAGAGAGGCGCAAAATAAGAAGAGCAGCAGTTCCACATGTGCTCAAATGTGCGGTTTTTCATGTGTTGGGCAGAGGGGTCAGTTGCACTCTCATGAGAAAGAGAGAGAGACAGAGCGTCCGTTGTGTTACTGTGTGCAAGCGAAGGAAAGTGCATGGCGAGCAAATAAAGTGTGTTGTGGGTACGTCTTTCTCCGCCGTTTAAACGCTTTTATTTATTTAGATTGCAATTGCAGCAGCTGCAGCAACAACAACCATGTTAAAAACAAAATAAAAATGATAAGAAGAGATGCGGACAGTGATAATGAAGCTGACTTGTTGACAAAAAACAAAAAAACAAACGTGTAACGCTTCTTCACGCCGTTCGATTAAAGTGCCACGCAGTGCTGCCAATTTGGATTTTTCCCGTCAAAACTGGCTTTTTTTGAAGGCTAAATGCGGGAAAAATTTGTGAATTGCGGGAATTGTGAAAAGCGGGAATTCTAGCCTTTTTAGAAATTCTGTTGGCTTTTTCCCAACTTTTTTTGTGTTGTTAACACAAAAGTACAAAATATGGAAAAGTGGCAGATTTACGATAGTCACTTATAAACAATCCAGAAAATGTGTTGGCTTCTCGAAATACGCTAATTTCATCACACGCTTAGTGTTTCCATTTCAATTTGATCAAGTGGGCCAACATCAGCAACACAAACAAATTTTGGTCTTTAAAGATTCTGGTGAAAACCGGAGATTTTTTGAGTTGGCAACTGTGGCCATCCAAATATTGTGTTTGCCCTGGTCATACGCGATTTCTGGCTATTTGCCAAGTTAACCAATTTAAGGAATGCATTCTAAGCATAAGTTAAAGTATTAATATCAAGCAAAAGATATACTATTAATTTTTATTGTAATTTAGAGAATCGGATTGTGACGGATGGGAAAATGCTGCGTCGACTATGAAGTGCCTATAAAATATCTGCAGATGATAAGCACTAATATGTCATACGCAAATGAGACAGACTAAGAAGATAACGATAAAATAATGCAAATCTTTATCTTTTAAACAAAAATGAACTTAATAAATTGTTATTTTTGAAGACATTTTTTCTCTTTTTTTTTGATACATTTGTTTTTAGCTTTTTTTTTGATTATTTAATAATTTTTTTGAGCTTTTTTCTCCATTCATTCCGTCAAAAACAGCTTTTTTGCTAGTCAAAAGTTGGCAGCACTGGTGCCACGACTTGTGACTCACCACATCACACCACAGCACATCTCACCACACCCAACTAAGCTCACCTTAATCACGCCACGAATTACTCAGAGGCCCCAATAGATAATTGCGCTTTAACGTGCGAACATTTCGATATCTACATTTTATAATTTTTATAACCCGTTTTCCGTTTAAGCAAATCCAAAACTTATGTAACATGTCAATGGAGTTATCTTCGTCTCTATAGAGTAGTTATTCATGGTCAGCATAATTTTAAAATCAAATTAATCTTTAATATTGAATACCATGAATTACGAAAATGTACTTTTAGTGACCCTTGTTTACAATTGGATAAATGAAGATATTATAGATGAGTAACTCCCCCATTTTCGAAAGTGCTAAATGCTAATTTATCTTTCTTAGTAAAACTCCAGTTACATTTTGAAGTGAGACTTCAATAGACGTTTAGTTACACATCATCTTTTAAGAAGAGTTTGGTAAAAAACCAAAAACTATTACTTATTAAATGTAACTTACAATTATTATGAAGAAAATTAATCATTTAATTTAAATATTCTGAGAAATTAAAAATACAATACAATAGTTTTGTTTATAATACATATATGTACATACATATTGTATTTAAATATTTAATTTAGTATTTTTATACCCGCTAGAAGGGTAGAAGGGTATTATAACTTTGTGCCGGCAGGAAATATATGTAACAGGTAGAAGGAGGCATCTCCGACCCTATAAAGTATATATATTCTTGATCAGCATCAACAGCCGAGACGATCTAGCCATGTCCGTCTGTCCGTCTGTGTGTCTGTCCGTATGAACACCTAGATCTCAGAGACTATAAGAGATAAAGCTATAATCTTTTTTCGACAGCATTTGTTATGTTTGCACGCAGATCAAGTTTGTTTTAACAAACTACAGCTTCGAATTTCGGTGTGTACAATAATATCTATAGTAGTTATGATTCCTGAAAATTTGGTTGCGATCAGATAAAAATTGTAGAAGTTATTAAAGAAATACTTTTGTATGGGCAAAAACGCCTACTTACTAGGGGTCTTAGGTGCTTTGGCCGACAATCTGGTATATTGTGCCGTCTATGGTATATTTTGAATGTGGTACTATATCGATATAATATATTATTTGCTATATTTTTAGTATATTTGTTATAATGGTATATTTTGAAAAAATACTGCAATATTTTGCTTTTATTCAAAATGGGTAGCGGGTATTTCACAGTCGAGCACACTCGACTGTAAATTTCTTACTTGTTTTTTTTTTTCAATTATGTAATTTTTCTTCAATTATGTAATAAGATAACTTAAGTCTCGAATATGAGTAGTTTTTTGTTCATTAATTTAAGCTAATTATATTAAGCTAACTACAAAACTATTTTACAATGCCATATAAAAGGTAAGTGAATGTTAAAAAATGCAGATAAGGAAAATTTATATGTATTATGAAGCTTTACAAAATAGAATTCTAGTTCTAGGACACGAGGAAAAATAGCTGCTGAGCTAAAAAAAAGCAGGTGGTTACACTTCCATCCCTAAAATGACAATGAAACCTGCAAGATAAAAATCCACAATCGTATTTTGTTAGGGCAAGGAATTCTTCAATTCTTGATGAGCACAATAGCAGGGTTGACTTAAAAATTTTCACCTCACTTTCTGTGAAAGTCGCAAACGAAAAGAACCACCATATATTTTAGGTGTCTTCACTTTTGAAAAAGTTCTAATGAAATTCTCGAAGTCAAAATGGGCGTAAGTTGTTTTAGATCACTAATCCTTACGAGTTTACTTTTAATTTCATAATACGAACAAACAAAGCCAGTATTTATAATAATTTAACAGATTTCGCAAGTTCATGAGGATTATTATAGATGAAAGTTTGCAAACGGATGCAAGTGAGAACGCGATATTCAATTGCCAAATCAAGCGACCGTTGATCGCCGCTTTCATACTCATACTCGCATATTTATGCGTTCGTTTTGGGGTGTTTTTATTTTTTTGGGTTTGATGATTCGTTATACCGCGATGCGTCCCGATGTTGCGTCGATTTTGCGACAAAGAGAGAGCAAAGAGAGCACACGAATAGATCTATAAGCAAACTAAAAATGACTGAATGGCATACATACATACATATGTATATAATTACATACAACTATACGTACATTGGTAATCTGAATGTTGTCAGACCATGACTATAGCTTCCCAATTGTGTTTTGTTAGTAAGAAATTTCTTACTGTTTGGATTGAGTATGAGTTCTTCAAACTATTGGAAAAAGCAAAACTAAAAATTTATATTATTGAATACCATGACTATTAAAAATGATTAACTAGTGGCATTAAATAAACATATAACATATTTTAAAGAAATGTAAAAAACATTTTCGACTCGCAAAAGATAATTATGAAAATAATATTGCGTATATTGTAATGTCAGATCGAATTGTGGACTTATCAAGCAAGCTCAACTATATACATATGTATGTATTGTACACATGTGTACATACATATGTACATACATATAAATACATATGTATATGTATACAATCAACTAACATATGAAATGAGTAATTTGATAGTTATTTGCAAATTTCCTTACTCGGGACCGGGGACCTTTTTTTTGAAACTGACAAATTGCGAATTTCAAAAGTGATCTCGAAATTGCGCAACTTTTATAGTAATAATACATACAAATAATGAAATTACAAAAATGTGCTCCAAACACAAACCGGAGAGTGGGAGAGCTTTTGTTATTATGAAATGAATATTGTGGGAGAAGTCTGTAAAAGTTGTAGTCTAGAATTGCTTCGTGGAGGGTTCCTCGCACGGTTTGCAGGTGCTTGCTCTTGATTTGTGCTCGGCAAAATTCACGAAACGGCAACACACATGCATACATACACACACACACACACACACACACACACAGAGGCACACACCCCTATTCTCAGAAATATCAATGCCGAAGTATTGGCAGTGTGAAACTAGCAACAACATGGCGAACTACCAATAACTCACACAGCCTTCCCCCAGCCCCTCTCCCCACCGCCCCTCTCCAAAAACAAACCAATATTCACATTAATGGGTGAAGGCGGGCGCGCTCTCTCACTCTCTCACACACGCACACACACAGACAGAGTACGTGTTTAGCTGTGTTTACATAGCAAAGCGCGCACGAAACGGGGCCTCGCTTTAGCGTTGCGGGCTCTTCGGGCTCGACGACGACCGAAAACGACGTTTATCGATGCCTGTGCGTGCTTCAGTGATGCCAATTTGTCCTTTTTCCGGACAGATCTGTCCTGTTTTTAACGCCTTACCCGGAAAAAATTGAAAATCATATCAGCATACCTGAAATCTGTTCTTTTTTTTTAGATTTTTCATAAATCTGTCCTTTTTTTAAATCTAATATTAATTCTTTTTTTTTCTAAAATAGTTGCTCTCGAGCTCCAATTTAAATTTATGACAATTTGTATTATTAAATTAAAAATGCCAAAAGAAAAGTATAAGCAAAAGTTTCGGGATTACTGGCTACTGCAGCCCGATTTTAAAGATTGGATTAGCCGACATAATTCAGACATCAAGTTTAGTGAAACAAAGTAAAATTTGTTTCGAGCTGGTTAAATCTTCAGACTTTTTTCGCTAAGAAGCTGCAAAAGTTATGATATGTATGTTAAAAGCAAAATAATTTCACAATATTCTAATATTCACCTAATAAATTGCGAAAATATTGAAAATACTTCAAAATGTTGGTCAGAAGTGAAGAGGTATCGGGATTCTGCAGGCAACAACCTTTTTTCTATACTTTTTTTTATAATATTTTCATCCAATTTTTCCTGTTTTTTTCTCAATCTGTATTTTTTTCGAAAAAATATTGGCATCACTGCCGTGCTTATGTACATATATAAATAAATATGTACATATGTATGTATGTATGGACATGTGTTTGTGTGTATGTCTGATTTATGATTTTTTTTAATATACATATGTACATACATATGTATGTATGTTCATATACATATGTACATATATGCATAGAGAGTAAAGATTGAGGGGGGAAAAACAGCGTAGTGGGAAGACCCATAGAGCTGACTAATTGGAATGGTGCTGCCAAGCCAAAAGCTGTTGCTTGGAAAATACATATCACATTCATATGGACTTATATATGTATGTACATATATGTATACATACATACATATGTAAATGTGTGCGTAGTCAAATCTAAATTTAGCCAGCAAAAGCTCTGCTCAAAAAGAAAATAGAAAAAAACTGATTTTGACTAAGCGGTGTGAGTGTCAGTGGGAAAGAGAGAATGAGTGAGAGTGAGAGGGGTCAGGTAAGTGTTTGGGCCATAAAACCAAATGTATTTTTATTATTTCTTTGCGCTCGCATTGCTGTTGTAGCTGTTCTTTTTTTTTTTGTTATTTAGGAAATGCACTCAAAGGGCGACCTTTTGTGCTGTGCTGCGCAGCTGACGTCGCAACGCAGCGTTGACGCTTTAGCTGTTTTGCTTTTACCATCGCGTTCGTCGCCACACACACACACACATACACGAAGTGTGTCCGCTCTGTCGACGGCAGCTGTCTTGTCTGCCGCCGCTGCTGCTGCTGCCGCAGCCACTGAGACGTCGACTGAAGCGGGGCCTTTCTTGAGCACACACAGTGCGCGAATAACACGAAAACTTCTTGCATACACTATGATGTAGCGTATGACAGCAAAGTGTGAGCGAGCGAATGCGATGCGAGAGAGGGAAAGAAAGAGAGAGAGAGAAAGGGAACGTGGCTAGAGCCAGGGCCTGCGAACGTGCTGTCGCCATGCTGCATGCCGCACAAATTGTCTATTGCCGGGTGGTGAGGGCGAGGGACGATGCCAAAAATAGAGACGCCCCCGCTCGCTGTTTGCTCTGCTACCACGACTCACACACACACACACACAGCAACGGCACGTTTGACCCACGCTGCAGCCAAGGCAGAGCATAGAGACCCAGAGCCAAAGCCAATGTCCGTTGTCCGACGTCGCCATCAGCTCTAGCTCTATGTGCTCGCATCGCTTCGTACATGGCTTAAGCTTCGCTTCTACAGTGTTAACACACTGGTGATTTCGGGGCCAAAGTGCACATGCTTCAATTGGTGTCTTTCAGCTGCAAAAAGAAAGTTGCGATGCAGTGAAAACTCTAGCATTTAACGCCTCTATAAGTCGGACAGTACTATTGGAGCCTGGTACAGTCTGCGCTTCAAAGAACGAAAGCTAATCTACAAAAGAAAAATTTGTATACATACATATGTATGTACGATATGACGTGTGATTCAATCAATCGACATTTCAAATTGTTGCATACTTTGAATTTTTAAAGTTAAACATTTTCCTCAATGTCTTAATTTCATTTACATTTTAATTAGAATATTAAATGGAGGTTTATGGTATAGTTTAGTAGTCATTCGTTGAAAAGAAAATTTCACATTTCTCATTTTTTCATTATTATTCAATGAAGCTTCGCTCGTTAAGAACTTTGTACCAACTTTTCGAAAGTTCTTCAAAAAGAAAACCATAATTTACTTATGTATGTAAGTATATATTTATATATTATATTATTTTTCCAATATATTATAAATTGAGTAATTGCGCAAACTTTTCGCATTACAGGATACGAACGAATTTTATATGTAGCATTGAATGCAACATACCAAGCTGGTTTGCTGCTTAGTCATAGAGAAAGTGTTGAACAATGTTCATCAGCAATTGCTCCACTGTAACTGTGCCGTTGTAGAGCAGCTTAGCTAGTCGATAGAAGAAGTGCATAAGGGGGTTGCAAGGTGTGCGCTTGGTGGACAGCAGCAAATTCTACAACAAAAGCAGCAGCAACAACAACAGCAATTCGGCACAATGTTCGGTTGCATGCTCGGCGTCGTGTCTCTGCCCGACGTCATAGTCGCAGACTTGTTGTTGTTGTCGTTGCTGCGGCTGCTGCAGCTCTGTGTGTTCTGTATTTCTTTTCGCTCATTATATGAATGTGTGTATGTGTACGTTAGCGTATGCTGCGCTGCCTGCGTCAGCGTCGCCGCTATGTACACACATACACACACGCACAGACAGTTACTCACTCGCACTCACACACACAGACACGTTGGCGCACACATTTTTCAGTTGACTTCGTTGAAATAATTTTCGTAACAACGATCACACTCGTTTGTGTATTGCGAAGACGGGAGGACGTCTCGTCGCAGTCCGCAGAGCAAAAACCAGCGTTTTTTTTAGCGTCGCCTCGTCGTTGTAGGCGGTCGCGTCGCGTCCGCGGTGTATAATCTAAAGCAAAACCAAAAAGAAAATAAAATTAAATTAAAGCACACAAAATAAGAAGTTATAATAGATATATGAATGTGTGTATACATATATATTGTACCTAATATATTGTGTCATATATGAGAAAAGTGACTATGTTGTGTACATTTTTTTCATGTTTTCCTCTTCAACTACACAATGCCCGAAAATTATTGTAAGTGTCAATGAAGCAGAGGTGTACAAATAAATCCAAATTAATTACCTATGTATGAATGAGTGTGTGTGGATTAAAATATTAGCCAGTAAAACCAATGAGAAGAAATAAATTTGCAAAAAAAAAACACGGCACTCTGCCGCTGATACAAACACAACAACAAGCAAGCTGAAACGCATACATTAAACAACAAAAAGTGCGCGCGAAAGAAACAGCATGATATACAAGTAACAACAACAACAAGAAAAACATCAACAACAGCGCAGCACGTTTTGCTGTGTGTGTTTGCGTGTGTGTGTGCGCGCGCCAGTGTTGCCATATCTGTGTCAGCTGAGAGAGTTAACGCATGCCGGGAGAATGACAATGAGAGAAGAGCGACGGCAGCGCTGTATATATGTGTGTGCGTGCGTGTACTATCAATCAATTGGTTTTTTTTTGTTATATTTTCCGATTTGTATTCTTGTGTTTATAACCGAGTTCTTGCTTATTTTTTTTTATACACCTAATTGCAGAGAATGCAAAATGTATTAAAAATTGTCAACACGCAAGGAGCACGCAACTAAATTAAAAGAAAACAGCAAGAAGGCAACAGCAACTAAAGCAAAGTAAAAGAGAGCAGAGAGAGTGCGCAAGTCGACGAGTGAAAGAGAGAGACAGAGAGCAGTCGCCATGTCGAGCAGCGACGACGTGCAGATCACCAGCGTCGTTGACGCCAACGGACAGTCGCTGCCACTGCATGGCAACAGTTTGGGCGGCGCATTGGGACCGCCCGTCAAACAGGAGCGACCCGATGATGCCGAGATCCGCGAGCTAGCCGCCAAAATGAAGGAACAACAGAAGCAACAGGCCGCTCAACAAGCGAGTCGGCAAGCGGCCATGCAGCATGCCAACGGCGGTGGCGGTGGCAATGCAGCCAATGCCGGTGGAGCGATGCAACCGCCGCTGACCAATGGCAATGGACAAACGAATATCATGAGCTATTTGTCGCGGCATCAGAAACTACCCAACGGGACAATGCAAGTGGTGCCAGCGCTGGCAGCCAATGGTCGTGCCAATGGCGCTGTTATCGATAACAACGGGAGCGATAACAACGGCAAAGCGCAAAAAGGGAGTGGAGGGCCATGTGATGAAGAATCGATAAAGGGCCACTTTGGTTGGGCGCAATTTGGCAAAGTATCGATACCCTACATTTATCGGCAATCGGAGAAATATTGCTCGGTGCGCATGATCGAATTGAAATTGCTGGGCAAGTATTTGAATTGCCTGCATCCGGATATTTACTCGAGCTGCACATGCGTGCGCAGCTATTACATAACGGATGCCGAGGCACGCCTCTTCATCGAGATCAATCACAAGCATTGCGACGGCGAATTTGGTCGCGACATTTTCACCCAAAAGGATTTGGTGGTGCGACTCAGCGATGCCTCCAAGTTCTATCAATTCCTGGACATTTGCTATCGCAAGTTGGTTTCAGGCAGCAAGACACCCTCTGAGAAATGCGGCTTTATACGCATCAACAAGGAGTCGGTTGTCCCCTATACAGTGCGCAACAATCAGCAGGTTGTGCCGCTGTTTTACTTCGAGGGCGAAACGGAAAACTTGAAGACCAAGGCGGAGCTGCTCAATGGCTGGGATTTGGCCTATTTAAAGTTCTGCTGCAAGGTGCAAGGCATACGCAACGAGCTTTTCTCCAGCGAAAATGTTGCTGTCATCTCTCTGACAGACATCAAAAGCTATTTTCCCAATGGCACCGAATTCGAGGATTATTGGCCCAGTAAAGTGGTCGATTCCAATCTGCTGATTGGCAATCGAGCCAATGTCAACAACTCGGTCAACTGGACACGTCAACCATCGGCGCCGCCGCCAAAGGTGACAAACAGCGTTAATAGCAATAGTGGCAGCGCCAGTGGCGGCGGTGGCAGCGCCGTTAATGCAAATTCCCAAAAGTCGCAGCAGCAACAACAACAGCATTCCACTGCCATCAGCGCTGCTACGCAACAGCATTTGATGAAGCAACGTGCTGTGGCCGCTGCCGCTGCGGCAGCCAGTGCCAACGGTGTGACCAACTCGGGCAATTTTCCATCGCCCGCTGCAGCAGCGGCCGCCGCGGCGGCGTTCAATTCGCAGGCAGCAGCCGCAGCGGCGGCGGCAATGCTGCAACAGTCGCAGGGCAACACACGCATGCTGACCACGGTGCAGGCTTTAGCCAGCGGAGGCTGGATGAATTCAACGAATAATGTCTCACAGATTCATGCTCAAATGTTGGTGAGTAATTATTATCGCTATGTTTTGTGCAAATATGGAAGGGAGTTTGGAGCACCTTTATTTCATTTTTTCGTTAAAGTTCTATTTGCGAAACATTAAAATTGGACTCTTATAAGCCCCCAGCGCAATAAAAATGTGGGAGAAACAAAATAAGCAGGGGCCACTCGAGTGGAAAAAAGTCCCAAATTGTTTAATTTTTACCATTTTTAAAGATAGAAACATGAAACTTTGTACGTATACTCAAAAAATTAAGATAGAATTTCGCATTTTCGCAATTCGGATTTTTTTTTTCAATTGGACCATGCCTTCCTTCCCGCCCACCTTACCATAAGGCTGCAAAGTTCGATTTTTTTTCTAAAAATTTGATTTGAAATATTTTAATGTAATATATTTAATAAATGTGCACTAAATTTATTCAATTAATATATTTCCAGCAAATTTGCATTTTAAATTTGTTTTGATCCCTGCAAAATTAAATCAAAAATGAGTTTAAGTCCAATATTAAGTTTTGTGACCCCATATCTTGATGCCCAGTTAATAATTTATTCTTCTTCCTTCAACTCCAGGGAATCCTACCCGTAAATTTCGAGTTCACTATCTCCGCCTTCTTCTACCTGGTTGTCATTATAGTCTACACATGCCCCCAATAACATCTCTTGGTAGTTTTTATACCCGCTACCCATAGGGTAGAAGGGTATTATAACTTTGTGCCGGCAAGAAATGTATGTTACAGGTAGATGAGGCCTCTCCGACCCTATAAAGTATATATATTCTTGATCAGTATCAACAGCCGAGACGATCTAGCCATGACCTGGATCTCAGAGACTATTAGAGATAAAGCTATAATTTTTTTTCGACAGCATTTGTTATGTTTGCGCGCAGATCACGTTTGTTTCAAATTTTTGCCACGCCCACTTCCGACCCGCAAATAAAAAAAAATCGAATAACAAGCGTATTTTTAAAGCTGCGAATTTTAACTACAGTATTTATGATTTCTAAAAATTTGATTGCGATCAGATAAAAATTGTAGAAGTTATTAAAGAAATACTTTTGTATGGGCAAAAACGCCTGCTTACTAGGTGTCTTAGTTGATTTGGTCGACAATCTGGTATATTGTGCCGTCTATGGTATATTTTAAATGTGGTACCGTTTGGTGCATTTTTAGTATATTTGTATTTTTCGTATATTAAAAAAATACCACAATATTTTGCTTCTATTCAAAATGGGTAGCGGGTATCTCACTGTCGAGCACACTCGACTGTAACTTTCTTACTTGTTTTTTTTATAGTTTAATCTTTGGCGTTCCTTTAGATTTATTGTTGAAAGCAGTGGATAAGAGGAACCCAATGCTCTCTATTATACACATCTGATATAGTATTCAGGCGGCTGTTTTTTCTTGCATGAGAAAGTATATCGCATTTGTACAATTTTTTGCGCGCTTCTGACGCATTTTTCCAGTACTTTATGCAAAGTTGGAGACATTGGACACCACTCACAAGTATTAACGTATAAGTACATCAAGTACCTACTTTAAGTTTTGATGGGCATACCTCAAACTCACATTATGCAGATTATTAACAGTTTAGTTAATAACAATCAGCTTTAAAATTTACCTCGACTGGCCTAGACTCACAAGTTAGACTCCACAGAATCAAAGATAGATTTTTGTTTGATTTCATATTTGAATACAAAACTCACAGAAAAAATCACAATCGAAAGTTTGTGACAATTTTTTATTAGAGTTTGCCAGATTATAGTCTTTAAATATGGACGAATAACAAAGTACCAACGAAGTCTAAAATTAAAAAAAAGATATGTTTCAGTATTCTTCAAGTATTCTAATTCAGAAAATAAAGTCTATTTAATAAAACGGAACACAAAAAAAAATTTAAAAATGCCAAAATTTGAGACTTTTTGCCCATAGTTCATTCAAAACACTATATTATAGAATTGGGACTTATAATGAGTATAGCTCAAATCGGTATCATAGCAATCTACGCTAGTCCAAACGATTAAAATAAGACAACGACCTCACTGTTCCAATAGCATTCATCGAATGTTATTTTTGCATCCGTTTGAATAGTGAACCTACAGTACAAGTTCTGTAATTTACAATCAAATTCGACTTTGATATACCCTATATCCTTCTATTTTATATATGTAAGTACATATACGATAGTCCAAGTGATTGTTTGCCAGCTCTTATAATCATACACGTTTGTTTCGCTGCTGGAAAGCGTGAATTAATACGTTGGTATGTGTTGCTGTGTGCGCACAAGCTCTTTCTCTCTCTCTCTTTCTCACGCTCTGTCAACATACAATCGCAAACAGACAAGCATGGCTGCATGCGTACGCCTGTGTGAATGTATTTGTGTACGCTTGATATCACAGAAAAAATTCATTAATAAATGCCTTTGAGATTACATTTGTTTTTATTGTTGTGACGGCACAACTGCTTGCATTTTCAAAGCCAATTGACAATGCAAAGAGTGCGAGAAAAAAGAGAGCGTCACTTGGAAAGGAGAGAAGAAGCGTAAGAAACATATTAACAGCCACGTTTGTAATTACACAAATACACACCGAGATAGAGTGAAACACATAAGTATGTGTTTGTATTTCTAGCTGATTTTTTTGTTCACAGTTTGGCAATAGACGTAGCTGTAGCCGTGTAGCAGCTCAGAAACTGGGTCATGTATAGATTGCTATGCGCTCTATCTCACTCTCTCCCTCATACATAGCAACATATAAGCTGTAAATACATACGCATGCATGCACACACGAATATACACATACACATACATACGTGTTCGGCAACCTGTTGAAAGTTTTTTATGTCGCACTCTTACTCTCTCCCACACACACACACACACACACACCCACACCCACCATAACATTCATGACAGTTTTTCACCGTTCTTTTTCTATTTACCCTTCTGTGTTGCAGCAACAAACGCATGCGAATGCAAACCGCGTCGGCCCCTATCGTGAACACCTAAACAACATGATGCTAAGTGGCAACAGTCGGCAAGCGTATACGTACAACAATCCTGCGATTTCCATGTCCTCCGTGAACAGTCACAGTGGGGGCGGCAATGCGCCGCCGCCGTTGGTTCGTTCAGCGGCCGGGCAGAATGCCAATCACATGTAAGTATATTAATTTATTGAAATCGAAGAGCGTGTTGCTATCGATCTGTTACTGCGCGATGTTGAAATCAAAGCAAATTTGCAATTACATCTATATTTTCAATTCGTTTTTGCTACTTACTTTGATTTTGATTTTTTCTTTGCACAATTTATATGATATACATATGTTTTATAACATTTGTTGATTTGATAATTGATTGATTCATTGATTGAGCAATGGTACAAATAAAAAAAAAATAGATTTTTTTTGTGCAGAAATTGTGTTTTTCAAATTTTGTTGTAATTCGTTTATTATGTGTACATTACTTTTTCACTCTAAACTAAGTTGAACATTTTTTATTGCCATTAGGGTGCCACACGAAAAACAAGAAATCAATTTAAACCAGCAGCATTTTTTTTGTTCATCTATTTTCCACCAATTGTTTTTTCATTTTAGTTATAACTAAACAAATCGAGAATTGCATACCGAAATCGGCGTTTGTGCACGCATTTTATTTAATTTTAATAAATATTTTGATTGTGTTGACAATTTTTTGATAAATCTGCTAAAAAATTATGAAAAATAATCGTTACATACATAACTTATTTGCTACCAAAAACGTTTGTCCCAAAGTCACGCTACTACATTATTTTTCGTAATTTTCCAATACTAAACAAAGAACAATTATAATTAATTCCAAGCCAAGAACCTATTTCCATGTTTTTCTAATTGTTGTTGTAGTCAAAACCAAAAACTAAGATTTCTCATCGCATTCGGTATATTACAATAAAAAATGGAAGACTGCCTCAAAGTTCTTAGCGAAATTCATTCAGGGCTTCACTACATTTTATGTTTTTCAAAATATCCACACAAAAAATCAAACACACCTATTTTAAATATTGTTACCAACTTTATCAACTTCAGACAAAAAAAAAACAAGGCCGCATTTAAAAAAAATACATATATTTGGCAAATAGAAAAATGTTCAAATGCCAAAAATCGATATTAACGATATATATGATATATGTATAATTATATATACAAATATACATCCTTAAATAACTGCACCAATTGCGGTAAGAAGCCAAGATTAATGATGACCTGAGAGCATTGGACGCACATTTCCCTATACCCAAATACATACACATACACACCCACACTTACACACACATTTTCACATACACATATATAGAAGCATTTAATCTACCAAATCCATATATGTATATTCACTTTGTAGTTAAATTTTGTATTTTTTTCTCAATGTAGTTTGCATGCCCTCAACTTGGACGCTTTTATATTAATTTCTATTTGTCAAGTTTGCTCCAAAAATCTTGATTGATGGACATATACTTGTAATGCAATGAAATAATAATGAAATATGTACATAAACATACATATGTATGTATGTATATGTACATTCTTACATATATTTCTTTTTCCTTCTCATATGATTATGTATCTTATAATTTGGTTCAATAATCGATCATTTCCGGATATGTTTCTTCTGTTTTTGTATTCTACTATATAATAATATTGCAATGAGATTTTTGAAAAGATACTCGCGCTGATAGTGGAACTACAACATATATTTTGAAAAACATAACTTCGCCCAAAATGAATATTATCAAATATATATATATATATATATATATATATATATATATATATATATTGTAATTAATATAAATATATAAAAATACTGTAAACCATATATATATATATGTATCTATATATATAATTTATGGCTGTGTGTACTGACTACCCCTAATAATTATTGTTGCACTTGAAATTAGAAAGAAAAATAAAATGAACAAACCAATCAAGACTCAAACTCAAAAGACGAGAGCAATTACAATAACATCGAAACAACAACACCAAGAACATATATATATATTTATATTTATATATACAATATGTATATGGAATTTCCCAAAAATTCTGGTGACAGGTATCCCCTCTATGGCAGAGACTCCCATCCACCACAACACAATCCACCACCACAACCCCCGCGGCCACGTGTCCGGCCACAAGAAACGAATCGAAATCACAAGAACCGTTATGTGCACCACAGTTTTAGATACCGAAAGCATCCCACCACACAGTGAGCGAGAGAGAGAGAGAGAGATCAAGATAACATTATATATAATGCGTGTACAACAAGTTGATAATTGGCATACAAGAATTACAAAATTTGTTCAGGCTTAATGCATTTTGCAAGATTTTCATAATTTATATTTCAAAAAATGAGAAATTCAAGACCACGAAATTTAAGATGAAAAATAATCAAGAGTATGCCAGTGTGACCATAGCATTTTCATGGAGATATACTAAATAAAAACATAACATTTTACATATTACTGATCATTAAATGGATAATAAAAATATTGTACTTTTGCCTGATTTTGGCTTTAAAATATACTGTTAAAAAAGGTCACTCTGGTTTTGGTATACCAAAAAATAGTAACAATAATCGCTGTGAAATGTAGACTATAACACATATATAGCAACTTGCAAGTTGCCATAAAATAATATTTATCACATTCACACGCACACAAAACACGAATACATTCACACAAGCTCACACATAAACAAATTCATTAAACATTGCATTTTTGATGTATATAAAAGTACATTCAAGCACACACACACACATTTTACATACCGGTGTGCGTGTGTGTGTTTGCTTGTTAGGTATTAAATGACAATAAGAAGCTTAGCGAAGATTAAGTAATAAAAATAAATGTGTAAAACAGAACCAAAGGCAGTTCAAAGTGTTTTAATCGGCTGAGCAAATAGTATACACTAAAAAAATATAAAACTTGTAGTTGATCAACAATGGCAACACCAAATCACTAAGGTAACGCAGGCAAATACAAATACAAAACAGTGATAGCATCAGCAGGCAGGAGAGCAACGCAGGGTTGTAATTATTTCGATATACTATCGTGTGAGCAGTTAAGATTTGGATATGCAATTCATAACACACATACTACACATATGCATATGTAAGGCTGGAACATAGTTCTATAGCGAGTATAAACAACAAAATTTGAAAAATGCTTAAAATCGAAAACACCACAAAACCAAAACGAAAATAACAACAAAATTTTTACATCAAACAAAAAAAAAAAAAATGGAAATTTTGCAGCCAAGCTTAAAGCGACACTCATGTATTGTATATAATGTTTCTAGGTCAAATGTCGAGCAATCACTGATGCAACAACAACAACAGACACAACAGCAACAACAACGACAACAACACCAAAATAACACATTTAACCATGCACAACACTCCCCAAACACGCACAGTCCACGTAGCCATCACGGCCATGTTCTTGCCAACAATAACAGCAACAATAATAATTCGCATTTGCGCAACTCTTCGTCCTCCTCCTCCACGTCCTCTGCCAATCAAGGTGCCTCAGCAGCTGCTGCTGCAGCGGCTGCCGCAGTTGCTGCCAATATTGGCAGTCTATTTAACAGTCCCTTCAACTACAATTTGCCATCCACACGTGCCGATTACACAAATTTGGCGCTGTGGAATCAGCTGACGCCCGCCGAACGTTTGCTGTTCACACAACAAATGAAGGGCGCCGGCATTGGCATTGGCAGCTTGGGTGGCAACGCTGGCGGCGGCAGCGCTGGCATCGGCGGTGTTGCCAACTGTTTGACAGCTGGCGGCAGTATTGCCAGTGCCTCACAAAAATCGCACAGCAACTTCCCGCCGTTGCCATCGCTGCCCTTGGACACGGATCTGATCACCATGTTGGACTACAACAATCCCAACAAGCAGCAGCAGCAGCAGGCGAGCAATAAAAGCCAGAAGGCATCTAGCAGTGGCACCTTCACAAAACCAACTGTGCCGCCCTTGATACCAGATGAGCATCAACAGCAGCAACAGCAGCAACAACAGCAACAACAACAGCAGCAGCATCATCATCAGTCAAGTGGGAAGCGCCTGCGTGGAGGTGGCGGTGGTGGTGGAAATGGTGGTGGTGGTGGTGGTGGTGGTGTCACCACCATACCATTAAACTCAACACAAGCATTAGAGGATTTCGAAAAGAAATTTAATATGACAGACGAGATGCGTGCCGTCATACACAAAGTTCTGGCGAATCCAGATCTTTCTACGTCAATACAAACGAATGCAAATGCCAACAACAACAGTAGCAATAATAGTAGTAGTAATCATGCCTCCCATCATCCTCCCGTGCCCTCATACATCTCGCCGCCCATGTCGCCGGCAATTGGTGGCACAAATGTAGTGACAACATTGTCGCTGGCATCCAATCCCAATGTGACCATCACACCTCAATTGCCAGGCCACTTTCTGCATTCGCCCTCGAGCTCATGCTCCAGTTCAAGTGCATCCACGACGGCTGCATCGCCGCTGGGCAGCAGCAGTGGCAATAATGCTGCTGCTGCTGCTCCAGCTGCGGGCTCACGTCAAAAGAGTGTCATCTGCTCGACCAAATCCAATTCACTGCCATTGGCGATACTCTCGCTCTCTAGTGGAGCTGGAGGAGGTGGAGGAGGGGGAGGAGGTGCCACTGGTGGTGGTGGCTCCTCTTCGTCGTCAGGGTCAAGGCATAAGCAAGTTGCAACAACAATTAGTGGTGGTTACGGGCGTCAGTCACAACACAGCCATCAGCAGCAGTTTATTGGTAGCCACTTGGTGGACACCAGCATAGGCAGTACAACAATTACACCCAGCACCACGCCCACTGACGTTATCGATTTGTCTTCATCCCGAAGGTCGTTAGCGGCCTCCGCTTTTCATCAGCAGCAGCAACAGCAGCACCATCAGCAGCAGCAACAACAAGCTGCCGCGGCCGTGCAACAACAGCAGCAGCAGCATCAACGCATGTCCGCCGCCTTGGCGCATGCGCAGCATCTACAGAATGGCGGACGTGGCGGTGGCAGCAGCAGCAGTAACAGCGGCGGCGGCTCCGGTTCCAGCGGTGGCGGCAGCGGCTCCTCATCCGGTGGCAGCTCTAATGCCAACAGCGCCTCCATGCATTTGCAGCGGCATGCGGCATTGGCACATGCAGCGGCCGCAAGTGCAGCGGGTGGAGGGGATGGTGGGGCACAGCGATTGTGCGTCATACCCGAGATACCGACGAGCAGCATGAATCTGACGCCTTACAAGGTACAAAGGGTATGCGTGGACAAGCACTTGGTGCCCTGCATCAATATGAAGGCTTTCAATGACTCCGAGCAGCTGATGACGCTCACCGAATTCCAAAAGAACTTCTTTCCCACTGTAGCCCTCGATCACTGCAAGCGACTAATCGAGGCGCTGGGCGTGGAGCTCTACAAGGCAAATCGGTAAGTGAATTGCGCACTACGATTGACGATTATTATTTTTTGTTTACTATTTTCTTTAGCGTATTTCCTTGTTCAAAATAAAATCGTTTTCAATATACTGATGCATTTGATATTTTTGATATTTTTGATATTTTTTAATTTCCACAAATTTTTAATGTTTTTCCGTTCATTAGTGGAACCCAGTTTCAATTAAACTGAACTTTGCTTAATCGGACAATAAAGCCAATGCCAATAAAATCTGCCTTCATCCTAATTTCATAATGGAGAATTAAAAAGAAGCAGCTTTTGCAAATTAGAATAATTTAATCAAAATATAAATTAAGCATATACCAAGAAAGCAAACCTATCGATTGTACAAAACGTATCGGGCTTAAAATCAGAGCACGCAAGTCTATCGATAATTGTATGCTTATCGAACGGCATTCCAATTCGATTAGAATAGGATAACAATTAATATGAATTATTGGATTGAAACTAATTTAGCTTTTCAATGTTATTGTAACCTCCACAGGCGACAGGTGCAAATACTCATGGAGTACGATCGTTCCTACAATGAGAATATGCCACTAGTCCAGGTGCGCGACATTATCAAATATATGACACAGTTGACTTTCATGACACGCCAGTCGGAGCAGCCGCCCTCGAAGCGTACGCGCACGAGCTAGGAATTAAGCTGGGGAGCACAACATTTGCCTAATACTACAACAGCATCAACGACATTAACAGCCACAGAAATCAGCAACAGCAACAGCAACAGCAACAGCATCACAAAAACATCAATAGATACGAATGCCAACAACAAACAAAAGACGTCTGCATCTTCTCATATGGCACACTTGGCACCGCCACCAGCACCACAGCAACATCTGCAGCAGCAGCAGCATCTCCACAGCCATCATAGTCATAGTCAGCAGCAGCAACAACAACAACAGCAGCAGCAGCAACACTATCAGTCACAGTCAGCACACAACAATACATACGAAATGTTGTACTCCCACAACCAACACCCGCAACACTCTCACCCGCAATCGCACCTATTGCAAGAGCTGCAGCCAGCAAGTGCAACAGCAGCAACAACAACAGCTGCACGCCAGCAACATCAACAACAACAGGAGCAGCAACGCCAGCTTAAGAAGCGTCAGCATGCGGAACATAATACCGTAAGCAGCAGCGGCAGCAGTAGCAGCAGCAGCAGTGGCAGCAACAACACCAAGAGGAACAGCAGCAGCAGCGCCGCTGCCGCTGCAAGAACTACAGCGCAGCAAATGGCAGAGGCTGAGCACGCCTATTTGTCAACGCTGTATGGGAAGGCAGCCGCAAATATGCTCAGCCCTCCATTGACCGCAGGCGTTGCGCTGCAGGATCACCGTCAGAGTGGCAACAGCAGTGCTGCCTTTGACTGGAGCAGCGCAAGTGGTGAGCAGCAACAACAGCAGCGTGCTGCTGCACGTCGCTGCCCACCATTGCCGTTGCCACAAGAAGCGACAACAACCGCAACTGCAACAGCAGCAGCAACACGTGTGGCTGCCGTAGCAGCAGCAGCTGTGGCAGCTGAGCGGCAGCAACGTCATGCCATCATGCATCGACGTCACAGCATTTGCGTTGCAGCTGCAGCTGGCATCGCCAGCCTTTCGCCGGCATCCTCAACGAACTCCTCATCGGCAGCTGCGTCGCCAACGGCAGCGGCGGCGGCGTTGGCAGCTGCCTCGTATTATGGCGCCTTCTCGGCGCCATATCACCATATGAGCGCTGCGGCGGCCGCAGCAGCCGCACATCATCATGCCCATGGGCAACCGTCGCCGACGATTTATCCGCCGACACCGCCGCCATCGGCGCCGTGGGTGCATCCCTGGTATGCAGGCGATGCGTTCTGAATCTGAAACAACCATTGTCCGTGATCATATATATACATATATATGATATGCTCCATTGTAAATTGTAGTATATGCCTAAGTTTATTTATTAATTTCGCTTTTTTATTTTTTTTTTTTTAGCGCGTAAGTAGGTTAACTAATTTCTGGGCATCATATGTCGCAAGAGTAATCGTGTTAATCGATACCTAGTGAAAAAGTATCAATGACAGCGCTCGCAAAACTACAGTAAATCACAGCATATTTCAACTACCACCAAATTTTTGGGCGAGTATATCCATTATTTAAAGCTATGACGTCATTTTGCTTCACAATTGTGGTTCACGGACCCATTTTGTAAAGTATGCGTGTCTCTTGAGATCTAAAGCTTAAAATATCCTAAATCTATCTTCTAAACATTGAAAATACTATACACAAAGCAATAGATCAATGCAGAACCGTTATTTTTATACTTGGGACTTGTTTTTCGAGCATAGTAAACAAAAAGTTAAAGTCTTATGTTAAAACATTAAATTAAAATCCTGCGATTAAATTAATTGAATGCCTCTTTTAGTTTGGCCAGTATACTGATTCAAATTTGTCGGCTGATGATGGTTGAAATAGGCTGTGATACACTGAATATATACAAAGAACTTAAGCCTAAAAATATCAATAATTTTCGCTTTTCATAATTTTTAAATTTTCCAAAACTTTACTGAGAAGGAACTCAAAGAACTGATTACATTAAAGAAAACCACAGCAACTAAAACAATAACAAATTTCAACTTGTTTCAAGGTCAGCACACTTGCACTCTCACACAATCACACTCACACATATGCAAGTTTAAATTATTAAAAATTCGATTTTGTTTTCAAAGCGCGCTGTCCGCTCGAAACAACTTAAAAATAAAAAGAACAGCAACAAATATTGCTCGTCGCTGGCGTCAAACTCGACTGCATTAATTATAACAAAAGCAAACAAATCTTTTTTTTTTTGTTAGTAATATACAAACATATATATATGTGCACATACATATACATATAAAGTCATTAACTTGTAATTGTAAGCAAGAAATTAAATTTCTTGTATCCTCCTATTCATTAAATCAAATCAAATGTATAAACTAATTCATTCAGATTACGATGGGCATTTGCCCCAACAACGTTGAAGATGTTCCATATAAGAAAGAAAAACAAAAAACAAAACAATGCAAGGAAAAAAATAACAAAAAACTACTTATGTACTTTGTAAATGAGAAAAGTTTCCAAATCTTAGCATTATTCTAAAAAATACACAAAAACTATACACAACAAAGAAATGAAAAATGACTAACAAAATGCAAAATATGTTTAAAACATAAAAAAAAAACAAAACAAAACAATGCTTATGTTAAAAAAAAACTGTATGTATCTAAAAAAAAATTACATACATACACATGAAATATGCGTACTTGTATATGTGTATGATTTACGTAAATAATATCCGTTTTATGGATTATTTTTGGCAAAGAACAAGCTGCAGATCATAGAACATATTTATTTGTATTATTACACTTAAAATTAATATTAATTCAATCAATATTTTAGACGTTAAATATATATATAAATATATATTTATATATGTATACATTATTTTGTGCTGTTATTAAATTAGATAATGGGATATGATTTAAAAGTATTTTTTTCATTTCAATTTCAGATCACAGCAGTTTCATATTTACCATACAGATATAGACATGCATACAGACATATATAGATACATTAAGATATTCAAGTATGTATACATATATGTTATGTTACGTATTTTAATTGTTAGTTGAAGCCGTCAAAGTATTTGTAATTAATTATTTCTGTTTATTTATGTTTGAATATGAAAAGCCAACAGAAATAAAGAAAAACTCCATATAAACAAATCCAAGCAAAATAAATGAAGCAAAATAAATTTGAAAACAAAATCCTAAACATAAGTTTTATTTTTACGCTTGGTGTGTAGGCTGATAGGCGGGATTAATTTAAATATTGACTGACATTTGAATGGTGGCCAGTGTGTACACAATGAAGTTTGTGTGCTTTTATGGTCACATGCAACTCTGCATTATGTTTTTGACAGTGTGACCACCGAAGTGCACTGGCGTCATACCATAAAATAGCAGCTCGACCAAGCACATTGATTTAGGTATATTCTGAAATGAAATTTGCGGTCACACTGCAGCCAACAAAACATTCATATAAATAATAATAAAGCGCAGCGCACGGCCCTGAGGCGTCGCTAAAACAACGTCAACGCAATGGGTTTTCCGCGTATTCTGAGCAAAAATAACAAGATATATACGAAATTGGGCGAGTTCTGTTTGTCGGGCGACAGTTTCTGGATTGTCTGCCACACTTGTCAGGAAGAGTTGCAAACGCAGGACGCCTTCTGGAAGCACATACAAGATGAGCACAACTTTCTGCATGGGGTTGCCAAGGTAAGTCCTCTGCAGTCCAACTCGCTGCGCACGATTGCAGCGCCAGAATGGTGCGACAAGTTGAAAATTGCTACTGTTCACCACTTACTGAAAATGCGATTTGTTTTGGCGCCCAAAATCCAAACAACTAATGTCTATTTGTCTTCGACAGGAGCACAGTCGTACCTCTAGCTATTGCTTGACGGACGTGGAGGCAGCGGCGGCCACCAGCGGTGCCACAACGTCGCAGGCAGGGCCGGGCACTGTGACGGCGGTGTCGGTACCGCTGGCGCTGTACCATTGTGCCACCAAATACAGTGAGGAGGAGCAACGTGAGGTGGCAGCCGCTGTGGAGATGCATGAGACACAACAACAGCAGCAGCAACAACAACAACAACAACAGCAGCAGCAACATCAACAACAACATCTGCAGCAGCAGCATCGCGAGGCCAAAGACTTGGCTGAGCTGCACGCTGTGGCAACAGCAGCAGCGGCTGCCGCCGCCGGCGGCGATGGCAGCTCGCGCAACAGCAATAGCAATAATAATAACAACAACAACGGCAGCAGCGGCATCGATATCAAAGTGGAGCCCAGCAGTCTGGTCACGCTGACAACCGAAATGCAGGCAGCTGCTGCTGCAGCAGCGGCGGCGGCGGCGGCAGCCAACAGCACCACCATCTACCATCTGTCGCAAGTGGTGCCAGCGCCGCCGCCACCGCCACCCACACCGAATTTCGTCAATGTAGGCACCTCCACCAATGCCACCAGCAACAGCAGCAGCAGCAACAACAACATCAACAACAACAGCAGTAGCGGCAACACTGTCTGCTCAACGCCCCCGCATGCCGTTCAACTAGCTGGTCCCGTTCCCTTGCCCGTTCCCGTTGCCAGCAGCAATCCCGTGATGCAACAGGCATGCAACACGCTGGGCATGCCGCTGCTCACGACGCAAACGGACCTTGCCCCCAAGGACTCGAACAGCACAACGGCGAGTGCCAGCAGTGCGGTGTCCTCGGATGACGGCGAGCGTTGGTACATCTGCGATTATGGTGCATGTGGCTTGAAATTTAAATACAAGTCGCGCATGGAACTGCATCGCGTGGTGCATAGTAAGGAGCGGCGTTTCAACTGTGATATGTGCAGCGCCTCCTTCAAGCAGTCGTGTAATCTGTCCACGCATCGCAAAAAGAAGCACGCGCTTAGGGGCATCAAAAGCGATCTGTTGCCGCAGCGCTTCTAGGCAGCGCTTCCCATCAGTGCAATTAATGTGCAGTGTAGTTGTCATCTCTTCCCGCATCCCCAAATCCTCAATCCCTAAATCCCCAATTCCCGATTTCTTTTGTACGCGTTTATTTCTTAATTAAGCCACAAAGTTATGAATATCGATTTAAATTTAGCATACAACTATACTATACTATATAGATAGTACTGCACAAGCACTCACGTACGTCTATAGTTATAGATATGTGTAAAGTGTTTATCCCCCTCCCTCTCCCAATAGACGCTAGGCAGTGTGTAAAGTGAGGTTATGTTAACCTCAACGGGCAATTAGCTGGGCCTGCGAATTGGTTTGACGTACTTAAGCCGATTTCAGACTATGCTACAATATACAATATATATATATATATATATAAGTTTACAAAAACACACATACATACATATGTTACGATCTAGATGTACATTCAATTTTTATGTAGTAGTTAAGATGAATTTTTCGGGGAAGCAATTTAACGTTAAGTTAAGTCACCATTATACTTTTAAGCAGCCATCTTGAAAGTGAAAAACAAAAGATAACCAGTTTTAAAACCAATAGTCAGTTGTTAGCAATTGCTTAGTACATAAATGCATATAGAAAAAACATATATAATTATATAACAAAACGATCGATCAATCCAACAACGACAACAACAACAAAAATACATACCTTACTGATTGTTCAACGATAATTCCTGCATTGTTTTTCTTCTTTTCCACTCTTATACAGAAAAATTGCAAATTCCCATGGAAATTAAATTCCTTATATATAAAATGAGAGGTTTGTGTCCAAGCTATAACGACTGGTTCATGAATGAGTGGTGTCAAAATTCAAAACAGCTAAATTCAGGCGAAATCAATTTTGAAATTTGCCCGATGAATCCTGCTATAAAATCCAGGCAAGTCTAAAAAAAGGTGACGCCATAATATTGTACGGTTCGGGGTTTCGCTAAGGATTCTGTACCGGCAAGTGTAATTTATAGCAATTTATGTTCGGGCGAATCTAAAAAATTAAAATAAATGCGAACCACCTGCTTTGCACAAATTTTATAGCTTGTAATATTATAAATTAGCGGACAATTCGTTGAGCACGCTTCAAAACCTCAACGAATAATTAGTGGGAATTGCGAGATAATTACCCAAAAGTCATATTTAGGCAATTATACAATATCGATTGATATTAATCGTTTAGTTTTGTTGTTGATTATTTTTATACCCGCTACCCATAGGGTAGAAGGGTATTATAACTTTGTGCCGGCAGGAAATGTATGTAACAGGTAGAAGGAGGCATCTCCGACCCTATAAAGTATATATATTCTTGATCAGCGTCAACAGCCGAGACGATATAGCCATGTCCGTCTGTCCGTCTGTCCGTATGAACACCTAGATCTCAGAGACTATAAGAGATAGAGCTATAATTTTTTTCGACAGCATTTGTTATGTTTGCACGCAGATCAAGTTTGTTTCAAATTTTTGCCACGCCCACTTCCGCCCCTGCAAATCAAAAAAAACGAATAACAAGCGTAATTTTAAAGCTAGAGTTACGAATTTTGGTATATACAGTAATAGCTATAGTAGTTATGATCCCTGAAAATTTGGTTGCGATCAGAAAAAAATTGTGGAAGTAATTAAAGAAATACTTTTGTATGGGCAAAAACGCCTACTTACTATGGGTCTGAGTTGCTTTGGCCGACAATCTGGTATATTGTGCCGTCTATGGTATATTTTGAATGCGGTACTATATCGATATACCAAATATACCATTTGGTATATTTTTTTAGTATTTTTGCAGTATATTTGGTATACTTTGAGAATAATACCGCAAAATATATTGCTTTTATTCAAAATGGGTAGCGGGTATCTCACAGTCGAGTACACTCGACTGTAGCTTTCTTACTTGTTGAAATTTGAGTCACTAAAATACTTAACTAAACTGTTTGGTATTGATATGAACTTTAATTTGAACAATTATAAGGTTCGAATTTAAGTGAATAATGACATCTCAATATATGGGTAATTCCAAAACGGAATTTGTCCCGTGCGAGACTCTTTACATTGAAAATAACATAAACTGAAACAATTTTGAAAATAAGAAAAGTTTATTTTGATAGCTCTAGATAAGTACTTTAATTAGAGCTAAGAATGGTTTTGGAATTTTTTTTCTGTTTTGTTTTCTGATGTGATAATTGCAAAAATTAACCGATTCGTACGCAAAACCAAAAAATGAACGAAATTATATATTTTATCGGAAAACAGATCAAGTTCCTAAAATCAATCTTAGCTCTAAATATAGTGCTTATCTAGAGCTTTAAGAATAACATCCACTTATTTTTAAAATTGTTTCAGTTTATGTTATTTTCACTGCAGTGAACTGTAAAAGTCTCGCACGGGACAAAATTTCGCCATGGAATTACCCATATGCACATACTACATCTCCCTCCTTTTGAAAAATAGCGTAACGAGAGATATTTTATTTAAATTTATTAATTAACGTTTTTATTTACTTATATTTTTATATATTTATATTTACACATCTTGTATAATATCTTTAAAAAAAATTGTTTTCTTTTTTTTTTAATATTAGTTTTTTTGTATAATTGGCTTAAGAATTAGTTTTTTTTTCTTTTATGAATTAACAATTTTTAACCTATCTTTATGGACTATTTGTTTTGATGCATTTTGACATTCATCAGTCCATTCAAATGGAACATTATTCTTATTCAATCTTGTTATATGCCTAGAATAATCGGCAAAATTTTTGATGATTCGTCTGTAGTAATTACAAAATGCAATGAAACGTCTAGCGTTGTCAGAGTCATGTGGCACTGGATAATTTAATATGACATTAAACTTTTTGTCATCAGCAAGATTCCCTTATCTGTACATTTATGTCCCAAAAATGTGACTCCATACATAAAATTGAAAAAAACAAGTAAGAAAGCTACAGTCGAGTGTACTCGACTGTGAGATACCCGCTACCCATTTTGAATAAAAGCAATATATTTTGCGGTATTATTCTCAAAGTATACCAAATATACTGCAAAAATACTAAAAAATATACCAAATGGTATATTTGGTATATCGATATAGTACCGCATTCAAAATATACCATAGACGGCACAATATACCAGATTGTCGGCCAAAGCAACTCAGACCCATAGTAAGTAGGCGTTTTTGCCCATACAAAAGTATTTCTTTAATTACTTCCACAATTTTTTTCTGATCGCAACCAAATTTTCAGGGATCATAACTACTATAGCTATTACTGTATATACCAAAATTCGTAACTCTAGCTTTAAAATTACGCTTGTTATTCGTTTTTTTTGATTTGCAGGGGCGGAAGTGGGCGTGGCAAAAATTTGAAACAAACTTGATCTGCGTGCAAACATAACAAATGCTGTCGAAAAAAAATTATAGCTCTATCTCTTATAGTCTCTGAGATCTAGGTGTTCATACGGACAGACGGACAGACGGACAGACGAACATGGCTATATCGTCTCGGCTGTTGACGCTGATCAAGAATATATATACTTTATAGGGTCGGAGATGCCTCCTTCTACCTGTTACATACATTTCCTGCCGGCACAAAGTTATAATACCCTTCTACCCTATGGGTAGCGGGTATAAAAAATGAACATTTTTCAGGATGCAGCTTTAAGTTGTGTTTCCTACACATGTCAAAAACACTAATTAAATTGTTAAGCATGTGTTTTTCGGAACAACCGATTACTATTAAATCATCCATTTAAAGAAATGCTTGTGATGGTTCAAGTCCAGAGAATGCAATAGTAATCATTCTTTGGAAGGAATTTGGCGCTATTGTTAGTCCAAATGGCAATCGTTGTTGCTCTTTCTAGTTGATCTAAGATATCATCGATCCTAGGAAGTGGAAATTTGTCTGATAGTAATTTTTTTTTTATTAATTTGACGATAGTCAATTACTTATCGCCATTTTTTCTTTTCATTATCTATGGATTTCTTTGGTACTAGTAAAAGTGGACTGTTGTATTCTGAGACTGAAGGCTCAACTATTCTATCTTTAATAAATTTATCGACTTGAGCTTGAATTTCGTCTTTTTGAATATGGAGATTTCTATAATTTTTTTATATATACAGGTTCATCATCTTTTAACCTTAGTTTCTGCTTATAACAATTATTGGATTGGTTCGGTATTAAGTCCAAATATATCTGTGTATTTACAATAAAGTTGTTTTAATTGTTTATTAAATAGTTTAGAAAAATTTTTAATTAATTTTGACATTACATTGTTCATTATAGTTTCATTATTTCGGATATATCGTAATTGGCTAATGGTTCATAATTCAACTTGTTTATATTAATCATTTGATCGGTACTAGTTGTATTTAGTAAACGGACGAATGCATTTGCAGTTGTTACGACCGTGTTTGCTGCATAAATACCAGGTTGAATTTTCTGGTTCGGAATTAAAATGCTATCTTCATTTGAAGTTAACTCGATTTTTCGGACGACTTCGGATCTTGCTGGTACTATTGTATTGTTACCAGCATAGCTTGCAAATAACTGTCGACCGTTTTTTTTGTTGTGCTCTCGTTGCGAGCACAAGCGAAAAAGTTCGTACTCTTTCGCTCTCGCTCTGAGCAAGAGACTTTTGCTGTCTTCATTTCTGTTTTCTGTTGAGCGCTTTTCGTTGAGCTCTTTGTATTTCGGTCGTTCAATGAGCAGTGCGTAAAGAGCGGAACGAGAAACGCTCGCACAAAGAGAGTCAGCAAAAGACCGATTGACCGAAAAACTCAACGCAAACGGTCTTCACACTTACTTTCGTTGTTGTTGCGTTCGTTTTGCAGACGAAATACAGTAGAATCCGGTTATAGCGACTTTCAAGGGACCGTCGTTATATCCGGAAGACCCACTAACCAAAAGGAGAAAAATAAAATTTTGTTTATTTTATAGTTGCCATAGGTTTTTTAAATACAATTAATTAATGTTTTAATCAATTTTATTTGTATGGGTCGTTCGAGTTTTCGTCACAATAACCGGACGGACACTATAAGCGGCTTCGTTATAACCGGATTCTACTGTATTTCGTCTGCAAAACGAACGCTTCAAGATTTGCTTGCCTATGCGTGTGAATGTATACCAATACATACGCAAAAGACTTTTATTTTCACTGAATACGACAAAACGGTCTTGGAACTAGAGGTGGGCGCGGGCCTGTATTTTGAGGCCCGGGCACGCACGAAAACAAACTCTTTTTTGAGAGGCCTCGCCCGGCCAAACACGAAACTTTTTCATCAAGGCCCGAGCCCGGCCCGGCCCGGCACGGCCCGGCACGAAACTTATTTACACATATAAGAAAACATTATTGCCATTACAATTAACGCAATCGAAAAGCTTCCACACTTCACTCCTGCCCTTTTCATTTTGTATAAGTTTTACACATTCACTTTTTTTATTTACAGCGTTCTGAATTGTTTGTCGCGACATTTTTATTTTTCACAGATTTGCTAATTTTACAATAAGCCGCCAAATTTAGTGATGTGCAAACAAATAAAATATTGTATACAAATGGCGGTTCTAATGCGATCAAATCAAAATTTTTTTCGGGCCTATTTCGGGTTTTTACGGGCCGGGCCTTTTTGCTAAGGCCCGGGCCCGCACGAAGCCCGTACGAATCTTAATTTTAGGGCCCGGGCCCGCCCGAACCCGCTCCGGGCCTGTGTAAGCCCGCGGGCCACGAAAAAAAGCCCGGCCCATGCCCACCTCTACTTGGAACAACCGAAACAAAACAGAATAGAAAAAAAGGGTTTCGGTCTGAGCGCGAGCGATCTTATTCAAGAACCCATAAAACGGTTGCTCTCTGAGTCTTTTCGTAAAGTGTCAGAGAGAGAGACACTTATTTGCGGACAACGGTCGACAGTTATTTGCAAGCTCTGGTTACCAGAGCTGTAATTTATTGGAAAATATATAGGATAGTTTAGATTGTCTGGGGTTATTATGACCAGATCTTTTGAAGGTGTGAAATCTAACTGACAATTATATTTTTTAATAAAATCTATTCATAAAATTCCATCACACGGTATAGAAAAAGTTGATTCGACAATATGGAAGTGGTGTGGAATTACATATTTACTAGTTTGTATTTCTAAAGATGTCAGTCCTTTAGATTCAATTAATCCTTGATTGATTCCCTGAATATTTATTTTGTTGTCAGTGCTTATATTATTGAAAGTGTCAGAATTGTCTTTTAACAAAGATATATCTGCACCAGTATCTATCAAAAATATTAATTTATTGCCTGTTGCTACGTTTGTGAATATTACGAATATATTTACACTAAGATTAATCAAATGAACCTTTTCACTGTTTATTGCTGTGTACCTAAGGTCTGTTGTACGTTTCCCGAAACATTCTGGGCAATTCTCACATTATTGTTATTGCCATTATTATTGTTGTGGCCCCATTTTGAGTTACCTCGGCCTCTAGAGTTTTCTCTATATTGGCCTCTATTTCTGTTATTGCCATTATTATTATAATTATTATTGTATATATTACCATTGTTTTGGTAATTTCCACGATAGTTTCCGCGGTTATACCCTCGAATGGGTCCATATCTTTTGCATATATAATATGTAGGACCGTATTTGGATGTCCTACTGCGTCTGTGCAACTATCGACGAAAACAGTTGTAATTTCACTCATTGTATTGAAATTTCGTGATTTCATTACAGATCTAACTTCGTCGAATGTGCTGTTTGCTATGATTGATTTTACAGCAACTTGTAGGCTAAGTTCCTCGGCATATTCTTGCGGTACACCGTGAATCATATGTGCTGATTGCAAAGCCGTTGTCAATTGTTCAACTTCTTGAATATATTGACTTGCTGACTTGTGCTTTTGCTGAAGATTGAATAATTTAGCGGATAATGCTTTAGCTGACTCGCCCTTTATACCGCTTTTTAGTTGGTTGATTATGGTCACTATGGTTTGTTCATTATTGATTAGATTTCGAACATGGCCTTTGAGTCTAGTTTTTATTAGGCTGACTGCAATAGTTTCATGTGCTCCTTTTAGTGAATCCACTAAACTAAGAGCATCAAGGAAACTTTGTAGATTTTCAGACCTTCCGTCAAACTCTGTTATGAATGAAGAGGCTAGTTTAAGAAATTCGACTTGTGTCATGGCCATATTTGGATTTTTATACCCGCTACCCATAGGGTAGAAGGGTATTATAACTTTGTGCCGGCAGGAAATGTATGTAACAGGTAGAACGAGGCATCTCCGACCCTATAAAGTATATATATTCTTGATCAGCGTCAACAGCCGAGATGATCTAGCCATGTCCGTCTGTCCGTCTGTGTCTGTCCGTCCGTCCGTATGAACACCTAGATCTCAAAAACTATAAGAGATAGAGCTATAATTTTTTTTTTCGACAGCATTTGTTATGTTTGCACGCAGATCAAGTTTGTTTCAAATTCTTGCCACGCCCACTTCCGCCCCCGCAAATCAAAAAAATCGAATAACAAGCGTTTAAAGCTAAAGCTGCGAATTTTGGTATATACAATAATAACTATAGTAGTTATGATTCCTGAAAATTTGGTTGCGATCAGATAAAAATTGTGGAAGTTATTAAAGAAATACTTTTGTATGGGCAAAAACGCCTACTTACTAGGGATCTGAGTTGCTTTGGCCGACGATCTAGCACATTGTGCCGTCTATGGTATATTTTGAATGGTGTACTATATCGATATACCAAACATACCATTTGGTATATTCTTAGTATTTTTTAGTATATTTGCAGTATATTTGGTATATTTTGAGAATAATACCGCTTTTAATCAAATTGGGTAGCGGGTATCTCACAGTCGAGTAAACTCGACTGTGGCTTTCTTACTTGTTACAGGTTTGTTTAGACCGATTTTTTGAGCAGAGGCATTGGAGTATTGCTTAGAACTTTCAAGAAATTGGTTCATGGATGGTGAAACTGAAATGTCCTCAAATGCTGTATCAAATTGCTGGTATTTCCAGATGTTTTGAGGACCTTTACACATTGCGTACAAGACGCGGTTTGATTTGTTCCCTTCTTCAAAAAATTCCAAACTTTTGAAATTTGTTCCTTGCACTTCGAACTTGAAATGGAGTTTTCTTCGTTTTCCACGTTGCCCTACACATTCGATGTTATTGTAAAAAAAAAATCTTAATTTTGTGAGGTAGTTGTCTAATGACAATTAAAGTTGCAAAAAACACCTGATTACCACAAAATCAAAACATCAGCTGATGCGCCAAAGCCTTAATTAAGTTGGCAAGGCTACTTAGCATAGCTCAACTGTTAGACCTCTGTTGAGTCTATCGAACGAGGAGAATTTCACCGATCCACACAGAGATGCTTTGAGCACCCACTAAGGGTAGCCAACTTCACTTTTTCAACTTTTTTCGCTGAGAACTAACGCATTATAACAGACAGCAAATTAGAAAAAAAGGAGAAAAACAGATAAAATCGTTCTTTAAATAAGAAAATAATACAAAGCTTTTGGCATCCAAAGTTCCCTTTTGTCCCCAACCTTGAGTGGCCGTTTCTATTAAAGAAATTGAAGGTGTTAAATTTTTTCTTATAATCTTGGCCACTGATTGGTAAGTTGTCTCATTCTGTATGGACCTTGCTATAAAAATGTTATTTTATACAGTTAATTGGTCATACTGCTGGCAATTGCAGACGCTAGACCCTCCATTCAGTGGAATAGGTGTTGCACATTGCGTTCCCCGCCTCCCCCCTATTGAACAGGTGCCACGTGCCAATCACAGGCGGATATTCACCCGAACCTACAGGCCATAAGGGGGTGTTAGTGAAGGCAGCGAATCTCGCTGCGGACAGCCAACTAGAGCGAAATAAAGATAATAATCTAGGCAGCGAAACTTCGCTGCACCGATAAAGGTTATTCGATAGCGGCTCGGCAAAGGCGATAATAGAGACGTTCTAAGGAGCGTAGATCCTCCGGAGAGAGGTCTACGACTCCACCAAAACCAACACCAGCACTATCTGCAGTGGATTGTTTTCTTGTGTAAATCGCACCAAGAATGCCAACATGGTTTCATAAAAACAAAAGAAAAATAAATGAAATTGAATTTGTAATCAGAGCTTGTCAAATCAACTAACTCATTTTTTTCGACTTTTATACAGCCAACATGGAGTACATAGGGATTCGATAGCCTGATACTTTATCATCTTTCACAGCTATCATCAAGAATCGATGGAAAGTGCGTATGTACGGCATAGCCGTATGTAAAATCCTAGTTGATTGGGGGTTGTGATTGTGGGGCTCTCGATTCCGTGTTGGTCCGTGTTGGTTATATTTTTTTATTATTAAGTCATGAAGACAAATAATTGAGAAAATTAACGTAACGTAACGATTAAGAAAACACAATTAACTAAGCACTATTATTCAATACAGAAATTTATAAACAATATGAAGAATGTTTATTAAAATAATGTAGAAGTATAATATGGAGCAGAAAACAATTATGTGTTAAGCTTTTGATTTTTAATTGGGCATGGATATGCGAGCTTGAAGGTTGATGCGAAATGAGTACTGTCCCTCTCCCCGAATTTTTCACTCTGTCTACTCTTTAATTTATGATGACTTACTCCCCACTCGAAGCCAACGACCCACCCCAGCCCTGAACTAAGCCGGCAAGTTAGCTAGACAGAGCAGGCTTAGACGAGTAGAATGTGTAATTATTTGCGGAATACGAATGGTAAAAAAAATAAAACAACGATTTTATTTAATTTACTTATAGACAAACTTTATTGGCATTTATAAGAAAGCGGGCTACGCGTCTTAACTTCACAATATGCTGAGCTTTAACATGAAATTTCTTATTGCGATTTAAAGCTAACATATATGTATTGTTTGGTGTATATCTTAGTACTTTAATGCCTCAAGTTGCAAGTGGAAAATTTTAATTGACTTTGGACTTTTGAAAGTGGCATGATTACAAATGCAATAGGATATTCTTGTTTGTGACAATTGGTCGCCGGCGCGACGAGTTTATGTTTATAATATGATCTGTAATTATTATGTGAAGCTGTTTTGGAGTTAGGGAAAATTACGAGACGACGATAATCGATGTTGGAAAATAGAATATCGATGTTGCAAAATGTTTGGATCTACCCATTCTAGATCGAGTGTTAGATTGTGCAGCGAGTCCAGTGAGATGTCCGTTTCAGAGGATCACCCAAGAGGGAAAAGATGCAGACGGCTGCGAAACAGGGCTGTATCGTCGCCCAACTTGGTTGGTAGCTACGATGCATCCTCTGCTAAGCTGTTGGCTGTCTCCTTTCTAGGAGCCAGCGAAGTCGCCACTAGAGCCGCGGATGGAGACGCCGATGTTGCCGCTGCTACTGTCACTCCAGCACCCGCTATGGTGGCCGACGTCGCCCGATTGAGTGCGCTTGCCCGTCCAGCTCGTACTGGTAGCTTTGTGGCTGCCAGTGTAGCGAGGTCCGCTGTGCTGCGCGCTGGACTGGCGCCGGAAGCGGCCATCGCCGTTTTGGAGGCGACTGCCAGGCTTAGCGAGTTGGTGAACGCACTGGCTGTAAGGAATGCTGTTCTGTAGACGAAAGTTGAGTTGTGCCAACAAACTGCTGCGCCCTTCACGGCCCCAGGTACGAGTGGCGCCGCCTCCAGAGCTGTCTCCGGCATTGGCCCGATGGCAGCGCCCAGAAGAGCTCCTGCAGATAAGAAGCCAGTGGGAATCGTGGTCGGCTGTGGTGACGAGCAGGGACCCGACAGTGTCGGGCAAGGAGATCGCCGAGAAGGCGATGAGTGAAGTGAGCTTAAGCGTTATTCGACCGCCGTCGTGAAAAGTGGTGCCCAACACGAAATTCAATTAGGTCGGTCTAGAGGTTGAGCCAAACCGTGGATTGGGGTCGAAGATCACTGTGTTCAGAGTCAATCTGACACTTGAATGTGATGAAAAGGCGCAAGCGGTGATTGATAAGACCGAGCGGGTCTACATCAAGTGGTTCTCTTTTCGCTGTAGGTCGCTCGTCCGAACATATGTGTGTCATCGCTGTGCAGGATTTGACCACAAGGTTTCACAATGCAGCTTAAAAAGCGAAGTTTGCCGCCAATGCGGGCAGACCGGCGTTCGAAGGCTGCCATCTTTTTTGGACGAACCGGATGCATAGTGTATGCGACCATAGTACAACCATGTATTTGGACGCAGGCAGTCGAGAGCCGTTCGAAAAGTAGTTTGATGGAATGTCAACTTTAGTATGAAGCGCCTAGAGGTCAGGAGACTGAGGCGACGGATAACTGGCGTCGCTTCGTTGGGGAAATCGGGATGATCCCTGGGGGCATGTCTAGAGAATATGCCGCGGTCACAAACGGAATTCCCAGTTGGGCTGCCTACGGTTAAATGGCGAGCCATAACTTCTTGCTAGTTGCGGAGTCGAATGCACCAATTGCCATCCCAGATGTGCATCCGCTCCTACACGACGAGTACGAAGTGAGTGCTTGTGTCCTCAGGAGGCGACGAATGGGCCGGCAGTCCCGAGCTGAAAGACTAAAACTGTCTCACCCGTGTGGTTGGCGGGTCTTAGAATTCCTCCACAGCTTATCCCTGCTTGTCGTATGAGGCGACTAAAAGGATAATTTCTTTTTGGGCTGTCAGTCCCGAGCTGAAAAGCTAAAACTGGCCTCACCTATGTGGTTGCCGGGTCTTAGAATTCCACCACAGTGCACCTCTGCTTGTCGTACGAGACGACTAAACGGGGTAGTTGAGCAGTCAGTCCCGAGTTTATACCTAAAACTGACTCACCCGTGTGGATGACGGGTCTTAGAATCTCACTACAGTGGACCGCCACTTATCGTACGAAGCGATTTTGGATTCTAACGCTAACTGTTTGGAGTTAAATTGGTAGTACCCTTGTGGTACGAAACCTGACCGGAGGATTTCCTGGTACCACGTGAACCAAGTGCCCACGGACTTCGTCCGTCCTGGTACGGGTTGTGGGCCTTCGGGGAGTATCGTGGTGGCTGTGGTTTATATCCAAATGCGGAGAGAGCGGAGTGCTCGACGTGGAGTTGCGTAATACAGCCGGTTGCTGTAAACCACAGATCGGCAGGAGAATCTCCAAGGGGGCGCTGATCAACGCTTAATTTGTATCCCTGTGCTCGGGCACCGTGAGATAAGTCACTTATGACAGGTGCTCACGTAAAACATTAGTCTTTATGTCTCTATCTACTCCGAGTCTGGTTTCAACTGTTGAGCTGAACAGACGTGTTGACGGGTGCCTGCATTTCGTTGTGTTTTTGCGATAACAGTTATTTGTTATCTTGAGAGTAGCAGTAAAAGTTTCGCGTTTGCGCTTTGTGCATCTCGTTCTGGGTGTGCTTAGCGTAGCTGAGGACAATCTGGTGTCGGCAGATTCGACACCGATGTGCTCATTGTGGAGTATGATAGAGTAATTTAGGGCGGCTGAAAAGGCAGCAGAAGCGTTGGTTGCTCCATTGAGCAAGCCAGGGCCAATGATGAGCAAGGGAAGCCCGGTAGAGAAGATGAAGGCGATCAGTAAAGACGTGCTCACGCTCGTGGTTGCTGATTGCGGAATGCAAGGCAAGGCGCTGGTTAGTGTAGTTGACTAACTAGCGGAAATGGAGACGCTGCTGTTTTCGCAGATGGCGGAAAATGAGCGTCTCCGACGACGGTTGGAGGAGGCTCGCGCTCATGCGAGTAGCGGCCACTCTAATGGCCCTTTCCGTGTGCCACCGCCGGTTAGCGGGGGTGCTCCGCTGCATGCACCAGTTGCCAAAGGAGGTCCCAAGAGACGTCGAGACCCAAGCCAGTTGAGACATGGTCCCTCGTGGTCCACAGCAAGACTGCGAAGACCTCAAAGGAAGTGGTTGACCAGGTGGTGAAGGAGGTAGGGCCAACCCTGGGTGTACGGTTGCACGAGATTCGTCCTCTTCGGGATGGCGGTATGAATATTCGCATATGTTGCATATGTCGCATATATGTTGCAGAGCGGAGAGTGATCGCAGGAAACGCGAAATTTAAAGAGGTGGGGCTTGATGATAGCGTGAATGTTAAACTGGAGCCTAAAATTGTGGTGACGGGCGTTCACTCACAGATTACTCCAGACGAGTTCATGAGTTATCTATACGAGATGAACCTCAATTACAGTATATCTCTTGAGGCCTTCAAGAAGGGCGTTCGTATGGTGAGCAAGCCTTGGCCTGTGACTGGTGGGTCAGCCTCGGTCAATGTTATGCTAGAGGGCGATGGCATGGCCATGCAAACTCTGCTCGATGTTGGCCGCTGCTACATCAAGTGGTTTTCTTTCCGCTTGAGGAACTTCGATCCGGTTCTAAGCTGCTTCCGTTGCCTGGGCTTTGACCATAAGGTAGCGGACTGCAGGGCACGATGTCTATCGGCGCTGTGGTCAAGTGGGCCATGGGGAAGCTAAGTGCACCAATGCACTTAGTTGCCGGAATTGTGCATTTAAAGGGCAGCCTTCGGAGCATCTTATGATGTCTCTGGCTTTCCCGATATAAAGGGGGATTGCGAGGGCCAACGCTAGACATTAATATGGCTTGCAAAGTCCTTCATTTGAGCTGCCAGCGGTCATATGCAGTTATGTGCGATGTGGGCACATACGGCTCCTGCCCTGCTGCAGGAGCCGTATGCAACTGATGATTGCGTATGTGGCTTACCCGCGCACATGCGCGTGTTCACTGACAGCAGGGTCAAGGCTGCGGTGGTGGTGAATGATGTTGGTATTGAATTCACTCTGATGTGTTCTACCGACTGGGGGGTGTGTGTGTGTCTAAATGGCAATTTTGGCAGGGTCTTAGTTGTGAGTGTGTATTGCGTGTTCGGGGAATCCCTCGAGCCGTATGTCGCGTACATGGATGAGGTGCTACTACGGGCGAGTAGCGATCCAATCATCCTTGGTATTGATGCGAATGCGTCGACCCCCGTATGGTTCAGTAAGATTCCCAGACACTCGTCTGGGTATCTAGGTGTGTTCAAAAAGTAAAGTGTTCTTTCAAATTTCGCGGGCAACATATTTTCGATTATCGATTTTTTTGTTTTCTTATGTTGGTACACTCTTCCCTAACATCTGTACCAAGTTTCAATTGAATCCCCTTTTTTGTTTGGTTGTGAGAGGCGTAAATGTTACAAGTTGTTTTGCGTGCTCGGCGATTTTTGCTATCGAAAAATATGGATCAAAGGATTTGCATCAAATTTTGTGTAAAAAATTAAATTAAGTGCTCCGAAACACTTGAAGTCTTGACAGTGGCATACGGTGAAACTGTTCTGAGTAAAAAAATTTTTTTCAAGTGGTACAAACTCTTCCAAGATGGGCGGGAAGATACCAATGACGAGCCTCGCTGTGGACGTCCAAGCACGTCAACAACTGATGAAAACGTTCAAGCAGTGAAGAAAATTGTTTTGGAAAATCGTCGAATTACTATCAGAGTTGCTGTTGGTATATCGCTTGGCTTATGCCATGAAAATTTTTCAAACGTTTTGGGCATGAGTCGTGTGTCAGCGAAGTTTGTTTCGAAATTGTTGAGTTTTTACCAAAAGAACCGTCGATTTTTTGGTCAAAAACAACACCACAATACTACCTCAGCCATCATATTCACCGGATTTGGTCCCATGTGACTTTTTCTTGTACCCAAAACTAAAGAGAACGAATGAATGGACGGAGATTTGCAACGATTGATGAGATAACGACTGCATCGCTTAAAGAGCTCAAGACTATACCGAAAAGTGCTTATGGGAAGTGCTTTGAGGATTGGAAAAGCCGTTGGCATTAGTGTATTGTATCTGAGGGGGATTACTTTGAAGGGGACAACATAAATATTGTGTAGGGGGCGTCTTCCAGATAATAATAACACTTTTACTTTTAGTATTAGCAGAATTTGTAACTTTTACAATGACTTTTATTGCACTTGAAAATACACTTGTTGTGCCGGTCAGAGAATGTAGAACATATGTTATGTAGGAAAAAGCACTAGAAGTGGGCAGGGTGACCAACATGAGGAAAAACTAGATCAGTGTGACCTTGTCACACGCACAGTATACTAACTTTGTCACTATCGATATCAATCGATCGCGACCACACTGTCAGCTGTTTTGAGTGGTCATCATCTGGCATCAACAAATATTGATAAATAAATTAATAGTTATTCGTGAAAATACAAAAGTCACCTTACTTTTTGAACACACCTCGTACCTTTGATAGTCCGAACGGGAAAAGTGACTTTGACGTCATCCTTGTGAATGAAGCAGCGATGCGTGTGTGTTAGGTGGAGTAGGTATAAGTGATCACAATCCAATCGAGATTGTGTTTGCACATACTCCCACAACGAATGAAAGTGTTGGAGGTAATCACCTTCAGTGCTATGAGTGCGGACGAGCAGGTCATGTGTGTGAATAGATAGATGACGAGTGTGAATGATAGCATGCTTCGGAGACACCGCAAGGGGAATCTTAAGCGTGTTAAGTGGTGAACGAGTGAGTTGAGTGCTAAGCGTAGGATACTTCGAACTCTGCGGAAACGTTTCCAAAGAGCGAGAATATCCAATGCCGATAGCCGATAGTGCTGCTCAGCCAAATCGAGAGTATAGTAGGTGTATGAATGAGTGCAAGGAAATGTTTGTACGTGTGAAGAGGCGGAATGGCGTGAGTTTGTAGATCGCAATAAACATGAGCCCTGGGGTCGTGTTTATCAAATAGCGAGAGCGAAAGGCAGGGAACTTAGTTTAGGCAACTTGCATGTCGGATGCCTTCAGCTAACGGCATGGAACAATTGTATGAATGCTTTGTGACTCGCGAATTTATTCGTGATGTCAACTTTACTGCAGAGCGTCGAGACTGCAGATTTAATCTGAGTCTAGGATTCCTGTTGACTGGGCATGGTTCTCTCAATGCATTTTTGCATCTGAGAAACCTGTGCGATAGTCCGGAAAGCCGCTGCGGTTTGGCAGCGGAGACTGCCATGCATGTCTTGTGTGAATGTCCACTGTATAGCGATATACGTGTGATGGATGAGCTAGGGATTAGGCAGACTGGTGGAGGGTTTGACGTAAGACAATCACTCTCCACTAGTACTAGTGTAGGTAAATTGAATGAGTTTGCCGGCATTATAATTGCGAGACGGCGGATGAGCGTTCCTGAAGGCAGGAATGAATGACTGTGTGAATTGTGTATGTGTGCGTGTGTGTAGGTGAGGGGGATGGGAATGCTAGGTAGGCAGGCGTTAATCGGGATGTATGAATGTGGGGTTGCTATGATTTGGAGCGTAAGAATGCTGTATGCTTGATGTTTCCACTTGGGCCACCAACCCGTAACTGTTTAGAGTTAAAGTTGGTAGTACCTTTGTGGTACGAAACCTGGCCGGAAGTTTTCCGGTACCACGGGAACCAGGTGCCCGCGGTCATATGTCCGTCCTGGTATTTGGTTGCGGCCCCTCGGGGAGTATCGTAGCAGCTGCGTACCATCCAAATGCGGAGAGAGCGGAGTGCTCGACGTGGAGTTGGGTAATACAACCGGTTACCGTGACCCATAGATCGGAGGAGTTTTTAGATGGACCTTGCTGCCCACACGGGAGGTTGAGTCGACCCAAACAGTTGGCTCTTCAATGTGTGATTCAATGTGAATTGCTTCATGGGGCGCTGATCATCCTTTAAATTAGTCCTCTATGAGATAGAGTCATCTTGCCAGGTGCTCACGTTAATCTACATATTCCATGTCCCTATCTACTGAGTTTGTTTTCGACCGCCGACTAGAGCAGACGTGAGCGCTGTTTCGATTTTATTGCGAAATAAAGGTACCTTGTTATTGTCGCGTTTAGTAAACAACATAAATTGCGGTGCAGTGTTTACAGCAGTGTTGCCAAAGTTTGTTGAGAAAAAAAGCTGTTTTTGACGGGAAGAACTATGCAAAAAAGCTGAAAAATTAGAAAAAAAAACTATAAAAAAGCTGATTTTTCAATTCATTGGATCCTCTATATTTTTCTGATAGTCACAGGGTGAACGCACGAAATCGGTTATATTGAAACATATGTATAGAATTTGTACAGCAGCTGCTCTAATATTCACAGTATTTGGAGAATTTCATTAAAAATTTCCTCATTCTCCTCATTTTTATTGTCATATGTTCATCCAGCTCTTATAATTTTTAGGAATTTATTAGGAAAGAACATCTATATCAGCATTTGTCATGTCTGAGCAAGCCATAACTATAAATGCATGATTTAGAATATAATGTATTTTCATTTTAAGTAGAAAACAACGAGTAGAAAAACGAACAGCGCTGTCGACTTCAAAGTATTTAACTACTAGGTTTCCTTATTGATCCAAATGAGCCAACAATGTACGCTCGGCCACAAAAAGACAGCACTGCTTCTTACTCCATAGCCGTCAAAGCTACAAAATCTATTTGGTTTGTTTGCATAAAGCCGCCTCTAGCACTTTCATGCTTTTTGGTCAAAACATGGGCGCGCAAATTAGAGAGTTTTGCGGTGATAGTACATTTGCAGTAACTGTCTTCCGTGTCGTCCGATATTTTTGTTTAAAGTCTTTTGAGTCTTTTTTTAAACAATCAAAACACCCTGAACTTAAGATCAATTCACTTTCGCCTTTAGTGACGCTACGATAAGAATTGGCGTGTTCTTTTAGATTGCTTAACTACACTATACAATCGATTTGTCACTAAAAATGTTGGCAAGCATCGACAGAACAGCTACAGCAAATATTATCCCATAATTTTGGGCAAATAGAAAAAAATCTAAAAAAAAAGCATTTAAGTAAAAAAAAAGCTAGAATTCCCGCTGCCCGCTGTTTTGGAGGCCACTGCGGACTCAGCGAGCTGGTGACCGCGCTGGCTGTAAGGGATGCTGTTCTGGAGACGAAAGTTGCGTTGTGCTAACCAACTGATGCGCCCTTCACGGCCCTAGGAACGAGTGGTGCCACCACCAGAGATGTCTCCGGCATTGGCCCGACCGCCGCGCCCAGAAGTGCTCCTGCAACCAAGAAGCCCGTGGAAACGTCGTCGGTTGTGGTGACAAGCAGGGACCCGATAGTGTCGGGCAAGGAGATCGCCAAGAAGGTGATGAGCGAAGTCGCTCCGGCTCTGGGCGTTAGAGTACACGAGGTCCGTGAACTGAAGCGCGCTGGCGCTGTTGTTCGTACGCCTTCGAGGAGCGAGGTCAAGAAAGTGGTGGCCAACACGAAGTTCAACGAGGTCGGCGTGGAGGTTGAGCCCAACCGTGGAGTGAGGTCAAGGATCACTGTTATCGAAGTGGACTTATGGATTCTCCCGCAAATTTTCATGGAGGAGCTCAATGAAAACTGTGGGAACCGGCGGCGAAGAGCGAGGGCGATGGCGCTAGCAGCGATGTCAGCGTCGACGTCAACGATTGACTCATTTGCTCTCTTAATTATGTTCTTGTAGTTTAACACGTACGGCCGATGGACCAGCATCGCCGGTCCGCAAATAAAGTGTAAAAGTGTAAAATAAAAGAAACAAAATAAAACATATATTCATTGTGAAAGGGAGTGACTTCTGGGTTAATACAAAAACCACTTCAAGGAGGAGTTCTCGCCGTCAGCTTTTATGAAGATGGTGCATATGGCGTCGAAGACGTGTTCGGTCCCTGGCGGTGTCAGAGTCAATCTGACACTTGAATGTGATGAAAAGGCGCAAGCGGTGCTTGATAAGACCTGGCGAGTCTATATCAAGTGGTTCTCGTTCCGCTGTAGGTCGCTCGCCCGTACATACGCGTGTCACCGCTGTGTGGGATTCGACCACAAGATTTCGAAAGTATGCCGCCAATGTGGGCAGACCGGCCATATTGCGTCGAAATGTGCTAGCCTGGTGGACTGCCGAAACTGCCGTTTCAAGGGGCTTCGGGGCATTACATGCTATAGGAGATGTGTTCAATATATGGTGCGGTTTTAGCGGGAGCAAAATTGGTAGTACCCTTGTGTTACGAAACCCGACCAGGTGCCCGCGGACTTTGTCTGTCCTGGTACGGGTTGTGGCCCTTCGGGGAGTATCGTGGTGTCTGTGGTTTACATCCAAATGCGGAGAGAGCGGAGAGCTCGACGTGGAGTTGCGTAATACAACCGGTTGCCGTAAACCACAAATCAGCAGAGGTTTTAGGTAGGCCTCGTTCCCCACACAGGAGGAAGTACCCAGTCCAAATAGATGGTGCTTCAGTGTGTTGCTGCAGAGATTATCCAAGGGTGCGCTGATCAACGCTTGAGTTGCATCCTTGTTTTCGGGCACCGTGATATAAAGTCACTTGTGACAGGCGCTCACGTTAACTTTGGCCTTTATACCCACACAGCTGCGTTGTTGGAACAGTTGCACAAATACGAGTAGGTATGCATGTGTGTGTGTGTATGAGTGAGTAAGTGCCATTATATGCGTAACGTCAGTGGCAAAATTTACCAGTGATAATTTGTGCCCAACAGGCCCTTGAAATTAACAAAACTTTCGGTGTGTTGTGCTTGCTCTAATTATACCCGCTACCCATAAGGTAAAAGTGTATAATAACTTTGTGCCGGCGGGAAATGTATGTAACCGGTAGAGGAGGCATCTCCGACCCTATAAAGTATATATATTCTTGATCAGCGTCAACAGTCCAGACGATATAATTTTCCGACAGTATTTGTTATGTTTGCACGCAGATCAAGTTTGCTTCAAATTTTCGCCACGCCCACTCCCGCTCCTGCAAATCAATAATAACAAGCGTAATATTAAAACTAGACGAATTTTGGTATATACAATTATAACAATGGTGTTTGTGATTCCTGAAAATTTGGTTGCGATCAGATAAAAATTGTTTAAGTTATTAAAAAACAAGTAAGAAAGCTACAGTCGAGTGGACTCGACTGTGAGATACCCGCTACCCATTCTGAATAAAAGAAATATATTTTGCGGTATTTTTCTCAATATATACGGAATATACTGCTAAAATACTAAAAATATACCAAATGGTATATTTGGTATATCGATATAGTACCACATTCAAAATATACCATAGACGGAAAAGACCAAATTGTCAGCCAAAGCAACTCAGACCCCTAGTAAGTAGGCGTTTTTGCCTTACAAAAGTATTTCTTTAATAACTTCGACAATTTTTATCTGATCGCAACAAAATTTGTAGGAATCATAATTACTATAGTAATTATTGCATATTCGCAACTCTAATTTTAAAATTACGCTTGTTATTCGATTTTTTTGATTTGCGGGGCGGAAGTAGGCGTGGCAAAAATTTTAAACAAACTTGATCTGCGTGCAAACATAACAAATGGTGTCGAAAAAAAATTATAGCTCTATCTCTTATAGTCTCTGAGATCTAGGTGTTCATACGGACGGACGGACAGACGGACAGACACACAAACGGACAGACGGACATGGCTAGATCGTCTCGGCTGTTGACGCTGATCAAGAATATATATACTTTATAGGGTCGGAGATGCCTCCTTCTACCTTTTACATACATTTCCTGCCGGCACAAAGTTATAATACCCTTCTACCCTATGGGTAGCGGGTATAAATAGTTTTGTATGGGCAAAACCGCCTGCTATGTATGTATTGTATTATTATTATTATTATTAAGAAATTACCAGCAATTATAAAGTGCGGGTAATTTTGGTTTGTGTAAAGCAATAGCTACAAAGGCCTTCTGCTTAAAATCTACTTTATAATATGAGATTACTTAAATAATATGAGATAACTTAAATAGGTATTTACATATATAAAAATGTGGGCACTTATTGTAGTTATGTACAGTAAGGATAAACTTATATGCTGTTGTAAAGGTTTATGGATTTAAGGAATTGGATAGTTGTGGTTATATTCATAGGATCTAATATTTCTTCTAAAGCTTTTTGAAGAAATTTATGTCTGTGTTGAATGTAGGTAGGGCATTCAAGGAATATGTGAGATATGGTGAGGTTAGGGTTACATTGTTGGCATATGGGTGGAGGTGTTTTATCAAATAGGTGGCTGTGTGTCAGTTTAGTGTGTCCTATTCGGAGTCTCATAAATTTGATGGTCTCTAATCGAGAAATAGTTGGTTATAAAAGTTCGATATTGCTCTGTTTTTTTTGTGTTAATAAGTTTGTAGTGTATAGATGTGTTGTTCCATATAAGGTAATTTTGTTCTTTCATGTGATTGTTGATGTAAGGGCTGAGAGTGAGTCGGTGCATATAGCGAACTTTCCTGTTTGTTTTTCGGCATATTTACATGCGTGAAGAATGGCTGCTATTTTAGAAAATGGATGAATAAGGAGGTAGAATCTGCTGGGCTATGATGTATTGTGAAGAGGTTACGCTATAGGAAACGCCAATATATCTTTAAAGCCAGTTCGCGTCTGCCGTATAAACCCAGCAATATCGCGTTCAGAGTCCCTACAATGTTCACAAGTCCATCTCAATCCAGACTTGGCCGAAATCAAATCTACAATACGGCCGTTAAAGCCAGCACATTTTTCATGTGCAACGTTGTCGCATAACCAGCAACAAACAAATCCCATTTTGGCACCAACTGGCACCCGGCATTTCTTGTTATAGCAGACTAACATATTGCTAAAACAAAGATTATTAAACCAATTATAAAATTAAAAAACAAAAAAGAAATAAATCAAAATAGGTAAATTATTTGCAAACTAATATGATCTGTACTTACGAAGAGCACAAAAACACAGAGAGTATGCACTGGTCGAGCGAGACGCAAGATAGAACGATAGGCAACTACAACACCAAGAGAGGGAGAGTTACTATTCTAAAGAGCGTTGAGAGCACAAAGCACAAGCACTGAGAGTTAAGCGTGGGTCGAGCGAGACGCAAGATAGACGATAGCCAACAACAACACCAAGAGAGGGAGAGTTAACTATGTATTGTAACCATGATACAATAATACAAGGTAGTCTCGTCGGAAAAGCTGTCCGCTATCTATACCATACATAAGTGCGAGTGAAACGACTGCGCCTAGTGAGTGCGAAAGAATCGACAGTAGAGCTTTGTGATTAACCCTTCAATGGCGCATAGGGTTTAATTGTTCAACTATATTAAAATGAGTTGAAATGTTTTTTATAATTTAATTTTTAATAGTTTGGAATTGGATAGTAATCGTTGTTTTTGTTTTTGATTACTAATTATTTTGTTCAAGTTTTTAATTCTATCATGAAGTTCAAATATATATATAATATAATTGCAATCTGACATTTCTGCCTTGCGCAAGGGTTAATAGTTAGGGAAAAAATCGTCCGCATACAACCTTTCCCTTCAACAAGCACGAGCGTACTGACGATAGCGGACAGAAACCGAACGAAAAAGCACACGACGAGACTACCTTGTATTATTGTATCATGATTGTAACAGCGTTGAGCGCAAAGAATAGCAAGTGAAAAAAGAAGAGCGCGAAAGTAAACAAAAATACAAAAACAAAGTGCAGCGGCAACGAAAACAGATTTGTTTTGCTAACAAAGCAAAGCAAAGTTTGACCACACAATTTGTTGTTATATTTTCAGAAAAATGATAATAATATACTAAATACAAGAAAGCACACAGCGATTTAACGATCTGTAGTTAAACACAAGTAAGAGAGTAAAATTAATGTTATATTAATTATAAATAAATATGAAATTTAATGAAAAATCACAAAGTTTAATAGGGAAGAAAAAAAAACACGTCCGACTGCGACTGCGAGAGCGAGCGAGGGTATCTTTCAATTCTTGGAACTTTTTATTGTAGACTATCGGAGGTGTGTTTGGTTTTATTGAAGTATGTAAGGATTTGTTAATTTTAGTAGAGTTAAAGGACCACGCTGGTGTTGTTATTTGTTATGGGGATAGGGTGTAGTAGTATTGCGTTACAGTGGTCAATCGTATCTTTTATTGTTGATGTATATTTTGGGATTCGTTTTGTATTCGTGATCTTTTTGATAATTTGATTTTTATTTATTTATTTATTTACATGTTTATTATTATACAGAATAATATAATAACTAAAAGAAAGGGAGTGCTAGCAACTAAGGCCATCGACTTAAAGTTTTTTAAAATGGCATGTTTGGTTCTGTGTTCTATTGGTCTAATGTTAGCATCGTATAGTAGCTTGTTTATTGGTGAGGAGAGAAATGCTCCGAAGGCTGTTCTAATAGCTGAGTGGTATATCGTTTTTATTTTATTTAGTTTTGATTTGGGTGCTCTTCCGTATAGAAATAACGCGTAATCAATTTTCGACATGATTATTGAGTTGATTACATAAATAATGGATTTAATGTGGCAGTTAAAGCTAGTGCTAGAGAGGCATTTTATAATATTAAGTCTTTTAGAAATTTGTATTACTAAATGATCAATGTGTGCGTCCCACTTATAATTATTAGTTATAGTAATAACCAATATTTTTAACGATTTTTCGTTTTTTAGCTGGAAAGTGCTAAGTACTTTGAAGTTACATTTCTTCTTACGACAAACGTGTAAAAATTTGGATTTAGGGATGGAGAGACTGGCTCCAGAGTAATTGCACCATTCTTGAATGTCAGTGAGGAGGGGGTTTAAGTTTATTGACGTGTCTCTTCTTTTGTGTCTATTTATAATTGTGTAGTCGTCTGCGTATGCCGTAAATTCGAATGATTTGTGAAGACCTATGATTCTATTGAGTTTGTTATAGGCAATTGCAAAAAGGATTACGGATAATGGTGATCCTTGTGGGATTCCATTCTCAAGTGGTAAAGGTTGGGGTTGTGTGTTTTGAATTTGTACGCAGATTTTTCGATTAGTTAGGAAGTTTATTATATATTGGATCATTTTTGGTCCTAACTTCCAATCAACAAGTTCATCTATGATAGTGTGGATTCCTATTTTGTCAAATGCTTTTGAGAAGTCTAACAAAATTATAGAAAGGTGACTTTTTCTGGATAGTGTGGTGGTAGTCAGATAATCTAGCGTTGATAGAGAGTCAGATATCGATTTACCCTTTCTGAAGCCCATTTGACGACTATCGAGTAGCTGGCAGTTGTTAATTAGCCACCATAGTCTTTTAGAAATAATTTTATCAAGGACTTTGGATAGACAACTATTTAGAGATAGAGATATATGACGATATGAAGGTGTTTCTGCTTTGTTTGAATCTGGTTTTAATATTGGGATGATGTTGCTTATTTTAAATTGTTGAGGGATGTGTGCATTGAAGATATTGTTGTAGAGCTTAAGTAGTCTTATCATTACCGAATCTGGAAGATTTTTTATCATTGGGTAACTAATTCGGTCTCTATCTGGTGTTTTGCCTTTAAGTTGGTTTATGGCGCTTTTCAATTCAATAATAGAAAAATCACATTCTAAGGGTTGGGTTAGGGAGAAGGTACTGTGGGAGAAATTGTACCTTATGTTTTCTTTGTGTGATCTGAAGGTAGGATGGAAGTTATTGTTGAGTGAAGCATTTGACTAGAATTCACATAGGGCTTTGGAGATATCATATTTGTTTGTATAAGAGTCGGATGTATTACTAGGGTTGATGAGACAATGAATCTGGAAGTTGGTTTTGAGGCCACAGAATCTATCTATTTTTTCCAAATTGTTGGAATTGGAGTATGTGGATTTATGTCTGAGGTAAATTCGTGCAAGGCTTTGCGTTTTTTTTGCTTTATTTCTCGTTTAAGTATTGCGTTGGCTTTTTTGTAAGTTATTATATTGCTAGTGTTTATATTATTACGTAAGTTTTGCCAGGCTAATTTTTTTTTTTGTTTTTAGTGCTTGAAGGTCAGTGTCCCACCCTTGGACCAGTTTGGATGAGATTGGATGATGTTGTGGAATGGATAAATGAGCGCTGTGCCTTATGATGAAGCAAATGTGGGCAGTTTTTTGGTTTATTTGTTGGCTGGGAGGCCTATTGTCGGAAAGTTGTTTACTGAATTTTCGATAGAGAGGCCAGTTGGCTTTATCAATGTTGAATTTAGGCTTAATGATGGAGGAGTCGGTTGGATCATTTTCAAAGAGTTGGATTAGGATCGGGAAGTGGTCACTACCTGAGAAGTGGTTGTCAATTGACCATTTACAGTATATGTATAGTTCGGGGGAAACTAGAGAGAGGTCAATATGTGCAAATGTGTGGTGAAGTGGGTCGGGGAGCCATTATTAAGAGTGGTGAAAAGGGATTAATTTATAAATTTGAATAGTAAGTTACCCCGCGAGTTGTTATTTTGCGATCCCCAACTCTTATGACAGCTGTTAAAATCACCTGTTATTAGAATAGGAGTGTCGATATGATTGTAAGTATCTTGCAATTCCTGTAGAGTGAATGGTTTGTTCGGAGGAATGTAACTGGAGATTATAGTGAATTTGATTTTGGATTGTACGGTAACGGCGATTGAGTCAAAGCTATATTGCGGATTTGGGTTTGTTTTTGTTGTAAGGAGTTGTGAAGCAGAAGGGCTACTCCGCCATAAGGATTGTTGGAGTTATTTATGTGGTAGAGAGTAAAGTTTATTGGGATGGGAATATTATTAGTGGAGTGGAGGTGTGTATCTTGGATGGATATTATTTTGGGGTGGTGTTTTTTTATTAGTATTTGTAGGTGGTTATAATTATTAAGGTATCCATTTAAATTTAATTGTAATATTTTTAGCATTTTGAGAATAGGAGTATAGGTTAATTAGAATTAAGATAAATTTTATTAGGATAATTTATATAATATTATAATTCAGAGTCTTCGTCTGTACTCATTCTACATTTATCTTCAGATGTCTTATTTTTTGTTCTTTTGTCTGTATGTATTGTATGTATGCGTATACGTATATACATGCTTGTCTATATTAGTATCTGTATGCATAGGGGGTTCATAAGCAATGCGATAGCTCAGGTGGTAGAGTGCAAGCCGAGCATGTTGTGGTGCCCGGGTTCGAGCCCGCCCGGGGTACAAACTTTTTTTTTTTTAACCACCCGGTCGGTGGTGCTCGAGTTCAAATCTCGATCGAGAATACATTCATATTTATTTTTAATATTTTGAGATTATTACCGTAATATTTTGCTTTTATTCAAAATGGGTAGCGGGTATCTCACAGTCGATCACACTCGACTGTAGCTTTCTTACTTGTTATTGTTGCTGTTGTTTGCAATCCGTGTTTGTTTTTGGAAGGCGCAACCCCTTTTGGGGACATGCCACAAAGCGCAGCAACTGTAAATGAAGCTTTTTGTTAATTGGTTTCCTGCACAACCGTATCACAACCTAGCGCTCTAATTAGTCTCCCAAGCTATCACGAACGTTTACGGCTGTTATCAGTCAGGGAAATGAGAACCACACAAATGTTGCAGCTTGCAACTGTTACAAATGTGGAAACTGCAGAGCAGCAGCACTAAATAACAACAACAATTGCTTAAGCAATGCAAGGGCAACAAAGCACTGAGAAATAAACTCTGCAGTTGCAGCTAACGGAAATAAGTCGCAGTTACTATACTTTTACTACATATATGTGGAAAAGCAGCTTTAAAAATGGCGTTAAAATATGTCGATTATTATTTCATTCATCGATAGCGGAACGAGTACCATTTTTGGTACATATTATCGCTATAAATTAAGTCGATTAACTATATTCTAACTGCCTGACTGCTTCGTACGACGAATGAGGTTACTGGTTACATAACTTAATTTAAATAATTTTATCATGTATCAGTTCGTAGTGTACATGAACTAATCAAAAAAAGGAAGATTTCTAAAAAATAATTGAGTGTACCGATAAGATTATTTATCGAATGAAGCTTTCATGCCAATTATTGAAATATCCTCAATCTCATATAATCATGAAAGTTAAAGTGAGCAAAACGCTGTGTTCAGCTCTGCAACTAATATGTTTTAGACCAATGAAATACAGGCGTCTACAGTTCTACGCTTCACACATGCTGTTTCGCTTTAATTAGCTCTTTCAATTGAGGAGTTATTTCACTTGGTCTAGCATCATTATGATTAAAGAGCTCCGCAACGATTCAGCGCTGAGCTATTTAAGCCCTCGTTGGCTGATTACACACTCCACACACGCCGCCCCCTCTCGACCCTTAGCACTTTTACCACGTATACTGTCGGCATCTCGCTTTTCCTTTGTCGTGCGCTGCTTCATTACAAATGGCGGACAAATGGAAGCCAACAATTTGGTGAAATATTTAATTTGGCGGCGCGTTCAGCAGTGACAACAAAAGCGAATGCATGTGCAGTAGCTGCAGCAGCAGACTAAAAGGGATAGGGGCCCTCATCACCCCCTCATTACAGAGAACAAGTAAGAAAGTTGCAGTCGAGTGTGCTCGACTGTGAGATACCCGCTATCCATTTTGAATAGAAGCAAAATATTGTGTTATTTTTTTCAAAATATACCAAAAATACGAATATACCAAAAATGCATCAAACGGTATATTTGTTATATCGATATAGTACCACATTTAAAATATACCATAGACGGCACAATATACCAGATTGTCGACCAAAGCAACTAAGACACCTAGTAAGCAGGCGTTTTTGCCCATAGAAAAGTATTTCTTTAATAACTTCCACAATTTTTATCTGATCGCAATAAAATTTTTAGAAATCATAAATACTATAGTTAAAATTCGCAGCTTTAAAAATACACTTGTTATTCGATTTTTCTGATTTGCGGGGCGGAAGTGGGCGTGGCAAAAATTTTAAACAAACTTGATTGCGTGCAAACATAACAAATGCTGTCGAAAAAAATTATTGCTTTATCTCTAATAGTCTCTGAGATCCAGGTCATGGCTAGATCGTCTCGGCTGTTGATACTGATCAAGAATATATATACTTTATAGGGTCGGAGAGGCCTCATCTACCTGTAACATACATTTCTTGCCGGCACAAAGTTATAATACCCTCCTACCCTATGGGTAGCGGGTATAAAAAGCACAAGCAATGGTTTGTAGTAGTAGTTTCTCCATGCGAGACTGTTAAAATAAATATTATATTGCAATGAGATGCAGGCGGCAGGCAGCGCATCTACGATTATGTAAGCAGTGCCATTTATAACAGCAGCTGCAATAATTTAGCATACGTCTAGCCATCTCACTTTCGCAGAGTCGTTCATCGTAAGCGTGGCTTGCCCATTGCCCCGAAAACTCCTTTAGGCATGCAGTTCAAGTTAAAGCCAGACTGAAAATTCATTATCTCTGTGTATGCGTGGGTGCTATTGTGCGTAATGTATGTATGTATTCATGTATCCACTTAAGTGAAACAGAGCCAAAACCTGTAAACAAATTGTGCGTGCTTATGGACATACTCTGGACTATATGTACATAAATATATTTTTGTGTGTGTGTGTGTGTGTGTGTGTGTGTGTGTGTGTGTGTGTGTGTGTGTGTGCATATGTGCATACAATGCAGAGCAGACATCAACACAAAAAACCTTTCAAAAATCCAGTGAGTAACATTCGTTTGGCGTACACATTTCAATTTTCGCGTCATTTACGCTTTTTTTCTCTTCACTGTGCTTTCAACATATTTTCACTCAGCTATTCGCACACACACACTCGCGTACACATGCAAGCACTCCAACACAAACATCAATACGAATACACCAATACACTGCAATACCAACAACAAACACTCATATCTACAGTACGTTTGTATGTACGTCGGCTGTTTATTAAATTTTAAGAGGCGTCAGGTCTTCACATTGCATTCGAATGTCACAGCAGACAGCTTTCGCTGGACAACAGCCGACGTTTCAACATATTTCTCACATGTACACATGCATATGCACATATCAGAGAACTGCAAAACTCACTATTTTCTTGATTTAATCATACGCGAACTTTTTTAATCAACTCAACTCATTGAACAAAACACAGTGTTGAGTAAAAATCAACTCATTTTGCCGTACACATCATTCCGATCATCTTGAGTCTTCGGTTCAATCATTCTCATTCAATTGAACTCACTGAACAAAAAACAGTGATGAGTAAAAATCAACTCATTTTGCCGTACACATCATTCCAATCAAAAAAATGAGTATGTGTTGACGAAAGCATCATTCGGATCAATTCGAGTTGATCGTGTATGAGTAAACGATTAGCGACAAGACGACACGAAGTGAGCATAACGAATGCATGTACAATAACAATTTCTATGCGAGCTCCTTGAAGCTTGTTGTTGTTGCTTGTTTTTTTTGTCTTCGCACATTTCATCTGTGCAGAAAAAGTACCGTTTGCTGCGCGCATGAGTAAAATCATACGAGTTGATTTTTGTGAGTTGATTGCTATTCTTGTTAAAAAAATTGATTGTTGAACCGAATGAGTAGCGCCCGAAATCATTATGCTGAACACGAGCCGAATAATTTGGAGTGAAACAAAAAACCGCTCGCACCCGAGTGGATTTAAAATCTACAACGAAAATGTGAGCGCATGCAAGTTTGATCGGCTGATCCGAACAGTGTGATTATTCGGCTGTTGAGATGTTGATGCGGACATTAATTTTTAATGATTTATATGTCTTTATTTTTGTTGTTATATGTACATTAATTAATTACGCAATCTGGATACATTGAATACCCAGGGGGTAGAAGGGTATTATAACATTATGCCGGCAGGAAATGTATGTAACAGGTAAAAGGAGGCATCTCCGACCCTATAAAGTATATATGTATATTCTTGATCAGCATCAACCGCCGAGTCGATCTAGCCATGTCTGTCTGTCCGTATGAAACACTGTATATCAGAGACTATAAGAAATAGAGCTATAATTTTTCGACAGCATTTATTATGTATGCACGCAGATCAAGTTTGTTTCAAATTTTCGCCACGCCCACTTCCACCCCCGCAAATCAACAAAAATCGACTAACAAGCGTAATTTTAAAGCTAGAGCTGCGAATTTTGGTACATACAATAAAAAAATGATTCCAGAAATTTGGTTGCGATCAGAAAAAATTGCCGAAGTTATTAAAGAAATTCTTTTGTATGGGCAAAAACGCCTTAGTTATTTTGGCTGAGAATCTGGTATATTGTGCCGTCTGTGCAATATTTTGATTGGGGTAATATATCGATGTACAAAATATACAATTTGGCATATTTTAAGTATTTTTAGCTTTCTTTCTTTTTTTTATGTTATTTGCATGATCAGCTTAAAAGTATGCAATATTCTGTTCTCCAATTACGGTAAAAGTATGCAATATTTCGTTCTCCAACTACAAATTTGTATGACATAATTGCAGGTTTGTTTACATAAATTGAAAACGTAAACCACTAACCATACAATACATAGATGCTCCAGCCAGAACAATTTTTTGTATCATCAAAAACAGTATTATTGCGACCCCAGTCGGGCCGTGCGCTGCGATTCGAACACCGAGCCTCTTCGGCTCATTCGAAAATTCGAAGTTCTAACGCAGCGCGCAGCGTTGAGTTTAGTCGCAGATCAAATGCGGAGCGATGAGCACGGGCGCATTTCGTTGCGCTCTGCTTTCGTTTCTATGTATGCGTGTATGTATCTACATGCTCGCCTATATTAGTATGCGTATGCATATGAAGTTTTGCAACGTGCAGTTGCCTCACTGACAAGCAGCTAGCGCACGTCAATTTTGTTTTGCCGCGACGAAAGTCTCGAAGATGAAGTCGAGTGACTGTTCGTGCCTTCGACTCTTCGTGCCTATATACTGGCAATTTACCGCCGGCGAAATTCAAAGTGCGTTGGCTTTACTCGTAATGTGTTGGCGGGTGTGGAAAAGTGCTTGGGTTCAAATCCCGTCTTTTTATACCCGCTACCCATAGGGTAGAAGGGTATTATAACTTTGTGCCGACAGGAAATGTATGTAACAGGTAGAAGGAGGCATCTCCGACCCTATAAAGTATATATATTCTTGATCAGCGTCAACAGTCGAGACGATCTAGCCATGTCCGTCTGTCCGTCTGTGTGTCTGTCCGTCTGTCCGTATGAACACCTAGATCTCATAGAGGTATAAATTTTTTTCGACAGCATTTGTTATGCTTGCACGCAGATCAAGTTTGTTTCAAATTTTTGCCACGCCCACTTCCGCCCCCGCAAATCAAAAAAATCGAATAACAAGCGTAATTGAATAAAGCTGCGAATTTTGGTATATACAATAATTACTATAGTAGTTATGATTCCTGAAAATTTGGTTGCGATCAGATAAAAATTGTCGAAGTTATTAAAGAAATACTTTTGTATGGGCAAAAACGCCTACTTACAAGGGGTCTAATTTGCTTTGGCCGACAATCTGGTATATTCTGCCGTCTATGGTATATTTTAATCCGGTACTATATCGATATACCAAATATACAATTCGGTATATTTTTTGGCATTTTAGTATATTTGGTATATTTTAATAATAATACCCCAAAATATATTTTTAGTATTTTTGTAGTATAATTGGTATGTTTTGAGAATAATACCGCAAAATATATTGCTTTTACACTCGACTGTAGCTTACTTACTTGTTTTTATTTATATTATATTTTCATTTTTTATTTATATTTTCATTTTTTACAAATTAAAAAATTTAAATATTCATTTATAAATTCTTTATTTTTTTTATCAAAACTTTTGATTCAATTTTTTACTAACTAAAATATTACAAAATATAAAAATAAAAACAATATTTTTTCAGAAAATATATACAAAATTATACTTTTTTTTAATTATTAGCCGATGAAAACAATTATTATTTATTTCAGAATTATTATCTAATTCTAAATGCCAAACTGTCTAGAATTGGGGTGGGTTGTATGCGTGTGTAGCTTTCCCGTGTGTATGTGTATACACATTGCAAGAGTTGTTGTTACAACTACAAGTGATTGGCACGCGCCAGTTGTTATTTTTGTTTGTCGACTATTTTCTATGCAGCTTATTGCGTTTTGGTTCTTGCACAGGGGACACTAAATTCCATCTTTGTCTGCATTGTTTTTATGGTATTACGCGGTTTTCGTACGGAGCGCACGGGACGCACGTCTGCTCACTTCGGAAGTTCGTTCGCAACCAGTAGATAGGGACACTTATATACTCGAGTTTAACGTGAGCACCTGCCATGTTGGCTTAATCTCACGAAGCCCCAGCTTAGGGAAACAAATTAAGCGTTGATCTACGCCCCCTTGGAATTCACCACATGTACACTGTTGGCGCATTTGAGTTAGAATAATTAAGAGCAAATGAAGTATCATGAAGTTGTTAGAATTAGGGCGAAGCGAGAGCGCAATAAAGCTTTCGTTTGTTGCTCTCTGAGCGAATTCGCCTCGCTTCGCCGCTCTAGTTAAGTTAGGCTTAATGTAACTTAGCATAAAATGATAAAGACCGTTGAAAACAAGAACTCATCAGCGCGTCATCATTCTCTCCGTTTTCGTTTTCGTCGTCTAACAACAACAATTAGGTCCAGTCTTTGTGTTCGCGAATAAAGCGGAATTAACAATCATAAAAACTCTTGTGATTTTTCATACACATTTGAAGAGATAGTTATTTGGCCCGAAGGGCCGTAACCAAATACCAGGACAGACGCAGGCACCTGGTTCCCGTGGTACCAGAAACTCACCTCTGGTCAGGTGACGTACTTGCCAATGGTACTACCAATTAAACTGCAAACAGTTAGCGTTGGTGCCGCACCTCCTTAATCGTCTTTTACGATAAGTGGGGATCCACTGTGGTTGGTATTCATTCTAATCCCGCCACCTCCCAGCCACCAACTATGCGGCTGATAGATAGGGACAGTAGGAATCTTGCTAATCCATTCATGCGCGTCACTAATTAGATTTTTTTGTGTTAAATGTTCTTAATTTAAATCTGCTCATGAGAGCAATTAATTAAATTTTAGAATACATTGAAGGGGAAAAGTAAATATTTTATCTTTGGTTGAGGGTGTATTAGTAAGATATTACGCTATGGGACTCTGAAAGGGAGATCAACAGGGTGAAACCTTTTAAGCGTTTAAGCGAAGGGCGTTGTGCTGTTGTCCAGAATGTTGGTGGCTAGGTGGTTGTCATGATTTTCCAGCCTCTCCAGATGTCAGATGGCATATTTAGGTCTCTTTTTATACCCGCTACCCATAGGGTAGAAGGGTATTATAATTTTGTGCCGGCAGGAAATGTATGTAACAGGTAGAAGGAGGCATCTCCGACCCTATAAAGTATATATATTCTTGATCAGCGTCAACAGCCGAGACGATATAGCCATGTCCGTCTGTCCGTCCGTCCGTCTGTCCGTCTGTCCGTCCGTCCGTATGAACACCTAGATCTCAGAGACTATAAGAGATAGAGCTATAATTTTTCGACAGCATTTGTTATGTTTGCACGCAGATCAAGTTTGTTTCAAATTTTTGCCACGCCCACTTCCGCCCCCGCAAATCAAAAAAATCGAATAACAAGCGTAATTTTAAAGCTAGAGTTACGAATTTTGGTATGTACAGTAATAGCTATAGTAGTTATGATCCCTGAAAATTTGGTTGCGATCAGAAAAAAATTGTGGAAGTAATTAAAGAAATACTTTTGTATGGGCAAACACGCCTACTTACTATGGGTCTGAGTTGCTTTGGCCGACAATCTGGTATATTGTGCCGTCTATGGTATATTTTGAATGCGGTACTATATCGATATACCACATATACCATTTGGTATATTTTTTTTAGTATTTTTGCAGTATATTTGGTATATTTTGAGAATAATACCGCAAAATATATTGCTTTTATTCAAAATGGGTAGCGGGTATCTCACAGTCGAGTACACTCGACTGTAGCTTTCTTACTTGTTATTGTTGAGTATGCAATACTTAGTTCTTCAACTACAAATTTGTATGGCATAATTGCAGGTTTGTTTACATAAATTAAAAACGTAAACAGTACATTTTACTTATTAGCCTGTTGCAATTCTCAAGTGGTTCTAGATTTGGTTCATAAGGAACTGATTCCTCAGCCGGCAGAGGGCTGAACTTATTTATTATTTACCTGGCATTTTTAGAATAGGTTCACATTACATTCATTAAAAGTTGAATTCTTCAAGTAGATTACTTTCATAGTTTGAAGTCTGCCACTCTCTATTCGCACCTTGTTTTCTTTTTTCTTGAATTTCTTGTAGGGTTGCTGGATTTAAAAAAAATATATCGTATTATTGATATTTGCTGTGTAAAAAATACACATTTTTGAATGTTCAGCTAAAATTGCATAAAAGTTTCCTGTTGGTGTAAATTTGTATAATCAAAAAAACGTTTTAATATTTGATTTCATAAGCCATGAACTGCAAATTAGAGCTATTTGTGAAACAATAGACTATATTTATACCCGCTACCCATAGGGTAAAAGAGTATTATAACTTTGTGCCGGCAGGAAATGTATGTAATAAGTAGAAGGATCAGCGTCAACAGCCGAGACGATCTAGCCATGTCCGTTAGTACGTCTATGTGCCTGTCCGTATGAACACCAAGATCTCAGAGACTATAAGAGATAGAGCTATAATATTTTTTCGACAGCAGTTTTTATGTTTGCACGCAGATCAAGTTTGTTTTAAATTTTTTCCACACCCACTGCCGCCCCCGCAAATCAACAAAATCGAATAACAAGCGTAATTTTCAAGCCACAGATAATAATTATAGTATTTATGATTTCTGAAAATTTGATTGCGATCAGATAAAAATTGTGGAAGTTATTAAAAAAATACTTTTGTGTGGGCAAAAACGCCTACTTACTAGGGGTCTTAGTTGCTTTGGCTGACAATCTGGTATATTGTGCCGTCTATGGTATATTTTGAATGCGGTACTATACCAATATACTAAATATGCAATTCGGTATATTTTTAGAATGTTTGCAGTATATTTGGTATATTTTGATAAAATTACCGCAAAATATATTTCTTTTATTCAAAATGGGTAGCGGGTATATAACAGTCGAGTACACCCGTTTGTACCTTTCTTACTTGTTTTTAGTATATTTGTATTTTTGGTATATTTTGAAAAAATACCTCAATATTTAGCTTTTATTCAAAATGGGTTGCGGGTATCTCACAGTCGAGCACACTCGACTATAACTTTCTTACTTGTTTATTTAAAAAGTGAATTGGAAAAACAACAAATATTTATACGCACTCTCAAGCAACTCTTATTTACGTTCTTTGAAATAAAAAATTACAAAATTATTAATGACTTGTTATAGACAACAGCTTATTGTGTTCAATTTTGTTTAATATAATTAATTCGTGGAATACGTACTTAATGCTTTTAATTACTAATTAGAAAACAAATCAATTAATGTACAAATCAATCAACACAGATCATGTTGTGGTTACTGAGGTCGATATCGTCCACTATCCAGTCGTATGTGGCCCATATAAATGCTGCTGAGTTGGCAATCGTGACGTCGACAATGAACTCGTGTGATAGTTTTGCTCGTCAGTGTATAATGCCCGGAGAGAAGCCCCTTGAAATGGTAGTTTCGGCAGTCCACCGGGCTAGCACATTTCGACGCAACATGTCTGGTCTGCCCGGTTTAAGCAGCATTGTGAAACCTTGTGGTCGAATCCCACACAGCGATGACACGCATATGTCCGGACGAGCGACCTACAGCGAAACGAGAACCACTTGATGTAGACCCGCCCGGTCTTATCAAGCACCGCTTGCGCCTTTTCGTCACATTCGAGTGTCAGATTGACTCTGACACCGTCAGTGACCGACCACGGCTTCGACGCCATATGCACCATCTTCTTGAAGGCCGACGGCGAGAACTCCTCCTTGAAGTGGTTCTCATAGAGCTCGTCCATGAAAGCTTCCGGTAAAATCGCTGTGTCCACATCGAACACGGTGATTTTCGACCTCACTCCACGGTTGGGCTCAACCTCCAGGCCGACCTCGTTAAATTTCGCGTTGGCCACCACTTTGTTCATCTCGTTTCTCGACGGCGTACGAATAACGGCGCCACCGCGCTTCAATTCACGGACTTCGTGAACCCTAACGCCAAGAGCTGGAGCAACTTGGCTCATTACCTTATCGGCAATCTCCTTGCCCGACACTGTCGGGTCCTTGCTCGTCACCACAGCCGACCACGTTTCCACGGGCTTCTTGGCTGCAGGAGCATTTCTAGGTGCGGCCATCGGGCCAACGCCGGAGACAGCTCTGGTGGCGGCACCACTCGCATTTGGGGCCGTGAAGGGCGCAGCAGTTTGTTGGCATAGCGCAACTTTCGTCACAAGGACGGCATTAAGCACAGCTAGCGCGGTCACCAGCTCGCTAAGCCTGGCAGTTGCCTCCAAAACGTCGATGGCCGCTTCCGGCGCCAGTCCACCGCGTAGCACAGCGGACCTCACCGTCTGGTCTACACCCGCCAGCTGAGGCAATACGGCATCAGTCCCTTCCTTCACCACACTGGCAGCCACAAAACTGCCAGCAGGAGCTGGACAGGCAGGCGCGCTCAGTCGGGCGACAGCGGCCACCGTAGCGGGTGCAGTAACTTCAGCAACTCCATCGGTGGCTCCAACGGCGACTCCAGCGGTGGCTCCATCGGCGTTAGCTCCAATGAAGGAGACAGCCAGGCGCTTGGCAGAGGATGCATCGTCGCTGCCAACCAGGTTGGGCGACGATACAGCCTTGTTCCGCGGCTTTCTGCTTCGCTTCCCACGTGGACGATCGTCCGAGACAGACATCTCGCTCGTATCACTGCATACACTGGCACTCGACCTAGTGTGCATCATGATTCCAACGGTTCGCGGTTTGGTATATACAGTAATAGCTATAGTAGTTATGATCCCTGAAAATTTGGTAGCGATCAGAAAAAAATTGTGGAAGTAATTAAAGAAATACTTTTGTATGGGCAAACACGCCTACTTACTATGGGTCTGAGTTGCTTTGGCCGACAATCTGGTATATTGTGCCGTCTATGGTATATTTTGAATGCGGTACTATATCGATATACCACATATACCATTTGGTATATTTTTTTTAGTATTTTTGCAGTATATTTGGTATATTTTGAGAATAATACCGCAAAATATATTGCTTTTATTCAAAATGGGTAGCGGGTATCTCACAGTCGAGTACACTCGACTGTAGCTTTCTTACTTGTTATTGTTGAGTATGCAATACTTAGTTTTTCAACTACAAATTTGTATGGCATAATTGCAGGTTTGTTTACATAAATTAAAAACGTAAACAGTACATTTTACTTATTTGCCTGTTGCAATTCTCAAGTGGTTCTAGATTTGGTTCATAAGGAACTGATTCCTCAGCCGGCAGAGGGCTGAACTTATTTATTATTTACCTGGCATTTTTAGAATAGGTTCACATTACATTCATTAAAAGTTGAATTCTTCAAGTAGATTACTTTCATAGTTTGAAGTCTGCCACTCTCTATTCGCACCTTGTTTTCTTTTTTCTTGAATTTCTTGTAGGGTTGCTGGATTTAAAAAAAATATATCGTATTATTGATATTTGCTGTGTAAAAAATACACATTTTTGAATGTTCAGCTAAAATTGCATAAAAGTTTCCTGTTGGTGTAAATTTGTATAATCAAAAAAACGTTTTAATATTTGATTTCATAAGCCATGAACTGCAAATTAGAGCTATTTGTGAAACAATAGACTATATTTATACCCGCTACCCATAGGGTAAAAGAGTATTATAACTTTGTGCCGGCAGGAAATGTATGTAATAAGTAGAAGGATCAGCGTCAACATCCGAGACGATCTAGCCATGTCCGTTAGTACGTCTATGTGCCTGTCCGTATGAACACCAAGATCTCAGAGACTATAAGAGATAGAGCTATAATATTTTTTCGACAGCAGTTTTTATGTTTGCACGCAGATCAAGTTTGTTTTAAATTTTTTCCACACCCACTGCCGCCCCCGCAAATCAACAAAATCGAATAACAAGCGTAATTTTCAAGCCACAGATAATAATTATAGTATTTATGATTTCTGAAAATTTGATTGCGATCAGATAAAAATTGTGGAAGTTATTAAAAAAATACTTTTGTGTGGGCAAAAACGCCTACTTACTAGGGGTCTTAGTTGCTTTGGCTGACAATCTGGTATATTGTGCCGTCTATGGTATATTTTGAATGCGGTACTATACCAATATACCAAATATGCAATTCGGTATATTTTTAGAATGTTTGCAGTATATTTGGTATATTTTGATAAAATTACCGCAAAATATATTTCTTTTATTCAAAATGGGTAGCGGGTATATAACAGTCGAGTACACCCGTTTGTACCTTTCTTACTTGTTTTTAGTATATTTGTATTTTTGGTATATTTTGAAAAAATACCTCAATATTTAGCTTTTATTCAAAATGGGTAGCGGGTATCTCACAGTCGAGCACACTCGACTATAACTTTCTTACTTGTTTATTTAAAAAGTGAATTGGAAAAACAACAAATATTTATACGAACTCTCAAGCAACTCCTATTTACGTTCTTTGAAATAAAAAATTACAAAATTATTAATGACTTGTTATAGACAACAGCTTATTGTGTTCAATTTTGTTTAATATAATTAATTCGTGGAATACGTACTTAATGCTTTTAATTACTAATTAGAAAACAAATCAATTAATGTACAAATCAATCAACACAGATCATGTTGTGGTTACTGAGGTCGATATCGTCCACTATCCAGTCGTATGTGGCCCATATAAATGCTGCTGAGTTGGCAATCGTGACGTCGACAATGAACTCGTGTGATAGTTTTGCTCGTCAGTGTATAATGCCCGGAGAGAAGCCCCTTGAAATGGTAGTTTCGGCAGTCCACCGGGCTAGCACATTTCGACGCAACATGTCTGGTCTGCCCGGTTTAAGCAGCATTGTGAAACCTTGTGGTCGAATCCCACACAGCGATGACACGCATATGTCCGGACGAGCGACCTACAGCGAAACGAGAACCACTTGATGTAGACCCGCCCGGTCTTATCAAGCACCGCTTGCGCCTTTTCGTCACATTCGAGTGTCAGATTGACTCTGACACCGTCAGTGACCGACCACGGCTTCGACGCCATATGCACCATCTTCTTGAAGGCCGACGGCGAGAACTCCTCCTTGAAGTGGTTCTCATAGAGCTCGTCCATGAAAGCTTCCGGTAAAATCGCTGTGTCCACATCGAACACGGTGATTTTCGACCTCACTCCACGGTTGGGCTCAACCTCCAGGCCGACCTCGTTAAATTTCGCGTTGGCCACCACTTTGTTCATCTCGTTTCTCGACGGCGTACGAATAACGGCGCCACCGCGCTTCAATTCACGGACTTCGTGAACCCTAACGCCAAGAGCTGGAGCAACTTGGCTCATTACCTTATCGGCAATCTCCTTGCCCGACACTGTCGGGTCCTTGCTCGTCACCACAGCCGACCACGTTTCCACGGGCTTCTTGGCTGCAGGAGCATTTCTAGGTGCGGCCATCGGGCCAACGCCGGAGATAGCTCTGGTGGCGGCACCACTCGCATTTGGGGCCGTGAAGGGCGCAGCAGTTTGTTGGCATAGCGCAACTTTCGTCACAAGGACGGCATTAAGCACAGCTAGCGCGGTCACCAGCTCGCTAAGCCTGGCAGTTGCCTCCAAAACGTCGATGGCCGCTTCCGGCGCCAGTCCACCACGTAGCACAGCGGACCTCACCGTCTGGTCTACACCCGCCAGCTGAGCCAATACGGCATCAGTCCCTTCCTTCACCACACTGGCAGCCACAAAACTGCCAGCAGGAGCTGGACAGGCAGGCGCGTTCAGTCGGGCGACAGCGGCCACCGTAGCGGGTGCAGTAACTTCAGCAACTCCATCGGTGGCTCCAACGGCGACTCCAGCGGTGGCTCCATCGGCGTTAGCTCCAATGAAGGAGACAGCCAGCCGCTTGGCAGGGGATGCATCGTCGCTGCCAACCAGGTTGGGCGACGATACAGCCTTGTTCCGCGGCTTTCTGCCTCGCTTCCCACGTGGACGATCGTCCGAGACAGACATCTCGCTCGTATCACTGCATACACTGGCACTCGACCTAGTGTGCATCATGATTCCAACGGTTCGCGGTTTAAACCGCGCAATCAGTCAACCACGCAAGCAGTTAAACCGCGCAAGCAGTAAACCACACGAACTCGCAAGCAGTATACCGAAAGCAGGAAACAACACAAGCAGTCAAATCAAAGCAGTGCACGAGTAAAGCAGTACAAGCAGTGTACTCAAGCAGTTCAAATCACTCAGCTTTTGTCCGCGACGAAAACAATAAGCTTTTTGCAATTCACTATTTACAGTAATTATAAGTTACTGTAAACAAAGCACCGTAACTTCGCTTGTTTACTATCTCGGCGACAATAACAAAGTACCGCAATTTCTTAAACGAAAACAGCGCACAGGTCTGCTCTGGTCGACAGTCAAACACAAACTGGAGTAGATAGGGACATAAAGACCGGTGTTTTACGTGCGCACCTGTCACAAGTGACTTATCACACGGTGCCCGAGCACAGGGATACAATTTAAGTGTTGATCAGCGCCCCCTTGGAGACTCTCCGCAGGTACACACTGAAGCACTAGCTATTTGGGCTGGGTACTTCCTCCTGTGTGGGGAACGAGGCCTACCTAAAACCTAGAGTAGATAGGGACAGTAGGAATATCGTTAATCCATTCATGCGCGTCACTAATTAGATGACGAGGCATTTGGCTATTTTTTTTGTAGGAAATGAATTTGCCCACACAACAATGCCATATAAGGATGGCACGTCATATGACTGTTTTCCCTTTACTTTGTACACAATAGATGTTGGCCAGTGTAGTTGACTTTCAATGAGGAAAGTAAACCTCGGTGCTAACCCACTCCTTGGCGATATCCAGTATGGAACATGAACGTCTTAAAGCCGCAGACTCCGCCATCTACCACCCTGGTACTGATAATATTGCTATCACCAGCGTTAAGGACTCCCAGTGCTCTCAGTCGTTTTACCGACCGATAGCTCCAGATGCCCCTCCAGTTTAGCGTAGCAGAGACAATTTTGATGTCCTCATGTGCCTGATAATCCCGAACCAGAGCCGTTCGTACGTCCTGTCTGTCGTAGATCTCAACCTTACTCTGATGAGCTTGGTCAAGATCAAGTCCGTCAGTCACTACCTGAGCGTCGATCACTATAGTGTGATCTGGTCGGAAACCCACCAGGTCCGGCTTATATATCCTGTTCTCTCCCTGCAGACTTGGTTCAGCAATGACAGAGTAGCCTCTCGTCTCAAGTCCCCGCTTGAGATAATTAGCTACACTGTTGTGTCTAGCCACCCGCCTCCCATGCGTACGATGACACTTCTGCAGAATGTGGTTTAGTGATTCGGGAGCATCACATCCTGCACGACACTGCCTCTCCAATTCGTGCCTTCCCCTCGTGGTACGAGACCGCGTGGGTAGGGCATTTATCCGCAGTTTGATCCCATTCAAATAGGCTTTTCCAGTTAACAAACGCGTGGGTGCGACAACCCACCCGTGTTGCGGAGCATAACGCCCTGCTTCACGGAGACCGCTACCATCAACTGACGAGTGCAACCTATCCGCCCAGTACGAATCGATCAAAAGGCGTGTATCCAGAGCCATGTCTCCCGATGCCTTGCACCTATCTCGGGCCCTCCGAATTTCCGCACTAAGGAACGAACTGGCCGTCTCGGATTGCTCGAGGTGGGGCCATTTTATGTTCGTTAGCCTCTGTATGCGCAGCATTGGAGCTGTCCTTCGAACTGAGGGAACACCGAGACCCCCACTTGTGTGGGGGGCATGGAAGAATGCTACTGACACATCCATAGGAAGATCTAACCATTTCCTTACGACCGACCGTACCTGTCTGTCACACTTTCTCAAAACGCCTATTGCCACACTACCAAGGGTTAGCTTGTGATATAGCTGTGGAATGAGGACAGTTCTGAGGGCGAATAACTTCTGTTGTGGCTTCAGGGGGGACCGCGATATGATATCCAATCTGGGACCAATGTCCTCAGTCGGATTGTAGCGGGCCCTCCCGTCCGCAGTGAACTGGATGCCGAGATACTTCCATTCCTCAGAACGCTTCAAGCTTGGACACTTGCGCGAACCTACACAAAAGCTCCGTGATTCGATCACAGTACACTTCTGCTTCGGTTGCCCCTTGACACTAACAGTAAAACACTTATTAGCGTTTAGGGTCAGCCCAACGGACGCCAAAAAGGAGACCGTGGTATCCAATAATGCCTGAAGGCCCTTCGGTGTTGAAGCAAACAACACCAGATCGTCTGCGAACGCTGCAGCGTTTGTTTTGGCATTTCCGACACTGACACCAATCTCATCCGGTAGAGACCTGAGCAACCGGTCGATGACCAAGTTGAACATATGTGGAGACAAAGGGTCACCCTGCTTTACACCTCTAGCAGGGACGAATTCCTCTGATCTCCAGCCTTTACCATTGAGACTAGTGCCACCTCCCAAGTACAAGCTACGTACGTAGTCAACAAAACCCGTTGGTGCACCATACGCGGATAGGGTGTCAATTACCGCTGCGTGAGAAACAGAGTCAAACGCTTTGCTGACATCAAGTGTCGCGATATAACACGACGCATGACGTCTATGGTGGTCCCTCAGGATTAAGTCAACTATTGTCGCGTTATCGGCGCAACCGTCAGTAGGAAGAAACCCCCGCTGACGCGGATCCCAATCGACTGATGAGGCCAATCGAGATGCCAAGATGGCATTGAGTTGTCTAACTATGACAGAAGGCACCGATATCGGACGGAAGTCTTCTGGTCGGGATGCTCTTACCGTCTTCGGGATGAAAACGGTTCGAGCCATTCGGAAGAGTGTGGGTAGTTTGCCGCACCAGAGAATAAGGTTCATTATGCGAAGCATAACACCACTGGGAATACTCCTGGCAGTTCTTGGAGATATTCCGTCCGGTCCGGGAGAAGAAGTCAATGGCACTTGATGCAATTGCAGGTCCCTAGACGTAATAGGTGACCATACCCCCTCAAGCAAGTGTCCCATATGGGGCACGGTGCTATTGCAAGAGGAAAGGCTCTGCTGTGTCATGACTTCTCTCCAGTATGGTTCCATAATCTCTTGGTTTGGCATTACCGACTCGTCGGGTCCTGCTAGCAGGGATCCGATGCATCGACCTTTATGTTTGTCCCAGTTGCGCTGAACCCTAGCGAACTGCTGCCTTCTATTTTGTCTCCTATTGCGAGGCTCAGGAAAGACTCTCGCCGAAACCGGACCTTCGTTTCGATTCGGAAAAATTTCCAGGAGATAGTTAGACAAACACTGGAGAGTTGCTTCTTTGCCCGAAGTCTGCGCTCCATCAATGATAGATTGCAGAACCTCGACTCTCCACGATCGATTACATCCCACAGGGCCGAAGCCCCGCAGTATCCGCATGAGGACGTCGTCCGAATGTATCGATGGTGTGATTGGAACCGACTCTGACATTGAAGAAGAAGACTCAAGCCCACTTATACTAGGGCGGCGCGTAATGGTTTGTGGTTCACTAATTTCGGGGATAAGAGCCGCTTGCCCTCTTAGCTGCTCGATTTTTGCCTTATAATTATCCCTCTGTCGACACTTTTTAATAGCATCGACGCTGCGTTCTGGAAAATGCAACGCCAGCTTTTTATTAATGAACCTCTCGCCATTTGCTATGAGCTCAAGTTTCTTCCTCGCCATCATGGCCAATTCTTCCTCACACCACCTGGTTTTCACGTCAACACGCGTACGAAGCTCATCAAGCCTGTCTTTGTGCTGACGCGACATGTGGACGCCTAAACCGGTCTTTGTTCCAAAAGATCGGCCGCATTCCACACATAGATGTCCAACAACTGGATTAGCATCTACGTTCCTTCCCTGATGGGCTCCTACGGATGCCGTAGGAGAATTCACTGAATAACTTTCAGCTATCCGAGGCATGTTATTAGAGTTTGCACCATCAGTTTTTCAGGACCATCGGGGTGGTAACCCAATGGCCCTTTTCGCCGCTCATATTCGCTGCTGCCGAAACTACATCGGTCCAGCACCCGGAGGACACCACGAGGAGGCCACAATTTTAGTGGGGCACATGTTGCCTATGAGTCGACTTGATCTGACTAACGAAGGACGGTAGTCCATTTGCCATTGCTGAGAAATGAACCATTATTCCCCTTCTGCAGACCCATTGATCCTCCTACACAAGTACTAGTGGAGAGTGATTGACTTACGTCAAACCCACCATCAGTCTGCCTAATCCCTAGCTCATCCATCACACGTATATCGCTATACAGTGGGCATTCACACAACACATGCATGGCAGTCTCCGCTGCCAAACCGCAGCGGCATTCCGGACTATCGCACAGGCTTCTCAGATGCAAGAATGCATTGAGAGAACCATGGCCAGTCAACAAGAATCCGAGACTCAGATTAAATCTGAAGTCTGGACGGTCTGCAGTGAACTTGACATCACGAATAAATTCGCGAGTCACCCGCCCATTCACACTTGCATCCCATCTGACCTGCCAGTCAGACAGAACACACTCTTTCAATAACTTCTTACAGCTATCCACTGCTAAGCTATTTACGTCCCTATCAAATAACCACTCATCCCGCAGCAATGGCAGCCGCCTCTTAATCTTGAACATCAAGGCTCTACGCCTGACTTCCAAGTCAAGAGGGGCTGCACCAAGCAATGCCTGCAAAGCTTCCGTAGAAACAGTGCGGCACACAGGCAGACAACCTAAAAGAATCACACGCTGGCAAGCCAGCACTTTCTTTCTGCCCACCACAGTCTTTGCTGCCTCATACCACACAGACGACCCATATGCTGCACATGCAACAAATAGGCCGCTGTATATGGTACGCACAGCTCGTCTGCTAAGGCCCCAATCACTCCGCAAAATGCGACGCACCTGTCCAACCACACTAAACAACCGCGCCCTGAGACCGGTGAGATGCGGCATAAAGCACATCCCCTCACCGAAAGTAATGCCAAGGTACCGAACCTCAGTCACATACTTTAAGCTAACGTCGTTTAGTCTGACAACTGGAGGCCGACTGGCAGACAATTTACCCTTGAGTAACATTGCCACCGTCTTATCCGCTGCCAAACCGACGCCGACACTGTCGCCCCAATCGAAAACAATGCGCAAGCACTCCCTAGCACCTGCCTCAATCTCGGAGCGCGATTGCCCCTCAATCAAAATGAGCAGATCATCCGCATACGCACAACACTTGCAGCGCAATTCGAGTTGCCGCAATAGGGAGTCCATCATTAGGTTCCATATAAATGGACCACAGATGGATCCTTGCGGACAACCACGAACCACATCCACAGTGACACTCTCACATTTTCCTATTGCTGTCGCACGCCTGCCAGAAAAGTAGCTCTTCCATAGAGCCATCTCTCGGCAGCCACAGTCGCTCAATTTTCTTAACACACTTGCCCAGCTAAGGTGGTCAAACGCACCCCTAAAATCTACAAAAATGCCTAAGACGTACCTGGAGTTGCTGGACCCCACCGACTCCTTGACATAATGCCATGCATCCTCCGTACATCTATTTCTAGTGAAGCCATATTGTCTATCAGACATCTGGTCTTCAACTAACTCAAGCAGCCTTTCTATCATGACTCTTTCTAGCACTTTTCCAAGCACAGGAAGGAGACTGATGCCCCGATAAGATCGAGGATTACTCCTGATCTTATCGGGCGACTTCAAGAGCACTACCATCTTTGCACATTTCCATTCACTGGGAAAGTATCCCTCATTCACACACCTTTCATACAATGCATACATATACTCTGGAATCGAGTTCCAGACACACTTACACATTTCCCCAGTGAAACCATCCATGCCGGGCGACTTTCTCGACTTTAACCTCTTAAAAGCCGCCCCCAATTCAGCTTCTCGGAGCGGTTCAACAGGTTGCTCCACATGTAGTGGAGCCTCCTGTCTCTCCTCTCGCGGGAAGAACACATTCAGCAAAGCATTCATACAATCCTTCCATGCCGTTAGCTGAAGGCCTTCGACATGTAAGTTGCCTAAACTAAGCTCCCTGCCTTTCCCTCTCGCTATTTGATAAACACGACCCCAGGGATCATGCTTATTGCGATCTACAAAATCACGCCATTCCGCCTCTTTCACACGTACAAGCATTTCCTTGTACTCATTCATACACCTACTATACTCTCGCTTTAGCTGAGCAGCGCTATCGGTATTGGATATTCTCGCTCTTTGGAATCGTTTCCGCAGAGTTCGAAGTATCCTACGCTTAGCACTCAACTCACTCGTCCACCACTTTACACGCTTAAGATTCACCTTGCGGTGTCTCCGAAGCATGCTATCATTCACACCCGTCATCCACCTATTCACACACATGACCTGCTCGTCAACACTCATTGCACTGAAGGTGCTAAGCGGAACTTGCGTTGCCGCCTCACATATAAACAGCCCATATTGGGCCCAATTCACACCACAAGTGCTCCACGAATTACCCCCAACACTTTCATTCCTTGTGGGAGTATATGCAAACACAATCTCAATTGGATTGTGATCACTTATACCTACCCCACCTAAACACTCCACTCAAAATGAAACACACGCATTGCTGCTTCATTCACAAGGGTGACGTCAATGTCACTTTTCCCGTTCGGACCATCAAAGGTATACCACATGCTGGGTTGATTAACGACCCGAACATCTTGGGACACGGCCCACTCGGCTAGCGTTTCACCCCGCCTGTGGTTCTGATACCCAGACGAGTGTCTGGGCATCTTACTGAACCACACGGGGGACGACGCATTCGCATCAATACCAAGGATGATTGGATCGCTACTCGCCAGTAGTAGCACCTCATCCATGTACGCTATATACGGTTCGAGGGATTCCCCGAACGCGCAATACACACTCACAACTAACACCCTGCCAAAATTGCCATTAAGGCACACACACACCCCCCAGTCGGTAGAACACATCAGAGTGCATTCAATACCAACATCATTCACCACCACCGCATCCTTGGCCCTGCTGTCAGTGAACACGCGCATGTGCGCGGGTAAGCCACGTACGCAACCATCGGTTGCATACGGCTCCTGCAGCAGGGCCACTACACTGCCTCTCTCACACATCATTTCGCCCACATCGCACATAACTGCATATGACCGCTGGCAGTTCAACTGAAGGACTTTGCTAGCCATATTAATGTCTAGCGTTGGCCCTCGCGACAATCGCACTATATATCGGGCAAGCCAGAGACATCATAAGATGCTCCGAAGGCTGCCCTTTAAAAGCACAATTCCGGCAACTAAGTGCATTGGTACACTTAGCTACCCGATGGCCCACTTGACCACAGCGCCGACAGACATCGTGCTTGGCCCTGCAGTCCGCTACCTTGTGGTCGAAGCCCAGGCAACGGAAGCAGCTCAGAACCGGGTCAAAGTTCCTTAAGCGGAATGAAAACCACTTGATGTAGCAGCGGCCAACATCGAGCAGAGTTTGCATGGCCATGCCATCGCCCTCCAACACAACATTGACCGACGCTGACCCACCAGTCACAGGCCATGGCTTGCTCACCATACGGACGCCTTTCTTGAAGGCCTCAAGAGACATGCTGTCCTTGAGGTTCATCTCGTAAAGATCACTCATGAATTCGTCAGGAGTAATCTGCGAGTGAACGCCCGTCACCACAATTTTAGGCCCCAGTTTGACATTCACACTCACTTCCAGCCCCACCTCTTTAAATTTCGCGTTTCCTGCGATCACTCTCCGCTCTGCAACGGATGGAGTGCGAATAATCGCACCACCATCCCGAAGAGGACCCGTACACCCAGGGTTGGACCTACCTCCTTCACCACCTGATCAACCACTTCCTTTGAGGTCTTCGCAGTCTTGCTGCGGACCACGAGGGACCATGTCTCAACTGGCTTAGGTCTCGGCGTCTCCGGGGTAGACGGCGCTGCCGACTTGGAACCGCCTTTGGCAACCGGTGCACGCAGCGGAGCACCCCCGCTAACCGGCGCTGGCACTCGGAAAGGCCCATTGGAGGGGCCGCTACTCGCATGAGCGCGAGCCTCCTCCAACCGTCCTCGGAGACGCTCATTTTCCGCCATCTGCGAAAACAGCAGCGTCTCCATTTCCGCTAGGTAGTCAACTACACTAACCAGCGCCTTGCCTTGCACTCCACAATCAGCAACAACGAGCGTGAGCACGTCCTTACTGATCGCCTTCATTTTATCTACTGGGCTTCCCTTGCGCATCATTGACCCTGGCTTGCTCAATGGAGCAACCAACGCCTCTGCTGCCTTTTCAGCCGCCCTAAACTCCTCTAGCATACTCCCCAATGAGCACATCGGGGTCGAATCTGCCGAAACCAGATTCTCCTCAGCCACGCTAAACACGCTAGTAGCAGCGCTGACACCACCACTAGCGGCTCCCAGACACTCTGTCCCTAACCCAGCATCAGCAAAAGAAGCTAAAGAAGCTGCCTTCTTCAGCTTCCTTGCTGACGCCGAACCCGCCTTCCGCTTAACCTTCCCGTCAGCCACCGAAGGGAGGTCGTCCGTCGACGCACCACTCCCCCCAGCACCAACGGCCGGCTTGCACGCTGGCATCTAAAACTTTTTTGCAAGTCTTAAAAATACTCAACTGTACTCACCAGAAAGTAGGTCACACGAAACTAAGATACTTTAAGAGCGCTTAAAATAAGCACACGCACGCACACACTCGCAACGACGCGCGACGATTTTCCCACGCTACTCACACGCACACAGCGAACGAGAAGCACAAAGCGCACACGCGAAACTTTTACCGCTAACTAAGAGATAACAAATAACTGTTATCGCAAAAACTCTACGAAATGCAGGCACCCGCTAACACGTCTGTTCAGCTCGACAGTTGAAACCAGACTGAGTAGATAGGGACAGAAATAAACTCGAGTTTAACGTGAGCACCTGCCATGTTGGCTTAATCCCACGAAGCCCGAGCTTAGGAATCAAATTAAGCGTTGATCAGCGCCCCCTTGGAATTCACCGCAGGTACACATTTGAAGGCCAGTTGTTTGGACTGGACACTTCCTCCTGTGTGGGGAGCGAGGCCCACCTAAAACCTCTTCCGATTTTTGGTTATCGGCAACCGGTTGATACGTACGCAACTCCACGCTGAGTATAATCCTCATTGTCCGCTTTGGACTACCACAGCCACCACGATACTCCCCGAAGGGCCGCACCAAATACCAGGACGGACAAGTCCGCAGGCACCTGGTTCCCGTGGTACCAGAAACTCACCTCTGGTCAGGTGTCGTATTTGCTACTATACCAATTAAACTCCAAACAGTTAACGTTGGTGCCGTACCTCCTTAATCGCCTTTTACGATAAGTGGGGGTCCACTGTGGTTGGTATTCTTTACTACATCCACCCTGCCGCCAACCAAGTAGATAGGGACAGTAGGAATCTCGTTAATCCATTCATGCGCGTCACTAATTAGATGACGAGGCATTTGGCTATTTTTTTTTGTAGGAAATGAATTTGCCCACACAACAATGCCATATAAGGATGGCACGTCATATGACTGTTTTCCCTTTACTTTGTACACAATAGATGTTGGCCAGTGTAGTTGACTTTCAATGAGGAAAGTAAACCTCGGTGCTAACCCACTCCTTGGCGATATCCAGTATGGAACATGAACGTCTTAAAGCCGCAGACTCCGCCATCTACCACCCTGGTACTGATAATATTGCTATCACCAGCGTTAAGGACTCCCAGTGCTCTCAGTCGTTTTACCGACCGATAACTCCAGATGCCCCTCCAGTTTAGCGTAGCAGAAACGATTTTAATGTCCTCATGTGCCTGATAATCCCGAACCAGAGCCGTTCGTACGTCCTGTCTGTCGTAGATCTCAACCTTGCTCTGATGAGCTTGGTCAAGATCAAGTCCGTCAGTCACTACCTGACCGTCGATCACTATAGTGTGATCTGGTCGGAAACCCACCAGGTCCGGCTTATATATCCTGTTCTCTCCCTGCAGACTTGGTTCAGCAATGACAGAGTAGCCTCTCGTCTCAAGTCCCCGCTTGAGATAATTAGCTACACTGTTGTGTCTAGCCACCCGCCTCCCATGCGTACGATGACATTTCTGCAGAATGTGGTTTAGTGATTCGGGAGCATCACATCCTGCACGACACTGCCTCTCCAATTCGTGCCTTCCCCTCGTGGTACGAGACCGCGTGGGTAGGGCATTTATCCGCAGTTTGATCCCATTCAAATAAGCTTTTCCAGTTAACAAACGCGTGGGTGCGACAACCCACCCGTGTTGCGGAGGAACTAAGGAACGAACTGGCCGTCTCGGATTGCTCGAGGTGGGGCCATTTTATGTTCGTTAGCCTCTGTATGCGCAGCATTGGAGCTGTCCTTCGAACTGAGGGAACACCGAGACCCCCACTTGTGTGGGGGGCATGGAAGAATGCTACTGACACATCCATAGGAAGATCTAACCATTTCCTTACGACCGACCGTACCAGTCTGTCACACTTTCTCAAAACGCCTATTGCCACACTACCAAGGGTTAGCTTGTGATATAGCTGTGGAATGAGGACAGTTCTGAGGGCGAATAACTTCTGTTGTGGCTTCAGGGGGGACCGCGATATGATATCCAATCTGGGACCAATGTCCTCAGTCGGATTGTAGCGGGCCCTCCCGTCCGCAGTGAACTGGATGCCGAGATACTTCCATTCCTCAGAACGCTTCAAGCTTGGACACTTGCGCGAACCTACACAAAAGCTCCGTGATTCGATCACAGTACACTTCTGCTTCGGTTGCCCCTTGACACTAACAGTAAAACACTTATTAGCGTTTAGGGTCAGCCCAACGGACGCCAAAAAGGAGACCGTGGTATCCAATAATGCCTGAAGGCCCTTCGGTGTTGAAGCAAACAACACCAGATCGTCTGCGAACGCTGCAGCGTTTGTTTTGGCATTTCCGACACTGACACCAATCTCATCCGGTAGAGACCTGAGCAACCGGTCGATGACCAAGTTGAACATATGTGGAGACAAAGGGTCACCCTGCTTCACACCTCTAGCAGGGACGAATTCCTCTGATCTCCAGCCTTTACCATTGAGACTAGTGCCACCTCCCAAGTACAAGCTACGTACGTAGTCAACAAAACCCGTTGGTGCACCATACGCGGATAGGGTGTCAATTACCGCTGCGTGAGAAACAGAGTCAAACGCTTTGCTGACATCAAGTGTCGCGATATAACACGACGCATGACGTCTATGGTGGTCCCTCAGGATTAAGTCAACTATTGTCGCGTTATCGGCGCAACCGTCAGTAGGAAGAAACCCCCGCTGACGCGGATCCCAATCGACTGATGAGGCCAATCGAGATGCCAAGATGGCATTGAGTTGTCTAACTATGACAGAAGGCACCGATATCGGACGGAAGTCTTCTGGTCGGGATGCTCTTACCGTCTTCGGGATGAAAACGGTTCGAGCCATTCGGAAGAGTGTGGGTAGTTTGCCGCACCAGAGAATAAGGTTCATTATGCGAAGCATAACACCACTGGGAATACTCCTGGCAGTTCTTGGAGATATTCCGTCCGGTCCGGGAGAAGAAGTCAATGGCACTTGATGCAATTGCAGGTCCCTAGACGTAATAGGTGACCATACCCCCTCAAGCAAGTGTCCCATATGGGGCACGGTGCTATTGCAAGAGGAAAGGCTCTGCTGTGTCATGACTTCTCTCCAGTATGGTTCCATAATCTCTTGGTTTGGCATTACCGACTCGTCGGGTCCTGCTAGCAGGGATCCGATGCATCGACCTTTATGTTTGTCCCAGTTGCGCTGAACCCTAGCGAACTGCTGCCTTCTATTTTGTCTCCTATTGCGAGGCTCAGGAAAGACTCTCGCCGAAACCGGACCTTCGTTTCGATTCGGAAAAATTTCCAGGAGATAGTTAGACAAACACTGGAGAGTTGCTTCTTTGCCCGAAGTCTGCGCTCCATCAATGATAGATTGCAGAACCTCGACTCTCCACGATCGATTACATCCCACAGGGCCGAAGCCCCGCAGTATCCGCATGAGGACGTCGTCCGAATGTATCGATGGTGTGATTGGAACCGACTCTGACATTGAAGAAGAAGACTCAAGCCCACTTATACTAGGGCGGCGCGTAATGGTTTGTGGTTCACTAATTTCGGGGATAAGAGCCGCTTGCCCTCTTAGCTGCTCGATTTTTGCCTTATAATTATCCCTCTGTCGACACTTTTTAATAGCATCGACGCTGCGTTCTGGAAAATGCAACGCCAGCTTTTTATTAATGAACCTCTCGCCATTTGCTATGAGCTCAAGTTCCTTCCTCGCCATCATGGCCAATTCTTCCTCACACCACCTGGTTTTCACGTCAACACGCGTACGAAGCTCATCAAGCCTGTCTTTGTGCTGACGCGACATGTGGACGCCTAAACCGGTCTTTGTTCCAAAAGATCGGCCGCATTCCACACATAGATGTCCAACAACTGGATTAGCATCTACGTTCCTTCCCTGATGGGCTCCTACGGATGCCGTAGGAGAATTCACTGAATAACTTTCAGCTATCCGAGGCATGTTATTAGAGTTTGCACCATCAGTTTTTCAGGACCATCGGGGTGGTAACCCAATGGCCCTTTTCGCCGCTCATATTCGCTGCTGCCGAAACTACATCGGTCCAGCACCCGGAGGACACCACGAGGAGGCCACAATTTTAGTGGGGCACATGTTGCCTATGAGTCGACTTGATCTGACTAACGAAGGACGGTAGTCCATTTGCCATTGCTGAGAAATGAACCATTATTCCCCTTCTGCAGACCCATTGATCCTCCTACACAAGTACTAGTGGAGAGTGATTGACTTACGTCAAACCCACCATCAGTCTGCCTAATCCCTAGCTCATCCATCACACGTATATCGCTATACAGTGGGCATTCACACAACACATGCATGGCAGTCTCCGCTGCCAAACCGCAGCGGCATTCCGGACTATCGCACAGGCTTCTCAGATGCAAGAATGCATTGAGAGAACCATGGCCAGTCAACAAGAATCCGAGACTCAGATTAAATCTGAAGTCTGGACGGTCTGCAGTGAACTTGACATCACGAATAAATTCGCGAGTCACCCGCCCATTCACACTTGTATCCCATCTGACCTGCCAGTCAGACAGAACACACTCTTTCAATAACTTCTTACAGCTATCCACTGCTAAGCTATTTACGTCCCTATCAAATAACCACTCATCCCGCAGCAATGGCAGCCGCCTCTTAATCTTGAACATCAAGGCTCTACGCCTGACTTCCAAGTCAAGAGGGGCTGCACCAAGCAATACCTGCAAAGCTTCCGTAGAAACAGTGCGGCACACAGGCAGACAACCTAAAAGAATCACACGCTGGCAAGCCAGCACTTTCTTTCTGCCCACCACAGTCTTTGCTGCCTCATACCACACAGACGACCCATATGCTGCACATGCAACAAATAGGCCGCTGTATATGGTACGCACAGCTCGTCTGCTAAGGCCCCAATCACTCCGCAAAATGCGACGCACCTGTCCAACCACACTAAACAACCGCGCCCTGAGACCGGTGAGATGCGGCATAAAGCACATCCCCTCACCGAAAGTAATGCCAAGGTACCGAACCTCAGTCACATACTTTAAGCTAACGTCGTTTAGTCTGACAACTGGAGGCCGACTGGCAGACAATTTACCCTTGAGTAACATTGCCACCGTCTTATCCGCTGCCAAACCGACGCCGACACTGTCGCCCCAATCGAAAACAATGCGCAAGCACTCCCTAGCACCTGCCTCAATCTCGGAGCGCGATTGCCCCTCAATCAAAATGAGCAGATCATCCGCATACGCACAACACTTGCAGCGCAATTCGAGTTGCCGCAATAGGGAGTCCATCATTAGGTTCCATATAAATGGACCACAGATGGATCCTTGCGGACAACCACGAACCACATCCACAGTGACACTCTCACATTTTCCTATTGCTGTCGCACGCCTGCCAGAAAAGTAGCTCTTCCATAGAGCCATCTCTCGGCAGCCACAGTCGCTCAATTTTCTTAACACACTTGCCCAGCTAAGGTGGTCAAACGCACCCCTAAAATCTACAAAAATGCCTAAGACGTACCTGGAGTTGCTGGACCCCACCGACTCCTTGACATAATGCCATGCATCCTCCGTACATCTATTTCTAGTGAAGCCATATTGTCTATCAGACATCTGGTCTTCAACTAACTCAAGCAGCCTTTCTATCATGACTCTTTCTAGCACTTTTCCAAGCACAGGAAGGAGACTGATGCCCCGATAAGATCGAGGATTACTCCTGATCTTATCGGGCGACTTCAAGAGCACTACCATCTTTGCACATTTCCATTCACTGGGAAAGTATCCCTCATTCACACACCTTTCATACAATGCATACATATACTCTGGAATCGAGTTCCAGACACACTTACACATTTCCCCAGTGAAACCATCCATGCCGGGCGACTTTCTCGACTTTAACCTCTTAAAAGCCGCCCCCAATTCAGCTTCTCGGAGCGGTTCAACAGGTTGCTCCACATGTAGTGGAGCCTCCTGTCTCTCCTCTCGCGGGAAGAACACATTCAGCAAAGCATTCATACAATCCTTCCATGCCGTTAGCTGAAGGCCTTCGACATGTAAGTTGCCTAAACTAAGCTCCCTGCCTTTCCCTCTCGCTATTTGATAAACACGACCCCAGGGATCATGCTTATTGCGATCTACAAAATCACGCCATTCCGCCTCTTTCACACGTACAAGCATTTTCTTGTACTCATTCATACACCTACTATACTCTCGCCTTAGCTGAGCAGCGCTATCGGCATTGGATATTCTCGCTCTTTGGAATCGTTTCCGCAGAGTTCGAAGTATCCTACGCTTAGCACTCAACTCACTCGTCCACCACTTTACACGCTTAAGATTCACCTTGCGGTGTCTCCGAAGCATGCTATCATTCACACCCGTCATCCACCTATTCACACACATGACCTGCTCGTCAACACTCATTGCACTGAAGGTGCTAAGCGGAACTTGCGTTGCCGCCTCACATATAAACAGCCCATATTGGGCCCAATTCACACCACAAGTGCTCCACGAATTACCCCCAACACTTTCATTCCTTGTGGGAGTATATGCAAACACAATCTCAATTGGATTGTGATCACTTATACCTACCCCACCTAAACACTCCACTCAAAATGAAACACACGCATTGCTGCTTCATTCACAAGGGTGACGTCAATGTCACTTTTCCCGTTCGGACCATCAAAGGTATACCACATGCTGGGTTGATTAACGACCCGAACATCTTGGGACACGGCCCACTCGGCTAGCGTTTCACCCCGCCTGTGGTTCTGATACCCAGACGAGTGTCTGGGCATCTTACTGAACCACACGGGGGACGACGCATTCGCATCAATACCAAGGATGATTGGATCGCTACTCGCCAGTAGTAGCACCTCATCCATGTACGCTATATACGGTTCGAGGGATTCCCCGAACGCGCAATACACACTCACAACTAACACCCTGCCAAAATTGCCATTAAGGCACACACACACCCCCCAGTCGGTAGAACACATCAGAGTGCATTCAATACCAACATCATTCACCACCACCGCATCCTTGGCCCTGCTGTCAGTGAACACGCGCATGTGCGCGGGTAAGCCACGTACGCAACCATCGGTTGCATACGGCTCCTGCAGCAGGGCCACTACACTGCCTCTCTCACACATCATTTCGCCCACATCGCACATAACTGCATATGACCGCTGGCAGTTCAACTGAAGGACTTTGCTAGCCATATTAATGTCTAGCGTTGGCCCTCGCGACAATCGCACTATATATCGGGCAAGCCAGAGACATCATAAGATGCTCCGAAGGCTGCCCTTTAAAAGCACAATTCCGGCAACTAAGTGCATTGGTACACTTAGCTACCCGATGGCCCACTTGACCACAGCGCCGACAGACATCGTGCTTGGCCCTGCAGTCCGCTACCTTGTGGTCGAAGCCCAGGCAACGGAAGCAGCTCAGAACCGGGTCAAAGTTCCTTAAGCGGAATGAAAACCACTTGATGTAGCAGCGGCCAACATCGAGCAGAGTTTGCATGGCCATGCCATCGCCCTCCAACACAACATTGACCGACGCTGACCCACCAGTCACAGGCCATGGCTTGCTCACCATACGGACGCCTTTCTTGAAGGCCTCAAGAGACATGCTGTCCTTGAGGTTCATCTCGTAAAGATCACTCATGAATTCGTCAGGAGTAATCTGCGAGTGAACGCCCGTCACCACAATTTTAGGCCCCAGTTTGACATTCACACTCACTTCCAGCCCCACCTCTTTAAATTTCGCGTTTCCTGCGATCACTCTCCGCTCTGCAACGGATGGAGTGCGAATAATCGCACCACCATCCCGAAGAGGACGAACCTCGTGCACCCGTACACCCAGGGTTGGACCTACCTCCTTCACCACCTGATCAACCACTTCCTTTGAGGTCTTCGCAGTCTTGCTGCGGACCACGAGGGACCATGTCTCAACTGGCTTAGGTCTCGGCGTCTCCGGGGTAGACGGCGCTGCCGACTTGGAACCGCCTTTGGCAACCGGTGCACGCAGCGGAGCACCCCCGCTAACCGGCGCTGGCACTCGGAAAGGCCCATTGGAGGGGCCGCTACTCGCATGAGCGCGAGCCTCCTCCAACCGTCCTCGGAGACGCTCATTTTCCGCCATCTGCGAAAACAGCAGCGTCTCCATTTCCGCTAGGTAGTCAACTACACTAACCAGCGCCTTGCCTTGCACTCCACAATCAGCAACAACGAGCGTGAGCACGTCCTTACTGATCGCCTTCATTTTATCTACTGGGCTTCCCTTGCGCATCATTGACCCTGGCTTGCTCAATGGAGCAACCAACGCCTCTGCTGCCTTTTCAGCCGCCCTAAACTCCTCTAGCATACTCCCCAATGAGCACATCGGGGTCGAATCTGCCGAAACCAGATTCTCCTCAGCCACGCTAAACACGCTAGTAGCAGCGCTGACACCACCACTAGCGGCTCCCAGACACTCTGTTCCTAACCCAGCATCAGCAAAAGAAGCTAAAGAAGCTGCCTTCTTCAGCTTCCTTGCTGACGCCGAACCCGCCTTCCGCTTAACCTTCCCGTCAGCCACCGAAGGGAGGTCGTCCGTCGACGCACCACTCCCCCCAGCACCAACGGCCGGCTTGCACGCTGGCATCTAAAACTTTTTTGCAAGTCTTAAAAATACTCAACTGTACTCACCAGAAAGTAGGTCACACGAAACTAAGATACTTTAAGAGCGCTTAAAATAAGCACACGCACGCACACACTCGCAACGACGCGCGACGATTTTCCCACGCTACTCACACGCACACAGCGAACGAGAAGCACAAAGCGCACACGCGAAACTTTTACCGCTAACTAAGAGATAACAAATAACTGTTATCGCAAAAACTCTACGAAATGCAGGCACCCGCTAACACGTCTGTTCAGCTCGACAGTTGAAACCAGACTGAGTAGATAGGGACAGAAATAAACTCGAGTTTAACGTGAGCACCTGCCATGTTGGCTTAATCCCACGAAGCCCGAGCTTAGGAATCAAATTAAGCGTTGATCAGCGCCCCCTTGGAATTCACCGCAGGTACACATTTGAAGGCCAGTTGTTTGGACTGGACACTTCCTCCTGTGTGGGGAGCGAGGCCCACCTAAAACCTCTTCCGATTTTTGGTTATCGGCAACCGGTTGATACGTACGCAACTCCACGCTGAGTATAATCCTCATTGTCCGCTTTGGACTACCACAGCCACCACGATACTCCCCGAAGGGCCGCACCAAATACCAGGACGGACAAGTCCGCAGGCACCTGGTTCCCGTGGTACCAGAAACTCACCTCTGGTCAGGTGTCGTATTTGCTACTATACCAATTAAACTCCAAACAGTTAACGTTGGTGCCGTACCTCCTTAATCGCCTTTTACGATAAGTGGGGGTCCACTGTGGTTGGTATTCTTTACTACATCCACCCTGCCGCCAACCAAGTAGATAGGGACAGTAGGAATCTCGGTAATCCATTCATGCGCGTCACTAATTAGATGACGAGGCATTTGGCTATTTTTTTTTGTAGGAAATGAATTTGCCCACACAACAATGCCATATAAGGATGGCACGTCATATGACTGTTTTCCCTTTACTTTGTACACAATAGATGTTGGCCAGTGTAGTTGACTTTCAATGAGGAAAGTAAACCTCGGTGCTAACCCACTCCTTGGCGATATCCAGTATGGAACATGAACGTCTTAAAGCCGCAGACTCCGCCATCTACCACCCTGGTACTGATAATATTGCTATCACCAGCGTTAAGGACTCCCAGTGCTCTCAGTCGTTTTACCGACCGATAACTCCAGATGCCCCTCCAGTTTAGCGTAGCAGAAACGATTTTAATGTCCTCATGTGCCTGATAATCCCGAACCAGAGCCGTTCGTACGTCCTGTCTGTCGTAGATCTCAACCTTGCTCTGATGAGCTTGGTCAAGATCAAGTCCGTCAGTCACTACCTGAGCGTCGATCACTATAGTGTGATCTGGTCGGAAACCCACCAGGTCCGGCTTATATATCCTGTTCTCTCCCTGCAGACTTGGTTCAGCAATGACAGAGTAGCCTCTCGTCTCAAGTCCCCGCTTGAGATAATTAGCTACACTGTTGTGTCTAGCCACCCGCCTCCCATGCGTACGATGACATTTCTGCAGAATGTGGTTTAGTGATTCGGGAGCATCACATCCTGCACGACACTGCCTCTCCAATTCGTGCCTTCCCCTCGTGGTACGAGACCGCGTGGGTAGGGCATTTATCCGCAGTTTGATCCCATTCAAATAGGCTTTTCCAGTTAACAAACGCGTGGGTGCGACAACCCACCCATAACGCCCTGCTTCACGGAGACCGCTACCATCAACTGACGAGTGCAACCTATCCGCCCAGTACGAATCGATCAAAAGGCGTGTATCCAGAGCCATGTCTCCCGATGCCTTGCACCTATCTCGGGCCCTCCGAATTTCCGCACTAAGGAACGAACTGGCCGTCTCGGATTGCTCGAGGTGGGGCCATTTTATGTTCGTTAGCCTCTGTATGCGCAGCATTGGAGCTGTCCTTCGAACTGAGGGAACACCGAGACCCCCACTTGTGTGGGGGGGCATGGAAGAATGCTACTGACACATCCATAGGAAGATCTAACCATTTCCTTACGACCGACCGTACCAGTCTGTCACACTTTCTCAAAACGCCTATTGCCACACTACCAAGGGTTAGCTTGTGATATAGCTGTGGAATGAGGACAGTTCTGAGGGCGAATAACTTCTGTTGTGGCTTCAGGGGGGACCGCGATATGATATCCAATCTGGGACCAATGTCCTCAGTCGGATTGTAGCGGGCCCTCCCGTCCGCAGTGAACTGGATGCCGAGATACTTCCATTCCTCAGAACGCTTCAAGCTTGGACACTTGCGCGAACCTACACAAAAGCTCCGTGATTCGATCACAGTACACTTCTGCTTCGGTTGCCCCTTGACACTAACAGTAAAACACTTATTAGCGTTTAGGGTCAGCCCAACGGACGCCAAAAAGGAGACCGTGGTATCCAATAATGCCTGAAGGCCCTTCGGTGTTGAAGCAAACAACACCAGATCATCTGCGAACGCTGCAGCGTTTGTTTTGGCATTTCCGACACTGACACCAATCTCATCCGGTAGAGACCTGAGCAACCGGTCGATGACCAAGTTGAACATATGTGGAGACAAAGGGTCACCCTGCTTCACACCTCTAGCAGGGACGAATTCCTCTGATCTCCAGCCTTTACCATTGAGACTAGTACCACCTCCCAAGTACAAGCTACGTACGTAGTCAACAAAACCCGTTGGTGCACCATACGCGGATAGGGTGTCAATTACCGCTGCGTGAGAAACAGAGTCAAACGCTTTGCTGACATCAAGTGTCGCGATATAACACGACGCATGACGTCTATGGTGGTCCCTCAGGATTAAGTCAACTATTGTCGCGTTATCGGCGCAACCGTCAGTAGGAAGAAACCCCCGCTGACGCGGATCCCAATCGACTGATGAGGCCAATCGAGATGCCAAGATGGCATTGAGTTGTCTAACTATGACAGAAGGCACCGATATCGGACGGAAGTCTTCTGGTCGGGATGCTCTTACCGTCTTCGGGATGAAAACGGTTCGAGCCATTCGGAAGAGTGTGGGTAGTTTGCCGCACCAGAGAATAAGGTTCATTATGCGAAGCATAACACCACTGGGAATACTCCTGGCAGTTCTTGGAGATATTCCGTCCGGTCCGGGAGAAGAAGTCAATGGCACTTGATGCAATTGCAGGTCCCTAGACGTAATAGGTGACCATACCCCCTCAAGCAAGTGTCCCATATGGGGCACGTTGCTGTTGCAAGAGGAAAGGCTCTGCTGTGTCATGGCTTCTCTCCAGTATGGTTCCATAATCTCTTGGTTTGGCATTACCGACTCGTCGGGTCCTGCTAGCAGGGATCCGATGCATCGACCTTTATGTTTGTCCCAGTTGCGCTGAACCCTAGCGAACTGCTGCCTTCTATTTTGTCTCCTATTGCGAGGCTCAGGAAAGACTCTCGCCGAAACCGGACCTTCGTTTCGATTCGGAAAAATTTCCAGGAGATAGTTAGACAAACACTGGAGAGTTGCTTCTTTGCCCGAAGTCTGCGCTCCATCAATGATAGATTGCAGAACCTCGACTCTCCACGATCGATTACATCCCACAGGGCCGAAGCCCCGCAGTATCCGCATGAGGACGTCGTCCGAATGTATCGATGGTGTGATTGGAACCGACTCTGACATTGAAGAAGAAGACTCAAGCCCACTTATACTAGGGCGGCGCGTAATGGTTTGTGGTTCACTAATTTCGGGGATAAGAGCCGCTTGCCCTCTTAGCTGCTCGATTTTTGCCTTATAATTATCCCTCTGTCGACACTTTTTAATAGCATCGACGCTGCGTTCTGGAAAATGCAACGCCAGCTTTTTATTAATGAACCTCTCGCCATTTGCTATGAGCTCAAGTTCCTTCCTCGCCATCATGGCCAATTCTTCCTCACACCACCTGGTTTTCACGTCAACACGCGTACGAAGCTCATCAAGCCTGTCTTTGTGCTGACGCGACATGTGGACGCCTAAACCGGTCTTTGTTCCAAAAGATCGGCCGCATTCCACACATAGATGTCCAACAACTGGATTAGCATCTACGTTCCTTCCCTGATGGGCTCCTACGGATGCCGTAGGAGAATTCACTGAATAACTTTCAGCTATCCGAGGCATGTTATTAGAGTTTGCACCATCAGTTTTTCAGGACCATCGGGGTGGTAACCCAATGGCCCTTTTCGCCGCTCATATTCGCTGCTGCCGAAACTACATCGGTCCAGCACCCGGAGGACACCACGAGGAGGCCACAATTTTAGTGGGGCACATGTTGCCTATGAGTCGACTTGATCTGACTAACGAAGGACGGTAGTCCATTTGCCATTGCTGAGAAATGAACCATTATTCCCCTTCTGCAGACCCATTGATCCTCCTACACAAGTACTAGTGGAGAGTGATTGACTTACGTCAAACCCACCATCAGTCTGCCTAATCCCTAGCTCATCCATCACACGTATATCGCTATACAGTGGGCATTCACACAACACATGCATGGCAGTCTCCGCTGCCAAACCGCAGCGGCATTCCGGACTATCGCACAGGCTTCTCAGATGCAAGAATGCATTGAGAGAACCATGGCCAGTCAACAAGAATCCGAGACTCAGATTAAATCTGAAGTCTGGACGGTCTGCAGTGAACTTGACATCACGAATAAATTCGCGAGTCACCCGCCCATTCACACTTGTATCCCATCTGACCTGCCAGTCAGACAGAACACACTCTTTCAATAACTTCTTACAGCTATCCACTGCTAAGCTATTTACGTCCCTATCAAATAACCACTCATCCCGCAGCAATGGCAGCCGCCTCTTAATCTTGAACATCAAGGCTCTACGCCTGACTTCCAAGTCAAGAGGGGCTGCACCAAGCAATACCTGCAAAGCTTCCGTAGAAACAGTGCGGCACACAGGCAGACAACCTAAAAGAATCACACGCTGGCAAGCCAGCACTTTCTTTCTGCCCACCACAGTCTTTGCTGCCTCATACCACACAGACGACCCATATGCTGCACATGCAACAAATAGGCCGCTGTATATGGTACGCACAGCTCGTCTGCTAAGGCCCCAATCACTCCGCAAAATGCGACGCACCTGTCCAACCACACTAAACAACCGCGCCCTGAGACCGGTGAGATGCGGCATAAAGCACATCCCCTCACCGAAAGTAATGCCAAGGTACCGAACCTCAGTCACATACTTTAAGCTAACGTCGTTTAGTCTGACAACTGGAGGCCGACTGGCAGACAATTTACCCTTGAGTAACATTGCCACCGTCTTATCCGCTGCCAAACCGACGCCGACACTGTCGCCCCAATCGAAAACAATGCGCAAGCACTCCCTAGCACCTGCCTCAATCTCGGAGCGCGATTGCCCCTCAATCAAAATGAGCAGATCATCCGCATACGCACAACACTTGCAGCGCAATTCGAGTTGCCGCAATAGGGAGTCCATCATTAGGTTCCATATAAATGGACCACAGATGGATCCTTGCGGACAACCACGAACCACATCCACAGTGACACTCTCACATTTTCCTATTGCTGTCGCACGCCTGCCAGAAAAGTAGCTCTTCCATAGAGCCATCTCTCGGCAGCCACAGTCGCTCAATTTTCTTAACACACTTGCCCAGCTAAGGTGGTCAAACGCACCCCTAAAATCTACAAAAATGCCTAAGACGTACCTGGAGTTGCTGGACCCCACCGACTCCTTGACATAATGCCATGCATCCTCCGTACATCTATTTCTAGTGAAGCCATATTGTCTATCAGACATCTGGTCTTCAACTAACTCAAGCAGCCTTTCTATCATGACTCTTTCTAGCACTTTTCCAAGCACAGGAAGGAGACTGATGCCCCGATAAGATCGAGGATTACTCCTGATCTTATCGGGCGACTTCAAGAGCACTACCATCTTTGCACATTTCCATTCACTGGGAAAGTATCCCTCATTCACACACCTTTCATACAATGCATACATATACTCTGGAATCGAGTTCCAGACACACTTACACATTTCCCCAGTGAAACCATCCATGCCGGGCGACTTTCTCGACTTTAACCTCTTAAAAGCCGCCCCCAATTCAGCTTCTCGGAGCGGTTCAACAGGTTGCTCCACATGTAGTGGAGCCTCCTGTCTCTCCTCTCGCGGGAAGAACACATTCAGCAAAGCATTCATACAATCCTTCCATGCCGTTAGCTGAAGGCCTTCGACATGTAAGTTGCCTAAACTAAGCTCCCTGCCTTTCCCTCTCGCTATTTGATAAACACGACCCCAGGGATCATGCTTATTGCGATCTACAAAATCACGCCATTCCGCCTCTTTCACACGTACAAGCATTTTCTTGTACTCATTCATACACCTACTATACTCTCGCCTTAGCTGAGCAGCGCTATCGGCATTGGATATTCTCGCTCTTTGGAATCGTTTCCGCAGAGTTCGAAGTATCCTACGCTTAGCACTCAACTCACTCGTCCACCACTTTACACGCTTAAGATTCACCTTGCGGTGTCTCCGAAGCATGCTATCATTCACACCCGTCATCCACCTATTCACACACATGACCTGCTCGTCAACACTCATTGCACTGAAGGTGCTAAGCGGAACTTGCGTTGCCGCCTCACATATAAACAGCCCATATTGGGCCCAATTCACACCACAAGTGCTCCACGAATTACCCCCAACACTTTCATTCCTTGTGGGAGTATATGCAAACACAATCTCAATTGGATTGTGATCACTTATACCTACCCCACCTAAACACTCCACTCAAAATGAAACACACGCATTGCTGCTTCATTCACAAGGGTGACGTCAATGTCACTTTTCCCGTTCGGACCATCAAAGGTATACCACATGCTGGGTTGATTAACGACCCGAACATCTTGGGACACGGCCCACTCGGCTAGCGTTTCACCCCGCCTGTGGTTCTGATACCCAGACGAGTGTCTGGGCATCTTACTGAACCACACGGGGGACGACGCATTCGCATCAATACCAAGGATGATTGGATCGCTACTCGCCAGTAGTAGCACCTCATCCATGTACGCTATATACGGTTCGAGGGATTCCCCGAACGCGCAATACACACTCACAACTAACACCCTGCCAAAATTGCCATTAAGGCACACACACACCCCCCAGTCGGTAGAACACATCAGAGTGCATTCAATACCAACATCATTCACCACCACCGCATCCTTGGCCCTGCTGTCAGTGAACACGCGCATGTGCGCGGGTAAGCCACGTACGCAACCATCGGTTGCATACGGCTCCTGCAGCAGGGCCACTACACTGCCTCTCTCACACATCATTTCGCCCACATCGCACATAACTGCATATGACCGCTGGCAGTTCAACTGAAGGACTTTGCTAGCCATATTAATGTCTAGCGTTGGCCCTCGCGACAATCGCACTATATATCGGGCAAGCCAGAGACATCATAAGATGCTCCGAAGGCTGCCCTTTAAAAGCACAATTCCGGCAACTAAGTGCATTGGTACACTTAGCTACCCGATGGCCCACTTGACCACAGCGCCGACAGACATCGTGCTTGGCCCTGCAGTCCGCTACCTTGTGGTCGAAGCCCAGGCAACGGAAGCAGCTCAGAACCGGGTCAAAGTTCCTTAAGCGGAATGAAAACCACTTGATGTAGCAGCGGCCAACATCGAGCAGAGTTTGCATGGCCATGCCATCGCCCTCCAACACAACATTGACCGACGCTGACCCACCAGTCACAGGCCATGGCTTGCTCACCATACGGACGCCTTTCTTGAAGGCCTCAAGAGACATGCTGTCCTTGAGGTTCATCTCGTAAAGATCACTCATGAATTCGTCAGGAGTAATCTGCGAGTGAACGCCCGTCACCACAATTTTAGGCCCCAGTTTGACATTCACACTCACTTCCAGCCCCACCTCTTTAAATTTCGCGTTTCCTGCGATCACTCTCCGCTCTGCAACGGATGGAGTGCGAATAATCGCACCACCATCCCGAAGAGGACGAACCTCGTGCACCCGTACACCCAGGGTTGGACCTACCTCCTTCACCACCTGATCAACCACTTCCTTTGAGGTCTTCGCAGTCTTGCTGCGGACCACGAGGGACCATGTCTCAACTGGCTTAGGTCTCGGCGTCTCCGGGGTAGACGGCGCTGCCGACTTGGAACCGCCTTTGGCAACCGGTGCACGCAGCGGAGCACCCCCGCTAACCGGCGCTGGCACTCGGAAAGGCCCATTGGAGGGGCCGCTACTCGCATGAGCGCGAGCCTCCTCCAACCGTCCTCGGAGACGCTCATTTTCCGCCATCTGCGAAAACAGCAGCGTCTCCATTTCCGCTAGGTAGTCAACTACACTAACCAGCGCCTTGCCTTGCACTCCACAATCAGCAACAACGAGCGTGAGCACGTCCTTACTGATCGCCTTCATTTTATCTACTGGGCTTCCCTTGCGCATCATTGACCCTGGCTTGCTCAATGGAGCAACCAACGCCTCTGCTGCCTTTTCAGCCGCCCTAAACTCCTCTAGCATACTCCCCAATGAGCACATCGGGGTCGAATCTGCCGAAACCAGATTCTCCTCAGCCACGCTAAACACGCTAGTAGCAGCGCTGACACCACCACTAGCGGCTCCCAGACACTCTGTTCCTAACCCAGCATCAGCAAAAGAAGCTAAAGAAGCTGCCTTCTTCAGCTTCCTTGCTGACGCCGAACCCGCCTTCCGCTTAACCTTCCCGTCAGCCACCGAAGGGAGGTCGTCCGTCGACGCACCACTCCCCCCAGCACCAACGGCCGGCTTGCACGCTGGCATCTAAAACTTTTTTGCAAGTCTTAAAAATACTCAACTGTACTCACCAGAAAGTAGGTCACACGAAACTAAGATACTTTAAGAGCGCTTAAAATAAGCACACGCACGCACACACTCGCAACGACGCGCGACGATTTTCCCACGCTACTCACACGCACACAGCGAACGAGAAGCACAAAGCGCACACGCGAAACTTTTACCGCTAACTAAGAGATAACAAATAACTGTTATCGCAAAAACTCTACGAAATGCAGGCACCCGCTAACACGTCTGTTCAGCTCGACAGTTGAAACCAGACTGAGTAGATAGGGACAGAAATAAACTCGAGTTTAACGTGAGCACCTGCCATGTTGGCTTAATCCCACGAAGCCCGAGCTTAGGAATCAAATTAAGCGTTGATCAGCGCCCCCTTGGAATTCACCGCAGGTACACATTTGAAGGCCAGTTGTTTGGACTGGACACTTCCTCCTGTGTGGGGAGCGAGGCCCACCTAAAACCTCTTCCGATTTTTGGTTATCGGCAACCGGTTGATACGTACGCAACTCCACGCTGAGTATAATCCTCATTGTCCGCTTTGGACTACCACAGCCACCACGATACTCCCCGAAGGGCCGCACCAAATACCAGGACGGACAAGTCCGCAGGCACCTGGTTCCCGTGGTACCAGAAACTCACCTCTGGTCAGGTGTCGTATTTGCTACTATACCAATTAAACTCCAAACAGTTAACGTTGGTGCCGTACCTCCTTAATCGCCTTTTACGATAAGTGGGGGTCCACTGTGGTTGGTATTCTTTACTACATCCACCCTGCCGCCAACCAAGTAGATAGGGACAGTAGGAATCTCGGTAATCCATTCATGCGCGTCACTAATTAGATGACGAGGCATTTGGCTATTTTTTTTTGTAGGAAATGAATTTGCCCACACAACAATGCCATATAAGGATGGCACGTCATATGACTGTTTTCCCTTTACTTTGTACACAATAGATGTTGGCCAGTGTAGTTGACTTTCAATGAGGAAAGTAAACCTCGGTGCTAACCCACTCCTTGGCGATATCCAGTATGGAACATGAACGTCTTAAAGCCGCAGACTCCGCCATCTACCACCCTGGTACTGATAATATTGCTATCACCAGCGTTAAGGACTCCCAGTGCTCTCAGTCGTTTTACCGACCGATAACTCCAGATGCCCCTCCAGTTTAGCGTAGCAGAAACGATTTTAATGTCCTCATGTGCCTGATAATCCCGAACCAGAGCCGTTCGTACGTCCTGTCTGTCGTAGATCTCAACCTTGCTCTGATGAGCTTGGTCAAGATCAAGTCCGTCAGTCACTACCTGAGCGTCGATCACTATAGTGTGATCTGGTCGGAAACCCACCAGGTCCGGCTTATATATCCTGTTCTCTCCCTGCAGACTTGGTTCAGCAATGACAGAGTAGCCTCTCGTCTCAAGTCCCCGCTTGAGATAATTAGCTACACTGTTGTGTCTAGCCACCCGCCTCCCATGCGTACGATGACATTTCTGCAGAATGTGGTTTAGTGATTCGGGAGCATCACATCCTGCACGACACTGCCTCTCCAATTCGTGCCTTCCCCTCGTGGTACGAGACCGCGTGGGTAGGGCATTTATCCGCAGTTTGATCCCATTCAAATAAGCTTTTCCAGTTAACAAACGCGTGGGTGCGACAACCCACCCATAACGCCCTGCTTCACGGAGACCGCTACCATCAACTGACGAGTGCAACCTATCCGCCCAGTACGAATCGATCAAAAGGCGTGTATCCAGAGCCATGTCTCCCGATGCCTTGCACCTATCTCGGGCCCTCCGAATTTCCGCACTAAGGAACGAACTGGCCGTCTCGGATTGCTCGAGGTGGGGCCATTTTATGTTCGTTAGCCTCTGTATGCGCAGCATTGGAGCTGTCCTTCGAACTGAGGGAACACCGAGACCCCCACTTGTGTGGGGGGGCATGGAAGAATGCTACTGACACATCCATAGGAAGATCTAACCATTTCCTTACGACCGACCGTACCAGTCTGTCACACTTTCTCAAAACGCCTATTGCCACACTACCAAGGGTTAGCTTGTGATATAGCTGTGGAATGAGGACAGTTCTGAGGGCGAATAACTTCTGTTGTGGCTTCAGGGGGGACCGCGATATGATATCCAATCTGGGACCAATGTCCTCAGTCGGATTGTAGCGGGCCCTCCCGTCCGCAGTGAACTGGATGCCGAGATACTTCCATTCCTCAGAACGCTTCAAGCTTGGACACTTGCGCGAACCTACACAAAAGCTCCGTGATTCGATCACAGTACACTTCTGCTTCGGTTGCCCCTTGACACTAACAGTAAAACACTTATTAGCGTTTAGGGTCAGCCCAACGGACGCCAAAAAGGAGACCGTGGTATCCAATAATGCCTGAAGGCCCTTCGGTGTTGAAGCAAACAACACCAGATCATCTGCGAACGCTGCAGCGTTTGTTTTGGCATTTCCGACACTGACACCAATCTCATCCGGTAGAGACCTGAGCAACCGGTCGATGACCAAGTTGAACATATGTGGAGACAAAGGGTCACCCTGCTTCACACCTCTAGCAGGGACGAATTCCTCTGATCTCCAGCCTTTACCATTGAGACTAGTACCACCTCCCAAGTACAAGCTACGTACGTAGTCAACAAAACCCGTTGGTGCACCATACGCGGATAGGGTGTCAATTACCGCTGCGTGAGAAACAGAGTCAAACGCTTTGCTGACATCAAGTGTCGCGATATAACACGACGCATGACGTCTATGGTGGTCCCTCAGGATTAAGTCAACTATTGTCGCGTTATCGGCGCAACCGTCAGTAGGAAGAAACCCCCGCTGACGCGGATCCCAATCGACTGATGAGGCCAATCGAGATGCCAAGATGGCATTGAGTTGTCTAACTATGACAGAAGGCACCGATATCGGACGGAAGTCTTCTGGTCGGGATGCTCTTACCGTCTTCGGGATGAAAACGGTTCGAGCCATTCGGAAGAGTGTGGGTAGTTTGCCGCACCAGAGAATAAGGTTCATTATGCGAAGCATAACACCACTGGGAATACTCCTGGCAGTTCTTGGAGATATTCCGTCCGGTCCGGGAGAAGAAGTCAATGGCACTTGATGCAATTGCAGGTCCCTAGACGTAATAGGTGACCATACCCCCTCAAGCAAGTGTCCCATATGGGGCACGTTGCTGTTGCAAGAGGAAAGGCTCTGCTGTGTCATGGCTTCTCTCCAGTATGGTTCCATAATCTCTTGGTTTGGCATTACCGACTCGTCGGGTCCTGCTAGCAGGGATCCGATGCATCGACCTTTATGTTTGTCCCAGTTGCGCTGAACCCTAGCGAACTGCTGCCTTCTATTTTGTCTCCTATTGCGAGGCTCAGGAAAGACTCTCGCCGAAACCGGACCTTCGTTTCGATTCGGAAAAATTTCCAGGAGATAGTTAGACAAACACTGGAGAGTTGCTTCTTTGCCCGAAGTCTGCGCTCCATCAATGATAGATTGCAGAACCTCGACTCTCCACGATCGATTACATCCCACAGGGCCGAAGCCCCGCAGTATCCGCATGAGGACGTCGTCCGAATGTATCGATGGTGTGATTGGAACCGACTCTGACATTGAAGAAGAAGACTCAAGCCCACTTATACTAGGGCGGCGCGTAATGGTTTGTGGTTCACTAATTTCGGGGATAAGAGCCCTCTTAGCTGCTCGATTTTTGCCTTATAATTATCCCTCTGTCGACACTTTTTAATAGCATCGACGCTGCGTTCTGGAAAATGTAACGCCAGCTTTTTATTAATGAACCTCTCGCCATTTGCTATGAGCTCAAGTTCCTTCCTCGCCATCATGGCCAATTCTTCCTCACACCACCTGGTTTTCACGTCAACACGCGTACGAAGCTCATCAAGCCTGTCTTTGTGCTGACGCGACATGTGGACGCCTAAACCGGTCTTTGTTCCAAAAGATCGGCCGCATTCCACACATAGATGTCCAACAACTGGATTAGCATCTACGTTCCTTCCCTGATGGGCTCCTACGGATGCCGTAGGAGAATTCACTGAATAACTTTCAGCTATCCGAGGCATGTTATTAGAGTTTGCACCATCAGTTTTTCAGAACCATCGGGGTGGTAACCCAATGGCCCCTTTCGCCGCTCATATTCGCTGCTGCCGAAACTACATCGGTCCAGCACCCGGAGGACACCACGAGGAGGCCACAATTTTAGTGGGGCACATGTTGCCTATGAGTCGACTTGATCTGACTAACGAAGGACGGTAGTCCATTTGCCATTGCTGAGAAATGAACCATTTAGTTAGTTACTCCCGCCGTTGACCCGCGCTTAATTGAATTTCTTCACTTTGACATTCAGAGCACTGGGCAGAAATCACATTGTGTCAACACCCGCTAGGGCCATCACAATGCTTTGTTTTAATTAGACAGTCGGATTCCCCAAGTCCGTGCCAGTTCTGAATTGATTGTTAATTGATAATCGTTATAATTTAAAAGAACTAACTGGTTGCCCAACTAGTATTCTTAAAAATTTTAGCAAGAAAGTTCCACAATTGGCTACGTAACTAAACTATCCGGGGAACAAGAAACTATCATAAATGATAGAAACTCTATTTACCCCAATTTCTTGGCAACCAGATTAAACGGGGGAACACCAGTAAAGAACTTCGGTGTAAAGAACAGTGGACACTGTACGGCGCACCGGGAGGTATCCAAGAAGGATAAGCCTTTGGCAGGACAGCAGGCGCCTCCTGGCCACCACCTGTCTCGTAGCCGTGGCATACCACACTGAGGCACCAAACAGCGCACAAGACATCATGAGTCCAGTGTAAATGGTCCGCTTGGCACGGGGACTGATCCCCCAGTCGACCCGGCCAAAACACCAACGACTCCGGCCAGCCGCGATATGCGGGAGAAAACTCAACCGCTCGCCGACCGTGAAGCACAGATACTGGTATTTGTATCTCTTGCTCCAGTAAACTAGAGGCGGCCTTTCAGCAACATGACAGCCGTCTTGGTGGTGGAGACGGACACGCCTACCTCCGTTCCCCAAGCTCCTACGATGGACATGTATTCCGCTCCTTTCGACTCCAGATCGTTTTGGGAGTTACCCTCAACGAGAAGCAGCAAGTCGTCTGCATACGCTCTCAGCTTGCACAAAGGCTCTAAGCGCCGAAGAAGTACATCCAACATGAGGTTCCAAATGAATGGACCATTGATGGAAGGAACCCTGTGGGAAACCTCTAGTCACCGGCACAGACGCTTCCTCGTATCTGCTCACGATGCACGCACTCCTGCCAGAGAAGAAGCTTCTCCACAAGCTGGCTTCTCGACAGCCAGAGTCGATCAGTCGGCGTAGCACATCATCCCACTCCACGTGGTCAAATGATCCTTTGAAGTCCACGAAGATTCCGAGTACATATCTTGCTGGGCTGGCATCGACAGGTTGAAATCCAAATTGCCATCTGCAGCCCTCTGGGAGCATGTCCCTCAATCGGCTGACCATAATACCCTCGAGCACCTTACCAAATACTGGTAGCAGACATATACCACGATAAGAGCCAGGATCGCTCCTGTCGTTATCTGGCTTCTTAAGAAGTGGCACAACGCCACTCAGAAGGGAAATGTTCTTCGGCTAAAGAGCGCCAATACAACGCCGTAGGATGCTGAGGAATAGCACGCCACACCTCCTTGCAGATCACTCCAGTGATGCCGTTTATGCCAGGCGAGCGTCTGCTTCGAAGCCTGGAGACACAAGCATTCACTTCGTAGTCGTCGAGTGTGGGCGGATGCACATCTGGGATGGCAATCGGTGCATTCAACTCCGCAACTGGGAAGAAGTTACGGAGGAGCACTCGCGCACAGTCGTCATGCTACGACTGGCTCGCCATTTACCCATAGGCAGCATATCCTGTAGACATGCCCAACGAAGCGACGCCAGTTTGCCGACAGAACAAGCTTCTTGTACCCACGGAGATCCGCAGGTCAGTAGCAAGTCGCCCTGCTTCGTCGTGGCAGCGAGCATTCTGTAGCCGTCGCCTTAGTCTCCTGACCTCTCGGCGATTCGTACTGAGGTTGGCATTCCACCAGACCACTTTCCGAACGGCTCTCGGCTGCCTGCGTCCAAATACATGGTCGCATACACTGTGCACCAGTGCACGCGTTGCAGACACCTGGTCATCAATGGACATCTCCGTGTAGTCCTGCGGGAGAAGTTCCAGGACGAAACAGAAGCATCGCTCTCAACTGTGTCTCTGGAGCCTCGCGTAACCTCAACACAGATGATGTTGTGGTCGCTGAGGTCCCACTCGTCCACTCTCCAGTCATATGTGGCCCACATAAACGCTGCTTCATTGGTAATCGTGACGTCGATATCACTCCGTCCGCGGTGACTATCGAACGTATACAAACTGCTGACCTCATTTAGCACGCCGGCTCGGGATTCTTGAATCCACTCGGTCAGCAGTTCACCCCTTCGGAGGTTCGAGTCGCCACGAGCACGCTCGAGCGATTTGCTGAACCACAAGGGGGACACTGCATTCGCATCCATGCCACAGATAACCGGATTGCTACCAGCTAGTAGTAGCACGGAATCTAGATACGCAAGGTACGGTTCCAATTCAGTGTTGTATTGGCAATACACGGAGCTCAGGAAGATTGAGCCAAATCTTCCAGTGACACTCACGCATACGCCAAAGTCCGTGATGAGCGACTCAATAGGCATACAGATGGCATCCGGGTCGTCCAAAAAGATGGCAGCCTTCGAACGCCGATCAGCAAACACACGCATCCCGGACGGAATGCCCGTAATGCCGTGTTTTCTGTCGACGTACGGTTCCTGCACCAAAGCGAACATGTGGCGGGAGTCTCGCACCCGAGTTGCAAACTCAATGGTAGCGGCTCGACCTCGACCACAATTAGCTTGGATGAAGCTAAACATTTTAATGTCTAGCTTGCACCCTCGCTAAGGCCGCACCATATATTGGGCACGTCTCCGACAGCATGTAATGCCCGGAGGGAAGCCCCTTGAAACGGCAGTTTCGGCAGTCCACCGGGCTAGCACATTTCGACGCTACATGGCCGGTCTGCCCGCATTGGCGGCATACTTCGTTCTTCAGTCGGCATTGTGAAACCTTGTGGTCGAATCCCACACAGCGATGACACGCGTATGTTCGGACGAGCGACCTACAGCGGAAGGAAAACCACTTAATATAGACCCGCCCGGTCTTATCAAGCATCGCTTGCGCCTTTTCGTCACATTCGAGTGTCAGATTGACTATGACACCGTCAGTGACCGACCACGGCTTCGACGCCATAGGCACCATCTACTTGAAGGCCGACGGCGAGAACTCCTTCTTGAAGTGGTTCTCATAGAGCTCGTCCATGAAAACTTCCGGTAAAATCGCTGTGTCCACATCAAACACGGTGATTTTCGACCTCACTCCACGGTTGGGCTCAACCTCCAGGCCGACCTCGTTAAATTTCGCGTTGGCCACTACTTTATTCATCTCGATTCTCGACGGCGTACGAATAACGGCGCCACCGCGCTTCAATTCACGGACTTCGTGAACCCTAACGCCAAGAGCTGGAGCAACTTGGTTCATTACCTTATCGGCAATCTCCTTGCCCGACACTGTCGGGTCCTTGCTCGTCACCACAGCCGACCACGTTTCCACGGGCTTCTTGACTGCAGGAGCATTTCTAGGTGCGGCCATCGGGCCAACGCCGGAGACAGCTCTGGTGGCGGCATCACTTGCACTTGCGGCCGTGAAGGGCGCCTCAGCTGCTTTCGTCTCCAAGACGGCATTTCGCACAGCTCGCGCGGTCACCAGCTCGCTAAACCGTGCAGTTGCCTCCAAAACGGCGATGGCCGCTTCACCGTCTGGTCCACACCCGCAAGCTGAGCCAATACGGCATCAGTCCCATCCTTAACTACACTGGCAGCCACAAAGCTACCAGCAGGAGCTGGACGGGCAGGCGCACTTAGTCGGGCAACAGCATGTCACTATAAGTGTCACTGTCACTATTTTCTATGCAGCTTATTGCGTTTTGGTTCTTGCACAGGGGACACTAAATTCCGTCTTTGTCTGCACTGTTTTTATGGTATTACGCGGTTTTCGTACGGAGCGCACGGGACGCACGTCTGCTCACTTCGGAAGTTCGTTCGCAACCAGTAGATAGGGACACTTATATACTCGAGTTTAACGTGAGCACCTGCCATGTTGGCTTAATCTCACGAAGCCCCAGCTTAGGGAAACAAATTAAGCGTTGATCTACGCCCCCTTGGAATTCACCACATGTACACTGTTGGCGCATTTGAGTTAGAATAATTAAGAGCAAATGAAGTATCATGAAATTGTTAGAATTAGGGCGAAGCGAGAGCGCAATAAAGCTTTCGTTTGTTGCTCTCTGAGCGAATTCGCCTCGCTTCGCCGATCTAGTTAAGTTAGGCTTAATGTAACTTAGCATAAAATGATAAAGACAGTTGAAAACAAGAACTCATCAGCGCGTCATCATTCTCTCCGTTTTCGTTTTCGTCGTCTAACAACAACAATTAGGTCCAGTCTTTGTGTTCGCGAATAAAGCGGAATTAACAATCATAAAAACTCTTGTGATTTTTCATACACATTTGAAGAGATAGTTATTTGGCCCGAAGGGCCGTAACCAAATACCAGGACAGACGCAGGCACCTGGTTCCCGTGGTACCAGAAACTCACCTCTGGTCAGGTGACGTACTTGCCAATGGTACTACCAATTAAACTGCAAACAGTTAGCGTTGGTGCCGCACCTCCTTAATCGCCTTTTACGATAAGTGGGGATCCACTGTGGTTGGTATTCATTCTAACCCCGCCACCTCCCAGCCGCCAACCACGCGGCTGATATATAGGGACAGTAGGAATCTCGCTAATCCATTCATGCGCGTCACTAATTAGTTTTTTTTGTGTTAAATGTTCTTAATTTAAATCTGCTCATGAGAGCAATTAATTAAATTTTATAATACATTGAAGGGGAAAAGTAAATATTTTATCTTTGGTTGAGGGTGTATTAGTAAGATATTACGCTATGGGACTCTGAAATGGAGATCAACAGGGTGAAACCTTTTAAGCGTTTAAGCGAAGGGCGTTGTGCTGTTGTCCAGAATGTTGGTGGCTAGGTGGTTGTCATGATTTTCCAGCCTCTCCAGATGTCAGATGGTATATTTAGGTCTCTTTTTATTGTTGAGTATGCAATACTTAACATAGTTCTTCAACTACAAATTTGTATGGCATAATTGCAGTGTTGTTTACGTAAATTGAAAACGTAAACAGTACATTTTACTTATTTGCCTGTTACAATTCTCAAGTGGTTCTAGATTTGGTTCATAAGGAACTGATTCCTCAGCCGGCAGAGGGCTGAACTTATTTATTATTTACCTGGCATTTTTAGAATAGGTTCAGATTACATTCATTAAAAGTTGAATTCTTCAAGTAGATTACTTTCATAGTTTGAAGTCTGCCACTCTCTATTCGCACCTTGTTTTCTTTTTTCTTGAATTTCTTGTAGGGTTGTTGGATTTAAAAAAAAAATATATCGTATTATTGATATTTGCTGTGTAAAAAATACACATTTTTGAATGTTCAGCTAAAATTGCATAAAAGTTTCCTGTTGCTGTAGATTTGTATAATCAAAAAAACGTTTTAATATTTGATTTCATCCGCCATGAACTGCAAGTTAGAGCTATTTGTGAAATAATAGACTATTTTTATACCCGCTACCCATAGGGTAAAAGAGTATTATAACTTTGTGTCGGCAGGAAATGTATGTAATAAGTAGAAGGATCAGCGTCAACAGCCGACACGATCTAGCCATGTCCGTTAGTCCGTCTGTGTGTCTGACCGTATGAACACCAAGACAGCATTTTATATGTTTGCGCGCAGATCAAGTTTGTTTTAAATTTTTGCCACACTCACTTCCGCCCCGCAAATCAATAAAATCGAATAACAAGCGTAATTTTCAAGCCACAGATAATAACTATAGTATTTATGATTTCTGAAAATTTGATTGCGATTTGTGTGGGCAAAAACGCCTACTTACTAGGGGTCTTAGTTGCTTTGGCTGACAATCTGGTATATTATGCCGTCTATGGTACATTTGGAATGGTGTGCTGTGTCGATATACCAAACATACCATTTGGTATATTTTTAGTATTTTTTTAGTATTTTCGGTATATTTTGAAAATAATACCGCAATATTTTGCACTTATTAAAAATGGGTAGCGGGTATCTTACAGTCGAGCACACTCGACTGTAACTTTCTTGTTTAATTTCGCGCTTCAGTTCACGGAGCTCGTGAACTCTAACGCCCAGAGCTGCAGCAACTTGGTTCATCACCTTCTCGGCAATCTCCTTGCCCGACACTGTCGGGTCCTTGCTCGTCACCACAGCCGACCACGTTTGGCGCGGCCAATGACGGAGATAGCTCTGGTGGCGGCATCAGCTGCTTTCGTCTCCAAGACGGCATTTCGCACAGCTAGCGCGGTCACCAGCTCGCTAAACCGAGCAGTTGCCTCCAAAACGGCGATGGCCGCTTCCGGCGCCAGTCCGGCGCGCAGCACAGCGGACCTTACCGTCTGGTCCACACCCGCAAGCTGAGCCAATACGGCATCAGTCCCATTCTTAACCACACTCACTGGCAGCTACAAAGCTACCAGCAGGAGCTGAACGGGCAGGCGCACTTAGTCGGGCGACAGCGGCCACCGTAGCGAGTGCAGGGGCGGCAGTAGTAGCAGCAACGTCAGCGACTCCAGCGGCGACTCCATCAGCGGCTCCAGGGCCGACTTCGCTGGCGGCTCCAGCTCTTGGGCGATCTTCCGAGACGGACATCTCGCTCGACTCGCTGCACACGCTAGCACTCGACCTCGTGTGCATCATGTTGTCAACGCACCAGGTATAAACCGCGCAAGCAGTAGAAACACTGCAAGCAGTGTGACTGTATCAAGCAGTTGAAGCGGTCCCGACCCAAGCAGTACAAGAAGTATACGCAGTCACGCGTTGCAAGCAGTGTATTTGGTGTAAGCATGGTAAGCAGTCCAAGTCAACAAGCTTTTGTCCGCGACAAAAAACAATAAGCTTTTTTAAATTTCTCTAAATGGAAATTGATGTAAATAAAGCATCGTAATATCACTTGTTTACATTCGACGACAATAACAATATACCGCAATTTCTCGAACGAAAGAACGCGCACGTTTGCTCTGGTCGACGGTCGAAAGCAAACTCGAGTAGATAGGGACATAAAGACCGGAGTTTTACGTGAGCACAAATGACTTATCTCACGGTGCCCGAGCACAGGAATACAATTTAAGCGTTGATCAGCGCTTCCTTGGAGACTCTCCTCAGGTACACACTGAAGCACCAGCTATTTGGGCTGGGTACTTCCTCCTGTGTGAGGAGCGAGGCCTACCTAAAACCTCTGCCGATCTGTGGTTCGCGGCAACCGGTTGTATTACGCAACTCTACGTCGAGCACTCCACTCTATCCGCATTTGGATGGTAAACCACAGCCACCTCGAGGGGCCGCAACCAAATACCAGGACGGACATATGTCCGCGGGCACCTGGTTCCCTCCGGTCAGGTTTCGTACCACAAGGGTACTACCAATTTAACTCCAGACAGTTTGCGTTGGTGACACACCTCAAGAATCGCTTCGTACGATAAGTGGAGGTCCACTGTGGTGAAATTCTAAGACCCATCATCCACACGGGTGAGTCAGTTTTAGCTTTCTGCTTGGGACTGACAGCCCAAAAAGAATATTTCCGATTAGTCGCCTCATACGACAAGCAGGGATATGCTGTGATGGAATTCTAAGACCCGCCAACCCCATGGGTGAGGCCAGTTTTAGCTGTTCAACTCGGGACTGCCGGCGCCTTGCGAACACGGCATAGGCAAATGTTTGCAACAGCTGCATCCTCGCCTGTGTCGCCATCGCTCCAGAAACTTTCCAGACGCCATGAAGGTACTGAATCCCAAGTCCATCAAGGTTACGCAAATCTGCATATATAGGGCATAAACACAGAACGTGCAGCGAGTCTTCGCAATCCGCACCGCATATGCAGAAATGCATTTAGCGATCCATGGCCTATCAGCAGGAATCCAGCGCGTATGCTGAAACCGAAGTCTCGCCTGCTGGTTACGAAACCGGCATCCGGGATAAAAATATGAGTCACCCGGCCGGGATGATAATCATTATTCTATCTGCTTGGCCATTTCTGCAGCACTAGGTCATCCAGCAACGCCATCTTCCGCTTGTGATCAAGACGCGACAGATCTTGACCAAACAGCCAGTCGCTCTCCTCCAGCGGGTGATCGCGCTTGAGTTTGAATCTGATTGCCAATTTCTTGGCGCATCCTGGCCACCACCTGTCTCGTAGCCGTGGCATACCACGCTGAGGCACAAAACAGCGCACAAGACATCATGAGTCCAGTGTAAATGGTCCGCTTGGCACGGGGACTAATCCCCCAGTCGACCCGGCCAAAACACCAACGACTCCGGCCAGCCGCGATATGCGGGAGAAAACTCAACCGCTCGCCGACCATGAAGCCCAGATACTGGTATTTGTATCTCTTGCTCCAGTCGATGTGGTCCACGTGGTCAAATGCTCCTTTGAAGTCCACGAAGATTCATACATATCTTGCTGGGCTGGCATCGACAGTACTCTTCACGTATCTCCAGGCATCCTCCACACAGCGTCCAGGTTGAAATCCAAATTGCCATCTGCAGCCCTCTGGGAGCATGTCCCTCAATCGGCTGACCATAATACCCTCGAGCACCTTACCAAATACTGGTAGCAGACATATACCACGATAAGAGCCAGGATCGCTCCTGTCGTTATCTGGCTTCTTAAGAAGCACAACGCGTGGGCGTTTCCACTCAGAAGGGAAATGTCCTTCGGCTAAACAGCGCCAATACAACGCCGTAGGATGCTGAGGAATAGCACGCCACACCTCCTTGCAGATCACTCCAGTGATGACGTTTATGCCAGGCGAGCGTCTGCTCCGAAGCCTGGAGACACAAGCATTCACTTCGTAGTCGTCGAGTGTGGGCGGATGCACATCTGGGATGGCAATCGGTGCATTCAACTCCGCAACTGGGAAGAAGTTACGGAGGAGCACTCGCACACAGTCGTCATGCTACGACTGGCTCGCCATTTACCCATAGGCAGCATATCCTGTAGACATGCCCAACGAAGCGACGCCAGTTTGCCGACAGAACAAGCTTCTTGTACCCACGGAGATCCGCAGGTCAGTAGCAAGTCGCCCTGCTTCGTCGTGGCAGCGAGCATTCTGTAGCCGTCGCCTTAGTCTCCTGACCTCTCGGCGATTCGTACTGAGGTTGGCATTCCACCAGACAACTTTCCGAACGGCTCTCGGCTGCCTGCGTCCAAATACATGGTCGCATACACTGTGCACCAGTGCACGCGTTGCAGACACCTGGTCATCAATAGACATCTCCGTGTAGTCCTGCGGAAGAAGTTCCAGGACGAGACAGAAGCATCGCTCTCAACTGTGTCTCTGGGGCCTCGCGTCACCTCAACACAGATGATGTTGTGGTCGCTAAGGTCCCACTCGTCCACTCTCCAGTCATATGTAGCCCACATAAACGCTGCTTCGTTAGTAATCGTGACATCGATATCACTCCGTCCGCGGTGATTATCGAACGTATACAAACTACTGACCTCATTTAGCACGCCGGCTCGGAATTCTTGAATCCACTCGGTCAGCAGTTCACCCCTTCGGAGGTTCGAGTCGCCACGAGCACGCTCGAGCGATTTGCTGAACCACAAGGGGGACACTGCATTCGCATCCAAGCCAAAGATAACCGGATTGCTACCAGCAAGCAGTAGCACGGAATTGTATTGGCAATACACGGAGCTCAGGAACATTGAGCCAAATCTTCCAGTGACACTCACGCATACGCCAAAGTGCGTGATGAGCGACTCAATCGGCATGCAGATGGCATCCGGGTCATCCAAAAAGATGGCAGCCTTCGAACGCTGATCAGCAAACACACGCATCCCGAACGGAATGCCCGTAATGCCGTGTTTTCTGTCGACGAACGGTTCCTGCACCAAAGCGAACATGTGGCGGGAGTCTCGCACCCGAGTTGCAAACTCAATGGTAGCGGCTCGACCTCGACCACAATTAGCTTGGATGAAGCTAAACATTTTAATGTCTAGCTTGCACCCTCGCTAAGACCGCACCATATATTGGGCACGTCTCCGACAGCATGTAATGCCCGGAGGGAAGCCCTTGAAACGGCAGTTTCGGCAGTCCACCGGGCAAGCGCATTTCGACGCAACATGGCCGGTCTGCACGCATTGGCGGCGTACTTCACTTTTTAATCGGCATTGCGAAACCTTGTGGTCCAATCCCACACAGCGATGACACGCATACGTACGGACGAGCGACCTACAGCGGAACGAAAATCACCACTTTTTTAATTTCGCGCTTCAGTTCACGGACCTCGTGAACTCTAACGCCCAGAGCTGGAGCAACTTGGCTCATCACCTTCTCGGCAATCTCCTTGCCCGACACTGTCGGGTCCTTGCTCGTCACCACAGTTGACCACGTTTCCATGGGCTTCTTGGCTGCAGGAGCACTTCTTGGCGCGGCCATCGGGCCAAAGCCGGAGACTACTTTGGTCGCGGCATCACTCGCACTTGCGGCCGTGAAGGGCGCAGCAGCTGGTTGGCACAACGCAACTTTAGTCTCCAAAACGGCATTTCGCACCTCTAGCGCAGTCACCAGCTCGCTAAGCCGGGCAGTTGCCTCCAAAACGGCGATGGCAGCCTCCGGCGCGCAGCACAGCGGACCTCACCGTCTGGTCCACACCCGCAAGCTGAGCCAATACGGTGTCAGTCCCATCCTTAACCACACTGGCAGCCACAAAGCTACCAGCAGGAGCTGGACGGGCAGGCGCACTTAGTCGGGCAACAGCGTGTCACTATAAGTGTCACTGTCACTATTTTCTATGCAGCTTATTGCGTTTTGGTTCTTGCACAGGGGACACTAAATTCCGTCTTTGTCTGCACTGTTTTTATGGTATTACGCGGTTTTCGTACGGAGCGCACGGGACGCACGTCTGCTCACTTCGGAAGTTCGTTCGCAACCAGTAGATAGGGACACTTATATACTCGAGTTTAAGGTGAGCACCTGCCATGTTGGCTTAATCTCACGAAGCCCGAGCTTAGGGAAACAAATTAAGCGTTGATAAACGCCCCCTTGGAATTCACCACAGGTACACATTTGAAGAGCTAGTTATTTGGACCGAAGGGCCGCAACCAAATACCAGGACGGACAAAGTCCGCAGGCACCTGGTTCCCGTGGTACCAAAAACTCACCTCTGGTCAGGTGTTGTACTTGCCAATGGTACTACCAATTAAACTGCAAACAGTTAGCGTTGGTGCCGCACCTCCTTAATCGCCTTTTACGATAAGTGGGGATCCACTGTGGTTGGTATTCATTCTAACCCCGCCACCTCCCAGCCGCCAACTATGCGGCTGATAGATAGGGACAGTAGGAATCTCGCTAATCCATTCATGCGCGTCACTAATTAGTTTTTTTTGTGTTAAATGTTCTTAATTTACATCTGCCCATGAGAGCAATTAATTAAATTTTATAATGCTTTGAAGGGGAAAAGTAAATATTTTATCTTTGGTTGAGGCTGTATTAGTAAGATATTACTCTTTGGGACTCTGAAGGGCATTGTGCTGTTGTCCAGAATGTTGATGGCTAGGTGGTTGTCATGATTTTCCAGCCTCTCCAGATGTCTTTTGCCGATTTTTGCTATTTCGCAGTCTGATGGTATATTTAGGTGTCTTTTTATTGTTGAGTTGCGCACGTAGTGTGGCGCATTTACTAACTGCCTCAGAAGTCGACATTCTGATCTTTGAAGCTTTTTAATGTTTGTTGACGAAGTAGTGCCCCAGAGCTCAATTCCATAGGTCCACGCTGGCTTAATTATAGGCTTGTAAAGCAGCACTTTGTTCTTTGTCGACAATTTGCTCTTCGTGGACTTGAAAACTTCTATTCTAGACGTAATCCTTAAGGAACAGGAAGTATGGCGTAGGGAGGTATTTTTTCAGTTTGTACAGTAGCCCAAGGTGCCACACCCTGTTGAAAGCCAGCCGCACATCTAGGACGACTGCTGTACAGTAGAGTCTTTTCTCAAAAGAGTCGAGTATCATGCTCACAACTCTATGGCACTGCTGAGTCGTAGTCCCTTCTGAATCCGATTCGGTGGTCTGCTACAATACTTTTTTCTTCCAGGATTGGTAGTAGTCTCTTCAGGAAAAGTTTCTTCAGAATTTTTGGAAAGAATTGTGAGCAAACTTATTGGCCTGTACGACGCTAGTTCTGTTACTGGCTTACCCGACTTGGGGATGAGTATGGCTTCGGCGCACTTCCACTGTGTTAGGAAATGGCCAAGTCGTAGGCATTGATTCATAATAACCTTGAGGCTCTCAATACAGTTTGGTGGGATTTGGGGAGCTTAAGCTTAGCCATTTTTTCTTGAATCTCTGTGTTGTCAATCTCTTGTATAGGCAGATCCATAGGGCAAGCAATGTCAAGGAACTTTGTAGATTTTTCTTTATCATCGCTGTCGCACAGGTTGAAGGGTCGGAAACTTTTTCTCAAGTGATCTGCAAAGGCATCGGCTTTCTCCTCGCTGGAACAACACCATAAACCGTTGGCGTAACGGGTGCAATCTTCTTTACCGGTCTTTTTAGGTATTTGGTGGCATTCCACATGTTATGTTCAGCTTTGGCAGGTTCTAGCTCCACTAGGTACTCCTCCAGAGATTTATTTTTTGAGTCTATTAACCGCTGTTTTAAGTCTTTGCAAGCCCTGTTGTATGCTCTTTTGTCTCTCGGCATTCTGAAACCAACCATGAAAGCCAACTCAGTTGACCAGAGGTACTTGTCCCTTCGAGCTCTGCGATTCCTCGATCGTGTCTCAGATGCTTGCACAGGCATTCCAAGGTTTGCCGCCATATGTACTTTTCTGGTAAGGCTTTTCACAGCTTCGTCGACATCACTCCCATTTTCAATTGCTGGCAGCGGGTCAACGTACTAATTAGATGACCAGGCATTTGGCTATTTTGTAGGAAATGAACAATGCCATATATGGATGACACGTCATATGATTGTTTTCCCTTTGCTTTGTACACAATATATGTTGGCCAGTGTAGTTGACTTTAAATGAGGAAAGTAAACTCAGGTGGTAACCCACTCCTTGGCGTTATCCAGTATGGAACATGAACGTCTTAAAACCGCAGACGCTGTGGTTTAGTGATTCGGGAGCATCACATTCTGCACGACACTGCCTCTCCAATTCGTGCCTTCCCCTAGTGGTACGAGACCGAGTGGATAGGGCATTTATCCGTAGTTTGATTCCATTCAAATAAGCCTTTGCAGTCAACAAACGCGTGGGTTCGACAATCCACCCGCGTTGCGGAGCTTAACGCCCTGCTTCACGGAGACCGCTACCACCAACAGAGGAGTGCAACCTATCCGCCCAGTACAAATCGATCAAAAGGTGTGTATCCAGAGCCATATCTCCCGATGCCTTACACCTACCTCGGGCCCTCCGAATTTCCGTAAGGAAGGAAGGAACGAACTGGCCGTCTCGGATTGCTCGAGGTGGGGCCATTTTATGTTCGTTAGCCTCTGTATGCGCAGCATTGGAGCTGTCCTTCGAACTGAGGGAACACCGAGCCCCCCACTTGTGGTGGGGGCATGGAAGAATGCTACTGACACATCCATAGGAAGATCTAACCATTCCCTTACGACTGAACGTAGCAGTCTGTCACACTTTCTGAAAATTCCTATTGCCACACTAGTAAGGGTTAGCTTGTGATATAGCTGTGGAATGAGGACAGTTCTGAGGGCGAATAACTTCTGCTGTGGCTTCAGGGGGGACCGCGATATGATATCCAATCTGGGACCAAAATCCTTAGCCGGATTGTAGCGGGCCCTCCCGTCCGAAGTGAACTGAATGCCAAGATTTTTCCATTCCTCCGAACGCTTCAAGCTTGGACCCTTACATAGAAGCTCCGTGGTTCGACCACAGTACACTTCTGCTTCGGTTGCCACTTGACACTAACAGTAAAACACTTATTAGCGTTTAGGGTCAGTACAACGGACGCCAAAAAGGAGACTGTGGTATCCAATAATGACTGAAGGCCCTTCGGTGTAGAAGCAAACAACACCAGATCGTCTGCGAAAGCTGCAGAGTTTCTTTTGGCATTTCCGACACTGACACCAATCTTGTACGGCAGTAGGAAGAAACCCACGCTGACGCGGATCCCAATCGACTAATAATGCCAATCGGGATGCCTAGATGGCATTGAGTTGTCTAACTATGACAGAAGGCACCGATATCGGACGGAAGTCTTCTGGTCGGGATGCTCTTATTGTTTTCGGGATGAAAACGGTACGAGCAATTCGGAAGAGTGTGGGTAGTTTGCCGCACCAGAGAACGAGGTTCATTATGCGAAGCATAACACCACTGGCAATACTCCTGGCTGTTTTTGGAGATATTCCGTCCAGTCCGGGAGAAGAAGGCAATGGCACATGATGCAATTGCACGTCCCTAGACATAATAGGTGACCACTGTCACTGTTACAATGTGACCTTAATCGTCTAGAATCTTGGTGCAGAGTAAATATGTTACATCTAAACTGCAATAAGTGTAAGTTTATGACCTTTTGTAGGGGTTCTTCCCAGTTAAATAACTATGTGTTATATGATACTCCTCTTGAGCGAATTGAAGGTGTGAATGACTTAGGGGTTCTGCTTGATGCAAAACTAAAATTCGATAAACATATTCTGTCTGCTGTAAATAGGGCCATGAGTGTTCTGGGATTTATAAAACGCTGGTCGAAAGAGTTCAATGATCCCTACATCACTAAGACTTTATACGTCTCACTGGTTCGTCCTATCCTTGAGTACGGATCTCTTGTCTGGAATCCCCAGTATAGGGTTTATCAAGATAGGATTGAATCGGTGCAGAAACAATTCTTATTATTTGCTCTTCGTAGTTTAAATTGGAATCCTAATATTAGATTACCACCATATCGCAGTAGACTTTTATTACTAAACCTTCCTTCTCTTTCTGACCGCAGAACTATGCAAGGTGCTGTTTTTATACAGAGACTAATTAATGGTGAAATAGACTCTTTGGAGCTGTTAAGTCAAATTAGCTTTGCAGTTCCTGTCAGGATCACTAGGAATTTTCTTCCACTTCTCATTTCACGTAGATCTACTAACTTTGCTTGCCATAATCCCTTCCGTATTCTGTGTGTGAACTATAATAATCTCAATAACGTAGTTTGCTCTAGTAAATCTATTCCTTTGCTTAAAACCTTATTATAAGCTTATTTATCGAGTATTTAATTGTTATTTATCTTATTATACATTTATTCTAACATATTTTTAATCTAATTTAATTAGCTGTCCAGCGTCTTTTAATATTTATTCGCGGTTTTCGTTTAATGCATGCTGTTCACAAATTTATTTTGTTTTGTCCGCGCGTCAACAAGCCCGTGCTTGGTATCGCTGGGCCACTTGATGGTACTGCCGTTAGTACGTCAACGTCCAAATATGGGTCCCAGTTGCGCTGAACCCTAGCGAACTGCTGCCTTCTATTTTGTCTCCTATTGCGAGGCTCAGGAAAGACTCTCGCCGAAACCGGACCTTCGTTTGCTTCTTTTCCCGAAGTCTGCGCTCTTTTAATGATAGATTGCAGAACCTCGACTCTCTACGATCGACAACATCCCATGGGGCCGAAGCTCCGCAGTATCCGCATGAGGACGTCGTTCGAATGTATCAATGGTGTGATTGGAACCGACCCTGACATTGAAGAAGAACACTCAAGCCTACTTATACTAGGGCGGCGCGTAATGGTTTGTGGTTTATTTCGGGGATAAGAGCTGCTTGCCCTCTTAGCTGCTCGATTTTTGCCTTATAATTATCCCTCTGTCGACACTTTTTAATAGCATCGACGCTGCGTTTTGAAAAATGCAACGCCATTTGCTATGAGCTCAAGTTTTTTCCTCGCCATAATGCCCAATTCTTCCTCATATCACCTGGTTTTCAAGTCAACACGCGTACGAAGCTCATCAAGCCTGTCTTTGTGCTGACGTGACATGTGGACGCCTAAACCGGTCTTTGTTCCAAAAGATTGGCCGCATTCTACACATAGATGTCCAACAACTGGATTAGCATCTACGTTCCTTCCCTGATGGGCTCCTACGGATGCCGTAGGAGAATTCACTGAATAACTTTCAGCTATCCGAGGCATGTTATTGGAATTTGCCCCATCAGTTGTTCAGGACCATCGGGGCGGTAACCCAATGGCCCCTTTCGCCGCTCATATTCGCTGCTCCCGTAACCACGTCGGTGGAGCACCCGGAGGACACCACGACGAGGCCACATTTTAGTGGGGCACATGGGCCTATGAGTCGACTTGATCTGACTAATGAAGGACGGTAGCACACTTGTCATTGCCGAGAATTGAACCATTATTCCCCTTCTGCAGACCCATTGATCCTCCTACCTCTAGAGGTTGTTGTCCCTGCGAGCTCTGTGATTCCTCGATTGTGTCTCAGATGCTTGCTCAGGCGTTGCAAGGCTTGCCGCCATATGTACTTTTCTGATAAGGCTTTCCAGAGCTTCGTCGATATCACTCCCATTTTCAATTGCTAGCAGACGGTCAACAAACTAATTAGATGACGAGGCATTTGGCTATTTTGTAGGAAATGAATTTGCCCACAAAACAATGCCATATATGGATGGCACGTCATATGATTGTTTTCCCTTTGCTTTGTACACAATAGATGTTGGCCAGTGTAGATGACTTTAAATGAGGAAAGTAAACTCAGGTGCTAACCCACACCTTGGCAATATCCAGTATGGTACATAAACGTCTTAAAGCGGCAGACTCTGCCATCTACCACCCTGGTACTGATGATATTGCTATCACCAGCGTTAAGGACTCACAATGCTCTCAGTCGTTTTACCGACCGATAGCTCCAGATGCCCCTCCAATTTAGCGTAGCAGAAACGATTTTAATGTCCTCATGTGCCTGATAATCCCGAATCAGAGCCGTTCGTACGTCCTGTCTGTCGTAGATCTCAACCTTACTCTGATGAGCTTGGTCAATATCTAGTCCGTCTGTCATTACCTGATCGTCGATCACAATAGTGTGATCTGGTCGGAAACCCACCAGGTCCGGCTTATACATACTGTTCTCTCCCTGCAGACTTGGTTCAGCAATGACAGAGTAGCCTCTCGTCCAAGTTCCGCTTTAGATAATTAGCTACACTGTTGTGTCTAGCCACCCGCCTCCCATGCGTACGATGATACTTCTGCAAAATGAGGTTTAGTGATTCGGGAGCATCACATCCTGCACGATACTGCCTCTCCAATTCGTGCCTTCCCCTCGTGGTACGAGACCGCGTGGGTAGGGCATTTATCCGTAGTTTGATCCCATTCAAATAAGCTTTTCCAGTCAACAAACGCGTGGGTGCGACAACCCACCCGTGTTGCGGAGCATAACGCCCTGCTTCACGGAGATCGCTACCATCAACAGAGGAGTGCAACCTATCCGCCCAGTACGAATCGATCAAAAGGCGTGTATCCATAGCCATATCTCCCGATGCCTTGCATCTATCTCGGGCCCTCCGAATTTCCGTACTAAGAAACTCGAGGTGGGGCCATTTTATATTTGTTATGCGCAGCATTAGAGCTGTCCTTCGAACTGAGGGAACACCGAGACCCCCAATGGTGTGGGGAGCATGGAAGAATGCTACTGACACATCCATAGGAAGATTTAACCATTTCCTTACAACCGACCGTAGCAGTCTGTTACACTTTTTCAAAACGCCTATTGCCACACTACCAAGGGTTAGCTTATAATATAGCTGTGGAATGAGGACAGTTCTGAGGGCGAATGATATCCAATCTGGGACCAAGATCCTCAGTCGGATTGTAGCGGGCCCTCCCGTCCACAGTGAACTGAATGCCAAGATACTTCCATTCCTCCGAACGCTTCAAGCTTGGACACTTGCGCGAACCTACACAGAAGCTCCGTGGTTCGACCACAGTACACTTCTGCTTCGGTTGCCCCTTGACACTAACAGTAAAACACTTATTAGCGTTTAGGGTCAGTACAACGGACGCCAAAAAGGAGACTGTGGTATCCAATAATGCCTGAAAGCCCTTCGGTGTAGAAGCAAACAACACCAGATCGTCTGCGAAAGCTGCAGAGTTTGTTTTGGCATTTCCGACACTGACACCAATCTCGTACGGCAGTAGGAAGAAACCCACGCTGACGCGGATCCCAATCGACTAATAATGCCAATCGGGATGCCTAGATGGCATTGAGTTGTCTAACTATGACAGAAGGCATCGATATCGGACGGAAGTCTTCTGGTCGGGATGCTCTTATTGTTTTCGGTATGAAAACGGTACGAGCAATTCGGAAGAGTGTGGGTAGTTTGCCGCACCAGAGAATGAGGTTCATTATGCGAAGCATAACACCACTGGCAATACTCCTGGCAGTTTTTGGAGATATTCCGTCCAGTCCGGGAGAAGAAGTCAATGGGACTTGATGCAATTGCAGGTCCCTAGAAATAATAGGAAACCATATGGGGCACGATGCTATTACAAGAGGAAAGGCTTTGCTGTGTCATGACTTCTCTCCAGTATGGTTACATTATCTCTTGGTTTGGCATTACCGACGAGTCGGGTCCTGCTAGCAGGGATCCGATGCATCGACCTTTATGTTTGTCCCAGTTGCACTGAACCCTAGCGAACTGCTGCCTTCTATTTTGTCTCCTATTGCGAGGCTCAGGAAAGACTCTCGCCGAAACCGGACCTTCGTTTCGATTCGGAAAAATTTCCTGGAGATAGTTAGACACACACTGGAGAGTTGCTTCTTTTCCCGAAGTCTGCGCTCTTTTAATGATAGATTGCAGAACCTCGACTCTCTACGATCGACAACATCCCACAGGGCCGAAGCCCCGCAGTATCCGCATGAGGACGTCGTCCAAATGTATCGATGGTGTGATTGGAACCGACCCTGACATTGAAGACGAACTTATACTAAGGCGGCGCGTAATGGTTTGTGGTTCATTTATTTCGGGGATAAGAGCTGCTTGCCCTCTTAGCTGCTCGATTTTTACTTTATAATTATCCATCTGTCGACACTTTTTAATAGCATCGACGCTGCGTTCTGGAAAATGGAACGCCATTTGCTATGAGCTCAAGTTTTTTCCTCGCCATAATGCCCAATTCTTCCTCATACCACCTGGTTTTCACGTCAACAAGCGTACGAAGCTCATCAAGCCTGTCTTTGTGCTGACGTGACATGTGGACGCCTAAACCGGTCTTTGTTCCAAAAGATTGGCCGCATTCCACACATAGATATCCAACAACTGGATTAGCATCTACGTTCCTTCCCTGATGGGCTCCTACGGATGCCGTAGGAGAATTCACTGAATAACTTTCAGCTATCCGAGGCATGTTATTGGAATTTGCCCCATCAGTTGTTCAGGACCATCGGGGCGGTAACCCAATGGCCCCTTTCGCCGCTCATATTCGCTGCTTCCGCCCACATTTTAGTGGGGCACATGTGCCTATGAGTCGACTTGATCTGACTAATGAAGGACGGTAGCCCACTTGTCATTGCCGAGAATTGAACCATTATTCCCCTTCTGCAGACCCGTTGATCCTCCTACCTCTAGAGGTTGTTGTCCCTGCGAGCTCTGTGATTCCACGATTGTGTCTCAGATGCTTGCTCAGGCGTTGCAAGGCTTGCCGCCATATGTACTTTTCTGATAAGGCTTTCCAGAGCTTCGTCGATATCACTCCCATTTTCAATTTCTAGCAGAGGGTCAACGAACTAATTAGATGACGAGGCATTTGGCTATTTTGTAGGAAATGAATTTGCCCATAAAACAATGCCATATATGGATGGCACGTCATATGATTGTTTTCCCTTTGCTTTGTACACAATAGATGTTGGCCAGTGTAAATGACTTTAAATGAGGAAAGTAAACTCAGGTGCTAACCCACACCTTGGCAATATCCAGTATGGTACATAAACGTCTTAAAGCGGCAGACTCTGCCATCTACCACCCTGGTACTGATGATATTGCTATCACCAGCGTTAAGGACTCCCAATGCTCTCAGTCGTTTTACCGACCGATAGCTCCAGATGCCCCTCCAATTTAGCGTAGCAGAAACGATTTTGATGTCCTCATGTGCCTGATAATCCCCAAATCAGAGCCGTTCGTACGTCTTGTCTGTCGTAGATCTCAACCTTACTCTGATGAGCTTGATCAATATCTAGTCCGTCTGTCACTACCTGAGCGTCGATCACAATAGTGTGATCTGGTCGGAAACCCACCAGGTCCGGCTTATAAATACTGTTCTCTCCCTGCAGACTTGGTTCAGCAATGACAGAGGAGCCTCTCGTTCAAGTCCCCGCTTGAGATAATTAGCTACACTGTTGTGTCTATCCACCCGCCTCCCATGCGTACGATGCAAAATGTGGTTTAGTGATTCGGGAGCATCACATCCTGCACGATACTGCCTCTCCAATTCGTGCCTTCCCCTCGTGGTACGAGACCGCGTGGGTAGGGCATTTATCCGTAGTTTGATCCCATTCAAATAAGCTTTTCCAGTCAACAAACGCGTGGGTGCGACAACCCACCCGTGTTGCGGAGCATAACGCCCTGCTTCACGGAGATCGCTACCATCAACAGAGGAGTGCAACCTATCCGCCCAGTACGAATCGATCAAAAGGCGTGTATCCAGAGCCATATCTCCCGATGCCTTGCATCTATCTCGGGCCCTCCGAATTTCCGTACTAAGGAACGCGAGGTGGGGCCATTTTATATTTGTTAGCCTCTGTTTGCGCAGCATTAGAGCTGTCCTTCGAACTGAGGGAACACCGAGACCCCCACTTGTGTGGGGAGCATGGAAGAATGCTACTGACACATCCATAGGAAGATTTAACCATTTCCTTACAACCGACCGTAGCAGTCTGTTACACTTTTTCAAAACGCCTATTGCCACACTACCAAGGGTTAGCTTATGATATAGCTGTGGAATGAGGACAGTTCTGAGGGCGAATAACTTCTGCTGTGGCTTCAGGGGGGTCCGCGATATGATATCCAAGCTGGGACCAAGATCCTCAGTCGGATACTTACTTCTGGCAGTTTTTGGAGATATTCCGTCCAGTCCGGGAGAAGAAGTCAATGGGACTTGATGCAATTGCAGGTCCCTAGACATAATAGGTGACCATATGGGGCACGATGCTATTACAAGAGGAAAGGCTCTGCTGTGTCATGACTTCTCTCCAGTATGGTTACATTATCTCTTGGTTTGGCATTACCGACGAGTCGGGTCCTGCTAGCAGGGATCCGATGCATCGACCTTTATGTTTATCCCAGTTGCGCTGAACCCTAGCGAACTGCTGCCTTCTATTTTGTCTCCTATTGCGAGGCTCAGGAAAGACTCTCGCCGAAACCGGACCTTCGTTTCGATTCGGAAAAATTTCCTGGAGATAGTTAGACACACACTGGAGAGTTGCTTCTTTTCCCGAAGTCTGCGCTCTTTTAATGATAGATTGCAGAACCTCGACTCTCTACGATCGACAACATCCCGCATACGGATGCCGTAGAAGAATTCACTGAATAACTTTCAGCTATCCGAGGCATGTTATTGGAATTTGCCCCATCAGTTGTTCAGGACCATCGGGGCGGTAACCCAATGGCCCCTTTCGCCGCTCATATTCGCTGCTCCCGTAACCACGTCGGTGGAGCACCCGGAGGACACCACGACGAGGCCACATTTTAGTGGGGCACATGTGCCTATGAGTCGACTTGATCTGACTAATGAAGGACGGTAGCCCACTTGTCATTGCCGAGAATTGAACCATTATTCCCCTTCTGCAGACCCATTGATCCTCCTACCTCTAGAGGTTGTTGTCCCTGCGAGCTCTGTGATTCCTCGATTGTGTCTCAGATGCTTGCTCAGGCGTTGCAAGGCTTGCCTCCATATGTACTTTTCTGATAAGGCTTTCCAGAGCTTCGTCGATATCACTCCCATTTTCAATTGCTAGCAGACGGTCAACGAACTAATCAGATGACGAGGCATTTGGCTATTTTGTAGGAAATGAATTTGCCCACAAAACAATGCCATAAGAGGATGGCACGTCATATGATTGTTTTCCCTTTGCTTTGTACACAATAGATGTTGGCCAGTGTAGATGACTTTAAATGAGGAAAGAAAACTCAGGTGCTAACCCACACCTTGGCAATATCCAGTATGGTACATAAACGTCTTAAAGCGGCAGACTCTGCCATCTACCACCCTGGTACTGATGATATTGCTATCACCAGCGTTAAGGACTCCCAATGCTCTCAGTCGTTTTACCGACCGATAGCTCCAGATGCCCCTCCAATTTAGCGTAGCAGAAACGATTTTGATGTCCTCATGTGCCTGATAATCCCGAATCAGAGCCGTTCGTACGTCCTGTCTGTCGTAGATCTCAACCTTACTCTGATAAGCTTGGTCAATATCTAGTCCGTCTGTCACTACCTGAGCGTCGATCACAATAGTCTGATCTGGTCGGAAACCCACCAGGTCCGGCTTATACATACTTTTCTCTCCCTGCAGACTTGGTTCAGCAATGACAGAGTAGCCTCTCGTCCAAGTTCCGCTTGAGATAATTAGCTACACTGTTGTGTCTAGCCACCCGCCTCCCATGCGTACGATGACACTTCTGCAAAATGAGGTTTAGTGATTCGGGAGCATCACATCCTGCACGATACTGCCTCTCCAATTCGTGCCTTCCCCTCGTGGTACGAGACCGCGTGGGTAGGGCATTTATCCGTAGTTTGATCCCATTCAAATAAGCTTTTCCAGTCAACAAACGCGTGGGTGCGACAACCCACCCGTGTTGCGGAGCATAACGCCCTGCTTCACGGAGATCGCTACCATCAACAGAGGAGTGCAACCTATCCGCCCAGTACGAATCGATCAAAAGGCGTGTATCCATAGCCATATCTCCCGATGCCTTGCATCTATCTCGGGCCCTCCGAATTTCCGTACTAAGAAACTCGAGGTGGGGCCATTTTATATTTGTTATGCGCAGCATTAGAGCTGTCCTTCGAACTGAGGGAACACCGAGACCCCCAATGGTGTGGGGAGCATGGAAGAATACTACTGACACATCCATAGGAAGATTTAACCATTTCCTTACAACCGACCGTAGCAGTCTGTTACACTTTTTCAAAACGCCTATTGCCACACTACCAAGGGTTAGCTTATAATATAGCTGTGGAATGAGGACAGTTCTGAGGGCGAATGATATCCAATCTGGGACCAAGATCCTCAGTCGGATTGTAGCGGGCCCTCCCGTCCACAGTGAACTGAATGCCAAGATACTTCCATTCCTCCGAACGCTTCAAGCTTGGACACTTGCGCGAACCTACACAGAAGCTCCGTGGTTCGACCACAGTACACTTCTGCTTCGGTTGCCCCTTGACACTAACAGTAAAACACTTATTAGCGTTTAGGGTCAGTACAACGGACGCCAAAAAGGAGACTGTGGTATCCAATAATGCCTGAAAGCCCTTCGGTGTAGAAGCAAACAACACCAGATCGTCTGCGAAAGCTGCAGAGTTTGTTTTGGCATTTCCGACACTGACACCAATCTCGTACGGCAGTAGGAAGAAACCCACGCTGACGCGGATCCCAATCGACTAATAATGCCAATCGGGATGCCTAGATGGCATTGAGTTGTCTAACTATGACAGAAGGCATCGATATCGGACGGAAGTCTTCTGGTCGGGATGCTCTTATTGTTTTCGGTATGAAAACGGTACGAGCAATTCGGAAGAGTGTGGGTAGTTTGCCGCACCAGAGAATGAGGTTCATTATGCGAAGCATAACACCACTGGCAATACTCCTGGCAGTTTTTGGAGATATTCCGTCCAGTCCGGGAGAAGAAGTCAATGGGACTTGATGCAATTGCAGGTCCCTAGAAATAATAGGAAACCATATGGGGCACGATGCTATTACAAGAGGAAAGGCTTTGCTGTGTCATGACTTCTCTCCAGTATGGTTACATTATCTCTTGGTTTGGCATTACCGACGAGTCGGGTCCTGCTAGCAGGGATCCGATGCATCGACCTTTATGTTTGTCCCAGTTGCACTGAACCCTAGCGAACTGCTGCCTTCTATTTTGTCTCCTATTGCGAGGCTCAGGAAAGACTCTCGCCGAAACCGGACCTTCGTTTCGATTCGGAAAAATTTCCTGGAGATAGTTAGACACACACTGGAGAGTTGCTTCTTTTCCCGAAGTCTGCGCTCTTTTAATGATAGATTGCAGAACCTCGACTCTCTACGATCGACAACATCCCACAGGGCCGAAGCCCCGCAGTATCCGCATGAGGACGTCGTCCAAATGTATCGATGGTGTGATTGGAACCGACCCTGACATTGAAGACGAACTTATACTAAGGCGGCGCGTAATGGTTTGTGGTTCATTTATTTCGGGGATAAGAGCTGCTTGCCCTCTTAGCTGCTCGATTTTTACTTTATAATTATCCATCTGTCGACACTTTTTAATAGCATCGACGCTGCGTTCTGGAAAATGGAACGCCATTTGCTATGAGCTCAAGTTTTTTCCTCGCCATAATGCCCAATTCTTCCTCATACCACCTGGTTTTCACGTCAACACGCGTACGAAGCTCATCAAGCCTGTCTTTGTGCTGACGTGACATGTGGACGCCTAATCCGGTCTTTGTTCCAAAAGATTGGCCGCATTCCACACATAGATATCCAACAACTGGATTAGCATCTACGTTCCTTCCCTGATGGGCTCCTACGGATGCCGTAGGAGAATTCACTGAATAACTTTCAGCTATCCGAGGCATGTTATTGGAATTTGCCCCATCAGTTGTTCAGGACCATCGGGGCGGTAACCCAATGGCCCCTTTCGCCGCTCATATTCGCTGCTTCCGCCCACATTTTAGTGGGGCACATGTGCCTATGAGTCGACTTGATCTGACTAATGAAGGACGGTAGCCCACTTGTCATTGCCGAGAATTGAACCATTATTCCCCTTCTGCAGACCCATTGATCCTCCTACCTCTAGAGGTTGTTGTCCCTGCGAGCTCTGTGATTCCTCGATTGTGTCTCAGATACTTGCTCAGGCGTTGCAAGGCTTGCCGCCATATGTACTTTTCTGATAAGGCTTTCCAGAGCTTCGTCGATATCACTCCCATTTTCAATTTCTAGCAGAGGGTCAACGAACTAATTAGATGACGAGGCATTTGGCTATTTTGTTGGAAATGAATTTGCCCATAAAACAATGCCATATATGGATGGCACTTCATATGATTGTTTTCCCTTTGCTTTGTACACAATAGATGTTGGCCAGTGTAAATGACTTTAAATGAGGAAAGTAAACTCAGGTGCTAACCCACACCTTGGCAATATCCAGTATGGTACATAAACGTCTTAAAGCGGCAGACTCTGCCATCTACCACCCTGGTACTGATGATATTGCTATCACCAGCGTTAAGGACTCCCAATGCTCTCAGTCGTTTTACCGACCGATAGCTCCAGATGCCCCTCCAATTTAGCGTAGCAGAAACGATTTTGATGTCCTCATGTGCCTGATAATCCCCAAATCAGAGCCGTTCGTACGTCTTGTCTGTCGTAGATCTCAACCTTACTCTGATGAGCTTGATCAATATCTAGTCCGTCTGTCACTACCTGAGCGTCGATCACAATAGTGTGATCTGGTCGGAAACCCACCAGGTCCGGCTTATAAATACTGTTCTCTCCCTGCAGACTTGGTTCAGCAATGACAGAGGAGCCTCTCGTTCAAGTCCCCGCTTGAGATAATTACGAGACCGCGTGGGTAGGGCATTTATCCGTAGTTTGATCCCATTCAAATAAGCTTTTCCAGTCAACAAACGCGTGGGTGCGACAACCCACCCATGTTGCGGAGCATAACGCCCTGCTTCACGGAGATCGCTACCATCAACAGAGGAGTGCAACCTATCCGCCCAGTACGAATCGATCAAAAGGCGTGTATCCATAGCCATATCTCCCGATGCCTTGCATCTATCTCGGGCCCTCCGAATTTCCGTACTAAGAAACTCGAGGTGGGGCCATTTTATATTTGTTATGCGCAGCATTAGAGCTGTCCTTCGAACTGAGGGAACACCGAGACCCCCAATGGTGTGGGGAGCATGGAAGAATGCTACTGACACATCCATAGGAAGATTTAACCATTTCCTTACAACCGACCGTAGCAGTCTGTTACACTTTTTCAAAACGCCTATAGCCACACTACCAAGGGTTAGCTTATAATATAGCTGTGGAATGAGGACAGCTCTGAGGGCGAATGATATCCAATCTGGGACCAAGATCCTCAGTCGGATTGTAGCGGGCCCTCCCGTCCGCAGTGAACTGAATGCCAAGATACTTCCATTCCTCCGAACGCTTCAAGCTTGGACACTTGCGCGAACCTACACAGAAGCTCCGTGGTTCGACCACAGTACACTTCTGCTTCGGTTGCCCCTTGACACTAACAGTAAAACACTTATTAGCGTTTAGGGTCAGTACAACGGACGCCAAAAAGGAGACTCTGGTATCCAATAATGCCTGAAAGCCCTTCGGTGTAGAAGAAAACAACACCAGATCGTCTGCGAAAGCTGCAGAGTTTGTTTTGGCATTTCCGACACTGACACCAATCTCGTACGGCAGTAGGAAGAAAGCCACGCTGACGCGGATCCCAATCGACTAATAATGCCAATCGGGATGCCTAGATGGCATTGAGTTGTCTAACTATGACAGAAGGCATCGATATCGGACGGAAGTCTTCTGGTCGGGATGCTCTTATTGTTTTCGGTATGAAAACGGTACGAGCAATTCGGAAGAGTGTGGGTAGTTTGCCGCACCAGAGAATGAGGTTCATTATGCGAAGCATAACACCACTGGCAATACTCCTGGCAGTTTTTGGAGATATTCCGTCCAGTCCGGGAGAAGAAGTCAATGGGACTTGATGCAATTGCAGGTCCCTAGAAATAATAGGAAACCATATGGGGCACGATGCTATTACAAGAGGAAAGGCTTTGCTGTGTCATGACTTCTCTCCAGTATGGTTACATTATCTCTTGGTTTGGCATTACCGACGAGTCGGGTCCTGCTAGCAGGGATCCGATGCATCGACCTTTATGTTTGTCCCAGTTGCACTGAACCCTAGCGAACTGCTGCCTTCTATTTTGTCTCCTATTGCGAGGCTCAGGAAAGACTCTCGCCGAAACCGGACCTTCGTTTCGATTCGGAAAAATTTCCTGGAGATAGTTAGACACACACTGGAGAGTTGCTTCTTTTCCCGAAGTCTGCGCTCTTTTAATGATAGATTGCAGAACCTCGACTCTCTACGATCGACAACATCCCACAGGGCCGAAGCCCCGCAGTATCCGCATGAGGACGTCGTCCAAATGTATCGATGGTGTGATTGGAACCGACCCTGACATTGGTTTGTGGTTCATTTATTTCGGGGATAAGAGCTGCTTGCCCTCTTAGCTGCTCGATTTTTACTTTATAATTATCCATCTGTCGACACTTTTTAATAGCATCGACGCTGCGTTCTGGAAAATGCAACGCCATTTGCTATGAGCTCAAGTTTTTTCCTCGCCATAATGCCCAATTCTTCCTCATACCACCTGGTTTTCACGTCAACAAGCGTACGAAGCTCATAAAGCCTGTCTTTGTGCTGACGTGACATGTGGACGCCTAAACCGGTCTTTGTTCCAAAAGATTGGCCGCATTCCACACATAGTTATCCAACAACTGGATTAGCATCTACGTTCCTTCCCTGATGGGCTCCTACGGATGCCGTAGGAGAATTCACTGAATAACTTTCAGCTATCCGAGGCATGTTATTGGAATTTGCCCCATCAGTTGTTCAGGACCATCGGGGCGGTAACCTAATGGCCCCATCGGTGGAGCACCCGGAGGACAGCACGACGAGGCCACATTTTAGTGGGGCACATGTGCATATGAGTCGACTTGATCTGACTAATGAAGAACGGTAGCCCACTTGTCATTGCCGAGAATTAAACCATTATTCCCTTTCTGCAGACCCATTGATCCTCCTACCTCTAGAGGTTGTTGTCCCTGCGAGCTCTGTGATTCCTCGATTGTGTCTCAGATGCTTGCTCAGGCGTTGCAAGGCTTGCCGCCATATGTACTTTTCTGATAAGGCTTTCCAGAGCTTCGTCGATATCACTCCCATTTTCAATTGCTAGCAGAGGGTCAACGAACTAATTAGATGACGAGGCATTTGGCTATTTTGTAGGAAATGAATTTGCCCATAAAACAATGCCATATATGGATGGCACTTCATATGATTGTTTTCCCTTTGCTTTGTACACAATAGATGTTGGCCAGTGTAAATGACTTTAAATGAGGAAAGTAAACTCAGGTGCTAACCCACACCTTGGCAATATCCAGTATGGTTCATAAACGACTTAAAGCGGCAGACTCCGCCATCTACCACCCTGGTACTGATGATATTGCTATCACCAGCGTTAAGGACTCCCAATGCTATCAGTCGTTTTACCGACCGATAGCTCCAGATGCCCCTCCAATTTAGCGTAGCAGAAACGATTTTGATGTCCTCATGTGCCTGATAATCCCCAAATCAGAGCCGTTCGTACGTCTTGTCTGTCGTAGATCTCAACCTTACTCTGATGAGCTTGATCAATATCTAGTCCGTCTGTCACTACCTGAGCGTCGATCACAATAGTGTGATCTGTTCGGAAACCCACCAGGTCCGGCTTATAAATACTGTTCTCTCCCTGCAGACTTGGTTCAGCAATGACAGAGGAGCCTCTCGTTCAAGTCCCCGCTTGAGATAATTAGCTACACTGTTGTGTCTATCCACCCGCCTCCCATGCGTACGATGACACTTCTGCAAAATGTGGTTTAGTGATTCGGGAGCATCACATCCTGCACGATACTGCCTCTCCAATTCGTGCCTTCCCCTCGTGGTACGAGACCGCGTGGGTAGGGCATTTATCCGTAGTTTGATCCCATTCAAATAAGCTTTTCCAGTCAACAAACGCGTGGGTGCGACAACCCACCCGTGTTGCGGAGCATAACGCCCTGCTTCACGGAGATCGCTACCATCAACAGAGGAGTGCAACCTATCCGCCCAGTACGAATCGATCAAAAGGCGTGTATCCATAGCCATATCTCCCGATGCCTTGCATCTATCTCGGGCCCTCTGAATTTCCGTACTAAGAAACTCGAGGTGGGGCCATTTTATATTTGTTATGCGCAGCATTAGAGCTGTCCTTCGAACTGAGGGAACACCGAGACCCCCACTTGTGTGGGGAGCATGGAAGAATGCTACTGACACATCCATAGGAAGATTTAACCATTTCCTTACAACCGACCGTAGCAGTCTGTTACACTTTTTCAAAACGCCTATTGCCACACTACCAAGGGTTAGCTTATAATATAGCTGTGGAATGAGGACAGTTCTGAGGGCGAATGATATCCAATCTGGGACCAAGATCCTCAGTCGGATTGTAGCGGGCCCTCCCGTCCGCAGTGAACTGAATGCCAAGATACTTCCATTCCTCCGAACGCTTCAAGCTTGGACACTTGCGCGAACCTACCCAGAAGCTCCGTGGTTCCACCACAGTACACTTCTGCTTCGGTTGCCCCTTGACACTAACAGTAAAACACTTATTAGCGTTTAGGGTCAGTAAAACGGACGCCAAAAAGGAGACTGTGGTATCCAATAATGCCTGAAAGCCCTTCGGTGTAGAAGCAAACAACACCAGATCGTCTGCGAAAGCTGCAGAGTTTGTTTTGGCATTTCCGACACTGACACCAATCTCGTAAGGCAGTAGGAAGAAACCCACGCTGACGCGGATCCCAATCGACTAATAATGCCAATCGGGATGCCTAGATGGCATTGAGTTGTCTAACTATGACAGAAGGCACCGATATCGGACGGAAGTCTTCTGGTCGGGATGCTCTTATTGTTTTCGGTATAAAAACGGTACGAGCAATTCGGAAGAGTGTGGGTAGTTTACCGCACCAGAGAATGAGGTTCATTATGCGAATTATAACACCACTGGCAATACTCCTGGCAGTTTTTGGAGATATTCCGTCCAGTCCGGGAGAAGAAGTCAATGGGACTTGATGCAATTGCAGGTCCCTAGAAATAATAGGTGACCATATGGGGTACGATGCTATTACAAGAGGAAAGGCTCTGCTGTGTCATGACTTCTCTCCAGTATGGTTACATTATCTCTTGGTTTGGCATTACCGACGAGTCGGGTCCTGCTAGCAGGGATACGATGCATCGACCTTTATGTTTGTCCCAGTTGCACTGAACCCTAGCGAACTGCTGCCCTCTATTTTGTCTCCTATTGCGAGGTTCAGGAAAGACTCTCGCCGAAACCGGACCTTCGTTTCGATTCGGAAAAATTTCCTGGAGATAGTTAGACACACACTGGAGAGTTGCTTCTTTTCCCGAAGTCTGCGCTCTTTTAATGATAGATTGCGGAACCTCGACTCTCTACGATCGACAACATCCCACAGGGCCGAAGCCCCGCAGTATCCGCATGAGGACGTCGTCCAAATGTATCGATGGTGTGATTGGAACCGCCCCTGACATTGAAGACGAACTTATACTAAGGCGGCGCGTAATGGTTTGTGGTTCATTTATTTCGGGGATAAGAGCTGCTTGCCCTCTTAGCTGCTCGATTTTTACTTTATAATTATCCATCTGTCGACACTTTTTAATAGCATCGACGCTGCGTTCTGGAAAATGCAACGCCATTTGCTATGAGCTCAAGTTTTTTCCTCGCCATAATGCCCAATTCTTCCTCATACCACCTGGTTTTCACGTCAACAAGCGTACGAAGCTCATCAAGCCTGTCTTTGTGCTGACGTGACATGTGGACGCCTAAACCGGTCTTTGTTCCAAAAGATTGGCCGCATTCCACACATAGATATCCAACAACTGGATTAGCATCTACGTTCCTTCCCTGATGGGCTCCTACGGATGCCGTAGGAGAATTCACTGAATAACTTTCAGCTATCCGAGGCATGTTATTGGAATTTGCCCCATCAGTTGTTCAGGACCATCGGGGCGGTAACCCAATGGCCCCATCGGTGGAGCACCCGGAGGACAGCACGACGAGGCCACATTTTAGTGGGGCACATGTGCATATGAGTCGACTTGATCTGACTAATGAAGGACGGTAGCCCACTTGTCATTGCCGAGAATTAAACCATTATTCCCTTTCTGCAGACCCATTGATCCTCCTACCTCTACATCCCACAGGGCTGAAGCCCCGCAGTATCTGCATGAGGACGTCGGCCGAATGTATCGATAGTGTGATTGGAACCGACCCTGACATTGAAGAAGAAGACTCAAGCCTACTTATACTAGGGCGGCGCGTAATGGGTTGTGGTTCATTTATTTCGGGGATAAGAGCTGCTAACCCTCTTAGCTGCTCGATTTTGCCTTATAATTATCCCTCTGTCGACACTTATTAATAGCATCGATGCTGCGTTCTGGAAAATGCAACGCCAGCTTTTTATTAATGAACCGTTCGCCATTTGCTATGAGCTCAAGTTTTTTCCTCGCCATCATGGCCAATTCTTCCTCACACCGCCTGGTTTTCACGTCAACGTACGAAGCTCATCAAGCCTGTCTTTGTGCTGTCGTGACATGTGGACGCCTAAACCGGTCTTTGTTCCAAAAGATTGGCCGCATTCTACACATAGATGTCCAACAACTGGATTAGCATCTACGTTCCTTCCCTGATGGGCTCCTACGGATGCCGTAGGAGAATTCACTGAATAACTTTCAGCTATCCGAGGCATGTTATTTGAATTTTCCCCATCAGTTGTTCAGGACCATCGGGGTGGTAACCCAATGGCCCCTTTCGCCGCTCATATTCGCTGCTCCCGGCCACATTTTAGTGGGGCACATGTGCCTATGAGTCGACTTGATCTGACTAATGAAGGACGGTAGCCCACTTGTCATTGCCGTGAATTGAACCGTTATTCCCCTTCTGCAGACCCGTTAGTAGTTGGAATAACCCGTTTCTATACATACCACATTTCTGTACAAGGAAGTACTAATTAGGGTCACATGTCATTAATGTCAATTTAGGGGTAATAAAGATGCAATTTAATTAGGGTAACCTATTGAAATGTCAAGTGTGAGGTAATAAAGATGCAATTTAATTAGGGTTAGCTGTGGAAATGACAAGTGTGGGATTTGTGTGACGAATCGTACGCGACCCGAGACGGGGCGATGAAAGGATCGGGATCGGGGTCGGGGGCGTTTCGTCAGACAAATCCTTCGGAGTCGGGGTCGGGGTCGAGATCGCTTGTCCCGAGACGCCCTCGGGGTCGGAGTCGAGATCGCTTGTCCCGACACGCCCTCGAGGTCGGGGTCGCAATCGGTCTCGCACTCGGGGTCGCAATCGAAAACGATTCGTAGATCGAGGACGAAAACGTACAACGAACATGTGGTGCGATACGCTCTCGAGGTCGAGACGAGACGGTGAGGGATCGGGGTCGGTGTCGCAATCGAAAACGATTCATAGATCGAGAGTGAAAACGTATGACGAACACGTGCTACGATACGCTCTCGAGATCGAGACGAGACGGTGAGGGATCGGGGTCGGGGTCGCAATCGAAAACGATTCGTAGATCGAGGGTGAAAACGTCCAACGAACACGTGCTACGATACGCTCTCGAGATCGTGTGTCCCGAGACGAGACGGTGAGGGGTCGGGGTCGCAGACGAAAACGATTTGTAGATCGAAGGCGCCTTGCACGCTAGCTAGCATCGCTAGCTGTAAAACGATCGTAGGCGCCACGCTATCTATAAAACGAACGAAGGTGTGGCGCCCACTTGTCTCGTCAATTCGAATGTATTCGAAATCGGAGCGGAGGAAGGACGATGTGATGAACGTTAAAAAGGATGGGAACGTGATGTAATTCAGACGAGAGTACAACACCATTTCCAAGACACTTGAAGATAAAATAGAAAATCTAAAAGAAAAGCCGAATATTATAAGCAATATGCAATGAGGGTAGCACACCATGAATACCCATAGATATTTGTCCACTATTCAATTTTCCTCGGTTTTCATCCAAAAACCTAAAATCCTTAAAATCACTTCTAGTTTGTGACTCGAAGATATACATCGGCTCCGCGATTCTCCAAAGTTAACAATATTTAAAAATTGTTAAGTGAATAATTGTGTAGTGAAAAATTGTTTAAACATTCAATATTAACATTAAATCCCTCGTCGAAAACAAATTATAATTGTGAAAATTGTTAATAACTTTCAAAATCAAGTTTGTTTAAACAAATTGTAAAATTCGAATATTATTATTAAACAACATTGTAAAAATCAATTTTACAATACACAGTCAAATAGTTTAAAAACAATACAACAAATAAAATAAACTTTATTTCATTCAACCATCAATTAAAAAAAAAAAAAGAAACAAACAAAAAACATCAAGATGAATCCCGAGAATATCAACAACTTCAACTACACCACCAACACCATCAATGGGGAGTATTGCTATTCCTGCCAGCATTACCTACCTGCAGGTATGCAATGGCATTTCCACGCTCGAACCGAGATACACAAATACAACTCTATCCGTCCGGTGGACGGAAGAATCAAGCAGATTGTGAATGGGTACAAGGGACGTATTCTCCAATACATGTTTGAGAATGAGGGAGCGGATGTAAGGATGCCAATTGAATTCCTAAATGAGGCTGGATTAGTACTGATCCCACACTTGGAATGTGTGATGACTACCCACCTATCATCCAAATGCAATTTTGAGTTGTTTGCTGAGTACATGCTAATAAAAGAGTATGATATTCAACAAGATATAAAATCGTTCCAGAGCACAATGTCTCAGGTTACGACTGGATCCGACTTCACCCGCTTCTTTGAATCGCATAAAAATGTGATAGACGCAAAAATGAGTGAGTTTCAGGAAAAGGATAGTGGATGGACCTTGACACGAATTATTAGGCTGGAGCTTAATGTTTACAAATGTGATCCGACAAAAGGATCTAATCATTTTGAGCTTCCGCTTAAATTAAAAAATAGAAAGGCAGTTGTTAATGTACAAAACAAAGATGCCTTCTGTTTTAAGTGGGCAATTATATCAGCCCTCAAACCAATAAGTAGATCATACCATTGTAATAGTTATGGTGTTGAGATTACGTCCTCAATAATTGAGGTGAATAACATAAAGATTGACTTCAATGGATTAGCATTCCCGATGGAAATTCGAAAAATAAAAGAGTTCACTCAACGAAACCCTCACATAAGTTTAAATGTTTTCGGGTATGATGAGGAATCTGACAAAATAATTGGACCACTTTACTGCGATGGAGTGGAAATGAGAATCCACATTAATTTATTATTCGTCGACGGACCAACGGCGGGTATTCATGGACACTATGTATGGATTAAAAATATTTCATCGTAAGTACATTCATTAAATTTAAAAATATCACAATCACCTTACAATTTCAATTTTCATTCACAGTCTACTCGCCAAACAACTGGGTAAACATCGAGTTAAGCGTTGGTTCTGTAATCAATGCTTACAATACTCAACGAGTGAGGAGAGGGCGGCTCAACATACATTGAGATGTAGTCGGGTGGTTACCGAGGGACCAAGGAAGGATCAGAAGATTACCTTTAAAAACCATCACCGTCAGTTGGAGGTTCCGTTCGTCGTGTATGCAGACTTTGAATGTATATTGGAACCAGTATCATTAGATGTAAGTGTAAACACGAAAATTATTAATAAGCATGTGCCAGTAGCATTTGCATACTATATAAAGTGTGCATTTGACTCTGGCTTAGATAAGTTTGTTTCGAAGACAGGAGGTGATGTCGCTCGCACTTTCATTAAAAATTTAACGTCAGATTTGTCCGATTTGTATGAGAACCACATGAAAATAGTGGTTCCAATGCACATGAGTTATAATGAGTTAGATAATTTTAGGAAAGCGACCATTTGCCACATATGTAAGGGTATTTTAAATGATGATAGAGTGAAAGATCACTGTCATTTTACAGGTAGATATAGAGGTGCAGCCCATAATTCCTGTAATCTTAATTACAAGACGGGTGATTCTTTCACAATTTCTCCAAATACGATTCTCATTTGTTTGTTAAAGAACTTGGAGAAATTGAGGGGGAAATAAAAGTTATTCCTTTGAATAAGGAATTGTATATTTCAATTTCTAAATATCTCCCTCTAAGGAAAAATACGCTAGAAATCAGGTTTTTGGATACTATCAGATTCATGCCCTCTAGTCTAGACACACTCGCGGGGAATTTGAGTGAGGAGAATTTCAATGTGCTGAAATCACAGTACATAAACAAGTCAGATTTTGAACTACTTCGCAGGAAAGGAGTTTTCCCATACGAATATTTAGATTCTGTTGAAAAACTAGATGAAACTTCTCTCCCACCAAGATCCAAGTTCTATAGTAATTTAACAGAGTCAGAATGTTCAGAAGAGGATTACGCTCATGCCATCCAAGTATGGTATCATTTTAATTGTCGTTCATTGAAGGAATACTTAGAATTGTATTTGAAAACTGATGTTTTATTGTTAACAGACGTTTTCCAAAATTTTAGGGCAATTTGTTCTTCAATTTACAATCTTGACCCAGCCCATTATTACACTACACCAGGATTGTCGTGGGATGCTATGTTAAAAACCACAGAGATTGAACTCGAGTTACTCACTGATATTGATATGATTACATATTTTAAGAGTGGAATTCGGGGTGGGTTGGTGCAATGTAGTCATAGACATACAAAAGCAAACCACAAATACTTAAAAAATTTCGATCCTACTAAAGAATCGGAGTTTTTAATGTATGTGGATGCAAACAATTTGTATGGATGGGCTATGTCTGAACCACTACCTTACGGTGAGTTCAAATGGTTAGACACGAATCAGATTAAGAGTTTTAATCTAGAAAATATTCATGAAAATAGTGAGTATGGATATATTCTAGAGGTTGATCTAGATTACCCTTACTCAGTCCATGATGAACATAATGATCTACCATTCTGTCCGGATAACAAGCTACCATCAAGCAGTTGTAAAACTCCAAAGTTAATAGCCGATCTCGCTGAAAAGAAGAATTATATCATATACTATAAGACTTTAAAACAGTGTATGAGACATGGCTTGGAATTAAAAAAAATTCACTCCATCCTTCAATTTAGGCAGAAAGCCTGGCTCAAGAAATATATTGATATAAACACTGAGCATAGGACCAGAGCCAAAAATAATTTTGAAAAAGATTTTTTTAAATTATTGAACAATGCTGTTTATGGAAAAACCATGGAAAACAGTGAAAAAAGGGTGGATGTACGGATAATAACGGAGTGGGAGTATCCAATTGAAAATAGGAAGTTAGGACGACCCAAATTATGTGCCAGGGATTTAATATCAAAATCTAATTTTCATAGTGCATCAAGGTTCAGTGAAACTATGTATGCAATTCAAATGAAGAGGTTACACAACATTTGTGATAAACCAATTTATTTAGGATTTGTAGTGTTGGAGATGTCAAAATACAAAATGTATGACTTCCATTATGACTACATGAAACCTAAGTTTGGGAAAGCACTCAAATTAAATTATATGGATACGGATTCATTTATTTACAGCATAAAAACAAATGATTTTTATGCAGATATTCGGGATGATGTGGAGTTAAAGTTTGACACGTCCGAATATCCAGATGAATTGGCCGAGTTGTATAAGTTTAAGAAATGTAATAAGAAACGATTAGGTTTCTTTAAGGATGAGTTGCATGGTAAACCAATGACTGAGTTTGTTGGTTTACGCTCAAAAATGTATGCGTACACTTATGAAAATTTCGATAACTCTGGTGAAATATGCATCAAAAAAAATAAGGGGGTAAAGGCATGTTGTTTGATGGGCATTTCATTATCAAATTATTCAAATACTTTGTATACAGGAAAGCAAGAACGTTCTAGTATGCAGATGTTTAGGTCTAGAGGGCATGAAATCACTACAGTCGAAGTAACAAAAACTACATTAGATAGTCAGGATGATAAGCGAATAATAGAAGAAGATAAGATTTCAACTATAGCAAGAGCACATTATTTAGTAATACCCTTTGAAATTGAGAGTTCCATATCAATTTTAGAAGCGGAGTCAAGAGTTTGGCACAGCCAAATGATTGCGCTAGAGAACTCACACAGTAATCAAACTAGTGTGAACAAAATAAATAATCTTAAAAGAAAGTTGGATAATAATGAAAGTGCGATCAACATTTACGAAGGACAATTAGTATTACATTTCATGTTAATGGATGGTTTGAAAAAAAAGAAAACTAGATGTTTAGAATAATAAAACAATACTTTATTGAAAATTAAAATGTATAAATTAAAAAATAAAAAATGTTTAAAATTAAGTGTACATATTAGTAAATTAAGAAAAATAAAAAATTATAATTAACTTGAAGAAAAAATAAAAAGAAAAAATACAAAACACAAAATTGTTTTCAATCTTATAATATTACAAAATTTCATTCTTATGAATCCAGCTGTCTTCGGTTTTGGGGAAACCCAACCAGCGCACTAGAGCTCTATTGCCTTTCTTTTTTAACACTTTTTCAACCAGATAAGTGTTAGGAAAACTTGTTTTTTTCAGTTCCTCTTTGTAGAAACCACCTTGAATTGGATTCCCATTAAAGTCTTCTAGTAAGTATGTTGTTGGGTAAGTATTTTGTACTTTGCTTATTTTAAAAATTTCAGTTGTCCAATTAGGAGTATAGCCTTTTTCAAATACGTGTTTGTACTTGCTGATGCGTACATAATCACCCATTTTCAATTTACTACCCGCAAACATTTTAATGTTGTTGTAGACAGTTTTCAAAATATGTTTCTCATTTTTAGTGTTTACATTAACGGGTGGCATTCGTATAGTTCTATGATGTCTATTATTGTAAACGGAAATTAGTGATTTGAATATATCAACCCACTTGTATGTCCCATTGAAACTGAATTCACGCCACATTAGGTCTTTTAATGATCTATTAAATCGTTCAACAATTGACGCCTTTAGACTACTAAATGTTGAATAGTGGTTGATTCCATATCGTTTCATTAATATCTTAAATTGAGTGTTAAAGAACTCTTTTCCATCGTCTGTTTGAAGATTTTTGGGGAATCCTCTCCCTGATTGAAATATTTTCTCCATGGCCTCAGCAACGTCTTTTGCATTTTTAGACTTTATTGCTTCCCCCCATCCAAATTTTGAGAATGTGTCTATCACTGTTAGCATGTAGCGATACCCATTGTTTGAGTGTGCATACTTCCCCATTTCAACCAAGTCAGCTTGCCATAATTCGTTTATCCCTTTTGTTATGACTCTACGTCTAAGAAAATGTTTACGTGAAGGAGCATGTATTTCATTAATTATTCCCCGTCTAGACATATTTATTACTTTCGAATGTTAGAGCGTATAATTTTATCAAGAATATCTGATGTAATATTCTCTGTCTTGATTATTCGCTGATCAACTGTACTCAATTTATCGGATAATAATCTCTCATTCCTTTCTTGATGACTTGAAATCATTGATGTTAGAAAATTTCTCAAATCGTTTACAACTTGATCCACATATTCTTTTATCGCCAAGTCGGCATTCTCAATTGGTAAGCGACCATTTTTTAAACGTCTTCCTTGAATATTATAACTTCCATCATTATCAATGTAGAGTCCTGGTATTTTCTCACGTCGTTTTAAATGAATAGAGATCTGCTTATCATTTACATAACGTCCATACTTGTCAACAGACATGATGATTATAAACTCATTTCAATAATATCAATCAATTATATATGAATTTAGTGTATAATTTGAGCCTCTCTCAATTCTTCAATTATTGACGTAATTTCATTAGTATGATTCATATTTCCAGCTGTTTGAGAGGCAATTAAGAGTTGTAATCGTTCAACCAACTCATTTGGATCGTCCCAATATACATAATTGGGTTTATTCGTCGCGAGTGACATGAAACCACTCCCAGAAACAATTGATTTTGAGAATTTAGGTGTAGACTCAGCAGTACGTGATTTTGTTAAGAGTGGTTTAATAATTTTTGTATATTTCTTTGCCCTTGTTCCTCTGATCTGTCCATCGGAATTAAAATTTCTCCGGTGCACATTAGTTATCAATAAAATTTCATTATATATTTCTAGATCATTTGAATTATAATTTTGAGGTAGGCGGTGGAATATTAATGAATATAATCCACTTGTAAGACGCCAGTTTTTCCCATCATCCAATTCAATTTTTTTGTGAGTCACATTAATATGTGAATTCCCCAACATTAATTGTCCACTTGCATTTTTGTATGGACCATATGTCTTATCCAAAAGATCTTCCCGTGCCAGTTCACTGATATTCAAATTTTTTGAGTTGTCCTCATCTTGGATTGATTGACTCGTTATCGAAGGCGTTGAATGTATAGCTGTTTCATTTGATAACACGTTCGATGAATGAGAGGGCTCTTGACTCGTTAACACCAATGATGAATGGGGTGAGTCTTGAACCGGTAATGGAAGCGAAGTGTGGGGGGATATTTGTTTCATAAACTTAGTTGATGAATAAGGAGAACCTTCTCTCGCTAACGATTTCGAGGTATGAGGTAAGCCTTCAAACGATGTGACGTCTATAGCTGGTTGAGAATAGAATTGATCATCATCATTATCATCATCATCATCTTGAGCATTAACACTATCCATCCCCCAATCCAATGCCTTCTCAATATCATATTTAGGTTTCGAGAATTGACTCTTTGCACTGTAAAATGTGAGTTTCCTTTTCTTGTTAGGTGGTGTGTTTCTCTCTCGGTCGATTGGAGAGTAGTTTTGCATAGTTTTTTTTCCAGTCTCAACATTATTGAACTCTGATGGTATCAATGTCTGAAATTTTTTGTTATCATTCACAAGTTCATGTAGTGGTTCAGTTATAGGTTTAAATGTTTCCTCCAGACCAATACTGTTCTGACTTTTGAGTTGTTTAAGATCAGAAAATTTTTTTTTTAGAGCATTTCGGCTTTTAGTTAATTGAGTTAAAACTTTTTGATTCATTTTCTTTCACATTTATCTCATTCAACTGTTAGTGGGTTAATGATTATTTCAGTCTTGTGGTCATTAGTGTACTGTGATCTATTTTACGAAACATAACCATATATAACCAATTAACAGATACATTAACATGTTTTTATGAAGAGAGTTGGTTGTACAGATCAGATACCTGGTTGTACAGATCAGGTACCTGGTTGTATCGAACAGCTAGCTGTTCTTCTAAACAGACCTGGTTGTACAGATCAGATACCTCGTTGTACAGATCAGGTACCTGGTTGTATCGAACAGCTAGCTGTTCTTCTAAACAGACCTGGTTGTACAGATCAGGTATCCGCTTCTGATAACAGACCTGTTTCTGTTAACAGATCCCCATTTAAAATTATGAAATTAAATTTTCAATTACATTTATTCACGCAATGTAAAAAGGAGAACAGTGGCTGAAAAGAAAGCTGAAAATTCCCCAATTTCCCATTCCCTAATGAAAATTTCGAATTTATATTTCATTAACATTTATTTGTAATAAGTATCAGAACTAATAAAGCTGAAAAAGAAAGCTGAAAAAGAAGGCTGAAATTCCCCAAATTTACCAGTCCCCATTTAAAATATTTTTGTTTTTTTTTTTTTTTTTATTTTGATAATATAATTTTTATTTATTGTTTTGCATATATTTTATTACATTTTCAATTTAAATACAATTTCTCCATCATCCTGTTTTGTTATGGTATAATTACCAGTATTTAATTCTTTAATGTGTACAGATTTCACTTCATCATACCATTTCGGGAGGTAAATTAAATATTTTTCCAATGTTAATTTTAGCGAATTGCTATTAAATTTACTTGGAACCTTCGACGCTTCATATATTCTAAATTCCGTATTCCTTGGTAGAGAGCGGAAAGGGAGCTTCTGTTTCTTCTTGATTGAATTCAAATACTTTACCGTTGATTCAATCTCCATGTCATTTGCGAGGAATTGAATGTCCTCAGCAAGAGGAGTAATAAGAGGAAGATTAACATCGGTGAAGTTAATCTCCTCTCCGTTGGTAGCCTCAAACGATGGATTCATCCTGACTATTTGCTGTCTGTGTGTGTGTGTGTGTGTCTAGGACTGCTGCTGCTGCTGCTGATACTGCAGTTCTCGTTGTTGTTGATGCTGCTGTTGGTGAGGATGTTGATGATGGTGATGATATTGTTGTTGTTGCTGGTGCTGCTGGTGTTGTTGAGTGATGAGTGGTTATGACTGAATGATATTTTCCTTCGAGTGGCTAGCTGATTTTATACTTCTCACTTTCCCCTTCCACTGTTGTTTTCAAAGGTTTTCATTACCTAAGGACGTTTTCCTTTGATTGGTTGACTTTCTAGCTGTTGCTAGCTGTAGGACTTCTCAAGTGCTAGAGAAGGACAACCATCCCACTGATAAGTGTTTCCCTACTCTTCAACCGACATACACCACATTAAAAATTCTAAACACAAATGTCCACAGTTTACAGTCCCAAAATTTTGAAAACGCTCATAATTGTACTTAATGTTTTTTCCTAAATATCTGACTACTTCTAATGGTGGTTGTAAATTCCCAAAACTATCGAAATAATAAGAATCTGATCCTCTCTTGTAATATGCTACCCAATGCGTTCCATTCGATATTGAGTCTGCTAAATTTATTATTCCACACTCGAAATGATGTGGAAATTTGGGTAATTGATCCTTCATATAAACACCTCGAAAATGAGGAATCTTTCTAAAGGCAAACTTCATTATATCAAAGTTTGATAATGCTCTCTTGGGTAGCTTACCTATTAGTTTTTTTGAATGCGTTTTTGACTTTGATTATTTCTAGCAAATGATATACCATATCAATTTTTGTATGGTTGTAAATACAAGCCAGCTCCCAATGCAACCGTCTCCATTTTTTTATTATGCCTCTTGTTTTCCTCTAGATGTTGTTTAGCCATCTTTGCATTGTTAATAGATTTTACTATTGCTGCACTACCTGACGCCAAACTACCCACAGCGCTCAGAGCTGTTAAAATTGGGACAAGTGGCAAGAACCCACCTATCTTGGGTACATTTATAATACGTGGAATAACAACATTTTTCCTACATCCCATCGAGTTCGATACTGCTTTACGTGCAACTTTTATTGCACTCAAGATATCAAGTGGTTTATTCTTTTTCAATTCCTTTGTAGCCTTTTTGATTATTGTAGTCAATGATGTTTTCACTCTTTTCTTTCTCTCCTGATTTGATCCCATTCCAAATTTTTTCTTCGTCTTCATCATGTTTGTTACAAAGTATGCTGCTGCTCTCTCTCCAATACTACTGTCTAACGCTTTTACACGATTCCAAGCCTTTTCAATTAAAACTGAGTCAGCTTTATGACGTTCACTCAACTCTTTACTGTTTGAATATGCAATATCATGCTCTCTACACGCTTCATCCAAACCATTAATTCCACGATCACCACGTGCTAATCGTTTCTCTAACTTTGTTCCAGGTCCACAGTAATTGTATCCAGGTATATGAGCCTCAAAAGGTAGAGAGTCTATTATATTGTTTACAAGACCACTACCCTGTTTGGATTTTGATTTTGAACTAATTAAATTATAAAAACGTTTGGCCATTTTATAGCAACCTCAATCATCAAACGTTTCCCATTGAATGAAGTACTTATCTCACTAACATGCGTTTTTTAAGACATAAGAAAAGCATACTAGTACGAAACATTGAGGGTGGTGGACATGGAGAGAATAATCAACAACCTCGACATAGTGTTTTGCTACCCAATACAATTAGAGCATTAATTGTTGGACCATCAAATTGTGGAAAAACCAATGTGATGCTTAGTCTTATAGAGAGTCCCAATGGTCTCAAATTTGAAAATATTTATGTATTTTCAAAGAGTTTATACCAACCCAATTATGAATATTTGGAAAAACTTATCAAACCAATTCAAGGAATGGGATATTTTACATTCTCCGGAAACGATGCAGTGTTATCACCGCACGAAGCTAAAAATAATTCCATTATGATATTCGATGATGTGGCATGTGAAAAGCAGGATAATATCCGAAACTATTTTTGTATGGGAAGACATAAGAATATTGATTCATTCTATTTATGTCAAACATACACACATATACCGAAGCATTTAATACGTGATAATGCTAATTTTATTATAATGTTTAAACAAGATGATTTGAATATGCGTCATATATATCGAGATCACGTAAACATTGACATGGACTATGAATCATTTATGGAAATTTCACGAAAATGCTGGGAGGAGAAATTTGGATTTCTACTAATCTCTAAAGATGATGATATGAAAAATGGGCGATACAGAAAAGGCTTTGATCAATTCATTATACTTTAAAAATATGAATATAAAACTAATGATATGATGATTCAACAACAGTCCAAACTCAGACTTCAAAATGTCTACATCACTAACATTTGCATTAAATGGAAACACATCAGTTATAACCGAAAATTTTTTCCCACAAATTGAATTAAATAGAAATTATGAGTGTGCTCTCATTGATTTTCACACATACAATTCTATACCAAATGTAGATAGAGGGAACAATCTATTTCATATTGGAAATAAATGTATAGAAATACCTGTTGGATCGTATGAACTCGAAGAGATTGCAACATATATTATTGATGTCCTAAAGGGGTATGGTTCTTATGATGAGTTAAAAATAGAAACCAACAATAATACGCTGAAAGTTCAAGTTACCACTAAAAAAGAAAGAGTATATTTTAATCGTGAACGAAGTATTGGAAAGCTATTTGGATTTGGTGAACGTATTCTAAAACCACACAATACTGAAATTTATGTCTCAGATAATCCTGTGAATATTTTAAAAGTAAATACAATTAGATTGGAATGCAACATTATCAGTGGGTCATATGTAGGTAATAGACCAAATCATGTGCTTCATGAATTTGGAATCAATGTTCCTCCGGGATATAAAATGAGTATTACACCACGAAACTTGATTTATTTACCTATCAACACTAGAGAAATAAGCACGCTCGAAGTACGGATAACTGATCAGGAGGGGGAATTAATCAATTTTCGAGGGGAAACTATATCAATTCGTCTTCATTTACGAGCAACAGAATGATTATTTATAATAAAAGGTCGTTACATCACCTCACAACTCCCATTACTAAATGTAAAGGTGAAGTGAAAACACCATCATCATTATCATCTCGAGCACCATCATATTCACGACCTGCGGTATCATTAAAAAATAAACTGATTTTAAAATCACTTGGATTTAATATTCAGTAAAATTACTACCTTCATTTCAAATGAATGAAATTTTTTTTGTGCAAGATAAACCTCACAATGATGAGAGTATCACGAAAAAAGAATATCACACTTATTACCCATATCAGCAGAACTTTAAAACAAATGATGAAGTTCGTATTACAATACAAAACCAAGATTTGTATGTATTGCCGTCTGAAAGTTTCCTCCACTTTGAAGGAACACTTAGTAAAATTACTAACCAAAATTCGGGCACAAGTACAACAAATGATGTTGCCGGCTTGCTTAAAAATAATTGCATGGCCTATTTTTTGGATGAAATAAGATATGAATTGAACGGATGCGAACTGGATAGAACACGGTTTACTGGAATCACATCTACTCTGAAAAACTTTCTTTCCATTGGTCGACAGGAGTCTCTATGTTATCGTAATGCCGGGTGGAGTGGAGGAGAGAGTATATCTTCTGGAGGTCATTTCAGCTTTTCATTACCACTAAAAATGCTAATGGGATTCGCTGAAGATCATAAAAAAGTTATATTAAATTGTAAACATGAACTCATTCTCTTGCTAGCTAAAAATATGAATGATATGTTTGAAAAAACGGTCGGAGGTGTTGAATATAAAATTGCTATACAGAACATTAGTTGGAGAGTACCCCATATTGTTCCAAGCGATACTACTAAAATTAAAATGTTCAATGTAGTCAAAAGTGGTGCTACACTTCCACTTTCATTCCGCAGCTGGGATTGTTATATAAATCCCTCATTGGTACAGGGGACTCATCATGTATGGAACGTTAAGCTAGCTGCAAATAGAGAACGTCCACGGTTTGCAGTCATTGCATTTACATTAAATGGCAATCTAATTACAAACAATTTGAGAAATGCAAAAGTGTATTTAAATTCTGAAGTCTATCCATATGAAGATTTAAATGTAAAATTCAATGAAAATCGGTTTGCTGCCTTGTATGATATGTATGTGAAATTCCAAGAGAGTTACTACAACCGTGAGCCTCGTCCACTTTTATCACCACTAGACTTCAAGTCAAAGGCTCCTATTGTTGTTGTCGATCTTTCATATCAAAACGAGTCGGTCAAATCAGGACCAATTGATGTTAAAATTTCAACTGAATTAAGAGTACCAAGTGAGTTGAATACAAAGGTATATTGCCTTCTCATTCACGATCGTCTAGTTGAATATACCCCACTGACCGGATTAGTTCAACGTATCGTATAATTTTTTCTCAAAATATTTCTTCATTCACCTTTTGGAAATCATTACGAGTAGACGTCAACGGATCGAAAGAAATTTAAAATGATGTTGATTGAAAACAAGACCAACTCCACAACTCATATTTCGATACAACAACTTATAACTGGAATAAATAAATTTATGAAAATGTTTAACGATAAAATTTTTCCTGAACACATGGAATATTTATCAGAATCATTGAAATATTTTAATAATAGAATATGTGATGGACCATTGGTTTCTAATGTTCATGGTCAACATTTCACATCCTGCTGTTGGGCTCATAACGATGTGGAGGATGGAGTCGATACATGTGCCTGTCATTTCTATACTGTTCGCTCACAAAAATCAAAAAAAATTATAAAAATGTATCTTAGTTTAGAGAATCGATTTTAAAGAATGTATTTGGAAATAAAATTATATTACATACAGAACATGGAAAGAAGAATACTATATCTTTATGGGAAATGGAATTTTTTACAGCACTATTCGGTTTTTCTTTCAGATTTTCTATTTTATCTTCAAGTGTCTTGGAAATGGTGTTGTACTCTCGTCTGAATTACATCACATGCGTCACGTGCAAGACGCCTTCGATCATTTTCAGATAGCGTTGGGTTTCCGAATATATTTCATCACGTTTCGTAACGTTGATTCGTGTTAGACGTTCACGTATTCGATCGTCTTGGATGTGGCGCTGCGTCACGTCATCACATCGTCCTTCCTCCGCTCCGATTTCGAATACATTCGAATTGACGAGACAAGTGGGCGCCACACCTTCGTTCGTTTTATAGATAGCGTGGCGCCTACGATCGTTTTACAGCTAGCGATGCTAGCTAGCGTGCAAGGCGCCTTCGATCTACAAATCGTTTTCGTCTGCGACCCCGACCCCTCACCGTCTCGTCTCGGGACACACGATCTCGAGAGCGTATCGTAGCACGTGTTCGTTGGACGTTTTCACCCTCGATCTACGAATCGTTTTCGATTGCGACCCCGACCCCGATCCCTCACCGTCTCGTCTCGATCTCGAGAGCGTATCGTAGCACGTGTTCGTCATACGTTTTCACTCTCGATCTATGAATCGTTTTCGATTGCGACACCGACCCCGATCCCTCACCGTCTCGTCTCGACCTCGAGAGCGTATCGCACCACATGTTCGTTGTACGTTTTCGTCCTCAATCTACGAATCGTTTTCGATTGCGACCCCGAGTGCGAGACCGATTGCGACCCCGACCTCGAGGGCGTGTCGGGACAAGCGATCTCGACTCCGACCCCGAGGGCGTCTCGGGACAAGCGATCTCGACCCCGACTCCGAAGGATTTGTCTGACGAAACGCCCCCGACCCCGATCCCGATCCTTTCATCGCCCCGTCTCGGGTCGCGTACGATTCGTCACACAAATCCCACACTTGTCATTTCCACAGCTAACCCTAATTAAATTGCATCTTTATTACCTCACACTTGACATTTCAATAGGTTACCCTAATTAAATTGCATCTTTATTACCCCTAAATTGACATTAATGACATGTGACCCTAATTAGTACTTCCTTGTACAGAAATGTGGTATGTATAGAAACGGGCTATTCCAACTACTCCCGTTGATCCTCCTACCTCTAGAGGTTGTTGTCCCTGCGAGCTCTGTGATTCCTCGATTGTGTCTCAGATACTTGCTCAGGCGTTGCAAGGCTTGCCGCCATATGTACTTTTCTGATAAGGCTTTCCAGAGCTTCGTCGATATCACTCCCATTTTCAATTTCTAGCAGAGGGTCAACGAACTAATTAGATGACGAGGCATTTGGCTATTTTGTTGGAAATGAATTTGCCCATAAAACAATGCCATATATAGATGGCACGTCATATGATTGTTTTCCCTTTGCTTTGTACACAATAGATGTTGGCCAGTGTAAATGACTTTAAATGAGGAAAGTAAACTCAGGTGCTAACCCACACCTTGGCAATATCCAGTATGGTACATAAACGTCTTAAAGCGGCAGACTCTGCCATCTACCACCCTGGTACTGATGATATTGCTATCACCAGCGTTAAGGACTCCCAATGCTCTCAGTCGTTTTACCGACCGATAGCTCCAGATGCCCCTCCAATTTAGCGTAGCAGAAACGATTTTGATGTCCTCATGTGCCTGATAATCCCCAAATCAGAGCCGTTCGTACGTCTTGTCTGTCGTATATCTCAACCTTACTCTGATGAGCTTGATCAATATCTAGTCCGTCTGTCACTACCTGAGCGTCGATCACAATAGTGTGATCTGGTCGGAAACCCACCAGGTCCGGCTTATAAATACTGTTCTCTCCCTGCAGACTTGGTTTAGCAATGACAGAGGAGCCTCTCGTTCAAGTCCCCGCTTGAGATAATTAGCTACACTGTTGTGTCTATCCACCCGCCTCCCATGCGTACGATGACATTTCTGCAAAATGTGGTTTAGTGATTCGGGAGCATCACATCCTGCACGATACTGCCTCTCCAATTCGTGCCTTCCCCTCGTGGTACGAGACCGCGTGGGTAGGGCATTTATCCGTAGTTTGATCCCATTCAAATAAGCTATTCCAGTCAACAAACGCGTGGGTGCGACAACCCACCCGTGTTGCGGAGCATAACGCCCTGCTTCACGGAGATCGCTACCATCAACAGAGGAGTGCAACCTATCCGCCCAGTACGAATCGATCAAAAGGCGTGTATCCATAGCCATATCTCCCGATGCCTTGCATCTATCTCGGGCCCTCCGAATTTCCGTACTAAGAAACTCGAGGTGGGACCATTTTATATTTGTTATGCGCAGCATTAGAGCTGTCCTTCGAACTGAGGGAACACCGAGACTCCCACTTGTGTGGGGAGCATGGAAGAATGCTACTGACACATCCATAGGAAGATTTAACCATTTCCTTACAACCGACCGTAGCAGTCTGTTACACTTTTTCAAAACGCCTATTGCCACACTACCAAGGGTTAGCTTATAATATAGCTGAGGAATGAGGACAGTTCTGAGGGTGAATGATATCCAATCTGGGACCAAGATCCTCAGTCGGATTGTAGCGGGCCCTCCCCCCGTCCGCAGTGAACTGAATGCCAAGATACTTCCATTCCTCCGAACGCTTCAAGCTTGGACACTTGCGCGAACCTACCCAGAAGCTCCGTGGTTCCACCACAGTACACTTCTGCTTCGGTTGCCCCTTGACACTAACAGTAAAACACTTATTAGCGTTTAGGGTCAGTAAAACGGACGCCAAAAAGGAGACTGTGGTATCCAATAATGCCTGAAAGCCCTTCGGTGTAGAAGCAAACAACACCAGATCGTCTGCGAAAGCTGCAGAGTTTGTTTTGGCATTTCCGACACTGACACCAATCTCGTAAGGCAGTAGGAAGAAACCCACGCTGACGCGGATCCCAATCGACTAATAATGCCAATCGGGATGCCTAGATGGCATTGAGTTGTCTAACTATGACAGAAGGCACCGATATCGGACGGAAGTCTTCTGGTCGGGATGCTCTTATTGTTTTCGGTATAAAAACGGTACGAGCAATTCGGAAGAGTGTGGGTAGTTTACCGCACCAGAGAATGAGGTTCATTATGCGAAGTATAACACCACTGGCAATACTCCTGGCAGTTTTTGGAGATATTCCGTCCAGTCCGGGAGAAGAAGTCAATGGGACTTGATGCAATTGCAGGTCCCTAGAAATAATAGGTGACCATATGGGGTACGATGCTATTACAAGAGGAAAGGCTCTGCTGTGTCATGACTTCTCTCCAGTATGGTTACATTATCTCTTGGTTTGGCATTACCGACGAGTCGGGTCCTGCTAGCAGGAATCCGATGCATCGACCTTTATGTTTGTCCCAGTTGCACTGAACCCTAGCGAACTGCTGCCCTCTATTTTGTCTCCTATTGGGAGGTTCAGGAAAGACTCTCGCCGAAACCGGACCTTCGTTTCGATTCGGAAAAATTTCCTGGAGATAGTTAGACACACACTGGAGAGTTGCTTCTTTTCCCGAAGTCTGCGCTCTTTTAATGATAGATTGCGGAACCTCGACTCTCTACGATCGACAACATTCCACAGGGCCGAAGCCCCGCAGTATCCGCATGAGGACGTCGTCCAAATGTATCGATGGTGTGATTGGAACCGCCCCTGACATTGAAGACGAACTTATACTAAGGCGGCGCGTAATGGTTTGTGGTTCATTTATTTCGGGGATAAGAGCTGCTTGCCCTCTTAGCTGCTCGATTTTTACTTTATAATTATCCATCTGTCGACATTTTTTAATAGCATCGACGCTGCGTTCTGGAAAATGCAACGCCATTTGCTATGAGCTCAAGTTTTTTCCTCGCCATAATGCCCAATTCTTCCTCATACCACCTGGTTTTCACGTCAACAAGCGTACGAAGCTCATCAAGCCTGTCTTTGTGCTGACGTGACATGTGGACGCCTAAACCGGTCTTTGTTCCAAAAGATTGGCCGCATTCCACACATAGATATCCAACAACTGGATTAGCATCTACGTTCCTTCCCTGATGGGCTCCTACGGATGCCGTAGGAGAATTCACTGAATAACTTTCAGCTATCCGAGGCATGTTATTGGAATTTGCCCCATCAGTTGTTCAGGACCATCGGGGCGGTAACCTAATGGCCCCATCGGTGGAGCACCCGGAGGACAGCACGACGAGGCCACATTTTAGTGGGGCACATGTGCATATGAGTCGACTTGATCTGACTAATGAAGGACGGTAGCCCACTTGTCATTGCCGAGAATTAAACCATTATTCCCTTTCTGCAGACCCATTGATCCTCCTACCTCTACATCCCACAGGGCTGAAGCCCCGCAGTATCTGCATGAGGACGTCGGCCGAATGTATCGATAGTGTGATTGGAACCGACCCTGACATTGAAGAAGAAGACTCAAGCCTACTTATACTAGGGCGGCGCGTAATGGGTTGTGGTTCATTTATTTCGGGGATAAGAGCTGCTAACCCTCTTAGCTGCTCGATTTTGCCTTATAATTATCCCTCTGTCGACACTTATTAATAGCATCGATGCTGCGTTCTGGAAAATGCAACGCCAGCTTTTTATTAATGAACCGTTCGCCATTTGCTATGAGCTCAAGTTTTTTCCTCGCCATCATGGCCAATTCTTCCTCACACCGCCTGGTTTTCACGTCAACGTACGAAGCTCATCAAGCCTGTCTTTGTGCTGTCGTGACATGTGGACGCCTAAACCGGTCTTTGTTCCAAAAGATTGGCCGCATTCTACACATAGATGTCCAACAACTGGATTAGCATCTACGTTCCTTCCCTGATGGGCTCCTACGGATGCCGTAGGAGAATTCACTGAATAACTTTCAGCTATCCGAGGCATGTTATTTGAATTTTCCCCATCAGTTGCTCAGGACCATCGGGGCGGTAACCCAATGGCCCCTTTCGCCGCTCATATTCGCTGCTCCCGGCCACATTTTAGTGGGGCACATGTGCCTATGAGTCGACTTGATCTGACTAATGACCGCGTGGGTAGGGCATTTATCCGTAGTTTGATCCCATTCAAATAAGCTTTTCCAGTCAACAAACGCGTGGGTGCGACAACCCACCCGTGTTGCGGAGCATAACGCCCTGCTTCACGGAGATCGCTACCATCAACAGAGGAGTGCAACCTATCCGCCCAGTACGAATCGATCAAAAGGCGTGTATCCAGAGCCATATCTCCCGATGCCTTGCATCTATCTCGGGCCCTCCGAATTTCCGTACTAAGGAACTCGAGGTGGGGCCATTTTATATTTGTTAGCCTCTGTTTGCGCAGCATTAGAGCTGTCCTTCGAACTTAGGGAACACCGAGACCCCCACTTGTGTGGGGAGCATGGAGGAATGCTACTGACACATCCATAGGAAGATTTAACCATTTCCTTACAACCGACCGTAGCAGTCTGTTACACTTTTTCAAAACGCCTATTGCCACACTACCAAAGGTTAGCTTGTGATATAGCTGTGGAATGAGGACAGTTCTGAGGGCGAATAACTTCTGCTGTTGCTTCAGGGGGGTCCGCGATATGATATCCAATCTGGGACCAAGATCCTCAGTCGGATTGTAGCGGGCTCTCCCGTCCGATGTGAACTGAATGCCAAGATACTTCCATTCCTCCGAACGCTTCAAGCTTGGACACTTGCGCGAACCTACACAGAAGCTCCGTGGTTCCACCACAGTACACTTCTGCTTCAATTGCCCCTTGACACTAACAGTAAAACACTTATTAACGTTTAGGGTCAGTACAACGGACGCCAAAAAGGAGACTGTGGTATCCAATAATGCCTGAAAGCCCTTCGGTGTAGATCGTCTGCGAAAGCTGCAGAGTTTGTTTTGGCATTTCCGACACTGACACCAATCTCGTACGGCAGTAGGAAGAAACCCACGCTGACGCGGATCCCAATCGACTAATAATGCCAATCGGATGCCTAGATGGCATTGAGTTGTCTAACTATGACAGAAGGCATCGATATCGGACGGAAGTCTTCTGGTCGGGATGCTCTTATTGTTTTCGGTATGAAAACGGTACGAGCAATTCGGAAGAGTGTGGGTAGTTTGCCGCACCAGAGAATGAGGTTCATTTTGCGAAGCATAACACCACTGACAATACTCCTGGCAGTTTTTGGAGATATTCCGTCCAGTCCGGGAGAAGAAGTCAATGGCACTTGATGCAATTGCAGGTCCCTAGACATAATAAGTGACCATATGGGGCCCGATGCTATTACAAGAGGAAAGGCTCTGCTGTGTCATGACTTCTCTCCAGTATGGTTACATTATCTCTTGGTTTGGCATTACCGACGAGTCGGGTCCTGCTAGCAGGGATCCGATGCATCGACCTTTATGTTTGTCCCAGTTGCACTGAACCCTAGCGAACTGCTGCCTTCTATTTTGTCTCCTATTGCGAGGCTCAGGAAAGACTCTCGCCGAAACCGGACCTTCGTTTCGATTCGGAAAAATTTCCTGGAGATAGTTAGACACACACTGAGTTGCTTCTTTTCCCGAAGTCTGCGCTCTTTTAATGATAGATTGCAGAACCTCGACTCTCTACGATCGACAACATCCCACAGGGCCGAAGCCCCGCAGTATCCGCATAAGGACGTCGTCCAAATGTATCGATGGTGTGATTGGAACCGATCCTGACGTTGAAGACGAACTTATACTAAGGCGGCGCGTAATGGTTTGTGGTTCATTTATTTCGGGGATAAGAGCTGCTTGCCCTCTTAGCTGCTCGATTTTTACTTTATAATTATTCCTCTGTCGACACTTTTTAATAGCATCGACGCTGCGTTCTGGAAAATGCAACGCCAGCTTTTTATTAATGAACCGTTCGCCATTTGCTATGAGCTCAAGTTTTTTCCTCGCCATCATGGCCAATTCTTCCTCATATCACCTGGTTTTCACGTCAACACGCGTACGAAGCTCATCAAGCCTGTCTTTGTGCTGACGTGACATGTGGACGCCTAAACCGGTCTTTGTTCCAAAAGATTGGCCGCATTCCACACATAGATGTCCAACAACTGGATTAGCATCTACGTTCCTTCCCTGATGGGCTCCTACCGATTCCGTAGGAGAATTCACTGAATAACTTTCAGCTATCCGAGGCATGTTATTGGAACTTGCCCCATCAGTTGTTCAGGACCATCGGGGCGGTAACCCAATGGCCCCTTTCGCCGCTCATATTTGCTGCTCCCGAAACCATATCGGTGGAGCACCCGGAGGACTCCACGACAAAGGCCACATTTTAGTGGGGCACATGTGCCTACGAGTCGACTTGATCTGACTAATGAAGGACGGTAGCCCACTTGTCATTGCCGAGAATTGAACCATTATTCCCCTTCTGCAGACCCATTGATCCTCCTACCTCTAGAGGTTGTTGTCCCTGCGAGCTCTGTGATTCCTCGATTGTGTCTCAGATGCTTGCTCAGGCGTTGCAAGGCTTGCCGCCATATGTACTTTTCTGATAAGGCTTTCCAGAGCTTCGTCGATATCACTCCCATTTTCAATTGCTAGCAGAGGGTCAACGAACTAATTAGATGACGAGGCATTTGGCTATTTTGTAGGAAATGAATTTGCCCATAAAACAATGCCATATATGGATGGCACTTCATATGATTGTTTTCCCTTTGCTTTGTACACAATAGATGTTGGCCAGTGTAAATGACTTTAAATGAGGAAAGTAAACTCAGGTGCTAACCCACACCTTGGCAATATCCAGTATGGTACATAAACGACTTAAAGCGGCAGACTCCGCCATCTACCACCCTGGTACTGATGATATTGCTATCACCAACGTTAAGGACTCCCAATGCTCTCAGTCGTTTTACCGACCGATAGCTCCAGATGCCCCTCCAATTTAGCGTAGCAGAAACGATTTTGATGTCCTCATGTGCCTGATAATCCCCAAATCAGAGCCGTTCGTACGTCTTGTCTGTCGTAGATCTCAACCTTACTCTGATGAGCTTGGTCAAGATCTAGTCCGTCTCTGACTACCTGAACGTCGGTCACAATAGTGTGATCTGGTCGGAAACCCACCAGGTCCGGCTTATGCATATGTTACTGTTCTCTCCCTGCAGACTTGGTTCTGCAATGACAGAATAGCCTCTCCTCTCAAGTCCCCGCTTGAGATAATTAGCTACACTGTTGTGTCTAGCCACCCGCCTCCCATGCGAACGATGACATTTCTGCAAAATGTGGTTTAGTGATTCGGGAGCATCACTTCCTGCACGACACTGCCTCTCCAATTCGTGCCTTCCCCTCGTGGTACGAGACGGCGTGGGTAGGGCATTTATCCGTAGTTTGATCCCATTCAAATAAGCCTTTCCAGTCAACAAACGCGTGGGTGCGACAACCCACCCGTGTTGCGGAGCATAACGCCCTTCTTCACGGAGACCGCTACTATCAACAGAGGAGTGCAACCCATCCGCCAGTACGAATCGATCAAAAGGCGTGTATTCAGAGCCATATCTCCCGATGCCTTGCATCTATCTCGGGCCCTCCGAATTTCCGCACTAAGGAACGAACTGGCCGTCTTGGATTGCTGGAAGTGGGGCCATTTTGTGTTTGTTAGCCTCTGTTTGCGCAGCATTGGAGCTGTCCTTCGAACTGAGGGAACACCGAGACCCCCACTTGTGTGTGGAGGCAATGAAGAATGCTACTGACACATCCATAGCTGGAAGGAAGATCTAACTATTTCCTTACGACCAACCGTACCAGTCTGTCACACTTTCTCAAAACGCCTATTGCCACACTACCAAGGGTTAGCTTGTGATATAGCTGTGGAATGAGGACAGTTCTGAGGGCGAATAACTTCTGCTGTGGCTTCAGGGAAGACCGCGATATGATATCCAATCTGGGACCAATATTGTAGTGGGCCCTCCCGTCGGCAGTGAACTGAATGGCGAGATACTTCCATTCCTCCGAACGCTTCAAGCTTGGACACTTGCGCGAACTTACACAGAAGCTCCGTGGTTCGACCACAGTACACTTCTGCTTCGGTTGCTCCTTGACACTAACAGTAAAACACTTATTAACGTTTAGTGTCAGCCCAACGGACGCCAAAAAAGAGACCGTGGTATCTAATAATGCCTGAAGGCCCTTCGGTCTAGAAGCAAACAACACCAGATCGCCTGCAAACGCTGCAGCGTTTATTTTGGCATTTCCGACACTTACACCAATCTCGACGGCAGAGACCTGAGCAACCGGTTGATGACAAAGTTGAACATATGTGGAGACAGAAGGTCACCCTGCTTTACACCTCTAGCAAGGACGAATTCCTATGATCTCCAGTCATTACCATTGAGACTAGTGGCACCCCCAAGTACAAGCTACGTACGTAGTCAACAAAGCCCGTTAGTGCACCATACGCGAATAGGGTGTCAATTACCGCTGCGTGAGACACAGATTCAAAAGCTTCACTGACGTCAAGTGTCGCGATATAACACAACGCATGACGTCTATGGTGGTCCCTCAGGATTAAGTCAACTATTGTCGCGTTATCGGCGCAACCATCAGTAGGAAGAAACCCACGCTGACACGGATCCCAATCGACTGATGATGCCAATCGGGATGCCTAGATGGCATTGAGTTGTCTAACTATAATAGAAGGCACCGATATCGGACGGAAGTCTTCTGGTCGGGATGCTCTTATTGTTTTCGGGATGAAAACGGTTCGAGCAATTCGGAAGAGTGTGGGTAGCTTGCCGCACCAGAGAATCAGGTTCATTATGCGAAGCATAACACCACTGACAATACTCCTGGCAGTTTTTGGAGATATTCCGTCCGGTCCGGGAGAAGAAGTCAATGGCACTTGATGCAATTGCAGGTCCCTAGACATAATAGGTGACCATATGGGGCACGGTGCTATTGCAAGAGGAAAGGCTCTGCTGTGTCATGACTTCTCTCCAGTATGGTTACATTATCTCTTGGTTTGGCATTACCGACGAGTCGGGTCCTGCTAGCAGGGATCCGATGCATCGACCTTTATGTTTGTCCCAGTTGCGCTGAACCCTAGCGAACTGCTGCCTTCTATTTTGTCTCCTATTGCGAGGAAAGACTCTCGCCGAAACCGAACCTTCATTTCGATTCAGAAAAATTTCCAGGAGATAGTTAGACAAACACTGGAGAGTTGCTTCTTTTCCCGAAGTCTGCGCTCTATTAATGATAGATTGCAGAACCTCGACTCTACACGATCGTCTGCAGCCTACAGGGCTGAAGCCCCGCAGTATCCGCATGAGGACGTCGTCCGAATGTATCGATGGTGTGATTGGAACCGACCCTGACATTGAAGAAGAACTTATACTAGGGCGGCGCGTAATGGTTTGTGGTTCATCTATTTCGATGATAAGAGCTGCTTGCCCTCTTAGCTGCTCGATTTTTGCCTTATAATTTCTCTGTCGACACTTTTTAATAGCATCGACGCTGCATTCTGGAAAATGCAACGCCAGCTTTTTATTAATGAACCGTTCGCCATTTGCTATGAGCTCAAATTCCTTCCTCGCCATCATGGCCAATTCTTTCTCACACCACCTGGTTTTCAAGTCAACACGCGTACGAAGCTCATCAAGCCTGTCTTTGTGCTGACGTGACATGTGGACGCCTAAACCGGTCTTTGTTCCAAAAGGTTGGCCGCATTCCACATATAGATGTCCAACAACTGGATTAGCATCTACCCTGATGGGATGCAGTAGGAGAATTCACTGGATTACTTTCAGCTATCCAAGGCATGTTATTCGAATTTGCACCATCAGTTGTTCAGGACCATCGGGGCGGTAACCCAATGGCCCCTTTCGCCGCTCATATTCGCTGCTTCCGAAACCACATCGGTATAGCACCCGGAGGACAGCACGAGGAGGCCACATTTCAGTGGTGCACATGTGCCTATGAGACGACTTGATCTGACTAACGAAGGACGGTAGCCCACTTGCCATTGCTGAGAAATGAACCATTATTCCCCTTCTACAGACCCATTGATCCTCCTTAAGAGAGTCATAGTTACTCCCGCCGATGACCCGCACTTACTTGAATTTCTTCACTTTGGCATTCAAACCCCTGGGCAGAAATCACATTGCATCAACATCCGCTAGGGCCATCACAACGCTTTCTTTTAATTCGACAGTCGTATTCTCCAAGTCCGTACCAGTTCTGAATTCATTGTTAATTGATAATCGTTATAATTTAAAAGAATTAACTGGTTGTCCAACTAGCATTCTTAAATATTTTAGCAAGAAAGTTCCACAATTGGCTACGTAACTAAACTATCCAGGGAGCAACCAACACCTTTCATGGTTTCTGAATGAGTTCATAATTTGGCCACCGTAACATTACGTGTAGTTCAACCCACAAGGCCAGTTCTGCTTACTAAAAGTGGCCTACTGGGCAAATTATATCATAACCTTAAACCTTATATCGTGAAAGTTAAGGTTCTTACCCATTTAAAGTTTGAGAATAGGTTAAGCTCGTTCCGACCCTAAGGCCCCTAATCATTCGCTTTTCCAGATAAGATTATTTTATACAACAGTTAAATGTACCAGCTAACGTGAGGAAAACTTCGGAAAGAACCAGCTACTAGATGGTTCGGTTGGTCATTCACCCCTATACTCAATTCATACAATCGATTTGCACGTCAAAACTGTTTCGGTCTTCCATCAGGGATTCCCCTGACTTCAACCTGATCAAGTATAGTTCACTATCTTTCGGGTCACAGGCTGTGACTTACAGCATAGAAGCTAAAGGTACATTCCAGTTAGAGACATAAATAATATAAATATTATTATACATAACTACATACAACGTCCCGGGATTGCGTTAATTGACTATAAATAGTTAAAAAACGAATCCCATTAATAATCAAGCTAATTACGCTACGAGGTTTGTATCCCAATAACTTGCACATATGTTAGGCTCCTTGGTCTGTGTTTCAAGACGAGTCCCGAAGGCATCCTGAATCTTTCGCATTCCTAATCATATAAGTACAATAAACACAAAAATCAATGATAATCATGCCATTATATAATTCCGAAAAATTAACGCACTGTACTCATATAATCTATCTGCTCTTTATCAAATTTTTGAAATTTATTTTATGTTAAAATGCAAGCACTCTAATTTAAATAAACTCTTATCTAAATTGTTTGATAAATTGCATACATGCTAATAGATTACAATGTCCTTATATGAAAAAAATGCACACTATCTGTTGTAAAAAGGCTTCCCAAATTCAATTCAATTAAATAATAACACGAGTGTTTGTTTTATATATGAATTAATTCTTGTTATATTTCTTCACTTGTACAACTTGTCCCTTCTATGTCAAAAATCAAAAGGGAAGAGAACATTAAAAGCAGAGAGCGAAACACTTTTAGTGTGACCAGCTCACGGTTGTTCAAGAATCTTTTGAATGAGAAATACCAAATTGGTATATTTCAATACTATCGTTATAATATTGATTAAATATTAAAATTTCAATTTCGGGCTTAACCTCTATTTAATTCTCTATTCAGAGTTCTTTACAACTTTCCCTTACGATACTTGTTTACTATCGGTCTCATGGTTATATTTAGTTTTAGATGGAGTTTACCACCCACTTAGTGCTGCACTATCAAGCAACTCAACTCTTTGGAAACATCATCCAATAATCATTAACGTTATACGGACCTGGCACCCTCTATGGGCAAATGGCCTCATTTAAGAAGGACTTAAATCGTTAATTTCTCATACTAGAATATTGACGTTCCATACACTGCATCTCACATTTGCCATATAGACAAAGTGACTTAGTGCTGAACTGATTTCTTTTCGCTCGCCGCTACTAAGAAAATCCTTGTTAGTTTCTTTTCCTTCCCTAATTAATATGCTTAAATTCAAGGGGAAGACCCATATGAGTTGAGGTTGTTCAATTACACTTATAGACAATTCTTTGCCTATTTTGAAATATACTATTTTTTTGAAGGACCATAATATTCACAAACTTATTCTTTATACTATTGTGGTAGTTAATAAAACAACACGAATTGTAGCTTAGCGTCCGATTTATTCTGCTGTTCGATCATGACTGACCGCGTAGCTTAATTATGTATAACATAGAATGTGAAATAGAATGAGAGAAAAGATAAAGAGAACCAATATCGAGAGAGAGTTCGGATGGCCGAGAGAGCGTTAAGTTAAAGTATATGTGTGTATGTGAGTGTAGGCACACGTCCTACTACAACTCGGCCATCCTGCGAACCAGATCTCCTGATCTTGACTTTACAAAGTACGTCTATATAAATAAAAATAAATCCTATCTAATACATTTACTATTATTTAATTCATGCCTGATTAAATCATCTAAAAGTTCCTTCCACGTAAACATGGAAGTAGCCCTTTTTCAAATCTAATTTTGTGAATGTTTGTTGTTCTTAACTATATTCTCATCCGTAGAAACTTCTAGATTCCTTTTTACTATTTCCGCTTCAGCTAATAATTCCATTACAGTTTTTTTTCATTTAATCTATCGCCCTTAAAAAAAAAAAATTGATCCTCTAATAGTTGTGATTTATCTTAACAATCTCGTAACAGTTGTGATTTAGCATAACAATCTCGTAACAGTTGTGGTTTACCAAAAATATTTCCTAACAGTTTGTTTTCATTATTCGTTCTGTTATCGTTAACAGTCTGTGCTCCTAACAGATGTTGCCTAATAATCTATGTTCCTAACAGTTGTTGCCTGACAGTTTATGTCCCTAACAGTTGTTGCCTGACAGTTTATGTCCCTGACAGTTGTTGCCCAACAACCTATGTTCCTAACAGTTGTTGCCTAATAATCTATGTTCCTAACAGTTGTTGCCTAACAGTCTGTGTTCCTAACAGATGGTGCCTAATAATCTATGTTCCTAACAGTTGTTGCATTGTGATAAAGCGATCTTCTCCCAAATGGGTTCACATGATTTTCCGTCGAACTCCAGCGTAGCTTCCTTTGCGAGTGCGAGCGAGACCGCTGATCCACATTTTACTTCGTTTAGCTCAATTCTTCTCTTCTCCAGTACTGCCCGTTACATTTCCAGTGCTGCCCATAGCTTGAAATACAGAACTGCTGACGTTGTTGTTGTCGTTGTTGCCGTCGCCCAAATTCGCGACTTCTGGCGCCGAACGCTGTGCAGCTGTGCACAAAATTTGTGTAACGGGTGCACCCGTTGAGTGTGTATACCCGTGCCGTTCTCTGGTGTGTATGTGAGTGTAGGCACACGTCCTACTACACTTTATTCGTTAATAAGAGGCAATTCTAGTTTATAAAATAATATATTTATATAATATGCTACATTCCTCAATATTATTTGAAATGAATAAAGAACATATAATTTTTCATGCAACAGAGGTAGAATATTTTCATTTATTAATTCATATTCAGGCATGCTCCGGTTTTCACTTTTCGTTTTCGTTTTGGGACCAAAACCGAGATTTTCGTTTTTAGGTGCTCCGGTTTCACACGTTTTTGGTCATCGTTTTGCTATCGGAACGTTTCATTTTTTACTGCTAAAACAGCTGACTTGTGTTTTGGTTAAAAGTAAACAACGCGAAAAAATGTCTTTTGTATGTCCAATTTCGTGCGTGGATTGAACTCACATAAGGATTTTTTTATCCTGCATATAAATAATTATGCTTCCCCTGAATGAAATATATTTGCCTTTTGTCTTTTTTGCAAAGAAAGATTTGAAACTTTCTTTAAAAAAATTAGTTGAACGGCAATCAGCTGTTTCCCACAAAAAATGGGGATGCCACCTTTTTAATGCATTTCATTCCGGTTATTCCAACAATTTTTTTTATAAAATTTTAACCCATAAGTAATTAAATTAAATAAATTAATTTTTAAAAAAACATATTTTACCCAACTTCAACAAATTTATCGCCATCCGTTATATTATACAAGTATTTTTAACTTGCCTTTTTACTCTATCAAAAGTATGGCAGCTTAGGCGATAACTCATGGTGTCGGACTTATCGGTCGCTCACCAAAACGAAAATTGTTGTTGCCGACGGCCAAATTTGATATCCAAATTTGAGGTGGGGTCAGATATTAGTCGTTTTAAAAATAATTACAAGCCTAATTGATCTGCTGGTGGTCTTAAAAGAACGACAATAAACCAATGAGTCAACTACTTTTTTTCCTTTTGCAAATAAGATCCGATTTAATATAGAAAAAGGCATTTACTTTTCATTTCGGCAAGTCAAATTTTCTCGTTTTGCAATTCGAAAAAATCTTGTGAAAGTGAAAACGGGAGCACCAATTTTTTTGAAAACCGGAGCATGCCTGATTATGAATATCTTAAGAGTGAATTTTCTAGATTCACACTTATGTATATTATTCAATAATATATGTACATACAATCACGGTTGCCATTCCAAAAAAATTTTTTGTACCAAAATTTTGAAAAAATGTACCAATTTGAGCAAAAATGTACCACAAATTTTTCTCGGTATTTTTTAAAACTAAAATTTCTTAACGTTTTTTAAAATGATCTTTTATTATTTCACGTTTCATTTTTTACTTCAAATTATAGTAGTAGTATAGTAGATAGCGTATAAAAAAAAACAGAACTTTCCTTAAACAATAATAAATTAAATTTAAACTTAGTTCATTTTTAAAAATGAACAGTCTTTTGCAGACCAAACATAGTGAAGGTCTTTACAATTAATCAATTCTTTACAATACATAATATTATTTAGTGTCTTAAATTCTAATTTATTTCGTAATTTAGTTTTTATTAAAGAAATTTCAAAAAATTTTCTCTCTGCAGCAGCAGAGCTGTGTGGCAACGACATCAAGTTATATATGAATTCTATCAAGCTTTTGAACAGCGGTTCGTCAAAACCGTTTTTTTTACTTCCAATGTCTGTCCAAAATTTACAAATGTCTTTTTCTTTTCCCTCATTTAAAGACAGACGGAGTTGGTTCCATTGGGATATTAGATCATCGGGATCACCATTGTATAAATTTTCGAAGGTTTTCATCAAAGGTACTATTGAAAGTTCATCTTCGCTTAGAAATTTAGCTGGAGTTATTGCCTCTAAAAGTTTTACATCTTCTCTTTCGAAGTCAAATCTCATTTTTATTTGTGAAATCAGCTCAATATAAAATTCACGAATAGTTTCTTTAATTTTACACTTTTCAAATTCACTCAGATTTTCGCTATCAATATACTGCTGCGCTTTTGTACCAATACAAATATTTGCTACTGGTAAAAAGTGATTGTTATCTTTAAGGACGATATCTTTTATATTTTTGTTTTTAATATAAGGAGTTTGACAGAAGTTACATAATATTAACTTAACAGAAACTTCAAGTCTATTGTATAGGTACGGAACAGATTCGGATTGAAATTCAGTGTTAAGTTCATTAATAATTTTTAGAGCGTACGTTAAAAACAACATATATGCTTTTATTTCCGGTGCTAACATAATATTGGCTAACTCCTTGGGCTTTATGTTATTGACTTCCGAACATTGGGATAGAAAATAAAGCTGAAGTGCATCCCACTGCTCTACAATTCTACAAATAACTTTCTCAAGAGAAAGCCACCGTGTCATTGCTAATCCTAAGATCTTATGGGGCTTGATGTCGCAGAAGTCTTGAAATTCTTTTAGCTCTAGCACTCTCTTAGGACTCCACGCGAAATAGGAATAAATGTTCCTGCACAGCTTTTCAACGTCTGATGGCAATTTTTTGCAAGAGTAGCTTGCGCACAAATGTAGTGAGTGACAAGTACACTTCATATAAAATAAGTTGGTGTCCTTACTCATTTTTGTTTTCAATCCAGATAGGCTTCCCGCCATAGTATTTGCTCCGTCGGTTGCAAGTCCAATTAAATTGTTTAGTGGGATCTCGTTTGATGTAAAAAATTGTTTAATAGATTGATAGATTGACTCAGCGTCACATTTGTCAAGCTCTATCAACCCAAGAAACTTGTCCGTAATTGTTTTCGTAACGCTTTGAAACTGCCTTGCCACCAGCACAAGCGCCTTGCGGCACGAAACATCAGTAGTTTCGTCAACAATTAGGGAAAATTTTGAATTTTTTAGCGAACTTATAATGTTTTTGAATGACTTTCCCGCCAGCTGCTCTGTCATTTGTGATGCTTTTGTTCGCCCGCACTTTACTTCTTTTGCTATTTTGGAATCCGGACAGCATACACACAGCAAGTTGGGCAGATAGTCCATAAGCGAAATTGGCAAGTTATGCATTATGACAAACATCATTAATGTGTAAATGGCATGCTGAACTTCATCATCAACTTTTTTTGACCGTGAGGCGAATTCGTCCATTTTTATTTGGTTTTCCTTGCTTTTGACGTTGCGTTGATGCAGAGCCTGCTTACTGTGCCGATCAATATGGGTAATGTGGTTGAAAACAAATTTTTCACACGCCTTGCAAAAACCACGACCACTTTCGTTTTTAAGCCACGAAAACTTGGTGAGCCACTCGCTGCGAAATTTTCGATTCGCTTTGGGCGAATTGTTGCTATTAAAGAATGCGATGTTAGAAAACTTATACATATGTACATACATAAGTGTATAATGTTTTAATAAGACTCACTTTGGTTCATCATCTACTGTCACTTGCGGAGCATTAGCTTCAGTTGCACCAGAAGCTGCTTTTTTTGTAATGAATCTATAAAATTGATATATGTACATATATACTTTGTTGTTTCAAAAGACATTAGCTTACTTACCTATCCATCACTATGTATAATCTTCAAAAACTGTTTAAACAATATATTTTTCAATTTCAAGTTCTCGAAAGATTTTATGTATTTCACAATTTATAACTGTTTACGTAGTGATGGACCTTACGATGGCGCATACATATTTTCTCAATTTGAGACGGAACATCGCAAATCGACTGCATGCGATATTTTTCAGTGTTAGTAATGGTTCCATTTCTAACTGATACAAAATTTGTGCTTGGTGGAACAGAGCCATTTGTTAAAATAATATGTGTGAACATAAAATTTTTTGAAAAAAAAACTAGACCAGGCATATTGAAAATGTACCAAAATGAAAAAAAGTGATCCAATGTACCAACGCATAAAAAATGTACCAGTTTTGGTACTTTTGTACCAAAAGTGGCAACCGTGCATACAATGTTGTCGGGAGCAGCAGACAGCGCATGTTAATGCAATGCTGTAACAGCGTCTGCCAGCAGCGCTGCATCTGCCGGCAGCGCTGCATGCTCTCTGTTAGCGATCGCTTGCAGTTCGATCGGCTAATTGTTGTTACTCTTGAATTGTAATTGCTTGTAATCGTGTCGGTGGTGAAGCTTGGTACCTACTCAAGTCACAGCCAAACAATCTAAAGTGGTGGTTACATATATGTACGTACATATGTACCATATCAATAAACAATTACATAATTTGAAATTCGATTGTCTTATTTAAAACAATATTGGTGCAAAATAAAAGCTGCTAAAAAAGCTTAGTAGCTCAAAATTTGGAGGCCCCGGCAAGATATAACATACATATACTCTCGCTAAGTGTTGTGAAAGCAATTGATTTGCATAAATAATTAGTGAAGTGCCTAATAAACAATATCAATTGTTGAAACATTGAAAGTGCAAGTGCTGGAAAGTGCAAAGTGCCAGAGTTGGAATAGATTTACATATATATGTACATATGCATATATATTTAACAAGCGGTGCATTTCTATTCTTGCATTCTCCGTTGTTTGCGCATGTTCGCCGTTGCTCCGTTGCTTATATTTCTGAGCGTATTTTTATTTTGCATATTCCGAACTACGCACTAGAATCTAAGCACAGATTTTCCGTGCTGTGCTTCACTTTGAGCTACTGCTGTGCTTAAGCAACTAGCGCACGTTTGTGATCGCGATTTTGACGCGTTTTCTCTTGCTTTGAACTGCTGCTGTGCTTAAGCAAACCGCGCGCGTTTGTAATCGCGGTTTGACGCGTTGTTTCTTGCTGCGCTGCACAGTAAATTTGGCATACAAAGTGAGAAATTGCCAGTTAGCAAAAGTGCGGTTAACTGGAAAACTCGATAAACGAGCAAGCGACTACTGTCGAAAATCGCGCGCGGTTTTTCAAGTGGAAGGTTTTAGCGCTCTATGATAGCCTTGTAAGACTCGATGCGTCGCTTTCTGAAGTTAAGCTAGCTGCGTTTAATTCATCTGAATTAGCAGTACGGTTGGAGCTATTAGAACGTGCTCAAGCTTCATTTGACTTGGCTCAGAATGCGCTAGAGAAGATCGATTATAATGCCTCCGATAAAGTGCCGACAGCTAATGAGTTCTTCACGTTTCTGGACGAAAGATGTCGGAAGCTCGAGACTCTGCAATACGCTATGGGTAGGCACACAGCAGGCTCACAGGTGGGAAGGAACTTTAGCCATAACGGCAGCAGGAAGGCGGTTGTGGCCCAATCTAGCCCCAGCAGAGCAAATGTTTGTGTGTTTTGTGACGCGCCTGGTCACGGCATATATTCCTGCCCCGTCTTCGCAAATTTGTCTCCCTTCTTGAGGCAGAGAGAAGTGAAGAAGCTCGCTCTCTGCTTTAACTGTTTGAAGAAAGGACACCAAACCCGACCCTGCACGTCTGGCACTTGCTGTAACTGCCTCGTCAGCTGATGCGTCTGCCGCTTTGCAGCCTCTCTTGCTGCTCAATGTCTTCGTTCTGATGCTGTGCTCTTGGGTACTGTTGTTGTTTAGCTTGTTCCTTGTCGTGCTCTGCTGGATTCCGGCTCGCAAATCCACATGATGACGTCCCATTTAGCCTAACAGTTACAATTAAAACGGACGCGATCAGATGCTATGGTTTCTGGCCTCGGGGACACAGACGTTTCTGTTGAAGGATGCACAGTCAATGTTTGTATGCGTTCTTGCATCACCGACTACTCGGTTAACTTTCAAGCTGTTGTGGCATCAACAATCACCAACAGCCAACCGAATTTTGCCATTGACATCGACGGTTGGGCAATTCCATCCAACATTCAGTTAGCTGATCCTGCCTTCAATCGTCCGCAGCGCGTGGACCTGCTGATTGGTGCAAGCCTATTCTACGGCTTGTTATGTGTAGGACAAATAGGCCTTGGGGATGGATTGCCTATCCTTCAGAAGACCCGCCTTGATTGGATCGTTGCTAGTGGTGGTGACAGTACGACGCACACAGCATTGATGGCACCGCAAAAGCTTTCTAAAAATAGTAACGATCAAGCAGATGCCAGCCTAAATGAGCTTGTTCGCCGTTTTTGGGAAGTCGAGAGCTGCGAGTATGAGACCACAAGGCTTAGTAGGGAGCAACAGGATTGCGAAGAGCATTTTCGCAAAACTATTACTCGGCTACCATCTGGTGAATACTCCGTAAGATTGCCAATGAAGCCTAGTGTTGACTCGTTAGGGGAATCATATACTCAAGCTCATCGTCGATTTCTCAATCTGGAGCGCAAATTGCAGAGGCATCCTGCTCTTAGGATGCAATACTCATCATTTATTGAAGAATACTTGAAGTTGGATCATATGTCGCGTGTTCCTGCTGAAGCCATTGGGCGTTGCAAGTATTTTCTGCCACACCACTGTTTACGAAAAGCACGACAACAAAGCTTCGTGTTGTATTCGATGGTTCGGCAGCGACATCCACTGGATATTCGTTAAATGAGGTTATGATGGCTGGTCCTGTTATACAGGACAAATTGATGCATATACTTCTTCGCTTCCGTACATATCTGGTGGTACTAACAGGGGATATATGCAAAATGTATCAATGTGTGCGCATAGCTTCGGCAGATAGCTATTATCAATGCATCTTATGGCGCGATTCGCCTGATAAAGAGCTGCAGATTTTCAAGCTGGACACTGTTACTTATGGCACGAAGGCAACGTCATTTGTGTCTGTTCGTGCAATGCATCAGTTGGCGCATGATGAAGCAGACTTGTTTCCGGTTGGATCTGTTGCTTTGAAGAATGAGTTCTACGTGGACGATTTTATATCTGGTGGCGATTAAGTTGCTGAGGTCAAGCTGCAGGAAACCGCTGCAATTCTAGCTCGTGCAAACTTCAAACTCAGGAAATGGTGTTCCACTCATGCCGAAGTATTGTCGGAGGTAGCTGACGATGAGAAAGAGTCGTACATGAGGTTCAGCGATGGTAGCGAAATCACGAAAACTCTTGGCCTAGCGTGGGATCCCTCATCGGATCGGCTGCTGTTCTCGCTGTCGTTCTTAGAAGCTGGTTCCAAGCCGTGCAGGCGGTCTGTCTTAGCCACAATTGCACGATTTTATGATTCGCTAGGACTTCTTGGACCCATCATGACAAAGTCCAAAATATTTCTACAGCAGCTCTGCAAGGATAAGTTGACATGGGATGAGAGTTTGCCTTTGCAGCGATACACAGCCTGGGTAGAAATGTGCAACAGCTTTAATTCCATTTCTAGTCTTTCATTCCCGAGACCTGTCCTTGCTGCTGGGTGCCGTGTCGAAGTTCATGGATTTTGTGATGCCAGCGAAGAGGCCTACGGCGCTTGCGTATATGTAGTGTCCAGTGGACGCCCTTCTCAGAGTCAGCTGTTGTGCTCTAAATCCAGAGTCGCACCACTCAAAACTATATCAGTTCCCAAGCTGGAATTATGCGGTGCTTATCTTTTGGCCAAACTGCTTCATGTAGTTAGAAACATAGGTTTTCTTGATGGGGAGTTCTTTTGCTGGAGTGATTCATCGGTGCTACTCTCATGGATCAAGGATGATCCATACAAGTTCAACGTTTTTGTGGCAAATCGCGTAGCGTCTATTCAGGATCTTACCGTCAACATGAAGTGGCAACATGTTCCCACGGCTTTGAACCCTGCCGACGTACTCTCCAGAGGTACAACTCCAGAATGTTTTGCAAAGTCCAAGATATGGTTTCATGGACCGGAGTTTCATGTTGGAAATCGAGATGAATGGCCTTCACAACGCTGCTTAGAGTCAACGTTGGAAATGCGTAGCAAGGTCATGATAGCCACGTCTCCGTATGACGATATCACTCTTCGTTACAAGTACCTTAACACGTTTGCCTCAATGCAGTGCGTTTATGCGTTTGTATTTAAGTTTGTTAATCGTATAAAGCATCCAGGCCTCAACGTGGTAGATGTCAACAAATGCACGTAGCTGCTACTGCGAATGGTGCAGTTGTCAAATTTATGGAGTGATGTCAAGGAGATTCGTTCGAAAGGCTTCGTCAATAAATCGAGTTCAATCGCTTCTTTGTTGCCTTTCATCGACCAATTTGGACTTCTGCGTGTTGGCGGTCGGCTAGCCAATTCAACTCTTCCCTACTATGCTCGCCATCCTATTATATTACCTCGACGGCATCCCATTACGTTGGCACTCATCGCTCACAATCATAAAAAGAATCTTCACGTTGGAGCTAGAGCATTATTAGCAAAGATTCGGTTACAATATTGGCCGATTGGCGGACTGCGAACTGTGTCGAAGGTTGTTCGCAATTGCATCGAATGCTTCCGGGCCAAGCCCGCTGTGCTCGAACCAATTATGGCCAGCCTTCCGAAGGAACGGTTTCTGAATTCTCGCACCTTTGCAATAAGCGGAAGTTCGGAACAGACCCCCAATCAAATGCTACATCAGCGTATTCATCTGCTTTGCTAGCAAGGCGATTCATCTGGAGTTGGTGAAGGATTTGACAACTGCCGCCTTTCTGGGAGCGGAAAAAAGATTCGTATCACTTCGTGGGAGGCCTAATCAGATTTGGTCCGATAATGCGACTAACTTGTCGGGGCCAGAAATGAACTTCATGGTGACAAGAAACTTCTCCTCAGCGATCCTCATAAGGAGTCAGTTCATCGTGTGTGCCTGATGGACAACATCGAGTGGAAGTTTATTCCTCCTCGTTCCCCACATTTTGGTGGACTATGGGAAGCAGCAGTCAAGAGCGCAAAGCACCATCTGTATCGCTCTGTTGGTCGCTCTATTCTCAATTACGATGAGCTCCGCACGCTGGTTTGCTAAATAGCGGCAATAATTAATAGTCGTCCATTGCTATAAATTTCAGAGAATCCTGACGATTTGGATGTGCTGACTCCTGCTCATCTACTGTTTGGTGGTCCTCCAACCGTGATTCTTGAGCCCGACCTAACTACGCTGGACTACAATCGGCTGGATGGTTGGCAGCGTGCCACTCAGCTGCAGCAGGTCTTCTGGAATAGATGGCGGGAGAAGTATCTGACTCTTCTCCAGCAAAGATCCAAGTGGCGCACTCCTGATCGTCGTCTCCAAGTCAACGAAGTGGTGAAGGACGAACATTTGCCTCCTCTTCGGTGGCCGCTAGCCCGTGTTATGTCACTTGTCCCTGGCAAGGTCGGCGATGGTCGAGTTGCCGTGTTAAAGACGTCGCGTGGCAGCACCCCAAGAGCCATAAACAAACCTGCCTACTGCCCCTGAAGGATGATGTTGAAAGATAGGCTTTCAACGGCGGGAGTATGTCGGTGGCGAAGCGTGGTACCTACTCAAGTCACAGCCAAACAATCTAAAGTGGTGGTTACATATACATATGTACGTACATATGTACCATTTCAATAAACAATTAATTTGAAATTCGAGTGTCTTATTTAAAACAATATGGTGCAAAATAAAAGCTGCTAAAAAAGCTTAGTAGCTCAACCAATGTGCTTAAAATTCCGAAAAATTGTAAACAACTTATTTAGCATAGTTCTACAACCCTCAACCTTATGTAGTCCAAGCAGCACTAAAAAATTAATTAAAGTACATAACAGCATGGACTGCGATATGCGTTCAAAATGTCGATGTTCATGTGTCCTGCAGTTCACACGATGACGCACAGTTTGCTGCGTATTTCATCGACCCATGAGCCGAGTGGTCCGCCGCTTAGAGTGATACAATCCATATTCTGTTTAATTCATTACGTCAATAATATTTATATTGAAAGAAATTAAAAATACACTATTTTATTGGCATATATCAATTCCTTCAATAAAATTTTTTTATACCTAAAAAAATGTTGCGAAATGTCTTAGTTTTACATCATTGATGATAATAAGATACATGACAAATATATTTTAGCTAAATTTATTTATTATGATAAACATATGTAAAGCGTTAACCTGCAAACAGGTGCAGCATTGTTTTTCTTTAGGTGTTGCGAACCAATGTATGCGCAATGGAATATGCACAATACATTTTGCAACGCATGTATGTATATTATGGTACATATATACACGCAGTTTTTTATTTCATCCAAAACACATAAAACACTCTTAATACAATATAACATATAATACATGACAAACGGTTTTAGCTAATTTAAATTATTATATGTTGCACAATTGTATCTCAAATGATTAAATAAAATATTTATATTTATTAGTTACTAATTTATTAAGTATTGCAATTCTCTAATAGAGAAAAACAAATTTAATTTATTAACGGTTAGATGCATTAAAACCATGAATGAGGGCTATATAAGCTTCAACACCATAATCCTGAAGATATATCTTTAATATATTTGTGTCCCGTTCGTTATCGGAATTAACCTGACAAATCACTCCACGAACTAAGAACAGCCCTGCACCACACTTCATAGATTCGAGAAAGAGCTATCAATCTGTCTTACACACTTATGTTCGGACCTGGTAAGTTTTCCCGTGTTGAGTCAAATTAAGCCGCAGGCTCCACTCCTGGTGGTGCCCTTCCGTCAATTCCTTTAAGTATCAGCTTTGCAACCATACTTTCCCCGAAGCCCAAAAGTTTTGGTGTCCGGTGAAGCGACTGAGAGAGCCATAAAAGTAGCTACTACACCCAATTGCTAACTGGCAACTATGGCGGTATCGCCATCGATCGCCTTCGAACCTCTAACTTTCTTTCTTGATTAATGAAAATATCTTTGGCAAATGCTTTCGCTTAAGTTAGTCTTACGAAGGTCCAAGAATTTCAACTCTCGCGTCGTAGAATTAATGTCCCCAAACTGTTTCTATTAATCATTACCTTTTGGTGTGAAAACCAATGAAAGCATTTAAAGCCTGCTTTAAGCACTCTAATTTATTCAAAGTAATTGTACCGGCCCACAATAACACTCGATGAAGAGCACTAATGCAGGTGTTTAAATAGTAGGAACATATAAAAAAAAGTACAAGTACCTAATAATATAATATATAAGAACTCCACCGGTAATACGCTTACATACATAAAGGATAGAGTTTGTAGGGGGGCGTCGAGTAGATAAGTAAGAACACTTTCACTTTACTAATTTTGATTTGTAACTTGCACAATCACGTCTTTATCAAAACTTGTAGAAAGAACACTTGTAGTGCGCACAAAGAGTGTAGAACATATGATATATGAAGTAAGTGAGAAAGCTACAGTCGAGTGTGCTCGACTGTGAGATACCCGCTACCCATTTTGAATAAAAGCAAAATATTGCGGTAATAATCTCAAAATATTAAAAAAAAAAAAAATATGCATGTATTCTCGATCGGGATTCGAACTGAAGCACCATCGACCGGGATTCAAACTCGCACACCACAATTACTATAGTAATTATTGTATATATCATTAAAAAAAAAAAGTTACCCCGAAAGGGCTGGAACCCAAGCACCACAACATTACACTCTACCACCAGAACCGCAGTGCTTATGAACCCTTTATGCAAAGAGATACTAATATAGGCGAGCATGTATATACGTATACGCATACATACAATACGTACATAGCAGGTGTTTTTGCCCAAACAAAAGTATTTCTTTAATAACATCCACAATTTTTATTTATAATTGTTGTAAATACAATTAAAAAAAAAAAAGATTGTACCCCGAGCGGGCTCGAACCCGAGTACCCCGAGTACCACAACATGTTGGGCTTCCACTCTACCACGCACAGTATACTAACTTTGTCACTATCGATATCAACCGATCGCGACCACACTGTCAGCTGTTTTGAGTGGTCGCACCTGCCATCATCTGGATTCAACAGATAGTACTAACTGCAATTGTAAGTTGCATTGCCCGTATGAAGCTCAAGTTCAACTACGAACGTTTTAACCGCAACAACTTTAATATACGCTATTGGAGCTAGAATTACCTCGGGTGCCGGCACCTGACTTGTTCTTCAATAGGTCCTTGTTTAAGGACTTAAAGTGTGTTCATTCCAATTGCAGAGCCTCGGATATAAGACCTGTATTGTTATTTTTGGGAGTGGGTAATTTACGCGCCTGCTGCCTTTCTTAGATGTGGTAGACGTTTCTCAGGCTCCCTCTCAGGAATCGAACTCTGATTCCCCGTTACCCGTTGCAACCATGGAATTCCTAGATAGATCTGTCGTCGGTACGAGATCATACGATCTGCATATTATGTTTTCTAGAGTTCAACCAGTGTAGCGATCTTGCGATCGCTTGGTTTTAGCCTAACAAGTAAGAAAACTACAGTCGAGTGTGCTCGACTGTGAGATACCCATTTTGAATAAATGCAAAATATTGCGGTCTTATTCTCAAAATACCAAACATACTAAAAAAAAATACTTTGCCCATATAAAAGTATTTCTTTAATAACTTCGATGATATTTATCTGAACGCAACCAAATTTTCAGGAATCACAATTACTATAGTTATTGTTGTATATATGCGACCCTAGCTTTAAAATTAAGATTGTTCTTCGATTTTTGTTGATTTGCGGGGGCGGAAGTGGGCGTGGCAAAAATTTGAAACAAACTGATCTGTGTGCAAACATAACAAATGCTGTCGAAAAAAAATTATAGTTCTATCTCATAGTCTCATAGTTTCATACGGACAGACAGATGAACGGACATGGCTGTTGATGCTGATCAAGAATATAAGTATATATTTTATGGGGTCGGTGATGCCTCCTTCTACCTGTTACATACATGTCCTGCCGGCACAATGTTATAATACCCTTCTACCCTATGGGTAGCGGGTATAAAAAGCACACGTTCCAGAAGGTACGTGTTTTAATTGCATGTATTAGTTCTAGAATTACTACAGCTATCCAAGTAACAATAACTTCACTATAACGAACATCAAGAACACCACATAAACTGGTTAATGAAGAGTGTGCAGTTAGAATTTGATGTCTTCATTCGACCAACTTTTACCATTAAGTAGTTTAGGGGTATCATCAAAACCATGCTACTGCATGCTACATTGTTCAAGTTCATTGTATGTTTTACTCTGGATCGCTATCAATATCTATAGTATTCTGGTCGATTGGCTTAAGAGCGTCTCAGGCACTTTTTATGTCGCTTCGGTTTAAGAAATTCATTGTGTTCTGTAACATTGTGTATACAAACAAGTAAGAAAGCTACAGTCGAGTGTACTCGACTGTGAGATACCCGCTACCCATTTTGAATAAAAGACATATATTTTGCGGTATTTTTCTCTAAATATACGGAATATACTGCAAAAATACTAAAAATATACCTAATTGTATATTTGGTATATCGATATAGTACCGCATTCAAAATATACCATAGACGGCACAATATACCAGATTGTCAGCCAAGCAACTAAGACTCCTAGTAAGTATGTTAGGAATCATAACTACTATAATAGTTATTGTATATACCAAAACTCGAAACTCTAGCTTTAAAATTACGCTTGTTATTCGATTTTTTTGATTTGCGGGGGCGGAAGTGGGCGTGGCAAAAATTTGAAACAAACTTGATCTGCGTGCAAACATAACAAATGCTGTCGAAAAATTAGAGCTCTATCTCTTATAGTCTCTGAGATCCAGTGTTTCATACGGACGGACGGACAGACACACAGACGGACAGACGGACATGGCTAGATCGTCTCGGCTGTTGACACTGATCAAGAATATATATACTTTATAGGGTCGGAGATGCCTCCTTCTACCTGTTACATACATTTCCTGCCGGCACAAAGTTATAATACCCTTCTACCCTATGGGTAGCGGGTATAAAAAGTAAAACGTAACAAATGCAATACTTAAATGTGTCGTCGAGTTAACCTATCCTTTAAGTATGTTTCTTGACTGTATTTCAGTCTCGGCCTCTGAAACTGGACACCGGGATGTTATTTGACAAATTTGTTTGACAGGCATTATTACACATAGTATGCATCATTATTTACAATTAATTAAATTATATATGTCAAAAATGAGACCACAATCCGACAAAATCCAGAGCCGTTAGCAATCGTTGAAATCGGATTTGAATTACAACTTGCGGTTAACATTTTGAAGTGCTGGGTACTTTTCTCTTTTCTTGCATTCGCTCTTCACTCTCTAACTCTCTCTCGATTTCCAGCACTGGAAGTGAGGCAAGTTCAATTTGTGGCATATTAGTTTTCAGTTGCGTTTTGTCTTGGGGTTGGTTAATAATTTTTGAATTAACGTTATTATTAAAATTATTATTATTATTTATTCGTTTTTAAATTCTTAAACCTCATTAACAAAATTTGCATTTGGATGGTATTCTAAAAGTTATTTTAAGAAACTTGTACATGTTTAATTAAAAAAGAAAAAGATGATTGTTTTTCAACCACTTAAATTTAAAAAATGGCTTTCATTGTGTTGAGCATGAATTGTTTATATATTATATATGTATATAGTGCTTTATATGTACATATATGTTTTTCGTAATGTACACAATATTTAACATAAATTCACGTAATTAAATAACAGTTAAGTATAGTATGCTCGCTACCTATTGTGACTAAAATCAAAATAGCGCAGTAGTAATTGTAAAATATACAAAATTAACATACCGCAAATTTGGTATATTTGGTATATTGATATAGTACAACACTCAAAATACACCATTGAGTGCAAATAGCAAGAAGACCCCATTTTCTCCATACAAAAGTATTTCTTAAATAACTTCTAAAATTTTTATCTGATCGTAACCAAATTTTGATTATGTAGCAAAATTGGATTTTTGTTCATTTGCAGGGGCGGAATTGGGTGTGAACAAAATTTGCAACAATCCTGATCTGCGTGTAAATATAACAAATGCTGTCGAAAAAAATATAGCACTATCTTTTATAGTTTTCGAGATCCAATGTTTCATACGGACAGACAGATGGCTGTTGACACTGATCAAGACTATATATAGTATGTATATTACTTTATTGTAATACCCAATATCCTATGGGTAGCGGGTATAATAATTTGGTGGTGGAAACAGCCCACAAAAAGCTTTTCACAAGACTTTAGAGTCATTCGGGTAAAGCCGCTAAAATGAATTTACTTATTTTTATAGGCCCATTTAAAATAAAAATTATTTTATTTCATTCATAAGGGGGTTTATGGTTTTTGGTTTATGTTTGTTCATTTTGGATCAAAATAGTTTTTATACAAAAGTGAAACTCGATTTGCAGTGTTTTGCGATTTTAAAAGATAACCTAAAAACTTACTTTAGTTTTTTCGCCTCGTAGCGACTTTATTTACCTATAAATTTAAATCGGCTCCAAACATTTCCACAAAATTAATTTTTTATTATAGTACTCCCGAATTACTACAATGATCTACCTAAATATTTTAGGCAACAGACATTTTAATTAGAATGTTTAAATTAGCATACTGCGAACGGTGTGGTAGCTTAATCTAATTATACATTTACAATTTCATATATTGACTATTATAACATTATAGAGTATAGTGGGAGATCACGACTAGATTTACAATACTAGTACATAACGTGTAATTCAAGCAAATGTACATTTGACGCATTTTGCCCCTGTAACTCAAGGGACGTTGAGCAAGCATATTTGGATGTAAGGTAAGTCTATGAAAATAAATCTTGGCCTGCAAAGTAACGTATTGTTACGCCAGATTAGAAATGTTCATATAGTAACACACACGCATATTTTTTTTTTTTTTAGAATATTTCTAGTCTGTTTCGGTTTTAAAAGTCAGTTATTTGAAGAATAGATATGATAGAGATTTTGAAGTTCATACCAACAAATTTGACGCACTAGTATAAGAGCTTAGGGCATTTTGTTGGCGGTGTTGTGCGCTTGGCAGCTTTCCAGTCAGCTTCCAGCGGGCTCTCTTCATTGCTGGGAAATTTACTCTTAAGATTGTCTGATTTGGCAAAACAACATTGGGGCATGCTTCCACTTCCTAACTGCCGCCCCCGCACCTCGGTCACAAATCTGTTTCATGCCACACAATGGCGACTGATAGACTTGCTTCTTAGGCGAGCTTAGAAGCAGTTACATGAGGGATAACGTAAAGGATTTAAACTACTTGCCGGTAATGCCAGCAGTTGAGCCCCGTTGCGGGACATGAGATGTGTGTGGCTCGCTCTCTCTCTCTCTGTCTATCTCTGTGTTTGTGTGTGAGTGCGATGCTAAGTGGCATGCAGGTAAATGTAGCCGCTGTTTGTATACGCACACACTAATTTTGGGGGCCATCTCTGGATTATGTGACTTAGCCGTTGAATGTCTGACGCTGCCACCGAGTCAACTGAGTCAACCAAGTCAAGGGCAAATGAGAGGCGCCTTCACATTTCATAGCCTACTTACAAACGCGCCAAGGTAGCTGAATTAAAATCAACCTGACAATGAGATTTCAGAGACTAGAATAGGGCTAAAGAGTGATAGAGAGAAAGAGAGATCGTGAGAGGGAGGGAAAGGGCAAGGGACAGTTGGCACAATAGCTGTTCAATTGAGCACCATTCAAAATGAGGGGATAACAATGAATCCTCTGTGCTCTCCTCTGCTGCGCTGTGATGTGCTGTGGCAGACAGCGCTCCACCCATGCGTCATCCTCTTGCCAAAATACTAACAATTGTGGGCGTGGCCTCTGGCCCGCCTCAAATTACAGCTCATGTGAAACAAAAGTTTCGCATGGATTTTTTGTCCGTTCTCCTTGTTTCATTTTTTTTTCGTTTGTCGAATTGAGCAAAGTTTTATGGAATTTGTTTTGGATTTCGCTTGTTGTTTTATGCAAGCAGCTTCTTTGGAACAATTTTTTGTTGTATATTTTTATTTTCATTTTATATGATTCCTTATTTTGTTGTGTGTAAAAATTACTTAATGGTTTTGCATTTTTTATTGGCTTTCCTTAGCCGGGATTAGTTAGACCATTAAAAAACGAAGAGAGATAGAGAGAGCGAGAGAGAGAGAGGAGAAGAAAAAGCAACGACAGCAGAATAACTTGCCAGCGTAGTCCTTAAAGGCAAGACACTGCCATGGCAAAGCTAATGCCTGAGATTATCTTCATATGTCATCTAACCTCAACACTAAGTTGGCGTTGTTCGCTTTAAACTGTGTTAACACACCGTGAATATTAGCCGAGTCGAGTACTCGAATTCGTTCATTTGAATGGTCAAGTAAATTGGGCGAGCATTGCGATGGAATCTTTTTGTTTGTGTTATATGAGCCCAGTTCAGTGCGATAATATGTGTATCTTAACATATCACGCCTCGATGTGTTAATGTAGTGGAGATCGTATTGTCAGAAGTAGATAGATAGAAGATAGAAGTAGATGGCCATCAAATACCCGGTACTTAATCGGTCAAATTATTCTGACATCTTTGAAAAAGAATAGGAATAAGACCTGCTGAATTTAAGAATAAATTCTTGAATTATGATTAAATAAATTCAAAGTTGAAATTCTTGACTTAATATGTAATTTTTTATTTTTTGGAGTTAATTCTAAATTCGAAAATCCAAATTTGTAAAAATTTATGTTGCGAAAATACGAATATTACTAGCAATATTTTTGCTGACACATTGTGAAATAATGCAACATGGAAACATGTTGAATTCTCGTTCTTTCCTTTTGTGTCATTCATCCCTTTTTGATCACACACAAAAAAAGAACAAATGAAATGGAATATATATATTAAATTTTCAAGTTTACATATAAAAGGGTTGTTTTATTATTTGACTGGTATATATTGAATTGCTAACGTATTTTAATAATTGAATTAAAAAAGTTAAGTCTCAAATCAAGATTAAGCGTGCAAATATGGCATTTGCTGTATTTAGGTATTTGCTCATTATATTAATTGGGTATATTTTTGAAGTATCTCACAGTCAAGCACACTTGACTTCTACATCTACACTTTTTTATTATTGAAAACTTTTAACATTTACACTTTGGCAAGAACAAAATTCTTAATTTTTTAAAATCTCAATTCGATAATTGAAAATCATATATTTTTTTTTAATTTTTAAACTAACTATACTATACTATATAACTAACTATACTAACTTTTTTAGATCGAAGACTTCCCAAAATAAAAATTTTAAATCTGCTTATTAATCTAGATCTGTGTAGATTTAGATCTGTAAGTAATTTAAAAATTGCAATTGGATCATACGAACTCTAACTTCATCTCTTCTGATTTTTACTGCGTCATACCACCTTTCCAGCCCGTGTCTGCCGGGTATTATAATATCAGTTTATGTTATGTACGTCTGTGGGTTACTTGCTGAGTTTGCTGTGCATTTCATATAATGAAAATTTAACATATTCTCTGGGCAACTTTCCATTCGATGCGTATCTTTTTGTGTAAACGAAGTGCGTGTGTGTCTGAGCATACACTGAGAAAAAATGGTCTCATCAAATGATGTACAAAATATTAAAACAAGCAGAAAAGTATAAACATTAAATACAAATGCTGAAACTACTTTTGAAGACAAACCCTATCAACAATTTTTTACCAAATTTTGTGTCAAGTCTAATTTATTTCTCTCTTTGTATGTTTCGGGGGCTTTTTGGTTGCCTTTTGACTGGGCCATTTGTCCATTTGTGCGCTTTGTTCTGTTTTCATTTCGCCTTAATATGTAGTATAGTTTAGTATAGTAAAGTAATGTCTGTGTATGTGTCTGTGTGTGTGTGTGTGTATGTGTGTGCACGACGCCGGCATTGTATTTTATTACATATTTATACCCGCTCCCATAGGGTATAAGGGTATTATAACTTTGTGCCGGCAGGAAATATATGTAACAGGTAGAAGGAGGCATCTCCGACCCTATAAAGTGTATATATTTTTGATCAGCATCAATAGCCGAGACGGTCTAGCCATGTCCGTCTGTCCGTCTGTCTGTGTGTCCGTATGAAACACTGGATCTCAGAGACTATAAAAGATAGAGCTATAATTTTCGACAGCATTTGTCATGTTTGCACGTAAATCAAGTTTGTTTCAAAATTTTGACACGCCCCCTTTCGCCCCCGCAAATCAGAAAAATCGAATAACACACGTAATTAAAGCTAGAGGTATACAATAATAACAATAGTAGTTATAATTCCTGAAAATTTGGTTGCGATCAGATGAAAACTGTCGAAGTTATTAAAGAAATACCTTTGTATGGGCAAACACGCCTACTTACTAGGGCTCTTAGTTGCTTTGGCCGACAGTCTGGTATATTGTGCTGTCTATGGTATATTTTGAATGCGGTACTATATCGATATACCAAACATACCATTTGGTATATTTTTAGTATTTTTAGTATATTCGGTATATTTTGAGAAAAAATACCGCAAAATACATTTCTTTTATTCAAAATGGGTAGCGGGTATCTCATAGTCGAGTACACTCGACTGAAGCTTTCTCACTTGTTTTCTTTTAATGTAATTTATTTGATTTGCTTTCGCTGGGCTTTTTATCTACTGCGCCGTCTGCTGGGTTCGTCCTCCGCTCCGCTCCACCTCCTTCTATTTCTGTCTAATGCCTCTCCCTCTGCTTCTCAACATTTGGCCAAAAACATGCATTTGATTTTGTTATTTTGGCACTTAGTTTGGCAGTTCAGTTTCTGCTCCAGCTTCAGCTCCATTTCCACCTCCATCTTCATTTCGTTTCAGTTTCGGTTTTTGGTTTGGTTTTCGCTTTTATATCCGGCGCAATTTGAGAATGTATTTTTTGCCTTCGACCTCTCCAACTTTAGTCGTAAATCACACTCGTTATGAAATTACAATAGTCAAATTAACACACACACACACATATGTAGATTACAAATGTGTATACATATATATAAATATATATTCGAATATATATACGTAGTGTTATGTCTATCGATGCCAGATTTTGCTGCCATCATTCAAACAAATCACAATCTGCGTGTTATTTATTTTACATTTATGCACTTGAAATTACAACAATTGACAACAGATTATAGATTATAGATTATGTAGCTTATTTTCCCGATTTGTTGCTTTTGAACTTTGCTTTACTTTTCCACTCCCTTTCTACACTTCTCGGTTTCTATCTTTATTTCTTCCTGTACTATTGCACTCACAATTTACGTATCTTTTTACTACCATGTACTGAAAAAGTTCTAAAATCGAGATTTTGGTCTTAGTACAAAGAATTTTGGTCTAATAAATGCGTTAAGAACAGAAAATTTTAAAATTGACAAAAAAAACACATCTTAATATTAAGAACATTTAATATTTGATCAAGTTTTTATATTTATAGCTTTACCATTCTTTTATTTAATTGGCATATGGGCAAATCCCAGAAACAGTTCACCAGCGACCAATTTTTAAATTTCACATTTTGTAATTTTTCTGTATATAGAGCATTAAAGTAGATATCGAATTTTAAGAATTTTAAGCACAAAAGAAATTTCGATCATTATAAATGCACAAATTTTTATCAAACCCAATTTTCATTATAATTTTCATAATTTTACTTACATTCGTGCTCTGCGCACACCTTCAAATCCCTATTGTATCCTTCACAATTTTTTGCCTCTGCTTGGGCTCACATACAAATCAAAAGTAAATCACGTTGAAATAATTGTTAGGCATATTTATGAATATTATAAATAATGTTTAGTTTAAATAAAAAAATGTTTGTCGTATGTTAATGCCAGCGGAAAAAGTGTAGCGTGTGACACGTAGCGTGCGACACAATGGGTTTACGGCTTTGCTAAAAATCTATAAACATTATTAAGACCAAACGATCGGTTTTTGTCTTCTAATATTCTTAACTTTCTTTAGGATATTAACTTTCATAGGGTTTATTTTGCAGAATTCGCTAAGAATTGCGTTTGAAATGAAAATTTTGAAACTAACTTCCACTTTGTGTAGCGTGCGACACGTCACAATTTTATTAATTATTTTCAAAACAGAGACTCCAGTGAAATTGAATCTTATACCCTCCGAAAGTACTCTCAATTCACTCTAAACACATAACAAAAGTTTACGGTAAATCTTTAAAAAAAAAAAACTCCCAAAAAATTGATTTTCATTAGCTAAAATCGTGCGAATGTAGCATGCGACACGTGGGATTTGCCCATATACAAACATACATACGTGCATGTTGCACACATTTCTTAAGAAATATTTATGATTTGAACCCAGAACTATTGAATGATTCGCGACAGCTCGATTAACTGAACTATGACCAAGAACATTATCAAATTTATAAAAACATAGAAATATCGATTGTAACCTAAATCTAGTCTGTTTGGACTTATTTCGAGAATTTGTTAATTGTTAACAGTTTTTAATATTATTTCTTAATATTTCGACCATATCTTCAGGCCGCAAATGCGCAGAGAATGTCGTACAGATTTTTTAAAATTGATTAGGCAGTTTTTGGTTGACGAAGAAAACTTTACATTTTTAGTAAAATTTTGTTTTTTTTTTTCGTTTAAACATTCACCAAAATCACAAAAATCAATCTTTTCAAAAATCTGTATGACATTCTCTAGATATATCGTTTTAGATTAAGAAGTTTTTTCCGCTCAAGAGGTTCAAATTTACACCACTTGTGCTGCGTGCCGCGGAAGCCTTTCAAAAAACATTTGTATTTGTATATTTAAATATATGTTTCACAACATATGCAAATTTGTTACTTGTTATTCGATTTTTTTATTTTGTGGGGGTGGAAGTGGGCGTGGCAAAAATTTGAAATAAACTTGATCTGCGTGCAAACATAATAAGTGCTGTCGAAAAAAAATTATAGCTCTATCTCTTATAGTCTCTGAGATCCAGTGTTTCATACGGACAGAGGACAGACAGACAGAGCGACATGGCTAGATCGTCTCTTCGGCTATTGATGCTGATCAAGAATATATATACTTTATAGGGTCGGAGATGCCTCCTTCTACCTGTTACATACATTTCCTGGTCGTTTTATCCAGTGTATAGCTTACTACAATGATTCCCCACTTAGTCGAAAACCTAGGGAAATCTCAACGACCATAAAAATTTAAGCTAACAAATGTTGGGCAACAATTTGGGAACCTCCTCAGTCTTACTCCCTTCTAATTCGTAATTGGCTGCCAAGTTATGACGCTTTATATTTTATTATAGCTGACCGAGCGCTTGTTCTCGACTGTAGCAAGATTACGAAAGCTCATATAAAATAATAAAAGCAAAGGCCAGCGCCAATAAGCAATGCGAATGCGAATGCGAATGGTGAATGGTGAATGGTAAATGGCAAATGGGCAAGCAGCCAGCCAGAAAAGAAGTCGGCAGGAGTTGGCAGGCATATTGAGGCAGCTTGAGTCTGGCAAGCAAGAGATTCAAAGCGTCACTCAGTCAGTCAGTAAGTTAGATAATAGAGTAGTCTGTCAGTTAGTCATTCACTCAGTCAGGCAGTAAGTGAGTCTCAGTCAGTTGGTCTCGCTCGAGAGAGTCTTTGGCCTGAGCCCTGCTTGTCTCTAGTTGCAGTCTCTCGTTCGCATCCGCATCCGCATCTTCCTTCGCTTTTGCCTTCGGCTTCGCCTTTCGCTCTCCTGAGTCTCCCGTTGCTCTCCTCATTTGAACAATCACCAACCCAGCGATTCAGTGCTACTCTGTCCATGTATGTACATATGCTTGTATGATGTACGAGAAGCACTCGATATATCGCACACAGAGAGAAAAACCATTACTCAGATCACATTTTATAATTGCGCTTAAACATTTCATAATATTTACTCATTATAAAAAACGAAACTAAAAAAAAGATTTTCCATTTTTTAAATGTATTTTGCATTATGTATTTATTTATTGTAAAAACTCCAAAACGTTCTTATTTCAAAAAGAAGCTAAGCGAAATTTTTATAAATTTTTAATATTTTCATTGTATTACGCAACATTTTTGGAAATCTAAATTGTATTAAAAAAAACACACACATTACAATAACTTAAATTTCCTTTTTTTTAACTTCCTTTAATTAGTTATTTAAATGAATTACAAGTGAAATTAGCTCATGTTTAATTATTATAATTAAGTCAATATAGCCACAAAGGTAATCTTATGTATTTGGTAATTGATTCGATTACGAATCTCTTCGATCAGACAGTCTTATCCTGGTGCATTTCTATCGCGTCCACTATGAATCCGTGAGTTTACTGCTTTTGGCTATAACTTTAACTTGTCGTCATCATCATCCTTGTCGTTGTCGTAATCGTCGTCGGCTGGCGCAGGGCCAAGTAAAGACTATAGAGAATTATGTAAAGTGTTTTGGCACGGGACACGCACAAAAGCTGGCTCTGGATTGGATTACCAATAGCATAGAGGAGGAGCGGAGCCGGCGGGAAGTGGAAAATAGTAGAGAGTGCTTACGCTGTCAGCATGTGAAGGAAATATCGTTTATTATAGTTAAATGTCTGCTGCACGTCAACGCCAACAACGCTCCCGGTTGATGACTGACTGAAGCTGCCAGAACGGGCCTGAGCGGCGTTGATAGCTTCCGTGTTTCCGGCTCCTGCTCCTGTCCCAGTTCCAGCTCCAACGGGTAGATAAGGAGGGAAGTGCGGGAGTGGGAGAATAGCAGTATTTGTAGCGTGTGCAAATGTCTCTTCATGGTTTCCATTTGGCTGCACACACACGAAGAGGCGAGGTAAAGGGGTGACAACTGAACGAACGAGCGAACGAGAATTGCTTAACGAACACTTTAAGGTTTTGCCGCAATGTGCGAGCAACAAAAGGATAACGGAAACATCGAATTATAAACCTTAATTGCGTTGGGAGCAACAGCCGCAGACTAACCGAATTCAACTATTCCAAATGAGTAGGGTATTTAGGTTGAATCTATCAACGCTTAACTGTTCGTCCATTACAGGGTGTCATCAAGTCGAGACTGCGCTTCGACAATTCAGATAGCGTGTTTTTCTGGGTGCTTGTAATTGTCATCAGGATGGTCGATTAAATTGACGTTGAAACAGCTTGGCTAACAACGGTTAGCCAGGAGTAGGGACAAAGTGGGGGAGGAGAAGGGCAGTCTTGTGGGCTACAAATTGAAAATGGATTTTGTAATTGCAAATGGAATGTGGAAATAATGTGGAGCAAATAAAGGCAGGGTGGCGATTATGCCGTTGCCGTTGCTGTTGTCGATGCAACTATTGTTGGCTGCAGCCAAGAAGGTCAGTCATAACAACCTAAAGACATTTCCCTTTCGCTGTTTATCCCCCTCCTCTCCCCTCCCCTTTTCTCATCTCTTTCTCGCACTCAGTTGCTTCCCTTGGTGGCCCTCTTTCATTATGTGCTTCAATGCTTTGCGCTTTTCGGTGGCGGCGCGCGAACAAAAAGTGTTGCCTGCTTTCGGGCGCATACATAAATAATTGCACAGCCCAGAGAGCAGTGCACTGCTGCCAACTGTTGACCAGTAAAAAAGCTGTTTTTGACGGGAAAAATGGAGAAAAAGACTAAAAAAATGATTAAATAAATCCAATATAAAGCTAAAAACAAATGTATCCAAAAAGCGAAATAATGTCAAAACAAGTAAGAATGCTTCAGTCGAGTGTACTCGACTGTGAGATACCCGCCACCCATTTTTAATAAAATCAATATCTTTTGCGGTATTATTCTCAAAATATACCGAATATACTGCAAAAATATTAAAAATATACCAAATGGTGTATTTGGTATATCGATTTAGTACCGCATTCAAAATATACCATAGACGGCACAATATACCAGATTGTCAGCCAAAGCAACTAAGACTCCTAGTAAGTAGGCGTTTTTGTCCATACAAAAGTATTTCTTTAATAACTCCGACAATTTTTTTCTGATCGCAACCAAATAGAAATCATAACTACTATAGTTATTACTGTACTATATACACCAATTGCAACTCTAGCTTTAAAATTACGCTTGTTATTTGATTTTTTTGATTTGCGGGGGCGGAAGTGGGCATGGCAAAAATTTGAAACAAACTTGATCTGCGTGCAAACATAAGAAATGCTGTCAAAAAATTGAGCTCTATCTCTTATAGTCTCTGAGGTCTAGGTGTTCATACGGACAGACACACAGACGGACATGGCTAGATCGTCCCGGCTGTTGACGCTGATCAAGAATAAATATATTTTATAGGGTCGGAGATGCCTCCTTCTACCTGTTACATACATTTCCTGCCGGCACAAAGTTATAATACCCTTCTACCCTATGGGTAGCGGGTATAAAAAGGTCGGGAAAAAGCCAACTGAAGTCTAAAAAAGCCAGAGTTCCCGCTTTTCACAATTCTCGCAATTTAAAAATTTTCCCCTTAGCCTTCAAAAAAGTCAGTTTTGATGGGAAAAATCCAAATTGGCAACACTGGCAGAGTGCGAAAATATACATATGTATGTACATATGTATGTACACATAAACCTGTGTAACATATATGTACATATTATATGTACGCACGTCAAATATTGCACAAAATCACATAGTGAGCCCATTTACTGTACTACACTTTAATTTAAAAAGAGTTTGCTATTTCGTAGTGCGTCAGCTTGTGAACCGCACAACACACAACAATCTATTAATACGCATGCTACACACATTCGTACAAATTATTTGATGACGAGCGATTCATGTTCTTTGTAAGTATCAGCAAAGGCTGAGCCTTGCACAGTGGGGCCAACAACTACTTTCTGTGGTATCAATTCACTTTTCAAATTCGCGAAAATTAAGCTTTACGGACGTCATTAAGTTAACATAGCGCCGAGCTGCAATGCCTCATACCGATACGTTAACAGAGCACATCGCTGTAGAGCACGTGCTCTACAAATGTAAAAACAACAATTCTTAAAACTCTTATACTGTTTGTTTTTCAAGATTTATTAAGTGTTTTTGAAAATTAAGTTATTGTAATTTATCGTGGTTTGCTGGTCATTGTGTGTATTTATAGAACCTTCTGCGTTTTTGGGTTAGTTGTTTCACCATCAAAATAAACATCTAAAGCGACTAACATTCAAGTCGTTTGTTTAAAGGCTACATTTGAGATTTGTAAAGAAAAACAAATTTACATATGTTAACTAAAATAAATACATAAAATTTTATGTACTTCCTTTTTAAGATTATATAATAATTTTAATAATAATATAACATTTTTAAAACCTTCAATAAAAAGAAAAGTACAAATAAAAAAAAAAGGTATGACATGGTCATTTTTCCAAAATATTTATATAAGTATTATTTGAAAAAAGTGGCATCGAAAAATCATTTCACGCTTGGAAGTTATGAATTAATGCCACAAGAAATGGTCAAAGTTTGACCGTCAAATTCTCCGTAGTATAACATACAATTCCCCTTTACAATTCAAAATATATGATTGTAACATATGTATAATAATACTCACATTAATTTGTTTCCAGTGTTTCAGTGTATACAGATTTTTATACCCGCTACCCATAGGGTAGAAGGGTATTATAACTTTGTGCCGGCAGGAAATGTATGTAACAAGTAGAACGAGGCATATCCGACCCTATAAAGTATATATATTCTTGATCAGCATCAATAGCCGAGACGATCTAGTCGTGTCCGTCTGTCCGTATGAAACACTGGATCTCAGAGACTATAAGAGATAGAGCTATAATTTTCGACAGCATTTGTTATGTTTGCACGCAGATCAAGTTTGTTTTCACGACCACAAATCAAAAAAATCGAATAACAAGCGTAATTTTAAAGTTATTGTTGCGAGTTTTGGTATATACAATAATTACTATAGTTGTTATGATTCCTGAAAATTTGCGATCAGATAAAAATTGTGGAAGTTATTAATAAAATACTTTTGTATGGGCAAAATCGCCTACTTACTAGGGCTCTTAGTTGCTTTGGCCGACAATCTGGTACATTGTGCCATCTATGGTATATTTTGAATGGTGTATTATATCGATAAACCAAACATACCATTCGGTATATTTTTAGTATTTTTTAGAATTTTCGGTACATTTTTAAAATAATACCGCAATATTTTGCCTTTATTAAAAATGGGTAGCGGGTATCTCACAGTCGAGCACACTTTACTGTAACTTTCTTACGTGTTCTTGACGAATGCATACAACTCAATAAGTGTTCTTACAAAAAAATCTAGAAATTCAAAATAAAATTTGTGCGCAGTTTTTACCATTTTTCTTCTTCTTAATACAACAAATTCTTTAAGGCTCTGTAATAAAAAATGCTTAGCTTCGAAGATTATACACTGGCGAAATTAAAATAGCACCAATTTTTACTTCCCTTCTTAATCGATAAAATAATGGTTCTTGTAATAGATAATCCAAAAAATATGTTTTTTATATATTTTAGTTATTTCTTAATGTAATAAAAGTAAAATTGGAATTGTATTTTATCCTGCTTTTTTTTAGCGGAAAATAATTCTCGAGACACTAGCTTTACAAGTTCAATAGTCTCATAGAGAAAAAAAATCTAGATTAAAAAGTGGATTGCAAATATTGAACTTTTCCATCTTAAGAAAATCTTCAAACAAGAAAAGATTTTGTTCATCAATCACCATTTTGAGATTAAGAAATCTTTTTTTAAATCGAAAAGATCTCAAATTCAAGAATTTTTTTTTTTTCCTTACATGTTAGAATTCCCTTCCTTTAAAACTAGATCCTTATTTTATTTCAGTAATTAGAGTTGTGGTTGATGATGAGTTTGAAATTCAAATGGTATAAATAGTGTGTAATCACATAATATATTTTTTAACAAACGATATATTACAACATTTGGCCTTATTGGTTAAATTTTGACATCATATTATCTTGATTCAAGATTTTATTCTTAATTTTAACACGTATTTTTTAGTAAATTTCTTCATCTTCTTTATTTTGAACTTAAGCAAAGGAACAAAGATAGGCGCTGTTGTTCGGCAAAAGACGAGAGAACGTTCCTTAGAAGTTATCCTGTAGGCAATAAAGTTGGTGTTTGTTGTTTTGCTTTCTTTAATAGGGTTGTGATAACCCACCCGGCTTTTGATTTACTTGTTCTACAGGGTATTATGTGTCGAGTGACGTCGCATCGCGTCGCGACTTTGCTTGCCTTCTCTTTTCTTTGCATTTGCCTTCCCTTCCGTTGGCGATTCGTGTCGAAATTCATGCATGAGCGACCAATATCAATTGTCCCCAAGCTCCAATGTTCCCATTCCCTCCCTTTCCTCTGCTCCTTTCGACTCTCTCTCCAATTTTATCCCCTCCCCGATGCCTTGTTCCCTTTGCCATTCTGCCAGAATGTCGCTGGTTATTGTTGCTACTGTTGCTGTTCGAGCATTAAATTGCTTTATTATGCTTGACGTTATTGTGCCCGCTGTGCAATTTGTTGCTGGTCAGTCGTCTCCACTCCTCCCTCCGGCTCCTCTAAGCCACAATACCCTTGTTGTCGTCCCCGCACTCTCTGCACCCACCCGATATTACATTTTCCGTTCGCTTGCTTTGTTTGGGCATCAGGAAATTGAAAGAAAGTAAAAAATGAAGAGCAGAATCAAGTTGAGACACATCAATGCTTTTTGCTTCTCATATTTTGAGCGGCGTGCTCGAATTCGAATTCACTTGCTTCGTGTTTCATGTGGCTGCTCAACGCTGGAAATTGATTTGCGGAACACGCGTCGTATACGTTCAATTCATATTTCATTCAATGTGGCATATCTGATTATAGCAACACACACACACATACACAGAGAGAAAGAATATGCGAAAAGTAAACATGCACTTTAACAATTATTTGCGCTTTAAATTCTAAGCAGAAAACTTTGCATAGAAAAGTTTGAAATTAAACTAAAGCTTAATAAAGAAAATCACAAATTTAAATGCAAAATGGTTAACATCTTATAGGAAAATCGAATCAATTTAATGTTTGCTCTCTGTGTAAGGTTCATACTTATTTTCAATGCTTATCGCATTGTGTGTATCTGTGTTTGCATTCGAATTGTGTTGCCTGCTTTAAGGTGAATAAAAGCTGAAGCAAATCGCCCGCTAATTGAAGGTGTCTTTCTCTCTCTTTCTCTCTCTCTCTCTCTCTCTCTCTCTCTCTCTCTCTCTCTCTCTCTCTCTCTTTGTCTCTCTCTCTCTCTCTCTGTCTCTGCGTTGCTCTGGATTTTGCCTAAATACCAAGGTAGCTTAATCGTCTCCATCGAGCTGTCGCTGATGTTGGTGACTCAAGAGTGAGACTGAGTCTCCGACTGTGTAGAATGTGAGAATAATGCCTATATATCTTTCGATTTCCACTCGCAAATGCAATGGCATTAGTGGCATTTTGCTTTCCTTCCTTCTTTCCTTCATCACTCCATCTGCTTTGCGGGTGTTGCAGCTAGTGAATGTGTTGGCCCACTGCGTTGGTGGCAACGTATACTTACTCCCAAGTAAACAACATAAATTTCTGTTAAAGTCAATAGGACAGCAGCACGTTGTTGTTGTTGCTGTTGCTGTTGTGTTCTTGCAGTTGCCACTGCCTCTTTGCCAAAACTAACTTCAACTCTCAAAAAACGAAGAGTATTCTTTCAACTCCGTGACGAGGCACTAGATAAACTCTCGGACTTTAATTCTGTTGAGCTCCATTAAATAACTAAGACATATATATGTGCATATTTTATGTTCTTATCTGCTGCCTGGACACACTGCAAACCTTTATTTTAATACCTTGGCCACAACTTTCAGCATAATAGTAAACTCTAAAGTTATGTAATCGACTATTTATACCCGCTACCCATAGGGTAGAAGGGTATTATAACTTTGTGCCGGCAGGAAATGTATGTAACAGGTAGAAGGAGGCATCTCCGACCCTATAAAGTATATATATTCTTGATCAGCGTCAACAGCCGAGACGATCTAGCCATGTCCGTCTATCCGTTTGTGTGTCTGTGTGTCTGTCCGTCTGTGTGTCTGTTCGTCCGTCCGTATGAACACCTAGATCTCAGAGACTATAAGAGATAGAGCTATAATCGACAGCATTTGTTATGTTTGCACGCAGATCAAGTTTGTTTCAAATTTTTGCAACGCCCCCTTCCGCCCCGCAAATGAAAAAAAATCGAATAACAAGCGTAATAAAGTTAGAATTACGAATTTTGGTATATACAATAATTACTATAGTAATTATGATTCCTGAAAATTTGGTTGCGATCAGAAAAAAATTGTCGAAGTTATTAAAGAAATACTTTTGAATGGGAAAAAACGCCTACTTAGTTACTTTGTCTGACAATTTGGTATATTGTGCCGTCTATGGTATATTTTGAATGAGGTACTATAACGATATACCACATATAACATTTGGTATATTTTTTTAGTATATTTGGTATATTTTGAGAAATATACCGCAAAATATAATGCTTTTATTCAAAATGGGTAGCGGGTATCTCACAGTCGAGTACACTCGACTGTAGCTTTCTTACTTGTTTTATACTCACTACGTTTTAGGACAGACGAAAAGAGCAATATACTATAATTGCATGACTGTTTACATGACAATTTACATTTTAAAGTTGAAGTTTTAAAACTTTTTAAAAATTTCTAAACAAATTTGGTAACTGCATGAATGAAAATGGTTAGCTTTTAGATTTATTTTGAATAATAAAATATTTCTTTTTAGCTTCACTTTTTAGATATAATGTTGAGCAAATCATATTATTAGAAATATATTTATTATAGGGTAAGCACATTTTCATTGATTTTTAAGATCAGTATTTCCAAGTCGAACATTTTCATTTCCCCTTTGAGTTCGCATTCTAATTATTTTCATAATTATTTCAAGCAATTGAAGTTAGTGTCAGTATTGTCTGTGCAAAATATTGACATGCCTGCGTGAATAAAATTTCAGCTTATTTTATGGCACGACGGTAAAAAATTATCGTCATATAAGATTGGAATTACACATGCCACATGTGAACATCCTTTTTAGCAATTGTGCTCTATGTTGTTGTTGTTGTTGCAGCGGTTTTCGCCCTCTGTGGCAATATACAGTCAAGAAACTCTTTACACACTGAAAAAATCACATATTTTTTGACTTTGCAAGCAAACATAACGCCTTTAGTTATTATTTTTCAAAATTTTTTTAATGCAGATCTATTATTTAGCAAATTTCTAATTAGTATGTACAAAAATAAAAACAATACAACGAAAGGGAAAATTTTAAATCAACAAAATATGAGTTTACACATTTTTACACTGTCAAGAAACTGTTTACACACTTTAGTTTTCGATTCTGTTTTGTTCTATTTTTAGAAAAAAACTGTACTTTACCGTTATCTATGCTTCTGCACTATTCGCTATTTTTGCATTCCTTTTCATTCAATTGCGAAATCTTGCTGCGCACTGGTCAAAAAGCTGATCTTTAAATTATTTAACATGCCTGGAGCTAGATTGTCTTATGAAGTTACCCAATTGACTTATTATAGTCCCCAAATTGTAAAATCTATAGCTGAGCTAGTGGAGATGATTCTGGTATCGCGAAAAACAATTTATAATGTTTCAAATCGAGCCGAAAATGAAGACAAACTGGAAGCAAGGTGTGGAAATGGTCGAGAAATGGATATTGACGAGCGGGCAGACCGCCTTATCATGGGCGAGGTCCGGCAAAACCCCCAAATTTTGACCAGAACTCTTGCCAAGAAGTTGGAAGAAGAGTGTGACACGGTCAATTCACATGAAACCATCCGCCAACTGATTCTGCGGAACAAATACTATTCAAACGTTGCAACGGTTGCGCGTAAGAAGCCGCTGCTTTCGAAAGTAAATGTTGAAAACGCTTAAATTTTGCTTTCAACATGAGCATCACGCCGGTCAACTATTAGGATGACGTCGTATTCTATGTCCAAACCAAAAAAAAATGCTATACTACAATGATGGACCAACTAGAGTATGGCACAAGCCGTTAACAGCCTTACATCAGCGCAACATCATTCCGACAGTAAAATTGGGAAAATAGTATTTGTTTTTGCCACGCCCACTTCCGCCCCCGCAAATCAAAAAAATCGAATAACAAGCGTAATATTAAAGCTAGAGTTGGTATATACAATAATTACTATAGTAGTTATGATTCCTAAAAACTTGGTTGCGATCAGATAAAAATTGTCGAAGTTATTAAAGAAATACTTTTGTATGGGCAAAAACGCCTACTTACTAGGGTCTTAATTGCTGTGGTTGACAATCTGGTATATTGTGCCGTGTATGGTATATTTTGAATGCGGTACTATATCGATATACCAAATATAGCATTTGGTATATTTTTAGTATTTGTATAGTATATTCGGTATATTTTGAGAAAAATACCGCAAAATATATTTCTTGTATTCAAAATGGGTAGCGGGTATCTCACAGTCGAGTACACTCGTCTGTAGCTTTCTTACTTGTTTTCAATACTTTTCTATCAGATCTAAACCTTGCTTACAAAACAAAGATTAGGTTGAATTGAGCTATAAGTGCTGGACTGGCATTGGCCTCGTATTTACCGCTCATAGGAATAGCGAACTAGCCATTGCTACTCTCAACTTTTCCCTCGGCTACACTACTTTCCCTTCAGTACGGCTACCCAACTGTATTTTAGTAGCAGACAACAAGGTGGTTGTCCATCAGTCATGTCATGTGTACACACAGTCATTGCACACTATCGCTTCGTTTTGCCTAATATGCGGAACTGAGATTCTATCAGAATCGTCAAGTATCATGTCAGCCAGAGGGACATTTAAATTTCCCTTGTCTGTGCTGGGGGAATTTTTACTTGACGTGTTTTCCAGACAGTCTGGTGTCCAGGTCATCCGGAAAATACTGCGCTTAGATTCTAATGCGTAGTTATCATCATGATGATAATTTTCTCCATTGAACTCTCCGGATGTATACAACTACTGACTACATTGTACTATAGAAGGTGACTGGTTCCATACTATACACTTGCCAAATGACGTCGGCTGAATCTCAACAATTTTTCATTTAGAATCGTGCCTTCAGCTTAGCATCGATCATCGCAGTTACATTGGTGTGCGAAAAGCAACTCCTCATAGTCAGGGTTGTCGCCACTATAATCTTTGCCGTTGCGCCAGATCATGAATAACGACAATGGTGAATGAGATAGCCCTGGTACTAGCTGAGGTGCATTAAGAAACATTGAAACCCTGAGTAAACATTGAGGTGCATTAAGAAGGGAAAAGAAGAAAGGGAAAGAAGGGAAGTTTCGCTATAACCATATGAAATATGGAAACGCACACTCACACTTTACCGTCACCTCGCTGCTTATTTCCATTTTCTGCTGTTGTTGCGCAAAGTTTGTGCAAAAGCAAGCGTGCGCCATGTGTGTCCCTTTCTTGGTTCATGGTTCATTAGCCAGCAAACTAAGAGTAACCAAATGCGAGTATTTTGGACACACCAATTCTTCTTGCGGTCAGAGTAACAAGTGCGAGCTTTAAAGCCATCATCTGCGGCTTTAAAGCTGCCAATTGATGCCACACGTTTCCTTTTGAACCTGTTGCGAAAAACACACGTGCATGAAAAACGTCCTTAACCTAACTATCGTTGCTGAGCTGCAGGTCTACTCAGTGCCCACCACGAAGTACTTGGCACTGAGTATTTAGTATTGACGTCGCAAGTATCGAGTATTGAGTAACAAATAACGAGCTGTAAAACACTTACGTTTCTGTGTGTGTTCTCAGCTGTGCTTGTGCGTGTGTGCGTGTGTCCACGAGTGCCCGTAGAGTGCTTTTCACGCACACGCACACAAACACAAATACACAATCACATTTATACATATGAATGTATGTGTTGAGTAGCCACTGACACACAGGGCAGCTGCGTCGTCTATAAAGAGCAAAGCAAATATCATAAAAATCAGAAAAGAGCGCACACGCCACACACAAGGCAACAACAATAAAACAATAGCAACCACACAGTTACCTGTTCATGTTCATCTCATGCTTTTCTTTTTACCGCTTTTCATCCATCCACCCTCCTTTCCCCTTGCCCACATACAATTCGGTAATAGTCGACGGTGCAAATAATGCATGCAATAAATAACAACAAAATCTCCCGAAAGACGTCGCGTTCCAAATTGAAACTTGGCATCATTCTTGTGCCAAGCCGCAATCGTAAATACTCTTTTTTTTTGTTAAAAAGCTGAATGCCTTTTTGTTGTCTCACTTTGGTGCCATCAATTCTCTTTTCCTCGAAAGCGTTGCTCAATCAATTGACTTCCAATTATTTGCCTTTTCAACACAATGCAATTTCGCCTTCACTTAAAATTGCAGAGCTATGCTTTTAATGCAATTTGGCAATTTAAGTATTTCTTTACAATAAATTTAAATTCTTGGATAATTACTTCTTTTAGTAGTACTTTCTTATTTGTTTATCAATGCACACTTTAAGCATATGAAGTTTTCAAAATGTCTTTAATAAAGTTAGGAAAGAACTTGGATGCGACAGAACTCGTTGATTTCCATGGTACACACGAAGTGTCCGTTGAAGCTGAAACCAAACTAAAAACTTGAGACTAACGCAAAGTGTGAGTGTGTTTTTCCCCTCTCTGTTGGCGTTTGTGTGTGTGTGCTAGAAGAGCATGCTGTGAATCTGATTACACGTAAAGTGCCATGGAAAAAATTCGATCACGTAAATTGAGTTTACACTTTACGGAGCAGAAGCAGGAGCCAGAAGCACAAGCGATTGAAGCAAGGAGCACGAAGCGAGCAGCCGACACCAAATAGCAAACAGCAAACAAAACATTTGCGGCAGCACGTGCATCAAAAAGTATTTACTGTGTTCTTATTTGCCTAGTGTCCCAAAGAGGCAAAGAGCAAGGTTGAAATGTTAAACGAAGTGAGGTTAGGATCTTCATGGCCGGCACATGAATCTCTGCTATGCAGCTGCACCACTCCATTCCCAAGTATCAAATAAATGTATTTGCTAGGTTTTTCAATAAATTGTTGCTTGATCGTTGCGAATTGTCACGCAATTCGAATGCTCTAGCTTTAACAATCGGTATGAGCATTAAAAGAGAGGAGCAAACTTCTCCCTTACCATTCTCCCTCGATCAAAAAGAAATACCACATGAAAATATTATTCAATGTCATTTAGTGTCTCTGTCAATATGCTGAGAAGTTGCTTCTTACAGTGTGTTAATGTTGTGTGTGCTCACAAAATACAAACGCATTTTTCGCAGTAGCAGGTGGAATACGCAAGAGAAAGGGATGAGGGTGGGGGAGCGTATAAAAGGACGTCCGAACTGGATGGAGGGATGAGGAACCGATTGTGGAAAATGCGCTTGTTGTTGTTTTAGTTTCTACCACATTTTTGCAGTAGTTGTCGTTGTTGTTGTCCCTGTGTTTTTGAGAGACGGAGGGAACGACGTAGATGGGCTCAGTCTAAGCGATGAGCTTACCCAGCGATGCGACGAGCTTGATTAGCTGATTACGCTTGGCCTTGACGACATCCTGGGGCAGCGGCTGGACCCCATCGAGGCTGTCATAGCGATTCACATAGTCGGTCAGCTGATCGACCATGCAAATGACATGAATGCCGCAATCGTAGTCGTTAGTCTGCTGCAAACAGCGCTGGCAGCGGAAGCGCGCTTGTTGCATCTCCAGCACATCCCTGATGTTGTTGGACAGCTCCAGCGACTCACTTGAATTGTTGCCTCCATACGAGTCAAAGTGATAGAAGGCCTTGTCGGGTCGCGAGGCAACCAAGAGCGTAAAGTGCGCCGTATTACGATCCCGAGTACGCACCCCATTCAAGGCCATGAATATGAAGGACTTGCGCGTCGCCTTGTACTGGGCAACGAGCAGCGAGTGCAGCTCTTTGTCGTCCATGTACAGCATGCACTGCGACATCTCGGGCGTGAGGAAGAGAAAGTCATCGTTGGCCTTGTACTTGATGTCCTCCATGTAGGCGAAATAGAAGTTCACAATCGCCTCGTTGATCCAGTGCGGACCATGAAGCAGCTGCACATCGCTCATGCGCAGCGAGTTGCGGCTCAGTGCTGCCAATATCGGATCAGCGCGAGATGCGCGCGGCTTCCTCATGTTCGCATTGACGTTCAGGCTGCTGTTGCTGTTGCTCGAGCACGCGTTCTTGTCGCTTCCTTCGATATAGTTGTCGCCGTCATCATCGCTGATATTGTTGTTCTTCTCGTTGCTGCTGCTTTTAATGTTGTTTTCGTCTTTCTCGTTTTCCTTCTCGTTCTTGTTGTCGTTCTCGTTGTCGTTGTCGTTACACTTCATTCCACCATCACCCATGGCTTGCTTATCCATCTGGCTGTGGCCAGGCTTCTTCTTGCCATTGCACTCCGAAGCTGGCAACGACCTCTCCTTGCTCACAGAGACAGCAACTGGCACGCCAACTGGGGCAATGGTGGCATTCTTAGCTTGTTGCATGCGACGCTCGGCGCGCTTCTTTTGTCGTACTTTTCGTGGCATCTTTATGCTTGTTCGCTTTGTGTTGCTCCTTTTCCGATGATCGCTAAATGGCTTTAAATTTTGGGACTACAATTAATTTGACAGCAGCTCGGTAAATGCACGCGATGCCAAACTTACACAAAATTATACAGTATTTTTTGTTATGTTGAATGAAAGCGAAAAAATACAATACGAATTTCAAATTACAAATGAATCCCAAGCCGACTTGCGACACACAAATTCATTGGCAATGCGACGTTAGAAACTTAAATGTACGCACAACGTTGCCACATCGTCGAAGATGCTAAACTTTTGGCGGTGACAGCTTATCGATGAGCCTGTGTTAACTTTTTGTCGATTAATTCAAATGGGTTATTAAAACATATCATTAGTGTATCTATTTTCATAATATATCTAGCGTTTTTTAAATTGTCAAATGAAGAAGAAATTGTAAAATAGCGGCTAGCGGCTTTTAGTATTTTAACTCCGGCAACTTAATATATTTTTTTTTAAGTTTGCCATGCCTACCTTTAAACTTTGTTTAATTTTTCTCTCATTGAAGTGCCAAAAAAACATCGATAGTGGCCTATCGACAGCATTTATTTTTATAATTTATAATTATTAAATATAATAATAGATACCAAACTTTAAAACAATAAAAATGAAATAGTCCCAGACAACGGAGATTTTAACATTTGTGTTTTTATTATACATTTATTTCAATTTTATATTATAATAATTATATTATATTAATATTATAATAATAAAATAAAAATAATATATGTTTTTTTTACCCCTTTTTACTTTTTATGCTAAAATAAAAATTATATTTGTTCGATTTAGTATTTATAGTGATTATTTTTTGTATTTCATTTATTTATATATTGTAATATAGTAATAATATAAAATTACAGACCTAAATTTAGAGTAGAGTAGCGATGGCTACATATGCAAGTCTCTGACGTCTGATTAATCTATGAAGTAGTTACAAAATAAATTACAAATTAAAGCTTTTATCTTTCAACTGTCCTTATATATCTAATATGTACATAGATAGATATTATTATATTTAATTCTTATATTAATCGTATTATTTTATATTACTAGTTGTGCAACAAATATTTGAAGATTACATTTTCCATTTAAGGCATGGCTAAACATTTATTTTGTTTGCCTGCTGGGTCACTTGAAACTATACTATACGCTTTTATTGTCTGCAATAATAATATAAGCTGTCAACAATTGTAGCGCTATCTCATAGTCTCAGATATTCAATTGTTCGTTTGGACAGACGTAGAGAGTCTGTACCCTTGTACTTTACAGCACTGAAATTGAGTATTCAGTTATCTGCATAGCTTGCAAATAACTGTCGACCGTTTTTTTTGTTGTGCTCTCGTTGCGAGCACAAGCGAAAAAGTTCGTACTCTTTCGCTCTCGCTCTGAGCAAGAGACTTTTGCTGTCTTCATTTCTGTTTTCTGTTGAGCGCTTTTCGTTGAGCTCTTTGTATTTCGGTCGTTCAATGAGCAGTGCGTAAAGAGCGGAACGAGAAACGCTCGCACAAAGAGAGTCAGCAAAAGACCGATTGACCGAAAAACTCAACGCAAACGGTCTTCACACTTACTTTCGTTGTTGTTGCGTTCGTTTTGCAGACGAAATACAGTAGAATCCGGTTATAGCGACTTTCAAGGGACCGTCGTTATATCCGGAAGACCCACTAACCAAAAGGAGAAAAATAAAATTTTGTTTATTTTATAGTTGCCATAGGTTTTTTAAATACAATTAATTAATGTTGTATGGGTCGTTCGAGTTTTCGTCACAATAACCGGACGGACACTATAAGCGGCTTCGTTATAACCGGATTCTACTGTATTTCGTCTGCAAAACGAACGCTTCAAGATTTGCTTGCCTATGCGTGTGAATGTATGTATACCAATACATACGCAAAAGACTTTCACTGAATACGACAAGAGGGTCTTGGAACAACCGAAACAAAACAGAATAGAAAAAAAGGGTTTCGGTCTGAGCGCGAGCGATCTTATTCAAGAACCCATAAAACGGTTGCTCTCTGAGTCTTTTTGTAAAGTGTCAGAGAGAGACACTTACATATTTGCGGACAACGAGAAAGGGTCGACAGTTATTTGAAAGCTCTGGTTATCTGATATACATAAATAAAAAATATTGTTCATCTCTAGTTGATGACATAAAATTAACTTTCGACCATCTCTAATTGTCATCTTCCTTTTTTAATTTTCGAACGCCAACGTGACATTAAAATTAAACTATATTTATCAATAATAACGCGTAAACGTGACATTATTCGCCTTTGGAATCAGGTTGTGGACCAAACGGGCATCGACAAATACACGGACAGACAGTGGCAGGAAATTTACGAAGAATTCCTGACTTCCATGTGCGATTACAATGAACCCTATATAAGTGTTCAAAGTGTGAGTCTCTAAATTGTAATTGTGTAAATAAACGATAAAAATTTAAATATTTCTGCAGGTGGAAAAGTTAGTGGATGAGCTTGAGGAGAATATGGAAATTTCAAAAAGTTTGAATACAAGCTCCGATATAGATGATGAACCGCTGTCGGCATTAAAAAATCGTCTGAAAGATAAAATCAAAGTGGAACCAATAATTCCGTTAAGAAGATCCACGCGACGATGTGTGGTTGACAATAATAATTTTAATCAGCAGTTGGCGGATATTAAATTTAAATCGAAGCAGCGGCAGATGCATTTGAAAACAGAGATGGCAAAGCACAAGGATAATGTACGTAAATTATTGAATTATTAAGTAAAGAATATATAGAAGACCTACGAGTTTCTTAGATTATCGCTAAAACATAATGAATTGAAAATCGCAGAGATATTCAAATCGACTGTGCTTATGATTCTAAAGCCTTTACTAAAACTTATGTGCTATAGAAGTTGTACTGTAATGTAAAAGTATTCCAAATACTTTAAGTAGTTATGATCTTTTTAGCCTTTTCATACTAAAAACCCCCCCAATACAGTTCTAAAAAATAATCAACTGAATATCTGAGCGATCTTTAAATTTGTTAATAGGCCTTGTGATCCTCGGTCCTTTACTAACCAAAGCGTATCGGCTGTATACCTGTAACTGTCTCTAAAATACAAACTACTGATGACTTCAAAGCTCTTCAATTTTGTTGTCATTTGTTTGTTCTTAACTAATGTTTTTCCCCGTTTCAGGACGATCTTTTAATGTTAGGCACAAGCCCCAAACAGGAAAAGGCTCAAACAAAAAAATCAACAAACAATAACGCAACTAAAAAGAAGCGAATAAACTCTGTAAACTTGACAGAACAAAATGAAGCAACTGCAAAACGAATGCGCACACAAACTAAGCTCACAATTGAAAAAGGGGACCATAAGATTGATAAAAATGAGAAACAACAAGTGCCTGGCAAATCTAATTTAGACAAATTAAAGTCTAAGCCGCCTCGAATTAGGCGAGCGAAATCAGTTGAGTTCATAGCAAATCAGTTTTTTTTGTTACCACAGATAATGGCACCGACTGCTCACACGCCACCCTCAGCCATAAATTTGACGCGAGGGCCAACTATGAACAATACTTCAAGCACAGAAGAAGCTGTAACTCTAGAAGTTGTTGAAGCGGAAGATCTCAGTAGTCTAATGATAGTGACAGAGAAAGACAGCGAAAAAAAAGAACCTGTTAATGTTGACAAAAATGCTGACCAAGAAAATGTTGATTTCAATCAATTGGAGGCAGCTACAAACAGCTTAGCAACGAACTTTAATTTATTAGAACAGAATACAATGTTAGACGATGAGCTTAACTTAACACAGGAATCCATAGCAATATTGCAGAATAATATCCACTCAATGGAAATAAGTCGAACGATGCTACAAAATGATCTATATTTGTCCTCGGAGACAGGATCAGAAAATGCATCGATAGAACATGATCTCAACTTGACAAACTTAGCAGATAATATTGCTTTGGTCGAGCAAGACAATCTTAAAACGACAATACAACAGAATAAGAATAATGACAAAACTCCCTTAGAGCAGGACGCGTTATTGCAAGATGAGCTTAATTTCGAAATCGACTCGGACGATGTCCTTTCATTGAGCACTTCCTGGGATGACAGCATGGACGACAACGATGAGCGAAATTCAATTGTGAATGAAATGGATAGGAATGAATCAGATATTGCTGCTTCAATTGTTGACTCTATGAGTCCATTGACAGCACTTACTACGACTGCTGTCAGTCCAGAAGCTACAGCTCATCCTGCAACTAATGCTGTAGAAACCAACATATCACTTAATGACTTGCGCAGCTTTCGTATTCCCAAGAAAACGAATAATCCAAAGTTGCAGCTTCAGACGCTGCAGGAACCATATAAACAGGCGTTGGTGAATGGAGAGCAGCAACAACGAGAGTCCAAGGAAGCGAGGCAACAGCCTGCTAACAACATCGGGCACAAGCAGCAACATCGAGTCGTTAATGGCAGACAGCAACAAAAAGAGTCTTTAGTAAATGACAATCGCCAGCTGCCCAGATGCAATGCTCAGAAAGAACCGTTCTTCAATGGCAATCCACACCAGCCCACGATAGCTAATTTGCAGCGGCAAAAGCCTCTGAAGCCAGAAACACAGATATGCAGGCCGATACGAGCAGCAGTTCCGGATGCAGTTCCCATCTTTGCACCACCTTATCAAAGGTCAGAGCAGCCAGCAGCGTCAAGCAGCGTGTCCAGCACTTTTACCATCTACAGGGGCATTGGACGCAACAGCGCCGCGTTTGACATCAAATGCTGGAATTATTTGGATGGTTCCTGCGCCAATCCCAACTGCAATCATCAACTCAGCGAGATTGGTGATGTCAGGCGTCGTCTGAACTCCATGACCAATAAACAACTTATTGACTGCTATAACTTCATATTGCGCCATAGGCTTCTATTTCAAAAGTATTTCGCTTTGTTTGCCACAATCTTTGGCAGTCGTCAGATGCCCAACTATATGCTCAGGATGATTAACGATTGTTGTTTGTATATGGAGTTGTGTGCACCATTTATAGTCGATATCTACGAAACGCTGTTACGCTTTCATATGTCACCACAGGTGACTGTCGCTCACCTAATGAAATATCTGTGGCAACCAAATGCATTGCTGCAATATCCGCTGTTAATCAACGAGTTGCTCAAAATATTGGCCATTGAATATTGGCACAATTATATGCCGCAATTGGAGGAACTCTTTGATACCCGTGCATTTCCTATTCCTCTGGAGTTCGGCAGGCGAATTGCCGAGTTTGCTGTGACCCAGAAAAATGAAATGGTCAAGAATAGTGTATGTCAGCTGGTTCTTTTTACTCCTATAATAGGCTCGTACTCGACTGTGACAACGGTTGCTCAAATCTTATACGACGATTGCGCAGATCAGCCAAATGCGCAACTGCAATTGCTGCTGCTTGCAATCCAGCGGTTTCAGTCATCTCATCAATAGCAGCAACAAATTCATTCGCAACAGCATCAATATCCCCAACAACAATAACAGCAACATTATTCGCCGTATTCCATTGAGCATCAACGTTTTCGTGATAATCAGCAGCAACATCAATATTTTCGAGATCGGCAACAGCGACCGCAACATTCTCGTGATCAGCAGCAGCAACACTTTAAGCGTCACCAAGAGCTTCGGCCACGCACCAAGAGCTGGGTGGACAAACCCTAAAATAAGCCTCTATAATAAGTTCAAGCAGCAGTTACGATGTTTCGTTTTAAAGCTACCTGTTTTCATCAATTTAATCACACACAAATAAAACGATATATTTCTTTCCAGAACATTTTTGTTGTACATTTATTTAAATTACTTATATGATTACTAATTAATTGCGCTTTTTGCCACGATTCCAATTCTTTTTGGCACCGCAAGCGCCCCCCATGTTCTTATAGTTGTTATTCCCACCCTTGCCCATGGGTTTCATGCGCTTGCGCGCACCCGTAAACTGTTCCGAATCATCGTGGTCCCCTCCAGCAGCCGAACGCTTAGTGCCACCGCCTTTGCCACCCTTGTAGCCCTTGCTATCCTCCAGATCCTTGAGCTCCAGTTTCGCTGTACGTTGTGCTTCCGCCACACGTTCCTGCAGAGCCATCACCTCATCCTCCTCGCATTTGTACAGAGGCAACTGTTTGCCCAGCAAATGTTCGATACGCTGATACAATTCAATGTCATACTGTCTGACCATAGTGATGGCTTGCCCGGAACGTCCGGCACGCACTGTGCGTCCCACAAGATGTATGTAATCCTTACTGTGCGTGGGTATATCAAAGTTAACCACCACATCCACATCGGTGGATATCAAAATCGAACGATTTTTCGCCTTAAATTTGTTGAGCTCTGCCAAGCGTTTGTTCTGCGACATCTGTCCATGGAGGGATGAGGAACCGATTGTGGAAAATGCGCTTGTTGTTGTTTTAGTTTCTACCACATTTTTGCAGTAGTTGTCGTTGTTGTTGTCCCTGTGTTTTTGAGAGACGGAGGGAACGACGTAGATGGGCTCAGTCTAAGCGATGAGCTTACCCAGCGATGCGACGAGCTTGATTAGCTGATTACGCTTGGCCTTGACGACATCCTGGGGCAGCGGCTGGACCCCATCAAGGCTGTCATAGCGATTCACATAGTCGGTCAGCTGATCGACCATGCAAATGACATGAATGCCGCAATCGTAGTCGTTAGTCTGCTGCAAACAGCGCTGGCAGCGGAAGCGCGCTTGTTGCATCTCCAGCACATCCCTGATGTTGTTGGACAGCTCCAGCGACTCACTTGAATTGTTGCCTCCATACGAGTCAAAGTGATAGAAGGCCTTGTCGGGTCGCGAGGCAACCAAGAGCGTAAAGTGCGCCGTATTACGATCCCGAGTACGCACCCCATTCAAGGCCATGAATATGAAGGACTTGCGCGTCGCCTTGTACTGGGCAACGAGCAGCGAGTGCAGCTCTTTGTCGTCCATGTACAGCATGCACTGCGACATCTCGGGCGTGAGGAAGAGAAAGTCATCGTTGGCCTTGTACTTGATGTCCTCCATGTAGGCGAAATAGAAGTTCACAATCGCCTCGTTGATCCAGTGCGGACCATGAAGCAGCTGCACATCGCTCATGCGCAGCGAGTTGCGGCTCAGTGCTGCCAATATCGGATCAGCGCGAGATGCGCGCGGCTTCCTCATGTTCGCATTGACGTTCAGGCTGCTGTTGCTGTTGCTCGAGCACGCGTTCTTGTCGCTTCCTTCGATATAGTTGTCGCCGTCATCATCGCTGATATTGTTGTTCTTCTCGTTGCTGCTGCTTTTAATGTTGTTTTCGTCTTTCTCGTTTTCCTTCTCGTTCTTGTTGTCGTTCTCGTTGTCGTTGTCGTTACACTTCATTCCACCATCACCCATGGCTTGCTTATCCATCTGGCTGTGGCCAGGCTTCTTCTTGCCATTGCACTCCGAAGCTGGCAACGACCTCTCCTTGCTCACAGAGACAGCAACTGGCACGCCAACTGGGGCAATGGTGGCATTCTTAGCTTGTTGCATGCGACGCTCGGCGCGCTTCTTTTGTCGTACTTTTCGTGGCATCTTTATGCTTGTTCGCTTTGTGTTGCTCCTTTTCCGATGATCGCTAAATGGCTTTAAATTTTGGGACTACAATTAATTTGACAGCAGCTCGGTAAATGCACGCGATGCCAAACTTACACAAAATTATACAGTATTTTTTGTTATGTTGAATGAAAGCGAAAAAATACAATACGAATTTCAAATTACAAATGAATCCCAAGCCGACTTGCGACACACAAATTCATTGGCAATGCGACGTTAGAAACTTAAATGTACGCACAACGTTGCCACATCGTCGAAGATGCTAAACTTTTGGCGGTGACAGCTTATCGATGAGCCTGTGTTAACTTTTTGTCGATTAATTCAAATGGGTTATTAAAACATATCATTAGTGTATCTATTTTCATAATATATCTAGCGTTTTTTAAATTGTCAAATGAAGAAGAAATTGTAAAATAGCGGCTAGCGGCTTTTAGTATTTTAACTCCGGCAACTTAATATATTTTTTTTTAAGTTTGCCATGCCTACCTTTAAACTTTGTTTAATTTTTCTCTCATTGAAGTGCCAAAAAAACATCGATAGTGGCCTATCGACAGCATTTATTTTTATAATTTATAATTATTAAATATAATAATAGATACCAAACTTTAAAACAATAAAAATTAAATAGTCCCAGACAACGGAGATTTTAACATTTGTGATTTTATTATACATTTATTTCAATTTTATATTATAATAATTATATTATATTAATATTATAATAATAAAATAAAAGTTATCTGATATAAATAAAAAATATTGTTCATCTCTAGTTGATGACATAAAATTAACTTTCGACCATCTCTAATTGTCATCTTCCTTTTTTAATTTTCGAACGCCAACGTGACATTAAAATTAAACTATATTTATCAATAATAACGCGTAAACGTGACATTATTCGCCTTTGGAATCAGGTTGTGGACCAAACGGGCATCGACAAATACACGGACAGACAGTGGCAGGAAATTTACGAAGAATTCCTGACTTCCATGTGCGATTACAATGAACCCTATATAAGTGTTCAAAGTGTGAGTCTCTAAATTGTAATTGTGTAAATAAACGATAAAAATTGAAATATTTCTGCAGGTGGAAAAGTTAGTGGATGAGCTTGAGGAGAATATGGAAATGGATAGGAATGAATCAGATATTGCTGCTTCAATTGTTGACTCTATGAGTCCATTGACAGCACTTACTACGACTGCTGTCAGTCCAGAAGCTACAGCTCATCCTGCAACTAATGCTGTAGAAACCAACATATCACTTAATGACTTGCGCAGCTTTCGTATTCCCAAGAAAACGAATAATCCAAAGTTGCAGCTTGAGACGCTGCAGGAACCATATAAACAGGCGTTGGTGAATGGAGAGCAGCAACAACGAGAGTCCAAGGAAGCGAGGCAACAGCCTGCTAACAACATCGGGCACAAGCAGCAACATCGAGTCGTTAATGGCAGACAGCAACAAAAAGAGTCTTTAGTAAATGACAATCGCCAGCTGCCCAGATGCAATGCTCAGAAAGAACCGTTCTTCAATGGCAATCCACACCAGCCCACGATAGCTAATTTGCAGCGGCAAAAGCCTCTGAAGCCAGAAACACAGATATGCAGGCCGATACGAGCAGCAGTTCCGGATGCAGTTCCCATCTTTGCACCACCTTATCAAAGGTCAGAGCAGCCAGCAGCGTCAAGCAGCGTGTCCAGCACTTTTACCATCTACAGGGGCATTGGACGCAACAGCGCCGCGTTTGACATCAAATGCTGGAATTATTTGGATGGTTCCTGCGCCAATCCCAACTGCAATCATCAACTCAGCGAGATTGGTGATGTCAGGCGTCGTCTGAACTCCATGACCAATAAACAACTTATTGACTGCTATAACTTCATATTGCGCCATAGGCTTCTATTTCAAAAGTATTTCGCTTTGTTTGCCACAATCTTTGGCAGTCGTCAGATGCCCAACTATATGCTCAGGATGATTAACGATTGTTGTTTGTATATGGAGTTGTGTGCACCATTTATAGTCGATATCTACGAAACGCTGTTACGCTTTCATATGTCACCACAGGTGACTGTCGCTCACCTAATGAAATATCTGTGGCAACCAAATGCATTGCTGCAATATCCGCTGTTAATCAACGAGTTGCTCAAAATATTGGCCATTGAATATTGGCACAATTATATGCCGCAATTGGAGGAACTCTTTGATACCCGTGCATTTCCTATTCCTCTGGAGTTCGGCAGGCGAATTGCCGAGTTTGCTGTGACCCAGAAAAATGAAATGCTCAAGAATAATGTATGTCAGCTGGTTCTTTTTACTCCTATAATAGGCTCGTACTCGACTGTGACAACGGTTGCTCAAATCTTATACGACGATTGCGCAGATCAGCCAAATGCGCAACTGCAATTGCTGCTGCTTGCAATCCAGCGGTTTCAGTCATCTCATCAATAGCAGCAACAAATTCATTCGCAACAGCATCAATATCCCCAACAACAATAACAGCAACATTATTCGCCGTATTCCATTGAGCATCAACGTTTTCGTGATAATCAGCAGCAACATCAATATTTTCGAGATCGGCAACAGCGACCGCAACATTCTCGTGATCAGCAGCAGCAACACTTTAAGCGTCACCAAGAGCTTCGGCCACGCACCAAGAGCTGGGTGGACAAACCCTAAAATAAGCCTCTATAATAAGTTCAAGCAGCAGTTACGATGTTTCGTTTTAAAGCTACCTGTTTTCATCAATTTAATCACACACAAATAAAACGATATATTTCTTTCCAGAACATTTTTGTTGTACATTTATTTAAATTACTTATATGATTACTAATTAATTGCGCTTTTTGCCACGATTCCAATTCTTTTTGGCACCGCAAGCGCCCCCCATGTTCTTATAGTTGTTATTCCCACCCTTGCCCATGGGTTTCATGCGCTTGCGCGCACCCGTAAACTGTTCCGAATCATCGTGGTCCCCTCCAGCAGCCGAACGCTTAGTGCCACCGCCTTTGCCACCCTTGTAGCCCTTGCTATCCTCCAGATCCTTGAGCTCCAGTTTCGCTGTACGTTGTGCTTCCGCCACACGTTCCTGCAGAGCCATCACCTCATCCTCCTCGCATTTGTACAGAGGCAACTGTTTGCCCAGCAAATGTTCGATACGCTGATACAATTCAATGTCATACTGTCTGACCATAGTGATGGCTTGCCCGGAACGTCCGGCACGCACTGTGCGTCCCACAAGATGTATGTAATCCTTACTGTGCGTGGGTATATCAAAGTTAACCACCACATCCACATCGGTGGATATCAAAATCGAACGATTTTTCGCCTTAAATTTGTTGAGCTCTGCCAAGCGTTTGTTCTGCGACATCTGTCCATGGAGGGATGAGGAACCGATTGTGGAAAATGCGCTTGTTGTTGTTTTAGTTTCTACCACATTTTTGCAGTAGTTGTCGTTGTTGTTGTCCCTGTGTTTTTGAGAGACGGAGGGAACGACGTAGATGGGCTCAGTCTAAGCGATGAGCTTACCCAGCGATGCGACGAGCTTGATTAGCTGATTACGCTTGGCCTTGACGACATCCTGGGGCAGCGGCTGGACCCCATCAAGGCTGTCATAGCGATTCACATAGTCGGTCAGCTGATCGACCATGCAAATGACATGAATGCCGCAATCGTAGTCGTTAGTCTGCTGCAAACAGCGCTGGCAGCGGAAGCGCGCTTGTTGCATCTCCAGCACATCCCTGATGTTGTTGGACAGCTCCAGCGACTCAATTGAATTGTTGCCTCCATACGAGTCAAAGTGATAGAAGGCCTTGTCGGGTCGCGAGGCAACCAAGAGCGTAAAGTGCGCCGTATTACGATCCCGAGTACGCACCCCATTCAAGGCCATGAATATGAAGGACTTGCGCGTCGCCTTGTACTGGGCAACGAGCAGCGAGTGCAGCTCTTTGTCGTCCATGTACAGCATGCACTGCGACATCTCGGGCGTGAGGAAGAGAAAGTCATCGTTGGCCTTGTACTTGATGTCCTCCATGTAGGCGAAATAGAAGTTCACAATCGCCTCGTTGATCCAGTGCGGACCATGAAGCAGCTGCACATCGCTCATGCGCAGCGAGTTGCGGCTCAGTGCTGCCAATATCGGATCAGCGCGAGATGCGCGCGGCTTCCTCATGTTCGCATTGACGTTCAGGCTGCTGTTGCTGTTGCTCGAGCACGCGTTCTTGTCGCTTCCTTCGATATAGTTGTCGCCGTCATCATCGCTGATATTGTTGTTCTTCTCGTTGCTGCTGCTTTTAATGTTGTTTTCGTCTTTCTCGTTTTCCTTCTCGTTCTTGTTGTCGTTCTCGTTGTCGTTGTCGTTACACTTCATTCCACCATCACCCATGGCTTGCTTATCCATCTGGCTGTGGCCAGGCTTCTTCTTGCCATTGCACTCCGAAGCTGGCAACGACCTCTCCTTGCTCACAGAGACAGCAACTGGCACGCCAACTGGGGCAATGGTGGCATTCTTAGCTTGTTGCATGCGACGCTCGGCGCGCTTCTTTTGTCGTACTTTTCGTGGCATCTTTATGCTTGTTCGCTTTGTGTTGCTCCTTTTCCGATGATCGCTAAATGGCTTTAAATTTTGGGACTACAATTAATTTGACAGCAGCTCGGTAAATGCACGCGATGCCAAACTTACACAAAATTATACAGTATTTTTTGTTATGTTGAATGAAAGCGAAAAAATACAATACGAATTTCAAATTACAAATGAATCCCAAGCCGACTTGCGACACACAAATTCATTGGCAATGCGACGTTAGAAACTTAAATGTACGCACAACGTTGCCACATCGTCGAAGATGCTAATCTTTTGGCGGTGACAGCTTATCGATGAGCCTGTGTTAACTTTTTGTCGATTAATTCAAATGGGTTATTAAAACATATCATTAGTGTATCTATTTTCATAATATATCTAGCGTTTTTTAAATTGTCAAATGAAGAAGAAATTGTAAAATAGCGGCTAGCGGCTTTTAGTATTTTAACTCCGGCAACTTAATATATTTTTTTTTAAGTTTGCCATGCCTACCTTTAAACTTTGTTTAATTTTTCTCTCATTGAAGTGCCAAAAAAACATCGATAGTGGCCTATCGACAGCATTTATTTTTATAATTTATAATTATTAAATATAATAATAGATACCAAACTTTAAAACAATAAAAATGAAATAGTCCCAGACAACGGAGATTTTAACATTTGTGATTTTATTATACATTTATTTCAATTTTATATTATAATAATTATATTATATTAATATTATAATAATAAAATAAAAGTTATCTGATATAAATAAAAAATATTGTTCATCTCTAGTTGATGACATAAAATTAACTTTCGACCATCTCTAATTGTCATCTTCCTTTTTTAATTTTCGAACGCCAACGTGACATTAAAATTAAACTATATTTATCAATAATAACGGGTAAACGTGACATTATTCGCCTTTGGAATCAGGTTGTGGACCAAACGGGCATCGACAAATACACGGACAGACAGTGGCAGGAAATTTACGAAGAATTCCTGACTTCCATGTGCGATTACAATGAACCCTATATAAGTGTTCAAAGTGTGAGTCTCTAAATTGTAATTGTGTAAATAAACGATAAAAATTGAAATATTTCTGCAGGTGGAAAAGTTAGTGGATGAGCTTGAGGAGAATATGGAAATGGATAGGAATGAATCAGATATTGCTGCTTCAATTGTTGACTCTATGAGTCCATTGACAGCACTTACTACGACTGCTGTCAGTCCAGAAGCTACAGCTCATCCTGCAACTAATGCTGTAGAAACCAACATATCACTTAATGACTTGCGCAGCTTTCGTATTCCCAAGAAAACGAATAATCCAAAGTTGCAGCTTGAGACGCTGCAGGAACCATATAAACAGGCGTTGGTGAATGGAGAGCAGCAACAACGAGAGTCCGAGGAAGCGAGGCAACAGCCTGCTAACAACATCGGGCACAAGCAGCAACATCGAGTCGTTAATGGCAGACAGCAACAAAAAGAGTCTTTAGTAAATGACAATCGCCAGCTGCCCAGATGCAATGCTCAGAAAGAACCGTTCTTCAATGGCAATCCACACCAGCCCACGATAGCTAATTTGCAGCGGCAAAAGCCTCTGAAGCCAGAAACACAGATATGCAGGCCGATACGAGCAGCAGTTCCGGATGCAGTTCCCATCTTTGCACCACCTTATCAAAGGTCAGAGCAGCCAGCAGCGTCAAGCAGCGTGTCCAGCACTTTTACCATCTACAGGGGCATTGGACGCAACAGCGCCGCGTTTGACATCAAATGCTGGAATTATTTGGATGGTTCCTGCGCCAATCCCAACTGCAATCATCAACTCAGCGAGATTGGTGATGTCAGGCGTCGTCTGAACTCCATGACCAATAAACAACTTATTGACTGCTATAACTTCATATTGCGCCATAGGCTTCTATTTCAAAAGTATTTCGCTTTGTTTGCCACAATCTTTGGCAGTCGTCAGATGCCCAACTATATGCTCAGGATGATTAACGATTGTTGTTTGTATATGGAGTTGTGTGCACCATTTATAGTCGATATCTACGAAACGCTGTTACGCTTTCATATGTCACCACAGGTGACTGTCGCTCACCTAATGAAATATCTGTGGCAACCAAATGCATTGCTGCAATATCCGCTGTTAATCAACGAGTTGCTCAAAATATTGGCCATTGAATATTGGCACAATTATATGCCGCAATTGGAGGAACTCTTTGATACCCGTGCATTTCCTATTCCTCTGGAGTTCGGCAGGCGAATTGCCGAGTTTGCTGTGACCCAGAAAAATGAAATGCTCAAGAATAATGTATGTCAGCTGGTTCTTTTTACTCCTATAATAGGCTCGTACTCGACTGTGACAACGGTTGCTCAAATCTTATACGACGATTGCGCAGATCAGCCAAATGCGCAACTGCAATTGCTGCTGCTTGCAATCCAGCGGTTTCAGTCATCTCATCAATAGCAGCAACAAATTCATTCGCAACAGCATCAATATCCCCAACAACAATAACAGCAACATTATTCGCCGTATTCCATTGAGCATCAACGTTTTCGTGATAATCAGCAGCAACATCAATATTTTCGAGATCGGCAACAGCGACCGCAACATTCTCGTGATCAGCAGCAGCAACACTTTAAGCGTCACCAAGAGCTTCGGCCACGCACCAAGAGCTGGGTGGACAAACCCTAAAATAAGCCTCTATAATAAGTTCAAGCAGCAGTTACGATGTTTCGTTTTAAAGCTACCTGTTTTCATCAATTTAATCACACACAAATAAAACGATATATTTCTTTCCAGAACATTTTTGTTGTACATTTATTTAAATTACTTATATGATTACTAATTAATTGCGCTTTTTGCCACGATTCCAATTCTTTTTGGCACCGCAAGCGCCCCCCATGTTCTTATAGTTGTTATTCCCACCCTTGCCCATGGGTTTCATGCGCTTGCGCGCACCCGTAAACTGTTCCGAATCATCGTGGTCCCCTCCAGCAGCCGAACGCTTAGTGCCACCGCCTTTGCCACCCTTGTAGCCCTTGCTATCCTCCAGATCCTTGAGCTCCAGTTTCGCTGTACGTTGTGCTTCCGCCACACGCTCCTGCAGAGCCATCACCTCATCCTCCTCGCATTTGTACAGAGGCAACTGTTTGCCCAGCAAATGTTCGATACGCTGATACAATTCAATGTCATACTGTCTGACCATAGTGATGGCTTGCCCGGAACGTCCGGCACGCACTGTGCGTCCCACAAGATGTATGTAATCCTTACTGTGCGTGGGTATATCAAAGTTAACCACCACATCCACATCGGTGGATATCAAAATCGAACGATTTTTCGCCTTAAATTTGTTGAGCTCTGCCAAGCGTTTGTTCTGCGACATCTGTCCATGGAGGGATGAGGAACCGATTGTGGAAAATGCGCTTGTTGTTGTTTTAGTTTCTACCACATTTTTGCAGTAGTTGTCGTTGTTGTTGTCCCTGTGTTTTTGAGAGACGGAGGGAACGACGTAGATGGGCTCAGTCTAAGCGATGAGCTTACCCAGCGATGCGACGAGCTTGATTAGCTGATTACGCTTGGCCTTGACGACATCCTGGGGCAGCGGCTGGACCCCATCGAGGCTGTCATAGCGATTCACATAGTCGGTCAGCTGATCGACCATGCAAATGACATGAATGCCGCAATCGTAGTCGTTAGTCTGCTGCAAACAGCGCTGGCAGCGGAAGCGCGCTTGTTGCATCTCCAGCACATCCCTGATGTTGTTGGACAGCTCCAGCGACTCACTTGAATTGTTGCCTCCATACGAGTCAAAGTGATAGAAGGCCTTGTCGGGTCGCGAGGCAACCAAGAGCGTAAAGTGCGCCGTATTACGATCCCGAGTACGCACCCCATTCAAGGCCATGAATATGAAGGACTTGCGCGTCGCCTTGTACTGGGCAACGAGCAGCGAGTGCAGCTCTTTGTCGTCCATGTACAGCATGCACTGCGACATCTCGGGCGTGAGGAAGAGAAAGTCATCGTTGGCCTTGTACTTGATGTCCTCCATGTAGGCGAAATAGAAGTTCACAATCGCCTCGTTGATCCAGTGCGGACCATGAAGCAGCTGCACATCGCTCATGCGCAGCGAGTTGCGGCTCAGTGCTGCCAATATCGGATCAGCGCGAGATGCGCGCGGCTTCCTCATGTTCGCATTGACGTTCAGGCTGCTGTTGCTGTTGCTCGAGCACGCGTTCTTGTCGCTTCCTTCGATATAGTTGTCGCCGTCATCATCGCTGATATTGTTGTTCTTCTCGTTGCTGCTGCTTTTAATGTTGTTTTCGTCTTTCTCGTTTTCCTTCTCGTTCTTGTTGTCGTTCTCGTTGTCGTTGTCGTTACACTTCATTCCACCATCACCCATGGCTTGCTTATCCATCTGGCTGTGGCCAGGCTTCTTCTTGCCATTGCACTCCGAAGCTGGCAACGACCTCTCCTTGCTCACAGAGACAGCAACTGGCACGCCAACTGGGGCAATGGTGGCATTCTTAGCTTGTTGCATGCGACGCTCGGCGCGCTTCTTTTGTCGTACTTTTCGTGGCATCTTTATGCTTGTTCGCTTTGTGTTGCTCCTTTTCCGATGATCGCTAAATGGCTTTAAATTTTGGGACTACAATTAATTTGACAGCAGCTCGGTAAATGCACGCGATGCCAAACTTACACAAAATTATACAGTATTTTTTGTTATGTTGAATGAAAGCGAAAAAATACAATACGAATTTCAAATTACAAATGAATCCCAAGCCGACTTGCGACACACAAATTCATTGGCAATGCGACGTTAGAAACTTAAATGTACGCACAACGTTGCCACATCGTCGAAGATGCTAAACTTTTGGCGGTGACAGCTTATCGATGAGCCTGTGTTAACTTTTTGTCGATTAATTCAAATGGGTTATTAAAACATATCATTAGTGTATCTATTTTCATAATATATCTAGCGTTTTTTAAATTGTCAAATGAAGAAGAAATTGTAAAATAGCGGCTAGCGGCTTTTAGTATTTTAACTCCGGCAACTTAATATATTTTTTTTTAAGTTTGCCATGCCTACCTTTAAACTTTGTTTAATTTTTCTCTCATTGAAGTGCCAAAAAAACATCGATAGTGGCCTATCGACAGCATTTATTTTTATAATTTATAATTATTAAATATAATAATAGATACCAAACTTTAAAACAATAAAAATGAAATAGTCCCAGACAACGGAGATTTTAACATTTGTGATTTTATTATACATTTATTTCAATTTTATATTATAATAATTATATTATATTAATATTATAATAATAAAATAAAAGTTATCTGATATAAATAAAAAATATTGTTCATCTCTAGTTGATGACATAAAATTAACTTTCGACCATCTCTAATTGTCATCTTCCTTTTTTAATTTTCGAACGCCAACGTGACATTAAAATTAAACTATATTTATCAATAATAACGGGTAAACGTGACATTATTCGCCTTTGGAATCAGGTTGTGGACCAAACGGGCATCGACAAATACACGGACAGACAGTGGCAGGAAATTTACGAAGAATTCCTGACTTCCATGTGCGATTACAATGAACCCTATATAAGTGTTCAAAGTGTGAGTCTCTAAATTGTAATTGTGTAAATAAACGATAAAAATTGAAATATTTCTGCAGGTGGAAAAGTTAGTGGATGAGCTTGAGGAGAATATGGAAATGGATAGGAATGAATCAGATATTGCTGCTTCAATTGTTGACTCTATGAGTCCATTGACAGCACTTACTACGACTGCTGTCAGTCCAGAAGCTACAGCTCATCCTGCAACTAATGCTGTAGAAACCAACATATCACTTAATGACTTGCGCAGCTTTCGTATTCCCAAGAAAACGAATAATCCAAAGTTGCAGCTTGAGACGCTGCAGGAACCATATAAACAGGCGTTGGTGAATGGAGAGCAGCAACAACGAGAGTCCGAGGAAGCGAGGCAACAGCCTGCTAACAACATCGGGCACAAGCAGCAACATCGAGTCGTTAATGGCAGACAGCAACAAAAAGAGTCTTTAGTAAATGACAATCGCCAGCTGCCCAGATGCAATGCTCAGAAAGAACCGTTCTTCAATGGCAATCCACACCAGCCCACGATAGCTAATTTGCAGCGGCAAAAGCCTCTGAAGCCAGAAACACAGATATGCAGGCCGATACGAGCAGCAGTTCCGGATGCAGTTCCCATCTTTGCACCACCTTATCAAAGGTCAGAGCAGCCAGCAGCGTCAAGCAGCGTGTCCAGCACTTTTACCATCTACAGGGGCATTGGACGCAACAGCGCCGCGTTTGACATCAAATGCTGGAATTATTTGGATGGTTCCTGCGCCAATCCCAACTGCAATCATCAACTCAGCGAGATTGGTGATGTCAGGCGTCGTCTGAACTCCATGACCAATAAACAACTTATTGACTGCTATAACTTCATATTGCGCCATAGGCTTCTATTTCAAAAGTATTTCGCTTTGTTTGCCACAATCTTTGGCAGTCGTCAGATGCCCAACTATATGCTCAGGATGATTAACGATTGTTGTTTGTATATGGAGTTGTGTGCACCATTTATAGTCGATATCTACGAAACGCTGTTACGCTTTCATATGTCACCACAGGTGACTGTCGCTCACCTAATGAAATATCTGTGGCAACCAAATGCATTGCTGCAATATCCGCTGTTAATCAACGAGTTGCTCAAAATATTGGCCATTGAATATTGGCACAATTATATGCCGCAATTGGAGGAACTCTTTGATACCCGTGCATTTCCTATTCCTCTGGAGTTCGGCAGGCGAATTGCCGAGTTTGCTGTGACCCAGAAAAATGAAATGCTCAAGAATAATGTATGTCAGCTGGTTCTTTTTATTCCTATAATAGGCTCGTACTCGACTGTGACAACGGTTGCTCAAATCTTATACGACGATTGCGCAGATCAGCCAAATGCGCAACTGCAATTGCTGCTGCTTGCAATCCAGCGGTTTCAGTCATCTCATCAATAGCAGCAACAAATTCATTCGCAACAGCATCAATATCCCCAACAACAATAACAGCAACATTATTCGCCGTATTCCATTGAGCATCAACGTTTTCGTGATAATCAGCAGCAACATCAATATTTTCGAGATCGGCAACAGCGACCGCAACATTCTCGTGATCAGCAGCAGCAACACTTTAAGCGTCACCAAGAGCTTCGGCCACGCACCAAGAGCTGGGTGGACAAACCCTAAAATAAGCCTCTATAATAAGTTCAAGCAGCAGTTACGATGTTTCGTTTTAAAGCTACCTGTTTTCATCAATTTAATCACACACAAATAAAACGATATATTTCTTTCCAGAACATTTTTGTTGTACATTTATTTAAATTACTTATATGATTACTAATTAATTGCGCTTTTTGCCACGATTCCAATTCTTTTTGGCACCGCAAGCGCCCCCCATGTTCTTATAGTTGTTATTCCCACCCTTGCCCATGGGTTTCATGCGCTTGCGCGCACCCGTAAACTGTTCCGAATCATCGTGGTCCCCTCCAGCAGCCGAACGCTTAGTGCCACCGCCTTTGCCACCCTTGTAGCCCTTGCTATCCTCCAGATCCTTGAGCTCCAGTTTCGCTGTACGTTGTGCTTCCGCCACACGCTCCTGCAGAGCCATCACCTCATCCTCCTCGCATTTGTACAGAGGCAACTGTTTGCCCAGCAAATGTTCGATACGCTGATACAATTCAATGTCATACTGTCTGACCATAGTGATGGCTTGCCCGGAACGTCCGGCACGCGCTGTGCGTCCCACAAGATGTATGTAATCCTTACTGTGCGTGGGTATATCAAAGTTAACCACCACATCCACATCGGTGGATATCAAAATCGAACGATTTTTCGCCTTAAATTTGTTGAGCGCTGCCAAGCGTTTGTTCTGCGACATCTGTCCATGCAACGGAATCGCAGCTAAGCCCAGAGCTCGCAACATCAAGGCAGTCTTCACAGTGTTGTTGCAAGTGCTGCAGAAGATCATGAAACTGTTGCCAGCCAGCTCGTTGAGGATGTGCACCAGATAGACGTCTTTGTATTTTACAGGTATAAATAGATAATACTGCTGTAGCTGATCGACAGTTTGATATTTGTTGGAGACTTCCACTTTGACAGGATCTTTGAGTGAGGCACGTTGTAATTTCTTCACCTTTTTCGTCATCGTGGCACTGAACAGAAACGTTCGTCGTTCACGTGGCAATACTTTGAGAATCTTATCCAACTCCACCTCAAAGTCCATGTTGAGGATGCGATCAGCTTCGTCCATAACCAGATATTTAATGGCCTTCAGATTGAAGCCATTAAGATTCTCCAGATGATCCACAAGACGACCGGGTGTGGCAATGATTATATGTGGTTTCTTGGCCAGCTGCAGTCCTTGGGCTACCATGTCCATGCCGCCAACAATGACGCAACACTTAATGCCAATGCTGCTGCCTTAAAGTCAAAGAACAAAAACGTGCACTTTAACAACATGTTTACATTCGAAAGAAGGTAGGGAACTCAGAGGTAGTGACGAATAAAGAAATAATACATTTCATATTTACGTTTTACAAACATAAAATCAAAAAGATTTTAACATCATTGTGTTGGATTATTCCTAGTACTAAATATAATATAATTGAAACTCACCCAACGCCTCAAATTGTTCACCAATTTGGAATGCGAGTTCACGTGTTGGCGTTAAGACCAATGCGAAATAACGTTGCGGATTCTCTAGTAATGCATGCAAAATAGGCAGCGCAAAGGCGCCGGTTTTACCCGATCCTGTTTCTACCAAACCAATTACATCCTTGCCCCCCTGTATGGCAATTGGTATCGCTTCCTTTTGAATTTTTGAAGGCGCCTTCCACTTTAGCTCATCACAAGCCTTGCACAGTGATTCATTGAGACCCTAAGCGCATTAAAAACTTTGCGGTTAGCATTTGCAGTTTGCTTGGTATTAACTTAAGTAACTTACAAGATCTTTCCACGTTAGCGCTTTGTCGCCATTTTCAATTTTATCCTCATCGGCCGCGGACGCATCGTCATCAGACTCATTTTCAGTTTCCTTATCGTCGCCGTCGTCTTCCTCATCCTCTTCCCCGGCATCTGTGTTTTTTTGCTCTTGGTCAGCACTGAGTTCTTCATCGCTTGTTTGCAATTGCGCTTGCTCGTCTTCTGAAGTTTCCGACATTTTGTTACATATTCTTAACACATTTATGTACGTCAAGCGAATATTACCACCAGTTGCCACACGTGTTCGGAGAGAGAAGAACGTGCTTGTTGGTGTGTGACAGACATCGTCAAGGGTGGCAAATTTCGACACTCAACTCACACCCATACATTTTTGAGTGCCGGTGCTACTTAGCACTCGCAAACCGAGTGAGAGATACACACTTACTCAAAATTATGCGAGTGCTGCGAGTATGAGTCATTGTCATACTCAGGCCTTTCTTGCACTTGCCTATTCGGCACCCGATCACTTTAGGCACTCGGCTTGTACACACTTGTGTCTTGCCGGTGGTTGTTCTTCGTGCAACCGATCATTTTAGACAAAATGGCTTGAGTCTTATGAGTATCTGTTCAAATTCTGAAAAACACCCAAGTGTCTTGCTCAGACACCCAAGTGTTTTGCTCAGACACTTGAGTGTTTGATCAGACACTCGGGTGTCTGAGCAAATACTCGGGTGTTTTTCCCCCACCCCTATTGATGCTTGTGTGTCGCGGCTCGCGGGTATATTTTATGACTTTTGACTTCTTTGAATGATTTTTGGGTGTTTTTTTACTTTGACAAATGGTCAAATAAAATATCAGGTGGTTTTTCCTGAAATTTATGGAAATTGCACAAATTTGTAAAATACCCTTTTGTTTATATAGGCATTTACAATAGTGTTATAAACTGGTAATAAAATTTTTGATTTTCCGGTTATTGATGAATATATAAAACGGATTTTCCAAAATATATTTCCTTATCAATATATAAAAATTCTTAATTAAATTATTATTTAATCTTTAAATTAAATTAAATTTTTATTAATTATATATGACATCAATAAATACACTACACAAAGCCAAAAAATAGTTTTCGAATTTAAATTTTCAAGAAATAAAATGAGTGCAAGAACAGCGCTCCAGCAATGACAAGAACAATACAAAAAGCCGACGGCATTTCTTGCACCTCAATATACATACATACAAACATACATATGTATGTACATACATACAATCGAGCCGGTCCACTCATATTTTTTTACCAAGTGTATCGGATACACTTACCCATAACCACCGGCACCGGCTTTACCCGAGTGCATAGAATCACCGATCGCAAATTGCCGAGTATGCCTCAGCACTTGCACAATAAGTGTCGGGCCTTTCTTGATACTCACAGTGTGAGTCTCACACTCATGAGTTTCGATACACTTATTGCTCATGAGTATAAGCCTTTCGATACACTTATTGCTCATGAGTATAAGCCTCATGAGTGTGTGTATTTTTGGCTACTCACACTTATGAGTGCAAGTATACCGAAAAGGCACATGAGTAACCGGTGCACCGGTTGAGTGTGTATACCCGTGCCTTTCTCTGGTAGAGACAGACATGCTAAGTTGCTATATTGTCTTTGGGTCGGATATGCCACATTTTGTCTGTTACATACATATACATAACTTGCAGGCACAAAATTAATTAATCTTTTGTATGTCAAATTTCGTGCGTGGATTGAGCTCACATAAGGATATTTTCATCCTGCATTGTTTATTTATGCTTTTGTCTTTTGTGAAATAAAGATTTAAAACTTTCTTTAAAAAAATCAATTGAACGGCAATCAGTTGTTTCTCATAAAAAAGGGAATGCCACCTTTTTAATGTATTTCATTCCGGCTATTCTAACAATTTTTTTTATAAAATTTTAACACATAAGTAATTAAATTAAATAAATTAATTTTTAAAAAACATATTTTACCCAACTTCAACAAATTTATCGCCATCCGTTTGATTATACAAGTATTTTTAACTTTTAACTTTTAATTCAATCAAAAGTATGGCAGCTTAGGCGATAACTCATAGTGTCGGACTTATCGGTCGCTCACCAAAACGAAAATTGTTGTTGCCGACGGCAAAATTTGATATCCAAATTTGAGGTGGGGTCAGAAATTAGTCGTTTTAAAAATAATTACAAGCCTAATTGATCTTCTGGCGGTCTTAAAAGAACGACAATAAACTAATGAGTCAACTATTTTTTTCCTTTTGCAAATAAGATCCGATTTAATATAGAAAAAGGCATTTACTTTTCATTTCTACAAGACAAATTGTCTCGTTTTGGAATTCGAAAAAATCTTGTGAAAGTGAAAACGTGAGCACCAATTTGTATACCCGCTACCCAAAGGGTAGAAGGGTATTATAACTTTGTGCCGGCAGGAAATGTATGTAACAGGTAGAAGAAGGCATCGCCGACCCTATAAAGTATATATATTCTTGATCAGCGTAAACAGCCGAGACGATCTAGCCATGTCCGTCTGTCCGTCTGTGTGTCTGTGTGTCTGTCCGTCCGTCCGTATGAACACCTAGATCTCAGAGACTATAAGAGATAGAGCTATAATTTTTTTTCGACAACATTTGTTATGTTTGCACGCAGATCAAGTTTGTTTCAAATTTTTGCCACGCCCCTTCCGCCCCCGCTAATAAAAAAAATCGAATAACAAGCTTAATTTTAAAGCTAAAGTTACCAATTTTGGTATATACAATAATTACTATAGTAGTTATGTTTCCTACAAATTTGGTTGCAATCAGGTACAAATTGTTAAAGTTATTAAAGAAATACTTTTGTATGGGCAAAAACGCTTACTTACTGGGGGTCTTAGTTACTTTGTCTGACAATCTGGTATATTGTGCCGTCTATGGTATATTTTGAATGCGGTACTATATCGATATACCACATATACCTTTTGGTATATTTTTTTAGTATTTTTGTAGTATATTTGGTATATTTTGAGAAATATACCGCAAAATATATTGCTTTCATTCAAAATGGGTAGCGGGTTCAAAACGAAAACGAAAACCGAAAGTGAAAACCGGAGCATGCCTGATAAAATTGTTTCCTTAAAGTTGTGAACAAATCACATTGGCAACTCTAAGTACAACTGCCAGACAGAAAGCGCTCAACTGCTTGATCAGCGTGTGGTGGAATCGAACATGTTGCTGCCGAGCGTTGAACTTATGTGCAGTGTTGCCATTTTAGCTAATTTATTGCTAGATCTAGCTATTTTGAAACTGCAAAAGCTATAAGATTTTGTGAAATGCTATTAGCTAGAAATCTACCATTTTTTTTCAAAGCTTCGGCTACTTTTGGCACTTTTTAAAAAGATCCGATAGTGAAGCAGTGCTGCCAGTTTAGCAATTTAGTTGCTTTAGTTAATTTGCAACTTTTAAACTTAAAAATGCTATTAGCTACAAATTTAGCAACTTTTTATTTCTCTTTTGGCAATTTTAGCTATTTTACTTAAATCCTTATTATTATGTATTCCTTTTGTCATACACTGCAAAAATTGCGATTAACAGTTTGCAATGAAATCGGGGCTTGTATTTAACCAAGTGGTTCGATTATATGAGCTACTTGAGTTCACTGACTTGAAAAGTTACCTGCATTTCAAGTGTTATATTTGCCCTCTAAGTGTTAACAAAATCATAAAAATACGAAATCCTGTTTTTTTATTTTTAATTTCAAGATTTTATTCTTAAATGAATTAAAAATGTACAAACTTGATAAAGAATGTCATTTAAAATATTTAGCAATTTTGTTGGCTATTTTTTGTATAATTTTAGCAATTTTTAGCAATTTTTTTCTGAAATCCAGCAATTTTTGCTCCAGAGATTCTGGCAACACTGCTTATGTGCTGCACTATCGACAAGCTGATCAAACACGTTTTATGCAAGTTCGATGCTGAACAATGTAAAGGATACTTAACTGGATCAAACATGTTGCACTGGAGTGGAAAGTTTGACGCACGTTGAATGGAAGATGCGAAGCCGCAGCTTTTGTGTTGCATTTCTGAACGATTTTTATTAAGTTTAATTTTACATTAGGAACTATGTAAATGGATTGACAAGCATGGAAAATGTACAAGATTTCCTACTCGTATTGTTTTATATCTTATTAAATGCCAATTCTAATCATTCAAGCTTGTCAAATCTTCAGACTGAGAGTTTTAAGGTTTTAAGGAGAAAATAAAAAATAAAGTGTTATTTAAATGCAAAGCAAATAAATTACTTCGTAGTCCACAAACGTTTCCAATTGAAAACCATATTGGTGCGTACATTGATAACAATACCCAGTCGAAAAATGAAACCTTACAATGGACGGCAACGGAATGTCAGAGAAATGTCCCATTCGTACATTAAAGAAGAGAAACGAGAGGGTGCAAGGCAGCACATGCAACGTTGCCCACTGGTCAAACACAATTGGGACCGCAATAGCATTTTTGTTGCTGGAATCTGCTGTTCGGCACTGGAAAATTGCACAGCAAACAACAGCAGAAGCAGCATTGCATAGCAGAGCAGAGCATGAGGAGCATTTTCTCTCTCACTTGGAATAAGTTTGCATGCAAAATAGGCGCCAAAGCTTAAGGAAAGCACAATGCAGCACTGCGGTTGGCAAGATTGCTTTGCGGCAACGACACGCATCAAATACAAGCCTCGAAATCCCAAAAGCAACTGCCATTTAAAATGCAATTATAACCGAAAAATAGCATGGAATCAAGTGCATAGAAAGGAGCTGGAAGTTGAGTCTTGGACTGATTTGTTGAGAAAAACTTAAAAATACGTTCTAGACATCATTCTATATACATACTATATGTACTACATGTATTTTTGTTATCTCTGCTAACCTAAGCCAAGACTAACCAATAACTTACAGTCACGAACAACTCTCCTGAGGGAGAAAACAACTCTAACCAAAATTGCATTCGTACATACATAAGTATGTGCATTTATGTGAGTGTGTGAGAATGTCTGCATGCATGTATGTATGTATGTGCAAGCCATGTATGCTTGTTACAATGACTGACAACTAATCGTCAGTTGCAAGCTCTTTAGTTGGCAGTCTCATTGATGTCACCGCATCGAATGCAAATCTAATCATAGGTAATTCCAAAGACAAAGCACACTTTAGTTGAAAATAGTTACCGATAAAATAACGCTTGTTATTCGATTTTTTCCGATTTGCGGTTGCGGAAGTGGGCATGGCAAATAAATGGAAGAAACTTAATCTGCGTGCAAGCATAATAACTTATTAACTTATTATTAATAAGTGCTGACAAAAAGATTATATGTCTCTCTCTCTCTCTTATAGTCTCTGAGATCTAGGTGTTCATACGTACCACGAACATGGCTATATCGTTTCGTCTGTTGACTATGATCAAGAATATATATATATGTATATATTTCATGGGGTCGGAGATGACTCTTTTTACCTGTTACATAGATTTCCTACAGGCACAAAATTATAATACGCTTCTACCATATGAGTAGACGGATATGAAAATACCCTACAGAACTGGGGGTGCCGATTGGCCATGGGTAAGTGCTTACCTCGCCGATTACTACATGGGTACTTACTAAAGTGACCCTATTGTAAACGAACGTCGAACCACCTAGTTAGTAAATATATGCGTATTAAAGCATAAGTACAAAATAACGGCAAGCATCGCTTTCGTTTTTGTTATTTTGTGGAAAGGGCATACACAAGATTAAAAACAAAACTTCTATTACGCTTTACATCGCTATTTGTTTACGCGTCTTTGTTTTATTTTGTGCTACTCTTTTGTTCAAACGCAGCTGTGTTTACTGGCTGACGAAAAATAATACATATACGTATTATATGTTTAATGTGTAAAATATAAAATAAACAGATAATAAAAGTACGACGACAAGCAGTTAGCATAATGTATAGTTCTACAGTGGAAAACGACAATGTGCCTAACAAAGAGGAAGTGGAAATTATGACAGAAAATCGACGTTATGGAAATAATGACAGGGGATTGCGAAGAAGATAATTTATTTGGTGTTATGATCGGTGAGTGTTTTAAAAGATATTTATTTAATAATCATTATCCACTTCAATCTATTAAAACTTTTTGAATCCTTTTTATTTCCAGGTTCAATAACTGAGGACCAGTCGAGAAAGGCTAAAAAACGATATTTTAAAAACTCAAGTTGCCTTAAAGTAATAAAAGTATCCGACTTATTAAAACAAAGAAAAATTAAAATTAAATAAAAACTGTAATTGTAATTTTAAATTTTTTTAATTTATAATGGCCGACCCTTCCATGGGGTCCGATGTAAGTACTTACTTCACCGACCCTTCCATGGGGTCCCATGTAAGTACTTACTTTACCGCCCGTTCCATGGGGTCTAATATAAGTTCATTCTTTAAAGACCCTAATATGGTGCACTATTTCACTAGTTCGTGGATACTCGAGGTGGTGGCGATTGACCCAATTTGCGGACATTTCATACAAAAACGGAAATTAAAAAACGCATTGCTAGGTGCCACTTGTTAAGTAGTGGTGGTCTGCTGGTAAGTGCTTATTTCACCAGCAACGAACTATCGCTCAGAACTGCGGGGTAGCTTTAAGTGCGCTGCTTTCATTAAAGATCAATTTTATTTTAAAAGTAATGCTCTCTTAGTGAATGTGTTTTATGAGTTATGTAAATTGGAAAATAGAAAGAAAAAGAAACAAAACATCAAAATTGTTCACCTTTAACAATTTGTGTAATTTTAAAACAGCTTTAAAATTGATATTAATATAAATAAATTGTATATTCATTTTAATATACATATATTCCTCAAAACTAAATATATATGTATATATAAATATATATACATATATTTGATATGCAGTGTAAGCGGTTTTTTAAGTAATTATACCCGCTACCCATAGGATAGAAGGGTATTATAACTTTGTGCCGGCAGGAAATGTATGTAACAGGTAGAAAGAGGCATCTAAGACCCTATAAAGTATATATATTCTTGATCAGCATCAACAGCCGAGATGATCTTGCCATGTCCGTCTGTCTGTCTGTCCGTATTAACACCTAGATCTCAGAGACTATAAGAGATTTGTACGCAGATCAAGTTTGTTTCAAATTTTTGCCACGCCCACTCCACCTCTTGCAAATCAATAATAACAAGAGTAATATTAAAGCTAGACGTGCGAATTTTAGTATATACAATAATAACAATGTTGTTTGTGATTCCTGAAAATTTGGTTGCGATCAGATAACAATTGTTTAAGTTATTAAATAAATATTTTGTATGAGCAAAAACGCCTGCTATGTATGTATTGTATGTATGCGTATACATATGTATATACATGCTCGTTTATATTAGTATCTGTATGCATAGAACGTTCATAAGCAATTCGATAGCTCAGGTGGTAGAGTGCAAGCCGAGCATGTTGTGGTGCCCGGGTTCGAGCCCGCTCGAGGTACAAACTTTTTTTTTGTTTTTAACCGCCCGGTCGGTGGTGCTCGAGTTTAAATCCCGATGCATATTTATTTTTAATATTTTGAGATTATTACCGTAATATTTTGCTTTTATTCAAAATGGGTAGCGGGTATTTCACAGTCGAGCACACTCGACTGTAGCTTTCTTACTTGTTTTTTTTGAAGAGGTGCTATTTATACCCACTACCCATACGATCTAGCCATGTCCGTCTGCCTGTCTGTCCGTATGAAACACTATAAAAGATAGAGCTCTAACCATTGTTATGTTTGCACGCAGATCAAGTTTGTATCAAAATTTTGACACGCCCACTTCCGCCCTCGAAAATCCAAAAATAATAATAAATAATTTTCAAGCTACAGCTGCGAATTTTGGAATTTACAATAATAACTATAGTATTTATGAGTTCTGATTTGATTGCGATCAGATAAAAATTGTCGAAGTTATTAAAGAAATACTTTTGTATGGCCAAAAACGCCTACTTACTAGGGGTCTGAGTTGCTTTGGCCGACAATCTGGTATATTGTGCCGTCTATGGTATATTTTTAACGTGGTACTATATCGATATAAGAAATATACCGTTTGGTATATTTTTAGTATTTTTGTAGTATTTTTGGAGTATGTTGAGAATACCGCAAAATATATTGCTTTTATTTAAAATGGGATACCCGTTTTCACAGTCGAGCACACTCGAATGTAGCTTTCTTACTTGTTTTATTTTGTGTTTTGTTTTTGTTGGAAAAACACAAAAATTACTTTGCTTTCGTTTACAATTACTATTGGATTGGTTTGCTGTTAAATTGTAAGTAAGATATCTTAAATGATCACGTTTCATCGAGTAGAGGCGCACTTTAAGAATTACGACCAATAATCGTTTAGAATCCCCAAGGACACGAAGGGATTAAATCATTTGTGTGGTACATACACTGATGTGTGTACATGTGAAACGTGTCTGGGCTTTTGCGATGATGTAAAAACGGCTGGAATATTGTGTATAGTCAAATTAGAATATGCCCAATAGCCATCAGCAAACAACATCATCAAGCAACGGCAACAGCAAGGACGACGACGATGGCAAAGCCAACGACTGCGACAGCGACAGCAGCAACATGAACCTGCTCTCAACTCAACAAAATGTTTGTTGTGTTTTTTATTAACTCACGCGATATTTTTTATATGTGCCACATTAAAATATGCAGATATTCTGTGCAGTAAAAAACAAGTAAGAAAGTTACAGTCGAGTGTGCTCGACTGTGAGATACCCGCTACCCATTTTTAATAAAGGCAAAATATTGCGGTATCATTTTCAAAATATACCGAAAATACTAAAAAAAATACTAAAAATATACCAAATGGTATGTTTGGTATATCGATATAGTACACCATTCAAAATATACCATAAACGGCACAATGTGCCAGATTATCGGCCAAAGCAACTAAGAGCCCTAGTAAGTAGGCGTTTTTGCCCATACAAAAGCATTTCTTTAATAACTTCCACAATTTTTATCTGATCGCAACCAAATTTTCAGGAATCATAACTACTACAGTAATTATTGTATATACCAAAATTTGTAGCTCTAGCTTTAAAATGACACTTGTTATTCAATTTTTTTGATTTGCGGGGGCGGAAGTAGGCGTGGCAATAATTTGAAACAAACTTGATCTGCGTGCAAATATAACAAATGCTGTCGAAAAAAAATATAACTCTATCTCTTATAGTCTCTGAGATCTAGGTGTTCATACCGACGGACGGACGGACGGACGGACAAACACACAGACGGACAGACGGACATGGCTATATCGTCTCGGCTGTTGACGCTGATCAAGAATATATATATTTTATAGGGTGGGAGATGCTTCCTTCTACCTGTTACATACATTTCCTGCCGGCACAAAGTTATAATACCCTTCTACCCTATGGGTAGCGGGTATAAAAAAGCAAAAAAGAAAAAAATTAGTGCGGGGTAACAAAACGAACCGCGTATAAAAATGACGGCGTTGGGCCGTGTAAACGTTGCGGCTTCGGCTTCTTCAGCCAGATAAGATTCTAATGAAATTCACACATACACAAACATACGCAAGTGTTCGTATGTATGCGCAGAGTTTAAAGAGAGTTTAAAGCTCATTGGGCAAAAGTGCCACCTGTCTCATTTAAAGTCATTTGCTCAACACTGGGCTGCGTACATTAGATATTTAATATCTTATGAACTTACACAATCCGGAAAAAGACTATGTATTATGCTGTAAATAGAATTTAAACCAATTATATAATTATAAGATTAAATATGGAGTCATTACTAACAAATGATAAATGCAATATAAACACCAATTACAAATTTATGTTAGAAAAGAAATACTTTTCTAATAACAAATTGAGAAGCCTAAGTGTGTGTATTCCAGTGATCAAGAAAAATGCATCTTACTTTGAGTAGCTTTAACAGAATAATTAAAAAACTTATTTTTTTTTTCAATTTCTATATTCATTTAAATACTTAATATCATCATTATAATAATAAAATTTAACCCATGGCCACCAGCACATATTAAAGACTAAAAGATCTGCTAGTGGAAATGTTAGAGTATAAACTAACTTTTTTAAAAAAGATATTCTGAAAAAGATCCAAATTATGCATTTCCAGGATTTATACATATATGGGAATTGTAGATGGCAGATCCCCTGGATGACATGTATCTTAAGGATATTGAATAATAATAATCTCGGTACTAACATTTCGAATTTGCAATCAATCTTTGCTGCCTAACAAATTGATAATGCAGACAAGTTTATAACAACTGCAATGGAAAAAACCTAGATCTAACCTAATTTTTTGGAATTTTGAAATGCGTTGATATTATTTGCAGAAGTAGTAAGGCCTTGAATCTGTCAACAACAGCTTCACTTACAGCTTCAATCCTATACCATATACATACATAGAAGCTAATTTTTCTACTCGCTACCCATAGGGTAGTAAATGTATGTAACAGGCAGAAGAAGTCATCTTCGACCCCATAAGGTATTTTCGTAAATAATCTAACATTTTATTTATATATTATTGCAAGATAGCTTGTAAAAACCTATTCATTAGAAAACAAGTAAGAAAGTTACAGTCGAGTGTGCTCGACTGTGAGATACCCGCTAACCATTTTGAATAAAAGCAAAATATTGCGGTATTTTTCAAAATATAAAAAAAATACAAAAATTCTAAAAAAAACAAGTAAGAAAGCTACAGTCGAGTGTGCTCGACTGTGAGATACCCGCTACCCATTTTAAATAAAAGCAAAATATTGCAGTATCATTTTCAAAATATACCGAATATACTGCAAAAATACTAAAAAATATACCAAATGGTATATTTGGTATATCGATATAGTTCACCATTCAAAATATACCATAGACGGCACAATGTACCAGATTGTCGGCCAAAGCAACTCAGACCCTAGTAAGTAGGCGCTTTTGCCCATACAAAAGTATTTCTTTAATAACTTCCACAATTTTTATCTGATCGCAACCAAATTTTCAGAAATCATAAATACTATAGTAGTTATTATATATACCAAAATTCGGAACTCTTGCTTTAAAATTACGCTTGTTATTCGATTTTTTTGATTTGCGGGGGCGGAAGTGGGCGTGGCAAAAATTTGAAACAAACTTGATCTGCGTGCAAACATAACAAATGCTGTCGAAAAAAAATTATAGCTCTATCTCTTATAGTCTCTGAGATCTAGGTGTTCATACGGACAGACGGACAGACGGACAGACGGACAGACACACAGACGGACAGACGGACATGGCTAAATCGTCTCGGCTGTTGACGCTGATCAAGAATATATATACTTTATAGGGTCGGAGATGCCTCCTTCTACCTGTTACATACATTTCCTGCCGGCACAAAGTTATAATACCCTTCTACCCTATGGGTAGCGGGTATAAAAATATATACCAAATGATATGTTTGTTATATCGATACAGTACCAGATTCAAAATATACCATAGACGGTATAAAATACCAGATTGTCGGCCAAAGCAACTAAGACACCTAGTAAGTAGGCGTTTTTGCTCACGCAAAAGTATTTCTTTAATAACTTCCACAATTTTTAACTGATCGCAACCAAATTTTCAGAAATCAAAATTACTATAGTAATTATTGTACATACCAAAATTCGCTCTAGCTCTAAATTTACGCTTGTTATTCGAATTTTTTGATTTGTGGGGGCGGAAGTGGGCGCGGCAAAAATTTGAAACAAACAAACAAAAGTGCAACTTTACAGTACTGCCAACATCCAAGTAGTAAGGCAACTTCAACAACTCACAGAACATACGATTTACATACTATACTATATATGCATGAACCTTTATTGTTTTTGTTTATGTTCACTGCAATTGTTTGATGTGTGCATGTGCAAACTCCAGCATGCATGGAGGTATTACACGCAATGCGGATTGTGGCAGGCGCCAGTTTTGTTATTATTGCTGTTGCTGTTGCTGTTGCTGTTACTACTTGATTTGCTGTTGGACATTCTTGCTGATGTAGACTGCATAACTTTGGTTTGCTAATTAAATGCGCCGTGCGAGGGAAAGAGAATACACACTAAGGAGAGGGGGAAGCAGGCACACTCGAGTGTCGAGTGTTGACTGTCGGCAGTGACTCAAATGAGTTCTTTGCGCCGCCAAAAGTCAATTCAGGCAGCGCGCTGCTGACACGTAATTGAAATAAAGGAGCTGACGACGACGACTCCCGTTGCCCGAGGTGTATAGTAACACACACACACACACATAGAAGCACCTGGGCACGTAGACACTCGCATCCTGGATTATATACTTTCATTCGGTTGTCGAAAGCGAGTAGGTTACTCTGTGCTACAAATTATTATTATTATTATTATTATTATTATTATTATTATTATTATTATTATTATTATTATTATTATTATTATTATTATTATTATTATTATTATTATTATTATTATTATTATTATTATTATTATTATTATTATTATTATTATTATTATTATTATTATTATTATTATTATTATTATTATTATTATTATTATTATTATTATTATTATTATTATTATTATTATTATTATTATTATTATTATTATTATTATTATTATTATTATTATTATTATTATTATTATTATTATTATTATTCAATGTCCAATAATTAGGTGAAGATTTTTTCAATAACAAACATAGAAATAGCAGTGCATTCAGCAGTCAACGAATCGACTTTATCTCGAGTGCCTGATAAATGCTCCCAAAATACGGTAATTACATAAGTGCCGCCTGAGGCCTGACTGTCAGTAATCTCAGTATAAAAGTACACACACTGACACTTACACACACACACGCATACACATACATGCAGAGTTACACGCACGCACACCTGCACAAGTGGCACCCTTATGTGTCTATCTGCTTGTTGGTGTATACGTTTTTTCCTTTGCTTTTTTTCATTATAATGTCATCATTTGGAAGCTAAACAGAGCCCACAACTTGGAACTTTATTTTCTTAGCTGATTTGCGTGTTTTTATACCCGCTACCCATAGGGTAGAAGGGTATTATAACTTTGTGCCGGCAGGAACTATATGTAACAGGTAGAAGGAGGCATCTCCGACCCTATAAAGTATATATATTCTTGATCAGCATCAACAGCCGAGATGATCTTGCCATGTCCGTCTGTCTGTCTGTCCGTATTAACACCTAGATCTCAGAGACTATAAGAGATAGAGCTATTTTCGACAGCATTTGTTATGTTTGTACGCAGATCAAGTTTGTTTCAAATTTTTGCCACGCCCACTCCCGCTCTTGCAAATCAACAATAACAAGAGTAATATTAAAGCTAGACGTGCGAATTTTAGTATATACAATAATAACAATGTTGTTTGTGATTCCTGAAAATTTGGTTGCGATCAGATAACAATTGTTTAAGTTATTAAATAAATATTTTGTATGAGCAAAAACGCCTGCTATGTATGTATTGTATGTATGCGTATACATATGTATATACATGCTCGTTTATATTAGTATCTGTATGCATAGAACGTTCATAAGCAATTCGATAGCTCAGGTGGTAGAGTGCAAGCCGAGCATGTTGTGGTGCCCGGGTTCGAGCCCGCTCGAGGTACAAACTTTTTTTTTGTTTTTAACCACCCGGTCGGTGGTGCTCGAGTTCAAATCCCGATCGAGAATACATTCTTATTTATTTTTAATATTTTGAGATTATTACCGTAATATTTTGCGTGTATTCAAAGTGGGTAGCGGGTATTTCACAGTCGAGCACACTCGGCTGTAGCTTTGTTACTTGTTTTATTTTTGGTTGCGATACTCTCATTGAGTGTGGAGACTTTGAGTGTTCAGATGATTGGGACTTAAGTTGCAAACAATTTCGTTTTCAATAGAGCGATTAAATCTAACATATTTCATTAGATATTGTTTCTAATTAAAGTTTCTCATTCTAAGACCTTAGCTAAATTAACTCTAGTGACTACTGAAATGTCTAATTAGCGCTTGATAGAGCTAATGAATAGTTTATTGCAGGCACGTGGCAGCACCTGCGAAAACAGTTGAAGCAAAGGCAAAAACAAAAAGTAAAGCTTTAACTGCGCTTATTAAATATTTAATTGGAAATTAGCAGAAGCGTCGACATGAACTTTGCCAGCTGCTCAGCCAGCTGTTCAGGCAGAGACTCCTTCAATCGTTTGTAATCTTAAACTTAATGCAATGCTCCTGATTTTGTTATGCGAGCGAGGAAACAAAGACAAGCGATTTATTATTTTTATTACGCATACGCCACGTTGGTTTATCTACACGTCCCACACCATCGCTGCCTTGCTTTCGCTCTCGGTTGCCTCAATTGGCTTGTCTGTCAAGAGGGATTTAATACTTGGTTGCCTCAATATGCGTTTGCGATTTTATGATGGTAAACAAATTGCGGAAATACATAAAGTACAGTGAAAACATTTCGTCTACCTGCTGCCTCTCCGTCTTCGTCTCTGTCTCGTCTATTCATCGGTAACAGGCAGCTTATGAACAGCTGTCGGATATGTTTTGTAGCTGCCACGCCCCAAATGTGCTGTGTCCCGCCTTGCCGCTGCAAGATGCTTTGAGCGCCTTTGAGCATGAAAAATAATTCGGCTTCTATACCCAATGGAGGCGAGGCCAGTCGAAACGAGACGAGACGAGACGAGACGAGGCGAGGCGAAGGTGTCCTGGCTCCAGCTCCAGCTCCAGCTCCAGCTTCACAACGAGGCACAACTAAATTTACTCAAAAGCTCAAAGCCAATTCCCAAGCTACGGCAACAAGAACTAATAAATTGCATTACGAAAATTTGCATTGCAATTAAAGTTTCCTCTGTTACCAATTAGCCAACGGATTATTCGCTTTGCAGACAAAATAGCACAAATTTGATAAACAAATAAACTAACTAAAGCTGCAAATACGAATACAAAACAAAAATATATCCAGTGAATTTACCAACAAAAAGCAGCTCAACAACTGTCGCGTTTTCACTCTAATTATTATTTTGTGTTTACTGTACCTTCAAATGTTTCTAATGTTACGCTCAGCTACATGAAGAGAAACTCTTAGACCCAACATCTTAATTGAAATATTTTTAAAACATCGAAAATTTAAATTTTAAATATAGCATAAGATGACTTGTTGAGTTTTCATGTTTATTTTATAAGTTTATTAAGCCATAATAATTTATTTATTTAAATGTAAAGAATATTGTACCAAATTTCAACTACATACATTGAAAAGCATTTCAAGTCACTTTTAAATCCGAAATTTTTCTCAGTCTTTAGAATATATTTTATATTTATTGTCTGTGACTTTTTGTGCTCAACTTGTAAATGACAAAAGAAGCCCATGGCAAATAATTCTTAGCCTCAAGTTCTTCCTTCCTGACTCCCATTTTCAGGTAATCGATAAGGTAACAAATTAAAACAAGTAAGAAAGTTACAGTCGAGTCTGCTCGACTATGAGATACCCGCTACTCATTTTGAATAAAAGTAAAATAGTGCGAATAATGCAAAAGTATCTCTTATAAAAATCCAACTTAGATGATATCCTTCTACCATACACTTGCTAAAAATTCCATCGAGCGAATTTTAATATTTTTTCTTCTGCAAACTCGATCTGGCTGATTAGCTCTACCCACCTCCTTCTCTACTCACGCCTAATGGCCAGTAAATGAAATGAACACGTACATACATATATTATCTGAGGTAATGCATAAATTTTCATATTCTGCACTTAGTTAAGAAATCAGCTGTGCTAGCTGCGCACAAGCTGCGATTATATAAGTATTCTATAATACGAGAAAATTAATGAAAAACTTAATCGCAAAGAGCCTGCAAGGTTTTAACGAGTTCGTTAATAAAGTGGTCATGTATGTATGTAATGTTGGTTATAGAGATTATCTTTGATATGTGGTATATTTAATATATATATATATATATATATATATATATATAAACTTAAATAATTCTACTTCCTGTTGACCACTGACTTCGTTACTGCTGCTGCTGCTCCAACTGTTTTATTTTTTAACGACTGATGATCTACTTCTCTCGATTGAATATAATAAGCCAAATTTTAAGAGAATAATGCAGAAAAATAATCTACACATTTGGTTTTCGTTTGCAAAACCACCCTTGTTACCCATACAATCTCCTTACTAGAATTAGCTCCTTATGTATGTACATATGTAACATACATAGCAGCTAGGCTTTTACTTGGAGCTTTCAACACCAAGCGTAAGCTTAGCTTAGCTTTTTGAGAAAGTATCACTTTGAGCTACGCACAAGTACGAATAAACGTTATTGTTAAAATTAACTCAAGTCCTTTGCTTTAGTCACACATACGACAAAGAAGTTGTGTTATATCACATTTAAAAACTGATAAGAATTGATGTCGCGATCGAAAGACTTCGATGGAACCTGTATCTACATAAGTCTACATTACATTATTTGACACAGAAGTCTCGAGTGAAAAAGCTCTGATCAACATTTTCACTTAACTACATAATTTAATCCAATCAATTATCATACGAGAATGTTTAGAATGAGTTCGAATTAAGTATAGGAAGCTCTCTTTACAATGCTCAAAAGTGTAATGAAAACAATTAATTGCATCAAAGTTCATCTTTACAAATAAATCACTTATCAAATAAATAATATTTTTGTATACTGAATGAAATAATCAAATAACTAAATTCTGAATCACATGGCACAAAGAAAACATCTAAGCACTGCAATAATAATAAATGAACTAGAACACTTATGAAAAACATCAGAATAAAAAATAGTATGTAAATTCAACGCATTGAAATAATTAAAAATATAAATGATTACATTTTGTGTATTTTATGCACAGAAATGCAAATTAATTAAGGCTGCTAATCTAAAGGGAAAGATGTTGGATCACGCAGTTAATCTCCTGCCTTTGCCTGTCCCGGACATGTCGTCTAGATGGCAATGAATGAATATTTTATTACCATATGCATCATAATAAGGCACGCACACAACAACACATAGAGCGAGAGAGAGAGAGAGAGATACATAGAATGGAATTGCCTCGCTTCTGTTGCGCATACCACAATTCGCCGGTAAGTGTCGCGAATACATGAATTTCAAATGAGCTTCCGCTTCGATGGAGCGCATATGTAATATTGCATATGCGCGTATTGATATCGATATCGATATCGATTATATATATTCATGTCGATATCGATTGATTGCTGCAATATGCACGCCAAAGTGCTGGCAAGCAGTTAATGAATTTGCATTCTTCTATGGATTCCATAATGCGGGTATTTCATCGCAGCCATTACTCAAAGTTGACCCATGTGCAAGGTCGCTTTCATCCAATTCAACCGAACAGAAGCGGAAAAAGCAAAATGTCCAAATTGTGGCATTCAAGGCAATGCTTTCGCCAAAAGCCGCAGCTAAAAGTCAAGACCTTTGCCCTTTATGTACTAGAATTGAGTGTGAATATATGTATGTGTTGGTGTGTATGTGTGTATATATATGTGTGTGTGTGTGTGGTGTGTGTGACTGAATGCGTGATGACAAACGGCCAACAAAACCAGAGAATAAAAGATTATGAGAGATGTGAAGCGCAGAAAGGTTTGCGATTCCATTTTCTGCTCCACCTCCTCCTTCTACCTCTGCTTATCCTTATCCTTGGCAACGTAACGTAAACAAGGGCCAAGCTACGCGATTTATATAGTATACACCCGTTACAGTGAACTAATACAAATTACTGATGTTCACAACATCGAATTTATTTACAATAAACATTAAATACATATATTTCTTTATTGAATTGATGAATGCTCACATCTTAAAACTTAAGTTTGCTTAAAGTTAGAGTTACATAAGTATCGAAATCTGAGTTTAGAATTTTTACATTTTGACAAAAGGAAACCTTTGTAAGAAATTAGTGGGAAGAATTTAATATTAAATATACTCAGTTAATGTTTGAATTAAATTTTATTTTGTACCTTTCAAAAATCGAGTGCTCACTCTTCAGGGTACACTGTATAAACACTTTCATAAAGCCAACATACGTATTTATGTACAGATGTATCCTACATATATATACATATGTACATACATATATACTAAGCACACGCACAAAGCCATGAGAAACGAAGAAAGGTCGACAACGAGCAGGTGAATGGACGTTTTATAAACTTAGGTAAATTTTCCGCAGGCATTGCTAAATAATTAATAAACTTTTTTTTACAACTTTTGTCCATTTGGCTATTCCTTAATTTCACAATTTTCATTTACCAAGCTTTTCCTTCGTAGCTACTTTCGTACTCTTTTCAGTTCCCGCTGCTGGGTAGTTTTCCGTAGTTGCTTTTAACTTAATGAAAATGTTATGAGTCTGTCTACAGTCTGGTGTTGATAAGTCGGATCATTTTTTAAAGCCGGTCACCTTCATTTTTGTTGTCTCTTTCATTTTACACCTGCAATGCTTTCATTCGCATTAAGTGTTACAATTATAATAAATACCTTAATCAGGTTCATGTCGAGAGCGTCGAACAAGCAGCATTTATTCTAGATAATATTTTTGTTTTTTACAAATGCATTTGCTAATTTGTGATAACCTAAATTACATAAATTATGCGTATTCGAGTTTGCACTGTATTTGTGCAAGACAGTGATGAATTGACGCTGTTCAAAAAGTTGACACTTTCGTCTACACATACATACAGTGCTTCAACTAACATTATTTAATCATCAAATTGCAACTATCGATGACAATTAGAATAAGAGCATTAATCGATTGCAAGGAACAATCAATGTTAAAGCGCTAGTTAAAGCAAGGCTACATTGAATGTAGCATAATTGTATATGAATGAATATGCAAACGCCTCGGAATATGCATATGTACATACATACATATGTATGTATGTTTGTGTAGATGTGGAGTTTTTTTATGAAATATTGCTGTTTATGATTGTGCGGGCAGCATAAATCAAATTTGTATGTGGCAGTGTCTAGATATTATACTAATTAATAATACATATTCCTAATTAAGTGAAATTCAAGAGAAGGCACTGCGTCAACTCGTCGCTTCTTTTGCATACTTAAGCGCGGCCATTTTCTCTGCACAATTGTTTGTTTGTATGTAAACGTACATATGTATGTATGTATGTATGCTCGACGTGGGTGTGTGGTTGTGTGGAGTTTGATGAAGAGGGGTGGGGGCGGGGGAGTCTAATCGCTGTTCGGTCAGGCGAAGTCGGCCGCATTCTAATGGTCATTGGCGTGGCAAGAAGTGCTGCTCAGTTTTTATGGCCTCCAAGAATTTCCAATTGCGGCGCAGTTAAAACTGTCAGCTGTTGTTCGGGTGATTTGTGTATCCAGCCTGAAGCGTTAGTTGTTCTTGGATGATGGGAGACGAGAAGGTGGGGATTTAACCTGCACAACTGCGCTTTAAGTATCGACTTTAAATGGAAGTCGTCTGGATTAATCGATTACATATTTAATGTGAAGTGTTTACTTAACATAACAATTCAATTGCCTTTGTTGAATTATGAAAGATCGATTGATTTTCAAGGTGAAAAAATAAGAGAAAGGCGAAGGGGGTAACGGATGGGTGGTGGGTCATCTTGCAGTTCAAAGACACCGGAAAGTCATGCAAAGTCAAATACAATTTAGCACGCGAGCAAAGACACAGCTAGCGAACACCTCCCAATCGCCGCCAACTCCCTACAAACATTTACATTTATATAAATTTGTATTTAAAATGTGCTTTCAGTCGCACAGCGGTTGAAGGCAACGAATGAAACCCGTTGGCACATATAATCTGAATACACACATATGTATAGTATGTACATACATATGTATGTATACATATACATATGTATGTACTTATGGGGGAAGGGGCCAAATTCATATGTGCTTGCACGACTTGAAGCCGCCTTTGACTTTGGCTCCGAGTATTTTTTCTTCATTTTCTTTTTATTTTGACTCTTTCGACGCGTGTTTGCGAAGCCGAAAAATTTATTTGACTTTTTCCTTTTTGCTTTGACGACATCGACGCAGTTGTGAGTTTTTGTCTGTTGTGCGATTGCTACTACTGCGGTTGTTATGTTAAATCTGCATTAAGATTTCATTTGCCAACAGTTCGCATCAATTTTAATATACACACATACATATGTATATACATATTTGCTTTTGAAGCTAAGGTGAAAGTAGCAGCGAATTCCTAGAATATCAGATTTGGCGTCTGCCCAAATAACAGCTGTGCACAAATAATGCGCCACCCGCCATCGACACCGACACATGAATCGTTAATCGATTGTCAAAAGTCCTCTACGAATGCCAACTTTTGGCGCACTCACACTCACACACACACACATCCACATATATGTAGAAGGCGTCATGCACATCTACCCAGTCAACAAAAAATTCGTATTCGACATAGTAGCGATAGCGATAGTTTTCAGCACGAACAGATGATGCTGATCAATGCAGCAACTTATTAAAATTAAAATGAAAAACGGTTTAGAAAATTTAATTGTATTGAGAGAATCCATGATATTGCATGATTAAGAGTATTCAATAATTTTTAATGTTTTTTTATCTTTTCGAAATGTTAGCCACATCAAAAAAAAAATTTAATTCAATATTATATATTATTTGTGGATATAAAATTTAAATATATATTCATATATGTATGTATATAATATAATATATACAACAAACAAAAGTGTTCCAATTAAGACTTCTACATGTAGTATTGGTAGATCCATTATGTTTTATAATATTTTTTGAATGGAATTTGATTGAAAGGCAAACCAAAGAAATACAAAATGGCATTCATAACACTGAACAGTGAATTAAAAAATATATATTACTTCTGTTATTTTTGCCTGCGAATGCCAAATTTGTTTGTGATTAGGTACATTTGCCCAGAGTCAGCTTAAGCATCACTTCATCTTCTGGAAAAAAAATAATATTGCTATCCTATGTTATATATATTCAAAGTCTGATTTTCTGTATAATTGTGCCTCTATAAAATACGAAACAAATTAAATAGTTTTAGCCAACATTTTGTCATAGGTCGCGGCTAGAAATAAGTGTCAACGTTTTTGAATTCGTTTATCTTTATCTAGAAGTCATTGTGTACCTTCTGGAGGTTTGCTGGGTTATGTTTGGGTGTGTTTTTCCTCTATGTTTGAGCACATGTTTGTTTATATGTTTGTACCATATGTTTAATTCGATTAGTTTTTGTTGCTTTCGCTTTAAATGAATAAATGATATGTATGTATATGTATATTTTTTCAGATAGTAATAAAAGCAATATGCAACGATTGTGCTCTATGTATTTTATGACTAGTTGTTCCAGAATTCTACTAAACCTCTGATTGAAAGAGATATTCCTATGTACATACATATGTACATATGTTAATAAATGATAATCATAATAATACTAAGTCTGTGCCTAAATTGTATTTCAATTTTCTGATACGTTTAACTAAAGTTGTTGCGACTAATAATACGAGTAGTATGAATTTGGTAGCTGGCGTTTCAATGACAAAAATTATTTTGAAAACATCGTATACACTCAAAGGATTCACTGCTACATACATAGCAATTATATGTATGTATGTACATAAGTGTGACTATACACACATACATATTTACTATTTATATTCATGAGGAGGGGAGGGGAGGAGAGGCGGACTCGCGTGCCCTCGAAATGAATTACGCGATGCTAAACAACTGAAGCAACAACAGCAACAACAGCAACAACACCTGACAGCCACTTCAGGTGCGACGACGACTTTGTCCTCAACTTCGGCTTGTTGCACGTTGATTGCTGTTGCTGTTGCTGTTGCCAGTTCTGCCGAGAAACTGTTTGTTGTTGCCGCAGCAACTTAGCATGTGAAAAGCCATTTGCACGCAATGTCATCCGCTCCCTGACACTGCCCCTCCCTCTCCCCCTCCACAGACACATCCCTCATCCATCATGGACTTTGCCTCAGTCGGTGTCCGAAGAACAAGCAATTTCAGCTATTTTTATACCCGCTTCTCATAGGGTAGAAGGGTATTATAACTTTGTGCCGGAAGGAAAAGTATGTAACAGGTAGAAGGAGGCATCTCCGACCCTATAAAGTGTATATATTCTTGATCAGCGTCAACAGCCGAGACGATCTAGCCATGTCCGTCTGCCCGTCTGTGTGTTTGTCCGTCCGTCCGTATGAACACCTAGATCTCAGAGACTATACGAGATAGAGCTATAATTTTTTTTCGACAGCATTTGTTATGTTTGCACGCAGATTAAGTTTGTTTCAAATATTTGCCACGCCCACTTCCGCCCCCAAACATGTCATTTGGTATATTTTTAGTATTTTTTTTTAGTATTTTCGGTATATTTTGAAAATGATACCGCAATAATTTGCCTTTATTAAAAATGGGTAGCGGGTATGTCACAGTCGAGCACACTCGACTGTAGCTTTCTTACTTGTTTTATGTACGTATGTATGTATGTATTTCGAGGTATTTTCTGCAAGCATATTCCAGATTTTAGCTATTTCTTTGGCTGCTGTTTTCATCGTTTGTTTCCGCGTTTGCGTAATTTTGTTTTGCTGCCATTTATGCATTACTTTTTTGGAGCGATTTTTCGCGTCTAATTTTCGTGCAATTTAACTGCAATTTGTGTCCCTTCCGCCTACAACATGCGAATTATTCCCAATTTTATTTTGTGTGCTGTTCAAAGGCGAAATGAAGAAAAACGAAAGTACATTTAAAAGACAGACGAACAGGAAAAAGCGGACGGGAAGACGGAAAGGGGGGATGAGGATGGGATTCTGTGGCACAATAGGCAAGGCCAACAGCAGCGACAAATAAATTAAATAAAAAAATATGCCTGGCCCGGTTTTTATGGCTTTTTGGCAAGTCGGAAATGAATGATTTATGGCAGCGGGGGAGTCGTCTGAGTGGGAGGAAGTAAGGGGGAAGTAAGGAGTAAAGAGTGTGAAGATTGCGTGCTGGCGCCCCTCGAGTTGATATTGCTCAGTGCCTAATCCTTTTTGCACTAATTTATTTACTTGAGTTGCCTTTTCAGCTAAGCGCATAAATCAAATAAGCAAATAAAAATAAATTTCAACTTTTCGCCATCTTGCGTTTTCTTCACTTGATTTTCTTTTGGCTTTTGGCCGTGATTTTTTTTCTTTTTGGTTTTTTGTTTTTTTTTTTTCTTTTTTGTTCGCCTTGGCTTTAAAATTAATTAAACTAAAAAGTTACGCAAAAATGCCGACAAATTCATTTAAGTCGAACTCGGGCAACTTTCTGCCCCTTTCTGCCAAGAACGCATCAGTAATGAAGTCACCGTCTGTCCGGGGGAGGCAAACGACAATCTTGCACAAAACCAGCGAAATGGAAACTTTTGAACTTGGAACTTGCCCGCTTCCCTTTTCCCGCTTCCTACCCTCCCCACCCTGACGTATGCAACAGGAATTTGCATTTAACGAAAGTCCCGCCGCCGCCGGAACCGTCCAAAGTCTTAAAAATGCCCAGCCATTTATATTATGCAGGGGCCCATCAATTTGGCAACTGCACAAAAGCCAATTTGATGCACAAACTGTGAACACTGCTCCGCATAGAGAAGAACGAAAAAACGAACCTAACCCAAAACCCAGAACCTAGAACCCAAGGCTTCCCCTAACTGAACTGAACCGAGTCGAACCACATCGCATTTCTAGGAAAATGCCACTCCACAATTCCAATTCCATTTAATTCTATTGTAAACGCAGGTAAGCCTGTAAAAATCAGTTACATTCGAATACCCTGTAAACTGTGAATCCATAAATGCGTCTCAATATAAAGTATTAAATTCGAAAAAGACTTTTCAAGTTTCACTGTACTATTAATAATATAATATTATTACTAATAGTAGTAAGATAATGTTAATAATTTACAGACATAAAAAAAAATGCATATTACATCCAACGTAATTATAATAAAGATAAACGCAATCTTCAATTTGTGGAGCCACTTTAAACTTTTGTTGTGCAAAAATGTAATATCTATTTGTGAATAATTAAAAAAAAAAACAACAGGAATTATCATCAAGGTAAATTCAATCTTGATTCATTCAAATTCACTTAATTGAAAACGCGCAATGTACATATACTCAATAACCCTTTCGGGAATAGAACATACAGGGTGCGAACAGCAAATGTCAAACATAAATCCTGGTCAACTCGTAGAACCACAAAAAGAGAGACACTCAAAAGTGGCCAAAGGTATGCTGGCGACGAGTTTGTAATGGATTCCCATACATTTGTGCCGCATTTAAGCCCATTACACATATGAACGCCAAATAGTTTATACACACACTCCCACTCACACACACACACACACACACACACACAGACATACAGAGAGACACATACAATACGCACACAGACGTACAAAGGCAATGATAGAACTCAGTTGTGGACATGTGAAATGTGCTGAAAATACCCAAACAAATTTGAAGCTCATTATCATGCACATTTCAATATCAATTTCCGCACAAGCTCAGAGCCAATGGAAGAGCGGGGCTTAGGGCGTAGGGCGTAGGGCGTGGCATGAGTATTGGGAGACATGAGAAATCCTTTCAGACGTTTTACAAATGTCCTACATTGAGCCTGGCGACAGCAGGAATTCATTTTGAATGGCACAGCTATTTATGTGCACTGCGAGAAAACACTTGATTCTCCAAAATTGTAATTTAGGTATATTTTTTAGCTACTTAAAGAAAGCTTTAAATAGTCATTTCTTAATTTCATTAAATCTAAAAAAAACTTGAGAGAAATACTAATTTATATTCAATTCAAGACAAGAAATTTTAAATTTTATTGAAAGCAATAACAAAAAGAATTCTTCTTTTCTATACAATTTTACAATTACAATCTATCGTGTGACAATAATTAAATTATTTGATTTGATATAATGACAGTTCAATTTAAATTCATGGTAACAAAATCTTTTGAGGCTTGAAGAATTGACAGAATTATACTATCACTTCTTGGGTGAGGAAGGTTGAAAAGGAGGATTAAAAACCAGGAAAAAAGCTAAAGTTACTAAAATTTAGCAATGGATATATTTGGTATATTGATATAATACTACATTAAAATATACCATAGAGTGCAAAATATACCGATTGTCAGACAAAGCAACTAAGACCCGTAAATAAATAAAATTGTTTCTTATATGTATAACTTCTAGAATGTTATTCGATAGCAACCAAAATTTCATGAATAAAAAAAACTAAATAGTTATTATCGTATGTAAAATTCGAGAAATTCTAGCTTAAAAATTACGCTTGATCTATTTTTATTTTTACAATAAATATACTTTATATATTATATTTATACTCCTTCTGTCTGTTACATACATTTCATGGAGGCACAAAGTTATAATACTCTTCCACCCATTAGATAGCGGTTATAAAACACTAAAATCGCAATATTGAGCTCAAGAATTTTTATTTTTTAAAAGTCGATTGATTTTGTAGCTCAGTGTATTCACTGCTTCTATACACACATTCATATATGCGAGCTGGGCGTTGGGAAATTGGGTTCTGTCAGCTGTTTTAAGCTTTTTTTCCATGTGTGCCCGTCTCCGGTCAAGTTCCGGCTTTGATGTGTAGGACAACAACAACAACAACAGCAACAACGAACATTTGCATAATTCACTGCCAAGGTTCACAAAGTGTTGATTGCTTTCCCCTCTTCACTCTTAACTCACCCTTGAATTAAACACCCAAAGGCACAGCCAACACCCAATTTACTATGCATTTCTTGTGACACACGAAATGAGATTCATGCCACAACTCAGCAAAACTCGCTATAGTTGTGGCAAACTAGTTTAAGTCATACAATAATAATACATCTTGTGTTCTGATTGACTGATTAATTTATTGACACAAACAGCACAAACAGTAAGGCAGCGAATTAATTCAATAAATGAGGTAAGACCGTAATTTTTATACCCGCTCCCCAGTGGGTAGAAGAACATTATCACTTCGTGTCTACAGAAAAGATACGTATGTATGTAACACACACATATGTAAAGAGATATCTTCGAAATAATACATATGGGTATACCCATAATTATAATTCTCTGTCGGAATTTGTCGCGTGCGAGCATCTTTACAGTGACAAAAAAAACATAAACTAAAACAATTTGAAAAATAAGTGAAGGTTATTCTTAAAGCTTTGGATTAGCACTATTTTTAGAGCTAAGATTGATTTTAGGAACTTGTTCTGTTTTACGATAAAATATATAAATTCGTTCATTTTTTGGTTTGCGTATGAATTTGTTAATTTTCGCAATTATCAGAACAGAAAACCTAACACAACAAAAATGAGCTCTAATTAAAGTACTAATCTGGAGCTATAAGATTAATCTTTTTTTATTTTTAAAAAGATGTAAAGATGGTCGTTCGCTACCTCCGTCAGAGAATTACCCATATCTGCATATTTTCTTGATCAATAAATAAATAGCTGAGACAACATAGCCATGTCACGTAAATCTCAGAGTCCATAAAAATATTATTTGGAATAGTTGTATATATGTAATTGTATATAGATATACCAAATATAGCCTTAAGTTTATTTCAGTAATCTAACATATTATTATTAATTACGTATATTATTATTAATTACGTATATTTTAAGAATAATTCCACACTGTTTTGCTCGTATTAAAAATATATAGCGGGTGTATAAAAGTCGCTTTCATAGTCGCTTTGTTAAATTTTCTACTCTATCAATTTAAAATAGTTTCTCGAAAAGAATATAAAATGCCGTTATCAATACTTGACTATATTATTGGAATCTGAGTAACTGTCTGGATTTAAACTTGTATGCGAAAGTGAACGAAGTTAGAAAAAATTTAAAGCTCTGCACTCACAATTAATAGCAATTTTAGTTTTTATACTCGTTATATATATGTAACATTTGTACAAGTATATACATATATTTTTGTGACTGGAATATGTAGGTACCAAGCAAAAGGAGTCATCTCCGACCCCAAAAAGTATATATATTCTTGATCAGCATCAACATCCGAAACGGTATAGACCGTCCGTCTATTTCTATGAACACCTAGGTCTCAAACTCTATGAGAGATAAAGACACTATTAACATTTTTTTAGCGGGACTTGTTATGTTTGGACGAAAATCAAGTTTGTTTCAAATTTTTTAACGCCCTCCAAATCGAAAAATATTGAGAAAAAAAGATAGATTTTCAATTTTGGGTACATAAAATAATAACTATAGAATTTATAATTCCTGAAAATTTGAATGTGATCAGATGAAAATTATAAAAGGTTTTAAAGAAATACTTTTTTTATGGCAACAAATCTGTAATGACAATCTGGTATGTTAAGTACTCCATAGTATATTTAAAAGGTAGTACTATATCAATATACCAATTATTATTTATTTATTATTTTCATTTATTTATTTTGTAAAAAAAAACTGGTTCCTATAATTGCAAGAAACTCACGAAATACAAATCATAGGAATACCTTTTATGATCGTTTGAAAGGTTATACTTACTACTTTACTTGTTATTAATAAAATAGCATGAATTGTTGATTACTAGTAATTAATTCGTAGTTTCCTCACCGTTAAGGCGATTCTATGTATGTTCCTTTCCCAGTCTTTCATCATTTTCGTTGTAGCAATGTTTTCATTTTGTAGTTTTTAGAATAAAGTAAAGCAATAAAATAAACCTAACATCTTAAGCCGCGACTGAAACAACCTAGTAAATTATATCATTTAATTTGCAATGCGACTATCGCGGACGATTTCGTTTCCCCTATATACTTTTAATGATCAGCACTTCTTTTATTTTCTTCCATAACATATTCAATATGTTGTCTTTTTCTTAGATTACTTAATTGACTTGAATATATCACTTCTGAAAATAGCACTTGAGTGTACATATGTAACATATATTAATATAGGATCGAGACTCATTCCTCTCGGGGCAAATTATAGTTCAATATAGTTCTAGGTGTTTTCAGTATTTCCAATAGCAATATTTTTGATAAAAATTAAAATCGTATATATTTAAACTGTAGCTAAACTTGTCATGGCAAACATTTAAATCAAATTCTATTTGATTTACGGGCAACATTAACATCTCATGTTTAAAAACTGTAGGAGGACTATATAAAATTGACTGTTGATGCTGATGAAAAATGTATATACATATGTACTTTATATGTTCCGAATGCAAAAATACGCTTCTACTTTATACATATGTAGCGGGAATATTATTCATAATTAGGCATTTAGCTAAATTAATAAAAACTGGGATTTCAATATCAGACTCACCAAAATTTTTAAATTTAACCATTCAACAATAGTAAACAGTCAGGAGTTTAAAAAGGCCTACAGAGAATATCGTATTCCGCTCTTAGCACCATGGAAATAATAACAAAGTTCATCCTCCCAAGCCCTGAGCAGTGAATGTAGGAAGAATCCACTTGCTAGTCTTGCTGGTATTATTATAAGATCAAAGGGATCTCGATGAGATTTATCACTATTTTTTAGATGAAAACAAATTTGTTTAACTTTCAATAAAGTAATATACAAACTTCGTATGATTAAGTCATATATTATGTACACACATGTGCATACATACACTCAGAAAAAAACAGCACAATTCCTAAAGCAGCAGGCAGATCAGAGACTCAACTTCCGCAGCAAGTCTTCAGTCGTTGCAAATTTATTAATTTTAAAATAAGCAATAAATCATATGGAAATAAGATTAAATTTCCATTTATGACTAAGATATTTGAATTCAATGTCTGCAGAGGCCAAGAAAATAGAGAAAAGTTATCAAATTAAGCACATTTTAAATTGGAAATTGACATGCAATCCTTAAACTACAAGTGAAATTGTTTACGTTACTCAGAAAGTGAACGCATCATTCGGTTTAAATAAACTACTTTTTATAGATATGTACATATACAGATATCCTTTGCAGACGGAGATACTGTTAATACAAATATGTCCGTAATATCCATTTCCGCTCGAATCTTAAAGACCACGGTTTTTCCACATTACTCATTTTGGAAACATACGTTTCGTAACCAAAAACAAACAGCTTTTTTAAAATTAAGTACAAACCAGTTATGTTGAAATGAAGTTGTGTGTATTTTCATTGTTTTTTTTTAAACCAATGGTTTGTATTAAGTAAACATTAGCGATACAAAAAAATAATGTTGAGAAATACTTGGAGCTATAAGTGTTAGCATTTTACTCTCATTCAGCAACGACGTGAATCGTTCATATTGGAGTTGTTGTTGTTGTCGTAGTTAGCGGGTGCATGTAAGAATTTGTATTGTGTAGTATGTGTTGTTCAATTTAAATGTGTGTTAATTGTAAATGAAACTCATAAACGCTACACAAGGGACAGCAATGGGAAACTAGTGACACAACTAGCCCTTGAGGCTGGTCATTCCCGCACGCATCACCTCATCGACGAGCAGCAGATTGCTGGCAATGATGGAGCACGAGTTGAGGATCTGTTTCTTCACAATGTAATTGTCGTAGACACCCAGATCGGTTGGCTTCATCGGCTCACCTGTGGCCAGATCAATACCAATCAGTTCGGGGCTCAAACGATCCTCCACCGTGAGTTTAACAATAGTGTCCTGGGCATCGTAGCCGCTGTTAATGGCCAGTGTTTTGGGAATGATCAGTAGAGCATCGGCAAAGGCTTGCACGGCCAGTCGAGCTTTGCCCTTAATCGTGTCCTTGAACTGCGCCAATTCATTGTAGGCGCGCACTTCAAAGGCACCGGCGCCGGGCACCAGAGCTTTATCTGCGATCGTGTTGTTAATCGCACGCAAGCCATCGCGAATAGCATCCTTGATCTGGGTGATTGTGTGCTTGTTGGGTCCCTTGATCAGAATGGTCACAGACAACGGATTTTTGCAGTCCTCGACGAATGTGAACTTGTTCTCGCCGAGCACATGCTCGTAGACTGTGCCAGCATAACCCAGATGCTCCTCCTGCAGATCATCGAATGAGTTCATGGCAGTGCCACCACAGGCGAGTGCCAAACGCTCCATGTTACGGCGCTTGGCACGACGCAAAGCCAGAATGCCCTCCTTGGCCAGGGCGTCCAGCGAGATGGGATCAATGCCCTTCTGGTTGATCAGAACAAAGGACTTGTCGGTGCCATCGCAGACAGCACGCTTCAGTTCGATAACCTTCTTGACACGCTGATCGATGAAATCGCGCTCGGCGCGCACAAACGCTTCGCGCTCTGTGGCTGTCTTGTAGAAGAATCCAGAGTTGACTTCAGCCTTCTCGTATTCGAGTGAAACGTTGGCCGTCAGAATGTACGCATTCTCTAGACGCTTGGGCATATCGGGATGACGAGCACCATGATCCATGACCAAGCCACGTACCAGCTGCGTATCTGTGTCCGTCTTGTGTTGCATCTCCATTAACTCGACCATGTGCAAATCGACGGGCTGCTGCTTCTCATTGGCAATGCACAGCACAGCATCCACACACACTTCGGTCAACAAGTCGGCTAACTGGGGATGCACCTTGGTCCTTAAGCTGGTGTTGGCAATTTCCATTAGATTCTTCTTGTTGATCTCGACGGGCAGCTTAACCTTCTCAAGCACTTCCAGCGCCTTGTCGCGTGCCTTCTCAAAGCCCTCAGTCATGATGCGAGGATGCAAACCCTCCGACAAATAGATGTCCGCCTGCTTCAGCAACTCGCCAATCAGTAGCACTGTTGTCGTGGTGCCATCGCCAGTTGAATCATCCTGTGCGGTGCTGGCACGTGCAATCATCGAAGCAGTGGGATGCTGGATTTGCATGTCATGCAGCAGCACATTGCCGTCCTTCGTGATTTTGATGTCACCGGCACCAGAGACCAACCTGCAATACAAATAAATAATATAATTGCCATAAGTCGCTTTCCACTCCTTGCGATAACATCAACAAGCGTTATCGATTCATCGATGTAGCGAAGCTTCGAGAATGCACAGACTGAATCATGCCCCTTCTCTCTCTTTCACTATCCCTGTCTACACATAAACAACCATATGGGCATATGCACATGTGTGTGTATGCGTGTGGAGCGCACATGACGGGGCTTTTAAGGAAAAACTTCTAGTCCATCATAAAATATGCTGCCATTTTTTCATCAATCAGTTCATTATACTAGCAGTTTCATTTAGAAAATGCAAATAAAATGATTAAGCTTTGCACTGCAAATTTGCTATTGCTGTCTCAGTCTCAGCAGATGACGCATGCCGACAAGCGGTCTTAACCTCACTGTTGGGCATTAGTTGCCGCAGCAGATGTCACAAATTATTTATGAAATGCGCTAGTTTAATACCATCTGGACATTGTGCATTTTTCAGTTATGTCATTGTGTCTATAAACTTGCGTTTTAATATAGATTACTTACATTTTGACGGTTCCTTTGGGTCCCAAATTGGTACGCATCACATCTTGCAAACCTTTCGCCGCACTGATGTTAATGGCCAACGCCTGAGCGGCACGGGCAAATTCAGCCTTTGGGTTTAACAAGCTGATTGAAGCCATTTTCTGTGATTTAGTTCAATAATAAATATCAAAATTATTGAGTACAAATTAAATGCAAGTGCAACACACGCGCCGCCGACTGGTTCAAGTAGAATCACAGAACATTCGATAGCGATATTGTGGGTAATCATTCAAGTCAACGATGTGTGTGAGAATACAAAAGCTATCGATTTCTTTTTGTGCTATCGTAAGTTTTTACATATGTTTCCAAAACATGTAATAACCTTACTGAACAATATACCACAATTTAGAATTTATTATGAATTATAATATGCAGTTTAAAATAATACAAGTTAAATACAATTATTTTGATATTCTCGTGAACTATCGATTGTGGTGGACATGGCCACTCTCGAAATTATCGAGTGGACAGTCTCAAATAAAAACATGTTTGCATTTCTTGTTATTCGTAATAACATTTAATTAATATATTAAAGTCTATGCAGTATTTACAAAATGAATAAATTCGTATTATTGTGACAGTGTGTGGTGATGTGCAGCTAACCAGTCCCAATTGAAGAATGAGGCAAAGCAAAGAAGTCTCTATTTAAATACTTGTTGAAATTCATTTTGTTGTCTGTTTGGTGCACTACACACATACGTTCATGTGTATGTATGTATGTACACATTTGTATTTATATCATCAAGGAAGGCACCGATACCCCGATATTACGATATCGATAAGCAAACGTAGCTTAGCACGCATCTCTAAACGAAACTAATTCGGCGACAATTTTTTTTTTTTGTTAATTGGAGAGAGAGGAAAAATATCACCTAAAATTCAGTCAGTGCAGTGAGTTCCCAAGATAATCAGTGTGCCAAGCTAACATATTGCCAACAGAGATTTCTAGCAAAAGTGGGAGCGTGGTGGGAGCACAATGAGTGTGTTGGCATATCCACGTACAAATGATGAGGAGATTTTTCGACAGTGCACAAAGGATTGTGGCGTTGTGACGGCCACGGAGGACTTTCAGTATTTCGCCTTGCGTTGCATTTTCTGCAGCGAGAAGTTTCTCTACTTCGATGCATTCATCGGTCACATGCAAACTGTGCATCTTGAAGATGCAGCCCATCGCAGCAACAGCAGCTCCGGCTACAGACTGGGCCTGGGGTTGGGATTGGGCTTGGGCCAACCTATGTCCATAGGCCTAGACGATGCTGATGGTGATGGCGACGACGATGATGACGGCAGCGGCGTAGGAGGGCGACATGGTTATGGCAATGGAAGCAGCTTATTGCAACAGTTTGATGAGATTGAAGACTTGACCGATGCGGACACTGCGCTGCTCGAGCCACAAATGGTCATCAAACAGGAGCTGCAAGAGCTAGACAGCAGCGACAATGATAACGACCACGATAATGACAACGAGAACGATGATGATGCCGTAAATGACGATAATATACTGCCCGCCGATGACACTGATAATGTGGACGACGACAGCGAAGCAATTCTGCCCGAGAGTGATCTCTCAAGAGCCAACATCAGATCCCGCATGAAATTGGCTGGACCACCGCCATACCTGGGACGGCACGGCAGTGGTTCCAATGTGGTCGATGTGAAGAACGAACCGCTGACAGCCGACGGCGATGATTCGATGGATGAATATGATCATAACTATTTGAATGACAATTCAAATGAGTATCCTGACTACAATCCCAGCAGCTATAATGCAGGACATGGCAACAACAGTGCAGCTGGTGGCGAATCTGATTTTCTCAGCTATGATGAAATGGTGGAGGAATCTCTGTTAGGCGTAAGTTGTACTCTCTAAGGCTCTTTTAATTTGTCTAGATATTAATCTCTGTTCCGTGCTTTCTGAATGTAGCGCGATCGAGAGCTGACCATGCACATCAAGGATCGCAAGATGATACAATTCCTGATACACTCTTACAAGCGCAATCCCTTTCTGTGGGATCACAGTCATGCCCAGTTCCGGGATCGCGTGAAACGCGCTCGCTTCCTCGACTGGATTGTGCTCGAGTTTAAGAATCGCTTTAACATCTCACTGGCCAAGGATGCGATCACAAGGAAATGGGACAATCTGCGCACTGTTTACAAGCGCGAATGCAATCGCATGGCTCTCGAGAAGACGAACATCAGCACTCTCTGGTATTTCAAGGAGCTGCATTTTCTTAACGAACTTTACAGTTACAACTCGAAAATGTCCGACGCCGTTGTCAAGGTGAGTTCCGTAAATCAATACGAAGCGATCAGTATTTTTGTGTGCCAGACACTGCTATTGGATACGCTTTCTTGTTTGTTTTGAACTGGAGCTAGATCTGGAGGTGGATTATATAACTGCACACATATCAGCGATTAAACAACAGTGGGATTTGGAATCTTCGAGTCGAGTCTTTTATGCCTTACAGATAAGAAGGAAAAATTGCGTTAGTTATTACTAATTTTATGTAACATAGAATTGAATTCTTTAGTTTAATGTAAATCTACGTTTTTTTTTTTATTAACTTTCTATTGAGTTGAGATGCAAGTTTGACAAAGTCAACTACTATTTAATCCACTACCAAATGATCTATAGTAAGACGTTTTTTTAATATATGAGCTGGAAGGTTACAATTTTTCTAGAATATAATTTTCGACACTTGATCCATGCGCTACGAAATGGTTTATTAAATTTCCAATTATTATTATTTTTTTTTTTTTTCAATAAAAAGTTAAATTCAATTAAGCAAACTATAGAATATTTTTGAATCAGTGCTTAGCAAAGCTACGAACCAGTTGTATTTTTCAATGTGATTGCAAATAAGTGGAACATAGATGCAGATCAAGCTTCGTAGCTATACAAAATGCTTCATTCTAACTCATTGTCCGACTGACTAATCTTTTAACAAATAGCCTAAGCTATAGCAGCTATCGTGCTGCAACTTAAATGTAGCCTTTGTATTCTGAAATAAGACGGTATTGCAATACGTTTTCCCTAATGCACTTTCGATTTGTTCCTGCACAGGAAACCTCATACAGACGACGCTTTTCGGCCATATGGAACGATACCTCCACTGCCAAACTGCTCGTTATGGTTAAGCGCTATCAGTGCTTCTACAATCGCTTCGATCCCGACTATCGTAGCAAGGAGCGACGTGGCGAGGGGCTGCAACAAATGGCCATGGAGTTGCAGCAGCTCATCGATGTGACCACCATACAAATCTCGAAACGTATCTCTCAGTTGCGCTTTGATTACTCCAAACAGAAGATGGAGCGTTTGAATGCCGAGCGTATGGGTCGAAAATTTATACCGAATTACATTTACTACGATCAAATGCACTTCATGGACGATGACATTCCGCCATTCAAGTGCGAGCATTGCGGCGAAATAGTGCAAACGTTGCGGGAACTCGATCTGCATATGCTCAGCCATCAGCCAAGTCTGGGCGGCAGTTACTATTGCAATGTGTGCAACATTCAGTTCAACACTGGCGAAGAGTTTGAGAACCATAAGCAACTGCATTTGGGCGCGGGCAACGAAGTCAAATATAATTGCGAGTTGTGCACGGCCAGTTTTCGCGAGAAGTCCAATTACGATGAGCATTTGAGACGCCACAACGATGAGCTATTCCTGCCCACATTGGCACTAAATCACAGTATACTCGATAGCGGCAGCGGCGATGCAGATGCTGCTGGCGGCGGAGCTACTGATGTTTCCCTGGTGGGCGACGACGACGAACTATTCGCCGGAGATGGATCGAAGCCATTCCCCTGCGAGGTTTGTCATCGCACGTTTGCATCGCCGGGACACTTAAATGCGCATCGGGTGGTGCATCAGGATGAGCGAGAGCGATGCTACAAATGCGATTATCCGCAGTGTAGTAAATCGTTTGTCTCGCGTCACAGTCTCTTCGATCACTTGAAGCAACACTACAGCAACGAGGAGTTCAAGTGTGACATCTGCGGGAAGAGCTTCAAGTCCACCAAGAATCTACAGAATCACAAACAGATACACGACAAGGTCAAGCGCTACGTTTGCCAAATATGCGGCTCGGCATTCGCCCAAGCCGCTGGCCTCTACCTGCACAAGCGTCGTCACAATCGTCCCAATGGCAGCACCGGCGCCGTCGGTGGTCGCTCCAGTCGCACCACACTGTGAGCCAGCCACCCGCTGTTATATAGTAAAGAAGATCAATCAACAGATCTAAGTTATTGCAGCTATGCATTTCCTCCACCCCTAAGAAATGAATGACACATCCACAAGCTATGTTTATATTTTTTTGTAACGATTATTATAAGTTGTATTTGAGTTGTATACATTTCACACAGCTGTACTTAAGCTTCTAAGTATTTTACAATCAAACTAAAATTGTCCGTAACTAAGCCAAGAACTTTAATATGTAGATATAAACATTACACATACGCACTATATTTACCGATTATTGTATCCGTGAATGCAATATATGTAAAAACAAAAAGAAAAGAAAAGAAAAGAAAAGATATGCCGTCTTGCTCGCACAGCAGCTATACGGCTCATTTTGGTGGCAAAAAAAGGAAAGAAAATAACGAAAGAGATGAAAAGCGTAACTTTAGTTAACAATTTAGATTATTATTATGAGTTTAAAGACAAAACAAAACAGAATAATACCCCCAAAATGTGCTTCACTGACATTGAGGCAAACACACACACACACATTCCAATTCCACAACACTAGTTAAATGATTAATAAGTGTCAAAAGAAAACGAAACAAGTATTTCTTACAAGTATTCTCTATTGTACAACTACAAACTACGAAAGAAACAAAAACAAATATGTATGCATATTAATTATATATTTATTTAAACACGCAAAGTGCGAAGTTGTGACGCGAGTCATGCGCAGGGCCATTAAAATGAAATAACAAACAATAATAATTATATTAATTATAATAACAAGAGTAACAGCGCAACAGCAAGAATATCAAGCTCTACACTTTGAATAACAATAACACTGTAACTGTAAAACATACACAACAACAAAACACACATCAATGTTAGATTTAATTTACAAATAACATAAACGACTGAATCTGAAAAATACATTTACTTACACACACAACAAACACATACAAACAGCTATAAATGATAAATAGTATAAACATGAAAATGAAACCTTCCTTCACGAGTGCGGCAGCCTTGTTAAACCAATTGCTTCTATAGCATCTAATTCAACTATAATTACTAGATGATAAAATGTAAACATAGTACTATGGCTGATTTGTAATCTAATTGATTTTGTTTTGTTCATTTCTTGTACTTATTATTGCATCACTGAATATACTAAATGCCTGTTATTGTATGTAGAGCTACTTTCTGCAAATTTATGAAAGAATATTGCCAAGCAGAAAGTGGCTGCAAATCATCATATCGAAGTGCAACAAATCTTCACTTGCTCTCATATTCAATAGTTTTCCGCAAAGCTTTTTGCATTTCAAAATCCATTGATCGTTTCCGTTCCGCTTCCGTTAATGTAAATAATTTTGAGATGTGCGCATTTGTTGTCCGCTCTTCGCCAATCGATGTCTAGAAACAGATATGTAAACAGATGAATGCAAAAAGAGAGTAGGAGAGAGTAAACACATACCCACACATACAAATACACCACATACAATGTATAAGTTCATCATTATGAAGAATGATGGATATTTTTGATAAGCAAACAAATTCACCTTAGTTGTAAGTTCATTTAGCACAATTGACAACAAAAAGTAAAAGCTACGGCAGCATATAAATATACAACACTTACATACATACAAGCACATGTAAATGACTGCAGCAGCTTCATACTAAACTTAAGTATTTGATTACATTTCGCTTACTCATTATGCTTTAAGAACTGAACTTAACACACACACATACACATATGCACATATGCACATACACACGCAAGTGGTGAACTTATCGTGCGTGTGAGCATGTGTGTGTTGATAAGAAACTTGTGTATTTCGTCGTATTGAATTCTTGTTTTCAACAATAACAAACAATTGTGAAATAGTTAACAGCAGATCTAAGAGACAAATTTATACATGAAAGGCCGTAACAAAGTGCGCTTCCGTAAGCTACTAATAAAGAAAACACCCTATAAACAAAACAAATCTAAACAAAAATGCAAATACAAAATTTGCCTAAATTAATATTAATATAGCATACATTAATATATTATGTATATTAATAAAAGAAGAAGGTAAAATCGAACAAACAAACAATTGCAATATGAAAACAAGAATGAGAAGCTATCTTCGGCACGCCGAATATTCAATACCCTTGCAGAATGAAAACAATTCTATATATGTATAATTTCAACTAAAAGAAAATCTCAAGATCGATCAGTATTGAAATTCCAAGCAACTCGATCATTTCTATAAGTTAAAGTAGTCCGATTTTATGCAAACTAATACGAATAATTTGTAGTATTAAAAACAAATTTAGTAATTAACCGCAATCATTCCTTTGGCAAGTATATGCTATGAAAATAGAGAAATCTGGGCACAGTTGGCATAGATATAACTTGCAACTAGCGAGGGTATAAAAAGCGCGCACAGAGATTATCATTAGAGCCAAACTCTACCACATGTAAATTTCAATAAAAATAAATCTACAATTTTATTTAATCACGCTGTCGTTTAATTTAAAATGAACTACATATACATACATATAATACTAAGAATGTACTTCAGATTTGGTTTAATAACTTGGTAACCCACTAGCAATAAATATAGATATTTTTTGGATTTAATTCGAGTGTTTGTTGAGTGACGAATTGAATAGACGCGATACGATGCTTATCAGCAGCAAAAGGCGTTTCAAGAACCAAAAACCATTAGTTTACCGGACTGTGGGACAATGCGTGGTATTAGTAATACTTTACGTGATAACCCACTAGCAATAAAGTTCTTGTTGATTGGGGTGCTGTGTTGATAAAGATGACGAAAGCATTAGAGATAGCATTTAATACGCTCGCTTGATGTCTATTTGAAAAGTCTAGACTCAACTAGGCTACGCTCTCATGTTAATGAATGTCAAGTTGATCAGGCTTGCAAAGCAGTGCTCGGCCTAATCTAATTTGCACGAAAGCGAGGCAGAGTGCACTGCTTGCTTCCAGTTTTACCTACGATCCAGCCAGCCATTTAGTATTTGTTTTAGGCTACGTTTCGCACAAGCACGTCAATCAGAAGTGACTAAATTTTGTTGTTATTCATTTAATACGCTCGTTTGATGTTTATTTGAAAAGTCTAGACTCAACTAGGCTACGCTCTCATGTTAATGAATGTCAAGTTGATCAGGCTTGCAAAGCAGTGCTCGGCCTAATCTAATTTGCACGAAAGCGAGGCAGAGTGCACTGCTTGCTTCCAGTTTTACCTACGATCCAGCCAGCCATTTAGTATTTGTTTTAGGCTACGTTTCGCACAAGCACGTCAATCAGAAGTGACTAAATTTTGTTGTTATTCATTTGCGTCTGCCGTCTGGGTAATTAGCAAATCTAAATATTATCAGACTTTGAGTGTGTATATGTATGTATATTTTGCCAACATTTTTGATTAGCGAAGCAAGCAGCACCTCCCAACACAACCCATCCCACTCAGCATGAGTCGTTGTTTTTGCGTTCTGGCACGCTCTAGAGATAGAGATACTACGCAACATATGTATGTACATATGTACATACATACGTATGTATAAAGATCTGTTTTTGTCACAGTCAATACTCGCTATAAGTGCATGCAAACTAAATCGCTTACTGCCAATCGATTAAAATGCTAGGGCCAGTTGGCAGCTTACAATCGATCGAATGCATTTCGATTGTTCCAATTTGCAAGCTGCAAGTATTCGCTTTCTGCGAAAAGAAACATATTGAACCTTTTTTATTATATGCTCATATATTATGTTTCTGCCCGACCGTCGTTGCACATAATCGATGTACACTGTATGCTTGAATGGAAGGGTGTGTGTGTGTGTGTGTGTGTTTGGCAAATAAACAGCCATAGCTACAGCACCTAGATATGAAACAGAAAATGGCAATGTGATTGGCGCGTGCTCGTTTCGCATTTGACGATACGCATAAAGCTCTCTGTCAATGTCTGTTGGGCTTATTTTTAGCGATACCACGAATTTCCAAATGCTGGTAAACACATTAATCAGAATTCGGGCTGAATGAAGCGATAAGATTGCAATAAATGAAAGTCGATGATTCGATTATTGTTGTTGTTCGATTTGCTTTTTTTTGCGATTTTTTTTATTTATTCATTTTTTAATGTTACTCATGGGCAGGTTTGACCAGCATTAACAAATTTTTATATATTTAGCCAACGGCTCTCATACAATGTGTATTATATACAAAAACAAAACCAAAACCAAAACAAGAGTTAAGCATTGTTGTGGGGATTTTCTGACTGCTCCAAGTGCTGGGCTTTGCTTCGTGACACGACGACACTGCGTCACTGTCACAGCTACGATTATTATCACCAGTCACCCGTTACCAGTCAATTACAAAATCCTCGACTGACTAGATGGAAACACTAAATGAGTTCGCCATGCTCATTCACTTTGATAATCCGCACGCGCGCATTCCGCTTCGCCAGCAATTGTTCAATGTCCATGCTGCTGCTGCCGCTGCCGCTGCTGGTGCTGTTGTTGTCTTCGCTGGCGAAAAGTCCGAGATTATCCTTGATCAGATGATCGACGGCACAACCATCGCATTGCAAGATGACGACCCCACTGTTAAACGCCTCCTCACTGATGATTTTCGTATTGCGCGTGTTGCACAGCTTACACAGATACACCAGTTCCATGCGGCGTTGCATGCGTCGAAAGCGCTTCAACGTTGTGGGCGACAACGACCCCGATGGCTTAGCTGTTCCGCCCGCATTTCCGCCAATGGCCGGAATGGCCGTGAAGCGACAAGCATCGAGTATGGAGCGTGGTATTGAGAGCGGTGGAGTACGCAGCGCATCCTTCAGCGCTTGCTCCGCATCGGCATCGGGCAGCGGCACCGTCGCCGGCTGCTGTGTGGCATTGATGATGGCGTTTTGGCCATTTTGACGGAGATAGTTTAGCGTACGCGACGTGAAGATATTACGCAATGCATTCATTTTACATCGGCATAATAACGATGATCGGATCTTGGGTTACGGATGTATATGTGCGTTTGCTTCTGTTGCAAGTGCACTCGAACACACACAACAAAATTGAACCACACGTGCGAATTTTTGGGAACTTACTAACAAACAAAAAATATTGTGTGTTTACAACTACGTTGTACGCAGTTCACTCCAGACACCGACAACACTGTTCATGTGAACTGTTTCGCTCGGAACTTAGTTCACTTGAACTGGAACAAGCAAAAGCAAACTATTCAACATGTTGAGTTGTTTGGGAACAATTGTTATCGACTTACAATATTATACATATGTACATATATTAATATAATTAAGTAATACTATTAAGTAAAATCATGTTTAATAACAATTGATTGTGAATTCTGAAATATTGTATAATGCATTTTTGATAGTACGCATGTAAGTATCATCAACATTTTTGTTCCCTAGTCCCCTATTTATTGTAAAATATGTATGTGTCACAATAAAAATGAAGATTAATGCCATTAAAATGCAAATAAACATTTAGCGTCATTTATTAATGTGTAAAAACGATCACAAATTGACAGCTATCGAATTAGTCGCCGACAAACCAATCGGTAATCGATTGCTCAACCGAACCGGCAACAAGTGAGAATAGCAAAACAAATGCCATAGTTATGTACAAATTACGCTTACTATGTCAGCTTCAGCACAGCTGCATCAGAGGATTGCCACCACATCGATTCCTTGCCAGCCCGCACAAGCGACGCCCCCAACTAGGCGCCGTGCAATCGGATCAGCTAGAGCAACTAAAGTCTGAATATTTCGAGAGAAGCGAAGCTCTTAGCAACGCGGAATGGCAGCACGTAAGGAGTGTACTGAGTGGCAGGAACAAATATATCAGCGCACATAATGTCGATGCCGTCATACTGGGCATGTGCGCCAGCGGCGAACAGTTGCCGCTAGCCAAGAGCTATCTGCGCTATCTAGAGACTAGCGAAATCGAACCCAATGCGGCGACATTGGGCCGCCTGTTGCGCGTTTACCACGCTGCCCACCAGCTGCGTATGCTCAGCGATAAGGAGCAGTCAGAGATTATGCAGATCTGTGATAGGCTGCAAGGCAGCCATGAGATCCTCGACGCCAGCAGCTGTGAAAATTTGATTCATGGTCTGGTGGCCACCACGGAGCATTGGCAACGTTCTGTGCACTTTCTACAGATGATGAAGGTGACAAGCACACCCACTGTGTCGGCCTACAGCGCCGTGGCTGCCAAGGCGTTCACCAGCTCGCAGCCGGAGCTCGCTTGGCGATTGCTGGAGGAGATGCTAGAGCAACGCAAGCTGCCCAAATGCGAAGTGTATGTGGCGCAGCTTGAAAGCAGTGCACGCGATGTGGCAGGCTTCGCGCTCCAAGTGGATCGACTGTTGCATTTTTTGGGCAAGCACAACATTCTCATCACTGATAAGGTGGCGCAACAGCTGCTCAATCTCGGCCAGCAGATGCCGCAGCAGCTGCAGGTAACGTCGACGCATTTGGAGCGCCTGGGGAAATGCGCCGCCTGCCAACAACACTTGGAACATGTGGCCATCAGTGAGGCGGAGTTTGCCAGTCTGCGCGATGCGTTTCTGGACAAGGTGCTCATACGCAACGACATATTCCAGAAGTCAACGCCTACTGAAGTGGAGCGCTTCAAGCGCTATGTGGAGCAAACGGCGCCTTACGATTGTGTCATCGATGGGTTGAACGTTGCCTATTCCACGGGCAACAAGAAGCCGCCACAGCAGCTGGCACAACTCTTGGCGACCGTGGTGCGGTATTTCAAGGAGCGACGGAAGCGTGTCTTGGTGCTGGGCCGACAGCATATGCGCAGTTGGTCCAAGCCGGCCATGCAATACATCCAAAGCAATGCCTGCGTCTTCCTCACCAGCAATATGCAAGTGTTTGCCCTAGGTTTCCCATGAATTTACCCATTAATCCCTTCCGTTCTCTTGCAGCTCTCAAGACGATCCGTTCTTGCTGTACGCTACACTGCACAGTGGCCAGGACACGGACTTCTTCTCGCGCGATCTGATGCGCAGTCACGCCTTTCTGTTGGGCAACGAGTTGAAGTCCACGTTTCGTCGCTGGCAACAGGAGCATCAATATTCGCTAGCTACCCAAACGCAGCCTATGGGAAAGATCGTGGTCAAGGAGCCGATACGGTATCTACTTAGCACCCATAAGCTGGACAAGGGTGTGTGGCATGTGCCGTGCATTGAGAGCTACACGGCCAATCCCAGCGATCGCTTTGAGGTGCCACAAAGATGGCTCTGCGTCAAGCTTGCTGCCACCAACTAAATATGCACTGATTTGGATTTTACATTTTACTGTTTTGCTTGTTATGGTTGGGAGAAAAAAATGCGGAAAACTTAAAAGAAAAAACAAAAATGATAAGGAAAGGATTTGGATTCACTCGCAGTCGAGGCGCGAACACTTGTGGAAGGCATCGTAGTTGAATGTGGACAATCTCTTGCGACGCTGCTCATTTCGTATCTTCTTCTTGGCGGCGCACATCAGACGCTCCTTTATGTAGTTGTCCATCTTAAAGTCCATATCAGCGGATTGCGATTGCGTTGAAGGAGCTGCTGCTGAAGTCGTTCCTGCTGCTGATTTGGTGAGATCATTGGCAGACTCGGTTGTGGCGGCCGTGTCCAGCGCCTTAATGATCAGACTGAGCAGCGCATGGGCCAAGCGATGGCACACATCGTACTCGATGGCATCCTGACTGGTATAGTAAATGGCCGATTGCGATGTGGGCTGCACCCCAATAGCCAACAGTATGTTGCAGAAGATGCCGCGTTGCATGCGTGCATATGGATCGACCAGTTGTGGCGGTATTCGCATTGTTGTTGCCAGATGGGCGATGAACTTGGCAAACTTCTTGATCAGCACATTAAGATACTGGGTGCGACACTGGCGCTCCATCTTGGTGAGCATGTTGTAGTAGAGCTCTTGCTTGCGCTTCAGGAAATCCTCCTTTCGGCGCTCCTTTCGTTTTGTGCTCTTGAGCACATCCTCGAGTTGCCTAAAATGGAATAGTCCCAATTACTAATTGCATTTGATTTGGAGCGAGCAAATAGAAAATAGGTTTAAATTGATCAAGCACCTATGTACTTTTTTTTAAAGAACACCATCCAAACTGTTTAATATTGTGAATCACAAGAACGTACATTTAATTTAGTTAAACTAAGACACAAATGGATTTGCTTACTCAGTGGTGATGGCGTTATATTTGCCCAGCATGCGCTTAATGCGCTTCGCACGCAGCTTGGGATCATAATAGTCCTTGAACTGTTCGTAATTGGCCTCCAAGGTGAGACGCTTGGGCTGCGACAGTGCCACATCATAGGCACGTGCCTTGGGCGGCAGGGCCGGCTGGTAGGCCATGCGTCGCACATATGACTGCAACTTGGAGACATTTTCCTCTTGCCGCTTCTTGCGATTCTCCGGGCTGCAGTAGTCGGGATCCTCTTCCTCCTCTTCTTCGGTCGACGATGTGGGCAGCGCCTCATCCCAATCGGACACATTTGAGCTGGCCATTGCAATTTCAATGCGTCTTACGTTTCAACCACTTGAAATTTTATATACAACCGGAAAAACAACTTATAGATTCGATTGAAAGAAAATTATTTGGATCTTTATGGATTTATAATAAACTATGGGAGAGAACAGGAAATTTTAACTTTCTACGTCGAACGACAAATTAATACTGAGCTCTTCGTTAGCTTGACTTTAGACAGTATAAGTTGAAAAGGCAGAGGCAACTTGGATTTTGAATAACAAATCCCAAATAGTAAATATGAAAATGATTCTGGCGCCATCTGCCGTTGAGTAGACAAAGTTAATGGGGACATAGTAATCAGAAAGTAAAGATTGCTTATCGCTCTGAAAGAGATGCCATGAAAGAAAAACATCTCGTTTTGTAACTGGTCATTCGCAACAGGAATAAATTTATTCTATAATATGTTATAAAGTGTATGTATAATTAGATTTACATTTATTCAATGCAGTTAACACTCGTTTTGCACTGAACGCTCCAGGCTGAAGGTGTATTCATCTGCAAGGCCATCAATAGACATTTGACGAGTCAAGAGCGCCAAAATGTGATCGATTTGCGACTGTGTACCATTAAAACCATCCTTACTCGATAACTGGGGCGACAGCTCAAATGGTATGTCTTGAAGATAGTTTACTGGTCCATTTTGTGCTGCACCTGGTTTGGGGCCCAGCGCGGGTGCTGGCGGGTATGGCATGGGCCCAAATGCTGATTGTGGCACGGGTGGATATACCATTCCGCTGACGCCGCCAATGGGAGAGGTGATGGGTTCGGTGTCAGTTTTGCGTTCCACAAATATGAAATCATCACCGTTGCTTTGTCTGGGCGCATCCGATGGGCCCTGTATAGCCTCCTCAGTAGGTGTCTCGGCTGGCTTGCGTTTGCCAAATATCGAAAACATTGCCAGCGTTAACACTGCTTCTTTGCAACGAATTTGCCTTTTCAATACAATTTCAATTAATTGCCAAATATATGCGCAGCAGGTATGTTTTGTTGTGTTTATATGTTCTTCACCGAGTGTGGTCGTTTATCGATTCTACAAATATCAACAGTGAAAGCAGCTTAAAAGTGTGCCCATTATCACGATTGCAAAATACTGAGCGCCGTTTGCGGTATGTTTTTAAATGGGATGTGCGGTCACACTGCGACAAATACAACGCTGTGATTGGTTTTGGTTCCAACTTCAAGCTAAAACAAATTTGGTTGGTGTGTTAACGAGAAAAGGAGAAAACGAAAAAACGCTAGCAAGATGTCAAAGGCTGACCAGGATCCAATTGGTTCGCTGAGCATAATGGAGGTGTGTATCAACCGCCTACTCTCTCGCTTTTTCTCTGCTTCACATTCGGGATGCAGAGAATCAGAGAGATTCCGCAGATTTCAGCAGATACAGAAACAAACACATAATGAGTTGAATTGAACTGTGCTTTCCCTTCCCACCTCACCCATGTAGCAAATTAAGATATTGATCAAGCCGCCGCCGAACGAGGACGAGAAACTGGTGCAGCGAAGCGGCAACACAAAGCATCCATATTATAGGCGTCCAGGTCGCGGACATAACCATGATTTGTGTGATGCCTGTGAGGAAGGCGGCAATCTATTGTGCTGTGATCGCTGCCCATCCAGCTTTCACCTGCAATGCCAGTAAGTATCTAGACCGTCCAATTGATGTGCGGCCTTAATTTGTCTTATCCGTCATTCACAGTGATCCACCATTGAGTGAGGAGGACATACCAAGTGGCCAGTGGTTGTGTCACAGTTGTCGCATGGCCAAAGTGTCGCAGCCGGCCTGCTCCTCCAAAGCCAGCTCCGTGGAGCGAGTGCCATCAGCAGGCAGCGGATCGCGCGCCAATACGCCGTCATCCGGTGAACTGGAGTCCATTCCGCTCAAGATCCGCAACTTACGCAAGCGCAGCAACAGCGAACGCAACAGCACAGAGAAGCTGCTGTCCAAGATGCCGCTGGCCATACAGCGTGCCCTCGATCCCAATAGGAAACCGACGCCATTGGACGATGTCATACGCGCCGCAAGCATGCTGAATCCGCAGCAATTCTCGTTGCCACCGGAGTTAGAGCTGCACACACAGTTCCCGGGCAATGGCAAAGTGCAGCCAGTGCAACAACCACAAGGTGGTGGCGCCGCCAGTGGCGGTGGGGGAGGCACTGGCAACGGTGGACATGGCAACGGGGGACATCGCAGCAAACCTGGCAATCAGCGACGCAACTCGAAGCCATTCGAATTGGACTCCCAAGGGCTGGTCCCATTGCCCGCCAAAACCTGCTTCTATTGTACACGCAGCTGCAAGCGAGCGCCGCTCATATCGTGTGACTATTGTCCGCTGTATTATCATCAGGATTGCCTCGATCCGCCGTTGACCGCCTTGCCCGCTGGCCTGTGGATGTGCCCCAATCATGTCGAGAATTTTATTGTAAGTTCACTTCACTAGATCAGAGAGCAAGTAGTAAATGCACTCCCGTGTTAATTGCAAGTATTTCGTATACATTTAGGATGCCAACATGACCAACAGCATTTCAGCGACGGAGCGCGTGCGCTTGTGGAATCGCTTCCATCAGCCGCTGGACCATGAGAATGTCAAAATGGAGTTCTTTCGCCGTGTCAACACCCAGCATCCGCCGTTCCGCGTCAAGCTAGATATGCGCAGTCGTGCCCACATAGAGGTCCCATCCATAGTGCGCTATCATTACGAGCATCCGCCAGCGCTGTTGCCATCGATGCGCCAAACGCTGCGCTATGATCGCGTCAAGCGTCGCAAACAATTGTCCACGGCTGTGGAGGATATCTCGAAGGAAAGCGTCACTGAATCGCTGCTCAAGGATCTGGAAGCATTGCGCTGCGCACGTGCCAAATTTCGCGAGATACAACGCGAATATGGCAGCAATGTGGACTTGGATGGCGATGCAAATTTAAGCGACAGCGATGCTGATGCCGACGCTGATGTTGATGGTCAAAGTAATGGAAATGTTGCTGCTCCTGTCACAGTCAATGCAGCTGACAACAAGACGGAAGCGGATGAGTACGCGGCTAGCGAACAGAATGATTGCCCAATACAAACTACAGTTGCTCTAGAGCCGACACAAAAACCCAGAAATAATTGCAGCAATCTGGATCTGAGTTACGAGGAGGATGAAGACGATTGCAAGGCATCATCATCAGCAGGTATCATTGACGCTGATCTGTGTCATCTGGACGTTGACATCATTAAGCAGTTGGCCCATCAACGTTTGCAGCAGCTAGTCGTCGAGCATCCCGAGATTGTTACCCAGTACAAGAATCGAACAGCAGCGCGACGTTTGCGTCAGTTGGCGACGGCCACGATGACGACAACCACCGCGAATGGCAATCCACAGTGTACAGCACTGCAAGGCGATCTGGCGCCAGAGGATATGCGTCGCTTCTCGCTGCTCTTCACCAGCGAAACATCCTCAATACTGGCGCAGAAGAACAGCAATGGTGCCGACGAAGATCCCATGATGGCGCTGCATCCAGCGCTCGCCACAGCCGCGGCCATTGCGGCCGCCGATGCCGCTGCCGAGAATTATGTGCCACGCCAGCGCAGCGACACAGAGAAGGCCTATGAGCTGGCCACGCGGCTTCAGCTAAAGCTCCTGCAGTGCAAAGTGCGAGCGCGTGCAGTTCTGACGCCACTGGGCGATATGCTGGAGGACAGCCGCTGGTTCAGTCCACTGGGGTTGGAGCAGTCACTGTTTATGCGCTATCGATCCCTTTACATTGGGTACGGCGGACACTATACGCCGTCGACAACGTTGGCTCACACCGAAACTGTTGATCTGTCGGCGATTGGATATTGTGCACGCATATCGCCGCAGCATGCCATCATCTTTTATGACGAGTTCTCCAAATCGTTTGAGCTGATCAATTACTCTGAATTTGGCACCGAGGTCAATGGCCAGTTATACACATGCGATTTAACGGAATATGCGCCAACGCATGGCGGCAAGCGGATGCGTGCCGATGATGCGGAGCTTAAGCGGCGTGTCGATGATCTGCTTGACAAGCGGCGAAACATTCAGCGCCAGTATGAGCCCAAAAGGGAAACGCATAGCAAGTAAGCATCTGTCAAATATTTTCAAAAATGCCACCAAATGTTTGTTGTGTGTGTGCATGTTATCGATAACTTCGCAGTGCATTATCACTCTAACTGCAATGCAATTTTGTTCACTCTGCAGATTGGCACCAATTGTAAAACCAGCCTGCCGCTGCCAAATTGCACCCAATGCTCCAATCGTGCCTGGCGCCTGGGAGGGATCCGCAGTGCTTGCCCATGGTAGCCTGTTGCGCTTCGGGTGCCTAGCTTTTGTTTTCTCTGTGCCGCCAATCGATGTGATGAATTTGCGAGTCAGCAATGCCAAGTGAATGCAGAAGGAAGCAGGAGCAGCAAAACTTAGGAATCGAAGCAGGAAGCACCAATCTCAGTGAATGCGGCACAATCAACCGCATCTCCATACAAACCAGAGGAATGTAAAATTCCAACACACCCAGTCCCCTCCCCCTGCCCATAGAGTTAAGGACGCGCTCTCAGAACGCCTGGCGTCAATTGAAGAGAGAGAGCAAGCGTGAGGGAGTGAGAAAGAGCGAATGCGAACCAACATTACTATTTTGAGTTATATGGAACATTTTTTATTACATATTTTTAAATTTCTAAAGGTATCATCCACATTTAAATCCCCGTTTCTTTCTCATTCGTCTGTAGATATACAATACATTAATTACAAATAAAAAGAGCATAACAAATAAAGTTGGAATATTTCATTTGAATATTTTTCTCATTTTCTGTGTGTGTATAAAAACCAATAAATAAATTAATTATATTAGGCAAAAATGTGTACAATAAGATTACTTAGAATTTTAAATCAAAATAGCAGAGTGCTTATGTGTGTGAGCTAGAGAGAGAAAGAGAAAGAAAGGGAGAAAAAGGAGATTAAGCGGTGCTTTACATCTAAATGGGTAAGGCATAAACGGGGAGTAGGAGGAGTTGGGCTGGGAAGTGTATATAAGTTATATATGTACAACAGCATGTGGGCTGCTCCGATTTGCCCACAAATACAATTAGAGAATGCGCATATTGCATTAAGTAATAAGTACGGCTACAAAAAGTGAACTATTGATTATATAATGGCGGCTGCTCCTCCACGACGAGATTCATTCGTGCACTAGGATGCTGTATTATTGACTGGTGGCTCCTCCACGTCCGCGTCCACTTGATGCTGCTGCTGACTGGCTATCTTGGCTGCATTGCGGCTGGCACGAGAACGTTCCCATTCGAGTTTGTGCTTCCGCTTCGTGTGATGATACATATTCGATTTGGAACGAAATTCCGTGGGACAAAAGGCGCAGGTGTGCAACTTGACGCCCGTATGCGTGGCAAAGTGCTCCTGAATGAACAATAAATAAATATTCAATTCGTAAAAGGGACTTAGAATTGAGTGGAGCATTGTTTACCTCCAGGTATCGCTTCATTTTGAATGATTTACCGCACACATCGCAGGCGTATTTGGCTTTGCTGAGACAGCGATGATTGCGACCGGACAGCTCGCCACAGCTGCCGCAAATGGGCAGCTCCAGAATTGCGCTGGACGTCGGCGTGCCGCTGTGCTTATTGTGTAGGTGATTGTTGAGTGCCCGCTGATTGCGCAGACACTGGCCACAAATGTTGCACTTATACGGCTCAGTTGCTGCAGCAGCGGCTGTCATGCTACGAAATAAAGCAATCATCATTTAGTTTTCAAGTCGTTTTCCGGTTATTTTCGATTAAAGCGTTAAACACACCTGCTTTGGCTGCTTAACACTGCAGCTGCAGCGACTGCTGTGCTGCTGCTGCTGTTAACGGCCGCCATTGCACTGAGCAGCTGCTCCTGCTGCTGCATGAGACTTTGTTGTTGTTGCGCTGCCACAACGGCCGCCACAGCATTATAGTTGGCTAGCATCAATTCGTTCTCCTTGCACGTCGTCAGTTGCTGCTGCTGCATCTGCTCAGTCTTCAGGCGTTTCCCATGCAAATCAACTGCTGTTGTTGCATCATTGCTGCTGTCCTCACTTGCGCTATGGTTGCGCTCCGTGTGCTGCACTTTTTTGGGTGAATGCGTTTTGCGGCGACTGGCGCGCGTCAAGCGCTTAACGGGCGGCGATGAAGTCTTGGCCACTGTTAGGTTGATTGCCTCCATTGGTTCGCTTTTCACAATGACAAAGTTGTCTGGATTGCACTCGGGGGATGGTGAAGCGGGGGCTGGCATTGCTGAGACTGGCGCTGTCGGCATTAGAGCTGATGCCGTCGCATTGGGAATCGGTATTCGTAATTCGCTCAAATCCAGTTCATTGGTCGCCAGCATTGCCGAATCGGCAAACTTATCGGCATCGCCATCGCCATTGACACTTCTTTGGACTTGAATGTTATTGTTGCTACTGCTGATCTTGGCCGCATCGCGTTCGGCACGCGCCTTTTGCCATTGCGTCGTGTGTTTAGTTTTCACATGCGTATACATATTGGATCGACAGCGGAACGCTGTGTTGCAATAGGCGCAGGCAATTGGTCGATCTCCGGTGTGTGTTGCCACATGCTCCTCCAGATAGCGTCTCATCTTGAAAGACTTGTCGCAAAACATGCATGGAAACTTGTGAGCCGCGGCCGCCGCTGCAGCTACCGCCGCCTTAAACTCATCTGCATCGACATCAAGTTCAGGTTCTGCTTCCGTGCTTGGCTCCTGCTTCAAATCCATGATGACTGATGTTTGCAGCTCGACATCGCCACCCACATCCTCCGACCAGTTGACATCGCAGTCGATCTCGAGGAACTGACTGCAAAGCGTCGTTTGCTTGTGCTCTATTAGCTTCCAAAAGTTATGAAAGCTCTCCAGTTGGGCGCAGCAATCGGTGCAAATGGACGTGGAAATGGCATCGTCGCGGGACAGCTGCGTATGAGTATGAGCTTGAGGTTAGATAGGGGATACAACTAAGATCTGATTCTAATTCACACTTACACAGAGATACAAATGCGTCGATATTAATTGAACCAAATAGTTTTCCGGCATTGTTGAATTGTTGTCGTTGTTGCTGTTGCCGTTGCCGTTGCTCTCGTTGTCGGCGGCAGCGGCGCCAGCGAACAGCAGCACGGCATTCTGCTCGTCTAATGTGTTCAAGCACAAGCGACAAATCATTGCGTTCGGCGTCACTTCAAATCGGGCAACATTAGCACTGCTTTTTTGATATTTATTTTCAATTTATTGTATTTATTTCCAAAGTTGCGGATGGGATCTAGTGCTGGCAGAGCAATCGATGTCGTTGTTGCTGCTCATCTTATCGATTATTCATGCACCTCTAACGTCAGCTATCGATATCAAATCGCATCACGTAAAGCTTTCTTATGAAAATTGCCCATCGTTTGCGTTTGACTATATATTAATTAATTTCTATCTGACGTTAGAAAGTTCTATTTATATATGTCTAATTACCATTGTCATTAATATCGATTAATAGCAACAGCTGATGTTATCGATAGACGTTCAACGATATTCTGTTACTTTTCACAATACGCAACTTGTTTGCTGCTTTTACTGATTTTTACTAATACAAAAATAAATGAAGGGCGCTACGACATATTATATTGTATGGGAAAAACAATTGTTATCAGTTCACCGCTCACAGACAACACTTCATAATGGTAATTGTTGTTAACCACCACCAAAGCTGTGGTCTGAAACGGCACATTGATGCAGTTGAATTTAAAATTTGGAAACATGGCCAGTCCCGATACCAGGTCGTAACCCTCTGTCAACTTTGCGGTCCACACGGAAACCGTATCGAAACTGAGACCTTCACGCAAGCACAACTGGATCGCTTCGTTGAGATTGCGAAACGTGTTGAGCGTGATAATTGCCGAGGGCCGCTCGCCAAAATAGATTTGGGGGAAGTCCAAGATGACTAATGGTGATCTTTCCTTCATTCGGCCATAAAGCTTCTGCTTGTCCGTCACATCGAACTCTTCGATGAAAACCGATTTGCAATTCATACGCTCAATCATCTTGAGCGTGTGCTGGAAATTCGGATGATTCGCAATGCGTTCATCCATCAACTCCATGCGGGCTTTGAGGCGTCGGACGAGTGGCTGACGGAGTGGCTCTTGCACCAAGATGCTGGCAATCAGGCCATAGCCAATGGGATGCTTTAAATCATTGACCACAGCATCAACCACTTGATTGATATTTCCCGACTCGAATAGAATGATCACTTGTGGTGCCATCCACTTGGTATGGGAGCCATCGGCGGGATATAAATAAAGATGTCGTTGCATTAGATGAAGATGTATATTCTCGACGCCCTCCGTAATGTTGGGTAGTCCCTTGAAGCGCGGCAACACTTCAGCATCTTCGTCCTTTTCCGAATCCCCGAATTGTTTGCCGTGCGCATTGTCCATTGCGAAACACTTGGGATTTTGTTAACTGCTTGCTTGAGTGTTGTGTAATTCCCCAACAACCTTAATGAATTTCGAATAAAAAGGACAGGAAATGAAAGGCTAGTAAATTTGTTTAATGATTGAAGTTTCTTTCATTCTTTTACATTGGCTAGCGGGTCAACGAAAGTTGCGACCGACTTCCGCTTCCGCTTCCGCTTCCTGGTCAACAACAACATGTGTACACAATCATAATTAAAATACTTTCTCTCTAGCCCAAAGTTGCCATTCACTGGATAAAGCACAATCCCACAGGCAGATTGGTGGTGGTTTACTCTACCATTGGTGGGACTAGGGGATACTAGAACTTATTTATGCATTTGGTAAAGTCTAAAGTTTGCCTTTGAATAATATTGGACACGATTTAGCATTGTCTGTGATATTGCTTTTGCTCATCTTAAGAAATTGCAAATTTTGGTTTAATTTATATAACATTTATGTACTGTTTTTATTTGTACATATTATATACATATATACATGTAACTCAATATATAAAATAAAAGTAATATTTTTAAGTAAGTCCTTAAGTAACAAATACATATTTACCATACATACTATATATGGGTAATTCTCTGGTAAATGTCGCGTGCGAACAGCTTTACAGTGACCAAAAAAAACATAAACTAATACAATTTGAAAAATAATTGAAGGTTATTCTTTAAGCTTTGGATTAGCACTGTTTTTGAGAGCTAAGATTGATTTTAGGAACTTGTTATACTACAAGAATTTGAATTCACTTGAAAATGTTATTATATTATTTTTTATAAAATAAATACAAGGACATCTAAATGTAATAGACATATATTTAATGATCCTTATTGGCACTAACATTTGAAAATGAATAAATAAATAAAATTTCGTTTTCAAATTTTTAGAAACTCACTTTGTATCTATTTACTGTGCTATATAAAATATATTAATGATGAAACATTCAGTGGAAGGGTATTTGCAAGTCGCTTGCAAGATGTTTTGATCCTATTTTCGTTGTTGTTGTGACATTCAATAGGTCGCTGGCGCTTCGTCGTTGCCTTCGTCCATTTAACAGAGACGGAAGCGGAAGAGCTAAACGTCACAAGCAGAATGCTATACGCTATACGACGAGTAGTAATATCTATGCGAGAGCGAGTGTGCGAGTGTGCGAGTGTGTGACGTCGTCGTGAGCCAATGGCGTGCGTGTGTATAAATAGCCGAGCAAGAGCCGCAGGATTCGCTTACATTGCATAGACGTCGCAACTTCGCAGACAGTCGCTGGCTTGGCAGGGTGCCCAAACGTAGTGTAAGGAGCGAATTGCAAACACACGCTTGCCTTTAATTTGCGCAGTTAACAATTGTTTTAGTCAACATGGCACTGGACTAGTAAGGCATATTGGACTTCGATACATTCATTGTCTTAACACATACATATACAATATGGAGATGTCGGGGTATCAGGATATCAACGCTTTGGAAAAATCGGTAAGCGTGTATGGAGCATGGATAATTGGGAATCGACTAACCTTTGACCTTAGGTGGCAAACGCTGGCTCACAGCTGTATACGATGGCGCACAAGCTGCACGCGGTGGAGCGCAGCTTGGACCAGACAACGATGGAGCAAATGGATGAAATGGAGGTGATGGAGCTTCTCGAGTCCATGACTGAAGTAAAAAATGAATATCAGAATCTACGCAAGGACATCCAGGAAGTGCAGCAGTTACAGCGTGACGTCAGCACCTCGATTCGCTTTCAGATGACCAACATGCAACAGACATTTCAAATGCTCAAGAAGCGGATTGCCAACTCACAGCAGCAGCGTCGCCAGCAAAGCCAGCAAAGCCAGCAACGCCAGGATCAACAACTTCAAAGTAGCAATACCACAACAGCGGTGGGAGCGCACAATCAATGATGATGAGTGAGTGGGCGGGGCGGGGCGGGGCGACATGACAAAGAGGGCAGGTCGCGTAAGTGGTGGCTAAATGGTTAACCTAAGTGAGGGTAGGGAAATTTATGAATTTAAAATTCATGATTTATTATTGATTTTGCATACGTTGTATTCCGATTGTGTTTCTCGATACCTTCAAAGCTAAAGCGAGGGAGAAAAAGGAGAGAGAAAAGGAGTGAGAGTGCAAGCGAATGTAATGTGAATGAAAACCTGTTGCAATACTAATATAATTACTGAACCTACTCGAGACACACATACATACATATGTACATGTGTACGTACACTAAAATCGTGTCAAATTGTGGAAACGCTGAACACCAACAAATCTTTTTTACCATTATACTTGAAAACGTACTGTGTAAGCAGTCTACCTTTTGTATGTATCGGACAAAAATATCACAACCAACACGAAGCAAGCTTTCTTTTTTACACTTAGCTAACAAAATGACTCTTCGGCATCCGAAGTCGATATATCCAAGCAGCGGCGTTGAAGGATCAATCTATAGCTGTGGCAATTTGAGTAGACGGACATACCTTACATATACATAATTCACATAAAATTAAGACAAAGACTATGCTATGGCGTAATACACACCTATTGTACTCGTAGCTGTAACTACATATATAGTATACATATGTACGTGTATAAACTCTAAGTACTTTATGATGCAAATCCAAATGTCTGATACCATTTGAAAAGAATGCACTTCTTCAAAAATTTGCCTTAACATAACCATATTATACTAATTTTTGATATATACACGTTTTAATATTATAAACTTAGGCTTTTCTTATCATTTCTATTATAATGATAGGCCAACGCAATCTTTTTTTTCTTTTTGAAATATGTTGTTATTAAATTGTATAAGCAAAGCCAAGCACATTATAAAGTAAAAACACAAATAAATGCGAATTCAACCAAGTATTTTTTGAGTACGCGCCAAATACAACAAATTCGCGATGGGAAGACACACGCCATTTTCTTATGTCTCGATATACAAACATGCATGAGAAATGTCTATATTTTTGATACTTCCTGCTTATACTGCCGCATAATTAAGAATATCTATAAAGCGGAATCTTTCGACAAATATTTTTTATCTACCAGTTTGCATGGAGAGGAACGACTATGGAACTGCATCATCAACGATGCGGCAATGATTATCTATAGAAATACCATATCGATAAATATCAAGTAAGAACTTTTGCGCTTTGAAATGATTTTACAATTAAAAATCACAATAAAAATATAAGGAAATATACAAAGGCGTAAGGAAATGTTTAAAGAAAAGAGACGATCAAATTGGCCACTTTATATAGGAATTGAATCGCTATTGATTGATTTCGCACTATTTATGAAATGGCTTATTTTCGGTTGATTTGTTCCCATTCATTTTGATAATCTTATTCTACCTGTATAAGTTTGTTTACACTTACAAACCAAAACAGCTGTTTGAATAATGCGACTTTGATGTTAACACTTGCATCATAGAATCGCGTGATTGAAGCACATGATATTTCTACAGATATTGAGAAAATATCAATAAATCAGCCAGTGGATAAAATGAAATTATTGCCAACATTTGAGTGCGCTTATAAATTGTCAATGAGGTGGCTTTTGGCAAAGCGGTCAGTATGATCAATGTTCTGCAATGTGACCGCACTCGCATTGAAATTGTGTCCTTTTTTATGCGATATGGCCACACTGTAGCGTTGCCGCGAAATACTTGCAGTAGTAGTTGTTAATATATGTAAAAGGGAAAGATGCAAATTTTCAGCTTTTCCTTTGAAACTGAATTGCAGCAATAAGCAATTTAAAATTAACTTTATACATTCAAAACACCGCGATAATGGACGCAGCAAACGGTAATTCCTTGACACACCAGATGGCACTATACGAAGTCAATGGAGCCGAAGCGGATTGGAATTACATAAATCTCATCACCACCTGAAAACAACAAACTCGCATTGCAATCAGTCCACAGAATTTTGAGACTCTTATAAACCATAAACCGACCATTGTTGCACACATTTCTGAACTGCATCAGTTACAAAGTGGAGGATATCAAACTGATTCGTGTCCCATTAGAGTTTTTGATGATCTGCCAAAATTACTCTTTACCCAAAGTAGAAATATTAGACTACACAGTGAATGATATTAATATTGCTGTTGAGGCACAACTAATATTGGGGGACATCTTTCCTGGGGTGCGCTGTGTGACACCTCATAAATGTTTTTGCTACAACATGTTGCCGAGGTGGAAGTATATGCGTAAGTTAGTCATTCGAAATTGGCTGCGAATGTACTCTGGCGGATTCCCCGGTTATTGAAGAATTGGTTGTCCCAGAAAGATACATGTACTAAATGCATCGCAAATATTTCATGATTTGCCCAAGCTAAAGACAATTATACTTCACGTGGTCACATTATATGAGTATTTGCGCAATCCGGACATGCGGAAGTTCTTGATTCTCGATTGGGTACCCACTCATAGAGATCTAAACAGGATAAGCGATGTGTTGCTGGACAGAATCTGCTACGAAAATTCCTACGCGTGCCAAAGGTTGGATATTTAAAAAACCTTAGGCGACTGGATCTCGACAGCAATAGCTGTTCAACTGAGACAAATCTGTAGGAAATAGTAGCCAACTGTCCATCGCTCAAGCTCGTGAATATATCTGACGTTGTTCTTGGACCGAATTTGTTTGCATTGAGCCGAAGTCCCATGTGCACAACATCAAACAATTGCCCAATTCCTTTGAGAGTCATTTACGCTCATATTGGCAAAAACATACAGCTGGTGAGTTAATGATCAACAAGCCTATACTTTGAGTATTTCTTAATTTGTCTTTATCTTATTAGATCCATAGTCGCTTTATGCATCCACGACTGCAACTTCTACAAAGTTGCAAAAAGCCAAAAAACCGCTATGGACCTATTATGAAACTTGAACTTCATACTCCGGCTGCAACTTCTTAAATTAACTATTCAAGTATTTGTGTCACAGAGTGCCAAATAGTGTTAAGAAATGAAAACCATTGAAGTTTGTGATCAACATTTGAAATATTTGTTCAGTATTTAATTTAAACATGAATTAAGTAATTAAGTTAAGTAAAGTTAATTGGCATGAATTAAGTCCAACCGAACAATATTTGCAATTGAATGCATTGTGGAGTGAAGTTTGTACGCCACATTTAAAACACTTTTTCAGTTATTACTTAATATATATAATATACATACATATGTATCAATAGAACTCTAAGGAATTAATTTGAATCTAATAATAAATATGTAAATGCTTTTTGTATGAAGAGACAAAAGTGCTATAAAACTATTTCGTAGTGTCAAGTTATTGTAAGATTGACTATATCCAAATACAAATTTTTTTAAACAGGGTAGCCAAGGGATCTTGTGTGATGGAAAACAATATTTTGAGCATTATTTATATAATGATAATTTACCCAAATGTTACTAAAAATCATGTAGTAAATCAAAATGTGATATGGACAAGGAATAAGGTAGGAATAGAAATGAGTAAAAAGATCGTCACAGGCCCCAAGTTTACTTTAATGGCATTGCTTTAGTTATGGTTCGAAATCTGGGCAAAATCTTTGAGCAACTCAGCTAAGCGAAAAACTGGCGTATATGCCCAAATTTTATATTTTTGGAAGTTGCGCCATATTAAAAACAAGTCTTAACTCCAGTTCGTATTTGCATTGCGAGATAACACAATACTAAAATAAGAAGAAAAGAAATTCTGGTTGTACCCATTTTCTTTTTCCATATTCTTTTTCTCTAGAATTACGAACTAACAACAGTTATAAATTGCAATAATTTAAAAGCGTAAAAATTTGAACTGTATTGTCATGGAAATGGCATTTTTATTAATAAAAATATCGATATATTTGCCAATATTTGTGCACACTTTGTTTTTTTTTTTTTTAATTTGTCGACGTGTCTGTCAAAAAATTTGTTGGATATTCAGGAAATGTTAAAAAATCAGCGAATGCAGGAAGAGTTTTAACGAATGTAACATTAATGAACATTTTACTGGTTTAATAAATTGTTAATCAGCTGTTAGCTAGCTAATGTGTATTGGCTAAACAAAATTCAAGCTTTCCGCGCTAAAACGTAATAATGCGAAATGTGCCGTTTTTCATATACGGCGATGGTCACACTGCAGCGTTGCCGCCTAACAGTCGCCAATAGATACTACGCACGCCGCAGTGGAAATTGTGACTTACAGTTAAGTTTATATACGCATTGATACACCACGATGTCGATTCGATTCAATGTATTAAATGATTATTGCCAATTGGCAATAGTTGACTATTTAAACCTGACCGAGCAGATGGCACTATACGAAGCCTGTGAAGACGATTCGGACGATCCGAATCGCATACACATCAATCTGATCTCTACCTGGCAGCAACAAACTCGCATTGAACTTACTTCCAGGAATTGTGAGACACTTAAAAACAACCGAGCATTGTTGAACACATTTATGTCCAGCCTCAGTGTGAAAGTGGAGGAAATGGAGCTGCAGAGTGTACCAATGGAATTTTTGAAGATCTGCGAAAATTTCTGTTTACCCAGTGTACAAATATTATCCTGCACATTGGATGACTCTCGTAGTCGTGTTGAGGCTCAACGAATAATGACGAACATCTTTCCTGGGGTGCGCTGTATGAAGCCTGATTTTCCTATTTGCTACTGCTCGATGTCGAAGTGGACGCAGTTCCGGAAGCTTATCGTTGTACATCCGTACTTCGATCGCCATACTTATCATTTTTGTTTCCTTGGACAATTGCCGTCGATTGAGGAATTGGTTGCACCTGACGTCTACATTTTAAACCACTCATCCCAAGGATTTATGGATTTGCCCAATCTGCGGACAATTACCATTCGCGTGTCCGACAAGTTTGGAAATAGAAACGAACCATTGTATGATCCGCTTATCACTCTCATGGGTATAGACCAATACGGCGGTACTGAAGGCAATACAGACAACATACGCGGTTTGATGCTGGACGGACTTTGGTGCATACATTACGATCTGTGCAGTGAGGTTAGATCTTTCAGAAACCTTGTGCGACTGGATCTCGACCGCATGAGCTGTTCAAGTGAGATACGCCTGTGGGAAATTGTAGCCCAAAGACCATCACTAGAGATCCTGGAAATAACACGCATGGATCTTGGATGTAACTTTTTTTCATTGAACCGATATCCCATGAACATTACAATGCACAATCGTCATGCTCCTTTGACTGTCATTTACGCTAATATTGGCGAAAACGAAGGGCTGGTGAGTTAAAGGGCGAAAAGCTTATACTAGGTGTTTCTTAATTTAAATTTATCTTTATCTTATCAGATTCGACGTCACTTCACGCATCCTCAACTGCAACTTATATTGGGGCACAACAAACCAAAAAACGTTCTTGGACCCATTATAAAATTGGAATTAACTCCTTTGTATGAAACTTAACAAATTAACTACTCGAACGCGTAAAACTAGTGAAGTTTGTAAACAACGTTTCAAATGTTTCCTCAGTTTTAAGTTAATAGATGAATAAGGTAATAAGGTAAGTTAAGTAAAGTTAATTGGCATGAATTAAGTCCAACCGAACAATATTTGCAATTGAATGCATTGTGGAGTGAAGTTTGTACGCCACATTTAAAACACTTTTTCAGTTATTACTTAATATATATAATATACATACATATGTATCAATAGAACTCTAAGGAATTAATTTGAATCTAATAATAAATATGTAAATGCTTTTTGTATGAAGAGACAAAAATGCTATAAAACTATTTCGTAGTGTCAAGTTATTGTAAGATTGACTATATCCAAATACAAATTTTTTTAAACAGGGTAGCCAAGGGATCTTGTGTGATGGAAAACAATATTTTGAGCATTACCATTATTTTTAATTTTCATATTCATTGTGTGATATGTAATGCGGAATAGGGGAGGAATAGGAATACATTAAAATCGTTACAGGCCCAAAATGTACTTTAATACAGCGTTTAAAAAACTTCAGTAATCAAACAGCTACGAAAATTCAAAATCATCAACAATCGCCTCATTTCTTTATTTGCTTTCTGCTTTGCTGTTGCTTTCGATCGTATACATACATACGCAGCTGCAGCACTCGGCGACTTTCGGAAGTCATCGGTAGCCACAGTCGAGAAAATCAAAGGCATTAAACTTTTTTTTTGATACTTTTGATTTTTGTCTGAGCTGCTTGCGATCAACAGCGTAAGTTAAAAAGAAAGAAGCGAACAAACACGAAAATAACAAAATCATTCACAGTCGCCATTTTTATTTTTTTCCTTTCGACTTTGCTATTGCTTTTGATCGTATGTATATGTATGTACATATGTAAATACATACATACATATGTACATATGTACATACATATGTACTCGGCGATTTTCGGAAGTCATCGGCAGGACTGTCGCGAAAATCAAACGTATTCGACCTTTTTTTGCTACGTTTGATTTTTGTTTTATTTCTTTATTTCTGCTTTTAGTCATAATTTGCTTCACTTTAAAGAATTGTACATCAGCGAACGGTAATATTTGAAATCATGTTAATGCCGCAAAATATATTACTGTAATAATAAGCTATGGAAATCGATAAATAAAATAAAAATACCGATATTTTAGCTCACATACAGCCACACTTAAAAAATTCGATTTCATTACCTGTCCCTTGCTCACTTGTAGATTCTTATAGATTATTGCGACAGAGGGTTAAATTTTAAAAACAAAATTTTTCAGCCAGCATGAAAATTTATTGAAAAAGTAAAAATTAGCTGCTTCAACATACGATTGATTAGTAATGGTGTGTAACCAGGTGGCAACTCTTTAACTTTAATAGTTTGGTATATATCGGTACTTTAAAACAAACATTTAAGAAATATTGCTTATGGTCGCACTCGTACAAATAAAACAGCTTTAACAAAGCTCTTCTTTTAAGTAATATTTTTGTTTATATGTGTTTATATTATTTAGTGCTTTAACGAATTAATTCTGCGAATACAAAGTGACAGTCAGTTGTGCCAGCTAGTGCGTAGTTAGTGCAGTGTCTCTGAGTCTGTATGTGTGCGTTCTAAAGGTAAGTTAAGAGCGGCTCTTGAGTGGTTAGTGCACGTCATCATCAAGCCCCAGTCCCAGTCGCTGTCACCTATTTTTCACGAGTCGCAAGTGTAAAAGAAAGAAAGCAGTTTCAACTAGTATTACCTAAATACAAGTGTTCAATTGCTGTCCTTGTCTAGTTTACAGTGTACCCTAATTGCATATCACAGTAAAAGAAAGTGAGCAAGCGGATTGCAATTTATCGTCTCGTTCAACAAGTGATTACCGATCGCTCTCTCTCTTTCTCGTTCGCTCGCTCGCTTGATCTTTGTCTATTGTCGGGCAATTCAGCGCGGCGCGCGCTTGCGCCTACGCACTATTGTTGTGGTTCTTTCGTTGTTATTATTGGCTGCTTACGTGTCGTCGCGAAATGTACGTATTCGCTTACGTAGTTGTAGTCACTCTTACGTGTCTTGCGGCAGCCAATCCGACAACAACACCGGCTGCCATCGCGCAAGTGCAAGTAATCGAGCAAATCGAGAGCTTCTTGGATAATCCACATTACCTCAGCAATGAGGAAATCGGAGATCTATTCACACGCCTCAACAAGGACTACCCGACGCTGGCCCAACCCTATGTCGTCGGCACCACCATCGAGGGGCGTCCCATGAACGCCCTGGCGCTCAATGCCCCCACATCGGACGCCACCACGGGCGATCTGCTGCGTCCCATGGTCAAGTTGGTGGCAAATGTGCAAGGCGACGAGACCCTCGGACGCCAAATCGTCCTCTACATGGCCGAATATTTGGCCAGTAGCTATGAAATCGACAAGGAAGTGCAGCGATTGCTCAACACAACTGAAATACACTTCCTGCCCAGTGCGAATCCGGATGGCTTCGCCCTTGCCAAGGTGAGTTATCCATCCAAGTAGCAGTAGAGTTATTGTTATCGCAGATCAAGCGAACCGATCCCCTCATTTAAGTTCTCGCTCTGTTAGGATTGATAAACAGTTCGACTTTATTACAAAGAGAGAAGCCAGTCCAAAACAGTCGATTGAGTTCGATTGCGCGATACCTGGTAAAAATTGAAATAATAAAATAAATAAAACAAATATTTTGATTGATCAAACAAAGGTATACAACTTACCAAAATATTATTTATCGAAACAATGATATTATACAATCACGTTTTAATAGTTCTCCGCGAAGAGAATGGATTTTAAAAATGTATTCATTTTCTACAATATAAATTGGAATTATCCAGGTTTTTTTTATTCAGATTTTTGCTAGCACTTTTTTAAGTAGAACTCTTATGTTATATACAATAGCTGATAAAATAGTCAACAGATTGTAGCCACGAATAAATGAATGTATACCTGAGGGCTTCCATTTATTCATTTTCACAAATTAGTTATACACCTTAGCGATGTTGACTGCCGGGTATGCTAAGAAACAACGAAAGGTTCTTTGCGCTTATGGGTATTTTTCATTTTCGAAATGTGAAACAATTCAATCTGTGAACAGCTGCAGACCTGGGTGAACCTGCCAAAAAGTGAATGTACTTATACTTACACATACCAAATACGACGTATACGTATATAAATGTGTGAGTGTTGTCTGATTCATTTCATGAGTTGAACCTTTCCGGGCTATTATTCAGCTACTTGCTGTGAGTTAGCTTTGTTCTCAAGAAAACCATGCTCACCTTTCACAACAGAATCGAAACTAAACTATAGCATTGCTTAGCTCCAAGAAGAGAGCCTCACAAGTCCAAACTGACAGATAGATAGATAGATAGAGAGAGAGAGAGAGAGAGCGCATATTGTGTTTTGACCCAGTTTATCAATTGTATGTTTGGGATTAACGTAGCACGATCGGTTAATTAGCAATTGTGTCTACATATATGTATGTATGTACTATGTCGAAGGCAAGCTAAGTGCTTATGTATATTATCGACATCGAGTGGTTATTCAAGTGATCTCTATCCCCATCGAGAGCTCTTTAAAGTCAGTCAAGCGATATTTCAAGTATGTATTTGCTTGCCAGCAAATCTCAGGCAGATGTTAAAATAAAGATAACATAATGTTAAACACTTGTCGGGTGCGCAAATATGGAAGGTGTCATCATGGTCATTGGCACTCCTCAGTTTTCTGTCTTGTTGTTATACAGAAAGTTCAAGTTCTTATTTCTGGTCTTCATTCACATTTGCCATTAATGCCGGCAAGAATTGCAAATTTACAAGTTTTTCTGTTCCGTTCTATACTTTGTTGTACACTAAACAAAAAAATGGGTTCTTCCCCCATCTTCATTTGCATATATTAGGGTATTATATGCATGTCGAGTCCCCATCGAGTTGTGCAAGTAATCATTACACATTTTTATTTATTATATATATAATATTGTCTATTTATTTTTTTTTCCTCTCTTCCCGCGGGTTATTTTTCATGTTTTGCCATTAACATCCTTTTCATGGATCTTAACTTTTCAACTATATCTTAATGCAATCGTAATATCATGAATATCCTTTTCGTTGATGTTCCATATGTGAAAAGAAAAGAAAATCTTAAAGCTTAGGTCAAGTTTTCCGGTTGTATGTATATATTATAATACCTTTCTAGTGTGAGTTTACAGAATATCTTGGACAGCCAGTTCACACGAAACATGCATTAAAAACTCACGAACTCGCTTATCTGCCAGATGCCTTATCGACATTTCGAGATTCTCTTTAATCTATTGCAGGGAATTCAAAGTGTTTGTTTGCATATTTAGCTGCGATATCAAGTATACACTGCTTTATCGCCTTTTTTTTATTGATAGAAAATTAATGGGCCATTAAAGCAAAGTAAGATTTCCAAATCTTATCACAGAACGGGAGTTATAACTGTGGCATGTGGCATGTGGCATGTGGCATGTGGCTTGCGACATGTGGCATGTTTTGGCTTGCGGCATATGGTTATTTGAGAGAGGTGAAAGAACGTGGATTATTGCTGATTATTATGGGCATTATATGGCATTACTTATGACTTGGTGTGTATCTCTGTCACCGCTTTCAATGGCTGTCTGATTAGATTAGTTGGTCGTACGAATTAGTTATACCAAATTCTTTTGATTGTGCTGACAGTTTTATGGCTACCGGGACTATAAATAAAGACCAAATTAATGTTGGGTTGGTGTTAATCCATTCCCCTCCCCCCTTGTCCACCTGACGTCATCTGTTGCAATGTACTGTGTAATTACGAGTACATCTACTATATACATTAATATCTTCATTTATACACAACCATTCGTATGAGTGTATGGATGTTTATGCCAGAGCACCGCAAAACTGGTTTAGAAGCCGACGCTATAGTATTTCAACTGTTTCCCCTCTATTGACAATCTTTGCAGCGAAAGAGTCTTTGAACAGTTTCTTGCGATTTGACACAGTGTATGCAACCGGTTCATTGTTGTCTTTACGATATATTTGCTCTTTTTGCACGCCCATAAAGTTTATTCGATGGGGCATATTTATTGTTATTTGTGTATATTTTCAGGATTTTTTCAAGTTTATAGAATCTTGAAAATCAAAAAATTGAATTACATTAAAAAAAAATTGTTTATTTTTGCTGTTGTTGTTTGCAAGGCAGTTTGCTATTTCTTGGATTCCGCAATAATAGCGAATAATAATAATAGCTTTCGAATTAAAAATAATTAAAATGCAATTTAATATTATGTAAAAACAAATCTTTCGAGAGTACTCGACTATTAAAAAGAAACCGCATGTCACACAGGGTATCTTTTAGTCGAGTGCTCTTTAGGTCGCAGCTTTATGACTTCTCTTCTGCATCGACATTTTGTTAATCTTTGCTTTGGAAAAATGTGCATTGCATTGAGAAATTCGTCTTATGTAGTTGACACTGTAGCACTGTATCGAACACAACTTGATCATACATACAGACGCGCACATATGTACATACATGTATGTAAGTGCAAACATCAACGTACAAAATGTATGTCAAGAGTTTTGTCGATTGCATTTGCAATATGTGCATATTGAAACTATTCTTTGAATTTATTAAGACAGATCTACGAGCTTCAGCTTATAGATCTGTTCGATCTAGGGCTTCATAATCGATGGAGATAAACTTTGGCATTAACTGGCTGGTGTGAATAAACAGCTGGACTATCTTTACACACAAAAACACACACACACACACAAACGTTCTCGCTCAACCGATAGCGCGAGCAATTGATAACAGTTAAATACACTCATACACATGCATACACGCATACACGCATACAAGAAAGGCCGTCGTCTGAGTGTATACGAAAATAATTTCAATTGAGCCCACGCTCAATGTTATTGTTAGTGCACTGGGCGCTCTGACGTCACAAAAACTCGCAAGTTATCGATTTTTATGTAGGCTACAGTAATAACATCCTTTTGGCTGGTGACACATGTGACGTGCGTAGGCGTCGATGACGATTGAAGCATAAACACATCGCAGCGCATCGTCGACAGCGCTGCTGCTGAAGTCGACGCATTCGCTCTTTCTTTCGCGCCGATGACTGGCGCAGGCGCCTCACTTGCATCTGGCAACGCCGACCGCACGCCGCACACGGCTGGGCTGGAATCGAGATGTGCGAAAACTAAAGCCACATACAATCACACTCACACATATACATAAACTGCGAGTCAATAACAGAAGAAAATACACAATAAATAACAAATAAAAGAGAGAAAAACCGAGAAACTATTAATTTGTGCTTAAACGCAATGTGTCGCCGCAATAACATGCGGCAATAACAAAACAAAACAAATATACATATGTATGTACATATATAAAAAAAAAAATAACACGCACACACCGAGAGAAAACAACAACAAAACTCGTGACTGACAAAGCTTCGACGCGAGGCAACGCGACGCTCTCTGGCGTGTAATTTCCCTACAATTATCGCACGTCGTCGCTCTCAGCAGCAGAGCACCAACGCCAGCGACGGCAACGGCAGTGGCAGTGACGTCGACTGCGGCAGTGGGACAGCGGGCGGGCAGCACGGGCTTAAGGCCAATCAACGCAGCAAATTTTCAAACAGTACATTTTTTGAAGCTGAACTGAATCGAGTGGAGCTACTGCTGCTGCTGCAATAACAACGACGACGACGACGACGACGACGGTGACTGAGGTACACACGGTGTGTTATTTGTAGTAGCGCTGTATCTAAAGCGGGCCGCTCGCTTAATTTGCACTCCAGTGATAACTGACAGCAGCAGCCAGCAACAACAACGATGCAGCAGGGGCTAGAAAAACTTTCGTATCGGCTGTTGCCATTGATGCTAATGACAACGTTGATGGCGACGCTGCTCGTCCAGGGCTATGTCATCAAGGAGGACGAAAGCTTTCTGCAGCTGCCACACTACAGCAGCCAGGAGCAGCTCGAGGATTTGTTTGCCCGGCTCGAGAAGGCGTATCCGGATCAGGCGCGTGTCCACAGCATAGGCCGTTCGCTGGAGGGACGCAATCTGTTAGCGCTGCAAATCTCGCAGAGCACAAGGCAGCGGGCGCTGTTGACGCCGCCAGTGAAATACATTGCCAACATGCACGGCGATGAGACAGTGGGGCGACAGCTGCTTGTCTATTTGGCCCAGTATCTGCTGGGCAACTATGAACGGAGCACCGAGGTGGCCCAGCTGGTAAACAGCACCGATATCTATTTAATGCCCACCATGAATCCTGACGGTTATGCTCTCTCCCAGGTATGTGTCTGTGTGCTATCAAATAACTGTCATCACCTGTTTGCGTGTGCCTGGGAAAAATCGATAACCGATGCATAAATACACACATACATTCTTAGTACTGTATGAAATGTGAAGCCAACGCAGCCCAGCTTCTGCCCTGCAGAATTTGCGCAGCGTATCGTATAGGTGTGTGAGTGTGTGACGTCGCTGTTGCGCACTTGCCTTTTGATTGCGTAGGCTTGCTCTCTTCCTCTCTGGCACGCCCCTTCGTTGTTGACATATTGCGAAGCTTGTTGCTTTCACATGAATTGCTTTAATTCCGCTCGATGTGTGTTGATTAGCGAATGAACGTAGGCTTGAGTAAACATCAGACTGTGTAAATGTGTCTGCTATCGATATGCAATCTGCTATCGATTTACCTACAATTGCATTGCATATATGCATATGAGCGTCTGTGTGTATGTGTGTGTTAAGTTGAACGTACCTGCATCCATATTGCCAAAGCTCTCTCCCACTGCTTGCACTCTGCAAACACTGAAGCTTTTGACAATTGTATGTAGTTAAAGTATACCGTTTTTTTCTGTTATTGTTACCGCCCCCCGTTTTCCTGCCCCCAACCGCCTGGAGTAATTTGAATGCCGCCACTTTGCGTGATCGGCCACTGTGACTAGCCTAGTTTTATAAAATCATTCATTCAAATACATACTATAGAAATGAATAATATAATGAATATTCTATGTGAGTGCAATCAATTAATTTATTATACAACCAAAGCACGAGCAATTGTCTGATTCCGTTTCGATCGATTGACAGTTTGCTCCAATTATTTAATTGACAGTTGCTGCCGTTACGAGCAGAGAGGATCAAGCGGCAGAAAGCTTATGCTGAGCTTTTGCAGAGCCTTAAGCGCGTATTGCACAATACACTCTCTCACTCCCGCTCCGACTCTCTCTCTCTCTCTCTCAGACACTGGTACTGCATACATTAACGATAATGTGTGTTGTAAGAGCTTTGCGACCTGACTATCAAGTTTGGTCATGTCTGAGCTGAATGCCAAATTGCCTACATAACATAATAAAGCCAGAGGAACTACCTATAAACATATTTAATGCACGTAATCAATTAACTAATCTCTCGGTTCTCTCCCTCTCTCTCACTTTGCAGGAGGGCAACTGCGAATCGCTGCCAAATTATGTGGGACGCGGCAACGCCGTTGGCGTGGACTTGAATCGCGATTTCCCTGATCGTCTGGATCAGCAGCATGTCAATCATTTGCGTTCACAGTCGCGTCAGCCGGAAACCGCCGCCTTGGCCGAATGGATTGTGAGCAAACCATTTGTGCTATCTGCCAATTTCCATGGCGGAGCTGTCGTCGCCAGCTATCCCTACGATAACTCTCTGTAAGTGGTACCACCCCCCTAACTAACCCATTGATCAGTCAATCGATGTTAATAGTATTGCTGTCTGAAACGCAGAGCGCACAACGACTGCTGCGAAGAGAGTCTCACACCGGATGATCGCGTGTTCAAGCAAATGGCGCACACGTATTCGGACAATCATCCGATCATGCGACGTGGCAACAACTGCAACGACACCTTTGCCGGCGGCATAACCAATGGTGCCAATTGGTATGAGCTCTCTGGCGGCATGCAGGACTTTAACTATGCGTTCAGCAATTGCTTCGAGCTGACCATCGAGTTGTCGTGCTGCAAATTCCCAGCGGCCAGCACTTTGCCCACGGAATGGGCGCGCAACAAGCGTCCGCTGATGGAGTTGCTGAAGCAGGCGCACATTGGCATCAAGGGTCTGGTGCAGGATGCCAGCGGTTACCCCATTGCGGATGCCACCATTGTTGTCTCCGGTCTCGAGGATAAGCCCATCCGCACCTCCAAGCGTGGCGAATACTGGCGCCTGCTCACCCCAGGCATCTACAGTGTCTATGCGGCGGCCTTTGGGTAAGAGATCCATCTGTCAATTTGAATCCTCCTGTATCTCCTGTTTTCATTTGCAGCTATCAATCGAGCGCCCCCCAGGAGCTGCATGTAACCAATGACAATGCGGAGGCAATGCGCGTCGACTTCAAGCTGTCGCCCGTTGAGACCAATTATGATGGTATTAGCAGTTATTACAATCCATACTTTTTTAGACACTAGACGGACGACGAGTGTTGTGCAAGATCTTAAGACATCTCGGCGCTGTCGTCGACCCATGAACAAAAGAACAAAAGAAGTCGCCGCCGCGAACAAATGCAACCTCACACGCAGCCGTCACAAGCACCGTCATCGAACTATCGCTCAGCTAACTAATCGATTATTACTAACATTGTACCCACACACACCCACATCCACGCACAAGCAGACACACACACTCGTTCTATCTATTTATGATTATCTGCATCTAAACGCACGTTCACATACACACACACATATTTTCCTTGTGCATTTTGTAGCAGTTTTCAGTTTCATTTTCGCATTTGTGGAATCTCTTTTTACTTTTACGCACACAGCATATGGTTCTCTTTTTTGCTTTCGCTCTCTATTTCTCTCGCTCTCTTAACGCACACACACAGCTAATGAACATTCACACAGACACAGACACAGCCACCGCTACAGTTACAGTTACAGTTAGAATTGCAGTTACAGTTACAACACGAAATATCAATTTGAAAATTTGAGATTTAAACATATGGTATATGTATATGCTATATATTACCTATATAGACAATTTGATTTGTACATACAAGAGTATTTGAAAGCAGTGCGTTACTCGTAGAAAACCCCACCCACAAGAGCCATACAATGGCCTTTAAATCCCCCCCTCAATTATACAAGAACATATACATATATATATATATATATATACTTTACAAAATACTATATACATTTAGTGGCTTACTCTAAAACCAAAAAACCGAAACAAAAATCATGTGTAAAAATTATTTTAACCCAACATATATATATATGCGAACAAAAAGAACAAAAAACAAAGCAGCGTAATATGCATGTCTTCAATATCCATATATAAATATATAGATCCCGATATATAAATATATGCAAACATACAAATCGATTAAAAGATTGTTAAACATTTTAGAAATGTCAGCGTGAGTCTGAACAAATTGTTAACACAACATTATGCATACGTATTGAATAATTGACAAGCATTTGGAGTTGAACGAATAATTCCAATAATAACGATAATGGCATATTTAGAGGAAAAGAAAAACAAAACCAGAAAACAAGAACAGGCCAAATAAAATTTTGTTTTTTGCGTAGTGCGTTTTATTTTCATTGAAGCAAAACCAAACCGTAAACCGATCCTGAATCTGAACCCGAACCCGAACCCGGACTGAATCCATTTGCCATCCATCTGTTATCTTGTTCCATTAAAAAGCTTTTTAAAAAAACATAATAACTACCATAACGATTACAAACAATATACATTAACGATTGGATAACAATTTCGACTATATTTGGCATATTTATGTATACTCTTTATTATTACTTTTATTGTAAAACTATTATAATATTTAGTCTAGACATTTGTTAAGTCCAGTTGACAAATTGTTCGCGCTGCAACTAAACTGGTGCAAACTAGTTAGTTAAGTTGTTAAGTTACAGTATTACGAAATGCAATAATTTCTCAGGGTTCAAATCAACAAACATATGTATGTATGTAACATAATGGCTTAAACAGACATGCGTCGTTGTTAATTTTTCGATACGAAATACGACTGTTTGTGCTCTCTATCTCGTTTTAAAATTGCTATTTCTCTCTCTTTATCTTTATCTATCTCGAAATCGATCTCGTCTTGCTCCTTTTGCAACTAATCTAATCGAAATAAATGTGTAATGAAATGAAACCACAAATTGATTGATTGCTTACAAACAACAAATCACCACGTCGCGCTATCAACTTCCATAATTCAACAAAATCGTTTTTGCTTTTTCGCATGTCACATACACATATTTTATTTACATAGTATGTTATATCGTCAATTTATCGCTCTAATTTAAAGTGCATCTTGCGATTCGGCACCTGACTTTGGTTCATGTCTTGGCTTTAGTTATCTATTTTTCGGATTTGGTTTTGGTTTTGGTTTCGGTTCTTGCATTGCATTTACTCTCTCGCTCTCACACTCAGCCACTCATTGCGTGCGTCAAGTTCGATGGCGATGCACATCGACTTATCGATCTTTTTTGTTGTCTGTTCTGTTCTTCGTTCGTTCATCAATTTCTCAACTCTTTCCTTATGCAGGCAACTTTCGCAAACAGAAAGTGGAACGGGCCGAGCCACCGGAGCAGCTTAAGCAGAAATTCGATGGCTTCCTCACGCCCACGCCCTTCGAGCATCACAACTATGTGGCCATGGAGAGGTGAGTCGTAGCGTTCGTCTGTCTCACCTTGAGCAGTTGCTGTAACAAGTCCACTTGGTTGCAGCTTCTTGAGGAACTTGACCGCCAGTTACCCCTCGCTGACCCGCCTCTATAGCATTGGCAAGAGCGTGCAGGATCGCGATCTCTGGGTGATGGAGATATCCACCACCCCGGGAACACATGTGCCGGGCGTGCCGGAGTTCAAGTACGTGGCCAATATGCACGGCAACGAGGTGGTCGGCAAGGAGATGCTTCTGTTGCTGACCAAGTATCTGCTGGAGCGATACGAGAACGATGAGCGTGTGACGCGTCTGGTGAATGGCACACGGATCCACTTCTTGTACAGCATGAATCCCGATGGCTATGAGATATCGCGGGAGGGCGATCGCACCAGCGCCTTGGGTCGCGCCAACGCCCACAACGTGGACTTGAATCGCAATTTCCCGGATCAATATGGCACCGATAAGTTCAATAAGGTCACCGAACCCGAGGTGGCTGCCGTGATGAACTGGACGCTCTCGCTGCCGTTTGTGCTGTCGGCCAATCTGCATGGCGGCTCCTTGGTGGCCAACTATCCGTTCGATGATAACGAGAACGACTTCAATGATCCGTACTCGCGTCTGCGCGACTCCAGCATCAGTGGCCGCAAGCTGAATCCCACCGAGGACAACGAACTGTTCCGCCATCTCGCTCTGGTCTATTCCCGTGCCCATCCCACCATGCATCTGGGCCAGCCGTGTGCGCTCTTCAAGAACGAGCTCTTCACCGATGGCATCACGAATGGCGCTCAGTGGTACAGTGTCACCGGCGGCATGCAGGATTGGAATTATGTGCGCGCCGGTTGCATGGAGCTGACTATCGAGATGGGCTGCGACAAGTTTCCCGAGGCCAAGGATCTGCCCCAGTACTGGCAGGACAATCGTGAGCCGCTGCTGCAGCTCATCGAGCAGGTGCACCATGGTGTCCACGGCTTTGTCCGCAGCTCCATTGGCACACCAATAGCTGGCGCTGCCGTCGGGTTAAATGGCGGCAATCAGTCGACGTACAGCGGCACCTTCGGCGACTACTGGAAACTGACGTTGCCGGGACGCCACAATGTCACCGTTCTGGCCGATGGCTTTGCCCCGCTGCGAGTGGAGGTCGAAGTGCCCGACGCGGAGCCCTTTGGCATGCGACTGGATGTGACGGTGATGCGCGACGATCCGCAGCACTGGGCGTCGGCCAACGACTTTCGCATCATCGAGAATGTGGTGAACACCCGATACCACACGAACGCTGAGGTGCGCAACCGTCTGGCCGAGCTCGAGAATCAGAATCCGCAGATTGCCAGCTTCGGGTATGCGGACAACGAGTTCAGTCGCCACTTCAACTATATCAAGCTGACCTCGAATGTAAGTAGCGACGCTACTATATCTGAACCCGTGTAGGGTATGGTAACAAATAGAAGGAGGCCCCTCCGACCTCATAAAGCCGAGACGATAAAGCTAAATCTGTGTCTGTCCGCCCGCCTGTCCGTCCGTCCATATGAACATCTAGATCTCAGGGAATATAAGAGATTGAGCCATTATTTTCGGCAGCAATTGTTATTGGTGCACGCAGATCAAGTTTATAGATTACGCCCACTCCCGCAATTCGAAGAGTCCGTTTCAGTTGCTTTGGCTAGCAATCTGGCATAACTTGTGAATGTAATTTAATATCGATATACCATTTATTGACTTCGGTATATTACTTGTAGAGTACTATTTGCAGTATATCTTAAGAATTAACCCCACCGACTGCAGTTTCCCTACTTGCTATATATGCTCAATTCTTGCGTGTTCTCCCCTTGCAGATTGGCGAACCGGAGGAACACAAGTACAAGCTTCTGGTGATGAGTTCGCTGTACGATACAACAGCGCCGCTGGGCAGAGAGATTATGCTGAACCTGGTGCGCCACCTGATCGAGGGACATAAGCTACAGGACGTGACTGTGGTGCAGCTTCTGGAGCGCAGCGTTATCTATTTCGTGCCGCAAACGGAGAAATTCATGTCGATCTTCAGCATGTACAACGCCAAGTAAGTATTGTTTTGTCATGCCCATATCGATGGCAGCCATAACTGATGTCGCTCTTTGCAGCAATTCTGTGTGCGACCCCGTGGTGTCCGATGAGCTGGCCGAGCGCATTTTGAGCCCCGAGACGGAAGCATCGCGGGATCTGTTGCTGCAGTTCTTGCGCAACGAGCACTTTGATCTAATGCTGACATTCAGTGCCGGCAGCTCGGAGCTCAGCTATCCCAAGGGCGACTCCATACTGGAGAAGTTCGCGCACAGCATACAGCGCACCGAGTTCAATTACTCGCCGCTGCAGTGCAGCAGCTCGGCCACCAGGCAACTCCACCGCGAGACCACCGATCGCCTTACCAATCTGATGTACAAACTCTACAAGATTCCCATGTATACGTTGGGTTTGTCCTGCTGTCGCATGCCGGCGCACAGTCAAATCGCCTCCGTTTGGCGCACCAACATCGAGAAGATCAAGAACTTTTTGGGCCTAGTTCAGACGGGCATCAGTGGCCTGGTGCAGAACGACAAGGGACAGCCGCTGCGCGAGGCCTTTGTCCGACTGTTGGAGCACGAGGGCATCTACAACGTGTCGCGCAACGAAGCGCGCTTCCAGCTGATGCTCCCCAAGGGCCTCTACGGCCTGGAGGTGAGTGCGCCTAACCACGAGTCGCAGATCATCAAGACAACGGTGCAGTCTGTCCAGCTCATCGACTTGGGTGCCATCAAGCTGCACGCCTTCAGCCTGATCCGTGGCGAGGTCACCGAACTGAATGGCGCTAACGGCAGCAGCAGCGGTACGACCAGCATCACTGGCATTGTCCTCGACGACGGCAATCATCCCATACGTAATGCCAAGATCACGGTTATCCATCCGGCGGGTCTGACGCGTCTGCGCAACTTTACCAACAGCATGGGTGAATATTATCTGCGCTCGGTGCCCGTCGGCGCGGTGACGCTCAAGGTGGAGGCACCGCGACACTTTGAGACCACCCGGGACATTCGTTTGCCTCAGGCTGGACAGCCCACCGAGAACGTTGTCTTCCACCTCAAGTTCAATGCCCGCGTCTTTGGCCTACCCCGTTTCGTGTTCATCCTTGTGGCCAGCGTGCTCATCATAGTGGGCGTCGTCATCTGTGTGCTGTGCGCACAGTTCTGGTTCTATCGTCGGCATCGCGGCAAGATGCCCTACTACGACTTTTCCCTCTTACCGCAGAAGGGCAAGGAGCAGTTCGAGCTGGACGAGGATGCTGGGGACGATGGCGAAACGGAGCTCTTTCGCTCCCCCATTAAGCGTAAGCGAATTTCCATTTATTTACCCGCTACCCGTAGAAGGGAATTTGTATTAGGACCCCATAAAGTATACATATTGAAGTCCGTCTGTCCATATGAACTCGTTGATCTTATGGACTATAACAGATAAATCTATAATTTTCAACAGCACTTTTATTGGTACACACATATCAAATTTGTTTTAGATCGCAAATCGTTTTTTTGGCACGTACATTCATAACAACAGTCTTTGTTTATTTATTTAGTTTATTCAGGTTGTTTAAATAAGCTTACTGCTACCGGTGTGACAGCTTAACCTAATTATACATTAACAATTTCACATATTGCCTATTATAACATAACATACTAGTGTGAGATCACGACTAAATTTACAATAAATTAAGAGTAACTTAAGTAACTTATTAGGCAGATCCTGCAGGTTCAGTCTTTTTAGACTCCTTTTGCCAAGAGACGTTGAGCAAGCGCATTTGGGTGTAAGGCCAGTCTATTAAAATAACACTTGGTCCCTAGATCTCTTTCGATCCATTGCTCTCACTGCATCGCATATTGTCCTCCAGATCTTGATTTGCGCTTCGCGGATCTTATTTAAAAGGGTTTTCGCCGCGACTCCATACAACTGCCAAGTGAATGGTTCCTGATGAGAATAGCAGTGTGGTCGACGTATGTTTCAATAAGAACTTCCTGGGAGTCAACACTGTGGGATGCCACAGTCTTATGATTCCTGAATTCCTGAAACTTAGTTACGGTAGTATGCATATTGTAGAAGTTATTTATTTCTGTATTCTATGGTATATTTTAAATGGAATAGTATATCGATATACCTTTAATAGATTTTAGTATTTGCCATTATATTATTTTGGTATATTTTATGAATAATTCCGCTTGAAAATGCTTTCTTGTCTTTATGTTTATTTACCTTTTCTTCCGACTTCTCTATCTCTCTCTCTCTCCGGGTAGGTGGCATGACCATTCAGCCGTACTTCGACGAGGAGCAGCTGGAGCACATTTTGCATACGGATGATGAGGATGACGAGGACGAGGTGGTGATGAATATGGCGCCAGAGCTGGAGCTGGATGTGGCCGATGAAAGCGGCGATGAGATTGTCATGTTGCACAATCACAAGAATCGCCGCAAGCATTGAGAAGCCCAACAACATTCAAGGACAACAACAACAAAAAACAGAGTTATAACAACAACACAACATAACTGTGATTCCAAACGTTTTCAGCAAACCAATCGCTCTTTATATCATATTTATCCACATTTTAATTTTTTTTTTTAGTTAATATAGATATATGTATGTATGTTTTTTTTTTTGGTTGCTATGTACATACACGTCCACATACATACATATGGGATCTTCAGCTTTATATCGAATCTCCGATCATATATTGTATGTATGTATGTGCTGTCCAACACCGTAACTGTAACTACTTTTAAGACTGAGCCTTTTAAACTAAAAAAAAAAGAAAAGAAAAACACGAAATCAAAAAGTATGAAAAAATGAGCTATATACACTATATATAGTAGAGGAGAATCACTTAAGATAAGCAATCTGTAACCTTAAAACACATTCCAGGTCAATTTGATGCACGCCATCGCATCATTATCGATATCTATCTAGTTTAATTAAGCGATCCTTCACAGTTTTCCATATTTATTTCAATGCAATATTAATATGACCATATATCCATGTAATATGTATAGCTGTAAAATAACACTATTTTTAAATAATATTCACAACTTGACAAGCATTTTAAATGAAATGCATAAAATATACATATATACATAAATTCCAAATTAAATTTGCAACAACGAAAGCAACTTCATCATTGAAATCGATGAATTTGATTCATAGCTTAAATGTGGGAATCTCTCTTGATCTGTTTCATTTCATTTAAATGTGTAGAATAATCCAAAATTTATTCAAGAAAACATTTGCTTTTCATTGAGCTCTGATTCCATAATCTTGATACATTTTTGTCGCTATTTTGATCACTTCAAAGAGATTCGCAACCAAAACTTTTGCAATGATTAGTGTTCAGCTTTATAATGATTTTCTAATGCAATATTTATATGAAATGCTTGATATTATCTAGAGAGAATGCACCCTTATGATTATGGACGGATAAAGCGACTTTTATATAGTTGTAATACTGCACGATTTTAGAAGTATACATTTTAACTTTTATGAGGCACACTTTAACTAATTATACAATATTCCAAATAGTGCACATAACACACGAATATACAAACGTGTATTCTAAATCAAATACAAGTACCTTAATCAACAAATAAAACAATATATACATTAAAACACATTCTCTTCTTTTTTTTTGGATGGGGTGATGGGGTTATCACGAAAATATTCCCTGGAGGTCTTCCATCCCCCAATGAAATTTATAAATAAATTGGCTGTCTGAAGCCCCCAAGTATTCTATCGCTACTATTCAGAACAAATTTGTTAACATTCTATATTTATTATGTTAAAGTCTGCACCACAAAAAAAAAAAAAAAAAAAAATTGGGAATTCTGTATGTGATGCCGTATGTATGAATGCCGGTAATGGAATACGGAAAAGAAGAAGATAAAATTTAGTACAAGGATATAATTGAGCCTATTTATAGTATGATTGATATATTTTGTACTATACGGTACATTTGGTATAATATGGTATTTTTTGTACACTATGGTATTTTTGGTATTATATAATATATTTGGAATACAGGTAGGTAATGAAAGGTTGGTTGAGTAAAAAAAAAACGTAGTACGCTTACTACCATTGGGAGTACCAATGGGATCTATTCAAAGTTTTCCACCATGCGCTGCGTCTTATACAGTCGCAATAAATGGAAATAATTAAATTGAGGGGAATGAGAGAAAGCTACAGTCGAGTCATTTTGAATAAAAGTAAAGTATTGCGATATTATTCTCAAAATATACCGAAAATGCTACAAAATACTAAACATAACAAATGGTATATTTGGTGTGTCGATATAGTACCGTATTCAAATTATATCATAGACGGCAAAATATACCAGATTGTCAGCCAAAGCAACTAAGATCCCCAGTAAGACAATTTTTATCTGATTGCAACCAAATCACAGGAATCACAACTGCTATAGTTATTATTGTATACACCAAAATGCATGGCTCTCTGAAATCCAGTGTTTCATACGGACAGATGGACAGACGGACAGACAGGCATGGCTAGATTGTCTCGGCTGTTTACGCTGATCAAGAATATATATACTTTATAGGGTCGGAGATGACTCCTTCTACCTGTTACATATATTTCCTGCCGGCACAAAGTTATAATAACCTTCTACCCTATGGGTAGCGGGTATAACAATATTGTGAAATTAGCAAATTCGGAAATTAATATAAATGTTATGCTTCTGGGAAATATGTAAACAAAATAACAAATTCAGGTGAAGAACCTCTAATACACTTTTCAGGTTGAAAAAAAATGTTTTGGCATAATGTTTTAAGATTGCCTAATATAATTTTATTCAAATACTTTTCGCTAGTCAATTATTGAAAAGTGAAAGAATAACTCACTACAAGACCGCACGCGAGCAAAATGTTCTAATAAAAAAATTAGAACAGCATCTGGATAAATACAAATACATAATTTGTTTTTAATGACAAAAGAAGTGAAGACAGGAAAATTAAAAAATTGTAGTGGGGATTCTAGATTATATTGTTGTTGCTTTAGATTGGCAACTGTGCGCATACGCTACAAATGGATGATTGAGCAAAGTCAACAGAAACGCATCTCGTTCAAGTTTAAATCAAGTTTGTCGCTGAGCAATTGCGCAGATTCATTCGTTTCCCCGATAGTTACAAAAGCGTCTGTCTATGTGTGTGCGTTTAAATGCGTGTATGCGGCCAGGATCAAGGTTATCGCGACAGCAGCCGACGGCCCGCTGCCTTATCAGTTCAAGTGGAGGGGCGACATTATCACGTTGTCCAATGACAACAGCAGCGGCGGACGACGGACGACGGAGGGCGGAGGCGATGTTGATAGTTGACAGCACACAGCGGCGAAAGTGAGCAGAGTGACATCTTGAGTCTCAGTCTCAGAACTGTCACCGCAGTTGTCCAGCGTGGAGCAAACTACGCGTATACGCACACACACACACAAACACGCACAAAACAAAGTAGAACATGTGGTGGACCCGACAGATGGCGCTAGCGTCGCGCTGCCAATTGCAGCGAGCTTTAAGCACAGCGACGTCACCACATCATCTGGGTATCATCGGTGTACCCTTTGCCAAAGGACAGTCGAAGCAAGGCGTGGAGCTAGCGCCCGATTTGCTGCGCCAGAATAAGTTGCGTCAGGTGTTGCAGAGCAGTGACGGTGAGTGAGACGCAAAATGCGAAAGCGAATGCGAATGCGAATGCGAATACGAATTGAGTAGAGAATTCGAAATGAAAGACGTTTGTTTTAATTGTGTTTTGTTCATTCGATGGTGCGATTTATTTGTATCGTTTTTGGTTTTATCAATGCATGCGATAACAGAGCGTCTGATCATCACGGACTACGGCAACCTGCAATATGCAGTGGACGAGACGCTGCTGCAACAGCAGCGCCAGCATTACCACCACATACGCAATTATGCGGACTTTATGGCCTGTAATCTGGCGCTGATCAAGCAGGTGCAACAGATGCTGCAGCAGAATGCCCAATTCCTCACAATTGGCGGTGATCACGCCATTGGCTTTGGTGTGTAGCTTATTATTGACTTGTACTACATATGTACATACATGTACATATGTACAATGCAAATTCAAAATACAATTTTAACGCGTGTCTTTCGGGGGACCAGGCTCCGTTGCGGGGCATTTGCAGCACACGCCCAATCTCTCGCTGGTGTGGATCGATGCGCACGCGGACATCAATTTGCACAGCACGTCGCAGTCGGGCAACATACACGGGATGCCCGTCTCGTTTCTGTTGCAGCAGCTGCGCGGCACCTGGCAGCATGCCGCCATCGACGATATCGCGCCGAACTGGTGAGTTATCGTTATCGATTCTTTCTCCCTCTCATTGCATTTGCTACATTCTTTATTGCACTCGTTATCGTAATCGTAATCGTTATTGTTATCGCTAAACTTGCTTACAGCTAGACACACAAAAATCGCTTGCAAAAAATCTTACAACTAATTTTAGTTATCGTTTCTTTAGGTGTTTTAGATGTTTGTTGGTGTTTGTTTTTTTTTTGCATTAAGATCTATGTAGTTGAAGCTGGGAGCTAGCTCCCGTATCACAGTCTTCATAATGAACCAAGTTTTTGATTTTTGTTTTCGATTTATGCATTTCGATTTGTTTGTTTTTTTTCTATTATTTTTAACTTTTTTCTTACGTTATTTAGTCATAATTATTCATTGCTTATCGCTTGCTTTACACGCATTCTTTTTTTGTGATCTCAGTCTTAGGATTCTGTTGAATTCATTTTCATTTTCTTATTAATTAATTGACAACCTACGAAAATTTAATAACATTTCTTGTCATTTTGGCAGTTTCTGTTTTCAATTTGTATTTTGGGAACCTAAACCATGAATCTTAAAACAATCAAAACTAAATCGAACTAAAAACAAATAAATGCAAACACAAAAAACAAAACAAAAATATGAAATGATAACAGAGTTGTTTACCGTGAATTGAAACGGAATCAAATAATTGCATATACATATGTATGTATGTACATACATATGTATGTGTGTATGATGAATGGCGAATACGTAAAAATGTGTGTGTGTGTGTGTGTGTGTGTGTGGCATGCTGAAAGGAAAAGAACAGAAGAGAAAGGAAAGAAAACAAAACGGAAACAAATCGTAATTCGTAACGAAATTTACGTCAATCAAAATGCTAAAATTGCTAAGAATACGTTTTATGTCAAGTCTTGACTTGACAATTTGCGTTCTATAAAAGCTGCGCAAACCAATACAGTATATAGTAACTTATATATATACATATGTATATGTACATACATATATGTATGTATATTTATAATCTACAAATGAACTGAAGAGGACACCCGTCAAGTTCTTGACTTTGAACTGAGATTCGAAAACGAAAATGCAAGTAATAAATTAACAAAATCTCGGTCTATTGTTAGTTTTACTGTTATGCATACATATATACTATAGATATTATAGTGTATATATATGTATATATAAAGTATAAGTGGTGCATAATGGCTGGGAAAGAGGGTGCCCCTGAAGTCTATGTAAGTCGCGTCTATTGGCAGCCGTCGTAGCTGGCTCTGGTGCTGGGTGTTGAATCTACAAAAAACAACAAATCAAATGAAATATCGAAATACCGAAACCGAAAACGAAAACCGTAAATTCAAATTTAATTCGCTAGCTTCGAAATATGGCTTATTTGTTATTTGTTTGTAAATATTTTTGGTTTAGCTTTTGTTTATGTACATACATACATAGATAATAAGTAGTAAGAGAGACAATCAATTGGATAACTTAAAATTATACATCACAATAATCGATAATCCAAATCGATAAAACCGATGAAAATATGATGCTAAAACGCAAAAACTTAAGTTGTTATTGTTGTTGTTTTTTTAGTTGTTGATGAGCACAAGCATTTACTCTGTGGCAGACAGAGATAGATATAGTGTGTGTTTGCTGTGTGTTGTGTGTTGTGTGTGGGAGGGGGGAGAAACAAAGAGCGTTACACTAAAACAAATTATTGTTGATGTGTGTGTGTGTGTGTGTTTACACTTATTTACAATACAAAATATCATACATAATACATATGTAAGTACAACAATAGAACATTTTCTTTAGATAAACTAAAGCTCTTCAAATTAATAAATTCTTTCGGGTTACTCAAATAAAGCATTTATATATAAATACATATATAATATACATATATCTATTTATATAACGTAAATAGAGATCGGCGGGTGGTTGTTGAGAGAGTAGAGTTGTCAGTTGGTTGTGATTGTTACTTCTTTGGTCATCGCTATGCGACATTTTATTAAACGAATATACTACATACATACATATTCTAACTTTGGGATAAGGACTAGGACTTTGGTCTACTAGACTATAATTGCGAGGTTATTTTTCTCGACTTTCTAGGTGCGTATGCTAAATAAAGACATTCAAAACCAAACGCAAACTATACAATATTTCTCCTTCTGAACTTTCAAGTTCAAGTTATTGTTCAATCAAAGTGCTTTGCTTATAAGTACAACTATCGGTGTTAGCTTTAAGGTTTGGGTTTGTATTTTTCCTCCTTCATTTGTTAGCCTCCAATATTCTTGCAGTTCAAATTATAGAATTCAAATAATCCTGTAGGGATATTTTTGAACGAAAACATAAACGGAATAAATAACATATGTTCATATGTATGTATAAACCGATCAATTTAGGGTGTGAGTTTCTGCAAGAATATTTTCGTTCAGTCTACTTTTTAAAGGGCTGGGGGGATAAGGAAAAGTGTTAAGCTATTTGATATTTTGCTGATCTCTTCGAAACTTATAAAAGTTGTTTTTGTTTTAATTTTTTTGTTTTTTCGTTTTTCGTTTTTCGTTTGTCTTGTTTTGTTGCGTTGCGTTGCGTTGCGTTAACTGTAATTAAATCAAGGAAATTACAATATATAATGTGTGTGTGTGGTTTATATACGAGTATATATATGGCAATATACATACATATCTTTTTTATAGATGCATGTATGTGCATATGGGCCAAGTATGTAAAAAATGTAATTACAATCAATATCGAATGGAATCATATATAATTATACAATCAGCATTGCGCTTCAATTAATTAATTAATTAACTAATGTCAAGTTAAATGTTAAATGTTAAATGTAAATGTTAAATGTCAAATTCAATTCAAAATCGAACAACAACACACGCCTGAAAATAAATCAAGAGAAAGAAACAAATTAGAAATGCATTCGACTCATTTTTTAATCATTATTATTATTTTTTTTTGTTAGCTACAATAGAAAAAAGAGTACAAAAAACCATTTTTGAAGTCAAAACTCATCATGGGCGATGTTTATTATTTGAGGAAAATTAACGCTGTACAGAGGAAAGCAAATGAAATTATATATTAGCCTGGTTTATGTTTTTTTTTTTTGGGTTAAGTACGAGAGTATGTTGTTTTGGGGCGATGTTATATCTCTCATCCATCTATACTCTATGCCATGTCTGTCTCTTTCAGCTTTTCCATTTTACTTACCGAAAAACAAACGACAGTAAAAAGTATAAAAAGGAAGATATAAACAAATCTATATTCCAGACCTGAATCATCATTTGTCGTCTGTTTTACTCAAGTTTCAGATTAAAAATTCATATAAATTTGTCATTTCGCAATTGATCAGATCGGACGACTGAATTGGATTGTTGAGTTTCTCAAATCTTCAGCAAAATCGGACAAAGATTTCATTATTTTAAATGTTTGTGAAGAGAAAGAGGGCGAGAACATGAGAGTAAGAGAGATATACACTGCGCAAAAGAACTGAGCAAGTTAACAAAATGAAATCAAAGTGAAAAGCAAAAAGTTCATTTTTCCATTTTCAGAGTTCTTTTTTTATCGCTTGTTATTTGTTTCTTTTGATCTATTAATAATTATGTTCTGTTTTCATAATTGTTTTATGTTTGTATGCATTTTTTTGTTTTTTGGTTTTTGTTTTTTTTGGGTTAGTTCATTTGGCTTACATACTTACACACTAAATCAAAATCAAACTAAGTAGATTGTAAATACACTGCGCAAAAAAACTTATACGCTTTTATATAAAGACGGAACACTTCGTTGGTTGGAGACTGTAGCACAACAACTGAAACATTTTGGAGAAAAACTGTGTGTGGTTGTGGAAGTGGTGTTGGTGTTGGTGTTGGTGTAAGTGTATGAGAGTTTCAAATTACACTGTAAGAAAAATCAATGGCAATAGTTACACAAAATCACAAAAGTTCAACGAAAAAGCTTGAATGAACTGAACGCGATATCCCTGCATGAATAGTGAACAGCGGAAGGGGAGCGGGGGCAAGTGTACAACAAAGAGATCGACAGGAGAGCGAGAGAGTGAAAGAGCGCATAGAATTCAACTAAGGAAAAAGAGAGAGCGAAAGAGCGCATGGGGAACAAAAAGGAAAGGAAACGAAACGCATAAAAAAAGTAGAACGCACGTTGAGCTCGGAAATGAAAGCAGCGACTAGACTATAGACTAGACGAAGCTAGAAATCGACACAGCGGAAAGGGGGAAAGGGGGGAACTCAAATGAAAAGAGATACGATTCGAAATAGAAAGAAACGTGTTAAATGAGCAGAGAAAGTCAAAAAAACAGAACTCAATGAATGAGGATACCAAACTTGAACGTGAACTGAAAGATAACGGAACCAAGTTTAGTGTATTCGATATGCAAAGCAAGAAAAACTCATAATCATATATTTTGCAAATACATTTATAATATTAATTTTGTTTTTTTTTTTTTGGTTTTTTTTTTGTTTTTGGTTGCATTGTTTTCCATTTTGTTGTTGTTGAAATATCATTTGGAATGTTGGATAAATATTATTAAGTATTCGATATAATAAAAAAATTAAATTATCGCATCTTGATCTTGATCATAATGTAATAATCATAATCATAATATACATATTTCATATCTGGCGTATCTTCTCTGTTATGCTGCTTTTCTCTTCAACTATTATACTTTTTTTTGTAAATTTTTTTTGTTTAAGTTATAGTTTAGTTGAGGTTCGCCTTTTTTGTTGTTATTGTTGTATAAATAAGTGTATATATAAATAATAAGCGCATATTACTATATAGATTATATACGATAACTAAGCATAAGACTAAGGCTAACTAATCATAATTTATAATCAATTCAATTAAAATCAATTAAATTCTCGTTTTGCACACAACAAAAATAATATCGCATTTAGTTAAAATTGCAACTTTTCGTCCAGTTCGTCAGGTTCTTCGTTAAGTGGAATGTGTGTCTGAGTGTTTGTGTGTGTGTGTGTGTGTGTGTGTGTGTGTGTGTTTGTTGGTTTGAAGATATTAAACGAAATACTTGAGTAAAGTAGTTTAGTAAAATCAAAGAAACGGCCGCGGTTTGACTGTTTTGACTAGGTTTTCCTGCCCCAAAATAGAAAAATATTGGGTTTATGGGAATGCGATGAGATCATTAATTTTTCTGAGGTTTGACTAGCTTTTACGACTGGAATATTTGGTATTCCACTTTGGGAATTTGCTCTTCACAGAAAGCGAAACAGGAGATCGATTGCATCCGTGGTATAATGGCTGGAGGGTAATGATAGGATAAGATCCGGTCTGCGCACACAAAGGGAACGTTTACGAACTGGTGGGTGAAGAGACATACACACAAAACAAAAGTTTTAACAAAGTAACAAACATAAAGAAAGATTTAAACAAAAGTAAAATAATACAAGAGATACACAGAAAATAATGAAAACAAAAAAATTATGCGACAATTTTATCAAGTGTTTTTTATTGAAAAATTATTGTTTGTATATTTTTTCGTTTTTTTTTTTTTTTGTTGTTATTATTTTGTTGGCAAAATTTCAAATTATAAAAATCATAAAAATTAAACATAAGTATAATGAGTAGTAATCATAATCATAATCAAAAGAAATCAAATCGAAAAGAAATTGTCAAAACAGATAAAATCAAAATCATAAATCAAATAAATTTAAAAAAAAAAAAAAAACAAAAGCACAATTCGATACACAAGTTTTTTTTTTAGTTGTCGAGTCACTTGGTTTACAATGACCTTAACATTATATTGGATATATATGGTTATATATCTCTACATATAATATGCGCCGGATTCGCTAGGGTTTATAATATGTGCATGTGTATATGTGTGTGTGGGTGTAGTGTATATGTGTGGGAAAATGACAGAGTATACAAATAAATATAAAGTAAAAGAAATAAAATCAATAGCAAAATATGTAAACTAAAATACAAATCAAAAATCCAAATTAAATAAAAAAAAATATATATATATTGTTTTCAATGTTCAAAAAACGCAGAAGCATATTCTTTTTTGTGGCGCTTTAAGTCCGAATCAGAGAGCGAGAGAGAGCGCTTCGATCGGAGTGAAGATCTGACAACGCTCCTGCTTAATTGCTCTCTCTCTTTTGCGTGTGTTTATCTTGTATGCTTCGCTCAAGTGAAAGCAATTGAATTGCCAACTCAAATTCGAATTCGAATTCGAGTTCGAATTGTATTTGCAATTGAAATAGGATTTGAAATTAAATTAATTATAAAGTACAATAAATAATATTTTCATATTCTTTTTTTTTTTGTTTGTTTTTGTTTCTGTTGTTGTTTGCTTTTGTTTTGGTTTTACTTAAAGGTAAAGAAAAAAATTATACATATATGTATATAATATATTATATATAAATATATCAAATTTCCTTAATTCGTAAATTACACGCAAAAAAATAATTGTTATATTGTGTATTCTTTTGAATAATAATATTAATATATTTAAGTTACATAAACATAAATGATTTACTTTTCATTTCGTTTCTATGCATTCTTTTTAGATTGTTTTTTGTTTGTTTTTTTTTTTTTTAATTTTGTTTTAAGACTTAAAGAAATTATAATTGTAATTTAGCTGAGATGCATGTTTTGTTGTTTGCGGTTGTTCTTGTTGTTGGTTGCTGCATTTTAAAACTATTGCACAATATTATAATTACGTAATAATAGTATAATTGAAAAAAGATTATGATCGACAAATAAATTAAACAAAATCAAGTACATAATTTCACTTAATCATTAAATGGTTTCATATTCATTCCATATGCATTCTTCTTCTTTCACTCTATTTATACAGATATATATGCATATAAATGATATACACATAGACATATGCATAAATAGAAGTCACAAGAATTATTGCAAATTCATTTGTATGCAATAAGCACGCAAAATAAAAGAAAACTCTCTTCGGTCCCTCTCCCTCACTCTCTCTTTCTCTTTTTTCTTCTTGCACACATTTTGCTATCAATCTTCCACTTCTTCATTTCATTAAAGAAATTAGTACAGTTACGGGAATAATACATAATATACGATAATATTGTATACATATATATATACTATACATATATATATAAATATAATGAAAATAAATCTTTGGATATTTCGACATTGCAAAAGAAATGTGAATAAATTAAAATTTCGCTCGTATATAAATGTTTGTGTATGTCATGAAATTTTTTAAAAGTGTGTGTTTCTTTGTTTGTTATCGACTGGCGCGCTCAATTTTGCTATGCTTAAATTTTAGCTAGAATATAAGTTTTGTTTTCTATTCTTTTCATCATTTGATAGTATCATCTTGAAGGGTTTTCTATGCTGGGATCTCTTTTCTTTCTCCTTGTTCGGGGCTTGCACTACTTGCTGTTGTTTTAAATGTTATTTTCAATTTTTGTTTTTCGCTATATGGTAGTTATGGTATATTTGTAATTAGAATATAATAATATAAATTTTCTTTTAATCGTTTCGAAAATATTTAGCATTTTTTTTTTTGTCTACACGCGTATTCTTCTTCTTCTATATATCTTTTTCTATGGCGTGTGGTTGCCTCAATTCATCATCTTTCTGACTTTCTACTTCTTTTTGCTTTTGCTCTACCTTCACTTTGCTGACTAGATTTCTTGTTGCAAATTTTGTTCAAACAAAAAATTGTTTCCTATAATTATGAAAAAAATAATAATAATTATAATTATGAATATTGTTTATACACAAGCAATTTTCGCTTTTGTTGCATTCCACATATTTTCTCTTCTTTCTTTTTTTGCTAAGGATCTTGTGTTAAGGTATTTCTTATTTGTTGTTGTCAGTGTTTTCGTTGGTTTTTTTTTGTTTTTTTGTTTTTTTGTTTGTTTTTGTTTCTGGATACAACTTAAAATAGGTAGTGTTGACATAAATTAATTGTAACTAGACGTATTGTACCTACTATAAAGAAAATCATTATTGAAATTAATCAAAATACATACATGTATGTATGGTATATGTTTTTGGAAAAAAGAAACATGTTCTAATTAAGTCTTCTTCCATAAATGGTATACAATAAATAAATATGCATGGCTGCAATTTGAATAACAACGAGCGCTTTCAATTATGTTCAAAAACACAAATAAACAAAGAAATCATACAAAACGCATTTACCAAATACCAAATACCAAATACAAAAATACCAATCAATCAATCAACCAATCAATCAAAACTCAAATATAGAAACTCTCAAAGAAATTAAAGATATGTTGTGTGTGTCAGTGTTTGGTTTGGTTTGGTTTGGTGTGTAAGCAATGATAAAACGCAGAAATTGCACAAACATCAATGATCATTGGATGTGCGAAGTGTTTTTTTTTTTTTTTTTTGGTTTTGTGTGTATGGAAAGGGTTTACTGTGTGTTTGTTATCGATAGATAGACGGTTGAACTTAACGGTACCGCACAGTACCACATAATACTGAACGCGACTGTACTCTCCTCTTTCATCTTCTTCTGATTATTCTCCTGCTCCTGCTTAACCTCGATTTTCATTCTTTTTCAATAGGCAGCGAGGGCAAAGCGTCATTTTGAATTTTTCTTCATTTTCACATCTTTTTTTTTCTTTCAAGTTTTATAACAAAAAGTTTAACTTACTTAACTAGACAAACGCTTTGCTAATGCTGTTTAATATATTGGGTTTTTTTTTTGTTGTTTTGTTTTTTTTTTAACTTTTGTCATATAAAAAATGTTCATATTCAAGTTGTTGTTGTTATTATTTAGTTACTGAGTTTTGTGCTACGGTTTTGTTCTTGTTCTTTTTAAACTCTAAAAATGTTAGCAAATGTTTTCTTATGCCGCTTACTATACATTATATAAAGTATATAAGGTATATATAAATATTATAGTATAATATTCACTAACAATTATTTACTTTAGTAAAATGTTTCAAATTTGCGCATAAATTATTGTTTTACTGCTATCGCTTCTGCTCTGCTGCTGCTGCATTCTGCTTCTTCTTCGCTTCTACTCCTACTTCCACTTTCACTTCCTTTCAGCTTCTGCTACAACTCTTCCTCTTCCTCTTCAACTTTATCTTGTTTGTTATTCGCGTAAACTGCTTGCATTGCTATCGTTATCGTTACGTTATCATTATCGCTGCATTTTGCACACTTGACCATCAAAAAATTTCTCCAGCTTCATGCAATTTGTCATCTTTCAATGTGACCATGATTGTGTTGGGTGTATTTCACGTGTGCGTGTGTGTGTGTGTGTGTGTGTGTGTGTGTCTGTGTTTGTGGGTGTGTACGAGTCGGACGCTAGATTTTGTTATTGGATTTTCGCTTGGCTCTCATTTGCATTAGCTTGGTTTTTCATATGTATAAAAACAAACACAAAACATTAAAATTTAAATTTAAATACAATATACATTTATGTCAATATATCGCTATTGTATATAGTATAATTATTATTAAATTTCATTAATTTGTTTCTTTTTTTTTATATATATATATATATATTGTAATACTGTAGCAGCCTCCATGTATGTGTTTGTTTATCCATTACTTATTTTCTTTTGAATACTTTTCATTTTGCTTCTAAGCTAGCCGAGAAAATGGGGAAAACAAATCTCTAACGCGACTCGTCACAAAAATCCAGAAATATCTTCTGAAATTTCCTTCATTTCCTTGCAGTTTTTATCTTCTTATTGTTGTTCTTGTTATTTTTGTTTCGTAGAAAAATTGGAGTGTAACTAACAGCTTCTTTTTAGGTTTTTGTTCATTTCATTTGCATTTTGTTAATTCTTTTCGTTACTGGAAGATTTCTTTGCTGCTTATTCTTAGTTAATAATTTTAAAATTTTTTGTTTCTTTTTGCTAGTTAAATTTCATAAATAATTATTATTAATATGCATTGGTTTGCTTTATCGCTTTTTTGGTTTTTTTTTTGTTTTGTAGATTTCTTTGTTAATTTTTTGCTTTGCGACTAATTTTGTTTAGTTTTTGTTGTTTTTTTCGTATTTTTTGTTTTTTTTTTCGTATTTTTTGTTTTTTTTTTTTTTTTTGTTGTTGTTTTGTTTTGTTAAATATTGCAATCGACACGATGTCTCAAGTTAAGTTTAGTTTAGGTTCTTCGCTTACTTAAATGCTAAACAAGAATTTCGCTATTGCAACGGCCTCAACGGCGTTTTGGCCGCCGTTTCGTTGTTTAGACGAGATTTTCTCCTCGGCTTGGGCTAAAAGCCCGCCTCTCTCTCTCTGTCTGTCTGTTTGTCCGTCAGTTTGTCTGTCCGTCTTTGTGTGTGTTTGTTTGCATATGTGTGTGTGTGTGTGTGTGTGTGTGTGGGTGTCTTACACATACTGTTTTTTGTTGCGCTTAGTTACCAGTTTAGTTGATACCATGCATATTTATATATGTATACGTGAGTTCTTCTCTGCTTCTTCTGCATCTGCTCTTCTGCTTCTGTGTCAACTAGATAATTGTATTGTGTAGTTAAGGGTGTTTTTTGTTTTTTGTTTCTATTTTGAGGGGTGTACTTGCTCTCCTGTGGCATTGCAGTCTGCAGTCTGCAGTCTGCTGTCTGCTGTCTGCAGTCGCGGTGTTTACTTGGCCTTGTTGGTCTTAAAGCTGACCTGCAGCACACGATTGCCCATGGTATAGCCGTTAAGTGCCCTTATGGCCATGGCTGCCTCGTCGTAATTCGTCATCGAGACAAAGCCGTAGCCTTTGCATTGATTCGTTGTGGGATCCTTAACAATCTTCACCGATTGAACCGCCCCGAATGGGCCAAATAGTTGCCACAACGCCGCCTCCTCGGTTTCGGGAGCCAGGTTGTAAATGAATATGGGATACGCTCCGCCAGGTCCGCTGGCGAGCGTTGTTGCCGCCGCCGCAGCTGCGCCCAGGCCATTGGGCAGCATCACGTCAAGCATGTCACCGGCCATGGGCGAGAAGCGGGCGAGTCCTTTATTCACAGGCGTGTGCATGGCGCCGCCAATGCGTCGCACAAGTTGCGGATTGAGGAAAGCGGGCAATTGCGGCTGGATGATCTTGCTGGTGCTGCCGGGCGTATTCGAGAACTTAACGACAATGGGATCAGTGCAGCTGCTCGGTGTGGTGCCATTCAGCGCAATGATCGCCCTGGTGGCCTCCTCCCGCTTGTCGAAGCGGATGAAGCCCACACCTTTGGTCTGTGTATCGTTGCCGGCATTCTGCAGAATGCGTGAGGTAATGATCGCACCGAATGGCGCAAAGATCGCCTCCAGCTCCTGCTGGGTCATCGTCTTGGGCAGCCCAGACACATACAGATTGGCGCCCTTGATGGCATCGGAGGAGGGTCGGGCAAATGACACTTTAATCGTTTTGTTCTGCAATCGCAGGCCATTGAGCACATTCACCGCCTGCTCGGCATCCTGGGGACGCACATAGTTGACGAAGCCATAGCCGAGACTCTGGCCCTTGCTGGGCGCTTGGGGATTTAGTGGATCAATGTAGACCTGCGACTTGTCGCGTATCAGTTTCACCGACTCGATCTCGCCCACGCTGGAGAAGAGCGATCGGATCTCGTCCTCGGTCATCGTCTGTGGCAAGTAGTTGACAATGAGATTTGTGCGCGTCTCTGTGCTACCATTGCTGCCGTTCTGTGCCCCGCCAGCGTTGCCATTGGTGTTGCTCTGCACCTGCTGCTGTTGCTGCTGTTGTTGCTGTTGCTGCTGCTGTTGCTGGACGGCAACCACAGCTTGCTGCACTTGCTGTTGCTGCTGCTGCACTTGCTGCTGTTGCTGCTGTTGCACTTGCTGCTGCTGCTGTTGCACTTGCTGCTGCTGTTGCTGCACGACTTGCTGCTGCTGTTGCTGTTGTTGTTGCACCACCGCCTGCTGCGCCACTTGCGCCTGCTGCAATTGTTGCGTCACCGCGGCGGCGGCAGCGGCAACCGCTTGCTGTGTCTGCTGCTGCTGCACTTGCAATATCGCCTGTTGCACCTGCTGCTGCTGTTGCAATTGTGCCGCTGCTGCCACCGCTGCTGCACTTTGAACCGGCGCGGCGGCATTTGTGGCTGCCACCGCCGCAGCGGCCGCTGCACTCTGCATTAGCTGGGCTTGTGTGTCCACGCCGGCGGCGCCTGTATTTGCCATCATAAAGTCCACTTCAATTGATTTCGATTCAGATTCAAATTTGTTGCCGTTCGAATTCGAATTCGATTTCGATTTGGAGTTCGAATTTGATTTCGAATGGGAAATCGGATTGTTGTAGATCAACGCAGGCACAGCATATGAAAGAGAAAAAGAGTTAAATGTCACGATTAAACCATTTGCAAGGTGTGTTAGTAACTGCATCTATCCATCAATCAGCCAGTCAATCATTAAACTACAAATACCAATTACTTGCAATCTACTTTTCGGTTCAAGTTTTAGTTTGGTTAACGGTTAGTTTGAGCTTTGCGCACTCTAGCGCCGCCCTGCGGCCCACTTTCGCAACTTACTTTTGCATTCACACACACACAAACAAATACTCACATGCACACAACAAGAGTGAGAGCGATAGAGAGCAAGAGCTTACAATCTCAGCAGACGCAAACACAGACAAGTCACTTTATTAAATACACGCACACACACACACACACCTATAAATGTATTAACGGCGCAGCGGGCAAAGGAGGTAGTTGGTTTAATATTTCTTTTTGTGTTAGGTGGAGAGTTTGCTGAGCTTTTCTAGATTTTGATTTTGCTTTTGGTGTTTGTCGTTGTCGTTGCCGCTACGAGACCCGCTACGTCCCAAGCACGCGATGCTACTGAGCGCAGGTCCTTGCAAAGCCTTCGTGCTATGCTGCCGTTACATTCTCGCTCTCTCTCTCTCTTTCACTCTCTCGCCTGCTCCTGCTGCTGCCACTGCTCCTACTGCTGGCAATTGTAACAAAGCACGAACCCGGCCAAACCCAGTTATGTAATACATACACACACACACACACATGCTTATATTCGGTATATAGCGGCAACGAACTCTTAACACAGCAGCTAACACAACCCCCTCTTGAACCATGAAAACCAATAACGAACAAATCAACTACAGCCTAAAAAAAAAAAACAAAATTGTTTAAAACTACAAAATGAGCAACCGCCCGTCACCCTCTATCCAGCCAAAACAAAAAACATGCAAAGCAGCAACCCCTAAAAGTTAATAAAAAAAAAAAAAAAAAAAAAAAAAACCCGAGTTGTAATATTTATTTTGCGAAAATGGATGAAATGTGTACGCCTGGCTCGAATAAGGGTTAAACACAACGAAGGCAAAGAACAATGCCACCCCCTTGGATTAATAACAGAACAGAACCATGTGCGCTGTTTGTGCCGTGCCTTCAGCAGTCTGGCAACACCGACAGGCTGCTGACTGCATTGATGATGATCTCTGTGTTCTGTGTGTGAACTTGCACTTTTTGGGTGGTTGCTGCTGAGTTCTACTCCTTCGCTCTCGCTCTAGCTCTAGCTCTTGTGTGACTCGTCGCACTCAAGTCAAAAGGTCAAACGAAAACTGACACACGCGACAAACGCACGCATATACATACACATCTATTTTGCACATAGCACATTAAATGTGTGATTGTGTATTTAGTATATACTACATACATATTTGCACGCCCACACGCCAAGAGCAGCGATGAGAAGAGCGCACATACATACATATGTATGTATGTATGTACATACATAGTTTGCCGCTCTCAATTTCCATGACAACTGAGATTTTAAGTGTCTGCACCACTTTCTGCCTTCCTCCCACCATCCCCCCTCTGTCCACATTGATCCATCATAGCTCATCAGCTCTTCAGCAAATGCATTTAAAATTAAAGTATTTATTTATTTAGTACTCACTTGTTTCGGTTAAAATTCTGCTTCTTCAGCAAATTTGAATTTGAATTCCTTCTCTTTTTTCTTTTGTTTTATATGCGCGCGCGCTGTACACGGCGCAACTCCTTCGTCTATAGCTGTTTTTTCTTAGGGCAAGGATTCTCGCACTTGATGAACCAGGATATGTTCTGTTTCTTTAGCTACACAATTGTGACTATTTCGTTTGTTTTGTTTTCTTGCTAACAGTTATTTGAACGCTGGAGTCGTTTTCGTCGTCTACTGCGATGTCGATGTTGTTGTTGTAGTTGTATCAAAAAGAGTGAATAAAAACAAAAACAAAAAAAATCGGTAAATTGGTTTGCTCGTTGTTGTTGGGCTCTGTTATCGTATCGCGCATTTATCGATTTCATCGATTTTTCCCAAAACCTAAAGGCGGCAACAACACCAACTGCGGCAGCAGTAATGAAAACTAGTCATTGATACTTAGCCAAAATTCTGTGTATACACATTAAATAAATATGTGTGTACATAATAATTTCATTTCTTTTTTATTGTTACACAATTTTCGGACAATTCTGCTGCTGCCACTGTTGTTGTTGTAGTTTTGTGTTAAATTTTTGTTTTTCAATACTGATGATTATAACAGTATCTCTCTCAGTTGCTGCTACTGCGTCTCTCAGGCACTGTGCTAATTTATGGCGAGCGCCATTGGGAAGAGAGTGACTGAGTGAGCGAGCGAGTGAGGGAACGAGCAAGCAGGCAAGCGAACGACCTACCGCCCTCGCGCTCCCTCTCGCTCCTTTCTTTGCCTTTGGCTTTGCAATATATACAATGTATAGCTGTTGTGTTGTTTTTGTTGTTCTTGTTGTTGCTGCTATTTCTTCTATGCATGCCTCTGTATGTATGTGTGGGTATGCTTTATTTAACTAGCGCGCATATTTCACCATTCATGTGAATACACAAACATACGCACACACGGCACATACACATGATATGAATATACATATGCATGTTTGCTTTCACACACACACACACGCACTTAGTATCTATAAGTTTTGTTGTTGTTGTTGTTGCTAGCGACGCGCTTATTAAATTAAAACACGCGCTGCTTTGCGTTTGTCTCTGCTATGTTTGTTGTTCTTTCTTAATTTGAAAACAAAAATTTACAAAAAAAAATCGACAACAAATATGAATTGTTCATTGCTTTAGCGTTGAATCGTTCTAATTTGTATTTCCGCACAATTCTCTCTTCCTCACACTTCCACTACATCATTACAAGTTTGTTGTTGTTCTTTAGTTGAAAAGTTTGGCTGCCGCAGCAAAACACCATCTAATACACACATACACACTAGTATTACTAAATATATTTTTGTTTTGAAATAATCACAATTCGATTTCTCACAAAATTTGTACTAAAACTATTTTGTATTTATTTGAAATCTGGTCGGCGTTTTATTTTGTTGTTTGAATGAGAACTGTTCTAAAAAAAATTCGTTCGAATGCATTGAATTCTAGTTACTACTATTTTAATGTGTTGTTGTTTTGTCGGCGTACAATGCTCCTTTTTTCGCTGCACATAAAATCGATATGCTAGCTGCGCCCTTTTTGCCACTCACACAGCTGCACAGACACACGGACACTGACAGCGCAGATACACAGCAGCAGAGAGCAGAGCGGCGGCGCAGGCAGAAAATGTGATGCGACGGCGACGGCAGCGGCAGTAGATTTAAACACACAGCAAACACTGCTTACACCCGTACATACATACATACAATATTAACTACAACTACAACTGCGGCTGCTGCGATTAATATACTACTACTCTCACTCTTACTACTATTGCTTTACTTCTACTACTACTATGCTGTCTGCTACTCTTTGCACTGATCTCGCTTAACTCTTTTGCCTCTCTTTTGAGTTTGTTGAACTGTTTGGCGTTTGTTGGCCCCCGACCGTTTTACCAAGCCTTGTCTACCGATTCTAATCATACCTATTGCATATATTGTAATTTCTGAGTTTTAGCATACAAAATATACATATGTATGTAAACACGTACTAAGTGTGTTTTTAAAATTGTTCCATATAATACACACTCACACACGCGCACACAAAACATTTAAGAACAACAAAAAAAAGCACATACACATAAAAACGAATGTACGTGTGTATGTTTGTTTGTAATGGCACAATTATGCAGCGCGTTTTGTGATCGTTTTGGCAATTTTAGTAGCATTCTTTTATTTCTGCCGCTGCTGTTGTAGTTACAGTTGATAGTTGTTATAGTTGTTGTTAGTGTTACGCTTACGTTTTGCTGTTGCGGCTGCTGTTCTAGTTGTTGTTGTTATTGTTGCTTGCTTGTTTGTTTGTTTGTTATTGCAGTGCAGTTGCAGTTGCAGATTGTTGTTCGTGTTCACTTTGAGTTAGTGTTTGATTTTAAGTTTAAACAAGTTGTATACGTTATTTGCATTACTTTTCTCCTTTGGACACAACAAAAAAACGAAAAAAATCAATTGCAAAATGAGCAGAGCACACGAGAGCTGTGAAGGCAGCGCACAACGACACAGAGAAAGAGCGTTTCAAACGTACTGCGGCGTACAACGTCTAGCGTGGAAATGAAAATGACGCGAACTCAAATGCGAACGCAACACACAACCTCCTCTTCTTGCTGCTGCTGCCTCTGCTGCTACCCTCGTAGACAACGGCAACACTGATACACACACACAATTACACACATACGCATTCATGTTACGTATGTGCGACACGTTTGTAGTCAGTCTTGTGCAAAGAGAGTGAGAGCTAATGCTAGAGAGAAAGAGAGACGTTGCGCGCATTTGTTTCCATGGTTGTTGTTGGTTTTCCTGCTTAATGTCGTTCTCTCTCTGAGAGTGGACGGCAGTGACCGCGCTCTCAGGTAATCGTGTTCGTCTCCTGTTTGTGTATGGAAAACCGGGTGCCAATGGTGGGTGATCTGACGTAGGAAATCTCCTTTTGTGAGCTGAGCATCAACTACTCAGCGCAGACCACCCGTTGTTTTTAACAACAAAATGAACAATTTCCATATCCATAGCGCCAACAAGCAAATTCAATGTTTCTATTTATTACAACAATTACAAAACATGCAGAATTCTTGAAAATTATTTAAATTCAAGAAATGACTTTGTGGAGCTGCTTTTTCCAGTAGCCTGGCAGCGCTCACACATATACATATGTATGTATGTACACTTAAGTATATATGTACGTGCATTTAGATTTGTGTTCGCATCAAGCATGTTCGTCATGCAAGTAAGCTAGGTGATCAAACCAACTTGCCAAGTGTTGCCAGAAAGTCACAATTTGGTCAATGGCGAAATGTATATTTTCTGGGCTTAAATTTGAATTGCGATTTGCAAAATAAGGCGGCTGTCGATAATTTTTGCAAATCGAAAACTGCAATTTTGGATGCCATAGATACTAATTATGAGGTCGACAACCGTTTGATGATGCTCTGTGTTTCTTTCTATGTGTTTTCTCCCTCATTCCCTGTATTATATCTCTCTCGTTTTTTTGGTGCATTATCCTTGCAAAGCACGAGGGCTGTTTATGGCTTTAATACTGTTTTTTTTTTTGCTTTTAGCAAACGTATTTTTGCAGTGCAACAACCACCAACGCCAACGGGGTTGTTTCTGTTTCTGTGCTTGCTTACACCCCCTATCGAAGCCAGAGTAGCGTGAGAGTGCGTATGTGTATGTGTGTGTGATTGTGTCTGTGTGCTGTGGACTTGGCTCAGGGTTTTTGGCATGCGTGCGTGCGTGTGCTTAATTGCGCTTGTATTCGCTTCTGTCTGTGTGTGCGTGCGTGTGTGTGATTGTGTTCGTGTGTGTGCTTCCTGTTATGCGCTGCCCACCGGTTTCCATGTGCTGATTTTTATGGCCTGGCATTACAAATGTGCCGCCGCCTGTCTGTTCCAATTTACACGCAGTGAACACATTGTTATTGCCGCTGTCGCCGCTGCTCGCAAAAACATAAAAATGTAACTCAAGCAAGCAATGTGCTGGCTGGATTGGGGTGGTTTTTAGCTTAGATCTGGGTTGCCAGACAGCAGCACTGCGAACGTGCTAAAGGCCAAAAGGGGGTGGACAGACGAGACAGATCGGCGACGCGCAAGTGCCGAAAGTCCATTGCCAGATAAGCGCAATTTATGCATGCATGCAAGCTACTATGTGTGTGTGTGTGACACGAAACTATGTGTGCATGCATTGCATACACGATAGTACAATGCTAAATTTGTGAGCTTTGGCCGAAGGGTGGCGCCAGCTGAAATGGGAGTTGAGCGCAGCATTGTGAATTTGTATGTATGTATGTATGTATGTATGTACATAGGTACATACATATGTACGATTGTTGTGACAATGCCAAATTTGCTGGCTCTGATCAAAGGGGGACGCCAGCTGAAATGGGAGCCAGTGGTTAGTTTAACACAGTACGAATATGTGCGTATGTGTGTATTTATTTGCTTGACGATAAGCATTGCTGATAATAATTAATTTGCGCCAACTTCTGTTTTGCTGACGCATGCCTTGCCGACTGTGAGTCGAGAGTGGGTGAGAGAAGGAGTGTGTACGTGAGTGCTGGCCACGTGCTTTCTTTGGCGCTCGCCCTGTCTCACTCATGCACACATTCAGTGTGCTGTCACTGTCGCCGCGCAGTATGCAACACATTTTGCCGATTGAACGCGAATGTGATGCTAAAGGGGAATGCGGGATACTGGGCGGCGGCGGCTTAATCCTTTTGGCTTCGCCAGCTAACAAAACGCACCTTGACATTTACAACAAAACTGGGATTAAAAATCAGCAGCCAACTACACAGGATTACAACAACAATGGGCACGGCAATATTTTCTTTCACTTCTTTTTTGTTCTTCTCGTTTTTGGGGTTGGCCGGCGCACCCTTAAGCGATTTACGACGCTCGCTTTGTGTGCCTGTCTGTGTGTGCGTGTGTTTTTGAATAAACACAAACTAAAAAATCAACAAAACACAACAGTCAACTCTTTCATTTCGCATTTCGCTGCAGAGTGAGTTTGTTGCACCAATCTGTAGTAGCAAGGAGTGCCTAGGAGCTGGATCTGCTCTAGAACTGGTCGAAAAACTAGTCCCCGAGAGTGCATGATTCATCAACCCCCTCGCTGTTTCTCCTTCCCCCTTTTACATTTACATAATGGTCCTTGGTCCTTCGTCCTCCGTCCTTCGTCCTCCGTCCTTTGTGCTAAGGGCATTTTTAACTTTGCACGTCTCGCTGCACAACGCGATCGACAGATGCAGTTTTTCCCTGAAACTAAACAATAATAATCACCATTTAAATTACCATAAGACACCCGAGAAAACTGATCGCGAGGGAGCAGCAAAGAGAGAGCGAGGAAACGAGTCAGTCAATAAAGCGAGAGAGAGAGAGAGAGAGATGGCTGGCTGGCTGGCGAAAGTAAGAGGCGAGGGGTCGCTGTACTGCATGCCATTTTAATTGTGGCATGTGTGCTGTTCCTTTTATGCTGAATTTCCTTTCGCTCGCCACAGTTGACTGCCTCAAAAGGAAACTGAAATGCCACCTGGCCTACTAATCAGTATCCTTTACAATACATGCAGACACACACACTCACAGACACATTCGATGCAGCTGATCGTTGCCCTTTCCCCTCAACAAGATCTAAAATCAAATAGATTCGCAATTCTACGCAACCTTAAAAAGGAAGTGTAAAATGCATTTCCTCATTTGTTTTATAGGTCAATCAGTATTTTACAACTCCAACATATACACAAATCGCATCCAAACTTCTGCACAACTTTAAACTACAATTGCCTTGATTTTCCACCACTTTGACTCTCCACCATTTTTTTCGGCAATTCTAACCTTTCTATTAACGCAATTCTTTGTTAACTTTTCATCGTTTCAAATCTCTAAATCTTCGATAGAAACTCGATTTTTCTGTAGTCCTTAAATCCTAGCTAACTCAACAATAATTTTATAGTTTTCATTCTTTTACTGCCGTTTAATTCTCCACCTTACACCTTAATTATATATGTATATGTAGTTTTATTGCTATATAACTGCAGTCTGTTTTCTTGAAGTCATATATACCACCTCAATTCCATGAGACATATAGTTTTATTTAGATATAACCTAAGCACTATGTATATCCCTATTTGTTTAAAAGCTAAGTAAAACATAACCTCAATGTAGAATATGTTCATTCCTTTTGAAGATAATTAAAATTCTTCACATGTCACTTGATCAACACAACTTTCACACGCATTCTTCTATTCGCATTGTGTGACTCATTTCAGTCTGCCGAAGGATCAGTTGGTGTACATTGGACTGAGGGACATTGACCCCTACGAGGCGTTCATATTGAATAAATTTGGAATACGTTACTATGCCATGGATGTAAGTAGAATCGAGGGACACTAAATTACACACACACACACACACACACACACACACATGCGCGCGCTCGCCGGATTGTAAAATTCGGGTTTCTGAAGGCTGGGGGATCAAATAACGCATAACGATCGTGCGTGACAACCTCAACAACGTTACATCCGAAAATGTATGCGCATGTGTGAGTGTGTGTGTGTGTGTGTGCGTGTGAATGTGTGCTGTAAGTGCAAGCTCGCATCGCATTTATAGGGGTTGTCCAATGCTCGCTTTGTCGGGGGCTGCGAAATTGAATCCTAGCTCAGTCTGCACCCTTCTCTGTAGCTGCAGGCAAAGTTACACAGCACAGGACAGGACACTCCCTAGGCAGGGCAGCGCCTCCTCTCTGCCACTCTGCCACTCTGCCACTCTGCCCACCCTCTGGCCAACTGGTCGTTACAACTTCCGATCCGAGGCGATCACATAAAAATACGGTGGTTGCTGCTGCTGCCTCTGCTGCTGCTGCTGCTGCTGCTGCAACGTGCTCAGCCACATCCGCTTGCATCCTGCAGCAGGCTGCAGGCTGCAGGCAGCAACAGCAGCCATTATTTATGACTCGTGCAAAATTCGACGTCTGTTGAAAAATGGTTTAATGTTTTTGTGCTGAGCTGCAAATTTATTATCGCCTCATTAGTTCAATCGAGGTATGCCAAGGGGGGCCGAGACGAAGGCCAGAGCGAGACGGCTGCACATTTCGATTATCGATAATGGCCGCCATCGTAGTTCTAGTTATCTAGCTTCCATCATCTAGCGCCGCCGCCAATCGCTATGCAGCTTGCGCGCAAAGCTTTCTTTCCAGCGCCATCTAGCGGGCAGTTGTACTAAGTCTTGATTCGTGTTGTTTGCTTGCAGTCAATCGATCGCGTTGGCGTACCCAAAATCATCGAGATGACACTGGACGCTCTGAATCCGGCGAATAAAATACACGTGAGCTTCGATATCGATGCACTCGACAGCAATGTGGCGCCCAGCACTGGGACCGCCGTGCGAGGTGGCCTCACGTTGCGCGAGGGCATCAGCATCGTGGAGGCGTTGCGTGACACGAAACGGGTTCAGGGCATGGATCTGGTCGAGATCAATCCGAAACTGGGCAGCGAGCGAGATGTTCGCACCACAGTCGACTCTGGCCTGGAGATACTCAAGAGCATGTTCGGCTATCGTCGCTCGGGCGCTCGCTATTACAGCAACCTGGACACGAATATTTTGGGACACGAGCAGTAAATGTTTACAATCTTTTCTTTTTTTTTTTTGTATACCCGTTGCGCAGTGTATAATCATGGACCAGCGATAGTCCATAGAGTTATAGGTTTCAAATTTGCTGCCGATATTTGAATAGGTTAAAATGCACATTTCAATTCATTTTCTTACGATCGCATACTAAATAATATTATATACTGTATTTCGTCTGTCTCGATCTCAGAGACTTCAGGGCTTCAGCTATCAAATTTGCTGACAATATTCCTGTAGCTTTTATGTTTATCAAGTTCATTTTGATATAAGTCACAGCCCTAAGAAAAGAGAATTAACAGCTTTTAAAAGGTTTCCTTACGATCGAATAATAAATATTATTTACGTCTGTCCGATCTCTGTAATTTCTGCTGAAAATAATAAATAAATGTCTCAATATTCCTTTAGGTTCCACGCACGTCAATACAAGTAAACCACCTCTTAAATGTTTTCCATGCAAGCAACATTTTTATTTGTCGTACACAAAAATGTGTAGCGGGTATCCACTAGTCGAGCACACTCGACTGTAGGTTACTTATTTGTGCTTTTTTTTTTTTTTTGTTCTTCGTTTTGTGTGTAACATTTATTGTATATCGTATGTTATGTATTTGTGTTTTGTATGTACAAGAGTTTGTTTTGGCTTAAAATTTGGAACACTAAGAGCGCAAATAAAGTAGCTGCTACATTGTTTATGTATCATAAAGAAGAGTTTGGGATTCATTTGTAACTGAGATTACGCATTCCACTAGTCTGTGTGTGTGTGTTATTTGCCTGGCGCAGGGGTTGGCCGATAAGCGGATATACCCACATTGGGCATCAGATTCGCAGTGTGCAGCAGCTCGTTGATCGGCACTGTGGGCACGTTTACCTTTGCTGAGCTGTCAACGGCAACGGGGCCGCTGAGCGCAGGCGGAGGCGACGTTGCTGGCGATGAAGAGGACGATGCCAGCAATGCTGATGACTGCTGGCTATTTAGATGACGCTGATACAGCTGCGGAGCAAACAGCTGGAGCAGGCGACGTTGCAGCGTCAGGAGCAGCGAGTTCATTGCGCCCGAAATGACAATGATGCCCGATATAATGGAACAGAGTCGAATGACAAAGGTGAGCAGATAGTCGCGATCGTGGCTGACCACAATCTTCAAGGCGGACCAATCGTACTTGAAGTAAATGCCCGGCGAGCCGTAAGAGTTCCGTTCCGAGTCTGTAGGCAGATAGAAAGAAAGAGAGAGAGTTAGTTAATACACTTAAGGTGGAGATGCATTGATGACGTACCCAACTTGCGCACGTTCTCGGTGACAGCGTATTGGAATGTGCTAATTGTGCTGAACGTGTGCTGAATCTCCGTGGGCACCACCTTGATGAAATACTGCACAGTGGTGGCCTCCTCGTAGATGACGGTCTCATCGCCCTCCAGTGGCTGGACAATGCGCCGCGAGTATTGCCCGAAGCTGAGCCGATTGATGCGATGCGTAAAGTTGGCAGGCATGCGTCGGAACTCGATCATCCAATGGTCCTCGAACAAGCCCACTACAGGCTGTGCCCCGCCCACCAAATGCAGCACGCCCGCCACCTTGTTAATGCCCAGTGTGCCGTGCAAGCGGCAGGCATCGAACTTGCTCTCTGACTGCGGCCGCTCGTGCGGATGTGGATGTGGATGGGGTTGCTGCTGTTGTGGCTGTGGCTGCGGCTGCAGTGCACCAGGTGGTGGCGCTGCCGCCGAGTGTGAGGCACGCTGCGGATTCTCACTGTGCGGCAAATCGTGTCGCTCGCGCAGTATGTCCTTGAACAGGATGTCCGCCACCGAATGGTATTCCTCGCGCAGATAATGATTGGTCAGCTGCATTGATTGGAACTGCCTGCGATCAGACTCGGACATTTGCCACCAGACGCCCTCGCGTTGCAGCGTCCCATACGCAAACACATCCTGCTGCGTCTCGTCCATCAGATCGACGCCGGAGAGCGAGGCACAGGGCATGGCCACCGTGATGTCCACATGCATCTGCACCTGCTCATCAAGCGCCATGTCTGGCTCGAATTGATAGATAATGTCCGTCTCATGCCAATAATAACGCAATTCCGTGTACACCAGATACACGATAAGCAGGCGGCTCAGCAGCGACACTGAAAGTGGCAAAGATATAGCATAGTGCAGCATATGGTTCATGCAAGTCTTACGTGTGCCGCCGATCTCAGTGGTCTCCGTGTACTTCTCCGGCACCTTTTTGAATGCATCCAGATTCTTGGCGAATTCAAGCAAATTGCTTTTATCGCCGCGATAGCGCAGCGTTGCCGACATCCTTGCGAGTCCCTTTGTCTTCCCCTCGTTCACTAATGCAATTTGTTTGTTCAGCTTGTCGATTTGTTGTACCGCAAAAAGATTATCATCATCGTCATATCATCATTGCCACGTATCTCGCCCACTTTTATTGCCCCTCCCACGTACAGAGTAATCTCGTTCACTTCGCGCTCAATTCCGTGTGCGTGCAATGCAAATTCGATGCAGTTATATGATTGCAATCGTTAACAAAAAACCAATACACCAACAGCAATTTTGTTGTCTTAACAAATTTAAAACGATATATATAAAGAATGCAAATTATTGCCGTTGCCGGCTGAATTGTTGATAAATATCGTCACGTTATCGATATAAGAGCAGTTTTAAAATAAGCTGCATTCGATAGGCCTGAGCACAGCTGATCGCGTTACCAACTATTGCCAACCACGTATTCAAAATTAGCAATAGTGAGACCGTACCCTGTGATTTGTAGGTTGCTGTATTTTGTATTTTGGTATATCCTATGAACAGCTGATAAATAAATAGATTATTTGTTAAAATCTCGCAGTTTATGTAAAAATATGCATTCAATAATAAATGCCTTTTTTAATATAACATTTGCCTTCACTGAACATCATTGCTTAGCAGAGAAAATCAATGTTTAAACAAATGTCTAAGACATCGATATCATCATCGATATTTCTGCGACTTTTTAGCATTGATTAACCGATTGAGTTTCGCAATATTATTGTTAAACCGAACTTGGTGTCCAGACAGAGCGCGTCGTTTGTTGTTCGTCGTAGTGCTTAAACACTTAGTAATCGTGTATAAACAAACTAACGAGCGCGTGAGCGAGCAAGCAAAAACAAGTTTTTTCTTTTCGGTAATTAGCATGCACGTATTTACATTATTTGTTGAGAGATATTTGATCGCTTGATTTTTAGCCAGTCGCAATAATAAATTTGCACATACATACAGCTGTAGCTTAAAATATATACAGTTGTTGCAAAAGGGTAATAAATCTCATTTCCGTTGTCTGCTTGTATATATTGTATATATAGAAAATCGTTAAACGTGACGATGGCTTCTGCATCGAAGTGCGCATTTGTTGTCGTCACCAGCTTATTGGCATTGCTCTTGACGACGCCTGATGTTGTGGACGCCCGTCGTGCCCAAGGCAATAGTCAGCGCAAGACGCCATCTAGCGGCCGTGTGACTCAGCCACCGCCACCACAGTATAGCAACAATGCTGATCTGACCAAGCTGAGCTACTCCAACAACTACAACGCTCAACCCAATCGACCGACCGCCACGCAAACTCACTCCGCCAACTCCCCCGTCTCTGGCAACAACAACAATAATAATCAGAACGGTTCGCCCATCGGCTGGAATGTGCCACAGCAACAAGGTCAATCACATCAGCCAGTGCCAGCGCCCGCCTATCAAGCACCCAACTACGGCGCCGCACCACAACCACAACCCTCCTACCATGCCCCCATCCAGCCCAGTCAAAATCATGGACAGCAATATGCGGGCGTGCCACAAGGTGCTACCTATTATCAGCCCAATCAGTTGCCCCCCGGCGCCACTTTTTATCCATCTGCTGGACATATGCCCAACACTGGCTATCATCCGGTTGCGGCTGCAGCTCCACCACCAGGTGCCACCTACTATCAGGCAGGCGCGGCGTTGCCACCAGGCGCCACCTTGTATGCACAACCACCTCAGCAATCGGGTTCATCTGGTCCAGGCTTTCGTAAGTCAACAACAAAGCGCAATAACAATTGGTGAATCATCAACTAATCAATCAACTTTCTTTGTAGTAACTGGCGCATTGGCTGGCGCTGCCACTGGCGCAGTGGTCACTCATTTGTTGAGCTCCTCTGGCGGCAGTTCGTCCCATCCCGTGGCCGCAGCGCCACCTGCACCCGCAGCTGGCCAGGATCGCATCATTATCATTAACAATGGTGTGCCCGTCAATGCCAGCGATGGCACCACGGTCATCAATGCAGGCGCAGCAGCAGCATCACCAGCAGCAGCAGCAGCAGCAGGTGTTCCTGTTCTTCCAGTGAATGGCACCCAAATGGAGGCAATGCAGCCCGCTCAGCTCGCACCATTTGCGCCAGAGAATGCCACCATGCCCATGTCGAATACTACGGATCCAGCAGCAGCGGGAGCGGTAGCACCTGCATCACCGGCACCTGGTAGCATCATCTGTGTGCCAACCAAGGTCAACGAGACGGATCCCACTGACAGCAGCAAAATGGTGGAGGTCGAGAAGATTGCTTGCTATCCGGCACCGCCACCGCCCGCTGTTGCTCCCGGCTCGGAGCCAGCACCCCTTGCGCCCCTTGGCTCGCCACCAGCAGCGATGTCGCCACCGCTGGCACCATTGGCACCGATCACCACCAGCCAGCCAGCGTTGTTGCCACCCGATCAGGCAGCTGTGCGCTCCAGCACAAACGGAGCTAGCAGCATTTGCAGCAGCACGTTGCATGCCATGTGGCCGATGCTTGCTGCTCTGGCTGCTTTTGTGGTGCGCTTTGCCGCAGCGGGTGGCAATTAAGTGTCGTCATTCTGGTTTCGTTTTATGCTTTGCACTCTTTATTAGCCTCACCCACTGCACCATTTTCCATTCCCCCTGGCCACGAACCCACACACAAATCCACGTCCTCTAGCGCGACCCTAACAGCAATTTTCAAATGCAATTACCATAATGATGTGGATGATGGTTGCATTGTTAACTATTGTAGTAATTGTCCGTAGAGTATTCTTAATTCGTATGTTGTAGGTTGAAAACCAAACGCCTGATGATATATTAATACCAATGGCCTTCACTTGTGATGATTATAATGATAAAGACGAAGACGACGATGATGGTGATGATGATGATGATAAGGCAGCTATGCTCGAATGCAACAACATTCTCTGTAACGTTAACTGTGAATCTCTAAAAAATACTTAAAAATTGAAGAAACTCAAGACAAAATGTGGACCACTTAACACACAAAAAAAAAAGGAAATGAAAAGACATATCTCAGTATAGTATACTATATATATACATATATATATCGCAATTTGTTGCTTATAATCAATCTATTGGTAGTATTACAATACGCTTAAACACTCGTTTAAGCCACAGCTCACATTTGTATTACATATTTTATTGTTTTGTTTTTTATTCGTATTTGTTCTTCTGCTCATAATTATTGATTCAATAAAAGCTTAATAAACATCACACCCGCACTCCAAGCTACCAAGCTGGTCTTTTTCTTGGCAAAACTCTTTTTCCCATAGACTGTAGACTGCACAGCAACAACTTGAACAATAGAAAACACTTGACACCCAACAGCAGCAGCTTTCACTTTTATTGAACAACTGTCTGTCTGAACTGTTGTTGTTCAATCATGCAATATCATCTCTCACCCAATTGTGGAACAGTTGAAGATGACTCCAAATATCTCTTTCAGCTAAACGCATAAATTATTCGCATTGCAGACTAAGACGAGCACCTTCGACTGCGAGAGACCCTGTGCTTTATTTTTATGGTATACAGTGTATACTATACACAGAAAAACATGGATGGACCTCAACTACATATTTAGTTATGGTGGTTCATGGAATCGAAGAAGGAAGAGAGATAAGAACATAGGAAGTGTAGAGCGAGAGAGAGGTAGGAAGATAGCAATATATTGTTTTGATCTATACATTTGATCTATTATGGAGCAACGGATGGGAAGAACTCTTCTCAGACTTAAATTCCATGCATTTGAAAGCAACAATTATAAGAACAAATGCGCAGTAAGAATTATTAATTACTAATATAAACAAAATGACATTCTCTGACATATATAATATATTATAAAGAACTGGCCTGTCTTGTTTCGACTTGCAGCAAGGAGAAAAACATTTATTCAACCAGCTAATTACAACAAAATAACCATATAGACAGACATCTACAGACGTATTAAATATTTTGATGTGTTTTCAATAATTCGATAGTTGAATATCCACAACAAAGTTACAGGTTTTTTCAACCGCAAAATACATATTTGCAGCAATAAAAAATACATTGTTCAGTAAAACGTAATTTTAACGTTAACTTTAACAGTTGCAAAACATTAGTGCAGACTAACACAATAAAAACACATCATTAATCACATTTTTTGTAGTAATCTGTATTTCACTTTACAGACATTTAGAAAAAAGTAAGAAAGCTATAGTTGAGTGTGTTCGACTGTAAGATACCCAATTTCCATTTTTAATAAAACTATATCCTAAAAATATAACAAAACAAAATCTGAAAATATACCAGGGATTATATTTGATATTTCGATATAGTACTGCATTCAAAATATATCATAGCGTACAAAGTACATATATAAACCAGATTGTTAGCTAAAGGAACTTATTGCAGTAGGAAATTGTTACCATACAAATCATTTCTAAAATAACATCTACAATTTGTTATCTGATCCCAGACAATTTTTCGGGAGTCCTAAATTCTGTAGTTATTGAATGTATTTATCCAGCTTTACTATTACGGTTGTTATTCGATTATTGTCGATTTGAGTGTGCGGAAGTGGGCGTGGCAAAAATCTAAAACTTAAACTTAATCTGCGTCCAAAATTAATAAATACTGTCGAAAAAATATGCATAGTTCTAGTTATTCATATCTTGTCGATACACTTTTTAGTTTCAGAAATAACTCCTTCTCCCTGTTACATATATTTCCCGAAAGGACAAAGTTATAGTACCATTCTACCTAACGGGTAGCGGGTATAAAAAGAACTGAACAAATGTTAAAGCACTGTATAATACACTTCCGATGCGAGTACGCTCCAAAATATCCAAATCTACCATTTACTATCTATAAAAATTGGTGTGAAAATTTTCGAATAACCTGACCATTAATTTTCAAACTACAAATTGGGAAAGTGGAGAATTTCAATCACAATTTATTTCCTATTATCATGGTTTCATTTATAGTCTCTTAACAATCGGCAGCCATGATTCAAGGAATTGAAATTTACTTAAAAGAGGAAATTGTCGAAAAAAGATAAAAACCCATCGACATACTAGAGAGATATTGGTATTCTATTGCTTAAATTGACCTTTAACAATGTGATGTATGTTTAACCAAAATATATTATACAGTTTGATCGAAAACACTTAACAAGTGTTCTTCAACATGCTTCCCATGAACAGATTAATAACAGCAGTAGAACATATTCCAAACAAAATCCTGTCTAAAAAGGGAAACAACAAATGAATAAACAAAGTTGAGATTATATTTTTACGCGTTTTAATCTGGTAACCATGTTATTCTGCTACATGACACATGTATTAGTCATTGGAAAACAGTTGTAAAAAAGGTTTTGTGTTGTAATCTTTACTCGGCTTCATCGTCCTCATCGTCGTTGGAGCTAATTCTGAAGTAGCGCAGCTCGTATGAGTCCTTCTCATTGGCCACAACACGGATCCAATCACGCAGACTGTTCTTCTTCAGGTACTTCTTGGTCAAGTACTTGAGGTAGGGCTTAGAGAAGTGGACATCGGAGTTGACGATCAACTTCATCTTGGAGCGCTCAAAGGTGACGTTGTTGCCCAAGTTGTTCACCTTGCCGTTGACCTTAAGGCGAGCCTTCACATATTTCTCCTGCGAAAAAGAGGAATGCATCAATTAGAAAGAGATTGCAAGTAAATCCAGTCGAAGCAAAATCTATCGATTGGATAGAGATGAAAAATACTAGACGTAGTAGTAGTAGTGCTGTCTCTGTCTTTGTTAAGGCCAAAAGCAAATGGTAAGGTCAGCAAAAGGCCCAAATAAAGAAGAGTGACCAATTTTTTAATTTGCCACTGAGTACACTGCCATCAGAGCGACTCGCAAAGCTTTCACTCTCTGACGGCAAATCGGCGTGGCCTTAATTTATTTGACACAAAAAGATAGGATCAAAGAAGCTGTTGCATCGGAGACAGTAAACATTATAAGTTATATTTAAACTAATTGCATTTTAATTTGAATGTTCTTCCTTGACGACTAATGGAATTTCAAATATGGTATTAAACGGTAGTGTCAAAAACAACAACTCTTAATATTTGTTATCAATATCGTCGACAAAAAAATAATCAAAATCTCATACTTCGAAATCATTGATGATATGATAGTTTGATCGCTTCAAAACAAAAACGTCTACGTTAATTAATTATAATTATAATCATAATTTGCTGTCCCTGGGATTTACCGTATTACCTGATCCAATTCGAGGTGACGTGGATATATGACGCTTTTGTGTGGCGGGCAGTCGTAAGGCGCCCTGCTAATTTAACACAAGTTTCCCCGCTTAGCTGCTTTTGTGGATTAAGTGTTTCATAAACACTCGTGAGCAGAAGGCAAAGAGAGCTAAGTCTCTTTGAAATTGCTTTGCTTGCTATTGAATGTTGAATGGTGAAACCTGCAGCGTGACCAAGAGATCTTTGTACACGCTCATAGCAGGGCGCACTATGAATTTCGGCCTGACGCACCACGGTTGTGATGCGATCAACCCAGGGCCCACCACGTGGCGGTAGACATAGCACGACTTGACGCTGTTCACAGACGGTTGCACCAAACTGGCCAGACCAGGTCCTGGCGATCAGAGGCTACCCCGTTGTGCAGTGTCCAGAGCCCCTTTATGTGTGGGAATTACCCAGAGAAAAGAATTACTGACAAATCGCGTTGCATGTCGCACGATCACGAACTGAAGGAAATTTTTGTATGCAGATAAACGCAAAAAAAAAAAACAGATATGCAAAGCCAATCGATTGATATCGATTTTAGTGGTTTAAAAAAAAAAAAAAAAACAAATAGAGATCACAGTGACGAACACAAAAATACTTGTGTACTAATGGAGAATATTCCATTGTTCCAGCAGTTGTTAACCGTACGCAGCACAATACTAGCCGCGTGCAGTTTAATCGCTACCGAAGAGTTTTTACTGTAACCACAACTTTTTATCCAGAGCCTCTTGCTGTTTGCGGCAATGAAAAGCTTGGTGTGGTATCGCTTGTTATCGATATCGAACGAACACGCCGCTGACGTCACTGTTGTCGCTTTGAGGTTATGTTCACCTGCTCTCCAGAGTGTTTGCTTCTTGTTAATATTAGAAGATCTTAATCTGCTTCTGGGGAAAACGAAGCAATTTTTTGTGGCTGGCGGAGTACTTACGAAATCGGCCACATCCATGATGTTGTCCTCAGCAATGTTGGTGCAGTCGATGGTAAAACGCAGCGACACCTTCTTCTTCTTCTGTCCCTTGCCGCGCAGCACGTTCTTCTTCGTCACCTTGCTGGGCGCTGGAGCAGCAGCCTTTGCCTTGGGCTTGGCAGCCGCTGGTTTGGCGGCGGGCTTGGCAGCAGCCGCTGGAGCAGCGACGGCGGCAGCAGCGGGAGTAGCAGCCTTGGCGGCAGCTGGTGCAGCCTTCTTTGCTGGAGGGGCAGCAGCAGGGGTGGTGGCGGGCTTCTTAGCAGCAGCTGGAGCAGCCTTAGCGTCCTTCTTGGGAGCAGCAGCGGCGGCGGGTGCCTTCTTGGGGGCATCCTTAGCAGCTGGCTTAGCGGCTGCGGGTTTAGCAGCAGCAGCGGGCTTTGCGGCAGCTGCTGCCTTAACGTCCTTAGCGGCTTCCGGCGCCTTCTTCACGTTCTTGGCAGCGGCAGCTGCGGGCTTAGCAGCCTCAGCCTTGGGCTTTTCAACTTTGCCCTTGGCTGCGGCTGGTGCCGCCTTCTTCTCGGCGGGCTTGGCAGCCGGCGCCTTAGTATCACCCTTGTTGGTCTTGGCCTATTTCAAACACACAAAAAACAATATTACTTTATTATTTTTGTATATCATTTAATTGCAGTCGCCTAATTCAAATAACACGTTCATTGCATTTCACACACTTGACGCTTGCATATTTTGCATTTATTTCGAATGTTTTATTTGTGATGGCGCAACATTTTCGCGATTTTTCTGGAGCACTTACAGTTGGGGCCATCTTATTACTCGAAAACCACGGAGGAAAAGAACCAACACTTAGAGATGAGTCCAAGTCATCGATTCATTACCTCGAAATTCGATTTTTTTCACTACTTACAGCACTGTTGCACAGCTTTCTTTTTCAACACAGTTTGTCAACACTAAAATTATAAATTAAATATATGGCCACACTGAATTCTAATTGGACTTTAAAAATTATGTTCAAAATAAATTTAATTATTGCTGAAAAATACGAGCTTTCAAGCCTTTGGCATAAGACTATATTTCGGCTGCAAAAACATCCATATTTAAAATATTTCAAATGTTCGATTTCCACATGTGCTACCATCGATATATGCGAAATTATACTCGGAAAATAATATTATAAACAAGATTTTCGGATTTCATCCAAAAGCGACATTGTTGAATAATAAACGCTTAATAATAAATTATGTTTGTGCAAAATATCGATATTCACCGAAACAAAAACATCGATTATTAAGCAATTTACAAATTTATCGATACATCGATGTTTCTCTACTTCTAGACTGAATGAAGTGCGCAGCCATCATAAGTGAAACACATACGAGAGTGACAGCTTGCTTTTTTTTTGTTGTTTGGTCTGAAGAGTATAAAGTGAAAACTGCGTTTCTTATACAATTATTTAACAAGAACAATCATGAAGTTTCAATACAAAGAGGAGCATGCATTTGAAAAGCGTCGCGCCGAAGGCGACAAGATCCGCCGTAAATATCCTGACCGTGTGCCTGTGAGTACAAATTATTTTTTCTTTATTTATTTCTCTTTACCTACATATGTATATACGTATATTTTATCCAGCCCTACTCTGTATGTGTTTATGTATGCATGTATGTATGCGTGTGTGTTTTTGTGTGGGTTGTTTGTATGTATGCGATTGTTTTGCGTCGTTCTATTTGGTTGTTGTTCAGTGCGGAAAATCAATAATGCGCATATTCACTTCAGCAGTAATTGTTAATAATTTTATGACCATTACTGAGCATATAATTATCAATAGCAGTTTTTCACATCTGTTGTATGAAATGAAAATGCACTTGGCAGCCTCAATACTTGCCAAAAGATCTAGTGAAAATCAAACAAAATTGGTGTTTGCACACACACGCACACATACATACACACGAAACAGGCTTTGTTCAGCTTGTGTACGTGTGAGTGCGAACGAGCCAACTGCTAGATAGCTGACTCGCTCTTCCCCAGCTGTTGAAGTGTTGTTTTTCACTTGGTTGCTTCGTGAATCCCCCCTCACAGCGTTTAATGCCCCCCACTCGTCATTCCCGTCACACGGCCAACCAGCCAGTTGTTTTTTTATTTGTTTTTTTTGTTGATTGTAAATCAAAAATTTGTTGTTTTCGTTTGTTGATTCGCGAAAATGCTCGCTAGACTACTTAATTACTGCGCATAAAAAAAGCAAACGCAATCCATGAATTTGGCTAATAGCAGAAATAGTTGTTTTTTTTCGCATTCGCAATTAGTCATAGGAACTTTTGTACTGTTTACTCTTTGTTTGTTTATTTCACAATTTTGTGGTGGCGGCGTAAATGAATACAATAGTCAGACATTCTGGAGAGAGCAAAGCTCTCTTTATCCCCTTATCAGTAAAATGCAGTGCAACCTTGCTGCCAAAAGCTCTCTTCTGCGTTTCTCAATGATGCGATGATGATCATGCATTGCAAGTATCCTTCCATCCCTTTCTCTCTCCTTTTCTATTGCGCGCGAACGCAATGCTCTTTGTTTCTGTTTGACTAATTTCTAAATTTGAGCAACAATTTGTGTTTTGCTTGTTTTGGATTTCAAAAGAATATTGTTGTTGCATTTCATTTTATTTTAATTTTTTTGGCAAGCAGCTAACACAAATCACATAACAGCTGATGAGCAAGCAAATGCAGGCAAGGCCAGCTGGTCGCTCAGTGGCAAATATGTATGTATGTCTGTATGTATTGTGCACAATAACATGTACATATACATACATGTGTAGTTTGTATGTGTGTGTATATATGGTATGAATGTACGTAATGTACATAAATAATGCCGCAGGCCACCTTCACCTTGAGAACGGCCAATGACGTGGGGCGGACGGGTGACAGGCAACACACATTTTTTTTTTTTGGCAATTTATACGCTAAGCTTTAAGCTTATCTTAACAGCAATGTTATGCTAAGAATTCCACTTGCATTCCGGGGCAGGAATACCACAACCTGTTAACCTAACCGTTCATATTGTTGTTGATTTGTAATTAACTTTGTTCTCTTTGTTCGCTAACATGCAATTACAATTTGTTAGGAAACTACGTAAGAACGATGAATGTGCATTCGACGTGTTTGCGCGTGTGTGTGTGGAAAACGTATCACGTATCGTCACGTAGTTTTTGTTGTTGCTTATTTTTATCAAAGACGCAATTCATTTTTATTTGACAATTTAAATAATTTTTATTATATACAAGCACGTAACTAAATCCTTTTCGGTTTTATTTCCTCTTTACAGGTGATTGTTGAGAAGGCACCAAAGGCGCGCATCGGTGATTTGGACAAAAAAAAGTATTTGGTGCCATCGGATTTGACTGTCGGCCAATTCTATTTCCTCATCCGCAAACGCATTCACCTGCGTCCCGAGGATGCACTCTTCTTCTTCGTGAACAATGTCATTCCCCCAACATCTGCAACCATGGGCTCCCTTTACCAGGTAAGCATATATCTCCACCCTAATTTCATCAATACGCTTTGCTCACACCATGCTTTTTTCATCTCTTTCACTTGTAGGAACATCACGAGGAGGATTATTTCCTGTACATAGCCTACTCCGATGAGAATGTCTACGGCATGGACAAGTAGAAAATTGACTGCATCTCTCCCATGCAACAAACAACATACTATACAGAAAATTCTATATATACATACATATATTTTACGTTTAGCAATGCAGTTTAAAATATAATGCAAAAAAACGAAAATGGAAAAGAAAAAAGAATGATAGCTAAACAAATTGTGCAGGTCTAAGGCAGTAAAGTAAAATAACAAACAAAAGAAAACAAAAAAAGAAATATTGAGAAAAAGAAAAACACCACAAAAACACAATTAAAAAGATCTTAAAAAACGTAAACAAAAAAATACAAGACAAATGTTATGTGAAAATTATTTGATAACAACATTTTCTATTTGCGCTAGTATTTGAAAATTACCTATGCTTTAACATTATTTACTTGGCACTAGTTTGTTCAGTTTCTCCCCTTTTAATGAATATATATTTTTTTAAATCTTGCAATTCTCTTGTGTATCGTAGAATTTTCATGTTTGATGATGTAGACATTTTACTTCATTTGAACTTTATGTGTAATAATACAACAAAATTTTGTGCATATTTAGTGTGTATGGTTACGAATAGGACTCTCTCGGTTAAGCGTACAATAATTAATCTATTATTAATTAAATAAATACAAAAAAAAAATATATAAAAACAGTTGACTAACTCGTCCAAAAAATCAAACGAACAACATTTCGCTGTTATTGCGTTCTCTTTATTATTTTTCCTTCGCTCTGGCTCACCCTCTAGGCCTATCGGTCAAAGAGTTCATCCCTGTGAAAGATGTGCTCCAATCGTTCAAATCTATTTTGCCACAAAGCGTATGCATTCTATTCTATTTCGTTTTGAAAGCGCTTGTTATCTTTAGTGATAAGTCATACACCGTTTTATATTTTCAGTGGCCTTACGAAGTAAACAAACAAAACTCAAGTGTCGGGGAAAATAGTATTAATTTCGGTACATAATACTTTTCTGGATGATAATAATCGAAATCGATAATCAAAAAGTCATTACTAATTTAGGTACATAGTATTTTTATGGCGGACAATAATCAATATCGATAGCTCTGCTCATTCCAATCAACATAACATTAACCGTTAACAGACTTACAGTCCAACTTATACCGGAACAATTTAGTATTTTTAAGCGTAGAAACACAAGAAAATCGTTAATGTGATGCACTAGCACTGGTAAATTGGCAACCCGACAATGTTTTATATTATGATTATTGTCGCTATCTGATTAAAATGTATGACCGTAAACAGCGTATGTAATATAATTAATAGTGTACAGTAAGATACCAGGAGCTCCGTTTTTTTGGGGATTTTTGGAGCTTTAACTGCTTCTTACTATTCGCTTTCATTCAGATGAAAAATGTTTATCTCACATTTTTGCGAAAATTGTATTTTGTAAAATATTTGATCAGTTATATGACGAGGTCTAGATTTTATTGTTTAAAACATTGAAATAAAAGCGGTTAAAGGTGACGCGCCATTTTGCGTGTTTTTAGAAACTGTTAAATGTAGTGTGACCAAGTGAGAGTTGTAGGGATTTCTTTATTTTGGTATACAGCCTAGGCGTTAAAACGTTCATTTTGGAAAAATTGCATATGGTGACACCCCGACACAGGTGTTAAATGAAAGAGCTTTCCATAAAGCTCTTCTTTAAGAAAAAAGTTAGAATTCTGTTGTTTAGCCGGAGTTTGATGTACGTGTTGTTGATGTCAGGCGTAGGCTTCGTGAATTTTATAAATTAACTACGTTCTATTCGTTTTTATGTGAAACAAAACAAGTGCAGTCGAGTAGCAACAGAATTATTAATTAATTTACACTACCGAAATCAGGTAAAATTGTATTGTGTGTGTGCGTTTTGCAGTTTTTTCAGCCGCCCTTAGTTACAAAACAGGCGCCTCCACGGCCAAAGAGAAGTGTTAACTTTAGTGTTTGTTATTGTTGTTGTTGTTTTTGATATTGCCATGCAAACAAATTGTGCTTAATAAAAACACATGAATTATTATTTGTGTAGTCATGGCAAAAAATCGTGAAACGACATGTGCACTGCAATTGATTTTTGTTTTGAGCTCGTTTTTTTCTGAGGCATTCATTTGTCGTTGCCCTGGCTTTGTGTCTGCCTTTGTTGTTGTTATTGCTATTTGTATATGGGGTTTTTGTGTTCTTCAATGCTGTGGCGACGCTGCGCCATTTGCCACCCCAAAAACAAAAAAACACCAAGAAGAAGAACAACAACAGTCGAGTGCAGAAGTTGCCACTGCATAAGAAACGTTTCGTACGACAACAACAACAACGACAGCATTGGCAACTAAGCGCTTTTTATTCAATTATCATTTACACACACATGCAATTGTATGGCACATACGTGTAGTGTTGTGTATGGCGAGACTGTAGCCTCGAACAGAACAACAACAAAGCGCAGACAAACAGCTGATTAAGCAGCAGCGCAGAAGTCGTCGTTGCCCCTCCTCCCGTGTGGGCCACCCTAAATGCCGTATACCCGCATAGGCAGCCGTATGTGTGTGTGTGTATTAATATCTGTCCACTCTTTGCTGCTGGTCAGCATGATTTTTATGTACATACTTGTGTTATTGTCGCTCTCATTGTTGTTGTTGTTGTCTGCCACGCTTTTTAAAAATTACATGCATACGTACACATGCATAGGTAAACCACACGTGTGTGTGTGTGTGTGTATGTGCGTTGTTGCCCTGTTTTTAGCGACGAACGTAACGCATGTGGATTCATTTTATTGGTGCTTAAATATCGTATGATAATCCGCCGTCGCCGTTCTTGTTGTTGTTGTTGTAATTGTTGTGCTTTTCGCGCGCGCTCAAGTACATACATGTATTATGTACACACATGACACAAAGAGGCAGAAGCATCAATACACGCGTATTTTTAGTTTGCTGTGTTGCCAACTAACCAAAAAAAAGACAAAAAGAAAATCCGGCGGTATAGCGGATAAAACCAGTAGCCCAGGCGACTTATGAAACAAAGGTCAATCGGAAAATCATTGAAGGTTTTGATTGCTTTTCAAATCGTTAAATATACAAATACACTGTAATTTTTTGTTGCAAATATTCGTAGCAATTACAATTGCAGGAACACCATGCATATTTTATTTTTTGCCTTATGATCATTCAAGTTATCGATAACTCACAACAGCTGTTCGATTTGAAAGTAAAGCAACGACAGCTGGTCACACTGCTTAACGAAATAAATTGATCGCCTTCATTGAATTGAAAATCAAATTTGTGATTATTTTGCTTTTGTTTTTGTAGAAACTCGCCTAAATGTCACAACACAGCAAAAAGGACACAGCCAGCCATGCGAATAGCACACGCCAGCGCAAACAGGACGACACAAACAGCAGCAGCAGCAGCAGCAACAGCAACAACAAGAGCCAAAAGAAACAGCCGCCCAATGGCAGCACTAAAAGCGGCAGCAGCAGCAACTCCAACAGCAACACCTCATTTACAACAATTAGTAGCAGTAGCAGCAACAACAGCTCAGCGACACCGACGACAGCAGCGGCACACACAAAGTCTGGCAACAATAGCAAAATGCAGTTAAGCAAAAAGGATAAACAGCAAAAAGACAAAGAGCGCAACGAGCGTGCACAGCTGGTGCTCTGGCGTCGTCCACTGCAGACGTCCAAATACTGTGCACTTGAACTGATTGCATTGCTGCGCACCTGGAGCAGCAGGTGAGTTGAATCGCCATCGCCCCCTCTTATCGGGCTAGCTATTTAAATTATTATTCTACATCCCTTAGTGGTGTCCTAAGTATAACGCTAGACATCAATTTAAGCTGACAACGTTTTTTAGTGTCACTTTCTCAACCTTTTGATTACCACTTAGCTTATGCATTTCAGCTCAATCCTCTAGATAAAGTTTTTATGCTTAACAATAATACAAAGCGGAAGAGACGAAGCTGTTGTCTGTTCAATAAGAAGAAAAACCATTTTATGAACATTTGCACAATTTATTAACTGTCGTTTTAATACACAATTTTATTAACTTAAACAAAATTTAATATAGAGCCACACAATTCTTCTAATAATTAAGTTGTGTATGTGCAAGTATGGCTTTTTATTAATCTTTTCGTCTCTGTATGTATTTAGTTTTATTTTTAATCCAAGTATAACAATTAACAAGGATAATTTTTAACACAAATTCGAAATTAAAGCCTAGACATTAGATGTAGAAATCAATGTAATTTAGATCATCTGCTCTCTTGCTAAATTTAACTTTAAATTTATAATTTACCCATAACTTTTCAATAGTACACAATCTACCATTATCTCTCTCTCTCTCTCTCTCTCTCTCTTTCTCTCTCCGTCCCTTTCAGATTAATGCAGCAACGCGGCCTGTTGGCTGTTTTAATAGTATTAGGCATTGTATTTAGCATAATTTACAAGATCGATGGGCCGCATCAAATGATCATTGAGCTGGTGCGCCGCAACACCTGGTTCTTTGTCTACTGGATTGGCCTCGGCGTTCTCTCATCCGTTGGCCTCGGCACCGGCCTCCATACGTTTCTGCTCTACTTGGGTCCGCACATAGCCAGCGTCACATTGGCCGCCTACGAATGCAATTCCCTAAACTTTCCCAAGCCGCCCTATCCCGACGAGTGAGTTGAATATCCTGTTTATTCCTTTACAACATTTTGAGCTAATCATTGTTGCCATTTGTAGCATCATTTGTCCGGAGGAACCGTATGTGAAGCGTGTGCCCGATATCTGGTCCATTATGACCAAGGTGCGTCTGGAGGCATTCCTTTGGGGCGCTGGCACTGCGCTCGGCGAACTTCCTCCCTATTTTATGGCCAAGGCGGCACGTCTCTCCGGCTACGATCCGGACGATGCCGATGAGCTGGCCGAGTTTGAAGCCCTAAATGCGAAGCGACACCAGAAGAACCTCAGTCTCATGGACAAGGGCAAACTGTTCATGGAGCGTGTGGTAGAGCGCGTTGGCTTTTTTGGCATCTTGGCTTGTGCAAGCGTATGTTGAACATTCATTTGAAATGCTTGCTTATGTTGATGCTAACTTATTTGTTGCAGATTCCCAATCCGTTGTTCGATTTGGCTGGCATCACGTGTGGCCATTTCTTGGTGCCATTCTGGACATTCTTTGGCGCCACGCTCATTGGCAAGGCCATCATCAAGATGCACATACAGAAGGTCTTTGTGATTATTGCGTTCAATGAGTCTCTGATCGAGCGTGCCGTCGATCTTTTGGCCTCGCTGCCAATCTTTGGCCGGAAGCTGCAGCAGCCGTTTAAGGGATTCCTCGAGAACCAGAAGCAGCGATTGCATCGACGCGGCGCTGGCGCTAGCGGTGGTGACTCCGGCAATCTGTTGTCCAAGATCTTTGAGACATTTGTGATTGGCATGGTTTGCTATTTCGTTGTATCAATTGTCAATTCGCTGGCGCAAAGCTATCATAAGCGGCTGCACAAAAAGACGCGCAGCAACTCCACGTCAACATCGTCAGCCGCCCAAGCCACGCCCACCACCGGCTTGAAGAAGCATGTCAAACAAAAAGCGCTCCGCGATTAATGGGCACAATCTGAGCCAATAGCTGCGCTCTGAGCCACAGCACTTTCATCCTTTCCGCAATTGAATGCAAAATTCTTTGTTAATATTTCTTTTTTTTTCGGCAATTATGTTCTGTACTATTAATTATTATTATTATTATTAATATTATAATTACAATTACAATTATAATTACTATGATTGTGTTAGTCAAATTCGAACAGTTTCTGGCGAGTTAAGATTATGATAGAACCATATGCATTAAATATAATAATATCGTAAACGCTTTTTTTTTTTTTTTGTTGTGCTAGCGAGTGAATGAGGAGTGATAGTGCAGCTTTGAATGATCATCGTAGTCTAGAATAGTTAAAGAAAAAGAAAATAATACAAAAATGAACAACCTTAATATAATTATATAAATTTAAATAAATAGAAGTACACAAATAGAAAGCAAACACAGCATACAACAACAACTAAATAAAGTAAATGGAAATTAAATAACAGCTAGACCCAAATCAATAGTACTATCTATATACATAACATACCCAAAGCTATTCAGTTGATTTTCTACCCTCGTTTACAATTTCCTTCACTTTTTGATAATGCAATGCAAAAACAAAACTGAAGAAAACAAATACATAAGAAATACAAATCGCAAATGTTGTGTAGAAATTTGCTTCAAGATAAACAAAGACATTAAAAACAAAACAAAACAAAACAAAATATAAAACAACTGAAACTAAATGCTGAAAATAAACGGAATTACGAATATGATAAGAAAACATTTGCAAATGACTGCGGGGGTTTTTTCTCTATTAACTAGCTGCTGCTGCTTCGTGATGCTTCTAAAGGGATAACCCCAAGTGATGGATGGCCCCAACAAAAACAATAACAACAATAAATGGATGTGAGAACATCAGAATGAATGATGGAGCATCCAATGTAGACATCGAAACAAGTTCCGGGTTTTACAATTTATATTTGGTGTCGCAGGAGACATTTGGGATTGTAATGAAGTAAAGAACTGAACGACTTATTATTATTATTATCACTTTTTAAGCATAGATTACAAATAATAAATCCATAGATAACAAAATGTGTAACTAATGTAAATTAGCGTTGGTTGCTTTAGCCTTTAGCTGGAAGAACTGATATTTTTTGCTTAATCATATAATTTTTTCTCAAAAATGTTTGATTTGAAAAGTTAACTTTTTTCAGGAAAAATTTGTATATTTTATTATTTAACATTTATTTATTTAGTATTGACAAGTTATACCTTAAAACAAAAAAGAAATACTAACAATTATTCATATTATGTATCATATACGTTATTCATACAATACTATGTATTATATATTATTATACTATACACATATATATATTATTATACTATATACATAGTATATATCTATTATGTTATACAAGGGACCTCGTAGGAAGGTCCTGTGGATGGCACCTCCTCAGTCTTCTCTTTTTTGGAGCATTTCTTAGCCTTCTCGTTAATGGGTTGGAATGAAAATCCATTCTCCATACCAGGGATCATTACATAGTTTTCGTAATATTTATGCTTGCGCTACTCTTATTTTGTTAAGATTTGTTTTGGCTACAATACCATAAAATTGGAGAAAAGTTAAAGTTTACCAAATTAACAAAACTATTAAATTTTTATAGTGGAAATAAGAAGATTTAATATACTGTCTGTACTTTTTTGTTTATTATTTTTCTTGCCTAATATACTATATGTATGTATGTATATATAGTGGATAACACATAATTTCAACTAGTGGCAACTGACTATCTTAAATCATTATACTTACCAAACTAAGAGAGGTATTGAATTTATATTAACGCAGAATTTAGTTTAATGCCTCTATATAAATTCATTGCAAAACAAAAATGTACGAAAAAAATCCACGGCTTAGTTCAAGCAAAAACTGTTCGTGGATTTCTTAAATAAAAAAATGTTCTTGTTCAAATTTTTGTTTATAAATTTAACTTATATACATCAAACCTTTGTTAAGAAAGTTTTTCTTTTTTATTTTCCAAGAAGAGTCTGGTATAAAGGGTGAGCTGAAGCTGAGAACTTTACCCCAATCATTTTATGAAAACACGTACACTTTTGTCCTCATTTCAAGCGAAGTTTCAAATTAACTTTGGTGAATAGTAAAAGGGTCAACACGTTTTATGACTTGCCATTGGCATCACACATATAATAATTTTCAGGTTGATACATAACATATATGCTAAATATTATTATTTCTAATATACAAATTAAAATGAAATTTTTGTAATTGCATTAATTTTGTTAAATTTAATTTATTTTAATTTAATTGTCACTTTATTTTAAGTAAGAAAACTACAGTTAAGTTGTGATTGGAATAGACCCGCTCAAAAGTAAAGTAATCTTCAAATTTGAAATGTTTTGTTTGTATCTTCAAGGAAATAAATATAAAATTTTGAATTTCAACCACCTTACAGTAGCAAATTGCGAAAAACTTTTTAAGCAAATCAATTTTTGAACTTATTTTGAAAATATTTTAACAAAAATGTCGTGTGCTGTGAAACTCCTGAAGCCGAATAATTAAAATTTGTTTTTTAAACATTTTGTTATGTAATAAAAATATTTTTTAATACTTAATGTTTTATTTTTTAGTTGCTGACGAAAATATTTTTTCTGAAGAATTTATTTAATTGCCAAACAACAAAGAAATGATAGTATTGTCAATCAAATGAATCCCGAAACGGGATCATTCATAGTTTCGAGCATAGGATGTACAGAAAAGATTTGGATTTGATTTTTCGAGATTTTGTTGTAGTTTTTTTTTATTCACTTGAGGCCACCGCGAACGTCTAAAATGTGCAAAATCAGCAGGTGGCAATCCATTCAGTTGATGGCGAGCACAAATTGACTACAAATACAACCGCTAAATAACGGATTCAAGTATTTGAATGCGAATTAGTCACGCTTCGGGTGGGGCCCTGCTGCGGGGCATTAACTTGTAGAACTTATCAGATTATTAAGCTTTTATCTGGAGCAGCATCGCAGATGTGATCATTAGACTCCGTGATATGTACCAGTCTGAAAGTGATTCCAGCGTCAGCCCCTCTCGCCCAGCGACGTTGACTCATTAAGCCCTAAGAGCTTAGGGTCCGCAGCGTCCCTTGACTCGAAAGACGAATACTCTTGGCTTAATGCTATCCTCGTACGTTGCTGGCGTCCCGCTTGTCCCTTTTTTACAATGCCGATGCCGATGCCGACACCGATGCCGACTACGACTGTGACGCCGACGCGCTTAGAATGCCTAATTCACTCAACAGCAGCAACAAAAAAAAAAACAACAAACAAAAATCCACAACAAATGGTATTTAGAAGGTCTACCCAGAGGAGACAGTTGAATGCGACAAGTCGACGGGCGGATACGCTGCTCTGATATACAATTGCAAAATGGAAAATCACGTCAATTTGGATTATTACTTTTTATATCCTTTATACATAGGGGAAGCCTCTTGATCTTAGATAAATTCTATGAGATAAAGCTACGATTTTGGACAAAAAAAAAAAAAAAAATACTTTCATCAATTTTCGTCTATATTGTTACCGATCAGATAAAATTCATATAAGTTGTTCAAGACATAATTTATGTGGTTGTAGCTGTCGAGTATTGATGGCGTTAGTTGTAAATTTGATATATTTTCTACACTATGGTGTATTTTGAATGTAGTAGTATATCGATATACTAAATATAACCTTTTGTACATATTTGGTATATTGTAAAGATAATACCGCGTTGTTTGGCCTTTATCTTTTTGTAGATTGACTATAAATTGACAATAAATATATTTCAAAACTTCTATTTTTGTAATATATAGTATGATTTCGTGATTGTTCAGTATAATTGTTAACAATTACGTGCTGTTATTTTATGCTCGCAGCTGTAGTGTCACAAATATATGCAATAGGCATTTTTATTTAAAAATTTATAATTTTTTATTTTCTAATTACAATCTATTAATCTAAAGAGAATCGGCGATGTTGGTTATTGTCCAGAAGGTAAATAGCCAGTGGGTTGCAGTGTCGATCCAGCCTCTCCTGGTATTTCAAGCATTTCAACACCTTCGGTTACACTTGGAATCCCTAGGCTCCTATGGATCACCTGGTTTCTTATATACGTAGTACGGTGCTTTGGCTAGTCTTCGCAGAGTAATGTTTTAAAAGTGTCGATGTTACCGGTTGAGGCTGTGCCCCATCAGCTGAATCCAGTTCGTCCATAAGCTTGAGTGCCACTTTGCCCAGCAGGACTCTGTTTCTAAGGCTCCGTTGGGATTTGTAGCCCATCAGCCTCCTCATCTGCCAAAGTTTTAAGATTCATTTGTTTTCTTTTTGCTTTGATGTGTTCAGTTTTAATTTTTGTAAAAAAAAATTAACAGTTAAAACTGTATATATGTGTATAGTTAATTTTTTATATCCTATGGGTGGTAGAAGGGAAAGGCAGATGAAGAGGAGGCAACTTCGTCCGCATAAAGTATATGTATATATTCCTTATCAGCGTCAACAGTCGAGACGATATAGATATTGGTACAAATGTACCAAAATTGGTACATTTTTTATGCGTTGGTACATTGGATCACTTTTTTTTAATTTGGGTACATTTTCAATAGGCCTGGTCTACAATTTAAATTTTATATAAAATTTTATGTTCACACATATTTTAACAAATGGCTCTGTTCCACAGTTAAAAATTGAACCATGACTAACACTGGAAAATATCGCATACAGTCGATTTGCGACGTATTGTGTCAATTGAGAAAATATATATGCGCCAATCTAAGGTCTATCACTACGTAAACAGTTATATATTGTGAAATACAAAAAATCTTTCGTGAACAAATTTGTGGTACATTTTTGCTAAAATTAGTACATTTTTTCAAAATTTTGGTACAACAATTTTTTTTGGAATGGCAACCGTGCATACAATACTAACAGTTTATAATTCCTAAAAATTCCTGATTGCGATAACATTTATAGATATTATTTAAGAAATGCTTTTGTGTGGTAAAAACTGTCATCTGAAATCGAGTCTTAGTTGCTATGGCAGACAATGTGGTATATTTTGTACTGTATGGTATATTTTGAATGTATATACCAAATATAGACTAATAGAAAATGTGTAGCTTTCTTACGTGTTCATATTAATTGCTCACCAGATTAAGTTGACATGTTTCTAGTTCACATTTCAATCATAAAGAGAAAGCTTAGCTGTAAAAGCAATTTGCATAGACAAAACTCTCAGCATCGTAGCTGATCAATAATTTATATATATGTATGTATAGTATGCAGATGCATAAAGAAGATATGAGGTGTGCGTTACACATGCCATGAATAAATTAGAATACCCTTTAGTGTATGCAAGGGTATAACAAGCTAGTATGAAGCGCAATGACAACAACGAGACACGAAAAGTGAAAGGTGGAAGAAGTCAGATGTCAGTATGGCAGGATGGGTGAGGGGGTGGACACAAGACAGTACGAGACAGGACAGGACGAGACAGGACATGAAAGGACATTACAAGATAGGACGCGACAGGACATGCGAAATGTCAGTGCTGAAGACTTGGCACGTACATTAAATATTTTCATTTGGCTGTCAGCATTTATTTAAAATGGACACACACACCGCACACTGACAAACACACACACACACACACACCCCCACACACAAACACACACGCACACATACGCATGCATGCACGAATGTCAAAGGATAATGCACAGTGTGTGCCGAGATATGGGAGTCAGTTCCATTCAAATGATTGGACACATTCTTAACGTTTACAGGTTTCAGGCTGCACAGATGCCAATGTGACTGCGTGTATTTGCTGTTGTTGTAGAGAGTTGAAGGCGTCGCGCATAAATTCCAATTGAATGCACAGGAGCCGCTGGCACTGGCCACACCCCAAAATGTGGCTGTGGCTGCGGCTATTGCTTGTGGCTACGTGTTTGGCAAGGCAATAGTCACAGCATTTGCCGGCGGCAGCAACAATAACAACAACAACCAGCAACCAGCAGTAACCATGTCGCCAAACTAACTTGTACTTCCTTCATTCCCCCCACCCGCTCATTACACCAAATAACCCGGCAAGCCAAAAGAGAAAAAATTAAAAAAAAAAGAAAAAGAAAAACGTTGGCATTTTAGTCGGCGCTCAAAAGCATACAATGAAATTATGTGGCCGGAAGCCAGTAGTCAAGCTGATGTGCGAGACAAGGAGCAAGAGAGAGTTGCCAGGGGTCACACACAGACAAGGCGCGAATGGTGGTCGGAGTGAGACAGATATAGAGCGTTCTGATGCGTGCTCGTGCTCAAGTGTTGTTTCCCCAAACGAGCTCTGCTTTGGCCCAGCGCGTGCAATTATGCGAAACTAGGGACTGAAGCTGAGGCTGTTTTTTGATGAATGAGGCCTACCAGCCAACACCCCATGCCAACCAGACGCAAGTAGCTAAACCTCGTCAACCCCCTTACAGCCTTTCATTTTGCTATATTTTGCAGTTGCCAGTGCTTCAATTGGAGTTGGCACATTAATGTTTGTTTTGCTATTGTATCGTGCTAATACGATCGAAATCTATCGATCATAATCAATTCAAATAACATTACAGCATAGTGAGACCATGAATGTCATAATAAGTACTTTCGGTATAAAAATACTGAAAACTGCCTGAAGGGTATTTTCAGCATTTTTCGAGTTTCACATTCCTTACACTCACCAAACATTGCTTCATTCGTCTGAGCGAAACAATGCTGTTTTTTGTTAAAACTATATTTTTGACGATAATCTGTTCTGTGGGAGCGGAACAAATATTCCTGAGATGGGTTATACTTTAAGAAAAGCACCGAAATAAAAAACGGCTTAACGTGGCGCATCCTTAGTGTGAAAGTGTGGCCAGATTGCAGATTGCAATTCGCGGTGTTACTGTATTTTGGTATATTCTATCAGCATTAAAAAGTATGTTTTAGATAATTTGTCTGTGGACACACGCCGATACAGATGTTAAATAAAACAGCTTTTAAAAAAGCGATACAGTTGTAGCTGCTTTGTCACTGTGGCTGCAACAGTACAAATTGAATAGAGATAGACGCTCACCAACTGCGTGCGCATTTAGACGTGTGTGGCTATTTTTTTTTCTTCTCATTTTGTTGTTGTTTGCCTCTTGTGTTGTATGCCGCAAAACAACAGTTGAAATCAACAATAACAAGACGAGAGTGCGCCTTATTTGCACGCGTGTTTTTTGTGTGTGCGCGTGTGTTTGTTTTAACACTACTGGTTGGTTTTTTGTTTTTTGTTTTTTGTTTTTTAATTGAATGCGGGAAACAACACAACACGAAGAGAAATGTTGAGTGAGCGTAAATAATGTGAGAAGATGGATTTCGCGAATCGCAATAATACGGCCAACAAGTTTGTCTGCCCCAGCGACAGGCAGCTGGCCTTGCGTGCCAAGTAAGTAGAAGTTAGTTAACGCTTAAAATAGAGAGAACCGCAAGGACAAAGCTGGTGGTCATGAAGAGTGCGCTCAAATGTAGGCAACACAAATTGATAAAATGCAACAATTGGGCGCAGCTGCAAAAGTTCGACAGAGACAACGACAATGTAAATGTGGATGTATTTGTGGCTTTGTGCGCGTCATAAACAAAAGCTGCTGGCTTTTTGTACTCGTTGTTGTTGGTGTTGTTGTTGTTGCTGCTGGCTGATAAGGCGACAAGCGGCGCGCAACAGTTAGCGCTAAGCACCAACAACAGCAATGCCAACTCAATTGTCGCACATAGAATGTGTCGACAAAAGCTTTGGTTCTAATTTAATTAACTTTGACTGCGTCAGTCGCGTTGCTGTCCAACTCTCCAAATGTGCGTGTGTGTGTGTGTGTGTTTATGTTTGATTAAGCCACATACAACAATGTTTCGCCTTTAAAGCTAATCAAACACACACACACACTAACGCAAGGAGATAGCCATGTATGTGTGCATGTGTGTGGTTGTGTGTGTGGCCATGAATTCGCTGTGTGCTGCTGTCAAGGACCCAAGAAGACCTAAGACAGACAGCCAAAAAGCCAAACTGAAGCCGTAGCCACATGCTGTCCTTCGTCCTGGGCCTAATCATAATTGCTGGCATGCCGCTGGCTGACAGATTAATTAAAATTTAATAATGCGCGAATAATTTTCGCTTATTTTTATGAATGCCGCCGCCGCCGCGCCACATGATAATTTATTGCAATTTAACTTCGACCAACGAACTGGGCAGCATTCGAGCGGGGTGGGGTGAGGGACTAAGGGCGAGGGGAGTGTCTGCCCATTTACATGTACAATTACATTAGCGCGCACACACGCACACACACACATACGTAGCAGGCGTAGGCGAGGCAAGACTAGCAGCATATGTTGTGTCAAAGCCAAAGTGTGTAGCATACTGCGAAGCGCAATCCCAGCTGACTCTCTGAATATGGGAATTGAGCTTTACGCTGAATTAAATACAAGTAAAAGACAAGCCAGTGGAGTACATTTCATGCATAATGGCAAGCCGCAAAATACACAGAGCACACACAGCAGGCGCTGTTGCCGCGCTGCCATGCCAAGCTGTGTGGCAGGCAGAAGGCACAAGGCAGAAGGCAGCAGGCAGCAGGCAGCAGGTTTCAAGTGCTCAATTTACACTTCCGTTCGTTCGCTCATTTTTCGCAGCTCCATTTCGAGTACACATTGTACACATAAAATAGCATAGAAACAATGTGCTGCTCGGTTGTGCTCTGCTCTGCTCTGCTGTGCTTGTGCTTGTGCGTGACGCATGCACCCTGGACATGGATACCGGCCAATGTCTGGGTGGGATAGCCAGCCAGCCAGCCAGTGGCATGGAGCATGGCGAGAGGAGAGGGGAGCCGCACCGCATAGCGCGTTTGTTGAAGTGCTGACAAGCGTGTACTTGAAATTCAAATTACAGCTCAAGGCAGGCAGGCAGCCGTGTAAGTAAGAAGAAGCATACGATGCCAGCTGTTCTCGGATGCAAAATAATGAGACCAGGCGTGTCTGTGCACAAAAACAAAACTGCAAGTTATCGATAGCCCGCTAAGAGATCGACTGCAAGTTATCGATAACCCGCGAAAAGATCGACCAGTGCAGTGAATTATATACAGGAGTTCAGTTGATGATATCCAACTTTATATGCCTGTCTCTGCTCAATGGCGTAAGTAAGAAGAAGCATAAAATTACAGCTGTTCTCGGATGCGAAAATAATAATAGATTAGGCGTGACTGTGCACAAAAACAAAACTGCATGTTATCGATAACACACACTAAGAGATCGACGAGCGCAGTGAATTAAATACAGGCGTTAGTTTATGTTATCTAACTTTGTGTGCTTGTGTCTGCTCAGTTATGTCAGTTGTATAATTAGCTAATCAATCATTTGGCAAACGCTTTGATTTGTAACTGTCTAAACAACATTTAACACACGCGCAGCAAAAATGGCGACGCGTGGGCAGCACATACACATACACATACAATTGGCATTGCCAACGACAGTTTGATCGGCCATACACACACACACACACACACACACACACACACACACGTGCATGCATAGTTGTTGTTGGACGATAAGGCGACGGCAGTTGTCGCATGATGAACTGCCGTTATGCTTGAAAATACTCATAAAATACAACAAAATAAAATGCAAATCATTGTGCACACTTGTTAAGTGCATTTGGCAATTGGGTTTTAAGTGCTTCGAATGCGACAAGCAAATTATTTGTAGCACGCAAATGCAACAAAACGCAACTCCTGCAACTCGATTTGCCGATTTGCCTGTTGCACCAGCTTCACAGACCTTCAGAAGCCTGAGGCTGAGGCTGACGCTGAAGCTGAAGCTTATTGCCCGGCCCTCAAGGCAACTGGCGAGGTTAACGCACACACACGCGCAACTACATGGTTGCAAATACAGTGGATACGCGATAGCATGCATTGACTGCTAATCTTTTTTTTTTAAGTGTATACAAATACAAAAACAATTTAATTTCGCTATTTCACACATACAACATAGGAGTAAAAAGTTCGTTTGCTTTCGTCAATGAGAAAAGTATCAAGTCTTCTTTTCGCGAAATGTGTTTTGTAAAGCCCAAAGTAGCGGCTTATTTGTCCACGAAATATATGTATGTATAATTTATACCATAAGGTATATACTAAGCTGTTGCTGTCACTCAAATGGCTGAAGTATTTGATTAATATAGAAGCTTTCAATATTGTGCTTTATTTTAAAGTGATCAACGAGTTTGTCATATCGAGTGTGTACTGTAAATTGGTATGGCACGTGCAAGTCAATAAACCCGAGGCAAGGCAAGGCAAGGCAAGGCAACAAAAGCAAACCGAACTGAACCGAAACCGAAACCGCAATACAAGGAACTCAAATACGAATTCAAACAGCAAAAAAGAACTAAACGAAGCGAGAGAGCATGAAGGCAGATTTGCATGTCAAACTGTTGAACATACATACATATGTACATGCAAACATACGTATGTGTGTGCGTGTGTGTACGTGTGTACATGGTACATGGGGTGAGCCCAGTTGGGTATGTGTGAAATTGATGTTCTGCTCTCGCCTGCCATATTTGCATAAACCTCGCTGCTCTGTAAAAAATATTTATGTATGTATGTATGTATGTTTATAAATACTTCATAAATTGCAGCAGCTTGGCAACGTAAAATGTTTTTCAGTGTGAAGTTAAATAGAGCAACAGCCACAATACGTTTTATCGATAGTTCACTTATAATTGTGCATCTGCTAATTCTCTGAAACAGAAACAAACTACGCCCTTCGATGGCGAAGTGTTCATTTGCAACAATATCAGAAACATTCTGAGAACGTAACAAGATTACGACAGCCACTTACGAACCTTTCCTTCGCAGTTCACAGCCGACAAAGTTGCAGAAAGTTGGCGTGAAGCTTAATTTGCATGTTTAGAAAATATTCAAATTTCGTAGCCAAGTTCGGCAGCACCTTATACTATATACATACATACATACATACATACCTTTCTAATAAGGAGCAACTAACTTTACAGGTGGACGTGCAAAATGGCGCAACTCCTTTTCAATAAGGAGAAGTTGTGTTGCGAAAGTAACTCACAATTATGAACTGTTTATAAATCTAAAATTAGAACTTTCGTTTTCGATGCATTTATTTAAGGACTGTTCTTTTTAACTCAACAATAAAACCGGATAGAGAATTTCAAGGAAACGCGAAGAGTTATAAACATAACATAAACACGATTTTATAATTCCTTAAAAGTAAACCAAGCTGCAAAACTTGTTTTTTTGGTTTTGTATTTCATTTCATCATTTCATCATAAATCACACAAAAAGTCCCAAAGTTGACCAACTTTAGCAAAAATGTTTGATTTGTACATTTTATTTTAATTTTTATCAATAACGTTTTTAAATATTCGATTATCTTAAATAAACTAATCTAAGCCATAATATTTGACTAAAATTTAAATTTAAATTAAACTTTAAATTATAAAAAATGAAACCTATTTAACTTCAAATAAGCAGTAGGTTTTTTAAGTAGTTAATATTTAATATTATCAGTTAAAAAATTAATAAAATATAATTTTTATTAAATGCATCAAAATGCAGCAGTAGCAAAATCATTTCCGTTAAATATATCTTTTTTAATTTTTTGCAACATATCAAATTGTTTATATTATACATTTTAGATTTAAGTTCATTTCATCATAAATATTTTGATTTATTTTATAATAACTTTTAATAATTATTTTTATGTTCACTTAAGAGGTTTATTCTGAAATACTTTTGCTTTTGCTCAGATTGAGATTTATAGACCGTTGACCGCTTAGACCTTATAAAAGCAATAACAAGTTAATGAATATTTTTTTTTTTTGGTTTTGTGTGTTGCGCTGTCGAGACTATGAACAATAATAATAATTTTGATTCGAGCAAACAAACTTCTTAAATTTAAAACAACATTTTTTTGTTTGACGATTTTTGCCAAACAATTTTTTGCGCCCGAAATTTATAAATTACGAAGCTTAAATGACTGTAGCTCTGTTAGTTTTGATATGTGTTGCAAACGCTTAGGAATTCATTTTGAAAAATACGAAAAATACACAAATCTATGACAAAAAAAAAAAAAAGACAGGGTAAGGTAAGGTGTTTATAACTTTTGGGCACTAGAGGGTTAAATCTAGTATTCAATACTAAATTTAATAATACAGTATAATAAATACTAAATTCAATTATACAGTATGATAAATATACTGTTGTTTAAAAGCACCCAAAATTGTCACTAAATTGAATATCTATGGCAAAATAGTTTATTTTTCATATTTTTATTTAATTTGATTTCATAATCTTAATTGTAATAAATAGATTGGTGGCTCTAAGCACCCAAAATCCAGCAAAATATTTTATTATTCAATTTATTTAATTTAATTTGATTTATTTTTTTTATTTATATTTTTTTTATTATTATAAAAAGAGTGGTAGCTTAACGCACAAAAAAGTTCCCAAATGTATGGTCTCTAGCAAAAAAGTTTATTTTTCACATTTTGTATTTAATTTGAAATTTCATGATCTTAATTGTAATAAATAGAATGGTGGCTAAAAGCACCCCAAATTGTCACAGAATTTAGCAGCTCTAGAAAAAATCTCTTTGGGATTTGGGTGGCGCTTAATAGAACCAACTGTTGAATGCTGGCGATGCTGACGCCAGAGGAAAAAAAAACAACAAAAAAACAAAAAGTAATGGGGCCACCAGCACTTCAGAAATGTTTGCAGGGATTACAGGGTTAACTGGCGAACTGCAAACATGACAATAGAGGGCCACCCTAATTTACATAGCACACATCCATATGTGTGTGTGCTTGTATGTGTGTGTGTAAGTGTGTGTGTGCTTGCGCCCGTATGGTTGACAAGCGATTGCGTTTTTAATGCCATGTGTAAGTGATACCAAAGTGGCTATAAAACGCGCAAGCCTGAACTTCGAACATGGACCCAAACTTGGCCTCTAACCGCTCCTCCCTCGCCATGTCAACCCTTCGCTGCTCCCCTGAGCGTCGAGGCGTCGTTGTTTCTTAATTAACTTTGAACTTGACATTTTGGCCATGGAGTTGCGACTGCGACTGAGACTGAGACTCAGTTGAGCTGACAATAACAACATGAATAGCGCATTAAGCAGCCGAACATTAATGAGCCTCATTTGCGGCACACTGACCCCACATGCGACATGCCACATGCCGCATGCCACATGCCACACGCCACATGTGCTTAGTTCAAGTATATTACATGGAAAGAATAATTCAATCCTTTTCAGATTTTTCCGGTTTTCAACCAGCAAAATGTTTTGTTATAGGAATATCCTCTTTAGGCTGTCTGCCTCTCCAGATTTCTCATACTATAAGAACCGACTATACGTCGTAAACTTTTATGCTCAGCTTTTATGATAATTCCAATTAGATGACGCGCCTCGTGTTCTCTAAAATCGTAAACGAATAACTAAGACAGCTACAGTCGATAAAGGTGAAGCAAAGCGAAAACGGTATTATTATTGAAATATAAAAATATACCGAAAAAATACTTAAATGTGCCTAATACCAAATACCATATCTGATTTGGCGATATACTACTGCATTCAAAATATACCATAAAGTAATTAAGACCAACATCAGTTTTTGCAGTATAAAAATCTATAAATACTTTCTAAGATTTTGATCTGATCGCATCCAAATTTCAATAAAGACAAAACAAAGCGAATGCGGTTTTATTATTAAAATATAAATATTCTGAAAGAATACATAATCTTAACAAATGCTAAATATGGTAAAGCCATATATACAAGGCGATATTGAAAATATACCATAAATTGATCAACAGCTAATTAAGATCAACAGCAGTAGTCGATTTTTCTGCGATTTTTTATCAGATCGCAAATTTCAATACAACGAAATGTATATTATTGTTAAAATATGAATATACCGAAAAAAATACTTAAATATTATGAATGCTAAATATGATAAAGCAATATACCACAACATTCAAAATATACCGTAAAGTAATTAAGACCAGACAGTCCGACATAACAAAAAAACAAAAATAACAAAATTACTTAGATATAAGAAATGTATATTCAAAATATACCGTAAAGACCCGACTGTGATTTCCTGAATGTCTTTTAAGATTTTCGTCAGATCGCAATCAAATTTCCAGAATCCATAAAGAAGAAATAATTTTTATACCCGCTACCCATAGGGTAGAAGGGTATTATAACTTTGTGCCGGCAGGAAATGTATGTAACAGGTAGAAGGAGGCATCTCCGACCCTATAAAGTATATATATTCTTGATCAGCGTCAACAGCCGAGACGATATAGCCATGTCCGTCTGTCCGTCTGTCCGTATGAACACCTAGATCTCAGAGACTATAAAAGATAGAGCTATAATTTTTTTTCGACAGCATTTGTTATGTTTGCACGCAGATCAAGTTTGTTTCAAATTTTTGCCACGCCCACTTCCGCCCCCGCAAATCAAAAAAATCGAATAACAAGCGTAATTTTAAAGCTAGAGTTACGAATTTTGGTATATACAATAATTACTATAGTAGTTATGATTCCTGAAAATTTGGTTGCGATCAGATAAAAATTGTGGAAGTTATTAAAGAAATACTTTTGTATGGGCAAAAACGCCTACTTACTAGGGCTCTTAGTTGCTTTGGCCGACAATCTGGTACATTGTGCCATCTATGGTATATTTTGAATGGTGTGCTATATCGATATACCAAATATACCATTTGGTATATTTTTAGTATTTTTTTTTAGTATTTTCGGTATATTTTGAAAATAATACCGCAATATTTTGCACTTATTAAAAATGGGTAGCGGGTATCTCACAGTCGAGCACACTCGACTGTAAATTTCTTACTTGTTTTACGAGTAGTTTGCTGCATACATTTCTTGTAGGCCCAAAGCTTTCTAGATTATCCCTCAATCCCTCAAGGGGAATATTAGGGGAAATTAGTATTTTCTTTGACGTCGCTTCGCGCAGAGTGTATTAAACGTGCAATTGTGTTTGTTGCAGATTGAAAGCCGGCTGGAGCAGTTCAAAGACCAATGAACCGCTGCGCCCCGAGGAACAAGAGGCCATCATATCGGTGATCCGGCGCAACGAGGAGATCGAGACAGCGGAGCGACAACGCGTTGGCCGCCTCGTCGAGCGCGTCGAGAAGATCAAGCTGCATGCGGTCGAGCGGGGTCCGAACTGTTGCCGGCTATGTGGCGACACCTTCGGACTGTTGCGGCCGCAGCGCATCATCTGCGAGGACTGCCGCAAATCGGTGTGCACCAAGTGCAGCGTGGACATCAACATCAGGTACAACAACAGCGAACGGACGCGCGAGATTTGGCTGTGTCGCATCTGCAGCGAGACGCGCGAGATGTGGAAGAAGTCGGGCGCGTGGTTCTTCAAGGGTCTGCCCAACTACGATATGCCGCGCAGTGCCAGTGCCACGCCCATGGCCACACCCACAGGCGGAGGGCGGGCGGTGCAAAGTTGCCACGGGACGCCGACGCGTGGCGCACGCATCAAGAAGCTAACGATCAGGGTCAACGACAGCAGCAGCAGCAGCAGCAACGCCAGCGGGCAGTCCGAGGGCGAGGATGAGCTGGATGGCGCCTCCTCCGCCAAGGGAAACACCAGCAGGGAAACTGCAGCTGCAACTGCAGCTGCGGCTGCAGCATCGCGACTCCAGCGTGATGAGAGCTTTCGATTGCGCGCCTACGGCTCCATTCGCAGTTTCATCGATGGCGGCGAACGCAAACTCTCGAACTCCTTCTTCTTTGGCCGCCAACAGGGTCAGGGTCAGGGACCGGGTCAGGGTCAGGGTCCGGGGCATCTGCTAGCTGGCCAGGATTACGACAATGTGAGCATGTCGAATGTGTCGACGGTCGCGCAATTGCGTCGTGAGAGCAGCTTCCTGCGACGCAGCTCAGTCAGCTCGTCGTGGTCCTTTAGCGACAGCTCCGGCTCTGGCAACTCGGCCACCCAATCCCAGCAACAACAGTTGCCAACGTCACAACATCCGCATCCGCATCCGCATCAACAGCAGCAGCAGCATTGTCGCGACCCTTTGCTCGGCTGGCTGGAGATTGCCATAAGCTATCGGGAGAGCTTCCACAGTCTGGACTGCACCATGGTGCGTGCTCGAGATTTGCCCGCCATGGATGCAGCCGGCTTGGCTGATCCTTACTGCAAGCTGAACATCATTACGCCGGAGGCTCACACCAAATATACACGCTGGCAACGCACTAAAACTGTGCACAAGACCCGCAATCCGGACTTCAATGAGACCCTCCAGTTTGTTGGTGTTGAGCCCGAGGAGCTCGGCAATTCCCTTCTCTATGTAGCGCTCTTTGACGATGACAAATATGGTCACGATTTTCTTGGCGCTGCCAAGGTTTGTCTCTCCACGGTGAGTTGAAATCTTTAGCATATGGAAAGTGCCCCTTCGAAAATTCATAGAGAAATTCCCCAAAGCAATTTTATTTTGCCAAATTTCTGTTATGACTGGGATATAAATAAAAATATTATTCAAATCAATCATTTCAAATGGGCAATCTTAATTAAACAAATTTACTAATACTGCACAATTCACTTAGAGTGTATATCAACTATTTCTTAGCTATGGTGTTAGCCACATTTGTAAATTTGAAACATACTCAAAGAAGTGAGAAAGATGCAGTTGAGTGTGCTCGACTCATTTTCAACAAAAGCAAAACAGTGCAACAGCAATTATTATTATTATGGCATATACCGAAACTTATATTTGGTCTATCGATATACTACTACTAAATACCACAATATCAATTAAGACACGACGCAGCAGCCGTTTTTAGTCATATTTAGTTAATTCTTAAATAAAATTCAAGATTTTTATCTGATTACAAGTAAATCAGGAATTTCATAAATCATAAAGTCTGTTTTAGCTCCATCCATTTTATTGTCTCTGAACAGACAAATATGGCTATATTGTCTCGGCGGTTGACGCTGATCAAGAATACATAAACTTCATGGCGTTGGAGATGCCTTCATCACAAAGTTGGAATACTCTTCTACCCTACGCGTAGCGGATATAAAAAGCAGAGTCTGCATAGGCTAAAGACTGCAGATTGTTAAATTTTAACTCAGGCCATTCTGGTGACAGCTTGCGATAAAGCTTGAATAAAGCATCTTGATAATAAATGCAATCTCGTATATTTAGAGTACATATAGTATGTAGCTAGAGTAAGAATATAAAAAAAATAAACAAGTAAGAAAGCTGCAGTCGAGTGTGCTCGACTGTGAGATACCCGCTACGGAGTTAATCTTTAAAATACACCAAATTGATATACCGTAAAATACTAAAAATACACCAAATGATATATTTGTCATAATACTACATTTAAAATATACCAATCAGTGCAAAATATACCAGATTGTCAGCCAAAGCAAGGAAGACTCCATTGGCAGTAGGCGTTATTCCCCATTCCCAATTATTATCCGATAGCAAAAATATTCCGGATTTTCAAATGCTATAGATACTATTGTATGTAGCTTTAAAATAACGCTTGTTATTTGCATTCTGATTTTTATGAGGGGGGGTGGAGGGTTGAGGAGGGGGTAGGCATTGCAAAAATTTGAAATAAATTTGATCTGAGAGCAAACATAACAAATGCTGTCACAATTAAATGAATAGCCTTTATAGTCTCTCAGGGCTTGGTGTTCATACGAACAGACAGACAGACGGACATGTCAATATCGTCTCGGCTGACGCTGATCAAGAATTTATACATACATATATCTAAATTCGGAATACCTGCCGGTTACATACATTTCCTGCAGGCACAAAGTTATAATTCTCTTCTACCTACTATAAATGAAAAAAGTATGAACTATTTGTCAAATTTTACAATGGCTTTGGAATTTGTATTTCAGGTGCACAGCACATCGCAGTATCGAATATCGGTACCGCTGGGCGTGGAGGATCAATATAGCAATGAGGCGGAGATGTCGCAGAGTTGGCCCAATGGCAAGATGCTCATCTCGCTGTGCTACAACACGAAACGCCGGGCGCTGGTCGTGAACGTTAAGCAGTGCATCAATCTGCTGGCCATGGACAACAATGGTAGCTCGGATCCTTTTGTCAAGCTGTAAGTGATTGGGTTCAGCCTTTTGAGCTTCGCTAATAACTTTCTTTTCTTTTCGCTGCTTAACACAGACAACTGAAACCGGATGCGCACAAGAATAAGAAGCACAAGACGAGCGTCAAGTGGCGCACCCTGAATCCCATATACAACGAGGAGTTCTATTTCGAGGCCAGTCCCCACGACCTCAACAAGGAGATGCTCATTCTGACCGTGTGGGACAAGGACCTGGGCAAAAGCAACGACTTCCTGGGCAGCCTGCAGCTGGGCGCACAAAGCAAAGGCGATCGGCTGCAGCAGTGGCTCGACTGCATCCGTCTACCCGACCACTTCCATGAGAAATGGCATTGTCTCGCTCCAGACAATCCGACCCATTGAATTGCTTTACTTCCAACTCCAAACTCCCAACTCCCGACCCCCGATTCTGCCCCCAGTCCCCAGTCCACCTACCTAAATATTTACATATAGTATATACCGTAAACATATATATTTTTGATATGCCTGCCTGCATGCAAGTGTGCGTGTATGTGTGTGCGCATGGGTGTGTAGTGTGTGTGTGTTTGCGAGTGTTGCACTCGAGTCGAGATCGCTTTGCATATCATTTTGCTCAACCTAACCTCAAATTTGTCAAGGCTTCACGTTTGCGCTTCTTCTTACCCCCCAGAGAAACACATATACACGCACACATTCGCATATACATATATATATACTGTATATAAAGCTTTGTTTAAGTGTCCTTAAAATGGGTTTGTTTTTTGTTTCTTTTTCTTTTCCATTCCGCACAAAACTTTTTGTCAATAATCTTAGCTACAATTTATAAATAATACAAACAAAAAAACAAAATAAATAAATACAAAAAAAAAAAAAAACGATAGTAGAAAACGAAATACAAACTAAACACTAAAACATTTACCTATAACAAATACAAAATAATATTTTTGATTCATATATTTACTACATTTATTGCTATTATTCGAAACTATTCTCTCAGAGCACTATATTTATAATACCCTAATCTTAGATGGTCAACAAGATGAGCAAGAAAAGAAAACATTAATTTGTCAAAGCATTTGTCGAATGTAATTTATTTATATATATTTATGTACCTATATATATGTACAACTAAATCAAGAATCAAAATTAAAATTATAAATATTATGATAATAAAAAAAACAGATAATAATAATGAATCTCTTAGTTTCTTTTGGCAAAAGACTTTCAGCAGCATTGTTTAAGCAAAATTGCATCTGGTCAACAAAATTCGAAATTCGATATTATTAGTATTAGTAGTATTATAAATATATTATAGTATTATAAATATTGATACAAATCACAAGTTATCATCAGATTTTTAGTTTTTAATTCAATTTCTTATAGACAACCCTTATCGGGTTAGGTTAAAAATAATTTTCTTCAACTGCGATGTTATAGAACGTTTCCTTCATCGGTTGTACAGCTTTTTCACTCAATAAATAAATAAAACACAAGTAGTTGGATGCGTTTTAAAATCAATAATCAATATAACTAGCAAATAATAAATACATTTTTAAAATCAATACAAACAATAAATCATTTTGGAACCATTTGTCACATGCAATTTATTTATGTATGTGCCTACATATGATTATGTACAATCAAATCAAATATGAAATTATAATTAATAATTATGATTTATTGCGGGAATGAGGAATGAGGAACCACACTGGAGAAATTAGAAGCGTTTTTCTCTTCAGAACAAATTGTATATTTAATATGTTTTGGCCATAAAGAGTATACATACTTTCTATACATATAGTATGTGTTGTATGTGTGTGTAAAGGATGTGTATAATTTGTATATATATATATAGATTTATATATGTAGTTTTAGGGTGTAAGTACAAACTGCTTCTAGTAGTGGATCGCAGGTAGTTGAACTCCCTTTTTGTTTTTAGTTGCAGAAAGATTCGACAATTCGACACAAGAGCCTTACGAGCTATTTCAAAGATGATTAAACAACTAACTAAACTTGGAAATTAATGGGTTTCTTCTTCTCAGAGAGGGGGATGGGGATGGGGATGGGGATGGGCAGGGGGGTGGCACGACACATCCCATTAGATGGGCCGCTTACAATTGGCATTTGTAATGTTGTCTCTCATGTAGTTGGAGGATTGTGCCATGTAATCGCGATGAGCACGCTGCATCATTGCGAGATGTTGTCCCTGCTGCTGCTGCTGCTGCTGCCGCTGATGCTGGGCTCGATTGGCTGCATGTGCATGTTGCTGCTGTTGTTGCTGTCGCTGCGCGCCCCCCGTATCGCCGCCAATCGAGGATGACGACGTGGCAGCGCTGCTTGACTGTTAGAAGAGACGTTTCTCATAGCTGAAGAGGCCGTGCACGTTGCCCTCCAGCTGTGCCGAGTGGGTGCGCTTCATGAAGCGCAGCTGCCCATTGTAGATCATTTGTCTGCAAGCGAAAAAAAAGACACTCCAGTTTAGTTATAGCTCTTTGAACTTCTTTCACTCTTCGATTGGCACTCACCTAAGTATGCTGACCGAGTTGGCGCCAATGTCCTGGCAACTGTGCTGCAGACCGCACTCCAAGTATGGAAGATAGCGCAACACGGAACCCTTGTCCGCAATGCTGCCACTCACGCCTTGGGCCACCTTCATTTTGTCCATCTCGTTGTGATAGTAACGCGACATGGCCGCACCCTTGCCATCGCCACGCTCCATGGCCTCGAGGGAGCCCATGCCGCGATACTTCTTCAAGCGAACGCCATCCGAAAAGAAGTATTCGCCTGGTGCCTCCGATGTGCCCGCCAGCAGGGAGCCCATCATCACAGCGCTGGCGCCCAATGCCAATGCCTTGACAATGTGTCCAATCGACTGGATGCCACCATCGGCAATAACGGGCACGCCAAATTGTTTGGCAAACGTGGAGACCTGGTAAACGGCTGTCGCCTGTGGGCAACCGCAAGCCATCACCTCCTGGGTGATGCAAATGGAGCCGGATCCCATGCCGACGCGCAGCCCGTCGACACCAGCTTCGATGAGGTTCTTGGCCTGGGCGCGTGTCACAACTGCGGGAAAGGGGAAGGCGTCACAAAATTGAGTGCTAATCAGACATCACTTTTCCGATTTCCAATTTTCAATTTCCGATTAAAATGTTAATATATTGATTAAAATAAGGATGCAATCTATCAAAATCCTTATCCTGACTGAGTGGTTTAAAAGGTAAGAGCTGCGAGGCTGTATTTAGAGAACATAGATTGCGACATTTCGTCGTGCAATGCGAACAGGTTAGCATTGAAGTTGGGTTGCAGTTCATTGTCTCTGGTTACATTCAGTTAAAGTTTAAACATTGATTTGGAAAGTAGCTACGCGAACTAAGCTTGAAATTAGCTTTGTGACAGTTTATCGTGCAATGCGAACAGGTTAGCATCGAATGTAATTCTTCGCCTCTGTTTACACTCAGTTGAGGTTTGAAAACTAACTACGCGGACGAACCTAGCCTGTTTTGGAACATTTCGTCGTTCAATAAGAATAGGTCAGTTTTGTTTTAGTTCATCGCACTCGATGATGCATGCTACTAATGACCTACCAAACTTTAATGAATGTCAATAGATTATAACTTATTTAAATGGTGTGTTCGGTTCATTGAAATACTTTGGTTCTTGGTCCGATTCAAATGTCGAAATGAACATATTTGTAATAATTTGCTTATCATTCTGATCTATACCTGGAAAGGAAACACTCCGTTTATTTACTAACCATTGCCACCGATGACTTGGAGATCGGGATACGTCTGCTTGATGTACTTGACCATCTCGATCTGATAGATGGAATTGCCCTGCGACGAGTCCAAGATGATGACATCAACGCCATTCGCCACCAGCAACTGGAGACGCGCCTTATCCTCGTTGCGTGTGCCAATGGCAGCGCCCACCAACAGTTGCTTATTGGAATCCTTGGAAGCATTTGGATAGGAGCGGGCCTTTTTTAGATCGGTGCGTGCAATCATGGCAACCAACTCGCCGGACTGATTCACGATCGGCAGCTTACCCTTTTTGCTCTTCTCGAGTATGGCATTGGCCATGGGCAAGGTGATGCCATTGGGGGCGGTGACCAGATCCTTGGTCATCACCTCAGAGAGCAAGATTTCGGGGTTATACTCACGGAAGTCGATGTCACGGGACGTGACCATGCCCAGCAGCTTGCCGCCCAGTTTGCCATTCTCGGTGACGGGATAGCCAGTGAAGCCATTTTTGCGTCGAGCCTCGAGCACATCGCCAACGGTATTGGTCGGCGACATCACCGATGGATCACGCATAAAGCCATGTTTGTATTTCTTAACCTTGTGCACCTCCAACGCTTGATACTCCGGCGTGCAGTTGTGGTGGATGATCCCAATGCCACCACACAGCTGCGCGTGGGTGCCAAAGAAAAAAAAAAACATTTTCCAAGCATTGTTTTTTTTTTTTTGTTTTTGGAAAGGAAACAATTGCGATTATAGAGGCGCATAAGAGTGTTCAATTACAACCACAACTGGAGCGACACCGATACTCTATATATATATATGAATACATATATGTTTAGGCTATACTCTACAATACTGATGTGTATAGCATACATATATTATATGCTGGAAGACCGAAGGCGATGTGCCTCGCAGCGTGACCGCAAGAGTTGAATTTTTAACTAAAAACCGAAAACAAACAAAATGCAATCGAGTGCACTCGACTGTATGATACCCCATACTCCCAGCTGAACAGTATGTTCAGTTCAAGTTGAACTAGATTAATAACTGAAGAGAAACCACCAAAAGGATCTCCCTCTCCGAGATCTATGTACGTAGATGTTTATACGGAACAAAGAAGTAAGCATTTGAAGCTGATGCAATCGGAAATGAAGCTAATTATATTGAATTGAATTGAATGGAAAAAAGGCAAAACTGATAACTTGAAAACAAACAAAATGGATAACAGAACATAAATGATTGACAATGCAAAATGGTCACACTGCATCGGTGCATTGGCCGCAACGTTATCGGTTATCGACACCATTCAACTGCAAGGCTGCGCTGCGCTGCGCAGAATATCGATTTCACTTAACATGCAGCGGTAATGTTAATATGTACCATGCTGATAACATAGAATTAATGCTTTGCTTGAGCGCGAGTGCAAGCTTGAGCGTGAGCGAGAGCGAGAGAGAAATGATTGAAAGCGAAATCAAGATCGCGTTGCGTATTGCAGCCTTACTTTGTGGGTGCCCTTATTATAATTTGCATTATTATGCGACTAGTTTCGCATGTTATTCACATCTCTGACTTACCGCCATGGCGATGGCCATCTCGGATTCGGTTACCGTGTCCATGGGCGAGCTGACGAGCGGAGCACGCAATGTTATGGCCTTGGTTAGTGGCGAGCTGAGATCAACCTCCTCGGCGGCAAAGTTGATGAAGCCGGGTAATATGAGAAAATCGCTATGTGAGGGTGTGAGGGTGAACAAACAAATAATCATAGTCAGACATCGGATGAAATGTGTGAGAAGAAATGTGCGTAAATAGCTGAGTATTCATGATGAAGCGAAGTTACATTTCAGATCGGATTAACATTGCGAGATCAGCTTCCCCATATTTATAATTTCATTTTACTTGGCTGCACAAATTTTAAGAATTCTTTCACTATAAATAAATTGACAACTTTTTAGCATATAAGCAATTAATGAATGAAATATTCTCACTTATTTTTGCTTTTAGGAATTTAAGCATTGTCATTCGCTTCAAAGCTATGATCCAGTTTAAACCACGAATTTTTAATGATATTTCGATAGACTTCATTTCTATTGACTAAATAAAGCTGATCTGGATTATAGCTTCTATTTATTTGTAAACAATTTCTTTAAAAATATACAAGCACTATACTAATACGGTATAGATTTTATAACAAATGTGCTTGACTGTGAGATACCCTCTACAGTTCGAAATTATTCTTAAAATAACCCAAATTATTATATCGAAAAAATACAAAAATATACCGAAGGCTATATTTGGTATATCAATATACTATTGAGCTCAAAAAATATATTCCAGAGTAGAAAATATGCCAAATTGTTAACCATAGCAACTAAAACCAAACTGCATTAGTTGTTTTTTCCAAAACAAAATTTTCAGGTAGCATAAAGAGCGTGTGATTGTAGCGTGCCAAAAATCTACAACAAATTTGAAACAAATTATAGCTCTGTTCTTTATAGTCTCTGTGATGTGGGTATTCATACGGACAGACATGCCTATATCGCCTTGGCTGTCGACGCTGATCAAGAATATATATTCTTTATGGGGTGTCCTTCTGTCTACCGAAACACAGTTATAATACCCTTCTATCCTTTTCTCCAATTTAGATCTCCTTCATAAAGTAGCCTCGAGTATTTTCTGCAATTAATTTATTCATACATGAAAGCTGAGGGACAAAATCGATGCACCTGCTGATAACGCGACTGTTGAATTTCAATAGTGCGCTGTCTTTTTACGAACAGTTTTAGAACAGTTCTATTCATATTCTTTTTTCAACAATAGAACAATTATGTTAGAAATAAGATTAGCTTTTTCCACTTTTCTTTTCTTCTCAAAACTTTGCTGCAATCATTTCTGAAAGCTTGTTTCTCGTCTATGCTGTACAGCTTTCATAGTATGAGCTTGCGTGGAAACTTATTTGTTTACTTTGAAAGATGAAAGACACCGACATTCTTTTATGGCCTGTTGCATGTGAATTGAGTGAGAGGGGTATTGAAGGGCGGAACGGTCACTTACTTGTAGGTTAAGCCTTCGCCATTTTTGAACAAATCATTGCAGCTGAGACCGTCCTGCAATTCCGGCTCCAGGTGATAATCCTGCTGCGGCTGCTGTTTGATTATTTTGCGAGCCGGCTGCTCCAGAAGATCCGGCGAGTTCAATGAGCCATTGCATTTGTTGGTGGCATCAACGGTGGCAGTTGCTGTGGCGTTGCTGCTTGCCATACTGTTGCGCGTTCGTTCACTCTAATCGAATTGAACGGCCAACAAAAATCAACAATAACAAACAACAACAAGAGCACCAATAAACAGCGACACGAGCCGCAAAAACAGCAGTCAGCAGACAAAGTAAACAAATATACGAGACGGCGCAAAAAAAATATTGAAATAAAAATGATGAGACACTGCAACAACAATTAATTATTAACTGCTGCTGTTGATGCCCTTTCGTATATGTGCACAACAACAGTATGTTTGCTGTTCTCCTCTTGACAGATTTTTTGCACGTTGCGGTTACTGTTAACTTTATTCACTGTTGCTGGGTCGCCGCACCGCAATCAATTAGCGCAATGTCAGTTGCAATTTGCAAATCGGAGAGACCCACAAGAAGAAAAAAAACAAAATAGAATAGAAAAAGACAATTGAATCAAACTGACAATGTGAGCCAACAAGCAGCCTGGTCTGCCCGTATCAGCGGGTTGAAACACGTGGCTTTTATAATTACCCGTCCAGCAGTATTCCAACCGAAAGCGTTGAAGTCTCAGTATTCACTGTTCACATTTACTTGTCTCCCAGCTAGTTCAGCGTGACCGCAAGCTCACATTCTATAGAGATGCAAAAACATCGATTGCACATATCGATGCATCGATGTCTTTGAAATTTTTGGATATCTGTGTTTTTATCGAAGACAAATTTTTGAATTAATGTGAAGTATTTTTTATTGTATAATTAATAGTTTTACATTTTGAATATTTAATTTTCCTTTCGAAAGCTAATGCTAATAATAATAAAAATATCCCAAAAAATATACTGTTCACTCATACTGATTCACAATAGGCGCGCACAACGTTTTAAATTGCTTTTGTTTTTTACGTCATGAACAAAATCTTTCGAATAATTATTTATTGCATTTTCTCTGAAATCTCAACAAATATTTTGCCATCATTTTATTATAGTTAAAATTGTTGGGGATCAAGCTTTTGCGATATTTATTTTCATCAATTATGTTTGTATCGCGGTTAATAGCCTCTTTCCACCGCACGGTTTTCTTTGGGTTTCTTTGGTTTTTTTCACGTTCAGGCCGAATATTACGTTCGCCCCATGTAAAAACCCATAAGAAAAAAAAGTCGGTTTTTCTACGTTCGCGAGCTACGTAGAAATAGCGAACGCACTTTTTGGGTAATTATGCGATATTTTGATCGATATGACAACGAAGAAGAGCTCACCACTAACAAAACAGCTGACATTAAAGTGCGCCAAGGTATGAAAATAGAAAAATTAAAATTTTATTTTGCTTTTTAAAGCAAATTTTTTATATTTTAGATGAGCCAAAAAACTCGAAAGCCGTCAATATCGAGGAGTGGCATCCACGAGGCTATGTTGTTCGAGTTATGGGAGGAGAAATGTTGTGCCTTTTTTGGCCAATTCACAAAGGCGCTCCACAAGGGTGCCAAACTCCTCCCTATTAATCGAAAATTATCTTCAAAAAATGATTCGTTGTTTCCAGGAACACCGCGCTCCCAAAAACACCCATGCTGTTGCTAAAAAGTAAATGTATTTATGTAAATATTACATTGCTGCCAGCAAATCTACTTATGTACATAGCCCCAAACTTATGGCGATTTCTTTACTATTGACAATGGCATATACTCTATACTCCGCTAATTTTCCCTCCACTTCGTCAAAATCCTCATAAAAATCCTGCAATTTAAGAAAATTTTCCATTTTAAATTGCGCGTGCTGTTTTTTGAATTGTTCGCCAACTCGTGTTTACATTTGAACAGCTGACATTTCAGAGCGGCCATATTGAGAATTTTACCGTTGCCCATATTTCTCGGTTCGTGCAGATGGAAACCCCGAAACGGGACTTTAAGAAACGTAGAAAAACTGAGTGAGGTGGAAAAAGGCTAAAAAAAAATTACTTTAATAGCATTGCTTTCGTTACGTATAGTACTAATTGCCATACATTTGGGGCTTTCAACAACCTAGTAAAGCGAAAAACTGGAGTATATACCCAAATTTTATATTTTGTTTGCACCATATTAAAACAAGGCTACTTTATTGCACCTGCACATCATGATTTTCGTTTGGACATAAAACACTTAACTTGAGTTATAGATGCATAGATCTAGAATAATTATAGCAAATTCTGGTTGTATCAATTTTTTCAGCTTTTCCTTTATCTAGAATTGCAAACTAGCAACAAGTGTTAATTGCAATAATTTTAAAGGATACAAATTTGAAGTGTCATGAAAATGAAAATCGCATTTTTATCGATAAAAATACCGAAATATTTGCTGAGATACGTCAATATTTCGGTTTTTTAATCTGTCCACCTGTCTGTCAGATTTGTCGGTTATTAATTAAATAATAATTCAGTCAGTACAGGAATGGAAGAATAATAATTTCATCAACAATGATTAACACTGTAGTGGTTTAATAAATTATTAGTCAGCTGTTAGCTATTCTTGAACCCAATTGGAGAATTACTAGACTGATTTTTGTATAATAAAACTAACTTTTTAAACATTTTCATTGACTCGAAATTAAAAACCGCAACGTGACCGCATTCGTCACTCGTTGAAATGCCCTTTTACATATACGTTGATGGCCACACTGTAGCGTTCCAAGGTAAACAGCGATTTACAGTTACATTGATATACACCACGATGCTGGGCGTGCTTAATGATTATTGCCAATTGGCAATAATTATAGCCGCTACCCATAGGGTAGAAGGGTATTATAACTTTGTGCCGGCAGGAAATGTATGTAACAGGTAGAAGGAGGCATCTCCGACCCTATAAAGTATATATATTCTTGATCAGCGCCAACAGCCGAGACGATATAGCCATGTCCGTCTGTCCGTCTGTCCGTCTGTCCGTATGAACACCTAGATCTCAGAGACTATAAGAGATAGAGCAATAATTTTTTTTCGACAGCATTTGTTATGTTTGCACGCAGATCAAGTTTGTTTCAAATTTTTGCCACGCCCACTTCCGCCCCTGCAAATCAAAAAAATCGAATAACAAGCGTAATTTTAAAGCTAGAGTTACGAATTTTGGTATATACAGTAATAGCTATAGTAGTTATGATCCCTGAAAATTTGGTTGCGATCAGAAAAAAATTGTGGAAGTAATTAAAGAAATACTTTTGTATGGGCAAAAACCCCTACTTAAAATGGGTCTGAGTTGCTTTGGACGACAATCTGGTATATTGTGCCGTCTATGGTATATTTTGAATGCGGTACTATATCGATATACCACATATACCATTTGGTATATTTTTTAGTATTTTTGCAGTATATTTGGTATATTTTGAGAATAATACCGCAAAATATATTGCTTTTATTCAAAATGAGTAGCGGGTATCTCACAGTCGAGTACACTCGACTGTAGCTTTCTTACTTGTTAAATATTTAAAATTGAGCGCTCAATTCGCACTTTGGAAAGCAAGTGAGAAAAAATGGGAAAGCATAAACATAAATCTGATCTCCACATGGAGACAACAATCCCGGATTAAACTAAGTTCAAAGAGTTGTGAGACGCTTAAAAACAACCGATCGTTGTTGAGCATATTTCTGTCCAGCATCAGTGTGAAAGTGGAGGAAATGCAGCTGGAGCGTGCACCAATTGAGTTCCTGAAAAGCTGCGAAAATTACTCCTTACCAAGAGTACAAATATTATCCTACACATTGGAGGACTCTCGTAGTTGTGTTGAAGCACAACAAATATTGACGAAGATCTTTCCTGACGTGCGCTGCGTGACGCCTGATAAACATTTTTGCTACTGCTTGTTGCCAAAATGGAGGCAGTTCCGGAAGCTAGTCATTAGAAAATTCGTCAGAGTTAACGACCCAACCCGTCATTGTGACCTTCCACAGTCCCGGTTGATTGAGGAATTGGTTGCATCTGACGCTTACATTATTGGCCATTATTTCGGCAATGTTATGTATTTGCCCAAGCTGCGGACAATTACCATTTGCCTGCTCGACACATATGAAGAAACAAGTAACCCAACCTACAGACCGCTTTACATTCTCAGTGTTTTAAACAAATACGGCGTCACTGAAGACAACATACGCGGTTTGATGCTGGAGAGAGTTTGGTGCTTCGAATCCAATCTGTGCGATGTGGTTAAATCATTAAGAAACCTTGTGCGCCTGGGTCTCGACCGCAGGAGCTGCTCAAATGAGAAAAGCCTCTGGAAAATTGTAGCCAAAATACCATCGCTGGAGATCCTGGATATAACAAACATGAATCTTGGACGGCACTTTTTTTCAACGAACCGACGTCTCATGAACAAAACAATGCACAATCGTCATGCTCATTTGACAGTCATTTACGCTAATATTGGCAAAAACGAAGAGCTGGTGAGTTAAAAGGCGAAAAGCTTATACTAGGTGTTTCTTAATTTTAATTTATCTTTATCTTATCAGATTCGTCGTCACTTCACGCATCCTCAACTGCAACTTATTTCAGGGCGCAAAAAACTAACAGACATCTCTGGACCCATTATAAAATTGGAATTAACTCCTTTGTATGAAACTTAACAAACTTAACTCGAAAACTTAAAATCAGTGAAGTTTGTAAACAACATTTCAAATGTTTGTTCACTTTTAAATTGAATTATGTAATTTGAGTTTATATTGTTACACTGCAATTGAAAGAAATTAATTTGAATTGCATAAGAAATGGAAATGAATCCTTTATGTATTTATGTTATATCTAATGTTGAAGTTATAAGTTTTGATATAAATTAAATAATTTGAATTTATATTGTTACGATGGATTTGGAAAGAATTAATTCCAATCGCATAATATATGCAATTGAATGCATTTTTGGAGTGAAGTTTGTACCCAACATTTAAAGCGCTTCTTAAGTTAATTAATTTGAATTTAATAATAAATTAATGCTTTTTGTATGAAGAGACAACAATGCTCTCAAACTATTCGAACTATGTGAAGTTTTAGTAGAAATGAGCGTTGCTTACGTACAGTACTAAATGGCCAACTGTTGGGGCTTTTAGCAACTCAGTAAAGCGAAAAACTCAAGTTTATCTTTAAATTTTATATTATAAGGAGTTGCGCCACATTAAAACAAGGCAGGCAACTGCACCTGCACATCAAGAAGGGACCATAAAAGAGTTTTGCAATTCTTATTTTCGTTAGCTCGTTGCAAAATACTAAAATACATTTATCTCGAGTTAAATGTAGCTGCAGAGGTCTAGAATTTTTCTAGCAAATTCTGTTTGTGGCCATTTGTTAATTCTCTAGAGTTGCAACAGTTATAATTTAAAATAATTGTAAAGCATAAAAATTTGAACTTTATTAATCAGCTGATTGTCATGAAAGTCGTATTTTATCGATATCGATATCGATACCGATATACTTGCTGAGATACGTCCACACTCCGGATTTTTTTATTTGTCCACCTGTATGTGAAAAGATTTGTTGGATATTAAAAAAATATTAATAACTCAGTCAGTGCAGGAAAGGAAGAATAATAATTTCATTAACAATAGTTAACACTTCAATTTGATAAATTGTTTGTCAGCTGTTATCTAGTCTTGAACCCCTTTTGTAAAATTACAAAGATGGTTTGTGTATTGGCTAAACAAAATTCAAGCTTGTTGCAATATGTGTGAGATCCCGCAATGTGACCGCACCCGTTTTTAAAATGTACAGATATGGCCACACTGTAGCATTGTCATTTAACGACGCCTAATGGCGATTTACAGTAAAGTTTATACCACAACGTTAAGCATCGCAATGTTGAACGACGCACAATACGATAATTGCCAATTGGCAAAAATTAAGAATTTAAACTTGACCGACCAGATGGCATTATACGAAGCCAATAATGACAATTCGAATGGCATAAGAACAAATCTGATCTATACCTGGAGACAGCAGTCTCGCATTAAACTTTATTCAGAGGATTGTGAGACGCTTAAAAACAACCGATCATTGTTGCACACATTTATGTCCAGCATCAGTGTGAAAGTGGAGCAAATGAAGCTGGAGCGTACACCAATGGAATTTTTGAAGATCTGCGAAAATTACTCTTTACCAAGAGTACAAATATTATCCTACACATTGGAGGACTCTCGTAGTTGTGTTGAAGCACAACAAATATTGACGAAGATCTTTCCTGACGTGCGCTGTGTGAAGCCTGATAAACTTTTTTGCTACTGCTCATTGTCGAAGTGGACGCAGTTTCGGACGCTAATCATTAGAAAAGAGTTCTTGTGGCGCGACCCAAACTATTATTGTAACCTTCGAGACTGTGCTTTGATTGAGGAACTGATTGCACCTGATATCTACATTATAAACCATTCATTCGATGAATTTATGCCCTTGCCCAAGCTGAGGACCATTACTATTTGTCTGACCGACAGATATATAACCACGCCGCTTACCGCTCTCATGGGTATAGACAAATTCGGCGGTACTGAAGGCAATGCAGACAACATACGCGGTTTGATGCTGGACAAAGTTTGGTGCACATGCTCCGATCTATGCGGTGTGGTTACACTTTTTAGAAACCTTGTGCGGCTGAATCTCGACCGCTGGAGCTGCTTAAATGAGAAAAGCCTCTGGAAAATTGTAGCCAAGAAACCATTGCTGCAGATCCTGGATATAACAAGGATGAATCTTGGAATGGACTTTTTTTCATCAAGCCGACGTCTTAAGTGCACCGTCATGCACTATCGCCGTGCTCCTTTGACAGTCTTCTACGCTTATACTGACCGAGAGCTGGTGAGTTAGTAGTCAATAAGCTTATACTATGAGTGTTTCTTAATTTATCTTTATATTTGTCTTATCAGATCCGTCGTTACTTCACGCATCCTCGACTACAACTTATAGGGGATCACAAAATACAAAAAAACGTTCCTGGATTCATTATAAAATTGGAATTAACTCCTTTGGATGAAACTTCACAAACTTAACTCGAAAACTTAAAATCAGTGAAGTTTGAATGTTTGTTCACTTTTAAATTGAATTATGTAATTTGAGTTTATATTGTTACACTGGAAATGAAAGAAATTAATTTGAATTGCATAAGAAATGGAAATGAATCCTTCATATATTTAAGTTATATCTATATATAAGTTTAGATGTAAATTAAATAATTTGACTTTACAATGTAACGATGGATTTGGAAAGAATTAATTCCAATCGAATAATATATGCAATTGAATGCATTTTTGGAGTGAAGTTTGTACCCAACATTTAAAGCGCTTCTTAAGTTAATTAATTTGAATTTAATAATAAATTAATGCTTTTTGTATGAAGAGACAACAATGCTCTCAAACTATTCGAACTATGTGAAGTTTTAGTAGAAATGAGCGTTGCTTACGTACAGTACTAAATGGCCAACTGTTGGGGCTTTTAGCAACTCAGTAAAGCGAAAAACTCAAGTTTATCTTTAAATTTTATATTATAAGGAGTTGCGCCACATTAAAACAAGGCAGGCAACTGCACCTGCACATCAAGAAGGGACCATAAAAGAGTTTTGCAATTCTTATTTTCGTTAGCTCGTTGCAAAATACTAAAATACATTTATCTCGAGTTAAATGTAGCTGCAGAGGTCTAGAATTTTTCTAGCAAATTCTGTTTGTGGCCATTTGTTAATTCTCTAGAGTTGCAACAGTTATAATTTAAAATAATTGTAAAGCATAAAAATTTGAACTTTATTAATCAGCTGATTGTCATGACAGTCGTATTTTATCGATATCGATACCGATATACTTGCTGAGATACGTCCACACTCCGGATTTTTTTTATTTGTCCACTTGTATGTGAAAAGATTTGTTGGATATTAAACAATATTAATAACTCAGTCAGTGCAGGAAAGGAAGAATAATAATTTCATTAACAATAGTTAACACTTCAATTTGATAAATTGTTAGTCAGCTGTTATCTAGTCTTGAACCCCTTTTGTATAATTACAAAGATGGTTTGTGTATTGGCTGAACATAATTCAAACTTTTCACAATATATAAAAAAATAACGGAGATACTCATCCAATCTTGACGAAAGTTCATACTAAACTAACAATGTTCGTTGAGAAAGCACTTTTCATATTAGTAGCTTTTATGTATTTGTAGTCACGGTTACCATTCCAAAACAAATTTTGAAAAAATGTACCAGTTTTAGCAAAAATGTACCACAAATTTGTTCACGAAAGATTTTTTGTATTTCACAAATTGTGATTCACAATATATAACTGTTTACGTAGACGTTAGATTGGCGCATACATATTTTCTGAATTGACACAATACGTCGCAAATCGACTGTATGCGATATTTTCCAGTGTTAGTCATGGTTCAATTTTTAACTGTGGAACAGAGCCATTTGTTAAAATATGTGTGAACATAAAATTTTATATAAAATTTAAATTCTAGACCAGGCATATTGAAAATGTACCAAAATGAAAAAAAGTTATCCAATGTACCAACGCATAAAAAATTTACCAGTTTTGGTACATTTGTACCGAAAGTGGCAACGGTGTTTGTAGTTGACACAAAACAAATTAATTATAATAATACAAGTATTAGGTTTGAGAACAAAAAATAAAATATAATGCAAACTTTGTCGGTCTAACAACAGTATCATAACATTAACATGTTGGCAAGAGTAAATGTGCATTCTAAGAGAGACATGTAAGACTTAACAGTGACAGTAACAGTAACAGTAACAGATGTAACAGTCGTTGATGGTATTTGTGTAGCCTGCTTTTAAGCGCGTCGTGTATGTAGCTTCGGCCTCGGCCAGCCGACGTCAAAGATGAAACGAAGTACAAGCGAAACGAAACAAGAAAACGAACCAAAATTTCTCTCTCATTCTTCAAATTTCACTCGCCGCGAGCTGTTGTCGATTCGCGCCCGGATAACGACGATATTTGACAGTTGGTTATAATTTTTTTTGTTGTCTTTTTTTTTGACGAATTTCAAATAATGTGCTGCAAATGAAATGATACATATATGTACATAAATATACACATAAATAGATGTATATATTATTTCTGATTAACAAAGTGTGATTTCTTTTTGTTTTTGTTTTTTGTTGGGCCAAATAGTGCAATAGTTTTGTGTCAAGTGCCCGTTGTGCGGAATAGGCGCCAAGACACCAATCAAAGGACGCCTGTCGATGGCGATGACGATGACGACAACGATAACCGCAGAGTTTCGTCCCAATTGTGCAATCGCTAACTAATGCAATTTGTTGTTGTGCTGCTTCTTTCTCTCTATCACTCTTCCGCTCTTAGCACTAACAGTTCTCCCCCTCTCGCTCCACTCTAAGCATTGCCAGCAGCGGCAGCGTCAACAACAAATTGCGATCAAACAAAACCAAAGCGTAATATTTTTGTTCTTGTGGTGGTTTCTGTTGCAGATTTTGTATTTGCAAAGTGACGTGAGAAAAGTAAAAAGGAAAAAAATTAATAGAAATGCAAAACCCATAAAAAAGCAATAAAGAAAGAATCAAAAAAAGAAGAAATGTGCAACTGCAAAAATTAAGCCAAACAGCGCTTTAATAAAATAAGCCCAGGATAAAGTTAAGCATCAGCGATACCCCGCCAATGTGTTCATCATCATCATCAACAACAACAACAACAACAACATCGCAATTGGAAGCGGAGTTGTAAATGTTATTAATAATTAGGTACATGTTAAATATATAGTGCAGGTATATATGTACACACATATGCAATAAGTGTCTATATAATATGTTATACATAAATCACAATATGTATAGAAAATGTGTAAATAATAACTGCAACGGATTAAATCAAAACAAACAAAAGAAAATATCAACTGCTGCATCTTGAATCGAAGCCCACACACATACACACACACACACACACACACACACACGTTCACACATACACACAAGCTTAAAGCCCAACGCATTGCATTACAATTGAGCGAGATAACACTTAAGAGTACAACAAGAACAAGAGCAACAGCAACATCAAATGCAACAACTACAACTGCAGCAAAGGTGTAACGATTAAAGCTCAACTTTGTAGCGCTCGCTGGCAGAGCGACAGAGCATGGATTACGCCTTCATCATAACAACAGCAGCAGCGGCATCAGCAGCAAAGCTCAATAGAGGATCATATTAAATGAGCGCCAGTCGTTCACAAAAATGTCGCCGCTGCAAGGACGTCGACAGCTAATGTAAGTAACAGTAAAACAGTGAAAAATTAATCCAAATTGCCACTTGAATTTACAAAATGCATCTCGATGTAAAGTAACGGTTTAAGGTTCAACATACTGCTGCTGCTACAATGGTGGTTGAATGTGCTCTGTGTTTCCCGTGAGAATAGGGAGGGAGGGAGGTAGGTAGGTAGGAATGGGGGGTCTGAGGGGGTCAAAGCATGTTAACCGCGAACGGCCCTTCGGTTCGTTGGCCTGGCCGATATCTGGCCGCGCGGCGCTCTCTCTGTTTATGAATGAAACGCAACGAGGAAGCAGCGTTCACAACGTCAAAGAGAGCCAGCTACATAGTCAAAGCCAAAGAGCAACGCTAAGCGATGCGAAGAGAGCGCGCAATGCGGAACACAAACACACACACACACACATACACACATGCGAGCAGAGACAGTCATGCATGCTGCTAAGAGCTCAGCAGTGAGTGTGAGTAAGCAGGCGAGAGCGAGAGAGCGCGAGAGCAATCGTCATACAACGTCAGGCACTGGCACGGCGCGAGTTCATTGACCTTTGCTATTGAAATTTTTGGGCAACGCTACAAGCACACACACACACACACACGCGCACACATACACAGAGAGACAGAGACACACATAGATACGCATACACATACAAATGCGAGTTTATTTACACATTGATAAACAATCGACTGTTGACTTGCCCGTTGTTGTTGTTTTTCGCTTTTTCTTCAACGTTTTTTCTTCATTCTTTTTTCTGTTTGTATGTACATTCTGAATGCTCTTTTCTTCTGCTCCAAACTTTTGCAATGCAACTATGTGCGTGTGTGTGTGTGTGTGTGATACAATTTGACACAGATTGAGATTGCGATCTAACCCTCTGAGCCCTTGATAATTATGCAATAATTGTTAAAAAACTTGTTATACCAAAATTTACAACAATTTCGAATGGCAATATTGTCATATCTTTAAAACACTTATGTAGATCTAGATCTATCAAAGCAAACATGTGGCTGTATTTTTTGTTCAAAGAAGGTTAAGACTGTGTTGTGTTTGGGTTTTTAACAAGCCCATAAAAATCAGAATCTTCAAATTAAAATGAAATCAAATGAAATGAAATGAAATGAAATATGGTTTAAATGTTACTCAAAAAAGAATTCGATGTGTTATTTGCATTATGAATATTTTAATGGTTAATAGTGTTCCCAATAAATTCTTTATTATTCGTTATTTATTTGAAATTGTAATCATAATTGAAAATACATAGTAACTAGATTTTCCCATTTGTGAATATGATTTCTACTTGCATACTTTTATATTATTAATATATATGTATTTATGTATTCATATTTCATATATTGTATATTAATGGTTTTTTCGTAAGCTGCAATGAGTTCAAGATATATACAGTATGTCAAGAAACTCTTTACACACTGAAAAAAACACATATTTTTTGACTTTGCATGCAAAAATAACGCCTTTAGTTATTATTTTTGAAATTTTTTTTAATGCAGATCTATTATTTAGTAAATTTAAAATTAGTATGTACCAAAATAAAAACAATGCAACGAAAGAGAAAATTTTAAATCAACAAAATACGAGTTTACACATTTTTGACACTGTCAAGAAAGTGTTTACACACTTTAGTTTTCGATTCTGTTTTGTTCTATTTTTAGAAAAAACTGTACTTTATTGTTAACTACCCTTCTGCACTATTCGCTATTTTTGCATTCCTTTTCATTCAATTGCGAAATCTTGCTACGCACTTGTCAAAAAGTTGATTTTTAAATTATTTGACATGCCTGGAGCTGGTTTGATCTTTGACGTTACCCAATTGACTTATTATAGTCACCAAATTGGAAAATCTGTGGCTTAGCTAGTGGAGCTTATTGGGGTATTGCAAAAAATAATTTATAATGCTCCAAATCGAGCCGAAAATGAAGACAAACTGCAAGCAAAGTGTGGAAATGGTCGAAAAATGGATATTGACGAGCGGGCAGACCGCCTTATTATGGGCAAGGTCCGTCAAAACCCCCAAATTTTGATCAGGACCCATGCCAAGGAGTTGGAAGAAGAGTGTGGCACGGTCGATTCGCATGAATCCATCCGCCAACTAATTCTGCGGAACAAATACTCTTCAACCGTTGCAACGGTTGCGCGTAAGAAGCCGCTGCTTTCGAAAGTAAATGCTGAAAACGCTTAAATTTTGGCTTTTAACATGAGAATCACGCCGGACAACTATTAGGATGACGTCGTATTCTATGTCCAAACCAAAAAAAATGCTATACTACAATGATGGACCAACTAGAGTATGCCACAAGCCATTAACAGCCTTACATCAGCGCAACATCATTCTGACAGTAAAATTGGGAAAATAGTATTTGTTCCGCAGAATTAGTTGGCGGATGGATTCATGCGAATCGACCGTGCCACACTCTTCTTCCAACTCCTTGGCATGGGTCCTGATCAAAATTTGGGGGTTTTGACGGACCTTGCCCATAATAAGGCGGTCTGCCCGCTCGTCAATATCCATTTTTCGACCATTTCCACACTTTGCTTGCAGTTTGTCTTCATTTTCGGCTCGATTTGGAGCATTATAAATTATTTTTTGCAATACCCCAATAAGCTCCACTAGCTAAGCCACAGATTTTCCAATTTGGTGACTATAATAAGTCAATTGGGTAACGTCAAAGATCAAACCAGCTCCAGGCATGTCAAATAATTTAAAAATCAACTTTTTGACAAGTGCGTAGCAAGATTTCGCAATTGAATGAAAAGGAATGCAAAAATAGCGAATAGTGCAGAAGGGTAGTTAACAATAAAGTACAGTTTTTTCTAAAAATAGAACAAAACAGAATCGAAAACTAAAGTGTGTAAACACTTTCTTGACAGTGTCAAAAATGTGTAAACTCGTATTTTGTTGATTTAAAATTTTCTCTTTCGTTGCATTGTTTTTATTTTGGTACATACTAATTTTAAATTTACTAAATAATAGATCTGCATTAAAAAAAATTTCAAAAATAATAACTAAAGGCGTTATTTTTGCATGCAAAGTCAAAAAATATGTGTTTTTTTTAGTGTGTAAAGAGTTTCTTGACATACTGTATTTAACTTTTAGAGAGAATGAAGAACAAGAGCTACTCTTTAATAAAGAAAACAAAAAATCAGCTCACATGTAACTTTTCGTATATTGAATATCAATTTTAATAATAAACATGATCTACTAAGTAATGGAAATGAATGATTTTGCACACTTTGGTCACACTTGACATTTTGAATAGGGAAAAAGAGCATGTGGCTGTCGTTGATAAAGTTGCTTGACTTGGTCGCTGTTCGTCTTCTTCCTGATAGCTTTGCAAGCGTCTGCTTCTTCTTCTCTCTACGGCTGTGTGTGTTTGTGTGTGTATGTGCGTATAGCGGGTGGGTTGGCGAACGCACGATAAGCCCAAGCAAAGGCGGTGGGCATGGTCGTAAAATGCTGGCAAAGCAACGAAGAACAAAGCCAGCGAATAAGAATTATGTTTGTTTCTCTTTTCTTTTTCTTGCTTTTCTGTTCTGTTCTGTTCTGTTTTTTTTTTGCCTTCTTTTGGTTTGCTTCGATTTAAATGAAATTTCCGAAAATTGAATGTAGTAACAAGGGCAGCGCAAATAAATAAATACGTGTGCATGAATTTAATGTGGATGCTGCCCTAATGCACACAGCTGTGCACGTGTGTGTGTGCCTCTCTGTATGTGTGTGCGTGTGTGTGTGAGCGACAAAAGGTTGAACTTTCAAAATTGGTTTCAATGTCATGTAACCCCCATTTTACATGCATGCGAGGAGAGCACTCAACGCCACAGTTCGAGGGAGGAAGAGAGAACACACACACACACACATACACAGCAGGCAATTATGTGTGCATGTGTGTGCGAGAGAGCGAGAGAGAGAGGAGTAGGAAATGCCCATGCACAGTGATTCGGTTTGATTTCGATGATATATCTTTGGGACTGCGACTGCGACTGCGATTCAAATTCGATTCGATTGCTACCCAAAAGCACTTCAGCTGCTTCTGCTTTTGCTTCTTCTGCCTACAGTTCAGAGCCCTTTTAAGCAACAAAGAATAACAACAACAATGGTCACATCTTCATCTCAACAAACGGGGGATGCGAGCCAAGAAGATGTTATGAAGATATAGAGCTAGGGACAAGGGCAAGGGCAGCTGTAAGCTGTAAGCTGTAAGCTGGAGTTTTGCACTTCCCATCCCTTGAAGCAGCCAGCAAAGCGAGCGACCGAACGGGCGAGAGAGAAAGAGAGTGAAGAGAGAGAGAGAGAGAGAGCACATTTACAATATTACGTATACGTTGTCGTTATCTTGCTTTTTTCTGTTGTTGTTTCATTTCGCTTTGCATTTTAATCAATGCCAATGAACTTGACGTTTATTTAATGCATGTCCGCGTTTATTCACTCGCTTCTCCCTGCTAAAACTATACACCTGCTCATACACACACACACAGACACACACACTCACACTCACAATCACACACAGAGACTCAGAGAGCAGCAATAGTAACCGCTTATCGCCCTGAAGTTATGTGCCATGATTTAATACATACTTTATCGCATATAGGAAAAGCAAGCAGACTTTCAGTTAAGCAGACTCTGCTTAACTACCAAACAGACGGTTCACCTTTCAAGTGTGACCAGAGCCAGTTGAAAAATAGCCTTAAATCAAAAAATAAATCATTACTCAATTTATTTCAAATTGCGCAAATTCTAAATAGTTATTGCTTTAATGTTTATTACAATAAGTAAGAAATAAAAAGATACCCGCTATCCATTTTCAATAAAAGCAAATTTAATGCGGTATTATTCCAAAAATATACCGAATTAATACACACATTGTTAAACAAAGTAACTGAAAATTGACACAATTTCTTAAATAACTTACACAATTTGTAATTTGACAACTAAAATTCGAATAATACAAATAAGAATGCCAAAATGTTCATCTGGATTTAAATAAAGATTGAAGTTTTATTTTGATTTTTTTTAAACCTATTAACGACACAATACCATTTTATTTCAAATACATATAATAGTATTTTCATTTCTATTTGAATATAACTAGAGTAATTTTTCTATGTCGAATTTAAATAAAATAAATAAATGGAGTCCGGGAAGTATGGATACTTAGTAACAGTATTTTTGTTTTTTAATTTATTAACATAACTTATGCCTCAGTTATGCTTTTCTATAGAGTTAGAATGGATCTTTTATAGTCTATATACAGTTTTTCAATTTAGTTACACAGTTCGTATAATAATAGGTCAAATGATGTAGGTTTGTTGGTTTAATTTCCTAAGGGAAGGAATATTTCTTCATGCAGGTTGAAGTGGTTATCTATATACATATGTTTGCACTTGATTTTAAGTTGTAATAAATACTCTTTCTCTTTGGTATAATATACATATACAGAGACACACACAGAGACACACACTCACACATGTGGACTTACTCGTAGTTGCTTGATCCCAATCGACTGTGCACGCTTATCGCCATTGTTGCCGCTGCTTCTGCTTCTGCTTCTGCTGTTGCTGTTGCTGCTGTTGTCATTGCTATTTGATAGCAGAGTGACAATGCTTTGCAGCATAACACACCCACACACGCACATATATCTAGTCTGTCAACACACACACACACACACTCCCATGGAGAGGTCAGCGCCTCGATAAAGTGTCCGTAGTTACATCGTTAGTTAGATTACTGCCTTTCTCTCGACCCAAGTTCCCGCCTCCGTAGCACTCTAACTCCACTCTTCTTCTTCTACTTCTTCTTCTTCTTCTTCTTGTCAACCATACTTTAGTATATACTGAGTATACCTGAGATGCAATTTGCTCTGCTGTTTCTAAATTTCAATTGCTTTTGACTTTCGTTGCATTTATTCAAATTTCCAACTGCAAAGATTATTATTTATATACGATATAAACTCAAAAAAAACAAGTAAGAAAGTTACAGTCGAGTGTGCTCGACTGTGAGATACCCGCTACCCAAATTTAATAAAACCACAATATTGCGGTATCATTTTCAAAATATACCGAAAATACTAAAAAAAATAAAAAATATACCAAATGATATGTTTGATATATCGATATAGTACACCATTCAAAATATACCATAGACGGCACAATATACCAGATTGTCGGCCAAAGCAACTCAGACCCTAGTAAGTAGGCGTTTTTGTCCATACAAAAGTATTTCTTTAATAACTTCCACAACTTTTATCTGATCGCAACCAAATTTTCAGGAATCATAACTACTATAGTAATTATTGTATAAACCAAAATTCGCAACTCTAGCTTTAAAATTACGCTTGTTATTCGATTTTTTTGATTTACGGGGGCGGAAGTGGGCGTGGCAAAAATTTGAAACAAACTTGATCTGCGTGCAAACATAACAAATGCTGTCGAAAAAAAATTATAGCTCTATCTCTTATAGTCTCTGAGATCTAGGTGTTCATACGGACGGACGGACAGACACACAGACGGACAGACGGACAGACGGACAGACGGACATGGTTATATCGTCTCGGCTGTTGACGCTGATCAAGAATATATATACTTTATTGGGTCGGAGATGCCTCCTTCTACCTGTTACATACATTTCCTGCCGGCACAAAGTTATAATACCCTTCTACCCTATGGGTAGCGGGTATAAATAGAAGAATAGAATAGAAGAAGCCAATTAAATGATTGGTTCTCAAAAAGAAAAAAGACAATTTTAATTCCATTTAAAAAATATTTATAATTAGAAGCTATTCAACAAACAATTTTATATGACGGCTGAACTCTTTAGTTAACAATCTGTTTTATCAATATACCAAATATAATTTCTGGCATATTTTATTGTTTTTTTTTCGGAATATTTTAAAAATAATACAATAATGTTTTGTTTTTATTGTTAATTTGTCAACTTTATTCATTCAACTACTTGCGTTTATACAAACTGCAAAAATTATTATATAATTACAGTGTAAATTCCAACAAAAAGCATTTCTCTACTTAAGAATTACTTTTATATTTTTATTTTCCTAAGTGCAATTTTCCTAATGCAATAAATTTGTTTGTTGAGAAGTTTTTGCCAAATGAATGATTTGTATAAAATATATGCCAATATTTGTTTCATTTAGTAAAATTCTATAATTATTAAGCTAGAGTCTATTTTGATACATACAATCATAACTACATTCTTTATGATTCCTGAAAATTCGGTTGTGATGAAATTAAAAGTGTAGAAATTATTTAAGAAACAATTTAAAGTCTGGCATATTTGGTACTTTATGGTATATTTTTAAATGTTATAGTATATAAGTATAACAAATATAAGCTTTGACATAGTTCAGTATTTTTTCGGTATATGCAGCATATTTTAAAAATAATACCGAAATATTTTGCTTTTATTCCTACTTTCACAACTTCGTTTATTCATTATTGAATACATTGAACATTCTGAATCGAATTTATTCACTCAATTCTCTAATATTCATAACAATAATTGCTTAGCTTTATTGCTAAGTCAATATTTTTCACTTTCTTCGTTAATGTATATTACATATAGTACATTTGGTTTCTTGCAAACGCGTTCTAAATTGTCCACAATCAACGAACTTTGTTCTGGTTCTTAAAACCATTATTCACATTACAATCAATACATTCTGATTGGTGTTTTGATTTACTTGTGTGGCTTTATTACGAATTCATTCCCTCTGATACGATAACGATAAATACGTAGAATTTTCCTCTGGCGCAGCTGCAACTGATTGCGTTTTAGATCCCAGATCCCAAATGTTGCGAAGTAACGCTTCTCCTAGAGAGTTGTCTTCGCCTGTTGTGTCGAATTATTATTATTATTATTATTATTATTATTATTATTATTATTATTATTAGTATTGTTATTATTATTATTATTATTATTATTAGTATTAGTATTGTTATTATTATTATTGTTACTATTATTATTATTATTATTATTATTATTATTATTATTATTATTATTATTATTATTATTATTATTATTATTATTATTATTATTATTATTATTATTATTATTCTTTTATATATCTATTTTTTTTTCATTATTATTAAGCCAAAGTTTTCTATGCATACTTCAATATTTATCTGCAGAATTCGATCATTGCAATTGCATTTGCTTCGCACTAAAAATAAAATCGAACTTTGCGAAATTGTGCGATCAGCTGTTGAAGCTTTTTGCAAACAAATTCAATCAATGGCATCGAAAGGTATTTCGCCTGAAGAAGTTTACGCTTTGTAATCGATAATTTGCCAAGTGTCAAGTATCGATTGCGATTGCGCGACAAAGACATGAGTCATGGGGCAAAAATTCGATATGCCTTTGGTATCAAGTTGAAGTCAACTTACTATTATTGTCGTGTTGGCCGTTTTCTAGCACTTTGTTGTTGTGTTGTTATTTTGGATTGTTGTAATTTTCGCTGCTTTCTTCAGCAAACAGAAAGAAGCAGAATATGAAGAGTTTAGTCGAGAGCGTGGCGATCGGTCAGCAGTCTAATCTTCCTCTTGCGATCCACAAACGTTGTGGAATGTGCTTACAGATTCATAGAGCACACATACACACACACGCACTCACACATACGCATTGTAATGTGCAGGAATCTGTGCTGTGCTGATCCTCATCTTTTGTCTCGCTCTTTCAACAGCTTTGCCGACGCGCTCTCACTTGTCACTCGTCTATTTGCTATTGCGCTCTCGCTCACTCACTCGTCTGTCGCTGTCGTTGACGTTGACGACGACGACGACGCTTTCCACTTGCCCTTGCCCATTATTCCATTTCATTTCAACTCAGCATTTCACCATTTCCATTTCTCCAATTTCTCCATTTTTCGCTTAGTGCGGCGAATGTGTGTGTGTAAAAGGCAAAGTACTTTGCTTGGCTGGGCTTGATTCATTGCATGGTTGTTGTTTTAGTTTGTGCAAATACATATAAATCTATAAATGTGTGTGTGAGTAGTAATAACAATCGCCTACGTGATGGTTATGTTTGTGTGTGAGCGTGTAAATAGCAGAAATAGGTACAATGTTCGTTCAATGACCTTTTACTTTTACACTACTCTACGGTGCCCAACGCTTTACGTATTTTCCATTCGTCTGCATGCCCATACAGCATATTTATGTACATATGTATATACATATGTATGTATGTATGTGTGTATGCGTGTGCTTTTAAGATATGCTTAAATTAGTCACCCATCGTAACGTAATTGCGTAATTCAGCAGAAGTGACGTCAATCGCTTAGCGTCTGACAAATTCCTTAGGATGCAGTTTGGCATCCACCTGCTCAATCATCACCAGTATTGAGCAATTGCCGTAATGATTGTAATATTCAATTAAACATTTAAAAATACAAACTTTCACACACACACACGCAAATGCACGCAATATTCAATGTAAATTCCCACAACACAAAGTAGAAGTTGCGTTTTGCGGTTACCGCTGCCATTGCTGCTACGCACGCACACATGCAAGCACACATCAACTCTGTTGTATTCACGCACTCTTGCTCTTACGACCAAAGAGAGACGCAGAGTGAGTGAGAGAGAGCGTATGCGAGAGAGCGACTATCGCGCACTACTCTCGAAAGGGCACGTTCGGTGTGAATGACCGCCGCTAACACACATTTGTGCGAGCGCTAAAACAAAAACAAAATATAAAGCTTCAGCAGCGACGGCGGCAGCGACAGCGTCATCGTCGTCGACGTCGTTGAACACGAGGAAGCGAAGCGACGAAACCAACGAACGACCGACAGCAGCCGCAGCAACAACAATAACAACAGCACCAACTGAAAAGTAAAACAAGTAAAACAAATGACAGCTGTTCGCAAGGCTGGCGACAAAATGCCCTGTAAACATTCCGAAATGAGGAATACTCAGCGTAATGAATACAAATAATTTTGGTTAGTGTTAGTTAATTATACGACAAACAAGTAAATCAAATGTTTTAAAGCCTTATAGTTTGATTTGTTTTTTTTTACGGTTTGAAAGCATACTTTTGTCATGAAACAAAAAAATGGACAACTACAAAAAAAATTAAACATCGAATTAGATAAATTATTATTAAATTTTAATTTTAAAGCTATTTATCATTCTGAATTTGAATAAAAATAAATAAATTATTATAATACATTGTTATAAGGCAAATGAGTGATCACGCTTTATGCAAAATGTTTACAGGGTATGCAATATTGAAAATACTGAAAAAGTTGCAGCGTTGTCGTGAGTTGGCGGCGTCATCAACGCTGCTGCTGCTACGCTGCTGCTGACGTCGCGTCGTGCACCCTACAAATTTGTCGCTTATGCTGTTGTTAAGCTAATGTGAGATACTTAAATTTAAAGCTAAGGTCCAAATGTTACAGATTAAACATAGATATGATTTTAATAACGCATTTGGACTAACACTTAATTTCTTATAACAATCTCAAGTGCTTTTCTTTTTTCTTCTTTTGCTTACAATTAGCAATGGTGTTAATATTTTGCTTATTTGAAAAGTATGATTTATTCGGGCATGTTTGGGCAAGCTTCTACTATACACCGGCCCTACGGCTGTATCCAACATTAAATACACCCGAGTGAATAAGTGTGTGTAGTTTGCTGCTGCTGCGACGTCGCTGCTGCTGCTATTTGCCTTGCAAGAATAAATAAACAAGCAGGCAGGCAGGCAGGCAAACGAACGACCAAGCGCAAAAAAAAAACAGAAAACAGAAAACCGGCAATGTCATTAAACCCTAAACAAGAGCGAAAGCAACAACACAAAATGCGATAGAACATTGACACGAATACAACAACAAGCAAAACCAGAAGCGTTATGAAATACTCAACGTACGAGAAAGAGAGACACAGAGAGTGAGAGAGAGAACCTAACATTCGAGAGCAATGAACGGCCGGCCGGCCTGTGTACACAAATACAAATCAAAAACACAAACACAGACACACACGTCCCGTGGCAATCATCTGTGGGGGCGCGCACACGATTCGTACATATGCGATGCGATGCGGCTCTCTTTCGTTTGGCTGCGAAGCGTTCTCTTAAGCTTGAAAGCCAAAGCGAACGCAGGTGAACGACCGACCTAGCCATTTGTTTTCCTTTTGTGCGACTTGCATGTGCGCCTGTGTATGTGTACATACATACATATGTGTGCTTATGAGAGAACATCTGCACTGTGTGTGTGTGTGTGTGTGTGTGTGCGACTATGTATGAGTATCTGTGTGTATGCCTGTTTGCTTGCGAGTGTGTATGGCTGCTGCTTCTGCTGCTGCTGCTGTTGGGGAGCAAGTGAGTCATTTTTCACGGCTGAGACGGCTTTGTGGCTGGCCCAAAGCGAAATTACGTTGATTTCATTTATTTGTCGATGTTTGCTGATGCCAAAATGGCAGTGTGCTGTGTTGTGCTGTTGCACTGCACTTCCTTGTCGGCAAATACATGCACACAAACACAAACAAGTGATCACACCGCACCCACACTCGCTCTCACCCTCGCCCTCGCCCTCGCACTCACACTTCTATCGCACACACGATTCCCACTCTTGCTGTCCTCGTCTGTCGCTATGCGAATTCTTTACAGTCGCGTCGAGTGCGTGAAAGCAAGCGTGAAGAAGAAAACAGACATACACTCGAACACACATTTCTCGATCGCACTCTCACATTCTCATTCTCACCCACACACAGACACACGCAATCAGCATATGATTATTTGTATGTATGCATTTATCGCTCCGGCTCTCTTTTTTTTTTGGGGCTGCCAACATTGCGCTCGCTGTCTGTGTGTATGTGTGTGTGTCTGTCTTTGCACGCATGTTGACCTTGACTGTGACTTTCATAAAATTGGTTGTTGTTCTTGTTCTCGTTCTTGTTGTTGTCCACTTCGCTCGCTCGCTCGCTCGCTTGCTGCTCTTGTTATTGTTATTGCTATTGCTATTGCTATTGTTGTTGTTATTAGTGTAGTCTTTGTCGTCATTATGAGTCTCATTTTAAGATACCATCACTAAAATATTTACATACGTTTCGAATTTAGTATAATAATCGCATTCATATACACAACATACAATATTACTTATAACATATGAGATTAGCTCAAGAATGCAATAAAACTTGTTGAATTGTTGAAACTAAACTTAAGATCGGAATCATTGATTGACGGTTGCTATTTCGATCATCGATATTCAGCTAGAGATCAGATTTTGGAATTATACTTCTTACAAATATTTGTGACTTAATAATAATAATAATTTCAATTATTCTACAAGATCTAAAAGTAAAATATTCAAAAGTTTCTCTTGTCGATTTTCTATTAGTTGTAATAAATTCTGCTTGTGGTGCAGAAATATTTAATACACAAAATATATAGAAATAAATATGAATATAAAATCGAATATTAAAATTAATTGTGGTTACGATATCCTATCTAAGATAAGTGAATCACCTCAATATATATTCATAATTCAGATGAATAATAATATTGCACATCAGAAGGTGTCTTTGTTCTCCTTCGACTCATTTTTGTTAAGAACCAAGGTCAATAAACACGTACTGTCAGTGTCCGCTTTAGGGAAGTTCGTTGGAATCTTTAAATATAATAAAACCACGATCGAATCAAATAGGTTATCAACTAAAATGGTAACATATGTAAAGTAATGTATATTAACATAATTTGCAAAAATTCTTGTCATTTTAAATGTTAGCTGATTTTCAATAATTTTAAATCTTCATATAACTGTTTTATAATTGTTCGATGCATTTTTTTCCGACAATGAATCTTTTGCAAAATGAATAAAATCCTTAGCATGAATGCTGACTAATTGTGAAGACTGACTAATGAGGAAATGCACATTTAAATATAACACATTGTTCACATATTTGCACTCCTTGTGCATTCATGAATAGCGGAACAACAAATACTTTTAATGGCTTCGTAGTAGACAATGTACATAGGTAGGTAGTCAGATTCATGTATTTAAGAAGTTGAGAAAGGGAGCATGAAAATGAATCGAATTGGCGTAAAAAGAGAAAGGCTTATATATGATTTGTTTCTGATCTGATACCGATTTAATGGCTATTAATTGTTTAAAGACTCAATATGAAGAGATAGGAAACTTACTAATTTAAGTGAGGATAAGAGAAGAAATTGCTTATATCTAGTATCAGGAAAATACAGAGCGAAACAACAAGACAGACAAACAGAAAGAATTCATACAATTATAGAAAATAGTATTTATATCGGAAAGATACAGATAAAATTACTGATTGAGAATTAAGGTTAACTCAGTAGAAAGATCGATGATGATGGTGGGTTGTAAAACCATTTACCGTAAACTCCAAGAGGTGGGAGTCGGAGGAAGTTGGCGGGGTCAAATGGGACTCTAGCTATGCGTGACGTGAGAAGAGTTCGTCTTGGGGTCACACAAACTGTTAGCGGCAATAAAAACCGTGAAAATCAGTTAAGTAAACACAACAAAATTAAGAAGGGATGGAGTGTGGAGAGTGGAGAGAGAGAGAGAGAGAGAGAGAGTGGAGAGTGTTGAGAAGCCAAGTTTGAGCTTCACTTTCCTAAGGCGTTCACTTGCGAATTATCACGTTGATAGTTCCGCACACACACACACACACACACACGAGTACATACACTTAACACACACGCATAGAAATCACGGTAGTAAAGCCAAAGCCCAAAAACCCGAAAGCCCGAAAAAAGGTTTTATTTGTTGTTTTTGTAGCGCTTTCTACCCGAAAGTTCAGTGAACTTGCAGCGTCCACAGCTGTGGAGGAAGCAAACGGCAAAAACAACAGCAAAAGCAACAACAACCATAATAACAACTACAGCTACAGCGACAACATGAAGAAGAAGAAGCAAATGTGGCCACATAGTCAAAATGAAATTGCTAATAAGCAGAGCTGCTTGCGAGAGAGCGAAAGAGAGAGTAGGGAGGAAGAGCGCCCGCATGCCTTAAGTATGTGCGTGTGTGTGTGTGTGCGTATATAGGAACAGCAGCAGCAACGTGAGTTTGCAAGAAGACGCATAAAAAGATGAAAAGAGAGGCCAAGGCACAGGCGATAGCATTGATGGTGACTTGATAACGTGAGTGGGGAGTGGTGAGGAGTGGAAGGGGCTACAAGTGCAAAAGAAAAAAAGAGCGCGAGCATGGGCAGCACTTTTGCCCAGCGGCGCGCGTCAATTTCGAGTTCAATGTCAAACCACAAAAAAAAAGAAACGACGACTGCGAAGCTGCCGTCGTCAGCGGCAGCGACGCTGATGACGAAGAAGATGACAACAATGGCAAGCGAAGGGCAAAGGCAAGTGGCTGTTGCTGGTGCTGTTGCTGTGTAGTGTTGTGGGGGTGGGGACAGAGGAGAGAGCACGCACACTCACGCACACACTACTACAATAACAATAGTAACAGCAATTGCCACAGCAACAACTCTGATACGACTGTGTTGTGGTCTCTCTATGTGTGAGTGTGTGTGTGTGTGGCATCGCCCCAGAGGGCGTTAAACTTCACGGTCATGGCTTTTTCCTTTCTGTTTGTGGGCGTCGTAGCCAGCGTCGCAGTCGACATCGACGCTAACGTCAGCGTCATGTGTGATTGATAGCGAACACTACGCAGTGTGACGCATTGATGGCCACTAGATGGCGCTCAACACATAGGCTCAACATTTGCCTTATCCCTCTTATCTCTCTCCTCTCCCTTTCTCTCCTTACGCCGTAGCCATTGCCAACTCTCTCTCTCTCCCTCTCCCTCTCCGTCTCCCTCTCCAGCTTGCATTGCGAGCAGGCTAATGACCGATAAAAGAAGCACGCGCCAACATCAGCGACGCTTTTATTAATACGACACAACTAAAGACTGCCGTCCAGCGCCCAAGTAAAAGACAGAAACAACTAAACCAACTAAAGAGCGCCAGCCACAGTGAGCGCGACTGCGATAGCGATATAGTCAGTCACTCTGTTGCCGAGCGTTCCTAGATTAGGTCAAGTCACTATCAAAGTCACAGTCACAGTGATGGGATCCCAATGAGATTGAAAGGCGAGACAATAAGGCATCAGTAAAGGAATAGGAATAGGAATAGGAATAGATATATAGGAATATATAGATGGCAATACAGATATAGGAATAGATATATAGGAATAGAGATATAAGAATAGAGATATAGGAATAGATATATAGGAATAGATATATAGGAATAGATATATAGGAATAGATATATAGAAGCATATATATATAGCAATAGAGATATAGGAATATGCAATAGAGATCTAGGGAATCCAACCCGAAAATTTGGAATTTAGATCTCCGCCTTCTTCTACCTGATTACCATTATATATCAGGAGATTCCAAAAGAGCTATATCACCTCTTGTTAGTTTATTATACCCGCTACCCATAGGGTAGAAGGGTATTATAATTTTGTGCCGGCAGGAAATGTATGTAACAGGTAGAAGGAGGCATCTCCGACCCTATAAAGTATATGGGTAATTCTCTGGTAAATGTCGCGTGCGACCAGCTTTACAGTAACAAAAAAAATATAAACTAAAACAATTTTAAAAATAAGTGAATGTTATTCTTAAAGCTTTAGATAAGCACTATTTATAGAGCTAAGATTTATTTTAGAAACTTGTTCTGTTTTACGATAAAATATATAAATTCGTTCATTTTTTGGTTTTGCGTACGAATTTGTTTATTTTTGCAATTATCAGAACAGAAAACAAAACAGAAAGAAGATTCCAAAACAATTCCTAGCTCTAATTAAAGTACTCATCTAGAACTATAAAAATAACCTTTTCTTAATTTTAAAATTGTTTCAGGTTATGTTTATTTTGTTAACTGAAAAGATGGTCGCACGCGACATCCCTCAGAGAATTACCCATATACATATATTCTTGATCAGCATCAATAGCCGTGACGATCTAGCCATGTCTGTCTGTCCGTATGAACACTTAGATCTCAGAGACTAGAAGAGATAAAGCTATATTTTTTGACAGCACTTGTTATGTTTGCATGCAGATCAAGTTAGTTTCAAATTTTTGCCACGCCCACTTCCACCCCCACAAATCAAAAAATTTTGGTGTATACAATAATAACTAAAGTATTTATAATTCCTAAAAATTTTATGGCGATCAGTTAAAAATTGTGAAAGTTATTAAAAAAATACTTTTGTATGGGCAAAAACGCCCACTTACTAGGGGCCTAAGTTGCTTTGGGGACAATATACATGTATGTGCTGTCTATGGTATGTTTTGAATGTGGTACTATGTCGATATAACAAATATACCGTTTGGTATATTTTTGTATTTTCGTAGCATTTTCGGTATATTTTGAACAAAATACTAGAATATTTTTCTTTTATTCAAAATGGGTAGCGGGTATCTCACAGTCGAGCACACTCGACTGTAGCTTTCTTACTTGTTATTTATAGTTTAATCTTTGGCGTTCCTTTACATTTATAATTGAAAGCAGTGGGTCACAGGAATCCAATGCTCTATTAAACACATTTGGTATAGTATTCAGGCGGCTGTTTTTCTAGCTTGAGAATTCATATCGCGTTTGTACAATTTAATGGACATACCTCATACTCACATTATGTGGCAATTAAAATTATATAAACACTTTTTAAAACGGCAGGAAATGTATGTAACAGGTAGAAGGAGGCATCTCCGACTCTATAAAGTATATATATTCTTGATCAGCGTCAACAGCCGAGACGATATAGCCATGTCCGTCTGTCCGTATGAAACACTGGATCTCAGAGACTATGAGAGATAGAGAGAGATAGATTTGCCCCCGCAAATCAAAAAAATCGAATAACAAGCGTAATTTCAAAGCTAGAGTTTTGGTATAGATAATAATTACTATAGTAGTTATGATTCCTGAAAATTTGGTTGCGATCAGATAAAAATTGTGGAAGTTATTAAAGAAATACTTTTGTATGGGCAAAAACGCCTACTTACTAGGGCTCTTAGTTGCTTTGGCCAACAATCTGGTACATTGTGCCGTCTATGGTATATTTTGAATGGTGTGCTGTATCGATATACCAAACATACCATTTGGTATATTTTCAGTATTTTTTTTGTGTTTTCGGTATATTTTGAAAATAATACCGCAATATTTTGCCCTTATTAAAAATGGGTAGCGGGTATCTCACAGTCGAGCACACTCGACTGTAACTTTCTTACTTGTTTTCACTTTAACCTTGGACCTGCCTTAGTATACTTTATCGTTTACGGCCAGGTTCTTCGCGTGGAACATCATCTTAAGAAACTCAATTTCGAACGGAGATGCAAGCTGTTGCGCATGTTTTTCTGTTGCATTTTGGCCATTTAGTGTTAATTAGTCCGAAAAACTGCTTCAGAAAATCTTTTATTAAGATTTGCTGAACATCACTTGAATCATTTTCAACGATATTTTGCAAAACAAAATGCTTCACAGCAGCTTGTTGGCGGTTGTTGTTGCTCCAAAAATCAAGCAACGTTGAATAACAAGACGTAAATACAACTGCAACATTGAGTTTTACCGTAAATCGGGCAAAAACGGGCAAAAATGTTAACCACTATTTGATTGTTAACAGATAAGTTAATAACATTCAGCTTAGCGATTGCCTCGACTGGCCTACACTCACAAGTTACATTCTACAGAGACACAGATACATTTGTTGGCAGGGATCTAAAAATATACCAACAACACATTGTACATTGGACACTATATCACATGTACTAAAAATTTAGTGCTAATAATTAATATTACATGCCTTGACGATAAAACTCCACATTCAAGCTTTTTTATTTCACTTTATATTCGAATATAAAATTCACAAAAAAAAAATCACAAACTGGCCAGATCATAGTCTTTAAATTTTGACGATTAACAAAATACCAACAAAGTCTACATATTTTGAAAAATATGTTTCTGTACTCTTGAAGTATTCTAATTCAGAAAATAAAGTCAATTTAATAATACGGAACAAAAAACAAAAATGTCTGATTGACTGGCTTACTTAACTCACGGGTTTAACAATGTTAGCTTATGTTAGGAATAAAATGCAATGTTTTTTCTTTCTAAGATTCCAAATAACAGCGACTTAAACACGGGGTTTAATTCAATATGGAGTTAAGCTTTCGGAAAATATATAAGATTTACCAGTAAAACATGATATATTTTTAATAAAAATGAGTTCATAGAGCTACAGGAGATATTCAAAAATAATTATATATAATACTGCATTCAATATATATTTATTTCATTAGAATTTTAAATTATTTAATCACAATCAGTAAATATTACTCCTAAAAACACAAAATACAGAAATTAAAAATGACTTGGAAATAACAGGTGTTCAATAGATATACTATATATAGATATAATTTGCAAAAATTAGACAAATTAAATAATCATTACTATAAAAGGCAAACTTTAGTAATAACATATTTACAATTGTAGTAAAATGTGAAAAATATTAAAATTAAAAAACAAATGTGACGAAAGTGAACCGATAATTGTCGTTAAATTATTTTGTCTAAAAGATTTGTTAAAAAATAAAGAATGAGCTACCATGTAGAAGAGAAAGAGATAAATGTTTACCTTCCTTTTTATTAAAAAATAATTAACTAACGGTAAATATACTTTCAGTTCGATGGAGATGAAGAAGATTATAAAAAAAATCATAGGAGGAGAGGTTAAGATTCAATCATTACAAGAAAAAATATATAAATAGTGTGTTAAAGGAAAATAAACAATAACAGGATGAAATTATATCATATGATAATATGTAATGAAATTTGTTTGGTATCACAACACCAACACCAACACAAATGAAATTCATGTGATTAGTAAAAAATGAAACTTAACGGGGCTGCTTTAAATGTTTAGTATTTAGCTTACATGAATATTAAATAAATAGATAATGTTTAGATGAACAGAACCGAAATAAAAATAAATATGGCGAATAACAGTGATTTAAAGAGGGTCGAGAGTTGAGATGAGATACATAGGAATGCATGCATGAAAAGACAATGGAAACAGGACTTAGGAGGGAGGAATGGGCACAGTTAGATAAACGGCAACTGTTCGGAACAGGGCCAAGAAGAACAGGAACAAGAGCAATAAGAAGCAGAGGCAGAGGCAATGCTCGTTCGCGCGTTCAACCCTAACCTCAGACAATATTAAACTATGCACATAGAGTGCAATAAGAGCGAGAAGAGGGACAAGAAGAGCAGCAATAAGAACAACAGCAAGAGTTGCACCCCAGTTGAAGTCCCTGCTGAGTTGCAACTTTGAAAACGCGCGCAAAAAACGTAAAAACAAGAAGAAGAAGAAGAAGAAGAGAGGGAGAGAGACGGAGCACGGGAAATGCCCTGTTGCGGCATTACGTCACGGCACGAGCGAGAGAGCGACAGGCAGATTGGGATCGGTGGGGGCGGGGGGTGGAGGGGTTGTAGGTAGGCGAGGGCAACGACCAGCACACATTTGGCGCCCAAACACACACATACACAAAAATACACGGACACAAACAGGCGTGGAGCCTTCTCTGTTGCATCCCCGCTCTCTCTCTCTCTCCCTCGTTCACTCTGCCGCTCTCTATCTGGCACTTTAGCAGCCACTGCTGTGGCACGGCAACGGCAAACGGCATACATTGAGCGCTGCTTCCTTTTTGGGTTGAACAACCTTTGGCGACCCTGAGAAGAGGTCAGCAACCCCTACAACAAACGCACAACAGCTCTCGCTCTTTCAATTGCTGTGCGGTAGGACCTAAAGAGGGACAAACACACACACACACACACACACACATACAGTTAGGCAATCAGATAAACACACACGCACGCAGGGCTTAAGGGAGCAAGCACACGAAAGGCCAAAGAGAGCCAAGAGCACGCTCTCTTTGCCACGCTCTCGCTCCCTTTCTCTCACATTGCTCATGTATAGGGACACATAGGCATCTGATTTGTGTAGACGCGAGCGAGAGGCAAAATGGTTGATTGTGTTGGCGAGTGGAGCAGAGCAGAGCAGTGAAGAGCGGAGCGGAGCGGAGTGGTTAGCGTCGCGTCGTTTGTGTGTGCGTGTGTTTTTGCCGGTCGTTGGCCGTGCGAGCTGAGAGCTTTGGCTTTGGGGTCGTTCCTGGTCGTTATCCTATATACCGAGAAAAATCTATTTTTATTTTGCATGTCTTCTTCGGGCATTCCCTCTGCTCTCGGTACCTGCTCTGTTTGTGTGTGTGTGTGTGTATGAGAGTGTGTGTGGCAGAGGACGGTTGTAGGACTGCCGGCTCGCCGGGGTTACCTTTGTTTATATTTGTGCTCTGTTATGCACACACACACACACACACACACACATACACACACTCGAAGTGCAACAACGACAACAACAAGGCCAAATGTAAGCGACTCTGAGCCGCGGTGCTACCAACTGTTGACAAACAAAACGATGCCAAAAGCAATGCCAGCAACAAGAACAAGATGAAGCCAGAGAACAGTTCATAGTTCCCATGCCACAATCTTTAAAATGCAATCGTTTAATTTATCCAATTCGTCAACTCTATACAATACTTATTTTTAAGAAATTTCAAATTTAAGTGCATTGCGGTTTGCCGGCATTTCCAGTCAAAAACATATACGAGTATTTGTCTCAAAATAATCCTATTATTTGTTATTATAAAGAAAATACGTCTGTCATAAAAGATATTAAACCTTCTTCTGAATTTATTATATTTGAACGAATTTCATGATTTTTTTCGGGTTGAGGTTTAACATGGACTTGATTTCATCATGGTTTCATCTGTTTTTTACTGAAGATTCTTCTTCGTTAACACAGTAACTAATTTCTACATTTAAAACAATAAGGAACATTTTAGTATTTCTAATTATTTTGATATGTTTAAAATTCTTTTTCTCTGTTTTTGTATCTATATTTTGTATATCTAAAGTTGTTTGTCCTGACTGGTGAGTGGTGATTAATGACATGTCATCAAACTACAGCCTAAATGAAAGCATTCATTCTTTGAAAATAACAAGTAAGAAAGCTACAGTTGAATGTGCTCGACTGTGACACACCCGCTACTTATTATTATTACATACTTAGAATTTTAAGAGTAAAACAGTGTGGTATTATTTTTGAATATATTCAATTGTTATAACAAAAAAATACAAAACTCTATCGAAGGCTATATTTGGTATATCGATATAGTCCCATATGCCATAAATTGTCAAATTTATGCAAACACAATGCAGCGAACATTATTTTATTGCTTAACTCGATTAATGAAGCCAAGAATAAAATACATTATTTTATTCTTTATTGATGAACGTAAATAACAAATCAGTTGTTTCAATTAAAGTCCCAAATATAATTTGAATTCAGTAAATGGATAATACAAATCTTAGCTAATGATATGATCATATTAATAAATTATTAGATCTTTTAATGATGATGATCTTTTATTTGATTTCGATATGATCATAAGAATAAGTTATTAGATATTTAAATTCGAAGTTACTCATTAAAATAATTGTTGCGCTTTCTTAGTATTTAACATATTTATTGCAATAGGAGCTGTTGAAATGAAATGTAAAAATGAGATCATGTCGTCAGGAAAAACATATTCAACTTTATTTCTAAATATTTTAAGCTTCATCAGGATGTTTATTAAATTACCCAAATTTTCGATAACATTTAAACATATTAAAGTTATCATACAGTTCCTAAAATTATTTATTTATTATTTGGTTTTTATTTTTTTTTTAATTTTCTTAATTAATGTTAATTGCGTAAAAACGTTTTTATTTTCGATTTTATACTTGTATTTATTTGATCTGAAATGCAAATGCTCTTCTTATATTGATCTGTTGGCAGGAAACTCACACTTTCATAGTCGAGAAACACTTTCATAGTCTTTCCATTCATTCTGCCGTATAATTATGTATATTCATATTGGCTGAATTAATCTATTAATTAGTTCTTGTTATCTTGATTCATTTTTATCGTGTACACGCACATGTGCCATGGAAATGTTGATTAAGTAATTTACATACTTTTCGTTTTTGTTGTTAAAGTAATCGTTAAAGTTTAGCGCGATTAGAGAGCAAAATAGATTGCAAAACGAGGCAAAAGAAAGCATTTAAATGTTATGCCATGTGACTGAAAGATTGATGAACCAATAAAAGTGTTGGGGAATGATAAACAATACACAAGTTTACAAGTTACAATTGAAGTAAGGATTTCGATTCGTTGCCTTCATATTAAAATGTAATAATAGATCAGTGATTTATTTCATCAAATTGAAGTTTTCGAATTTGCTTGAAAATTCTTTATTGAAATATTTAGTTAATAAATCAAAGAAGTAAAGGGATATGCACTGTATAGTAATAAAGTATTTAAAAGAAATGAACTCTTTTAACTTAACATTTCTTGTATGTGCAGCTGTGAACTTTGAAATAGCAGTGCTTACGACCTATGCGTTTAAAATGAATAAATAAACGTAACTTCGAGTCAAAATTAAGTCATAACAGCTTAGTATTTATTTTGAAATAATTCAACAAGTTTTCAATATTGCTAACTCAATATTTAAGCAAATAGGGATAATAACCAAAGGGATGCATTATGATTTTCATTGAAATAGCAGTGTTAAAGGCGAAAAGCATAATTTGAAGTTGATCAATATTTACTAGCTGCTGCTAACACACAACATTTTTAGCGGGAAATGCGCTGTGTGCGCAGCACTTGCTGCAAGTTTGTTGTCTATTATTATTTGCTGTTGTTGCTGTTATTGTGTGTGCTGGTGAGAACTGTAAAGGGGAATGGGGAATGGGGAATGGGGAAAGGGGAAAAGGGGGGAGTACTGTAATTTTGTTGTTTTCATTTCGTTTCGTTTTATTTGTGCAATTGTGAGATTCTTCCGCATTTCTGTTGCACTGCAGCGGACGTGGGGTCAAAGGGTGCAGCAGGTGCCCGTTACAAAGAAAAGGGGGGCAGGGGAACGCTTTACATGCACCATTGTTGGTATTAGGTGACATTTTAGAGTTCAAGTTGCGACAGGCGGCATACAAGTTGTGCCCCAAGTGCACACACACACACACACACACACACACACACACACACACACACACACATGCAGACAGCGTGTGTTTATGTTTGCGCTGTGAAACGTACTGTGTTGACCTTTTGCGCTGCCGCAGTCGACAGTGGCGTTGACGTCGACGTCGAGTTCGCCGGGTTAATGAAACCGATTGACACACAAACACAACAACAAAAGCAACTTCAAAACAGACAGCCAACACAAGAGACAGCTCAATTCCCACGACAAAGAGCGAGCCGCTTTAAGAGAGCGCGTACATATTTAAGAGAGAGAGAGAGAGAGACAACAGTTGGCGCGCGTTGGCAAAGCAAGCAACAGCGAATGACTTCAAACAACATTATATTGGCAATAAGGCAGAAAAACTCATATACAGGAAGTATTTCATTTATAACAATATATACACACAGACACACACATACAGCTGCATGTGCATAAATGCATGCACATACATATTTGATAATATTTATTGCTGTTTAGCCGTTGCTGCTATTTCTGGCACTGAAGTTGGTGGTTTGTGTCTTGGCTATGCATGTTACTTGCGCACATGGTCGCCAGTTGCGCGCGAGCAAAAGCTTTTTGCGCTGGCGCCATCTATTGCAGCGATGGCTGCATTACGCGTTGATTGTGGCGCCATCTGTGCGCAGCGTGTGCCAACAACAATTGCTGAGCTTAGCCAGGACACAAGTCAAGCGTAGACATTCGAAAAATAAATTGTATTTAAAACGAATTTGTACTAAATATAAAATTCGCATGTTTTATTTGTTTGTTTTACAGCACCCGTATTGCCCGCGTCCATCGAGTCAATGTGAATATTGGCAGTTATCTACCAACAAAACAAATCAAAACAATAAATACATCATCAACAATCGCGTCTATCTTACGAACCAGAGATCGATTCAGAAGCAGCAGCAAAAGTAGCAACAATCGCATCAGAGGCAACGGGTAAGTGTAAGTGTGTGCAATTAACATGGGCGCCAATCTTTATCGATAAATTAAGAAATTGCAATCGCAATCGCAATCGCAATCGCAATCGCAATAAATAAGTACATGCATTCATATAAATGTCGCCAAGGTTGTTTGCTGACTTGGCAGGATGAAGGATTTCAGTGCGCATCCTTCGCAGGGTACAATGGACTCTCGCTCCTTTGGATCCTTTGGCTGGCATGACAAGCGCAAATCTGTGCCAACAACCTTCAGCAGCCAAGGCAAAACAAACACATACATACATATATACTCACGTGTCTGTGTGTGTGTGCTCATAAATATGCAGTTGCTTTTTGCGGCTTGGCTTTTGCTGTTGGTATGAGGACAGAGGGAGAAGTGAAGGGGGCACGATGTGTTGCAAGCTTGTCTGCAGCTGGTTGCCTGGTAGCTGTTGGTTAGTTTAGTTTAGTTTCGCTTTGGCTTTGGCTTCGCTTGGCTTGCCGTGTCGCCGCCTTTTCGAGCACACTCCAAAGTACGTGACTTCGACTTTGCGTCGTCGTCATCGTCATCGTCATCGTCATCATCATCGTCATCGTCAAGGATTCGCATGTGTTTCATTTCGTTTTGCTTCGGTTGGATGTAAGGCCACCCTAGCCCACTGTATGGCACCCCTCCCCTTCCCCCCTTCATTTAGCAGGCTGTCCTTCAGTCGGCGAGTGCAACGAACGCTGCCCTTTAACCTACATACACTGAGGATGCACCTCCTCCTCCTCCTCCTCCTCCTCTTCCTCTATCTGCTCTTCTTCGTCCTTCGACACCCACAATGGGAGCCACAGCTCTCTATATGTAGTCATGCCTCAGACAGAGCCCGCAGGAGGCGGTGGGGGGGGGGGGGGGGAGTGAGGGTGGGAAGGGAGGTTGTGCTCAACATGATATCATGCAGTTCTATGTTCACAATAAATCTCGGCTCGAATCTCTCCATTAATTAATATGCCTCGCTATCTCTATTGAAATCCCAAAATACCGTTAATTGTCCGCATTTGATTTCAATTGATTTATTTCTTTTTCACTATTCGTTTTATTCATTTAAATTTGTCGCTGCCTAAATATTAAATTTCTAGTTCATTGATTTATCTATTTAACTTACTTTGTTTTCATCATTATTACAAATAATATTGTTTACATTTACATTGATTTATTTTGATTATCATCTTGCCAATTATCTAGGCAGCATTTATTCTCTTCTTATCGAGCTATTTACTATAATTAACAAATTTCATTTTCATTTGAAAATACATATATAATTTTACTTGTTTTAAAATATTCGAAATTATTATCTTTATTTTCATTATTTACTTTCAAATAACATTAGTTACCCAGAAACAAAATTTCTAAAATCAATTTATTGGTTATAATTCTAAGAATTTTGCCACCAAAAGTGCGCCAAGAACATGAAAATCCTAGTGCTAGAAAAGTTATCTTGATTTCAAGAACATTTCATACAAGACCCAAATTCTTATTAAGAAGAAGAAGCAGAAATCTTATAGTTTCATGACCAAAAGTATAATTATAAGATTTACTTATGTATTATTTGACTATTTTATGTTTTAATTAGCGCATTCAGTTATTCAGTTGTATGTTGATCACTTAACTTATGAAATATTTTTCATCGACTTATGCAACATTTAAACTCAGGACCTCTTCTCTCAGACTGGAATTGAGAATGGTTTGCGACAGCTCGACTAACTGAGTTATGAACGAAATCGCTGAAATCTAGATAACAACTTTATGGGAATTTCGATGGAGTACACAATTTGATATACGCTGTATATATGTATGTCATAGATTTATAGATTATACAGATACAAGATTTAGTATTTAACCAATTTCATTAATTCATCCGCTAAATAATTTTCAGTAAGATAACTAAGATAACATTTAGTGATAAGTAATTATCATTAGTTATATTATCAACAACAAAATATAAAAATAAAAATCTGGCCTATTCTTAATTTAGATTTGTTTGGTTTATTTTTATTTCTATATTAAAACTTTTTGCCTCCATTGAATGTATGTAACAGTCAGAAGGAGACCCTATAAAGTATAACATATATAAATATATATCGCACCCATTTCTAATAATAATAACTATAGTCTTCATGATTTTTGAACATTTGATTGCTGAAAATTGTTAAGAAATGCTTTTGTATGGGTAGAAACGCCTACTTACTACGATTATTAGTTTTTTTGGCAGACAATCTGGTATATTTTGTACTCTATGATATATTTTTATTATAGAACTATATCATTATACCAAATTTAGCCTTAGGTAAATATTTCCTTCTTAGAGCAGTGATTTCTTTATTTTCTATTCAAATATTTCGAGTTTTCAAATTGAAAATGTGTCGCAGTTCAATATTTAGTATTATTCTGATGTAGTATGAGGTTTCAGTGTTATGTACTGTTATTTTGAAATATTTTTCCATTTCTCTTGATGTTGTTTTCTGTTTTGTTTTTGTTGTATTTCTTGTTGATGCATTGAGGTTCAAGTTAAGATCGATTATGCTGGACAATTGAGCATCTTCAGTTTGCTGAAATGTTGGCCTACCAGCAATAGTAGGGAGTGGGGGGATGGGTGCATAACAGCATGCCACATGCCACATACCTCATGCCACATGCCACATCACACATCACACATGGCACATGGTAAACGAGCTTCCAGCTGGCAATCAATAGCAGCCTCAGCAATAGTTGTTGTTGTTGTTGTTGTAGCTAAGTTGCAGCCACAGCCGCAGGCACAGTCATTGCTACAGACGCAGACGCAGACGCTGTTGCTGTTGCTGTCGCTGCCGCAGCGGGAGGCGGACATGTCTATTACGCCATCGTCAAAGCAGCACTAACAACAAAAACAACAACAACAACAAACTGCAGCGCTGCAGCGGCAGCGACTGTCAAATATCTTCATGTTCATCGTCGTCGCCACTGCAAACAAACTTGCATGTGATTACGTCTACAAGTGTGTGTGTGTGTGTATGTGTGTGCCTAAAGGGGGGTCGGTTGGGTGGCCGTCGGTCGCCTTCGCGTCGCTTCTATTTACATTTTTTTCATGCTCGCTGCGCTACCGCGCAGTTGGCGCCGTCGCTAGCTTTGCTTCTAGCTGCAGTTGCAGCGACGTCGGCAGTGACAGCAGCAGCAGCAGCAGCAGCAGCAACAGCAACAGCAAAAACGACAGCGACGCATCGCAGACGTTCAGACGAAAGCGAAAGGCCATTGTCCGGAATTTTGTTGACCTACTAAGAGGCAGAATGTAAAGTACGAGGCATAGCTACACTGTCATTGCCGTTTGCCGAACGTTGCTTCGCCTCGCGTCGCGTCGCCTCGTGTTTTACCGAACGAGCAGCAAATGTAACGACGCGAACAACCAAACGAAAGCTTTTGTGGGCGCAGAAAGCTTTGCGTTCGTTCTGTGTTGTCGTTGTCGTTGTTTTTGTATTTTTCTATTTATTTGAAAGTTCGTCGCTTGTCTCTTGAATTTTAGCTGAGAACAGCTAAAGCAACAGCAACAACAGCATTGCGCTCTGCATTGTCGATATGAACGAAGTCAAAGCCGAATTGTGCTCCGAGCGAATGGCCAAGTCTATGAGCAACATGTCATTCACCTTTTGCCCGCCGTTGCTTTGCTCTCTCTCTCACAGTTATACTCGCTTGCGTTGGTGCACTCTCAGTGTGTGTGTGTATGTGTATGTTTTTGCGTTAAGCTGAGCTTCACATAGCAATGAAGTGAGTTGCTTGCTTGGCCCTTGTTATGTGTAGTTATGCTCGTTTAGCTTACGCTCTCTTTTTCCCTCTCTCTCTCTCCCTGCGCAGTTGGCTCAACGCCTACGCAATGACAATGGTAAGTCAAGAGAGTGGGCGAGAGCAAGGGTCACAATAGAAAACGAAGCGTAGCTGTCAAATTTGATGAGCAATGAGTGATGTATGTATGTGCGTGTGTGTGTGTGTCTGCGTGCGACGATTTTTTTTGTTTTTACTTTCTCTTGGCAAATAGAAAATAATTACACCCATGCAACATGTATGAGTAAGTATATGTATTTATGTGTAGGTAATTAGAATAGCTTGCTACATTCTATTTCTGCAACTGTTTATTGCATTGCATAGGATCGTTTCCTGCATATTCATTGCTCATCCTACTCAAATATTTATGAGGTTTTCACTCCCTCCCTCTCTTTCTCTATCCCTTTTTCTACCCGTCACGCTTAGGTGCACAGAAATTTCTGAACTTAAGTTCAGCATGCCCATACACACACATTTACATATATAAATGTACTTGTATGCTGTTTGCATAAAAAAAGCACAAGCCCCACTCTGGTCACACTCAATTGCAATGCCTCGACCTAACTTAGGCAACTTTAGCGAGCTTTAACCTAGTTTAAGGTCATTTCCAAGTCAAAGACAATCAAATGTGTGCGAGTGTGTCTTTGTGTGTAATAGAAGATTTTTTGTTGTTGCAATTGCCTTTCTGCTTTTGACATTTGGCGTGCACGTAAAAATAATAATAAGAGCAGCAGTTGTAGTTGTTAACGGAGGGCTCGGTGAATGGAAGGGGGAAGGGTGTAACAATTGCATGCTAGAAATTTTGCGATACGCCATCTGGCATTTGTCAAGGATTGTTTTCCTATTCCTTTTCTGCTTTTCGCCTCTTTCTCTTCCTCCTTGTCTTATTGCTGCATTTGAACTCACTCTGCTTATCGAACTAACTGTTATTTCTTTTTGTTGTTGGTGTTGGTGTTTACATACATTTCGATGTTTAACGCAATTTTTGACAGTGTCCAAAAATTAAGGTCACAATAATCTTGACATTGCGCGAGAACAAACGATGACGACGGCGACGTTTGCTCCCCTTTCCCCTCTCTTCGTGCCCAGCTCATCGCCGAACTCAATCATGCTGTCTCGCTCACACTCATCGCTGTTGTGCAGCTTATCATTCGCGCTGCTTGTCGTCGTCAACAAAATATTTTTTCTCGAAACCAACACTGACGTCGCTGCCGTCGCCGTTGTCGTTGTCGTTGCCGTTGCTGTTGGCGTTGGCGTCGCTGCTGGCGTTGGTGATAATGAAATTGAAATTTCATTGCTAATTGCGTTTAATATTTATAATTGACCCAAATAATTTGTGATTGGCTTTGCAAAAAACAAAAACAGCAACTCTGTCAACAGAGACAGTGAAAGAACAAAACGCAAAATAATCTCGCAAAGCAAGCGTCTCAAAAAGAGTCGGCGAAGGGTGTGAAAGGGGGCAAAAAAAGAAAGAGAGAGAGAGGGTGGGAAAGAAAACAGCTGCAATTTAGTATCGTATATCGAATATCGAATATTACACGATCATGCATTCAATATGCAACTATGTACAACAATCAACAACAACTTGCAAATCGAACAAACTAAATGTGCTAAATATATGAGCACACACACACACACACACACACTAACATAAGGCAACATTCAGACATTTACACATGTAACTCAGTGGACTCTCCCCACCATCTCTCCTCGTCCAACACATCATATTCGACTGCAACTGCCGCTGTCGTTGCATCTGTTTCGGTTTCAGTTTAGACACTCTTTCAATGGGTCGCATTATTCCACCAGCCAATATGTTGTACTTTGTTTTGAATTTGTGTATTGAATTCCATTTTGAGTCATGTTTTAGACTACATATGTATGTACATATGCATGTACATAGGAATAAAGTCAATTATGTGAATATATGCAGCCGTTTAGTGGCTTTAACATACTATATTATTTCCTCGATATGTTGTAACTTTAACACATTGCATCATATTTTAGTTATTGCCTTAATAAGCCGATCAAAATATTGTATGATTTGGCTAGTTTGCTACACCTGTTTAAAATAAAAGAAACTTTAATTATTTTTATATGAATTGCTTATTGCAGATAAGTGCATAACTGTATGTGAATGCAGTTAGTGGTAAATTATATGAAATATGAATAAGAAAATGTAATAACGATCACATTAGACGTAAGACATTGAGAAATGCAGCTCTAATTTCATAACAATTAAAATTGATAATTATGAAGAACATATGAAATAAAAGAGTAAATGTAGAAATTACTCAAAACATTCTTAAATTATAATTTCTGATAGCGGATTAAGAGCTTTCACTGTGTCTGTTTTGCTTGAAAAAGGGTATTTGCTAGTTGTGCTCTTGTGCAGTGTACTTTTATGCAGTTATTGTTGTTGTTTGTCTTTGGCTTGCCTTGGCTCGACTCAACTCGACTTCGGCTCTCTCGCTCTCGCTCTCTCTCTCTCGTCTTCGCCCTGTGCCGATGACGATGGCGACGTCGCACAGTAGCGCCAAATATGTGAGATGCAAACATTTTGAATATTTCTTATTGGAATGAAATTCTTCAAAGACTCCAAACCTGCTGCTCATTTTCATTGAATGATTTTTTTTTTTTTTATATAATCAAACACATTCAAATAGTAGCATTTGAAATGTTTTAATTTATATTTATATATGTATTTTTAGCACAAATTATAATTTTGATAAACTATAAGTACAATGAAGACAGAACTTTTTTCTATGGTTAGCAGAATATTATGATTTTCGCATCGAAAACGTGCATTTGCAGCTACTGTGCGTCGTTCGATGCGACAAAAGTAGGTGAAAGGTCTTCAACCTTTTTGCATGAAAACAAAATTGTGCAGTCCATGGCAGAGGGCGGGAAGGCGGGTGTGCGATAGTCTACTTGTGTGTGTGAGCAATTCTTAGCAGCCGCGAACAGTAAATGTGTGTAGTTGTTGTTGTGGAGCAGCGAAATAAAAATAAATAAAAATGCAAGCGAAAAAGCGAGCAAAGCCAAAGCTAAGTGCATGGCCAGGTGGGATTGGAGTGAGTGAGAGTGTATGCCTGGGGAAGAGAGAGAGAGAGAGCGAGAGAGAGGAGGAGGAGCAAACTAACTGAGTAACTGACTAACCGACAGAGTGACAGAGCGAGTCAGCGGCAAATGCAACTGCAATCATTTGCTATTTTTAGCACTGCGAACGCCAGCCGCAATTACAAAGCAAAACAACAAAACTTGCACGCACACAGACTCAAACACACACAGACCAGCACGCACACATGCTGACAGCCTGGACTTGGACCTATCCCAATAGCACAGTGCAGGCGGCAGGTCGCGTTAGCGACGCGACTTTTTCCTTTTCGCAATCAGCGACGAGGAGAGAGAGAGAGAGAGCGTGCATGCAAAAGCTTTCTGCAAGAGAGCGTGTGCGTGTCCACGAAAAAGCTTCGCACGAATTGCATTTGCAATAACAGCGATAAGCAAAGCGACAACAATAATGCAAACGTCCCTCACCACGACCCTCAAAAGCTTTTGTGGTTCCGCAGACATAGACATTGATTTTCAACATAGCATCGCTGCCTCCTCCCTCCTCGCTGCCAATGCCCATGCCCATGCCCATGCCCATTGCGCTGCCCTGGCGAGAGTCCAGTCTGGCATCTGGCATCTGGCAGCCCTGTTTGCCTGCCGCGTAGATTGGCAGCCCGGGCACACAGCTTTGCCAGCAGCGCCAAAAATAAACCCAGGGTCGTGACGTGGTCAACCCTCCGTGTCTATTCCCCTCTCTCTATCTCATGCTCCCATGCAGGGGGAGGATATTCCTCACTGTCCCTCATTGCCTCTTTCTCTGTCACCTGTGGCTTCCTTCATAACTTTCAGCCGTTTAATCAGTGTTCTTCACACGTCTTCTCCTCTCTTGCAGCCCATCCCATCTCCAACTTCGCGAAGTTGGAATCGCAGCGTTAGACGTCGCCTCATCAACAGCTGTTAAACCGGTAAGTCTTCCACATCCCCATCACTAGCTGTATTATGCAAAATTTGGTCGGAGTTTCGAAATCGAAATTTTATTTTATTACTTTTAGCTTCTTAGTTAATGTTATTATCAACATCAAGACGAAATTAATTTTTAAATGCACTTTCACAAATATAGTTTGTAAGTCTATAGATGATTAAACAATTTTGTCAATTTCTAATAAGATAACTAAATGAAAAAAGTTGTTTGTGAGTTTATATGAGGATTGCATTAGATTTTAAGATTCAAATTGAAACGCATTATATTGTAACTACAGTGTTGAACTGTGAGTTTCCCGATTCTTGATGAATCTACTAATAATATACATACATAGGTAGGAATTTGTATCCTCAAGATTGAGGCAACAACTTAAACCGAATACTATAATACTATAGCTGCTATGAATATGAAATTTTATAGGATTAGCTGCTCTAGCTTTAAAGAATTTGGTCTTCATGGTGGCGGATGGTTAGATGAATGGAACACGTCTATATATGATTGCTGGTGATTAATTATTTGTAGAGACAACCAAGTTTACCATCAAGAAGAAACTATGTCAAAATTAAATACAGAATATATGTTCTTCAATAAAGTTTTTGATTCGAGAATATTTATAGATAGATATGTTAGATAGAAATGAAAATTGTTGTAGGATACAAAAAATTCTTAATTCAATTTCTAGATTTTATAAGAAAGGAAATTGGAACCCAGGATAAAACATTATCGATTTAGATTGATCTAATCAAAATTATCCTTTTTTTTTTTATTAATTTATTTTATAATAGAAGCAAAACTACATTTGCAATTAATATTTTTAAGCAGAAGATGATTACAACATTCGATTAATGAGTACTTTAATGAAGATTGAACTAAACGTAATTCAAATCTTATATAAGTTTTTGAATATTTTTTCTTAAAAAAAGTTGTTAAGCTTAGGAGTTTAATTCTAATTTTTACAGAAGAAAAAAAAAAAACAAATAATAGATTATTCAGTTTAAGTAATTTTCGTTATTAAAACAAGAGTCTTTAATCTCAAAACGATAATCGAAGATTGACTTAATATTAGAACACATTTTTAAGATTCAGAATTTGTATAAATTATTGAATTTTGTTTATGGCAAGCTTGTTAAGCTTATGAGTTTCGCTCAGTGTACTAGGAATTTGTGGGAGTGGGCGAGTGTTGTCGCGCATTGATATGCCCTTGTCGGGGGATGATTGCCGGGTATAATGCTGAACTTAATAGTGCTGGCCAGCAATAAATACCCTTTTGACAACAACAGCATGAAGATGAACAAGAAGATGAACAAGAAGAACGACAACGACATCGACAGCGAGAAAAGCGACTGCGAAATGTGAAAAGAGGAAAATCCAAGCACAGCAAATGAAGGAAAACAAATGCGAATGCAGACACAACCAGGCGGACAGACAGAAAGACGTACACACATATAATATATACACGAAATGAATGTGTGTGTGTGTGGCTGTGTGTGTATTTCGCTATCGAAGAAGAAGAAGAAGCAGAAGCAGAAGCAGAGAAACTGTGCCAATGCCCTGACAACGGCACAAGGTGATGATGCAAACTGCAGCACGAAGTCGACGCAAGTGACGCCAATTGCAGTGCAAAAAGAGCGAGAGCGAGAGAGAGAGAAGGAAGACGAAGCACAGTGTGTGTGTGGGAGAGGCAAGAGGCAGAGACCAAGAGCGAGAGCGACTGAAAGAGAGAGACGATGTTGATGACGATGACGAGATGCTGTGTTGTTGGTCGTGTTGTTTTCATTGTTGCGTGCATATGTGCAACATGACAAGCCACACACACACACACACACACACACACACGCAGACAGACTTGACAAAGGTGCACAGTCGGTGGTTAGAGGCAGACAACGCTCACTCCCCTCCCCATTCCGCCTTGGCCCTTTCCTCCTTCTCCTCCTAAATAGAGTCAACGTTGCAAGCGTTCCTTGTGGGTGTTGTTGTTGTTGTTGCTGTTGATGTTGCATCAGGAAGGCCGAGTTGGTTTGCTGTCGAGGCCATTGGGGATAGCAACAGAGGAATATAGAGTGAGGGAAAGGAAGATAGAGGGGTGTGGGTGGGAAACGACGGCAAATTGTTGTTGCCAATGCAAACAAGGAAGTAAATTTGCAAAGTGCACGGTGGGAAAAGGAAGCGAATGGAGGCGAGTGGATGGAGGGAGACTGAAGTGTCCATTTGGCCATCTTTCAAGTGTTTGCACACTCACCTCACCTCAGCTCACCCCCTTCAGCTTCCCTTCGCCGCCAGCATCTTCACCCACTTTCAGCGGCTCTCATCAACTTTTGCTTATGCAATGGAAAGTGCCAAGCCAAATCAAAAGTAACAAAAGCAACAACAACAATGAGCAGCAACTAAAATTGCATAGAAAGAAGGCTTAACACACAGCAACAAACAGCAAACAGCAAACAGCAAACAACACGACAAAGGGTCGTATACTTAACATCTGTTCCGAGTTGTTTGAAGTTTTACCTGCCAGCAATGCATGAGAAGCGAACTATGAAATGCAAATGAATAATAAATCCAACTCAATCCTTATTATTTTGCCTGATTCGATTTTGTTGTGGCGTCTTACTATCAATTTAAAATATTTTCGATCGTTTTTCATTCCTTAGAATGTATTATTATTAAAATATTATATGAAATTCCTTTTTTTAATCGCTTAAACTCTAAATAACAGTGTTATATGATTTTGTTATTTTTTTTTGCTTGAAAATGTCTCATTATTATTATTTTATTGAAATACCGAATACAATTTCTTATTGCAATCAGATGAGCCAAAAATACAGAGAGAAACAATTGAACAACCAAACATGAAGTTGGCAGAAGTATTTGACTTTATTTTAAAGTTTTTTTTTTGCTATGGTTTACTTAAAAACGTTGTACAAAAGAAAACTACTTAGTCGAGTGAGATAACCCGCTATACATTTTCAAAAAAAGTAAAACAGTGTGGTAATATTAAAATATACCAAGTTAGTATATCGAAAACATATATATTCGATATATTTTTATACTACTAAATAAAAAATATACCACGGAGATTAAAATAGACTATAAACTATATATATGTATGTATATCTCTGCGATCTAGTTCTGAGATCTTGGTATATCGATATTACATACAAAATATACCATATAGATCAAATTGGACTTTAAATTATATATTGATAGAGGTTAAAACAGACTATAAACTATATAAATATATCTTTGAGATCTGGTGCACCTGACGCTGATTAAGAATATAACATATATACATATTTTTTATGGAATCGGAAATATCTCCTTCTGCCTGTTGCACAATTTATAATATCTTTCCAACCTATAACTAAACTGAAAAAAGAAAGGAATTATTTTTACATTTATTGAAATGGAAGAAAGATTATTAAGATTGGCAAATTAACTGAAAACTGGTCTTCTATAGTGGCATAAAAAAGTGTTCTCCAATTTGGATATTGGTTTTTGGTAGACAGTTTTGATTAACTGCAAGGTAGTAACCGAGTTGAATTCAAATTATCTTTTTAACATTTGTTTTTTAATTAAAGGATTTAAATATTTGCCTGACGTTTCACACATCTTTGTTGTAATTGAAATATTTTAAAAAAATATGAATATCAATAGGAAGACATGCTTGAAAATAGTTATAGGGTATCTTGACGTCGGTGACGGTGCTGTGTTCATGTGATGTGAGTGTGTGTGTGTGCGTGTGTGTGTGTTGTATTGCATTTGATGCGGTTTGCCGACTGACAACAACGAGCAGACAACAGCCGCCATTGACTCGTTGACCGAGCGACTCACTGAGCAAACTATAGACACACACACACACACACACATACACTCAAGATAGATGTGTGTGTGTGTGTGCGTGTGTGTGTAATCACATTTGTATTCGCGTGCAATTGTGCGCCACCTTTGAATTGAAATTTGTTAGCGAAATCGAAAGTTCAATAAACTTTCACGTAATCGACAAATTGTGAGCTGATGTTGTGGATGTTGATGAGCAGAACGATGAGCACAAGGAGAGGGAGGGGAGCAGGGTAGTGGGAGAGGGAGAGCTCTCCTAGGTTGCATGATGATGATGATTAAGCTCATGATGATGATGATGATGATGATGATGATGATGATGCTCAATGCAATTTATTGTGTTTGTGTTTTTGCCAATTTCGATTTCTGATGTTGTTTTGCGTGTTGTTTGGCCGCATTCAATGCTGACTCTTTCTCTGTCTGTGTGTATGTGTGTGTGTGTGTGTGTGGCCAAGGGGGCGTATGCGTAATTTGCACATTGCACACATTACGTATACGCCACAGGCAAACGTGGCTGAACGCAGCGACGCAGTTGACGGTCAAGCAATAACATTTGAGTACACACAAATAAACACACACACAGGCACACACATACACACTCACACACACACACACACACACTGACAGGCAGACATGAAGTGCGTATAACATTGAGAAATTATTGCATTGCCAATTGCTTTGCATTGAAGCTCGTTGTCTGGCTCTGACAGCCTAGCGCCGTCTCTGTCGCACTCGACGGCCCAGGGCCAGGTAAAGAAAGTGAACAAGTACGAAGTAAGAGCCGCGCACACGGAAAGAGTGAAAATAAATGAAATTACATAAAAGTAACAACGAACCCACAACACAGCACAGCACAGCACAACACAACACAACAAAACAAAACACAGCACAACATACAAAAGCGACAGCGAAACAATCACATGAATGCCAATCAAGCAAAATACAACAACAACAATGAGTAAGAAAGCTAACAAAAGTGAGTGAACTCGACTGCGAGATACCCGCAGGTATAGTGAGTATTAAAATGTATTAAAAATATTCGAACTTTCGAAACTACGAGATATCCGCATATACATACATGTAGATATTATTAAAATATACTAAAAATGTTCGAAAGTTCTTCCGCTATCATCCCAAAATTCATTTTTATTGTATTAAACAATAAGTAAATATGTAATTTAAAAGTTAAAATAAAAGTTAGTTCCATTTTGAATTTTGCAACTTATTATTATTATTATTTAGCGGTCATTTTTATTATTTTATTAATTATAATTATTAATTATTATTAAAGCAATATTGCTTAGAAAATATTTATATTTATATTTATATAATATATATTTTTTAAAACTTGCTGGTGTACGCTACTCTCCTACGCTTTGTGGAGCAGGTATAAAACCTAAGCAACAACAAAAGCGATAGCATAAACAGCAGTAGCAAAAACAACAACAACAACAACAACAACAACAGAAGGAGCAACGATGACAGCACAGACAACAACAACAAAAATGTAACAGCAGCTTAAGCATAGAAGCAAATGCAAACAGAGCGCAAGCCAAAGAGAGCGGGAGAGAGTGGAAGAGCGAGAGCATAGAGCGTGGAGCGTAGAGCTTTTGATCGGCAAATGTTTCGTCATTGCACACTGAACTTTATGCTCTCTGCATTCTTCCTGTGGCACTTTTTGTGTGTTCTGCTCTCTCTCCCATTCTCTGTTGTTGCTCTTTCGCTCGCTCACTTATAGCTAGTATTTGGCTTTCACAACTATTCCCGTTCGACTCCAACACCAACACTTTGCTTAACTTCACACCACCACACCACACCACACCACACCGCGACTCACCCCATCGTACTGCTCTGCTCTACACTGTTGTGTTGCTCTCTCTACACTCCACACTCCACTTCACTTCACAGTACACATCACTCTACTTCACTTCACAGTGCGTGCTTCGCTCTTGTCTGCTTCTTGCCACTCATTCGACGCTTTGCCCGAAATTGGGTCAGCCATTGAACCCGTTGCGACGACGACGACGTCGACTACACATACACACACTCACATACACGTATATACACCGACACGCACTCGCTTTGGCTTCGGCATTGGCGTTGGCGTTGACGTTGACGTCAACGTTGACGCTGGCAGTGGCAGCACTGCTGCTACTGCTGCTACTGCTGCCGCTGCTGCTGACGTCGCTGCCAGTGAGTGCTATGCAGTCAGCACGTGTTCTTTGGGTCACAGCGAAGAAATGCGAAGAAACAAGCAACTCATGACTTGCGTGATTAACTGACGTCGACATCGACATCGACTGCGACAGCGACTGCAACAACGATTGCGATTGCGACTTGAAAAGGCCAAAGTCAGAGCGAATGATGATCACCGCTCTGACTTTGGCCGGCCAAGTCGTGTTGTGTGTGACTTAAGGTTATGGTCACTCTTTCCCCCCTCACCTTCTTCGTCGATCTGTTGGCTGCCACGCCCCTTAAAGCAACATAACGCATAAAGTAAAACAGATAAGCAAAATGTAAAATAAAGCAAACACAACAACAAAATGTAAGCGAAACAAAATTTCACTTTCACATCAATTACGACGACGTCGCAGCTCCAAGCTGAAGTACTGTACTTGAAAAAGTTCAACTACATGAATGTTGCTGTCTCGCTCACTCTCGCTCACTCTCGCTCATTCGATTACCTCGCTGGCAAGCCTTGCCATCAAAATTGTTTGACGCAGATCGACAGACAGCCTAACAGCTGACTCCCCCGAATTCCCTTCCTCCCCTCCCCCATCTCTTCTCTCGCTCTCCCTGCAAGCGATCCCGCTCTCTTTTGCCGCTTTCTTTTTGAAATATGAATGATGACCATTTCCACTGACAGTTCCTTACACACACACACACACACACACACACATGGGTAGCGCATTCAAATGTCGCCTCACCATCTGCCGCCCTCTGCCACGCCCCGCCTCGCATCGCCTCGCTTCAATGTCAATGAACGCTTAATGGTCAAGCTTGACGCCCTTTTTCGCAGCCTTTGTTGGATGTCAATTCGCTCCCAAAAAAACTGGAAGTTCAAGTGACCGAAAAGCGGCATGAAGAGCGCCATTGGCAATACCCTACAAACAATACGCACCGCAGAGAGAGCGAGTGTGAGTCCGAGTGAGAGAGAGGGAAAGGGAAAGAGAGGAAGAGAGAGTAAAAGAGTGAGAGCTGTAACGACTTTGCCGGTCGACCCCCAAGTAGAAAGTGTAAAGGGCATCTGATACAATTGCACAAGTCGTACTTGTAATACCCTGCAATTGTTGCAAGTTTCAAAAAGTCTGCCAGAAGTCATATAAAACTTCAATCTGTTAGTGTAAGGCACTTGTAGAATCTCTTCAAGATCTTAGTTGATAATACACAGATATCGCATGTATAGAATATATTTATAGTTTTTATATATTTTTTTAAATGCTGCATAATAACATAAAGAATAAAGATTGATCAGTTTAAGCATAGGAATTAGCGATCAAATCTATTGCTACTCCAATCAAATTCAAAAATAATTATAATCGTAATATTTGAAAAATAAATTGTACGCCATTAAATATGGATAGATCTATAAAAAGAGCTATTGAAACTATGATGAATTTTGGTCGAAATCATTTTAATTTATGCAAATCGATTTTGTTTATATATTCTAATTTAAAAAATAATTATAAATAATAAGTGAAACTTTTTAGTGAGGAATTTACATTTGATTTTCGATAATTTATATGAAATTTGGAAAATACAAGTGCGTAAATTTCAAATACTAAAATCAAATCTCAGTTTATAATTTTTTATTTACTTATTTTATGAAGTGAATAAATATTATATTTGTCGGGTGTTGTTTTGATATGAAGTTGACTTTCAATTCACTGTTTTTTAGTGATTTGCTTAAATTTTGATGTTGTTGTGTTGCGAGCAAAAGCTGATAATGATTTTATTGAAACTCGAATTGTAATTTGCTCAAAGGGCATTGAGTGCTGTGCTAACTACTTGTTTAGTCTCTTAACTGTTTTATGTTTGTTTGTAAGTTTTGTTGGATTATTTTCATTTTTTTTGTTTTGGTTTTTGTTTTGTTCCGTTTTCGGTTTTCGGTGTTCGGTTTTTATGGTTCGCTGAGGGTAGCGACCCAGCGTCAGCAGCGAGTTCGAGTTCGAGTCGAATATTGAAACCGGTTCCACACACAGTTTCCAAATTGGCTGCTGCTTTTTTCTCTTCTTTTTTTTTGGGGGTCAACATGCAGGCAACTGAGTGAGTGTGTGTGAGTGTGTTTGTGTCAGCTGCAGATGCCTCTGCCTTCGTCATCTTCTTCCTCTTCTTCATCTTCCTCCTCAACTCCCACTCGCTTACTCATTGCCTCTCGTTCTGACTTCAGTCACACCTTCCTTCACCTTCCGCCTTCACTCGCCATCTTCCGCTGCAGTCACCATTTTTGGAGACCTCCTCCCATCATCATTCTCCTCCCTCGCTTCGCGCTTTGTGTCGCATGTTATTCTGTCGCCCTTTTTTTGTGTTGTGTTGTGTGTGTTTGTTTGCTGTCTTTCTACAGCTGCTTCTTCCTCTTTTTTTTTTCTTTATTTTTGGTAGCTTAATTCGTGCGTTGTTGTTTCTTTCTTTCTTCTTTCTTTCATTTTCTCTATGGTGTGTGTGCGTGTTTTTTTTTTTTTTGTTTTCTTCAGAAAATAAACTTGAACTTGCCCGTTCACTTTTACTCCATATCTTTCCCTTTTCGCCCCACCCCTGTCTTTTGTGTCCCCTCTCCCCACCCCTTCTCCCACACAGCATTCGCTCTGTTAAGTGTTGCCCCTTTTGACTGTTGTTGTCTCAGATGCTTTTTTTTTGGTGGAGGGGGGAAGATTACATGGCATCGTTGATGCCGTTGATCATGAAAATTTTCAATTCAAGTTTAGTGAAATTTAACGCTCAACACTACAAAAATGTAAATGTAAAGCACGCCACAGACAGAGACAGCAAGCGAGTGAGAGAGAAAGAGAGAGAGCGAATGAGTTGCATTGTGGAAAGCAAGTTCAAAGTGCGAGTAAACGCAATTAAATGTAATACAATGCCGAAATTTGAAACTCGACACGATTCGCAAACCGAAAATGAAACCGAAATTCGAATCACGAAACTTGCAACACGAAACCAGGAAGCAAAACTAGACACAAGAAACTCTATTCGCACTACGTAATCCTAGCTAACAGATTTTACAAAGATTTGACATAGGAAATCTGGGATAAATTGACATAACATAATACTACAGTAAAGAATGAAAAAAATATATATCCAAAATCCACATGTAAACTCGACTAAACGATTAACAAAAAACGATATTTATTTTGAAAAGTAGTCTAACTCATTACTCAGTGATAGATCAACTATTTCGTATACGTGATAGACAAACATTGAAAGTCAAATTTGCTATTGAAACGAACATTTTAGAGATACCTTTATCATGATGGTAAAAGTTATTAGCTAAATAAAACAGTATTTAAATATATAATATATAATTTACTTCCCATAAAAAAAGAAACACTATGCTACAAATGTTATGATGTTGTGCAATAATTCTTTTTGGTTAAATGATAATATTTATTTATTTAAGTGTTGAATACAAAATAATATAATAACTAAAAAAAAGGGAGTGCTAGCTAAGGCTTATATTTAAATGTTTGTTTTATACATATTTGACTTTTTGCAAGATTCAGAAATCGTAAAATCACATAATGAAAAGATTGAAAAGAAACAATATGTAAATTCAGTATTTTTAACCTTAAATTGGCCAGAAAAAGGTTACACTTGGTATTTTCAATAAATTGTTCTCTCATAAATTTCATTGAATGTGTAAAATATGAACATATATCTAATCGATAGTCAGTTTCACCAGTCGTCAGTAGTAGATCATCAGAAGTCGGAAGTAGAACTTTAGTCGTAAAAAGAAGATCAGCAGTCGTGTGAAGAAGTATAACAGAAGTATAGAGTATAACAGAATCAGCAGCAGTCATCAGTCATAACAAAGGCAATCATCAACAGAATGCAGTATTCTTTAAGTTATAAAAACTGAACTTTTGTACATATTAACAATTATCCATATTTCTATATAACCAACCTTATATACTATATATTTGTTTTCTTCGGGAGACATTTAGTAGTTTCTTACGTTTTACTGTAGTCTACAAAAGAAAAGAATTAAAAAACAAATGACATACTTATTTCGCAAAACAAAACAAAAAGCAAAGAAAACAAACAAACTATGATGTAAAACTCAAAATAATATGTTTAATTTACAATTTAGAACCCCAAAGCTTGGTGTTACGAGAGAGAAGGAGGAAGAGAAAATAAAATATTTCCATTTTATATAGAAAATAGTTCTGTTTGGCAGATCAGTTGACTCTTTCTAGCATTCGTCTTTGTTTCGAATATTAAATACCCTTCCAGCATGTCTTCATTTGAAATACATATCTAAGAAAATGGCTTCATTAAGGACAATTGTTATTCAGCCAATTCAAGTACAAGTACTTCTAGTTAATTTCGTAATTTGCCAGATATTAAATCTAGTGATTGAATCGAAACAGAGATCCGAATTGAGGACTCTTGTGGTCGATGAAGAAGGTCTATCATTACAACTCGTTGACAAATAATTGCATCTATCGCATACGCTATGTAAATGGAACAAACATACTATTGCTTTTACTTGCCATAGAAGTCAACAAGAAGGCGTTACTTTTTGCCATATTCGAAGCTGCATTAATAATTCACAATTCTCACGTAGTTTGTCGTTCGTAAAGAAAAAGTGACAAAAGTGGGTTATTATTGTTCAGTAAATGAATTAAATATTTCAAATATCCTTTATTTATAACATTCAACGAAGTTACATTTATGGCATAACACTTTGAATTTCAATTATATTATAAGTAAATATATTTCAAGGAATGCTTAATTTTTAGTAGAATTATTGCAAGCACAATTTGCATTCGTTTAAAACTATTTTTTGACTTCTTTTCTCTTCAAAATTAAACTTATTTCGGGAATTTTAAACACTCGTTTTCAATATAGACTGTAGTCGTAAATAAATATGTGTGCATTAATTAAATCTGCAATGTACATAAAATTCTTTAAAGAATAAACTACGAAAAATATAAAATAAATCAAATATTGTATAAAAAATATTTGAAAATAACTTTTATTTTTAAAAAGATAAGATGGACTGTCTTTAGAATCAAAGTTGAAATTAAATAATTCGTATCCAAATGCGTATAGAACTCAAGAAATGAAAGCTACTTTTTGATAATCAGAATTAGTTTTCAAATACTTCATATGCCATTTATGCTAGTTAAATGAACATAAAAAGAAAATAATCTCTTGAATAATAATAATTTTTATATTTTCTATAGTAAAAATAGTTTTCTCTAAAAATTCTATATTCCTTACACAATATCTATATATGAATGTGTATGTATGATTCACGCTAAATTTTAGTATTTTTTGTTGCAACAATAATATCGCACTGTTTTGCTTTTAATGGAAAATAGGTATCGGGTATTTCTATATACATCTATTCTACATTTTAGTATATTTTGGTATATTTTAACAATAATACCGCTCTGTCGTACCTTTGATAGAAAATAGGTAGCGGGTATTTCTATATACATTCATCGTAAATTTTAGTATATTTTGATATATTAATTTGGTATATTTTAACAATAATACTGCATTGTATTGATTTTGATTGAGAATGGGTAGCGGATATTTATATATACATACATATATGTACGATTCACTGTAGATTTTAGTATATTTTGTTATATTTTTCCAATAACACTACACTGTGTGGCTTTTGATTAAAAATGGTTAACGAGTATGTCGAGCACACTCGACTGTAGCTTTCTTCTTGTTTCCATTTATTTAATAAAGACCAAATAGAAGAGATATATTATATTATAAAAATGATATCAGATAGAGTCCTCGAATTTGAAGACAGGGTAACTGTGAGTCGTGCTCATGATCTGCTTGGCATTTAAATTGCAGGTAAAGCAATGACTGAGAGTTGGGGTTGGTGATGGGGATGGGAATGGGAATGTTGTAGGGTGCAGTTGCAGTTGCAGTTGCAGTTAGTTGGGGTTGCTTTTTGGGTGGTTTCGATGGGTTGCTTTGCGCTCTTTAGCTGGCCAAAACGCCCACGACAGCCGTCAAATGCGGCAGGCGAAAGTTTACTGGGACTATGACCGCTTAGAATGTCTACACACACACACACTCGCTCACTCGCACACACTCACACACACACACACACACACACACACACACACACACACACACACACACACACATATACACACAGCGGACACATACGATACACATACGGAACTGACTCTGGAACTTGAAGCGGCATTTTTGTTGCTCTGTTGCGCTGTTGTTTTGTGTACAGCTGTGTACAGAGGAGGGGTGAACGATGGGGAGGGAGGAGTGGGGAGTGGGGGCAGAACCGCTGGGGGCCTCATAGAAGTGTCTGGTGGCAGTGGCCATGTGTGTGTCTCGTGTGTGTGTGTGTGTGTGTGTGTGTGCGCTTATCTCAGAGTCGTTGCCTTGAATGTAGGGCAGTAGTTGGCACTCGAGAGTCGTTGTTGCAGCAGTTGTTGTTGCACACAGTGTGATGCATGTGCAGCTAGCTCATGCCCCAGTCCACATATAGATGCAACTCACTCACACACACACACACAGACACAGACACAGACACATCATGTTTATGCAGTTTTTCTGTTTCTCTGTTTATTTTTTCTATTTTGTTTTTGTTTTTCCTTTTTTTCCTTTTTGTGTATGTTGCTTGTGGCAAAGTCATTGACTTTTTGCTTGCTTGCCACACAAATTCGGCATGGAAATTGTTGCAGTTGCAATTGCAATTGCCGCTGCTTTTGGCTGCTTTGGCTGCTTTGTTGATTAAATGCTGAGCCAAGATGCAAAGGTCGAGGATTTTTCGGCTACTCTGCATTGACTTTGTTTTCTTCTTCTTCTTCGTCTTCGTCTTCGTCTTCGTCCTCGTCTCAACTCTTTTCCAACTCTTTCTGTCTGCTGTTTGATAAGTAAAGAAAACTTTTTATGACATTTTGTGCAATGTTTGCAACCGAAATTGAAATTGACAACTTACAAATTGAATATACAAAATCGCATTTTGTTTATTGCTTTATATCAATCAAATTAAGATGACTCATATGTATTTCATAATTCTTTATTTTTTTTTTGTTTAATGCAATATTATTTGTTGATATTGCATTAAAACATATGTTTTTACCTGCTTCCCATAGGATAGAATGAGACATCTCCGACCCTATTAAGTATATATTCTTGTTCAGCGGCATCGTTTATCCGTGTAAACCTTTAGATCTTAAAGATTATAAGAGACATATCTACTTCTGGTATATTTTAATCTTTATGGTATATTTTGTATATAATAGTAGTATTGATAGATCACGATCTAGCTAGAATACCGCATAATTTTGCTTTATTTATTTGTTTTTAAATCAAATTTTAACACTTTCCAATTTCCGATGATGATGATAGAAGTTTACAGCGAAATCATTTAAATAAATATTAAGTTTTTTGAATCTTGCTCATATTGTAAATGGGAAAATTTATTAAAAAACAAGTAAGAAAGTTACAGTCGAGTGTGCTCGACTGTGAGATACCCGCTACCCATTTTTAATAAAGGCAAAATATTGCGGTATTATTTTCAAAATATACAGAAAATACTAAAAAAAATACTAAAAATATGCCAAATGGTATGTCTGGTATATCGATATAGTACACCATTCAAAATATACCATAGACGGCATAATGTACCAGATTGTCGGCCAAAGCAACTAAGAGCCCTAGTAAGTAGACGTTTTGGCCCATACAAAAGTATTTATTTAATAACTTTTTATCTGATCGCAACAAAATTTTCAGGAATCATAACTACTATAGTAATTATTGTATGCACCAAAATTCGCAACTCTTGCTTTAAAATTACGCTTGTTATTAAATTTTTTTGATTTCCAGGGGCGGAAGTGGGCGGGGCAAAAATTTGAAACAAACTTGATCTGAACAAATGCTGTCGAAAAAAATATTATTATTATTATTATTATTATAGCTCTATCTCGTATAGTCTCTGATATCCAGTGTTTCATACGGACAGACGGACATGGCTAGATCGTCTCGACTGTTGACGCTGATCAAGAATATATATACTTTATAGGGTCGGAGATGCCTCGTTCTACCTGTTACATACATTTCCTGCCGGCACAAAGTTATAATACCCTTCTACCCTTTGGGTAGCGGGTATAAAAATGTAGTTTAAATTATATTCTTACATGCATAGTAAAGAAATGATTGTAATTACAATTAAAATACTAAAATAATTGTAAACAGTTCTTCTAAATTTTCTGGTTCAAAAAATTACATATTCGATTTTCTTCAACATAATTCATTCTAGTATGTTTTATACCAAAACTTACCAAAAACATAATCAAATTGTAATCTTAAAGATTGCGTTGATTTATTTTGTAAAGTCTCTGGCTAAGAGCAGGGTATCGCATAGTCGAATGGATGCTCAACTTGCTCTTTTGAATAGGATGGTCTGAATGGTTTTTTTTTTTTCTGTGTGCTTATTGCCTGAGTGCTGTTATCCTGTTGCCTTTTCACTGTTACCTTTTCATCTGGGCTTTGTTTGTTCCGTTCCTTGTGATTTTGTGGTTATTCGCCTCTCTGCTAGTTTGCTTCTTCTTCTGCATCTGCATCTGTTTCTGCTTCAGCTTCAGCTTCAGCTTCTTCTGTTTGGTCTGCTTCTTCTTGTTCAACTCGCTCTCCAATGCTTTTGTTGCTTCTGATAAAAATACGCTCGAAAATGAATAGCACATAAATAACGGGAAAGGCAAAGCGAGCGAATCCAAGGCGGATGACTCCCTCATAGAAGCAGGAATGAGATGAAGAGGAAGAGGGAGAGAGAGAGAGACAGAGAGTAAGTGGCATACAATAAAAACGTGGCTGTCTCTGTAAATAAGGCATAAGAATTGGGTTAAAAGTTTATAGAGCAACGCAGAGATTTCAATGCATGTCTATGCATGTCTGTGCATGTTTGTACATGTGTATGCTTGTGTGTGAGTGAGTTTATATCAGTCGCCTCAAGTGGTTACATGGTCGAAGGCTGTGCCAGTTTCAACGTCGCGACGTCAACGTCGATGAAATGTCAACGCACCACGTGCAACCACGTGCCACATGCCACATGCCATCCACACATTGCATTCCACACGCAATCCACATGTGGAATCGCATACAGGATGCGCCAAAGGGTGGAGGGAGGGGGAGATACATACATTGTATGCACATGGAGGTCCACCGCATGGACAATGCAAACAGACGCCGAAATAAAATGTCAGACATCAAATAAAACTAACCCAGTTAACGGCAGCCAGCGAAAACAACAAAAGCAGCGGGCAACCAAAACCCACCACCTCACACACAAACTTCTAACTCCCCACTACTCACATAGCAAGAGAGAGAGAAAGAGGCGCATCGATTAGGCGCGCTCTGCACTCAGTGATGCCTTATCAGCGAGACTGAGACGGAGACGAAGACGAAGACCGAGGAGGAGAACAGAAAATATTCGAAAGAAAAGCAAATACGAGTAATAATAGTAGCAGGCCTATGAGAGGGAGTGATGACGGGAGGGGGCAGATGGGGAGATGGGGAGGGAAGTGCATTGCATGCACTAGGAACACACAAGAGCCAAAGCCAAAGCCAAACAGTAAGAAGCAAACGAACTAGGCAAACGAATCAACGAAAACGAGCCAAAAACAAAAACAAAAACGAACTAGACGAACAGCGTGTGCGAGAGAGAGAGAATGAGTGTGAGACAGCCTGCATACGAAATGTGAACGAGTGAGAGCAAGTGAGCGAGGAAATAATAATAATAACGTGCAAATGAAAAGCTAAGCAACCGACTGACAGCGGAGAGTGAAGAGTGAAGAGAGAGGAAGAGAGAGAGAGAGGGAGAGGGAGGCAAGAGAGCAACGTCGTCGTCGCACTAGGTCAAAGACCTGTAGGAGGTCGTTTCAGCCGTTGCAGTGGCAATAGGCAACGTACAATACCACGGCGATGGCGATGGCGACGACGGCGGCAGATAGCAAACACACATCAGCACACACGCACACACAGACACCCGCGCACACAAATGCAGCGCACGAAGCAGCGTGCACTATTGAATAACATAAGCTAGCGACGACGACGTCAGCAGCGCTGCATTGTGCAGAGCGAGAGAGCTTGTGAAGAGAGCGAACGCGAGAGAGCTTAGAAAAGCTTTGCTGCGTTGATGACGTTGGCGAGCGCAGACGATGCTGCAATTGCAATGGTTGCGTCGACGTCGACGCTGTCGTCAACAGCGACGACGTCGATGATGACGACGACGTCGACTGCGATGACTGCTCCAACGACCCAGCGACCGAGCGAGTGAACGAAAATGAAATCGAAAACAAGAGTGAAATGCATTCGGTTTTTTTTGTATTTTTTTTTTTGCCATGCTGCTGTTCTAGTATGCGAATGCAATTGTGTGTGTATGTGTGTGAGTGAGTGAGTGAGAGAGAGAGAGTAAGAGGAAGCATGACAGTGGATGGGGGAGTTGGGCTGCAGTTATGACTATGATTATGGCAATGTGACCACATACTTAAGCACATGCATTATACATATGTATATGTATATGTAGTTGTGTCTAAGTATGCATGCAGTATTACTTTAGTGATGTCCACAAACACAAACACACACACACACACCCACACACGTACACATACACTCACTAATCACTACAATGTTTTCTTTGCAGAAATGCCCGGCTGAAGAACTGTTAATTGCACGCAATCGTTTGGCAGGATCACACAAAATAGGTAAGTGCCAAGGTGCGAGCGAGATAGCAAGTCACACACTCACACACACACAAACGCATTTCGTAATAGACAATGACAGACAGAGCTTATGCAACACCTAACAACCTAACAAACACCCACAAGCCGCGACTGTCCCCCCAGCTGCCACTCTTCCAAGTGTTCGCTCCTCAAGGTGCCACCACTTGCCACTTGCCACTTGCCACTTGATATGCCAGATACTCGCAGCACAAGAAAAACTGCACCCAGCATCGTCCCCTTTGCTCACATACTGTATGAGTTTTATATGTCGAGGATCGCCTCACTATAACCTACAATTTACGTATACATAATATACGATGTGCATTTCCTATTCATAGGATGATTTTTGTTTTAACTTTTCATTTAATTATATCGAATATGGGATGAAAAAAAGTAAAAACATTTATTGAGGATCGTCTACAACTAAAACATAAAAATTTCCAATATTATTTTAATATTCCTATTTCAATGAGATCTCTCATGTACTCGATATTGGATGCAAAAACAATCTAAAATATTTATAAAGGATCGTCTCGATATATAGTAATAATTTGCGTATACTTAATATACCACTTGCATTTTCTATTCAAAGGACATTTTTCATCCATTTTACAATTTGAAATTAATGTTGTATTCATGTGCTCTGTACAATGAGATGCAATCAATTTAAACAACATTTAAGGAGGAAAGTCTCATGATATACATACATACAATTAACGTATACTTAATATCTGATTTCAAAATCTTCTCTTTACAATTTTACAACAGATTTCTAATTTACGTAAACTAAATATATGTGAAATGCAAAAGTTGTCATTTCATATGGGAATGATTATTACGTATACTTAATATGTATAGCTAGTATTTGTTACGTATACTTAATATTATAAACGGAACATGATCGTTTCCACATATTGCGTATACGTAATCGCATCCTTTTCATTGGAAAACTCTTTGTCTCAACGTTACGTATACTTAATATCTTACGTATTTCAATATAAATAGTAAATAATTTAAGTAATTGTAAGGCTGAAATAAATGGAATTCTAAAATGTAATTTAAATGATCGTTATATGGGAAAATAAGTAATTAATACTTATGGTCATAAGCGACTTAACACCATTTGTGTAATTTGGAAGTCAGTTTTTTTTGAATAATCTTCACTGCATGTTTCACTTGTTATCAGATAAGCTACAGATGATATCATCTGATTTGTGCATCTGTTAAAAAATAATGGGGATTATGTTCTTAGTTTGGCAAACGTATTCAATATTAGAAAGAATACAAAAAATTGAATTAACAATAATAATAATAATTAACATATATAATATATTTTCAAAAGTGAAAGAATATCTATATTGGTATTTTTCTTAGCGAAATCGATTCACATTATTTAAGGATTTACTATTAATATCAATTTGCAATTGATTCTCAAAAGTACTTTAAGATAGATCAATTTATATATTATTTTTATTGAAATGCGTTAATAAAATCGAAATGGAAATTCAATTGATTGATTGATTGATGCAGCTCAAGGTGCAGCTCATTAAGGGTATTCGCATTTCGTTGCCAAGTCGAAGCTTATGTCAGTCCGCGTTCCCCTCTCCCCTGATACGTCTCTTGTAATGGGCTCTTTGTCCGTGTGCATAAATTATTTTTTATGTGCCAAAGCTGCAAAAGTTTTCCGCTTTTCACGTTCAACGACGACGATCGCCGTTGTCTTTGATTTTGATTTTGTCATTGTTGTTGTTCCCGCTGTCGTAGTTGTTGTCGTTGTTGTTGTTGTTGTTGTTTTCCTTGTTTCGTTTCATTTGCGCAACATTCGAGCTTGAAGCTGCGCGCACTGAGGCAGCGGATGGAGCAGAGGAGTGGGACAGAAGAGTGGTGGGGGAGGGGGGGGGGGGGGGGGGGGGAATGTTGCACTGGGTGTCGGTGTCGACCATCATATGATTTACAATTTCCATTTGGCGTTGCATTGCATTGGAGGTTACGTAAGCTAAAGTTAATGCCACATAATCATGGCTGAAGTTGCAACAAGCGCAACGCGCACCGTGCAACGTGCCACGTCTCCGCGCCTCGCGTCCCCTGCACCGCAATTGCAATGGGAAATGGGGAAATGTTGCAGGCGGCACACGACGACGACGGCGGCGGCGACGGCGGTGGCAACAAGCGGGAGGCCATGACACGCCATCGTTGCAGCAACAGCAACTGCAACGGCAGCTCTCCCCCCTCTCCCCATCCCCCTCTCTACACCCTCTTGCTTTGCTGTGCAGTTTTTCCTGGCACTTTCTCTCTCTCCGCTACGATGAAGTAACCAAGCGACGCCTGCTCTTCACCTCCGCCTCCGCTTGCGCTTGCGCTCCCTCTACTTTCCCCCTTCCTTTCCCCTCGTTAACTGGACACGCAACGGGGTAAGTTGATCGTCGCCTCTTTTAACGGTGACTTAATTTTTTTTTGCTGCGCTTTTTTGCTTCACTTTATTTGCCATTTTGCTTTCATGGAAAACTGGTTTCGGTTTTTCATCCACAACAAAATGATAATGGGAATTCGTTGTTTTTGTTAAAGCTTTTCCTCTCTAACAATAAATACCCTCTACGAATTTGGGATTTGTTCGCCATCTGGCCACACTGTCAATAAGTATCGATCATTAGATGCAATCCTTTTTGAAGTGAGAGTCCATTTATGATCTGCAACATGCAACTGAATGTAACTTCTTTATATACATATACTATATAATATGTATCGATATTATATATCGATAGTATCTGCAATAGGTATCGATAGTATCTGCAACTGAATGCAACTACTTTATATAATTTGAATTACATCAATAACAACTATGTTCAAAGCAAATTATATCTTTATGATTGACAAATTTCTTTGCTGATCCTCTCGTTAATCGATTTCAAAGTTTGAATATTTCTTTATTCCTTCTTTCACATTAAAGTTGAATTTTCACTTGTATTTTTCTCATTAAACAAACATTAAAATTCATGGATATACAAATTCATATTATAAACTCACATGAAGGAATTCTTTGGAAAAGCTTAATAAAAAGTATAGAACTTCGATTTCAATTTACTGGAATTTTACAATATTTCAAGTAATTTTAGGATACATTAAATAAATATATGTATGTGTATGAAATTTTACAGGGTATTTTCATGCCATTGGCTTTGCCCACTTTTTATTCTTACGTGTTTGCCTTTTTTTTCAAATTGTATTACATATTTTTTTGCAGTTCGCTGCAGTTTTTCTCTCTCTCTCTCTCTCTTTTCTCTCTCTCTGTCTCGCTCTCGCTTTTAAGCCTATCTTTGGCTAACGATCGCGACGATCGTTGCTGTTTGTTGCCGCTTTTGGTGTGGCCCACAAGTTGTTGCCTTGGTTACGTTTGCTTCGATGCTTTGATGGCTGTGCCAACAGTCAACAGGCAACTTGGGCGGCCAAAGAGGCGAAGGCGAATTCGAATTCGAATGCGAATGCGAAGGTGCTGTTGCTGTTGCTATTGCTGTTGCTGTTGCTGAAGTTGAAGCCCTAGACCTCCGCTTGCCTGTGTGAGACTCAATGTTGCTGTTTTGGCAAGGCAAACATTTAAGCCAGGCCATAAACGTGAAAGTTGCAAGATGCAATTCAGCTGATTAGAAAGAAGGCTGTCTGCAGCACGCCTCAAAATCAGTCAAATCCTTAGACCTTAGTCTTTTCACATTCAATAATCAGTTAAACGTTTCATCAGCTAGGTCAACAACAACGGTTTAATTTCTAAATATAAGCTTTAACTTTATATTATTATCTATATAACAATTCCATTTGATTCAATTTCAGTTTCACTTTCGTTTCATCTCCCAAATCTTACTATCTGACAAGTTTTCATATTATCGATAAGTTATCGTTCATTTCGATATGTTATGCTAAATTAATTGTCAAATTAGTTTCGCATGCAAATACTAATCATTACAAACGTTCGCCAAAAACTCAAATTTATCCTTATTTTTTTTTATTAGCCTTAAGAAATAAATATTCAGAGAGAAAAAATATAGATTGAAAATTAGATTGCAAATCTTGGTTTAAGATTTTTATCGGTTTAAAAAAAAACAATCTTATTTTTATAAATAAACAATTCTAATCTTCTTGGTTCAATTTGTAGATTGAACAATACTTGAATTTCAAGATTGGGCAATTTAGAATTTTTGTAGAATTTCAGTCTTCTTTTAAGAATAAACCTTCTTCATTCAATATTCACATGAAACAATGTTGATTCAAGATTTTATTCTAGATTTTAGTACGTTCTGTCTTTCTGTGTAGTTATTTTCATATTTCAATAATTAATTTCCTCATAATTCCTTGGGTTGTTCATTTAATATGCACGGAATCCTATCAATGTGTTGCTCATCAATGAAGCATGAGAAAAATGTTGAGATGCCATCAATTGGAAAGAATTAAAAATGTAATATGGAAAATGGAAAATAATAACAATAATAATTATTATGAGTTGACACATTGTTACGAGTATGCTGCTGTTATACACAGCTTAATGCTTATTTTTATATTAAAACAGAGATGCTCTTCTGTTATATAAACTCATTATGTTATGCTCATATGAAAAAAGCTTTTATTTTGGTGTAGACTCCTTAAAAAGAATATTCCAAAACGACTATTATTCTGTTATACAATCTCATTCTGTTATACTCACTTATTTCCATATACAAATAGTTTCTTTTTGCGTAGATTCCATAACATGTTATATGTTATAATGATTGTCAATGTAGCACAGATATATTACAATCCTTTCAACTGTTTTACGTATGTACTCCTAAAACATAATTATTATTATTATGATAAAACTCGAAGAATTTGTAGCTATTGCCCGAAGAGAACTCTTTTCGGAATATGTTTTTTTTTGTTGTTGTAGAATATTGTAGTTCCATATAAATAAATATATGCTTTTGGTGATATAATGCCGTTGATCATTGACTGTTATACACGCATATTGTTGTATTGTTTCTTTTCCTATAATAATTTTGTTTTTGCACGTCATACTATCCAAATATCCTCGCGTTATACTGTTATACATGTCAACTGTTATACGATTGATCAGTATATTGTATGCCAAATAGCAATTCAAAAGTGTTGACTGTTATAACTGCAGCGCATTATACTCAATGCCCAAACTGTTAAAATCGAAAGCTGTTATATCATGTGCCGCAACTGTTATATGTGCCATATTGCTGCCATAAGTTAGCCTTTGATCATTACTATTATATATGCGTATTGTTATAAATATTACTTTTTTGAGTGCATATTCTTAGAAGAATTTTGTTTTTGCATGCTCTTTAAGGAGAACTGTCATACTATCCAAATATCTTCGCGTTATACTGTTACACATGTCAACTGTTATACGATTGATCAGTATATTGTATGCCAAATGGCAATTCAAAAGTGTTGACTGTTATAATTGCAGCGCATTATACTCAATGCCCAAACTGTCAAAATCGAAAGCTGTTATACCATGTGCCGCAACTGTTATATGTGCCATATTGCTGCCATAAGTTAGCCTTTGATCATTACTATTATATATGCGTATTGTTATAAATATTACTTTTTTGAGTGCATATTCTTAGAAGCATTTTGTTTTTGCATGCTCTTTAAGGAGAACTGTCATACTATCCAAATATCCTCGCGTTATACTGTTATACATGTCAACTGTTATACGATTGATCAGTATATTGTATGCCAAATAGCAATTCAAAAGTGTTGACTGTTATAACTGCAGCGCATTATACTCAATGCCAAAATCGAAAGCTGTTATACCATGTGCCGCAACTGTTATATGTGCCATATTGCTGCCATAAGTTAGCCTTTGATCATTACTATTATATATTCGTATTGTTATAAATATTACTTTTTTGAGTGCATATTCTTAGAAGCATTTTGTTTTTGCATGCTCTTTAAGGAGAACTGTCATACTATCCAAATATCTTCGCGTTATACTGTTACACATGTCAACTGTTATACGATTGATCAGTATATTGTATGCCAAATGGCAATTCAAAAGTGTTGACTGTTATAACTGCAGCGCATTATACTCAATGCCCAAACTGTTAAAATCGAAGGCTGTTATACCATGTGCCGCAACTGTTATATGTGCCATATTGCTGCCATAAGCTTGCCTTTCGTTTGCATTCAAAGCGCAGCAACAACAAAAAGTTGCTGGGTTGCTGTATGCTGTGTGTCTGTGTTGGACAATATGCAATATGCAATATGCAACGTGCAACATGCAACGTGCAACGTGCAAGTTTAATGCATTTGTCAAATGGCAAACGCAGCTCTTACTCTTTGCAACTTTGCAGCTTGGCAACTCTGCAACTCTGCAAAGCGGCAACGCGGCGATGTAACTGCCGTCTGTCGGCTCAATTGTCTGTCTGCAACATTTGCCATGTTGCACTTCCTGCTTATCGTGCAACCGCTTGAAATTGATCGCCAAGCCCGTGCAACGTGCCCCTCTCTTGCCTCTCTTGCCACACACCGATTGTCGACTGCGGTAACATTGCCTGCTAACACCATTTTCCTTTTGCTGTTGCCGTCGTCGTCGTCGTCGTCGTCATAATTGTTGTTGTTGTTGCTGTTGCGATTGTTACGTGAAAAACGAAAGTAAAACTCGCAACTCGCCAAATGACAGCGACTTTGGTGCAACGTTGCAGCTTTGCCAATTGCAGCCGTTGTTGTTGCTGTTGCTATTGCTTTTCTACGAGTTGCAGTTGGCATTGTTAGTTAGTTGCCATTTTTCTCATTTTCATTACGCCGACTGATCGAATCAGTGAATGGGAAAAAACGGGATTTTCCAGGCGGCAACAAAAGAAAAACCAAAAAGAAAACAACAACAACAACAACAACAGCAACAGCAACAAACTGGAATGTGGCACACGGTCTGTTGTGGAGGTAAAGATCGACGTTGTCATCGTAGTTGCAGCCGCTGCCGCAGTTGCTGTTGTTGCTGCTGTTGCTGCTGTTGCTGTTGCTGCTGCCGTTGCTGCCCACCACTTGGTTTGGCAGTGTTGTGTTATGTCATACAAGGAAGCGAATTTGCAGCGCACAAAGCGACGACGGCCAAAGCAAGAGCAGAGAAGCCAAATAGGCGAGTCTGATCGACTCTAATATACCGCATAATGACGCTTAATGCTCATCTACTTTTCTACATTTTACTGACCTTTTTTTATTAGAAATGTGTGTGTTAGAAACGATAGTGAATAAACAATTTTCAAATAACATAAACATATTCCGAGCATGATGTTGAACGATAATAATCGAATAATATAACAAGTAAACAAGCGACAATCGTGTGTACTCGACTTTTCGGTATTTTCATTCAAATATACGAAATAAATATACCGAAAAAATACTGTATTGTAGACCAAATATTATATTCTATACTCGACTTTTAATTAAAAGCCATAAATTGCGTTATTTTCGTTAAAATATACTAAATAAATATACCGGAAAAATACTGAATTGTATATCGAATATTATATAATATTTAAAAATAACAGTCAAGCATTGCGAAATTTTCCTTGAAATATACTAAATATGCAGAGAAAAATACTGGATGATATACCAAATTTTATATTCAGTATATACTTTATACTAGATTGTAAACAGAATTAATGAAGACTCAAGACTGGATCTTTTTTTGTCAAATATAATGATTTATTGAAGTGAAAATATATCATGCAATATATAGAGTTTGACCATAAATACTTAATATAAAAACAAAATAAATAAATTTAAGATGCAGATATTCTGCTTTATCATTTTGAACCTTTTCCACTTTTAGTAGATGCTAAATTTGCTCACTTAGCGTTTGCATCAAAAAGGGATTAAAGCACTTTGGCTTAGTTCGGTTAGTGAACTACTTTTTCACTGCCGTTAAGCGAGATGTGATTTCATCAACTTGTACATTTATTGTAACTCTTTAAGTTGGACATGTAACAATATTAATTAATTGCTGAACTAGATTGGATGACATTATTTGTGATATGTCAAGTTAAGATTTGAATTCTTTCGTATTGTTTGCAACTAATGTGTGAATTGAACATATGCTGCTGGCTATATCAGATCACTATATATCTGATATACCCGACTTGACTCGCTGTGTGCCGGGTATTGGCAGCGTTAACATTGTTGCAATCACTTGGACTTGGATGTGGCTTTTGTAGCAGGAGTTGCTGTGGCTGTGGCTGTAGCTGGTTGTTGGCTGCTAGTTGCTGGTTGCTGGTTGCTGTTGCCAACTTCTAACGTGGGCTTAAGCTAAAACTGGCTGCGCCGCCTTGGACAAGTTTTCCTTTCAACAACTGCAGCGAATTGAAGTCGCAATCGAAGTTGCAGTTGCAGTTGTTGCTTTTAGAGTTCGTGATGCGGTTTTTTTTGCAGTTGTTGCTGCTTTTTCACTTTTCATTGAACGTTTTTCTAGGTTTCCTGCTGCTTTTGCCGTTTACTGGGTAAATGTTACATAATTTCAACCAACCATTTATTGCCGTCCACTTTTTTCTCTCTATTTGCTGTTTGCTTTTTCTCTTGTTATTTCTTTTGCATTTTTTTTTTGCGATCGACGCGACTTTGCCGAGCAGACGACGCCAATGGTAAAAGACATACCCTGTAAGGCGGAACAGTCAATGGGGTGGCATCGAAGTAGGGATAAAGGATAACAAAATGGAAGAGGAGAGATGAGAGAAAGACAACAGAAGAGTTGCAGAAAGATATTAAAGGTAAAATAAGCTATTAAGTTGAATGCGACTGTAGTAGGAAGCGGATAAGAAAGAGAGAGAGAGAGGGAGAGAGAGAGAGAAGTTAAAAACGTGTGTAGTCAAAAAGGATCTCTGAGAGAGAACAACCAAAACAAAAGAGAAGCAAATAAAGATTGTTAAGATAGTTTAGACATGAAGAAATAAATCGAGAGATGGACAATGCGGGACAAAGAGAGACAGAATAAGTTGTAGAGTAAGAAAGACCGAAGAAAAATATTTAAGAACATATTTATTGAAGAGTTTAAGAAAAAAATATGTTGTGAAGCTGGGTATTTCTTAGTCGGTTACATTGCGCTTCTTGGTCGCCTGCTGTTTGTCTGCTATTGTTATTGCTGTAGTTGATGTTGTTGTTGTTGTTGTTGTTGCAGTTGCGGCGTGCCCAAAAGCTGAGCTTGACTCGCCCCCACACACAGCACAAAGCAGAGCACAGAGCAGAGCACAAGACTCAGCGAAAGAGGGAGCGTGGGGCACGCCCCCATTTGCCCCCCATTTTGTGGCGTGCATTGTGTGGCAAATTCATTTGCAGCGCATTCGCAGTCAATGAACTTTTGCGCTGTGAATTTAGATCAGAATTGATCAGCGGAGACGCCACAACCACACACACACACACATGTACGTACACGCATACACACACACACACACACACACACACACACATGACCATGGCCCTGCCCAGTTATGGGCTACAAAACGGCGACTTTGACTTCAAACAGCGACTCAAGCGCTTCCCTCTGTCCGTCTGTCCGTCCGTCTGTCTGTCCGTCCGTCCGTCCGTCTGTCTGTCCGGCTGTCCGCCCTCTCTCGTCAACTCCTCGGCTGGGGCTGGCTTTGCGCTTTTCTCGCTTTGCATTTAATGGGCAAATAGCAATTAAAATGTCAAAAGCGTGCACAAAAGGAGAAAGTGAAAAAAGTGCAAATTTTGTGCGGCGCAAAGGTTTTGTTTTTTTTTTTTTCTTTCTTTATTTATTTCTTTTTCGGTTGTATTTATTTTGCATTTTTGCGTTGTCTTCATTTTAGTTTTATTTCATTCAAAATAATAAAGTAACGAAAATAATAAATGATAAAACTGAAACTTAAAATGCGTGACAGAAGGCGACAAAAGAAGAAGGCAGCTCAAAGGAAGGCTCAAAAGGTAGAGGGGTGAGGTAACAAAATTTGAGAGCAACTGAACATTGAAGTTGCCTTTGAACTTGGCCACAAGTCGTATGCGTAATATTCTATCGAAATAATTATTGAGATTGAAATAGGCTCAGAAATTGAAATTGAAATGGAAATGGAAATTGTTGCTGGCAACAACAACAATTACAACAACAACAATGAGTACTGTAAGTAATAGCAATTGTAATAGCCACAGCAACAGCAACAGCAACAATAATCATAATAAACAATTGAACAACTTTCACTTGGCGCTTGAATTCAACGCACGACGCAATTCAAACGTCCATCTATTTAGCGTCGTCTCTTTATGCTTCCATACGTGTGCGTGTGTGTGTGTGCAAGTGTGTGTGTGTGTGTGTGTGTGTGTGTGTGTGTGTGTGTGTGTGGGTGGTTGAAGTATGCACGCCCCTGCACAATGACAAACCCAGCAAACATAAAAAGCACAACAACATTTTGCCTATTCGCACAATGCGCAATTCAAATGCGAAACAGCAACTGCGAGAGAGAGAGAGAGAGAGGAAGGGCAGAGCGAGCGGTAAGGGTAATGATAAACTAATAGAGACAAATACGTGTGCAAAAAATATCTATGAAATATTGTGGCCAAATAATGACTGCATCAAGTTCAAGATGACACAACTAGCTGAAGGAGATCGAATTGAAACACAAAACAGAGACTGAGAAAGGGAGAGAATGAGAGAAAGGTCGAGAATTAGGGTATCTCATAGTCGAGCACACTCGACTTTCTTACTTGTATTATATTTTAGTATTTTTACGGTATATTAATTTGAGATATTTTAACAATAATACCGTGAGAGTATCTCACAGTCTTGTTTTCTTACTCGTTACTTGTTCAACTAATAATAATAACATTATATTATTGATATAGCATTACATTTATGAGACATATATCTTTATATTTTAATATTTTATTATATAATTTATATAAAATAATATAGATATTAAAACTTCGGTTATTGGGATTTCTGAAAATGTGTTTGGGATCAGATCAAAATTGTAAAACCTATTTTTGAAATCATTTTATTTGGCAAACAACGGCTGCTGCAGTCGGTTTTTAGCTGCTTTGATTAATATAGTAATGTTGAATTTTTGTACTCTATGGTATACTTTGTTAGTGATAGTATATCGATATACCAAAAATAGTCTTCGGTATTTATTTAAGTATTATTATTAGCATTAGATTTGGTATATTTGATTAATAATAGCCAGTTTGTTTTGTACTCTATGGTATATTTTAAATGTAATGGTATATCGACATACTAAAAACAGACTTCAGTATGTATTTTAATATATTTATAGTATACTAATTTGGGATATTTCAAAAACAATACACGGCTTATTTTGTATGTATATACTGTCTGGTATATTTTGATTAAAATACTATATCGACATACCAAATATACCCTTCAGTATATTTCAGTTTTTTTTTTTTTTTTTTTTTTTGATATATTAATTTGACAGCTTACTTGCTTATTAAAGCGACAATCAAAACAAGAATCATTTATTCTGTTCCAAATTGTTGGAAATGTTGTTAATCATCGTTTTCAGTTGTTTAATTATTATGCTATTGAAAAGTGTCATGAATGTTAGTTGTATTTTATTTTATTCTATTTATTTTGCATTTATATTTCAAATCAGTGCTTTGCACTCTCAATAGTTGATTATGATGCGCTTTGTTGTCGCTTTGAAGTCGCGAGTCTAGAAATAAGCCATTTTCATTGCCGCTGAGCTAATTGAATATGCAGGAATAATTCGCATCGATTTGGATATTTGATTAGCCATTATCGGAATGATTTGCGAGTGCAAGCGAAGGGGATTCGAGTGACCCAATTAATCGTGGATGCAAAGAGTCGCATTGTCGCGTCCTGGCCTGGAGTTGAAGCAGTGATCAGAGGTCGCCTGTTGAGCCATAACTTGCCACACACACACACACACACACACACACACACACACACACACACACACACACACACACACACACACACACACACACATACCCACAGATTGTTGCCCCTCCTCCTTGTTCTCCTCCTTTTCACCTCTTCTCCTGTCGTTCCTCATTGTCAATGCTATTTTGGAGCTGTTGTGGCACAGTTGTCGAGTCTCAGCATAGTCATAACAATACATCGAATGCGTATTGCGGTTGCCTCAAATCATGGGAACTGCCATGCAGCCAGACCCGTCCCTCCCCTCCCCTTTAGCCCCCACCCTTTTGGGGCTGCTCGTCCTGCTTAGCAAAGTGTCCTTGGACTCGTCGTCGTTATGCAGCGAGGTGCGTTGAACTCTCGTGGCGAGTTGCCTTGGAAATTGCTGCATAACACGCATACGCCACGTTGCCGCCACACGTTGATGCCATGAACAGAGCGCACACACGCTGCCACACGTGGCCAACATTTGCCCAAAATCGCGAACTCGACACGCATAAACGTTTCGTTGCAGCAACAGCAACAGCAGCTGCTTTCGGGGGCAGCTGTGGCTGGCTCCTGCGCAGTACGTGCCACAGACAGAGTGCACAACGCGCGGCAACGTGAGGCAGGTCAGGAAAGCAAAAGCTTTCGTAAATGGCGATGGCGATGGCGATGGCGATGGCTGCTCCTGACCTACCATCAGCATTTTAGCAGTGTCCTCGTCCTGCTCGCGGCTGTAAAGCGACGCTGCCCCGTCTTCCTCTCCTTCTTTCTCTTTCCTTCCTCTACCTTCCTCTCGCCACACATTTCCACTGTCTCTTCGTATGTGTGTGTGTGTGTGTGTGTGTGTGTGTGTATTTGTTTGTTTTGTGCCCAAGTGCAAGTTCAATCTATGAATTTCAACGGATTCTGTGCACGGCCCCGACCCCAAACCCAAACCCAAACCCAAACCCAAACCCAAGCCCAAGCTCAGTTTCCCGCCTCAATCTCCACAGCTCCTGTTTCTTCGTCTCCCTCTCTAGTGGTTGCAAATGTCCTTGCCAAAATGCAAAGTTCACAACAGCAAGAACAACAGCAGCAGCAGCTAGAGGAAACTCAGCAGGAAATAACGAAGTTGGCTTCAAATACGTTCCTCACTGAAGTAAAACAACATATCAAATAATAAATTGTGTGCAACTCTCATCTCTAATTATACGATTGCTATATTACTGGAGATGACACTTGTGCACAATTTATCGATAACTTAACAATTGACTGAAAGGGACAACAACAAGCTAAAGCAATTGCTTTGTTGTAAGACTTGTTTTATTTAAAATCTATTCTTCCGTTATCTGCTAATATAACTATGCAAGTGTATCTCAGATAAAAATACCAATCGATTCATTGTCATTATAATCTGAAAACTAAAATAAATATATTGAGTTTCAGAACTTTTCCATATACTACATATTACATGCAAACTATACCAGAGAGCGAAATACATACCAAACAAATAAACTAAGAAATGGTATATTAAGTATTTATATACACTGATTCACACAAAATACGAAATAGACCATATATATACCGAAAAAAATACTTAAATATGTCATATGCTATTTTTGCATACGCAAAATATATCAAATAAATCTACCGATAAAATACTTAAATATACCAAATGATACATGCTTAACTAACCAACTAAATATACCGATAAAACTCTTGAACATATACCAAGTATTTGGTGTTTAATACGTGCACAATATACCACACAGTACAATATATACTGAACAAATATACTGAATAAATACTGAGATGTGCCAAATGTTACATTTCGATACACAAAATAATTTAACAGATGAAATACTTAAATATATTATACCAAATGTTATATTTGGCTGCCATTTACACCATAGAACACGAAATATACCAAACTGCTGAACAAGGCAAACAGTGTGACCATTTTGCATTCAGTTTGGCTGAGTTGAGTGACAGATGCCAAGCCAAGTTTCTATGTCTTGTCGGCTTGTCGGCTTGACGGCTTGGCATGTGTTTCAACATTCCTTACATAAATATCAATTTCCCAGCAACTGTCGGCGATCAGCGACGACGACGACGACGACGACGACGACGACGACGACGACGCTGAAAACAAAAACAGCGAGAATTAGGAGAGAATGAGAACGAGAATGAGAATGAGAACTTGTTCTAAGCTCAGTGTCTGCGTCTTTTAGAACGTCCGACGTCTGCGTTTTACGATTAGATGTTAAGTTCAATGTTGAAATTAGCATAAAATACCGTTAATTGCATTAGCATTAGTCTGGGCCACACAGCTCAGAGCAGCTCCGCGTCACCAGCGCATTTTATGGCCGCTCTCCTCTTCGCCCGCGTTTCGTCCGCTGACGATCGCCGACATTCAATTGCTGCACTTTTTTCATTTCATTTTCATTCGCAATTCATTTGCGCTTGCTTTTATGGCGCATTCTTTGCGCATATATCATAACGTCACACAGCACCTACAACAACGATCTTAGGCAGTTATCCTTGAGTGAGTGAGTGAGTGAGTCGAGCCATGCACAGCTAGATTGCGCATACGCGCCGTTGTCCAACTTATTGCTGATCGCCATCCGATCATGATCGTAAATTATCGACGATAACTGTATCGTTAGCAACTGTTGTTATTGTTATTGTTATTGTTATTGCTAGCGTTGATGTCGCAGCTAGTGTCTCGCAAAATATTTCCTCTCACACACTCTTTACTGTTTTCTATTTTCTGTTCAAATGTAAACAAAATTGATTGGCAATCAAAGAAAAAACTAATAATTCTGGTACATAAATTGCAATTAATTTGCATTTAATATTTGAACATTGTTGTGTATTCATGCGAGTAATTTTTGTATATTCTACGAATCTTTTGTAATTTAGATTTAATTTACTACAAATTTATGAAATACTACAAGATATGATTACATCAAATTATTCCAACTTACATAAACTATATTTACGTTTTTCGATACAGATATGTTAAAATATAATAGAAATGGATCAAAGCAAAGATCAAATTTATACTTCATTTTTTATGTATTCTCCATTTAATATATTGGTTCAAAAAGAATTATGTTTTTAAATTTCATTTAATTTCCCCTTCTAAATTGCATAAATTAAATTGACGTATTTCAAGAAAACAAAAAACTTTATTTCGGTTGCCAATTTTCTCAATGAAACATTTGTAGAATTGTGTTGAAAGTGATTCCAGTTAATCCTTAAGTAAATATAAATAAACGAATGGAATCCAAATGATTTACATCGACGGCTCTCTTGAGAGTCATCAACAATAAATAGAATTGCTTTCCTAATGAGTACAACATAAATAGCAATTTGACAAGAATATGTTTGAAATGGTTTCAAACAAAAAGAAAGTACCATAAAATCAGAGTATAAAATGCGTATTCATTTCTCTCACTACAAATACAAGTATAAAGTGAAATGAATTATCTGTGGCATATTTTGAATGAATACTATATATTGATAGTTTTGTGTTTTGTATTCGCAAAAAAGGCAGAAAAACACCAACACCAACAAAATCGGGAGCAGTTCTGAAATGGGAATTACGTCGAGTTAGTTGTGAGTGTTATATTCGCATTATCGTGAATAGTTTTGTGGGACACTCGAAAGATGCCAAGCAGTCAGTCAACAATCGTATATGGCAGCTATATAGTATGTGGGTAGTGAGGGGGTGGTGAGCAGTGAGTAGGTAAATACTTGTATGTACTCCGAGAGCACTACAACAAAGGATCTGTAGTTAGATCATATGTTTGTTTGCTCTTTCGCTTTGTTTGCTGTCTTTTTGTGCTGGCCAAAAGAAAGCAAGAGCAAATACACGACGGAGAGGGGAAGAGAGAGGGAGCGAGAGGGGAGACGAGATAGACTGCGGAATATATTCCGTACGTAAAATAGTTTGACCCAGATTTCAAATGGTTTCTTCTTATATTCTCTTCGTTTTTTTTTTTTTCGATTTTGTTTTTTCGTGTGTTTTTGTTTTTATCTTTGAAAGAAAATTATGTATTTCATTTGGTTGGATGCCCTACAACCGAGTTGCGAGGCGTATGAGTGCGCCACAGCTGATCGTGGGGGCGTGGCAGTGCAGGGCGTGTGGAAGTCAATGTGACTTAAACAAAATGCTGTGTTTGTTTGTTGTTGTTGTTGTTGTTGTTGTTGTAGTGCCGGGTGCGAACAATATGAACAAATACACAGAGAGCGGGAGAGCAAGACAAACAAAATATGCTTCGAACATTTGTTGTTGACTTAGAACGCATGCAAGAAAGAAAGAAAAAGAGAGAGAGGGAGAGAGAAGCAAAAAGAAAGAATTTCGACTCGACTCGACTCGATGACTGTCGGTCGATAAGATAAAAAGCACTCGTAAAAAACGCACCAAATACAAAGCAAAAAAAAAAAACGATAGAAAGAAAAAACGAATGAAAGAAAACAACAACAGCAAACACACAAACATATTTTTTTCTTCTATTTCATTTTTTTTCTCTATTTCGAAACGTTGCGGATGACGATGGCGACCTACTTGTTGGATGTGTGGGCGTGTGGCATTCGGCAGGGGTGAGGGGGAGGGAGAGGGGGAGGGGCTGTGGAAGGTGCGGGGTGGAGGGTGAGGGGTGGACCGCAGATAGGCGGCGGTCTATGTTGGGGTAGCTGAGCTGTTGTTGTTGTTGCTGCTGCCGCTCGAAAATGATTGTAAACAAAAATAAACCTTCAACTTGATACGCGTCCAGGGATGTGTTGAAGGTGTCCCACACACGCACACACACACACACATACAGCGATAACACACACACACACACACACACACACACACACACACATAGACAGACAGTCGAGAAACATTTCCATACAACACACGAGAGAAGCGAACAGAAGTGAAATGAAAACGAGCGAGCGTCGATCGTTCTACAATATTGCTCAGCACGTACCTTTGGTAATTAGTGCTGCCCATTGTTGTCCTCTCTCTCTCTCTCTCCCCTCTATCTTTCTCTCTCCCTCTCCCTCTCTGTCTGCTGTCGCTGTGTGTGGGATATAGGTCACTAGCAAACATAAATAACGCGCCCTATACACATCTGCTTGCACTGCGAGAAATTCATGTGAGATCACATCGATCTTGAATTATCTTGTCTATATAGTTTACACTCTTCTATTCCACATATTCCACCATAAAAGAAGATATTCAGAAATTTATTATGAGATACATCGATAGGCGCCATGACCACGAACATAATTTACCCTTAAGTCTAGTAGAAAACAATTTAACAGTAAGAAGACTGAAAAGATACCAAATACTTGATCTGCCCGAAAGATAAATCCAACTAACTGAACAGATGTTATAATAATGCAATAGCAGGGCTCATTGGAAAACTGATATTTCTGTAAATTTAATATTAATTGTACAATTTACTTATTGTTTAAACAGACAGATTGTAAATAAAAGAAGATAGAGAGAGAAAAATAAACAGTTTTGTTGTGCCAGTGGGAAATTGTAGAAATTATTTAAGAAATACTTTTGAATGGTAAAAAACGTCTACTGCCTTGGCTGACAATCTGGTCAAAATTGTATTTTATGGTATATCAATATACCAAAAACAGCGTTCGGTATATTTCAATATTTTTGTGGTATATTTGCAGAATACGGTTTTATTCAAAATAACGGGTATCTCACAGTCGAGCACATTCGACTGTAGCTTTCTTACTTGTTTTAATTCACTTAATTTATTACTCTTAAGAGGTAACACTGTAATCCTAGATTTTGGAGCGTTTAATGTTTTGATATGCTATTACATTACATGAGACGGTCCGCACACTAAATCCAAAATGAGGTATTCTCTATTCTATGATAGTTAACCAATTTTTTAAGCAAAAAAAATCGATTATTTTTAAACTCTAAATCGATTGCTGCACAATTAAAATATATACTAAAACATAAATTCTTTTGTGACCTTCATCTTCATCAAGTTAAAGACGCATTTTAAGATAATTACATCCTTAATAGTAAAATGAGAAACGAAAATGAGGCAATACAAAAATGAACATACACCAAATTTAAATATCATAATAACGCTCCACTTATTCGAAGTAATTTCAAAAATATAAATACTTTATAAGATGAATTCATTTCAATGCGTTGCTAAAGTTCATAATATAATCTCAATACATTTGTATATTCCTGTGTTGCTTAAATTCTACTGTTAAGCGAGATCATTTTTAAGTAACCTGCGGAGTTTTCACTAACCTTTTTTTAGGCTTAATTTTGTCCATATTTTTAGATCTGTGATTGCATTTATTATAACTTTGTGTCTCTAGGGAATGTATGTAACAGGCAGAAGGAGTCATCTCCTAGCGCATAAAGTATATACATACATATATTCTTGATCGGTTTCAACTGTCTGTCTGTCCGTCCGTTCATAAGAAGATCTAGATCTCAGGGACTATAAGAGATAGAGATATAATTTTCTTTCGACAACACATGTTATGTTTGCACGCAGATCAGTTTGTTTCAAATTTTTTCAACGCAACAAAAGTAAATTTATAGCTAGAGTCGCGAATTTTGGTATATACAATAATAAATATTGTAATTGTGATACCTAATGTGATTGCAATTAGATAAAAATTGTAGAAGAAATTTAAGAAATACTTTTAAATGGGGAAAAACGTCTGCTTACATTGGGTGTTATTTGCTTAATGGTATATACTATATATATTTAGTATATCAATATACTATTACATTTATATTCTATGATACATTTTGAATGCAGTACTATATCAATAAACTATACTATATGCTTAGTATACTACCACATTTATATTCTATGATATATTTTGATAGTAACACTATGTCAATATACTTTATATTATATATTTAGTATGTCAATATACTATTACATTGAAAATACACTATAGAGAAAATAAATGTTTAAGAATAGTTAAAAAATGGCTTTTTATAGGTTCTAATTCTTACATAGAATTAAGAGAATTTAATTTGAATTACTTAGAAATGTTGTGTACTTTACGAACAATTATGTCGCCAAAATAACTTCATTACCTTTTAAAATAAGTAGAAAATCGATTGTATAACTGTGAAGCTATTCTTTTAAACTTTATCTATCGATTTAGAGAAGAAATATATACTATTTGTCATCCGTTATTTGTATAGAATACTTTAGTATTTTGTGGCAGTGTCTCAAACGTCCAACTAAAGTGTTTTTGTTCTTCGAGCGCTTGCAGATAAGTTGAAAGTATTCAAGAGTAGCATTTGCCTGAACGCACACACCTTGTACTCGCTGCTTCAACAGCAGCAGCAGCAGCAGCCGCAGCCGCAGCAACAGCTGCCAGTTGCATATCCACCCACACATACACACACACAAACACTCTCTCACAGACAGTTGGACAGACGGACATGAAGAACACACACAATTTCAAGTTCTTGGCCCAGCGCCCGACGCCTGTCAATGCTGATGATGAGATGATGATGATTATGTTGTTGTAGCTTCTTGTGCTTCTGACGAGAGGGCGAATCGATCTTAGTCTTTATGGATTTCATATTGCCGCCGCCGTAGTGGCTGTCGCTGTTGTTGTTGCTTTTGCTGTTGCTGTTGCTGTTGCCCGCTGCTGTCATTTAGTGTCCGACTGTCGACGCAACTGTCAAAATTGACCTAAAAATGAAAAAAAGGCCAAACGAGCAGTCGAAGTCGAATTTAGAAAAGCGCAGCAACACGGCACTGGGTAGAAACTTGATAGCTGCCAGCACCACCTGAAAAGTTCCCTTCCAATTCCCTTCCCTTCTCATGCACTCGCTCTGTCTTTCTCTCTCTCTCTCTCTCTTTTTCTCCCTCGCCTTCGCTCGATGTGTGTAAGAAACCGGAGATAAGAATATGGAACAAGTCAAATCAAATGGTCACCCAAATTCGATATAAATTATTTTTATGCAGAGGCCCCCGATAGCAACATATCCAATACTATATATGTACATTCGGTGCATTGCATAAGGTGCACATAACCTCACAAAATGCAACCCATCGCCATCCCATTATACACTTTATGCTAATCTAGTGTGTTTCTTCTTCTTGCTCTACTTGCAGTTCTTAGAGGGAATGACGCAGGCATTTCTTTTGCAGCGTTGGACTTTCGTTTTATAAGGTGAGTACGGCTCAACTCTAATCTGATATGTAGTAACTTCTTATGGATAAGTCAAGAAAAAAATGATGAATTCAGTATCAACGAACTGTATTCGTTTCTAGTTGCTACATTGGTAACACCTGAGAAGGTTGTATTCTAAATACTGGAATGAAATGCCTTTTATTATGCCAATATATTGACTGATTTGTAAGCGCATTAATTGCATAGTATTTATATTGGTAGCACCTGAGAAGATTGTATTCTAAGTACTAGAACTCTATGAATTTTATTGTTCAAACATAAAAAATTAAGAATTCAGTTACAATGAACTGCAGGGCTTTTTTCATATAGTATACAAAGAGGTTGGTAGCACCTTAGAAGGTTGTATTCTAAGTAGTGGAATGAAATGCATTTTTATTTCATAGTATTTAGGTTGTTAAATACGAGAACTGTATGGATTTACTTATTACAACTATTCTCTAAGGGCTATTCGTATAGCATTTAAGTTGGTAGCACCTTAGAAGGTTGTATTGCAAATACTGGAAGTGTATGCATTTTATTACTCCATCAAATTGTTATTCATATGGTATGTAGGGAGAGTTGAACTAGTCAAATATATCACAAGTATGTGGAAAGCAAGAAGCCCTCAAAGCTGAAGAGCTGATGGCTTTACCAGCAGAAGGCTCTGACAGCAAATTGGGCCAACTGCACTTGAGTACTTGAAAGTCAGCTGTAATCTATTCGAGTTGCCAAGATTGATGCAGGCCTACTCGATATATATTTTGTAGTTGGGATTATCAGCGACCTCAGTGCCGGTAAGGTAAACCCTATTAGAGTTGCAACAACTTGTCACAGCGAGTGTGAGAGTTTCGGGGTGTGTGTATGTTTGTGTGTTTGTGTGTTTGTGTGTCGTATGTACAAATATCTATGACCCAGAAACATTACGCGAGTGGCTCACAAAACAATAATAGCAATAACACTAACAATAACAATAGCAATAGCAATAGCAATAGCAAAAGCAATAACAGCAACAATCAAGTGTCAGCATTTTGCACTTTACTACAAAAATCGCACACCTCAGAGTCAGACTCAGACTCAGAGTCAGACTCAGACTCAGAGTCATGGGCTTCTCTCACATTCATCGCCGTCGTCATCGTTGCTGTGTCGCTGGCTTTAAATCGAATTTGCGAATAGTGAATTCGAATTCGAATTCGAATTCGAGTTTGATTTTCAGCTTCGCTTCAGTTTGTGGTCGACTGTCGACTGTCTCGCCACCTCGCTCTCCTCGCGTCTCCTTTTATGCTTTTCCACTTGACATTTGTTGCGAGCCGCAAAAACCAAAACGCCAATTTGATCGAATTTTGGCGGAGCAAGAAAAACGACAGCAGCAACAACAACAACAACAACAACAACCGTTAAGTCAACTCTCGCCTCTCGCCTCTTGTTGTTGTTTGTTGTTTTTTGTTTTTCTTCTACCACATTCTACAAAGCGGCGACGCGACCTGCCTCGCCACCACAGCTCGCTCCCCTCGACCCCCCTCGCCACCTCGCCACTCACCACTCACCACTCGCTGCTCGGTTAATAGACGACGTTGTCTGCACTGGCCCAACTACCCCGACAACGTCTGTCGCAATGGTGGCGTATACGTAATCTTGTTGCTAATGCTGTCGCTGTTGTTGTTGCTGTTGTTGTTGTTGTTGTTATTCTGCCAGCCTATTGTCGTTGTTGTTGCTGTTGTTCAGCTGGCTGTTGGGGTTTTTATGCAAATGGCGTTCAAGGATTTTTGTGTGAAAGTTGTTGAACCTCATGACTGGCAATTAGAGTGCAACTGCAACTTGTGTGCATTTTATAGAGTACTCACACACACACACACACACACACACACACACACACACACACACGCTCGTGTGTAAATATTTATTATTTATTTATTTATGATGTTTCTCTCACACTCCACTCATATGTTTTTCTATATAATTATAAAAGTCAAGAGAATAGATAACAACTTTTCTTGAATGAAATGTTTAATCGACATCATACTCGCAATATTTACAATGAGTGAAATAAATTCATTTTTATTTCTATACAATTATTATCACAATACAATTGTTAACTTGAAATATATATATATATCCCAAAAATCCTTTTAAGAAAATCATAACAAGACAGTACAAAAATAAAATGAACTATATATATATCGAATATTTAAATAATCTATAAACATTAAATCTAATAGTATCAGCATTTATTTCAAATCTAGTTTGAAGCAATACCATTTCCTTATTCATACATAAAATAATTGATCTCATTCAAAAATGGAATTAAAATTAAAATGGCTTAATTCAATAGTTCACTTAGAATAAAATAATATTCTTCAATGAAATACACAATAAAGACATCAAGAGTTATTTTTAGATTCGTTATATTTTTAACTATTTAGATTTAACTATTTTCCAATTAACACATTCCAAAAACTCAGAGTTTATTCAAAGTTCCTTTTACATATTCTAAAAACTCCGGTTTAAATTAAATTCCTTTTATATTCCTTCTGCTAATAACAATGCTTATTAAATGCACAATATTATTTAAAAAAAATTCTTGGTAAGCCAGTATAAAAATTAAATGAAATATTCAACTTTATTATTGTGTTAGACAATAAACATATTATTTAATAGACTACATAAAAAACATCAAATCTGATATGACAAATATTTTAAAAAAAATCTATATATTCCTGTATAAGACAATTCTTACAATATGTATCTTGATCAAATTGTACTATCTTATTTAATAAGACAAAATAAAAATAATTTTAGAGTTAATGTTGGTAAACAAACTCTAAGCTTAGCGATATTTAAAATACAGGGAATACAATTTCAAGTATATATACTTTATATATAGATATATATTGCTAAAAACAATTCGTACAATATATGATTAATTAATTAATGACAGATTTAAATATTGTAAATATTGTAAACATCATTAAATAATATTAAAACTAAAATCTTTGGAAATTCAAATCAAAAAACGAAATAAGACAAAAATATTGCAAATATGAAATTATCAAGTTATAAAACAGAACCTTCAAGAAGGATAGTCGATAATATAATATGTGGGCATGCTAATTTGCCCAATTTCAAGACAGCCTTTTATACAGTTATGCTAGTTAATGCAAATGTTGCTCGAAGTTTCCGTTAAGTGAGCAATTTTTGGTAGTTGGTCACTTTGCATTGGTAATGCATATGCCACATATGTATGGTATATTTAATATACTATATATGCATATATATATAAAAAAAATTATGTATGTGTGTGTGTGTGTGTGTGGGTATCTATGACAACAAAAAGGTGGCAAACAACGAGGCAATTGGCTCAGCTCCCTTGGCGACTTCTAGGTAAGCATAGAAGCATACTCACATACACACACACATACACATACACATACACTCACCTATATACGCACTTGTATGTGTGAGTGCAATTCCAATATCATCCAAGGATATTTCGGCTGCACTAAGTCCACATGACCTTCTAAAGTTGGTTGACTCGCGACCCAAACAGCGAACGGACCGAAGGACGCAAGGGACGCTGCTCGCTGCTGGCTGCGGGCGTGTGGAGTGGGAGGGGGAGGGGGACTGGGATGACTGCAACATTGTTTGATTAAGCAACAGCGCTGCAAAAGTTGACGAGTGTTGGGGTCAAAGAGAGCGAGACACACACGCACACAGAGAGAGAGAGAGAGAGAGAGAGAGAGAGAGAGAGAGAGAGAGCAGGATGATGCATTGGCTGCAAAAGAGGGACAAAGCTTTGTCTATGATGCAAGCAGCAACAGCAACAGCAATAGCAGAGAGCAAGCAGCTGAGAGCGAGAGCGAAAGACAGAGAGAGAGAGAGAGAGAGAGAGAGAGAGGGAGAGGGAGAGTGCACTTGACGAAGCCGTTAGAAGCCAAGAGCAAATGGCAGTTAGCAAAATTGCAACAGCAATAGCAAAAGTAGCAGCAGCAGCAGCTTTTGGGGGCTAAGAAAAACAAAACCCCACGCGTCGTCGTCGTTGTCGTCGTCGTCGTTGCTGCTGCTCGGGTTCTGCTCTGCTCTGCTCTGTTCTGCTCAGCTTTGCGCTGCTCGGTGTGCAGAGCGACGTCGGCTCTCTGCTTTGGTTTTTGGTCTCAGTTTCGGTTTCGGTTGCTGTTGTTGTTGTTGTTGGCGTTTCGGTTTCTGTTTCGTTTGCTGTCGCTGCAAGCGTTTGACAATTTCGCTGCCGTTTTGCTGGCTGCCAGTTGCCAGTTGCACATTTCCGTTATATCCGCCAGACCGCCGTGCAACAACGCTCGTCGCTCGCTCGGTCAGCAGGCCGCAATAATTCGCACAGTATGAAAATATCACGCAGCACCCAAAAATAAATGCACGCAAATTAAACAACAACAAATCCGAATTGAGAATATAAAAAACAACAAAAAATCTAAAATCAAAGAGCGCAGACAACTAGAGCAACTTGTACCGCGGCACTTGTAGCATAACTCCAACAACTGCAACAACTGCAACAACAGCAACAACAATAACAACGGCAACTGCAGCTTGAGGTGATTTTCGCATATGCTGAAAACGCTTTGCTGCTGACTTCGCAACTGACGCCAGCGTCGACGTCGGCAGAGCGTTGGCGTTGCCGTTGGCTTTGTTTTGGCTTCGGAGCTTCAATTGCAGCAGCAACAGCGACAGCAGAGTGCAGACAGCAGCAGCGGCAACGGCAACGGCGGCAGAGCACTGACTGACTTCAGTACGTTTGTGGCTCGAACGCAGTCAGCGCGCGGTACGCGTTATAACGAGGAACAACAAAAATACCGAAAGATGAAAAATAAAGAAAAATATTAACAACATTTAATTGCGAAAGGCAGAAACAGAAGTAGAAACTGATTTATTTTTGTTCGAGTGAAGTGCAACTTTGTGCAAGTGACGACAATTTGTCAATTGAGTTTTTGTGTGCAGCAAGTGCTGGAAGCGCACATAAGCTCAAAAAGGATCTAAGTTATCCAAGCAAAAGAACGAGAAAACCAACAACAACAACAACAGCAACGGGAGTAACAGAGACAGACGCCTACAATTATGCCTGGCCCGGCGCTGTGGTCCGGTGAGTAGTAGTTGAAGTTGTAGTTGTAGCTGTAGACTTCCAAAACAACAACACGCAAAGCATGCAAGCTCGCTCAAATGCGCGAGAGAGCGCTCTCTCTCTCTCCGTCTCTCTGTCTGTTTCTTCTTCGATCTTTCGCTCTCGCCACTCTACCATTTGAAGTCACTCTCAGCAATTGGATATTTCCGCATGCTGTCTCGTTTAGTTCAGCATGCGCGCATGCGAGCTTGCTATCATTGCCTCGCTGCCTCTCGTTCGCACACACGCCTCTTGTCTTGCTATCGCCTCTCTGCGATCCGTGTCATGGACAAGGAAAGAACCCAACAAACTTTCACTTGCGCCAATATGCCAGTCAACAACAGCAGCCTGCCAGCTGGAGCCAAAGAGAGCGCCTGCTGCTGCTATGAGAGAGCGGAGTGCTGAAAGAGCGCGCATGAGTGTGTGTGTGTGTGTGTGTACACGCCAAAGCAAAAGACAAGCTTAGGCGGCTTTAAGCTTCCTGCGTTACAAGTTACAATCGGCAATAGCAAAAACAATAGTAAATGCAATACACTGTAGACTTGACACGTTTGCTTTTGCTCGCATTTCTGTTGTTGTCGTTGTTGTGGTTATTGTTGTTGCTCATTATAAAGTCGTAAGCCATTCGTATACCAAGTACTCAAACAACATAGAAGGGTATTAGTGTTAATTAGTGGCAAAAAGCGATGCTAGATCAATTGAAGACTACATAATATTAATAATTGTGATAGTCGAAATGAGAATTTTATTTGCATTATCTTCTTCACACTGAAAATACTTAATGAGAATCTGAAAGTCGAGCACACTCCATTCGCTTGCTTTCTTACTTGTTGCTTGTGTGTATGTATGTTAGTGTAAGTGAAGCAAAATGTCAGTGAGCAATAAGGAAATGAAATGTGCGCCAAACAATTACATATTGAATTTGATGTTGTTGCTGGCATTGTTGTTACAGCGTCTGCTAACAGCGTGCAATGTATTTGAAATCGAAAGTGCTGGAGACAATGGTCAACGAACGAGCCAAGAAGCTAACGGTTAACTCGTAATGGGGGAATGGGGGGTGTGGTGAAGTTGTGTGGTGAGCTTTGCCAAAAGACATGTTAAATGTTATAAATATGTGTAGCAAAAGTCGCGCACAACAAAGCAACATACAAAATATTTATTATTTTCATTTTGGTCAACTACATTCCCCCTCCCATCGCTCTACGCCCCCTCTAGTCTTACAATTCACATTTCGCAATTCATGACATTGCTGCTTCTTAATGCTGCTGCCGCCGTCGTCGTCGACGTCGATGTTGATGTTGATGTCGACGTTTGACGTTGCGCTCCACTTGCGCAGTTGCCGTTGCGCAATCGTCGATGTTATTGTGCTCTTTTTTCAAATTAACTTTTACCTTTTACTCACTGTCACTGTGCAGTGCGCAAGTGTGTGCGTGCACATAGCCATATATATATTTAGGTGTGTGTGTGTGTGTGTCACCCACTGATCAAGCACCGGGATCCCATCTGCATTTGCTGTGAGAGCCAGGAAGCATTTGCAGCATTCGCCATTGCATTCACACACAAACACACACCCATAAACTCATACAAAAACACTCACTCTCTCGCACTCTCTAATGCTGCTGAAAGCTTTTTATTTCACCCGACAGCGACAGCGGCGTCGACAGCGCTGCGGACGTCGCTGCAGTCGGGCGCACGCTGGTGGCACAGTTTTATGTTTCATTTCATTGAACCTTTGCATAAGCGCCTGCAATCTTCCGCGGCCGCTCTCTTTCTAGCCTGTTGACGTAAGTCAACGACAACGACACGACTGAGAGGACTCACGAATTCGAACACGAGTCGGCAGCCGAAGTCGAAGTTGGAGTCAAAGCAAAGCTTTTCCTGTTACTGTAATAATTGCAACCCACTGTCAAGCCGCCGGTCAACGTACACACACACACACATACTCGGCAACTTCACATTTTAATTCAAATGCATGAAGCAGCATAAACGATGTAAGGGGTGGTGGAGGGGGGCACTGGAGAGCCCATCAAGTTTTAGCTGATTTTCTATTTTCAACGTCGACGCCGACGCCAAGCGAAACTGTCGCCAGACGCAACGCAACGCAACATGGAGTTATTCCTGGGGGAGGGTGACTACAACGCCAACTGCAATACACACTCATGCATACATAGAAATTAACATGCATGCTTGCATATAGAAGTTGCCAGCAAGCTAGAGCGAGCTTCCCACTCTCGTTCTCTCTGCGACTGCGACGCACAGTCGCTGTCGATGTCGATGGCGATGGCGAGGTCTCTGTCGCGCCATTGCTGGCGTTCTTCGTGCTCTCTATTTATCTATCTAGCGCTTATTGCAGCCGAACGAGCAACGTTGGCCGAACGTTTGCCGAGCATAACTATGACGTCGACGTCGTCCATGTGAATGTGTTTGTGTTTTTGACTGCGCTATGCATGCTCATGTGCGTCTGTGTGTTGGTGTGCTTTTTTACTTTTTGTCTATTGGTTTTCATTTTCGTTTGCAGTCGCCATTGACGTCGACGTCGACGTCTAATGTTGCTGCGGCTGACTGCGACGCCGACGACGACGACGACGTTGGCGCTGCCGATCGTTGGCTTTGTGCTTTCGGTAGTGTCAGCAACAGCAGCAACGGCAGCTGCGGCGTCGACGCTTTTTTAAATAGTTGTATAGAGTTGCGCGTTAGTTTCGAGCAGCGACGCCAGCGCAGACGTCGCTGACTGAGTGGGGCTGAGACTGTTTGTGGCTGCTGCTTGCTTTCTTTCGCTCGCTTACTCCTTTCATTTCACTTTATTTCGTTCGAATGTACGCACGTTGGCCGCGGAGCAGCAGCATCAAACAAAACAAAAACCCAAAAGCGACAACGGCAACAGCAACAGTAACAGTAACGAGGAAAACAACACTCGGCGCGAAAGCGACTCTTCGTCGTCGTCGTCGTCATCGCTGTCCGCTGTCTGCTGTTTGTTGTATGTTATTATACGGAAGAGACAACGACAACGACAACAACAATAAACGATAACACGCATCTTATAATATTTGTTGTGTTTTTGGTTATTTCGGATTTATTTATTTTTTTGTGGATTTTTTTGGTAGTGAATATTTTTGTTTTTTGTTGTGAATTGCATTACTTTTTGTCGTTGTCGGCGAGTCAAAGAAACAAACAAATAAACAACAACATCGTATCGCGTACTTACTGCGGCTGCAAAACAGTTTAACGGTACATATTAAAATCGAATGCGAATTCGGATATCGCCAAAATGCCATCAACAATAAAAGCAACATGAATGCTAAATACAAATCTTACAAAATACAACATAATACAGAATATACAGAAAACACACACAAAATCATCATACAATCAATCAAGATAACAAAAACAACAACAACAACAACAATTCCAAATGCACTCTCGTCGTGAGTGTGTGTGTCTGTGTCTGTATGTGTGTGTGCAAAATTTTTAACGGTTAACGGATTTACGCAGTCAGCAATGCAAGTGATCTAATTGCTGTCCTCTTCCCTCTCACACATACACCGACACACCGACACACACACACTTACCCACAAACTCACCTTGTGGATGGCGAGAGAGCAAAGTGCATTCATCTCATATACCATTTTACTCAGTGTGCATTTCATACCAAAAACAAAAAAAAAAGTGAGCGAGATAAAAGGATATGTGTATGTGTGTCGGCTTTTGCTTGTGTGTGTTGTGTATGCGCCAATTCATTTTTTTTTTTTCGTTTTTGTTTTTCTTTTAGTTCATTTTTTTTTGCATTTGCTCAGTTTGTTCAACTGTTGTTGTGTCTCTTCGACGACTCTCTGCTGTTGGGTCTCTCTTTCTGCGTGCGTGTGTGTGTGCGTGTGTGTGTTATCGATACAAAACTATCGATTGGTCGATTAGTGATCTCAGTCAACAACAGCAACAACAAAGAAAAGACAGAAAATATTCAATTTGAATCAATGTGCTGCCAGCATGCGTCATAACTATTGGCGCCAACGATTCCCAGCGCCAGCCATGGCACCCACCTAACTGCAACTGCAACAAAAACAGCCACAGAAATTGCAGCTGCGTCTGCAACATCAGAAGTGAAGAAGAACGGCGAAGCTATCGCAAGCAAAGCAAGTCAAATGAATGTGAATCAAGCAGCAGCGCTGAGTTTGGAGCCAAAGGTGACAGCTGCTGCTGCTGCTGCTGTTGCTGCCTCTTCTGCTGTGCTGGTGGCCGATGCTGCAGCAGCGGCAGCCAATGCAACTGCAGCAGCCAAGTCCAGTGTCGAGGCCAAGCAGAATGGTCAGCACTCGACGCACGAGGAGACAACGCCGAGGGGCATCAATGGTCACCACAGCAACAAGAGCAACAGCAACAATAACAGCAATAGCAACATCAACAATAACAACAATAGTCGAAGAAGCAGCATCGATGACGATGAGCAACTCAACAGCGACAACGACCACAATGTTGCTGGCAAGGACGCCGGCAGCAGCAGCAAGTTAACCATCATCAAGACACCGCTAAACAAAACGTTGCTCAAGAAATGCAGCAACAACAGCAACAGCAATAGCAATGGTAACCTGCCGCATGCTGCTGCACTCAACAACAGCAACACCAGCAGCGTTGTCGTCGTCGCTGGCGTAGTCAACGTCAACGTCGACGCCGACGCTGACGGAGACGCCGACGTCGACGCAGATGCCGACGTTGATGGCGATGGCGATGCTGATGTCGACGCCGATGTCGATGCTGAGGCGGACGACGCATTGAGTTTTGGCTGCGATTCCGGTTTCCAAAGCGGAAATAACAATGAACAAGAACAATTTATGAATGATAATCATCATCATCATCATCATTACCATCATCATTATCACCATCATGGCGAGCGCGAAGGCGATCACGATAACGATAACTCAAATGCGAATGCGAACGCAAACGCGAACGCGAACGATAACGATAATAGCAACGATGTTGACGCTGCCACTGCCACTGCTGCTGCGCCTGCGCTTGCAACACCAACAGCAATGACAGCAGCGGCAGCTGCAACAGCCGCAACATCCTGCTCAACGTCCGAACATGTTGCAGCCGAACAGCACCAGCACCAGCAGCAGCAGCAGCAGCAGGCGGAACAGCAACACCAACAGCAGCAACATGACATTCTTGTGAAAGGGGCAACAGCAACATCTCCTTGCACGGCGGCAACCAAGGCAGCAGCACAAAATGCTTGCACTCAAAAGTGCAGCAAGTGCAATTCTCACAACAACAACAGCAGCAACAACAACAATAATAACAATAACAGCAATAACAACAACAACAACATTCATTACAACAACTACAATAATTATTATAAGAAAAAATCTCGTATGCCGCCCATTTGCAGTTAGTATTTTGTTTCGTTCTGTTCATCATATTCATATTTATCGTATCATAATCAAACGCCCAACCCCGCCCCCGCCCCATCCGCAACCAAACACACACACACACACAAACACATGCTCCAAACACTCCCCAGCAAAAAACATAACAACCAAAAAAGAAAGCAAGTGACAAATGAAATGCGCGCAAAAAATTAAAACAATGAGACAACAATTGAAACGATAATTGGCAATAGCAACAATCGATTATTCGATACACACAAAAATCCAAAAATCAAAAGAAAAAAAATTGAATATTCATTTTGTCGTTTGTGCCAAGCTCTGCCGCGATGTGGCAAGTGCGGCATGCACCTCTTACAGATCCTAAATGCTTACCACGAGTACAACCACAACCACAACCACAACCTCAACCTCAACACCAAAACCAACTACTCCAAAAACATCCTCAACAAGAACTACAAACATAGCAGCAACCAAAACAAAGCAAGCAATTGCAACAAGTATATCAACAACAAATTACCAAACCCAACTTGAAACAGAAAAACTGAAACTCAAACTAAATCGAAATCAAACTCTAAATCAAAACAAACAGAAAAAGAAAAAGAAAAACAAACAATTTTCCAATCGGCACACAAAATTCTTACGCATTCTTTTGCAATCCAAATTCAAGAAACGAATCGGCAACAACAAAATTATGACATCCATAGGTAAATTTGTAAAAACATAAAAAAAAGAAAAACAGAAAATTACAAAACCAAATCATTACTAACACCACTTGGCTTGAATTTTAACCTATGATAAACTGCACCTACCTGCTATTCTTTTATTATGTAGTATATGTTATATCTTCAATTAATATATAATTGACCTTTAACAACTATATCTACCCATCGAATATAATATGTATTCGAAGACAGTTAGCCATTGCAATATATCAATCATTACCAAAATATATTTCCTACCGAATTTGATAGGTCTTTAATTTGTTGTTAGTTATTTACGTTCAATTCTTGAAATTTTGAAATTTCTTACATGCTTTATCTATAAAATAGAGATCGCATTTCTTTACAATTTTAAATTCAACCGAAACAGATTTGTTATCAAAAAATAAAAAAGGAAAACAATAAAAAAACTTCGAGATAGTAAAGGAAAATATAAATGGATAATTTGATTTAGTAACGAAAAACAATCATCAAATTACAGATAGCTTTTGTATTTTATGACGAATTTTTAAAATATGAATAAATCTTTTGATATATGTATTTTAGTATCTTTCGGTATTAATATTATAATTTAATAATAATGCTGCATTGTAAATAAATATTCGAAGTATTACAATATTTTAGCATTTTTGGTATATTAATTTGGTATATTTTAGTAATCATACCGCACTGCCAATTAATACTCGAAATAAAGCATTTTACTATATTTTAGTATTTTTCTCAGTATATCAATTTGGTATATTTTAACAATGATACCGCTCAGTAGATTTCTTGTCTTAAATGAAAATTTACAATACCAAACTGAGATAACAATTAGGAAAATAAAATATCGAAATACATTAGGCGCAGATATCATACTGTCTATCTATATAGTAGTAAATCGATATCACATTTCATTAAAGCATATTATAGAGTGTTTTCTGAGAGATTTGTTAATTGTGTTCGAGGGAAGCTCAACAGTGCTGTGACAGTTGCAGTGACAATGGCAGTGACAGAGAGAGTGCGGGGAGAGAGTTGCAGTTGTAATTTTGCAGTTAGGAAACTTTAGCAACAATTGGGAAGCTTTAATTGTGTTCTTGTTTAGGCGTCGCAGGTGCGGGTGCAAGCGACATGAGCAACAGCTGTACGTGTGTGTGGGTGTTGTCGATGTTGACTGTTGCTACCACGCGCCAACACAGCCACAGAAACAATAGCAACAGCAACAGCAAGAGAGCTACAGATACAGATACAGATACAAATACAGATATACGCAGCACACGCATTGAGTTTTTATTGTTTAGAATAATCTTGCGCTTGATAATGAAAATAGGTCAAATTTTAAAAATACACACACAAACGCGACATTGTCGACGGCGGCGGCGTCGGCGTCGTTGTCGATTGCTGTTGCTGTTGCTGCTTGCTCGGCAAATGATCGTGGCATGCGTAGCGACGACATTAGATAGATACACACAAACGAACGAAGATAGCGAGAGGGAGAGGGAACTGAGAGGGAGGGAGTGAGGGAGAGTTGGGCCAACGCACCACAACTAAAGAGCGTCACTAATTTAGCGAGAGAGACAGACAGAGAGAGAGAGAGAGAGAGAGAGTGAGTGAGTTGGCGAGCGAACGATCGCTATACTTTTTTTTCACTTGGCGATCGAAAGTTCAGCTCCCTTCTCCTCCTCCTTCTCCTCCTCCCCTTCTCCTCCTGCTACTGCCGCTTGCAACAGCTTGCAACACATGCGCTTATCTTCACACAGAGAAATGCTGATAGCGTTCTACCCCCAGCGTTCCACTTGGATCCGATCGCATCGCATCGCATCGCTTTGCGACCATTTGTTTGTCGTTTAATTTTGACCCATTTCGAGCAGAGTTGATGTCTTTTTTGTCGCGCGAAGACAAGCGAATGATCTGCGAGTAGCTAATTAGCCGGCATGCCCCAACGCACACACACACACACTTATCACACACATTGATACGTCAGCAAACACAACCAGTTTGTGCTTGGCTCTTTTTTGTGGGGAAGTAAATGCAAATTTTGTTTTGGCCATTTGACCAGCAGCAGCAGCAGCAGCAACAAAAAAAAAAAACAAAAAAAAACTTCCGCAAAACGCAAAGCAGCAAAAAATGGCAGCAACAACAACACACTGAACTGATCGATTATAATGTGTCTGATTCACTTGGCGATCAGTAGGCGCCGAACAATAGAAATAACTCCAACTGAAGCTTAAGTTATGACTGCTTTCAAAAACTCTTTAATTTCGCGAATTTGATAGCTTAACAATCGATAATTCAATGACTTACTGACTCATTTTGCAGCTTTGATCGATAACTCGACGCAGATCAGTGATTGTTTCTAGTCCAGTTTCTCTCTCTCTCTCTCTCTCTCTGTAGGATATGCGAAAATGTTAATTCGAATCTAATCGAGATTGAAATTGAAAATTCTAAGCGCCAAATCAAGTTTGACAAGTTAACATCCATGCGAAACGATTAACTGTCTAACTAACTGTCGCAGCAAAGTCATGGCCATGGGAATCGTAGTATTGCCAACTCTCCAAGAAAAACTTATCTTCTCTCAAGATAAACGTAAAAATAAATAACGTTGCAGTTCCGAAATATTTTGATCAAAATCTGTATAGAATGGGCCATAGGGCAGAACGGTTTGATGCCAACACGAAATGCATATAATATGTAGGCAAAAGAACGCGTTTCCGAACCCATAAAATATACTATATATGTTAGTTTTCTTGATTAGTGTCAGCAGGCGAGACAATCTCATACATTTTGTATTCTATAATATATTTTTAATAGCAGAATATCAATATACTAAATAAATATTTCGGTATTTTTTTGGTATATTTTGTATATTGATATACGAAATAAAGTCTTTGGTATTTTTTTTGTATATTTTGCATTCTATTATTTTTAATAGTATATTGGAAATAGTACAGTGGAAATAAATCTTTTGGTACATTTTAGTATTGTTTGTCGCAATATTAATTTTGTATATGTTAACAATAATATCGCACTGGAAATTAATATATGAAATAATGCATTTGGCTTAATTTAGAATTTTGCCGGTATTAATTTGGTATGTTTTACCAAATATACCGCACTTCAAATCAATATACGAAATAAAGCTTTTGCTATATTTGAGTATTTTTGACAGTATATTAATATGGCATGTTATACCAAATATACCGCACTGCTGTAAATCGCATATTTTGTATTTCTGTCAGTATATTTATTAAATATGCCGCACTTTAAATGAATATCAGAAAATAAGCGTTAGAAATTATAAAACCGGATTATAAATCAATATGTGAATTAAGCTTTTGTTATATTTCACTATCTTTGGGATATATTAATTTGGTATATTTTAACAATAATATCGCTCAGTAAAAAAATGTATAATATTAAACTCTTTGCTCAGAAAAAAAGATAAGATACTTCTTGACAGATTTTTATGTATTTTGTTCTTAGACGTGATTAAATATGATTGATTTTATATATACATATATATATTTTTAAGTCTCAAAAAATATTTTAAGCATATTTATTAAAATCATGACCTCAAATGAATATCAGTTTCATAAACTTTGAAAGAACCAAGGGAAATAATCTGTAAATTTTTAATTGCAATTCAGCTTTTGGCTTTAAAAAATACTTCTTACTTTTCGCTGTCAGACAATATTTATCAGGAAAACAAAAAACAACATAATGATAGCAATTAGACATTGTTACAGATTTAAAAATTGATTGATTATTGTCATATTATTTTCAAATGTTAACAATTGCATCTGCAGCAAGCAGAGCAGAGATAACAACTTGTTTTGGCTGCTGAAGAGCAGATGAGTAAGGATGTGATTTTTGTTAGACTAACGTATTGCGTATACGCACGGTGTGCGCTTGTGCTTGTTACCATTGCAGGAATTATGACACTGAGCCGTGGCCCGTACAGCGAGCTCGATAAAATGAGCCTTTTTCAAGACCTCAAACTCAAGCGGCGCAAAATTGATTCAAGATGCAGCAGTGACGGCGAATCGATAGCAGACACATCCACCTCGTCGCCGGATCTTTTGGCGCCGATGTCGCCGAAGCTTTGCGACAGCGGCACGGCAACAATGCCGCTGCCATTGCCGCTGCCACTGCCGCTGCCGCTGTCGCTGGCATTGCCGCTGCCAGCGCTGCCATCGGTGACGGTGACAGTGACAACGGCAGCATCCACATCGGCGGCAGCAGCAGCCGCCGTCTCCACATCATCTTCGTCATCAGCATCAGCATCGTCATCGACATCGGCATCGTCAACAGCAGCAGCATCAGCGACGACACCGTCGTCGTCCTGCCCCAGCAGCAGCATCACGATAACCCCAACAGCAGCAGCCACAGCAGCAGCCACGACGGCAACATCAACAGCTGCAACAACAGCGACTGCAACAGCAACTACAACCACAAAGCATCAACAGACTGAAATTCATTCATCGAGCAACGCGATCAGCGCAGCAGCTGCCTCGACGGTAATGTCGCCGCCGCCGTCAGCGATGACGCCGCCATTGGCGCTCGACAACGCGGCGGCGGCGGCAACAGTTGCTGGCGGTGCGGCAGGATCGCGTGGCACGCCGACACCGCCGCACAACAATGGCGGCGCCTCCAGCTCCAGCAACGGCAGCAGTCGCGCCTCGCCCGATTCGCTCGAGGAGAAGCCGTCGACAACAACGGGTCGCAACAGCAACAGCAACAGCAACAGCAATGGACTGCTCAGTAGCAGTAGCAACAGCAATAGCAAGGTTAACAGCAGCAACAACAATAATAATGCTGGCGGCAATCTGAGCGTGATCAGGAGCGTGAAGGAGGAACGCATTCAGGCGTCGCCCACCAAAATGCTCGTCTATCTGCAGCATCAGCAACAGCAGCGGCATGAGCGAGAGCAGCGAGAACGTTCCAGAGAACGAGAGCGTGAGCGAGAGCGGGAAAGAGAACGAGATCGAGAAAGGGAACGGGAGCAGGCGGAGCGGGAGCAGGCGACGACGGGACATGTGACGGTGCTGGTGACGCCGTCGCGCATCAAGGCCGAGCCGCCGCCCTCCGCCTCGCCCTCGTCCACAACACAGCGCGAAAGGGAGCGTGAAAGAGATCGAGAACGAGATCGAGAACGAGAGCGAGAACAGCAATCGCTGGGAAGCTCGAGTTCGATCAGCTCGTCGCAGCAACATCTGAGTCGAGGAAGTCCGCCGTCTCCGATGGCGTCACATCATGGCCATGGCTACGGCCATCCGCATGCTGGCCATCTGCATGGCCACGGCCATGGACACGGACACGGGCACGGACACGGACATGGCCATGGACACGGACATGGGATGGCGCCGTCAGCGATTGTGCAAACACATCATCTGCATCAGCAGCTGACGCAGCCGCTGACGTTGCGGAAAAACAGTCCGCCGCAGGAGCTGCAATTGCCGCAGCTCTCGATGCAGTCGATGCAGCAGTTCAATCTGCATCATCTGCTTGGTCAGCAACAGCAGCAACAACAGCAGCAACAACAACAACAACAGCAGCAACAGCAACAGTCGCCGCAACATTTGCAACAACATTCTCCGCATTCGCTGATTCGCGTCAAAAAGGAACCAACAACAACAGGCGGAGGAGGAGGCAGCGGAGGTGTCGGTGGTCAGGCACAGCGACACCTCTCGCCGCATCATCATCAGCAGCACCAGCAGCAACAGCAACAACAACAGCAGCAGCAGCAGCAGCAGCAACACCATCAACAGCAACAACAGCAACAGCAGCAGCAACAGCACCTCCAACAGCAGCAACAGTCGCTGATGCACTCGGCCACGCTGCAATCGCTGCGTCCCTCGAGTCGCGATGCAGCCATACTGTTTCGCGTGAAGAGCGAGGTGCAACAACAGGTGGCTGTGGCAGCAGCAGCCGCATCCTCTGGCCTGCCACCTCATCTGATGCAACCATCCGCTGCAGCTGCGGCGGCGGCAGCGGCTGCTCAGCGCATGGTCTGCTTCAGCAATGCTCGCATCAACGGCGTTAAGCCGGAGGTGATTGGCGGTCCCCTCTGCCCCTCGCCGCATCCATCGTCATCGTCGTCCTCGTCGCAACTGTCGCCGCAGACGCCATCACAGACGCCGCCCCGGGGCACGCCCACCGTCATCATGGGCGAGAGTTGTGGAGTGCGCACCATGGTCTGGGGTTACGAGCCACCGCCGCCCACAGCCGGACAGCAACAGCAGCAACAACAGCAGCAGCAACAGCAACAACAGCAGCAGCAGCAACACCAGCAACAGCAGCAGCATCAGCAGCAGCAGCAGCAACAGCAGCAGCAACATTGCCTGCAGACCGCATCGTCGCCGTCGACGGGCTCCATAACGCCGACACACACGCCGGGTCCGGTGGGTCCGGTGGCACCGCAGAACAACGAGGAGGCAGCCCAGCTGCTGCTCTCGCTGGGCCAGACACGTATCCAGGACATGCGACCGCGCCCACATCAGTTCCGCACACCGCACGCCCTCAACATGGAGCGTCTGTGGGCCGGCGACTACTCGCAGCTGCCGCCGGGGCAATTGCAGGCGCTCAACCTGAGTGCCCAGCAGCAGTGGGGCAGCTCGAACTCGAACTCGAACTCCAGCGGCAGCGGACGATCTTTGGAGGCGCCGCACGAGCCCACGGACGAGGACGATCAGCCGCTAGTCTGCATGATCTGTGAAGATAAGGCCACAGGTCTGCACTACGGCATCATCACATGCGAGGGGTAAGTCGAAGTCGTAGTCACACCTCATCCTTTCATCCTTTCCTCCTTTGCTAACACATGTTTCCCATTCTGCTTTTCTTCTCTCTCTGCAGCTGCAAGGGATTCTTCAAGCGCACCGTGCAGAATCGTCGCGTCTACACGTGTGTCGCCGATGGCACCTGCGAGATAACCAAAGCACAGCGCAACCGTTGTCAGTATTGTCGATTTAAGAAATGCATCGAGCAGGGCATGGTGCTACAAGGTCAGTATACTCTTCCTCTTCAGCAACTTTTCATTTGAACACACTTTTAAATCGAAGCAAACTTGCTTCAATTCCTGAAATCTAAACTCCTTTATATCTGGTTTGTACTTAAGAAAGCCACAATCGACTATTCTCGCAAAACAATGCGGTATTATTCTTTAAATAGACCAAATGAAAATACTGGAAAAAATACTAAAAATATACTCAAAATTTTAAACTTATACTTGTTCAATCTCGAAAATATAGCGAAAGCTATTTTTGGTATATTGGAATGTTTGTGCTTCTTTAACATCGAAAATATACTGAAGGCTATACTTGGTATAATGGTATATTTGTGCTGGTTCAACATCGAAAATATACCGAAAGCTATATTGGTATACTTGTACTTATTCGTCTTCTTATTAAGCAAAAAAAGGAATAAGAAAGCTACACTCGAGTCTTCTCGACTCGGATATACCCGCTACTCATTTTCAATAAAAGCAGACCCATGTGATATTATTCTTAAAAAGTCACAAATAAGTATAATGAAAAATACTCAAACATACCACATATATGTATGTACTGATTCTGTATTCGGTATATTGCTATATTTGGACTTATCCAACCTCTTATAAAAAATAAAACAGAAGTAAGAAAGCTACACTCGAGTCTTCTAGGAAAACAATGCGGAATTATTCTTTAAATATACCGAATTAATATACTGAAAAAATACTGAAATATACATAAGTCTATATTTAGTATATCGATATAATGCCATCTGCTTGTTTCATATATTTCCCTCAAGCAAAAATAAAGAATATCCTTCTACCCTCACATTTAGTCCGAGATATCAAAGCAAAAACTACATAAAATCCAGATCGAATGGAAAACTTGTCCAATTGAAAAAGAAAGCTACTAAAGAAAATGCTTCGTGAGCTAAAGTTTCGTTTTTAACCATTTCGAGATGTGTTCAAATCTAATGTGCATTTGCTCATGCCAGAGTTTTAAAAGAGATCGAATACTTTCATCATCTAGTGTACACAACTAATTTCGAGAAATTTCTCTCATTTTTCGATCCCTGTCAGCCGTGCGGGAGGATCGCATGCCAGGTGGACGCAACAGTGGAGCCGTCTATAATCTGTACAAGGTGAAGTACAAGAAGCACAAGAAGACCAACCAGAAGCAGCAGCAGCAACAACAGCAGCAGCAACAGCAGCAGCAACAACAGCAGCAACAGCAGCAGCAGCAACAACAACAGCAACAATTGCTGTCGCCCATCCATCATCATCATCCAGCAGCGGGACACGGTCATCCATCGCAGTTATCGCCGCATCATCTGCTCTCGCCGCAGCAGCAACAGTTGGCGGCAGCCGTTGCTGCTGCACAGCATCAACACCAGCAATCGAAGTTGCTGGCGGCGGGGCATGCGGCAGCGGGGGATCTGAAGCCAATGTTTCTGGGTCCCGTGCTCAAGGCGGAGCATTTGCAGGCGCCGCCAATGCACAGTCCAGCCCAGCAACAGCAACATCAGCAGCAGCAGCAGCAGCAACAGCAGCAGCAGCAATCGTCGCCGCATCTGTCGTTGTCCTCCCCGCATCACGTGGCACCACCAACAGCCAGCCAACAACAGCAGCAGCAACATCATAACCATCACCAGCAACAGCAGCAGCAGCAGCAACAACAGCAGCAGCAACAGGCGTCGCTGCCCGCACATCTGATGAATGGCACCATACTGAAGACTGCACTGACCAATCCCAGCGAAATTGTCCATCTGCGACATCGACTCGACTCGGCGGTCAGCTCATCGAAGGACAGACAGATCTCTTATGAGCACGCGCTCTCCATGATCCAAACGCTGATCGATTGCGATGCCATGGAGGACATTGCCACGTTGCCGCACTTCAGCGAGTTCCTCGAGGACAAGTCGGAGATTAGCGAGAAGCTCTGCAACATTGGCGACTCCATTGTACACAAGCTGGTGTCGTGGACCAAAAAGTTACCCTTCTACTTGGAGATACCCGTCGAAATCCATACCAAACTGCTCACCGACAAATGGCACGAGATACTCATCCTTACCACGGCTGCCTACCAAGCGTTGCACGGCAAACGCTCCTCCAGTGGAGCTGGCGGTGGCGGTGGCAATGCAACGACCGCTACGGCATCGAGTCCCGGCGGCAACATCAACAGTAACAGTAACAGCAACAGCAACAGACACGGCTCACCAGCACCAACAACGACGCCAACGACACAGCTGCCGATGACGCTGCACAAGGATGATCCCGAGTTTGTAAGCGAGGTCAACTCGCATCTGAGTACCCTGCAGACCTGCCTTACCACCCTCATGGGCCAGCCCATTGCCATGGAGCAGCTGAAGCTCGATGTTGGCCACATGGTCGACAAGATGACCCAGATCACGATCATGTTTCGTCGCATCAAGCTCAAGATGGAGGAGTATGTCTGTCTCAAGGTTTACATATTGCTGAACAAAGGTACGTTTTCTCTCTCTCTCTCTTTATCTAGTTATTCACTACTCTCTCTTGATTTTTCCCTCAGCAGAAGTGGAACTGGAAAGCATACAGGAGCGTTACATTCAGGTGCTGCGCTCCTATCTCCAGAGCTCTTCGCCACAGAATCCCCAGGCGCGACTCAGCGAGCTGCTCTCCCACATACCCGAGGTAAGTGTGACCAGCCAGTGGAGGCAGCTTGTAATCAAATCACTCTATAGATCAATCATTAACTAATGCTTTGATTCATTTAGTCAACCACAACCAAAACCATTGAGTCTATCAATCAAACATTCATCTGAATTCCTGCATTTCAATTGCACTCACTATTAACTGGTCATCAATCATTCAATCATTCGAGTTATGCTCAATCAAGCCAACTTCTCAATCGTCTAATCGAGCAAATGACAATCAAGCAAGCAGACAACACTAATTCAAGCAATCAATCATTCACTCAAAGAGAAAATGAATGAAGTAAACATAGAAATGTCAATCAATCAATCAATAAATCGCAAATTAATTCAATTCATTAAAGAAATCAATCAAATAATTCAACATCAGTCAATCATTCAATCACACTTGAGTTATGCTCAATCTATTCACTAATGCAGCCAACACCTCCACACTCTCGTCTAATCAATCAAAACGCCAATCAAGCATGTAGACAATAATAATTCAGGCAATCAATCAAAACAGCAGCCAATCATTAACTCGTATAGACAATCAATCATCCAACCCAAGAGTAAATAAATGAAGTAAACATAAAAATTTGAATCAATCAATCAATCACAAATTAATTTGATGCATTACACAAATAAGTCAGATAACTCAACATCAGTCAATCATTCAATCACACTCAAGTTATGCTCAATCACTTCACCTCTGTTTTTGAGTAAACAAATCAATCAAATCGCCAATTTCTCAATCGTCCAATCGCGCTAACTTCAATGAAGCAAGTGGACAACCATTAACTCATGTAGGCAATCAATCATCCAACCTAAGGGTAAATGAATGAAGTAAACAATGAAATTTTAATCAATTAATAAGTCAATCAATCAAAAAATAATTCGATGCATTACAAAAATCAATCGAAATAATTCAACATCAGTCAATCAATGATTGAAGTCTGTCATGAATTTTCTACAGTACCCTTAAGCAACACATTACTGACTCAATCATTTAATCAATCAAACGTTTGATTGCAGATTCAAGCGGCAGCCAGTTTGTTGTTAGAGAGTAAAATGTTTTACGTGCCCTTCGTGCTCAACTCGGCGAGCATAAGGTAGCAAATGCTTGAGCACGGCCTGTTGCCAGCCACTAACCACCAACCGCTGCCAGAAAACAAGCAACAGAAGCGTCAACAGCAGCACGACCCACAGCAGCAGCAGCAGCAACACTTGACTCCGCGACGCAAATCGAGGATGCATCAACAACAACAACAACAGTTGCAGGCGCAGGCGCAGGTTGCTTTGCTGCTCGATTTGCCAAAGATTAAGATTGAAATTGGGACAACGGAGCAACAGCAACTGCAGCATCCATTATTGCTGCCGGCGGCAACAGCAACCACAACAGCAGCAACATCGTCCGCATCGTCGTCGTCCTCATCGATTTTGAAGAATTCGCTGCTGAGCGGCGCGGCAGCAACATTGGCAACACTAACAGCGGCTGCCGATCAAATAGCGCGCAACTCGGCGATAGCAACAACAATCGGTGGAGTCAACAACAATACGAATAGCAGCAGCAGCAGCAGCAGTAACCGCAGCAGTAGCACAGCAGCAATGGTGCAGGAGGCATCAAGTAACAACAGCAACAATAACGGCAGCAGCAACAACAGCTTAGAAGAGAGCAAAAGACTTGAACATCAACAGCAACATCAGCAGCAACAGCAACAACAGTATACATCAATTCTACAAACGGCCTTAATGTCACAACGTCCAATGGCAGCTGCCACATCAACAGTAACAGCCACAGCAACATCACCGATAGTAGCAACATCATCAACGAGCGCAACCAGAGCAACAACAACGACAATGACGACTGCAACAACAACAACGCCACCGCCAGCGCATGTGCTGAAAACGGCGGTGACATTGGCCAGTCTAAGTGAGATAGCAACAGCACAACAGCAGCAGCAACAGTTGCTGGCGATGCAGCAACAGCAACAACAGCAACACAAACTGCCTAGAAGATTAATCAATTTGACAAGCAACACTGCCACAGGCCCAGGAGCAATAACGATCACTGCCAAACCAATGCCAAAGGCCTTAGAGTTGCGGCAACGCAACAGCAACAGCAACTGCAACAACAGCAACATCGACAACAATAGCAAAAACTGTTCGAGTTCGTGTCAGAGTCAGAGTCAGGCGAATGGTAAGCAGCACAATGTGTGATCCATGTGATTCAGAAGCTAATGTTCCATACCAATTGCTAGCAGCAGCAGCAACAACAACAACATCGCTGCCCAATGGCAACTGTTGTCACGTGCCGGCGACAACAACCAGCACGGCGACAATACATACGCAGACGGATGACATGTTGCTGGCAACGAGCGATGCTGCAACAGCAATAGCAGAAACAGCAACGGCAACTGTCACACCGACTTCATTAACAACGCGCCCAACAATGCAACAACAACCACAACAACAATGGAATGCCGCGTCGACGACAGCGACGACACAGATACAAGCACAGCCACAACATCAACCAGCAACAATTCCACATACCACAACAACAACAGCAACAACCACAGCACCACACAACAGCAACAATAACAACATCAACCACAACAACAACAATAATAATAATAGCAACAACAACAACAACATGATTAGTAATAATAATAATTATAGAAATATAAATAATTATAATGCCGCTGCCGCTGCCGCTGCCACGCCCATGCGCCCGCCTACGCGCACGCCCGTGACCTCAGCTTCTGTTACTGTAGTTGTGTTCAAAACAATGTTACCTGATGACTGAATTATTTTAGAATCGTACACTTAAAGCATGTTTTTTATTATCATTATTATCGATTTACCGATTACCAATTACCGATTACCAATTACCGATTACCAACTACCAATTATCAGCTATCAATTAACAATTATTACTACATGCATAACAAATGTAGAAAGAGAGTTTAAGCGAAAGAACGATAGAGAAAGAGGGAGAGGATGCGAATTCGCATTATTCGATATATGTATTTCATTATTTTTTTTTTTTTTGTTTTTTTGTCGTTTATTCAAATAAGTATCGTCACACGCAAATTGTTAGAAACCTAACCTACAAAAATGTATAGCCTAAAATCTAAAGCTGTAACCTAACCTATAAACTAGCACAGTCTGCATACTTCACACACACACACACACACACACATAAACTCACACACACACGCACTCATGCTGAACCGAACAAACCAAGCTGAGAACACAAGACTGCAATAGAGAGAAAGAGAGAGAGAGAGAAAGAGAGAAACAGGAAAATGAAATAGACATAAAATGGAATGGAACAGAGTTTGGCTCAATTCGGTTCGGTTTGATTTTGAGAGCTGGATTCCTGTGGTTTTAAACGGCATTAAACGCAGATGTGTTTTTAACTAAATCAATTATGCTTTTACTACTATATTATTTTAAAACACACACACACACACATACATACACGTGAACATTTTATTACAGACATATATACATAAATAACAAATTATATAAACTTTTTTTGTATTTGATATTTGATATTGTGTGCAAATTTTAAAAGAGAAACGAAAAGCAAATGTAAGAAAAAGTAAAAAGAGAAAATACAAAAAACCTAAGTTAAGTGTTAACATGTATCATGATAATGAGATCAGTTAAGATGAGTTAAGTGCAAGTGCGAGCGAGAGCGAGAGAGAAAGAGAGAGAGAGAGTGAAAGAGTAGCCACATACATATACACATACACACACACATACTCTTACTCACTCACACTCACACGAACACACAGCTAAAGAATAATGCGCATTGTTGAGTGCAAAGATAATTGCAAAATGTTTTTTTTTTTTATATACATATATATATACAAGAAATAAAAATTATATATTATAATTAAATATATATACACAGATCTGAATAGCATATACATTGTGTTGTATGTATACAAAAGGAAAAGCAAACCACATAAAAAATATACACACACATACACATACATGTATATATAATACAAATATATATATTATATACATATAGAAACTGTAGTCGTATTTAGCTAGTTTTTACTGTATTCGTTTTAAGTACTTTTTGTAGAGAAATTCACACACACCTACACACACACACACACACACACACACACACATAGGCTGCTGGCGAAAAATGGGCCAAGGGGAGGGAGGAAATAAAGGGCGCTGGGCTGGTGTGAGCTTATCGATATGCAATGTTATCGATAACACTGAATGCGTAATTTCTACTTTAAATTATTACAATGGAATATTATGTAATGTAACACACACACACACACACACACACACACACTACTACTACTACTACATATATACAAATTTAACTCACACGCATACGCCCACATACACACACACACAGACACACCACTACATACTGAAATACATTTAATAATAAGCATTAAATACGCATAATATTAATGAAGATGAAATCGATCGAGAAATGAGAAATATGCATACAAGTTTTACATCTGTTTGTATGTATGTGTATACACTTAAAAACAAAAGAAACTAATTATAGTTATTCATTTATATACTATACATATATATATATATATATATATATATATATATATATATATAGATATATATACATATATATATGTAACTCTATTTTTTTTTATTATTATTATTATTATTATTACGATTACGATTATGATTACGATGATCTATACATACATATATATATATATATACATGGTATATATATGTAGGTACTTGTGTGTATATGTGCCTATATACATATACATACTAAACACATATAATTACGCATAGTACATACAAATTACATTATATATAATCATGTACACACACATACATATGCATATTGTACGTATGTATCGAGATATATACATATATACAACTGTGTATATCCTCTTTTTTATCGCGATCGCATCGAATCGTCGAAATACCCTCAAATACGCCCCACGTAATTGGGGGCTTCATCGATTGCCGATTGTTATCGATATCGTCGCACTACCATTTATTGTAAATGTATTAATTTTGTTGATTTTTTTGCTGTCTGTATACATTTTTTTTAACAACATTTTTAATAAATGTAATTCTTAAATATTTTCATTTTTATTTGCTCCTTTTTTTCCTGCCCTGCCCCATACCCCTTGCCCCAACACAACCCAGAACCCGAAAACGAAAACGAACCCACGAAGGTCCTCAACACTCAACACTGCAATTGGAATGTGCACCGAATGCTTGAAAATGTCCTTGGAATGTTCCAGATTGGCTTTGGTTCGGTACACAATTGAACGAAAATGTTGTATACTTTTAGGAGCGATTTCCATTGCACCAGTTAACATTATCCCCAAAACGTTGATAGCTCTTGAAATGGACCACGACAATATTCGTGTGAAGCACATACTTGAAATGATATCAAAATTGGTTTCCTATCACACGTACAACATATGGTACATTATTTATTTATTAGCATACAAATTGTTTACAAAATGCTAATTTCATCGCCATCGAGTCTTTAATCTCTAAAAATGAAGGAGAATATTATGGTTATTATGATATTGAAGTAACTGACAAAACTCCTTGCTTGCCAGACATTTTTCCGCCCTCACACACATCCACATCCACAAACTCAAACACACACACATACAAAAATACTATATAGTAGAGAACCAGATGATGGACAGAGAAAGATACCGAGAAAGTCAAATGAGAACATAATGCGTAATCTATGTAGCTAAAAAAAAGTTTAAAGCAAGAGTCTGACATGAAATTGCCTTCAAGTTGTTTTCAAGATTTTCCGTAGAATGTTTTTTTTACAGAAAAAAAATACGAAAATGAGAAAAAAACAAAATGAAAAATAGGAAAGAATTAATATTAAAAGTACGTATAAAGGACACAGCATAAAATATAGGCATAAGTACTTAAGGATATGTAGCAAATGTCATGAAAATGAATAAGAAACATAAGAGAAAAAGAAAAGAAGATATAAACAAAAAAGAATATAACAATCTAGCAACTTTTATAAGTCATAGCAAAGACATCTGGAGAAGAAAAAGAAAACATAATGGACATAATGATAATGATCGTGATTAAAGACGATGATACCATATTTTTGCACTGCGTGTTATCAAATAAGTGTTAGGCATTAAATCGTAACTGTATTGCATTGCATTTGAGCTAGAAATGGACAAGAAGAAGAAGGCCTCTCTGATAAATCCATTCTATACATATATCGTATATATAGCTTAGCATCCCGTTATATCCAGCTCTAAACCACATATACTATAATACATGCATATAAACATATTTATATACAGAATATATACATACGTAGGCAAGATACGAGAAGAGTTGCACTGACAATGGCACCAGCAGATCCAATCTCAATCTTAATCGATAGCCGATAGCCGATAGTCGATAGCCGATAAACCATTACCCCCTAAGCCTAAGCCAGACCGTAATCTTCAAAATTTGGTATCCTCTCTTCGGTTTTGCTCGGATGTCATTGTAAATAACGAGTAACGAGTAACGAGTAAGCAGTAACGAGTCACGCGCATAGAAATGCACTTTGCAAACTGGTTTATTGTTACAATTTCCCCCCGTAGCACCATCCACTCTCATCCTGACATCTCCTGGCATCCATAACGATTAGTTAGCTAATTTTAAAGACACGGGCAAAGTGAAGTAAGAAGAAGAAATCCATTCCAATACCCAGATGCGCACACACCAATCAAACTAACCGAAAATCGAAATGAAACGAAAAGAAAATAAATCGAAAATGTAGGTGATCCTAAGTAGTACTCACAGTTCCACGGGCAGCACTCGCTAAACATGATAATGCACCACATGATATGATATTTCATATGATAAATGCTCAAGCCGACAAAGATATGTACAATGTACATATCTATATATATCTTGCATATAGAGAAATCGAGAGCTATGAACTCATTATTGAGCGTGTAATGCCAGTTGCGAGGGGAGTAACAACTTTTTATGGTGCTTAACTCGATCTTGAGAACAAAATCCCTTTAATACTTACATAATCGATAATCGATAAACCTAAAACTCAAACAATGGGACTGATGCAATAAAAGCTAATGAAACACATATATATACAAATATATATATATATTCGATATTATCTGGCATTTTTCATGATTTCACACAATAACAAGAAAAACAACAAAAGATTTATACATATATGAAAATGAACGAAAATAATAACGATAGCAGATAATTATAATAAAAGAAAAACATGTAGATCCTTCCATACGTTAAAGAGTAATCGTCGTCCTGTGCAAGTTCTGGACGATCTCGACACGTTCAGGAAGCGAACAGCGCAAGAAATGCCATTGTTACTCTTTAAAGATGTTTTTTTTTTTTGTGTATACCAAATTAGCGAAAGGATGTAAACGAAAACAAAGAGAAAAAACAAAAAATAAAATGATGTATTAATACTGTTTTTTTTTTTCGTGAATTCATGTGGATTCTACAAACTGTAAGTGTGCTTGTCGAATCAAACAAATTTTGCGAACTTGCCTCATACCTTTTATATAAGTATACAAGAGATATTGTATGTATGGTTTTTGTTTATTTTTCATTTTTTAGATTTGATATGAATGTTACTTGATGGATTAGAGAGCGTTTTGATAGTAAAAAGAAAAAGAAAGACGACAAAAACAAAAGTATAATTTAAAAACATATATTTGATGTAATTACAATGCGGAATGCGAATGATCTGAAAGAAAACCCAAAAAAGAATTGTTAGCAAATAGACAAATGAAGGTGACGGAAATTCAAATAGATTTTGAAAATGACGATGACGAAGTGTGAACTAAGCCCATAATTGAGAATTTTAAAGCACGATACGAGATCACAAACACAAAAAGACACACTCACACACACACACACACACATATAAATTTAATAAATTACACATGTATTAATAATAATATTAATAATAATAATATAATATAAATTAATGAAATGAAATGTATTTACGAATAAAGTTAATATTATCACATGAAATGTGTACAACATTCGACTTCATTTTCTCTCTCTCTATCTCGCTGTCTTCCTCTTTCTGTCTCTCCATCGCCATCTCAACGCAGTAATCCTTACCAAAGCTAGTCTATGTACATTCAGGTCATTTCAATAATTCAGCTGTGAACTGTGGCTCCATTATGATCTTGAACTCTTTCTTTGGCTGCACATTTGCGACATCGTTAACAAAGTCCCTGCGAATCAAGTGATTAAAGGAAATATCTTTCGAAATGACGACAACAAAACGTACTCTTCGTTGGCCAGCGTCACATTGATGCGTTCCGTGGAGACGCGAGTGGGCCGAATAGCGCCAAAGAAGTCGGTGATGGGCACCTTATGCGGATCCCGTCGATAGAGATCCTTGCGGACACCGACAGTCGAGATGCAGACGCGCTTGGGACACACTTGCAGCTACAACATGAACAATTTGGTTACAGGCTCCTTACAAAATACTCGAAAATTGTCTTACAAATTCGCCAATTGTTCGCTTACTAAAGGGCTGAACCTTCTCCAGAAACTCGAGTGCATAATAAGTGTAGCGATCGATCATGTAGACGCCAATCGAGGGATCCACATGATGCTACAATGAGGCACACAAGATTAGCAATCGCTTGAGTTGATGAGACTAGCGCAACACCTACCGATAACGAATCCTCGCCGACCAGACTGCTGGCCACCGCCAGAACATTAGGTGAGGTGAACTTCTCATAGAGCGAGGCCGCCTGGCAAGTGTCCACCATAAAGAAGAGTTCGTTATAGCTGCAAGGAGATTAATAAAGAATCCACAAAAAAAGAGAGAAAAATTGGCAACTAGACGCACCGTTTCTTTTCCCACATCTGCTGAATGCCATCGGCCAACTCCTGACTGGTTATCTCTTCTGAGTCCTGGAACTTGAGAAAACCGTCACCACCATGTCCCGTCAAATAGATCAGCACATTGCTGCCTGCATCAGAGAGCAGCTTCTTGGACCGTGCCGTACCATTCTGGGTGCGTCCCGTGAGCAGACGCACAAAGTTTTCCACGGTGACCTCGTAGCCGCGATAGTCGACCTCCACATCATCGCCATACACATTGATGTGCTGGTTGGCATTGTTGTATACCTGACCTGGGCGGGGATTGCGAGCATTGCATGCCATGTCGTCGGCAATCATTAGAATGATTTGCGAGTCAGGAATGCCCAGACGCTTCACGGAACGGTAGATGGAGAGCACGTTGGCCACATGACGATAGTTGAACCAGAAGCGCGATGCATCCACCAGCACCGCCCAATTATTTGTATGCGTCGATTGCTGGGCGGCATTCACAAAGCTCTCGGGTAACGTTGTGTGATCCTATACAATAGATGATATCAATCAGCATTTGTGCATCCCTTGACTCTCTACTTACCGCAGCGCAGCCCGCAATAAAGATTAAACACAACACAATTCCTTTAAGCAGCATATTTTGATTTACTGTAATTTTAATGTTTTGCATTTAATTTTGTGTTGCCGGCGTTGTGTGTTGTCAGCCCTGTTCCTGCTGTCAGCGCTGCCAGAGCAGTAAGAAAAACAGCTGTGCGCGCTGCCATGCATGTGACGATAATACGAGGTGGCAACGCTCGGCTGTGCAAACTGTATTAAAAATGGCCATTTTTCCAATGCATTTTATGGCTATATATTTAGCATTTATGCTGCATTTCTGCCTTAAAACATGTAGTTGACAATCTCAACTAACTGTTACAAGCACGAAATATCCATAAATCGAGCTCTAAAAGTCCTAAAAAAGCAATAGAAAAGTGCTACTGTCGCTTTGCCACAATCCAACATGGCGTAAAACAGTTCGCTGTGCAAACGAAGAGAGAGAAACGAAACAAAAACAAAAGAAGAAAAAAACAGCACGTCAGCGGACAGCACTTCGTATACTTATACATGCATACGCACATATGTATGTATGTATGCATATACGTATGTACATACATGAAAGTTTCTGATGTGCTTGTGTATGTAAAAAATACAAAGACATTTGGCTTTTCTCATGTCGACGAGAAGCTAATGAAAATGAAACAGGCAAATGCCTAAGAAAAACTCTTCGAATTCGCCGCGAACATCTCGCAAACGCGATCATGGCGCTCTCTCTCGCTCTCTCTCCATCTGTTTCTCCTGTTCTTAACGATTCTCCCTCTCTGATTCACGTGGGTTTTCATATATACACACATATGTACATATGTATGTGTGTATGCATATGGGTTTGGTTGCTCTTACTTTTTTGGGGCGAATGTACATGTAATGTACATATGTTGTGTGTATGTGTGTTTTTCACCATTTCGCGATGAGCTTGAAGCTTTACCGGAAGTTTTCTTTTCATTTTTTCATCCGTTTATTGTTGTGCATTATGCCTGCCCACTAGTATTCGTATGTACGTTTATCGTCGCTTTTGCTTTGCCTACAGATTCATGGCTGATAGCTGCGTCGTGGCGTTTTGTCGGCCATTGCGTTTTCCAATTTGTATTGCCTTCAGCGTTTATATACACACATGCACACCCATGAACATGCATACACACACATATATACATACATACAACATACATGAATGTGGCTGCCAGAGCGCTTAAAGTTTCTACATTATTGTACGTACATACATACTAGATATCTACTTATTTGCTTCATTTTTAAATATTAGTTATATACACACGATTTAGATGTGAAATGAAACTAAATTAATCATACTAAGTAAAAATGTTTCATAATATTTAAATTGCATTGTATTAAAGGAAGAAAGGGAGTCATAAAGTGCAGCATGCTTGCCAATTATTCCTAGTCACTGGGCAAAGGTGAAATTGAACAACTGGTGGGTGGTGAACTGCAAACAATTAAATGGCGACCCTATATGCATATGGATGAGTGTGTGTGTGTGTGTGTGAGGTGAAGAAATATATCGATATGTTCGATTGGACTCAATTAATTTTCGAAGGAGTGGTGTGCAAACTACATCGATTATTTGCATGCAATATGGACTTTTCAATTACATTAATATAATTATCATGAATGTAGATCAAAAAGATGCAATAATTATTAAAGCCCAGATGCAACAGTTGTATCAAAAAGAAAAAGAATCTTGGCATATAACAAAAAATGTCCTAGTTGGACGCACATCCTTTTGACCTTGACCCCCTTTTCACAGCATGATGTACATGCATAGGTTGCTGCACACAATGTATAATTATTTGTTCTATTGATTTTCCCGCTGCCCTTTTGCTCAAGTCCAAATAGCACAACAACAATGTCGTCAGCACAATTAAGTTTGCTGGCTTTAACCCACATTTACATTCACACACACACATACACTGTAGCAGGTGTGTGTTGGAAATGAAAACAGGACTCCGTCGTCGGCCACTTGCAGGATTGCCGTCCACTTCACCACTCAGCAAGCTAAATTCACTTGAGCACGTCACAAAAACAAAAACAACAACGGTGTGATAGAATGAGAGGAGAATAACAGCGTCGCCCTTTGCCGTTGTGCTTTTGCTTACCAATACCATTATAAATACTAAACCAATAACGCGAAAGACTCGCATAAGTACATGTGTTGTTGTGTGAAAAAATAAAACATTAAAGTAGATGGAAGTGCGCAAATAGTCGGGGACTTTCGACATTTTCGCCATATTTGAAAAGAAATGTGCTGCCTCTTTCATTTCCGATAAAAGAAAAACAGCCGCCGCAGCAGCAACAACAACAGCGGCAGCTGAAGAGAGCGAAATAGTGACAGACGCAGCAGCAGCAGCTGAAGTAGCGGCGGCGATATGAATAAATGAATTTGCATACGAAAAAAAGCAAAGCGAAAAAAATCAGCAGCAGCCACATCAGGCGGCGGCGAATCGAAGTACATAAGCTGCCTGCAAGACTTTAGTTTAGTTTAATTGCTACCCCCGAATCGAAGCGAAGCGAATGCTCTTTGCATTTTGCCATAAAGTCCTTGCAGTACCCAAAAGCAGCAAAGCAAACAGCAAACGGTAAACGACAAACGTGAGTATTAAGCACAAGTTAGTATTGTACATTTTGCTGACCCATCTTGGTCGACTTGTGCATACCCTTCCCACCAGGCAGCAGAATTACGGAAATCGACGAAAGGAAATGAAAAGGAATGGAAATGTCAAGCAACTTTGTTAAATTTTGGAATGCAATTGATGCATTAACGACAAGACTCAGTGACCATGGCAGAGCTTGATTCAGATTTTAAACTTGATATTGATTTGTATACATCCTTTAATTATGTTTAGTTGTGTGAGTACAGCATAAGAGTATTTCGAAGATAGCACTTGAAATGTTGTCGTCGAGTCAGAGTAGACGGCGATGGCAAATGGCGGCGAATACATACTTCGCCGCCACCGCTCTCTCGTTCTCACTCTCGCTCTCGCTCTGCGCTCTCTTGGTCGCTCTCTTTCAACATGTTGTGCGCTGCCATTTTGCCTTGTTATTTCACTTCGTACCGTGTTTGCGTTCACAACTCTGTCGGTCGGGTTCTGCATTTTATTTTATTATTATTATTATTTTTTTTTGTTTTTCTCTGCTTTGGCTTGTGTGTTTGGTGTAGTGTGGTGCAGTATATTAAAAACTGACCGCGTTTTCATCGACTTTGATTCGCATTCAACGCGAATAAACAAAATACTACGAATTGATTTACGCGATTTAATTGAATAACAATATAAATGCGGAAAATTCGCAAATGATGCGAAGGCGACTCTGAAAAAGAAAAAAGCAAAGAGAATTAAGTAAGTATCGTCGTCGTCTGCCTCTTGTTTGTGAATGTGGTTGTGTGTGCCCCGTCGCATATGTGTGTGTTTGTGTCGCTACCTATGGTTGTGTGAGCATACATGCATTAATAGCTTTGTATGTGTGCGTGGATGGCAAATCGCTCGCAAATAAAAATGCTCCCATGCATAATTTCAAAGAAAACTTTCAATGTTCGCAAGAACAACAAACAAGCCAAAAACATTTGACAAATTAAGTGCAGCATAAATCACAGCTGAGCTGAGCAGCAACAAAAACAAAATTCAACTCTCCGAAGAAGTGTCACCCAAAAATAAAAAATGCTTGTTAATTTTGTGGTTTCACGTGAATTTTTTGGGGCAACAGTTTTCCCCGTTGAAGTTTTACCCGGCCACCTGCTGGCATTCGTCTCCCCGATCCTCTTTCCACAATCTGCGCTCATTTCTAACTTCCAGCTTCCACAAAACTCGTCCTTGGATTGCGGCGTTCATTTACATAAAATACACGCACAACTATGTTTGTATTATACATGCGAACATTTCGTGCTCATCAACTTGCTCTCTTCGAAATATTTAATTTGTTGTCGGTTCGCTATTTTCAATGCATCCTTTAAAAGTGAGTGTAACACGCATACGCACGAGCATAAATACACACACAGACATTTTTAAGTATATGTAAATAATAAACGCGCTCAGCTGCCGCCGATCAATCTATCGAAATTCAAAATGATAAACAAGGCGGTAAATATATTTTGCAGTGTGACCAATCGGCATGCGCAAATTGCAACTGCTAATTTCGAATCCAAATTGTGACAGGTAATTTCGCAATGCAAACTATGATTTCTGTACAACAACGATCAAGAATTAATTGTGAATTGTGTGTTGAAAGTGTGTATATACAAAAGCCGAAAATCCTCATTTTACCATATGCAAATTACAGTGTGTTTTCTGCTCCACCTGTAGCACACCTGATTGCTGCAGTCGCTTTCCGACTTTGTGTGTAATCTGCAAACCACCACAAATAATATTGTTTTGTTTATCAATTTAAATTACTCACAAATTTGGCTTAGCGTTGATAAAGTAATAGATCAAAACATTAAAAAATGTTTGCAAAAATGTTGTGGCGATGTAAAAACATCGATACGGCTATGATATCCACATATATCGCGTATGAGGTGAAGCTGTTGCCACGCGATATTTTTGCTATCGATATTTTTTACCCCTACATCCCTGGCGTGCGGCAACGCTGTGCACACATCGCGCACACACACAGTACAAGCCAGATTTGGATCCAAAACGGAGCAACAAATTTTAAAATACACAAACATTAAACGGGTGTTTTGTTTTATATATTCGCTCACAAATACAAGCGTTTGGAAAGTCAGGGTCGGTAATATTGGCTTGCAAACAAAACAAAAGAAATGTGCAGCGAACGCAACGAAAATTAAATACCATTTTTCCCCTCTGTTGCTGCTGATGATTTGTTACTACGTGCAACGCGTGTGTGTTTTGTGAGTGTGTTTACAACTGCATTTATCGGTTTCTCAATTTTCGAGACATTACTGTTGGCTCTTATTTAAAATGTTTTTTTAATTTTTGTTTTTTTTTTTGCATACTCACGACTGAGCCTGCAGTACATATTGTCGTGTGCGTGTAGTGTGAGCATTATGTATACTGACTTCATTTTGGATTTTTGTTATTTGCGATTCGCTTTTATTTCCTTTATTCGCTGTTTGTTGTCGCTGTCATTTGTGTGTTTGCCATCCCACTGCTTTCGTCGTTGCTCTGCTGCAGAGGGTGGTGGCGGCTCCGGCTTGTCACTTTCTGTGTGTGTTTGTGAGCAGCAGTGTATGTGAGAATGTGTGTGTTGTGTCAGTGTTATTAAATCCGTTTTGTGCTGTGTGAGGAAAGTGTAGTGTTAAAAGTGGGCAATGCAAATGAAAATGTCGAATTGTCTCCTATGCTAGAATCGCCACACAGGCGACTGGGCGAAGGTCGAATCTGAGTCGCTGCAGTTGCAGTTGTTGCAAAAAATATATTACCCATCAACAATTCAAACAAATAACCAATTTCGCTCTCCCTCTATTCTCTCTCCGTCTCTCGTTTGCATGCTCGCTCTCTTCGTCTTTGTGTGTTTCTGGCGCTCTCTGTTGACAGGCAGCGCAAAAATGGCGCCTGTCATTTCGCACGCGCGTCTTCTTCGTTCTCTTCGTTCGCTGTTCGCCATCAACTCTAGTGACAGGATCAGTCCAAAGCCAAAATTATTGAGTTCTTCATTTCGTTGTTGCGGTAATTATTCGCCATGTGCTCTCGCATTCTCTGCGACTATGAATTCGTATTTCATTTTCTGTGCACTCTCTCGCAATTTGAATGGCGTTATAAAGTTGCTCTCTCAGCGGCAGCAACAGCTACTTTAGTAGTAGCTGTCTTGTGGTTTCTTCTGGCAGCCCCAGCTGCTGTTTCTGCTGTTGCTTTCAAACTCGTTTTGCCAACGAGAGCGAAGAGAGTGAGGGAGGGAAGGGAAGAGTGACTCTAACGGGGTGTGAGAGTGACAATCACAGTATGCGAAGTGTGTCTTGCAAATCTAAAACACATCGCAGAACACAGCTTTCTACGCATCCTGCTTCCTCTTCCTTCTATAGCTGTTGTTTTGCGACGTTCCTTTCGCTGCTATCAATAGGGACCACGGACAACGTGTCGTATGCGCAATACTTGCATAGTTTCTTTAAATGCAGCTGTATTTTAGCAAATTACTCGAACGCTTTGGCCACTTTTATGCTTTTCATTTTATTATTATTATTTTCTAGCTGGTTTTTAAAAGCAGCCTGCGTTTCTACAAAAAACTCATATTTAAGCTTGAAATTTTAATCTTCATTTAGTTACTATACGTTAAATACTTTATTTGCGCATGTATATGAATGATCGAGCAAGAGCGCTATACTTGAGCAAATACTAAACTGTCTTCTGCTATATAAGGTTCTGGGTCACTAATAGCTAAACCTATAAGATCTGAGGCTGTAATTCCGACATTTAATTCTACAATAAGAACTTTCTTCAAATGCCATTTCTTAATATTTAATATTGCAAACCCAAACAAAAACGCATTTTCATCGAAAAGATTAAGGAATGGTAGCTTTCAATAATAATTGATTATAATTTTGAAAAATAAAAGTAAACCCCTTGAGTTGTAAACTAATTGCTATGCTAGGAGTATTAACTATTTAATATTCATATTTGTGCTCGGAAAAGCAGGCGTTTACTTTGTACATAATTTTTGAAATCAACAGAAAATAGGCGTGTCACATTGTGTTTAATAAATCGTCGTTTCTCTTTCGCAGGTAGTCAACAAATGGGACCAAATCACAACAACGCTCTCAAGTATTTACAAGCTGAGCAGCCAGAGATTCGTTGTCACAGACACACCGACGACCGCAAGCAGCAGGAGCTGGATCAGCTGGCGGCGGCGGCGAGTGTATTGAAAGCGTCAAAATAGGAGCGTCGACATCGTCACCAGCTTCGCCCCGTGACAGCTCGAGGATGTCGGCGCGCAAGCCAGCGACAGTAGCAATATCAACAACAACAGCAGCAGCAAAATCGGATAACAATAATGTAGCAACATCACCCACACTTGAATTGGAAGGAACTGTATCGGGCGGTGATGAAGCTGCAACTGGAGAACCGTCAGCAACAACAACGGCAGCGTCTGATGGAGAAGTGGAGACAACAACTCCAGAGGAAGAGGTAGAGCAAGGGCCACCAGAGAAGGAAAAGGACAAGGAGACGACACCAGAGGCGACTGTAAAAGACAGCGGCTCGCCTAGAAAGTCGTTGACGGACACAAAGATACTGCGGAACACGCGTCTGTCATCGCCACTGCTGCTGGGTGCTGCCAGCGATGGGGAGGATCAGCAGCCCAGCAACAGCCAAAATAACCAGAGAAAGGGCTCAACGGATCGTCAGATTATACGCGGTCGTAAGTCCATAAAGGAGATGCGCGAGGCGAAGCTGCTGGACGAACTCAATGTGAAAGAAGAGTTGGCCAACTTTGAGCTCGAGGACGAAGCGAAGGAAGCAAAAGACAATGTCAAGTCAGTGCTGGACAGTAAAGATAAAGAAAAAGAGACGACGCCAACTCCAACAACTGCCACTTCCACTCCGACTCCCACTCCTGTGTCCACTCCCGCCACAACCTGCAATCGTGTCACACGCAAAGCACACGCTCAGGAGCTGGCCAACAACATGGCCGCCAACAACAACACACGCGTCACCCGCAATCGCCGTCAATCGTCGACGGTGAACAACGAGCCCCAGCTGCCGGCTCGGGGTCGCCGAAAAAAGCCAGCGTTGCTTAAGCGCAAGCGCTCCGTCGACGACGCTTCCAACGAGTCTAGCTTAGCTTTGAAATACACCAAAGTCGAGGTCAAGGAAGAGGACGACGATCCCGACTCGAGTGTGGCATCGCTGGCTGGCGATGAAGTCGCTGTCACGCCCGCCAAATCCTCGTCGTTGTCGGGTTCGTCGTCAACGCTCAACATCAAGCTGGAGCTGCCCGACACCGAGGATACTCCCATGCACACACCCGAGCTGCCCTCCCCCGCTGTGCAGCAATCGACGGCCAGTCGACGTGGTCGAGGCAGACCCCAAACGCGGACTACGCCCGTCAGTTGCACTGGGAGCAGTACACGTGCCACACGCCACAGCAAGGCCGGCTCGCCGTGTCTGTTGTTGGCAACCACGCCCACTGAGCCGCCCACGGCTTCGAAGCGCCGTCGGGTCGGTTCATTGAATCGCAGTCTCCAGGTCGCCAAGCCGACGTCGTCGTCGTCCGGCAACGCTGGAGTTGACGAGGACTCCAAGGATAGTCTGGCATCCAGTTCCATGGATGATTTGTTGCTGGCCACGGCAGAGATAAAACAGGAGAAGATGACCATGGACTTTGAGGAGAGCCTTGATGCCGGGGTGACCACAAAACCGACCGATCCGGAGCCCGTCGAGGAGGCTCCACCATCAACAAGTGCTGCCGCCTGCTCCAATGGCATCGAGCCGCTGACAGTCGACACTGATCCGGTTGCAGTCAAGGCATCACCTGCCAATGAACTGGTGAAACAACAAACAGCAGTCGAGGGAACGGTCAAGGACTTGGCAACAGGTCCGGATACAGAAATAGAGGCGGGAGAAACAGCATCGGCGAACGAGAATGAGACGGAGGCTGGCAAGGCGCCCTCGCTGAGCCCAGAAATGATTAGCGAGGGTGTCAGCGCCATTAGCGTGAAGCAGTTCTATAAGAAGCCCGAATTTCTGGCCAACAATCTGGGCATCGAGAAGGATCCCGAGCTGGGCGAGATCGTACAAATTGTTACGGAAACGACAGTCGACGCTGAGGCTGAAACGGAAGCTGAAGCTGACGTTGAGGTCGAAGCTGAGGCCCAAATCGAAACCCAGGCCGAAACGGAGCTGATCCTTGAGCTGGACGGGGATGCGGAGAGCAAACAGAATAATTCCGCCTACTCCTCCGCGGTCATGGACGAACTGCGTGTCGATGAAAGCGGCGATGAGACCACTGAAATACTGGACGACCAAAAGACCACAGATGAGCAGGAAACAGCTGCTGAGAAGGAAGCAACAACAACAGCCGCAGGGGAGGAGGAAGATGCGACAGCTGCTGCCGTTGCTGTTGCTGCTGAGACAATGAGCTCGCCGGGCGAGCTAAACGGCGAGACTGAGCAAGCATCCAAGGCGGACGACTACGATGACTTTGAGAGCGAGATTATGGAGCAGCTGGCTAAGGAAGGCGTAGTGGATGCCAGTGGCAATGCGCTTAGCGCCACCAAAGCGTCGACACTGGATAAGCCAACAACGCCACCATGTGATTCGCTCAAGATTGTGCAGCAGGATGAGGACACTGAAGCGGAAGCTGTCGTGAAGGAAGAGCAGGAGGAAGAGGAGGTTGAGAAAGAAAAACAGCTGCCGCTTACTAAAGAGGAAGTTGCAAAGAAGAAACCAAGCCAAGTGGAGCTCGACTTGGAGGTGGCACCCTACACCGAGGAACAGGAGGCGGAGGCCAATGCCGAGGCTGATGCTGATGCTGATGATGACGCCGATGGCGAGGGCGATGCCGATGCCGAGATGCAAATACTCAGCGAGGATTGCGTCGAATATCCCGAGGAGAACAAAGAGAATGTGTCGACTGCGACCGCAGATGGCATCGTTGTCACAGCCGGTGGCGATGCTGTCAACTGCGAATCATCAATAGACATGGACATTGATCTGGCATTCAAGAGCGAGGACAGTGCTGTCGTCGCCAAACTGGAAGCGGAGGTCGAGGTTGAGGGACAGGAAGAGGTAAAACCGAAGATGGAGGATGAGGCGAAGAAGTCAATTGATGAGCACAAGATCGTGACCAAGATGGAAACCAATGGCGATGGCGACGGCGACGATGAGTTACTGCGTCGCGAGAAGGAGCTGCATCTGCAGCATCTCGGTCTGCTGACACATCAGGCAGCCGAGCAACTGCGTCAGGAATACATCCAGGAGGCGCACACTCGCGCCGTCCACCAGCAGCAACAACAGCAGCATCATCCCAGCGGCAAGCGGTCCGCTGCCAAGGGCAATGCGCACATCGAATCCAGCGGCACACTCAAGACGGTCATCAAGCTCAATCGCAACAGCAACGGCGGCTCGGGAGGAGCAGCTGCGGTGCCCACAGGCACCGTTATACACGGCGCTGCTGTCGGAGGAGCGGGAAATGCAGGCGTCTCGGGTGGTGCAGCGACTACGACGTCGGGCATTGGGAGTGCAACGCGCAAAGGTGGCATCGTGGTCGGAGGCGGCCATGCAGGAGCAGCGAGCAGCTCGGCGCACGGTGTGCGACGACAATCGCTCAAGATGACATTCCAAAAGGGACGGGCACGTGGACACGGGGCCACCGATCGGGCGGCCGATGGGCAGCATGGGGCCCATGCCGAAGACTATTACACGATACAGAATGAGGTAAGTGGTTGGTTGCTGCTGCTTCTACGAGTAAAACTGATCTCGTGTCCAATTCTCTATTTTACAGAACGAAGGTGCGAGCAAATCGAATGCAAATCCGAATCTGGGTAACGCCGGCCGCAAGACAACTAACCGTCTAAGCTCTACTAACAACAACCACCACAACAACAACAATCAGAATCACAGCAACGGCAACAACAAGCAGCAGTTGCAACAACAACATCAGCAACAGTTGCAGCACAGCAAACATAACAATGGTGCGTGTTGCCGCCTCTGTTGCATGTTGACTTTGTTACGTTTTGTTGAGTTTTGTTTTGTTTGTTGCTCTTCCGTTTTTCCCTTCCCCAATACCCCGCAATAACATTTTATTTGGGGAATTCCTAAGGGAATTCCCACTTACTGCCACTCGACACATAACGCTTACATCGTTTTGTTGCACCACAGATTCGTCACACTCGGAAGGCCAAGGTGGACAACTGGACCACAGCTTCTATCAGACGGTGAAGAAGGACGAGAAGGAGAAGATCCTCATACCAGAGAAGGCCTCCTCGTTCAAGTTCCATCCGGGACGTCTGTGCGAGGATCAATGCTACTACTGCAGCGGAAAGTTCGGACTCTACGACACGCCCTGCCACGTCGGCCAGATCAAGTCCGTTGAGCGTCAGCAAAAGATACTCGCAAGTAAGTTGACCTGTTCTTTCCCTTTTTTTGTGTCTCTGCTAAGGGATTCTTGTTGTGGCTTTGTGCAGATGAGGAGAAGCTGACTGTGGATAATTGCCTGTGCGATGCGTGCTTCCGTCATGTGGATCGACGTGCCAATGCGCCCAGCTACAAGAAACGCATCTCGGCCCCAGGACACCTCGAGTCCAACAGCAACAACAACAACAACAGCGCTGCTGCCGGCGGTAACAGCTTGGACAAGCACTTTGCTGGCGATGCAACCGATGCTGACTTTGCCACAACTTCATCGGGCGCTGCTTCCGCATCGGCTCGTGTCTGCGCTGTCAAGGATTGTGCCGATGGGGCGAGTCATTCGCTGCGGCGCAAATGCGTGCGGAAGAGCGTCAAGAAATGCCTGCTGAACTTCGAGATACCCGTGGGCACATCGAACGTCTGGCTCTGTGAGCCGCACTACAACACTGTCATTCAATCCTCAGGCTGTGTGCTGTGCAAGCGTCGCCTGGGCAAGAATCACATGTACCACATCACCTCGGTAAGTGTAGATTTGCTCTTGTGATTGTCGTAAGGATTGTTGTTAATCGATTGCATCATTTGCAGCAGGACACTGATCGACTGGAGAAAGCTCTGGCCGAGATGGGCATTCCTGTGCAGCTGGGCGTTGGCACCGCCGTCTGCAAGCTGTGTCGCTATTTTGCCAATCTGCTGATGAAGCCGCCGGACAGTACCAAGTCTCAAAAGGCCGAGTTCGTCAAGAACTATCGCAAGAGGTAAGAGAAGACAAGAAGAAGTCCCCGATACAGAAGAAGAAGGCTGCTGTGGTGACCTAGTAAAGTATGTTCCGTCTGCTTATCTTTTTACAGTCTTCAAGAGCTAAAGCTACAAAATTTGCTTGAAATATTTCTTTGTGTTCCACACAGTTCAAGATTGAAGATTGAAGAAAAGTTATTGATCATTGTTTATCCAAACTATAGCAATTAATTTATAGCACAAGTCCAAGTTAAAAATTTATTCGGATTGTTTATATTCGCATTAATGTGACAGGTTAACTTAACTTATAATCACATATTGACTTCTATATCATAGCAAAGTGGGAGATCAGTATAAGATTTGCAATACATTAAGAGTAATTTATACATATGTATATACATCACACACAAATCTAGCAGGCAGATCCTGCGGGTACGGTCCTTTAAGATGCCTTTTACTCCTGTATCTCACGAGACATTGAGCACGAGCAGTATGTAGTAAACTTTGCGATGTTCTACCTCTTGTTAATAGGAAAATCAGTCTTCTACATTGAAGTACATATTATTCAAATTAGGAGCTGGCTATCCGAAAGTTAAAAGATAATTTAGAACTGAAATGTTCAGAAATTCAATCAATCAATAGGCTTAAAGATTCCTTCGAATTTGGTTGCCATCATATACAAATTGTTAATGTTATTCAAAAAATACTTTTGAATGGGAAAAAACATCTACTTATTAGGAGTCTTAATTATATCCATATACCTAAAATAGTTTTCGGTATATTTTTAATATTTACGCGGTATATTTATTTGGTATATTTTAAAATTAATACCGCACTGTTTTTTTAATTGTTTGCTATATTTGAATGTAGTACTATATCAATATACCTAATAATTTTAACTCTTTGGTATATTTCTTTATATTTTTGGGGAACGTTAATTCGGTATATTTTAAAGTTAATACTTCATTTTGTTTTTATTCGATATGCGTAGAGGGTATTTCACAATCGAGCACCCTCGACTGTAGCTTTCTTCCTTGATATTTACTATAATTGTCTTTTCTTTCGCTTCGCAGGCTGCTCAAGGTGCACAATCTGCAGGACGGCAGCAACGAGGTCTCCGAGGCGGACGACGAAGATGTGCGCGCCTCGACGAACAGCACAGTTGCCGTTGCCACAGCGTCGGCGGCATCGTCGGCAGCTGGCTGCGATGAGGCGTCCACAGAGCTGCCTATGGTGGTGGACTACGACGGGCCCGCGACGGACTCCAATTCGAGCAGCTCGTCCTCCCATGGCGCAGTCGCAGCCGCAGCCAGTGCGACCAGCAAGCAAATGTCCAAGCTGCAGGCGATACTCCAGCAAAACCTGGCCGGCGAGACAGCAACGACGAACGTTGCCAGCAGCGGTGGCGGCGGCGGCAAAGATAAGGCTGCTGATATTTCGAATGTGCTGCGCGGCAATCCGAACATATCGATGCGGGAGCTCTTCCACGGCGAGGAGGAGTTGGGCGTGCAGTTCAAGGTGCCTTTCGGGTGCAGCAGCAGCCAGCGCACGCCCGAGGGCTGGACACGGGTGCAAACATTCCTGCAGTACGATGAGCCGACGCGTCGCCTGTGGGAGGAGCTGCAGAAGCCGTACGGCAATCAGAGCTCCTTCTTGCGCCATCTCATACTGCTGGAGAAGTATTATCGCAACGGCGATCTGGTGCTTGCGCCACACGCCTCGCCCAATGCCAGCGTCTACACACAAACGGTGCGTCAGCGTCTCAACTCCTACGATCATGGCCACTGCGGTGGACTGCAGAGCAATGCGAAGAGTGCAGCTGATGCTGCTGCTGGTCAGTCGCAGTCGCCGCCAACACCAACAGCTGCAGCTGGCAGCAGCATCTCATCCTCCTCCAGCTGTGCGGCGTCAACGAATGCCGCCAGCGTTCTAGCAAGTGCCCTGATTACCCCGCAGCAGCAGCAGAGCCAGAATCAGAGCAGCGTTGATTCGCTGTTGTTGCAGCCGCCAAGTCGGGAGGCGGTCATTCCTCTGGTTGAGCTGAACGACGATGATGACGACGATGACGATGATGATGATGGTGGTGGTGGTGGTGGTGGTAATAACGACAACCAGAAGCGGGAGGATGTAGACTATACGCCGCTTGAACGCCTACGCAATGTGTCCGTGGACAAGCTGACGAAGCAGCTCAGCTCGAATGCAGTCACCATCACTGCGCGGCCCAAGGAAAGCGGGAAGCAATCGTCGTCAGCAGTTGAGGAGACAACAGCACACAAAATGCCATTGAGCAAGGATGCGCCGCCTTTGGTGCCCACAAGCAGCGCAGCTGCGGCTGCGGCAGCCAACAGTCGGAGCATTCTCAAGACCAATCTGCTGAACAAGGCAGTCGAGTTGTTGCCGCTGTCAGCGGCACAGCAGCAACTCCAACAGCAACAGCAGCAGCAATCGAATCACAAACCCGCCGCGAATGCGAACAACAACGAGAAGCCGCTCAAGCTGCTGGATGTGGCCAATCAGCTTGCGCGTAGCCACCTGGAGCAGCAGTCGGTGTCGCTGCTGACGCTGCAGCAGCAACAACAACAGCAGCAGCAGCAAAAACAGAAACCTCTGGCTGCCGCTGGTGCAGTGTTGCAACAGCCCAGCAAGCCAGCAGCGACGAATGTGGCACAGTTGCTGAGCTCGCCACCCGAGCTCATCAGTCTTCAGCGACGACGCACAAGTGGCGTGGCTATCGCCACTAGTGTCAACTCAGCGGCAGCTGCAGCAGCAGCAGCAGCGGCAGCGATTGCATCGGTGCCCGGACTGGCTGGCAAGCGACTCCAATTGCCTCGGGCAGGCGGCGGTAGCGGTGCTGCCAACGCGCCCAGTGTGATAATGCTGCCGGATTCGCTATCGCCGCAGGAGCGACACGACAGCAAGAGCTGGAAGCCCACACTGATACCGCTGAAGGAGCAGCACAAGGTGCCGAACAAGTCGCCGACGCTGTTCCAAACAGCCGACGGACGTCGCCTGCCGGCCCAAGTGCAGGTGCAGTCCGGCGGCAAGCCATACCTCATCTCCATCATAGACTACAATCGCATGTGCATATTGCGACGCGAGAAGCTGATGCGCGACCAGATGCTGAAGACGAATGCCAAGTCGAAGCCAGGTGGTGGTGGCCAGGCGCAGTCGCAGTCTCAGTCGCAATCCCAGCAGCAGCAACAACAGCACTCGTCGAACTTTGCTGGCCTGAGCAGCAAAATGGCAGCAGCTCAACAGACTGCACGCCAGCAGCTGCAGCAATTGCAACAGCAGCAGCAGCACAAGCAACAGCTGCCCACGCTGCAGCCAGGCGGCAGCAGCGGATTGCGTTTGGCTCGTCTGGCGCCGAAGCCAATGCCACCACTGAGCAACCCACAGCAGAATGCGACCACGACTAGCAACAGCGGCAGCAGCTCGACGACGACAACGCAGGCGACCAACTATCAGCCGATGCTGGTTAATGCCTTGGCTGCTGCGGCAGCGGCTGCAGCGACGGGCAGCAGCAGCGGATTGGACAACAACACCTCGTGGCTGTGGAAGAACTATCCGGATCACTCGCAGTTTCTACTGAATGGCAATGGCAACGGAGCTGGAAACGCCAGCAAATTACCGCATCTCACCAGCAAGCCGACAGCGACGAGCATCAGTGGGGGCGGCAGCGGATTAGGTGGGAGTGGCAGTGGTGGAGGTGGGATTACTTTCACGCTCAAACAGCAGCAACAACAGCAGCAGCAGCAGAAGCTCATCGATAATGTCATCATGTCCAAGATACCCAAGAGTCTGACAGTCATACCGCAGCACATGGGCGGAGGAGGAGGAGGTGGCGGAGACTTGACAGGTTCAGGCTCAAAGGAATGAGAACAACTGAAGCCCCAACAACAACCGAGTGACGATGATGGGATGCATTTGAAGCGCAAGCAGTTGATACTTTAAGACGAAGAAAGAATGCGAGAGAGATCAGAGTCAGCTTTAGCTATAGCTATACATATATATATATAGATATAGTAGTGTTGGCCAAGCATATTCCATAGAAACAGTCGCGGATCAATGTATACGCCCAAGAAAGATTTTAGATGATAGGCGAACTACACAACAAACACACCGAAACACATTATACACACACACACACACACACGCATACATACATACGGCTAGAGTTGAAAACTATACAAATAGAATGAAGAGAGACAGCGATAAGCATGAACACAGAGCAAGAAGAAATGGCGACAGAATCGTGGTGTGTTATAGGTCTAAAGTTAAATACCTTAGAAATACAAAAGATATATACACTACATATGTAGTAGAGGGGGGGACACACACTCACATACACTTCTTTATAGATATACACAAACAATATGATACGATATGATATATAGTATATAGGCATTGTAGTATTAGTGCTCGGGGTGTGTTCTATATTGAATCATTGTTAAGTATGCCTTTAAAGTTAACATACTGCGCGAACAGATATACACACATACACACACACACACACATCATCATCAACATCAGCAGCAAAGAAATAAGGCAGATGCACATATGTATATGTAAGGAAGGAATACATATATGCATATATTTTTTTATTCGACTTTACGGCACATCATTACAACATTTGGGCATTCGTGTATTATATATGTATATACCAAATTGCTAGTACATAAATGCACTGACCAGACAGAGACGGCACGCGTGTAGAAAGAGAAAGAGAGGGCAGAACACAAACTAAGTGCTGCCAAAAATGATGTTGGCAGAGGAAAAGAGAATATTTTGTAGAGTTGCGAGTGGATGCTCGCTTATTCCGCCTTCGAACTTATGTCGCGTCGTCTTGGCTACACATACACATACACAAATTCTCATACACACACACTTTCGCAAACCAGAGTTAGTTAGTAGTTACTCTCATTTAAGATGGTTTTTTTTTTATTAAATTTACTATTACACAAAGACTACAATTCTATAAAGAAATGAAAGAAGAATGCACTAAAAATGATCGACATATTGAATTAATGTTGCGATTATATTAATACCTAATTTATGTTTGATTTCCAAATATTTTTTGTACATATTTATATACAGACAACAAACAACAACACGAAATAATCAATAAAAACAAAAACGAAAATGCATTCAACAGTTTCATGAACACACCAACACAACAAAGAACAGGAAAAGCACTCGAAGTGTTCAAAGTATATTTTTCAGTTTCATTTCGGTTCTTAGCGATTTCTTTTCGTTGGCAAAATCGTTATCGCTCTGCGATTATCGACAACAGTGCGATCAATCACAAATTGCACTAAAATTCAAAAAGCTTTCCAAAAAACGACAAAAAAAACAAACACTATTGAAAAAAGAAAAATATATATATATATATTTATTTTAAGCAGAGATTTAATTGTGAATTAGCTGGTTAAGCATAGTTATATTTACACATATAAATTCAATCGTTGTTGTTAGACATTGAAAATGTATTTGTAAACGGAGAATCAAATTATGAATGTTGAGCATATTTTTGGTTGTCGTCGAGTAATAGATATTTATATATATACAGACAGATTTAGATATAGAGCATATATATATACAAACAAACATACATATATGTACATATGTATATACATATATACATATTTATGCTTTCCCCAACTGTTGTCTGCCCCAATGGGGCTTGGGGACCTACCATTCATACATACAGAGCAGTATATACCAGTACATTAAACTGATCTAACAGATGCACATTTGCTTTAAGAACCTGGTTTGCCCTCCCCCCAGACATCCCCGCATCCCTACCCCCCACTGTGTCCATGTGTGAGTCATTATGTGCATGTGTGTGTTTGAGTCTTGTGCGTGTGATTTGATTGTACGCGTAATAATTACTACTCTTGTATACCATTTACCAACTACACTTATTTATGCATTAATTTCAGTTCTTGTACAACATATAAGCAAGGATCAGATCCCATTTCGATGCGATCTCCAGCCTTTTGTTACCATACAACAAAAAAAAAAACATCAAACTATATAAAACAAATATAAATAAACCCCATATGATAAGTACTATAAATACAAAATAGTGGTTTCATTTCACTCGATTGCAGTCTTGTCTGGTCTTAAACCAAACTTAAGGGAGTTATATGTGTACATATGTATGTATTTATGTAAGAAGCCTATATTTAGTAAATCTATTGGTCAGCAAATATTAAATATTAGTGCATTTACCATTTTGAAATATTGTGCTAGATAGTATGAAAGTTTAAAACTCGTTTTTGTCAGCCATTGCTTTTTGTCTTCGTTTTTCTAATTCGGGGAAGTCCAAAAAATATGCTCGTTGCCAGAGATTCCATCAAGTGTGCAGCTTGGCCGAAATAATTATTTTGAAAAAAAAGCGCATGAAAATCTTTTTGTTATACCCGGTACCCATAGGGTAGAAGGTTATTATAACTTTGTGCCAGCAGGAGGAAGTGAATTTAAAGGGCAGAAGGAGGCATCTACGACTATATAGAGTATATACACTAACCAGAATAAGTCTGCGTACACACTTAATGCAAAACATTGATGATAAGATAGATATTTTCTTGATATTTTTAAGTTAACGAAACATATACAGTGGATCGCAGCTTATTTCGTGCAGTCGCAAACTGAAAGTTTGAACCTCCACTGCTACTAAACCACTAAAGATATTTCAAAAATTTAAATGAAGGTTGGTAAAGCAGAATTTGTAGATTTGAAATTAATAAGAAAAAATTTCTTAATTACAAAAGTAAAACATTGAGATAAAAAAAAAAAAATGTTGGGCTTTTTTTATGCCGCAGCTTATTTCGTGCACTTCAAGAATTTTTATTTAAAAATTCGAAAAATTAGCATAATATTTTTTGTTGCCTCTTCTCTGCTTTAGGACAGCCTTCAGACGGGTTTCCATTGACGATACCAATTTTTTGGTCGTTTCGACTGGAATTTTTTGCCATTCTTCAAGCAAAGCAGATTTTAAATCGTTTTTAATCCAAATCTGTCATTTCCGAAAAGCCAAGTCCAAAATTTGCCATAGATTTTTTATCACATTTAAATCTCGTACTTGTGCTGGTGCTTGCACAAAGTCTGGACAGTTCCAGACGAGCCAGGTCTTCACAATTCCAGCCTTATGCTTTGGGTCGTTGTACTGGTAGAACCAAAAACAATCGCGTATGCTCACTTTCTCGGCACTTTGGAGAAGGTTTTCCTTCAATATTGAAAGATATTGATTGGTGTCCATTATACTATCAATAAAAACAGGCTACCGACTCCATAACGTGGCCCCCCGCCTTGCTTAACTGTTGGTTTTAGGTGTTTGGGATCTAGCTCGATATTTGGTCTCCGCCAAACATATTGACGCCCATCCGAGCCGCATATGTTAGATTTTGATTTATCTCAAAGATGACGTCTTCCCAAAAGGAAATCGGATGACGGATATGTTCCCGAGCGAGATGAAAGCGGTAGTCCCGATTTTTCTTGTTAATAAATTATTTTTTTTCGAACTACTCGACCATTAAAGTTGTGTTCGTGCAGGACCCGGCTCACTGAATCCGGGCTACACTTCTTGCCCATTTCATCCTCTATCTCCACAGCCAATTTTGGAGGCGATAGCTTCAGATTTTGTTTAACTTTTCTTACTATGCGACACTCCTCTTGTTCGCAAAAATTGTATTTGGTGGATTTTGACCTTTATTTTCCACCCGATTTTCACGAATAAAGCGCTAAATTATATATTGTACAGTGCTAAAGCTTAGTGAAACCTTCTCCGCAATAGCACGCTGGCTGTTCCCATCTTTAAAATATTTGAGAACTAATTCTCGTTGTTTAATAGTTGTTCGAGGTGCCTTGTTTGTAATTCCCCAAAATTTTCGTATTTCAATGTCTCAAATGTTAAAATACTCATTAAATCTTTTAGTTTAAATATCAAAAATACCAAATCTGGCGTGAAAACCTAATATTCTAGTCAAAAAAGTTAGAATTTCGTCTATATAAAATGTCTGCACGAAATAAGCTGCGGCATAAAAAAAGCCCAACATTTTTTTTTTTTATCTCAATGTTTTACTTTTGTAATTAAGAAATTTTTTCTTATTAATTTCAAATTGACAAATTCTGCCTTACCAACCTTCATTTAAATTTTTGAAATATCTTTAGTGGTTTAGTAGCAGTGGAGGTTCAAACTTTCAGTTTGCGACTGCACGAAATAAGCTGCGATCCACTGTACATATTTTCAAAAATTATAACAAGTTTTTTTTTTCATTTCAATCGTAAACTTACCATATTTAATTAAAATTGAAAAACAATAAAATCACAAGTTTTTGGGCATGAAAAAGTGTGCGTACAAACTTAAATTAAATTAAATTATTAAAATTAGTGCAGTGTTTTAACCGTTTTGGCATAGACTGAACTTTGGTGAAAGCAGATGTATTTTGCTCCACGACGTTATTGTACGAAGGCGAATCCCATAAATGCCTTATGGGGCTTAGATCCGGCGACTGCGGCGGTGAGTGCAGCTAATGTTTTGTATTATAAAAGAACCACTGCTTCACACTATGCGCAGTATGCTTGGGATCATCATCCGGTCGGAATCAAAAATCATCTGCCAGACTCAATTTTGCTGCGCTTAAGAATGTCCATATAAGCCTTGTGGTCCATTGTGTTATCAATAAAGATCAGGTTGCCAACTCCACTTGCCACCATAAGTCTCATACTAGTGCACCCACACCACCGCGGTAGATTCAAACAAGTAAGCTAAATATTGCGATAATATTCTCAAAATATACCGAAATAATATACCACAAAATACTAAAAATATGTCAAACGGTATATTTGGTGTATTGATATGGTACTACATTCTGGATATACTACAAAGTGCAAAATATACCAGATTGTCAGCCAAAACAACTATGACCTCTAGTAATAGGCGTTTTTCCCCATGCAAAAGTATTTCTTTAATAACTTCGACAATATTTATCTGATCGTAACTAAAGAAATCACAAAGACTTTAGTCATTATTATATATACCAAAATTCGCTCTACTACGACTCCAACTTTAAAATTTCGCTTGTTATTCGAGTTTTTTGTCAATTTGTGGGGGCTGAAGTGGGCGTTGCAAACATTTGAAATAAACTTGATCTGCGTGCAAAAATAAATGCTGTTGAAAACAAATTATAGCTTATAGCTTTATCTCTTATAGTCTCTGAGACCTAGGTGTTCATACGGACAGACGGACAGACAGACAATGCTAGATCGTCTCGGCTGATGACGCTGATCAAGACTATATATTCTTTATAGGGTCGGAGATGCCTTCTTCTACCTGCTACATACATTTCCTGCCGGCTCAAAATTATAATACCCTTTCATCCTATGGGTAGCGGGTATAAACTTAGAGGCAAAAATACACATTTATGGGATGCACCTACCAAAATGAAATATTAATTATAACAAATCTGAATTACAATATAAAATTATAAATAAATAGATTTACGAAAACACAACCACGCAGGAAGAACACAATGCAACTACACAGGAAAGAGTCAACTTGGATGACGTCAATATACCATATGTACATACATACATATGTATGTATTTAATAGTAAACACAAATTTGCAAATTTCCGTATCTAATTTAAAAACACTTACCACCCGAAAAGTAAGACGAACACAATGACATACATACATATAAAAACACTTTCTGGACTTTTCTGGAACACAAGTAAAACTTTAACTAAATATAAAAAAAGATGCTCACAAAATACACACAATAGATTAAAGCCGCCAAAATTAGTTTTACAAAATAAACGTTAACAGGAAAGTTAATTATTAACATATTGATCAAATAAATGGTTTTAGCTTTAAAATTAATTTTAAATAATTAATGTTGGAGCACCACAGCCAACGTTTGTTCTCTTTAAAGTGCGATTAGCAGATGGGTAAAAACTTATTAAAGCAAATTAAATAAACATGTGTTCATGAGTTTGATGCTATTTTTAGAATATCCCGTTAGATTTTTAGGAAAATCAGGTTTATCATTGATAAACTTTTACATTTGAGAGACAATGTTTTGGCGTTAAAGGCAAAAAAATCCCCTGGCGAGGATCTTCTAGATAACAGGACGTTGAAGCTTCTACCAAAAAAAAGCACTGTTATTTATAGTGCTACTTTTAAACAGCATACTTTGGCTGGGTTATTTTTTCAACATCTGGAAGAATGCGCTAATTACTATGATTCCGAAACCAGAGAAACAGCTTACTGAAGTCGATGGATACCGGCCAATCAGTCTTCTTCCAGCACTGAGAAAGATAACAGAAAGGGTTATTTTGAACCGCATCTTGAATCGGTGGCACGATGAATTCCAAAGTGGCAGTTTGGTTTCGGAAGAAAGCACGGCACTCCGGAACAACTCAACCGTGTTGTTAACTTCGCCCTGGATGCCATGGAGCGCAAGATGTACGCAGTTTCGGTATTTATGGACATCAAACAGGCGTTTGATAGAGTGTGGCATGAAGGTCTGCTTTTTAAACTAAGAGGCAGCCTTACTCCACAGTTATTTCAGCTCGTCAGAAGTTTTATCCTGGACAGAAGTTTCAGCGTCGTCATTGATGGAATCAAATCAACAAAACGTCCTATCAACGCAGGTGTACCCCAGGGCAGCGTACTAGGTCCTACATTGTATACGCTCTACACAGCGGACATAACCGGCTTAGACGAGGACAACGTACTAATAGCAACGTATGCCGATGATACTGCAGTGCCAACAAGAAGCGTAAGCATTGACACTGCTACTGAAGCACTGCAGCAGTACGTAAGCTCCTTTGAATTCTGGGCCCAAATGGAACATAAGCATCAATAGCAGTAAGTGTGCGAATGTTACATTTGCCACAAGACCATTGTCCTGCGGAAATATAACTGTCCAAGGCTCCACATTGACGCACAAGCGAAGTCAAAAGTACCTTAATGTCATATTAGACAGAAGACTAAACTTCAAAATGCACACCGCAATGCTCAAGGAAGCGGTCATGACAAAAGCAGAGAAAATGGCGTGGTTACTTGCACCATCCAGTAAGCTCTCCCTACGCAGAAAAGTTCATATATACAAAGCCATTCTTAGCCCGATATGGAGATATGCTGTCCAACTTTATGGTAGATTTTGTTTTATTTGAACGTATAACTTGGCAAGCTGCCAATAAGGTAGCAGAACACCTGTTAAATAATAAAATATACAAATTAAAAAAATAAAAAATAATGCGAACTGATGCGAACTCATCATCTTAATCCTTTTAGTTCTGTGTATGTCTTGGCTAATTTTCGCTACCCTTGGATTACGCCCCACCTCCTTCAAAACATTCCGCTTTTGACGATCGGTCAGCTTCGGCCGCCTACCAAAACGAAGCTTTGACTTAACTGTGCCGGTTTTATTGAAAAATGTAAGAACTTTTTCAATCCATGAAAGCGTTTTGTAAACAAGTTCGCCATTTAAAATGACGATATGGGCATCGCATAATGTAAATGCTTCGGCATCATTCCTCCTGTTTTTGCTGTTGGAAAACTATTCAAAACTATGAATATTTGGAGATTTCGATTTCCTCTCATGATGTGCCATGCAGCAATAAATTGCATTTATCACAATTTCTGCTCAGAATTCACAAAATTGCAAAGTCATTTCAGTCGTAAACATTCGTCGCAACGAAAAACAAGGAAAAAAAGTGAATTGCGGTAGTCGTTGGTCGCGCAGTTGCCAAACTTCACTTCAACTTCGTAAAATAAAATCCGCCACATGCTATGAAATTCTATTTGCTGCAATAAAACTTTCGTAACCAAGGAAAAGGTAAATTGCGGTAGTCGTTGGTCGCGCAGTTGCCAAATTTCACTTCAATTTCGAAAAAAAAATTCGACAAATGCTATGAAGTTCTATTCGCTGCAATAAAAGAATTGTCTGAGCAACGACTTGTCAGTATTCTATGGTTAATGATAGAAGCGAACGATCGCTTTGCAATCCTTAGAGTTAATTGAAAGCGATTTAAAATTCATGTTGAATCGGTTCGATTGTAAAATACGTTTCAAGAGAAGATTCCAAGTGAAATTGGCGATGTATATTAAAACACAATATCACCAAATAATCGTTTTATTTCACTTTCTCGTATATGTTTGTGTGTGAGTGTGTGTATATGTATATGAAATGGATAGAAATCATTAGGATTCTTGATTTGTAATTCGTTTTTTTTTTTTTGATTTGTTTAATGTTAAATTTGTAATGTTTTAGTATCGAGTGCTGAAATTGTGAAATTCTAGGAAATAAAATAAATATATGTATGTAGTATGAATAATAAATATGTATACGAGTAGTTTGATTTCATTTCGATGAATAAATAGCTACATATGTATATAAATAGTTTAGTTTATTGGCTGTTTTCTCATATCATCTCTTTAATCTCCTTTTTATCCTCTTCACTAAGCCAGCTATGCCTGTACTCCTCCTCTCTTTCTATTTCGCTCTCTCTCTCTCTCTCTCTCTCTCCGTCTCTCCCTCACTGTGTCTCTCTAGTGATCGCTGCACTCGGGGGAAGTCAATAAAATGTTGCTCGATTCTTCGCCAAGAAATTTGTATCGTCTGCGCTGTTCTAACTGTGTTACCCTTCTCTCTCTCGATCGCTCTATCTCTCTCTGTTTGGTTGTGCCTCTAGTTCTTCTCTCTTCTAGCTGCTCTCTCTTTCTCTCTCTCTCTCTCTCTCTCTCTCCTTTTTTTGCTCTTTCTCACTGTTTCCTCAAGGATCATATTACAATATGCTTTCTTTGATTAACTTTAGAATTTGTTTTTGTTTTTAGCATTTGCTTTGTTTTTCTTTGTTGTTGTTGTGTTGTTTTTGTTGATTTTTTGTTTTGTTTGTTTTATTAACAAAAATTTCAAAAAATAATGTTTTATAGACGTTTTGTTGTTGTTGTTGAAGTTTTCTTTTTTCTTTGTTGGATATTCGATATGCATTTGTTGTTTGTTTTGCTATTTAACAATCGGCTTTTTAAAGATGTACGTAGTATGTCGAAGATGGCATACATCGAGATATACAATATATATAATTCGCTCGAAATTATAATATGTTCATTTTTGCATCTTTTTGTTGTTGTTTGCTCTTGTTTTCTTTTTCTTATTCTTTTTTGTTTTTTGTTTTGTTTGAAGTTACCTTTACGAGTGTAGTATAATAATAAATCTATGTTTATTAATATTATCATTATTAAAATTTATCAATTATTATATGATCTCTCTGCTCCACGGCACATGGGAGAGCTTTGAGTAGGGGGGGTGTATGGGGAGGGGTGTTAGTGGTGTTGGGTGGCGTTGCTTTACAAATCGGTCTCGCCATAGAGAGCTGTGCTGAACGACATATAGTCCAGGGCGCCGGGCACGCCGTTGGGTCCCTTGTATGGTGGCATGCGCTGGATGCAGTATTCGGCCTGATCTGGTGGCAATTCACGGCGCAGCTCATCGGGCAATATGTATGGCTAGAGGGAAGCGAGAGAAAGGAAAGAGATGTAAGTCGGGATTCAAAATGAATTTCATGAATAGTTGGCTCTTCGCTTACCTTGTCGGCGGCCAGGATTCGGAAGGAATCGATGACTTGCTCGGCAGTGTCGGTGTCGGTGCTCTCGCGGGTCATAAAGTCGAGGAAGGCATCAAAGTGCACGTAGCCGGTGTTGTTGGGATCGACGACAGCCAGGATGCGCTGGAAGTCCAGGTCACCCTGACGATCCTTGCCAATCGAATAGCCCAGCGAGACGAGGCACGATTTGAACTCCTCGGGCGTCAAGCGACCGGTGCGATTCTTATCGAAATGATTGAAACTGGAGCGGAACTCGTTCAGCTGCTCCTGGCTGATGCCCTTGGAATCGCGTGTCAGTATTTGATTCTCCACCTCGTTGATGTTGCGATTGATCGAGGTAAGCAACTGCTCCCAGCCAACGCGCAGCGTTTCCATCGTGTAGTTCGTGTAGCGATTCTCAAAGATCATCGACTCTTGGACGGCCTGGTGGATCTTCTCGAGCTCCTCGATGTTTGGCTTGTAGGCATACACCGCCTGCTCGTACTCCTTCAGACGATGCAATTGATCCTCCAGCGAACCCTGCAGTCCCATACCGATGGCTGTGACCGCATCCATTTGACGCTCGATCCAGGGTCCAACGGTGTTGGCCTTCTCGGCGAACTGGCGACGCAGCATCTCGTTGTTCTGCTGCTTGCGCAGCTCGTTGGCTAGCGTTTGGTCGCGCTGTGGCACCAGTTGACGAACATCGCTCCACTTGCGTGTCATGTCGTGGGCGGTCAACGTGGTGTAGGGATTCTCAAGGCCACCGGGAATCTGGTGTTGCTTGACAATCGATTCGACCTCACGCACCAGGTTCACAATCAAATTGAACTCCTTGTCAGCTTCGCCGAGTGTCGCCTTGAATTGATCGTGCGCTTGGATCAGACCCTGAATCTCCTCCATGGTGTGCACAATGAACATATCGACCAGATCCTCGCGTGTGCCGTCCAACCAGTTGTTGAATGGCGCCGCCCTCTTCGCAAACTCCAAATGCAAGATATCAATCTTCTCCAGAATGCGTTCAGCCTCATCCAAGGCGGTGCGACGACGCTGGGTCAGGGCACCGAGGCGATCCCACTGATCGCAGATGCGCTGGCAACGTGCGTTAACCGACACGCAATCGTGGTACTCCAGAGTGCTGTAGCAGAGAACGTGAGAAGAGAAGTTAGATGATATCTTTCTCCAAATGATCATTTAACGAATACGGATGATATCCCTAATGATATTGAAATGAGGTAAAAATCGATGAAGATCGGTTTCAAATTAAAACCATTAATTGATGTTCATGACAAGATGGCTTAGAAGATCAAGGTTCTTCGGTCGATAAAAATGAACGTTGATTATGCGGGAAAAGAATTAAACTAACACTCAAAATGATCATCGAGACGAGAACTATTGTGAATAACAATGAGTAATGCAAATCTGCAGCTGAAAGTTGAAGAGCACATTGAACTGCTAAATTCCCCCCGTCGATTACAATGTGATGAGAACGTTTACGAGTTATCTATGATCGTTTAACCTAACCTCACACTTTGTGTAGTTCGCCCATGACGAATGGGAGCGTCCGAGGTAAGCATTGGATTAGTAATTGGACAAACAATTGAGCGACAGTTTGAGGAGAGAGCATGGGGAGGAACTTGTGAAATGGCAAGCAAACTTACTTGAGCTCCTGGGCAATGGCGGCAATTTGTTCGACGCGATCTTGGTGGGCGGCCAGATCAGACTCAAAGGCTTCGTGCTTCTTCTTGAGGGCCTTCAGCTCGTTCAGTTTGCATTGACGGAAGTCCTGGGATTGCAGCATCTCTTCCTTGCCGCGGGTCCAGTCCTCATGGGCATCGGCCTAGGACGTCAGAGAGAGAGAGAGAGAGAGAGAGAGAGAGAGAGAGATGATGAAAGATGAAGAGAGATGTGATTGCACGTAGATTAGAAAGCGTTCGGCGCTCACCTTATGCTTGAACTTCTGGGCCAAATGTTCGAGACGCTCCAGGCGCATGGTCTCGGCGAGCAGCCATTCCTCGAAGGCCTTCTCGGCGAGCTCGAGACCCTTCCATGAGTTGGAGATGTCAGACACTGTCTTGCCCTCGGTGGGCAAGTAGGCTGGACGGTTGGACAGACGCAGTTTCGTCTGCAGCGTGTTAAAGTTAGTTTCGAGTTTTGCTTTCTGCTCAACACGTGGTGGCTTGTGCTTGCGACGGTACGTGCGGTACTCTTCAAGCTTCTTCTGTACTCCGGCCAGCGAGTTGTCCGCCTGGCGGGAGTTGAGCCATGGCATGGTGCGACGGATCCATTCCAGCAGCTAAACGCGAAAGAGAGCAGAAAGGAATGCCGAATGCAATTAAACGTGAAAGCGAAAGGAATGATCAGCTTTCGAGCGAGTTCACAAGTTGCAACGAGTCATTGGGGAATGCATCGTTGTAATCATTGCAACGAGTAGCAATATCACTCGCTAGATCAATTTAAAGCGTGCAACTTACATCGCTGGCCAGACGTTCGTACTCCTCCATGAGACGCTCATTCTCCTGGTTGACCTTGAGCACCTTGCAAATACGGTTTGCTGCCGTTTCCGCCTGTATCGATTGTGAACGTAGGTAGAAGGTGTGATTAGCAAAGACTTTGTAACTCTCCAGCCCAATTACTCTGAGTGTTGGGGATTTACGCAAACGCAAAACAACCAAACTCAGAATTTTCGGAATGCAAAACGAGAACGAGACGAGACGAACGAACGAGAACGAGCAATACAAAAACGTAACGGGAAGGGAGGGGAACGGAACGAAACGAAAAGGAGCGTAACGAAAGTCACATTAGTTGAAATTGAATATTAATTGAATTGAAGAAAGCCCTTTAGGGAAGCAGGCAGGCAGGCAGACAGGCAAGCAGTGTTCCGAGCAGCTCTCAAGGATCATTTGCCAATTGGTGTTTTTCCTCTTCCTCGCGTATCCTTGCGCTCCGTCGACAGTGTAACGAGTTGCGAATAGCGTGTGGCGAGTAGCGAGTAGCGAATAGCGTGTGAGTGTTTGTGTTCATGTATCAGACAATGAGGTAGAGAGATAGAGAGATGGGAGAGTGCGAGCTGAACTATGGATAGGCTGTCGATAACAAAATTGCACCAATGGCAACGAATTGTTGATATGAGAGATTCAATAGATGTTGAGGCAGAGATGAGGAGCAGTGGACAGCAGAAGTGATGGCAAATAGAAATGGGAATGGGAATGGGGGTGTAACAGACCTTTTGGGCGCCACTGAAACAGTGATAATACGATGATACATAGGTCATGACAGCTCTCTCATCGGGCAGCGCAGTATTCTGCAAGTCTGCATGAGATCAATGATGTGGTATGGTGGTATATATTTTGTATTTTTGTTGGTTTGGTTGTTTTGGTGTTTGGTGATCGTGGTGGTGTGTTGTTGATGTTGTAGCATTGTCGTTATCATTATCGTTATCGTTTTGTTGTTGTAGCGAGAGCAGTAGCAGAGTATTGTAGTTGTTGTTGTAGTTGTTGTTGATGAACATTGCAGTGCAGAGCGACAGCGAGAGAGAAAGAGAGAGAGAGAAAGAGAAAAAAGCAACAAACATACAAAATTGAATTATTTGTCGGTTAGTCTTCGGGCAAGCATATCATGAACACAACTTAGCAAGTAAACGCTCAATATGCAAATAGTACTCATAGTAATATAATATGCCGATCTACAGATATTTTTGTACATATTTCACAAACTCAAAATCAGAACTCCCGACTAATGGATATTACTTAAATTGACGTCTCGTTTTAATACTTTCGATAGTGTTTTTTTTTTCAGTTTAAATTTTATTTAGATGAAGTTGATTTAAATTCGTTTTATCATCGATCCTAGCGCGAAGTTTACATTATCTTGACCTTTCTCACTTTATTTCCGCCTTTATTTACAATTCCTCTCCGGACATGAACTCTCCTTACAGGGCATATTAATATAATACATAGTATATCTGATATTGAGCGAGTTAGTAGCTTAATAATCATAACTTAAAGCATGCCTAGGTATTAACGCATTGGACTTGAGCTCAAAGCACGCTTGGATGCGATTCACAATGGTGCATAATTCAAGCATGATCTGAGCTCGAAGAGTCACAATAATAAGTACATAGAGTAATACATATACATAAATATATTATACAGTAATCAATAACATAACATGAGAGAGCAGAGCAGAGAGCAAATGGATCAGATGCAACATGCGCAGGAGCGAGAGAGATGCAGAATTGCGTGAGCTTTTTCTTTTTTTTAAAGCTCACCAATACCAATGCGGCAAATCTCTCATCGTATTAGTACGGGGAGAATGGGTTAGTTAAATCGCTTGCTGGGCACAGCATAAAGCGCACACACTGTGTACAGAGATGTGGTCTGCAGTATATACTCCTTGAGTATATATCATATATATACGTATGTCATATATATCCATCTAGAGATCAGTGTTTGAGTTATTTTGTTGTGTATTATTGGCGTTAATACATCGAAAACAAACAAGAAGACGAAGCGCATTCTTTGGCGGCGGTTGGCGGTATTTTTTGGGGATTTCATGTTTTTTTTTTGTTTGTCTCCAAAAAACAAAAACTGCAATATATATAGTATTGCATATAGGCATATGCGAACGAGAAATGGAATATATATAGTATATATAGTTCATATTTATGTGTATCGAGATGTGAAGTTTAGTCACATTGTAATTATTCGGGACGTAGGTGTATTGTCTTGTGGGTTCGGGTACATGCGTCACATTTCCAACCTGTTGAGCTCCCTGGAAGGCGTGATAGTAGCAGGAGACGTACGTCATGATGGCACGTTCATCCGGTTTTGGAGTGTTGATTAAATCTGTCATCGATTCGCGGGTGTTGTTGTTCGTTGTTGTAAGAGAGAATTGAAGCATTATCATTATTATTAAAACTAACTGATCCTACGCTAGAAAATATTGCCTAAGTCATTAAACATCACTTATCTTAAGAGCTAGCTTAGATGATGAAGCTGGAAAGTACAAAAGGAAATGACTGCGAACATACCATCTGGATCCAACATCCTTGGAATATCAAGATATTTCTCAGCAACATCGAAGGCAGTGTTCAGATTCTCCAACGGATTGTCTTTGGAAAGCTTGGCATAGTCGATCAGATCTGGGCGATGACGATGGATGAGCGCACAGAAGGCCAAACCGTCCTAAATAGATTGTGTGCATTATATTAGACTAATATATTCGCAATATATGTTACATGTATATAGTATAGATTCACTATTTCATCACACAGACACTTACCTTGAAGGACAGATGGAAGTTCTGTACGTTGACGTTCTTGTAGGGCGCCGTCTTGCGCTGGCACCACAACAGCAGACCCTCCTTGGCGGTCATCTCCTCGACGGAGATGTCCTGAATGGCGAAACGCAGGATGATCGTCCAGATCATGCCCAGCGTCATTTTGAGATTGCCATCGACGATCTCCTCGGCACCAATCGACACCAGATGCACGCCCTTCGATGCGATGAAATCAAGAGCCTTGTTCACGTTGGCGATTTTGTGGAAACGCATCTTGCCGCGATCGGGCTTGGGCAGAGTCTCGCCGGAAATCACCTCCAGCAGCAGCATCAACTTGAGACCATTGCGGAAGTCCTCCTCGATGTTGTCGATGGCAGTGCCGGCCTTACGCAAATGACTGTTACACCACGCGGTAAATGTCTGAAGAGCGCAACGAATATTACAAGATTACAAATATACTTTAGTTGTATTCTGATTCTGATGAGGAAATACTTCTTAACCACAAATCAATTCATTAAAGATACCAACAAAACTATCATATCTGTATAAATTTCTTTAATAATAATAATTATTGCGGTAGCTATAAATAGAACATTTTAAGACAATTCTCAGAATGATCTTCTCTTACAGAATGATTTGAACAAGCTTTTAAGTACAAAGAACTGACTAATACATATGTATCAGTCAAAATAAAAATAATCAATTGACCTATTTTACAGTTAAGGACTAGTGAAATACATACATAAGTATATCAGTGAATTACCCATTCTTGTATACCTATATATTATATCAATATTAATGGTTTTCTTCTAGCCAAGAATATAGAATATAAATCGAGCTCAACATTGTTTATTTCCAAAAATTTGGGGAGAGATCATAAAAAAGGGAAAGGGGAAGAGGAAGTGGAAAAGGAGTTTAGACAGCCCCAACTTTCTTTAAGTTGCGACCCTGAAGAACAAAAAAGCTCAGCCACAAGCACTTTTGCCGGTCTGGCAAGGCTTCTGCTGCTGTGACGGCAATTGCACCGATAACGATAACAACAACAAGAACAACGGCGACGTCGACCGCGACTGCGGCTGACAGTTGCAGTTATTTTTCACCGAATGGGGACAGACAGCAAGAACAAAGAGAAAACAAGAAAAAGACAATGTGGATGTGTATGTGAGCGTGTGTCCGTGTACATGTGTATAGCCATACATTCAAACAATAAATAAACCAGTTTTTTTTTGCACACACTTCATTATTTTGGAGTTGCGCCGACGCTGCTGTCTGCGTTTTTGGTGCTTGTAAATTTACAACTTGTATATGAGTTGCATTGTTTTGTTATTGTTGTTGGGCATGGCATGCCCACACGCCCGCCAAATGCAGCTGGGCCACAGTAATGAGACTGTATGTGTGCCTGTGAGTGTGAAACCATTCAGCTGGGCATCCAAAACTCAACTCGATCAATGATCGAAACAAACAGTGAAAAGGAAAACAGCGGACATGATTTACAAATGCGTAACACATATCGATAAAGGTTCACATATATCGATATGCATAACAATGGACAACCGCTAGATTAGAATGTCGTAGGGATGGTAAGCCATCCCCAACTACATGCATACACTATATTTTTCTGCTGTCTTTCACTTTGCCCGTCACTAAGCTGGGAAAATGATGTTGGAAAAGTAAATGAAAGACGAATGATAAATAAATGGGAACAAAGTCGGGCTGCTTTGGCTGCTTTATTGCCCATTTAGCTGCTTACAGTTACACATGCGTGCGTGAGACAATGGGACAGTGACAGTTTTCGAATCAAACCAAGTTGAGATTGTGGCGCTGTCGCTTTGTCGCTGCTGCTTGAGGCTGTAAGACTAGCTTAGAAGACGACAAACGACAAACAGCAAACCGGGCAGCCGCAGCAGCACAAGAACAAGAAATGCAACTGTTAATGCAAATCGCTCTTAAGTCAATCTGCCTGGGTGTATTCGTGTTTGTATGTCTGTGTGTTTGTGTGTGTATCAAAACGGGCGCTGGGGACAGACAGATTACCTCTGTATTGCATTAAGCACACAAACAATAACACGTTCAACTAGGCCAGCAGTGCAGTAGAAAGAGAGCACAACATACACACACATTGATGGTGTGGACGAAGAGAGAGGGGATAAGCCGCTGTCTCAATGCTGCGTTGCCAAACGAGTCGTTGGCGCTTCCCGCTAGCTAGTTAGCTACACACACACAATATACATATGTATGTGTGTGGGGCTAAGTGCCTGCCGCATTCCGTCGTCAACCCGTTTGAATGTCTTCCTCTTCTTCTGCTTTTGCTGCCGCTTTGAGTTTTAGCTGCAGTCAAAGCCGTTATCAGGCAGCGATTTTCAAGCTATTCAAGCTTGCTGTCTGTTCTGTTCTGCTCTGCTCTGCTCTTAAGGCATCTCTGATCTCTTTGCGATTGAGCAATCGGTCATTGGTTCTCACGACGCAAATTGCGCACGCGTCAAAATAACAAAAACAACAAAAAGCCCAACTAAAATACAAGCAGAAGTCTAACAGACGCCAACGCTAACGACAGCGATGATGGCGGGAGCTTTCGGAAAAAAGCTCTTCAGCTACGCGCACTCGCTCTGGCACACACCATTTTTAGCTGAATGTAATTTGAGGCGGCCTCATAGCATGGACTCATTCGCACACACACACACACACATGGACATAGAGAGACAGTCAGGCGGCGTAATGGGGTGAAGAGTAAGAGCGAGAAAAGATGCTTTCGCATTTTAGTTGCGCTACACAAATAATCGATAAGCGAATATCGATAAATAGCTATCAAATGTTGATCCGTTGTCAAAAACCAAAAAGCGCAAAAAAATGATTTGTTATTGTCGCTTCAGTGCACACGTTTAGTTAAGTCATTGTCTATGGCAATCCTGCCAGCTGGCAAATGTCTAACACCTGAGGCACGCACACACACACTTACAGCAGTATAACCTCTCCACAATCACACACTCACACAAAATGTATGCTGCAATGTGGATGACGCATAGGCTGCTGTTGAATCACATTCACACACATACACTCACACAGGGACAGTTGGCCAAGCGAACGAAAAAAGATCGAGAGTGAGGAGAGATAGAGAGAGAAAAAGAGTGAGATTCATCGCAAACAAAACAACAAAACAGCCTACGCCTACACACCTGCACAGCTGCCCCAAAACCCACCACACCTTTCACCGCCCACCTCCCACCGCACCACACCACACCACACCACACACAGCGCAGAGCAAAGTAGCGCGCTTGTTCACACAGTCATCAGCCTTCCATTTTGGCCAATGTAAACACATGAAACAACATCAGCCATAACAACAACAACAACAACAACAACAACAACAATTTGCTGCTTTCATTATTTCAACTGCTGCTGCGTCTTTTATAATGACGAGACGAAATTCTCTGGTGCGGTAATTTACGATTACGAAATGTATATATAGATCAACTAGTTGATACAAGTACTCGCCCCCCTTCCCCCACCATCCCACTTTCTTGTTCACGGTTGCCCCCCAGCGAGTGTGTCAAGCTCAAAAATCAAAATTGTTTGAAATCAACAATTTTCTTTGGCCAGGAGCATTGCAGGTGCATCGCTGTGTGTGTGTGTGTGTTTGTGTGTGTGTGTGTGTGTGTGGAAATTGCAGCGCTTCATAATATTGCTGGCTATTTATATTTGTAAATTGTCTGCCCCTCCCCTCCGTCTACCCCTTACCAAACCATCCATCGGCGTGTCAAAACCACAACCTTGCACTAAATTTACCGAATTTTTCTTTTTTAATGCATATACATATATGCTTTTTAGCAATTTTTAGAATTATGTATAAAAATATCTGCGGCAAGAAGCAGACGGGGGACTTTGGCTGGCTAATTAACAATATTGAAGCATTTGATGCGCTTCATTTGCTCACAAAAAGATTAAAAACAAAAGAAAACCCAACAAAAATAGCAGTACCCAAATATATAATCGAGAATGTTCAAACGTTAGATATCCGAAATTCAATTTTATGAGACCTCTAAAAGAGCCTGGAATAAGTTATGTGATCGTTATGAAACTATTTGAAATTTGCCAGCCAAGACAATTTTTACTGTTACTAACAACATTATTTTGATCTGCAGTTAGTAAATAAGCTAAAAAAGAAACGATTTTCTATTTTGCGATTCGATTCGATTGAACAGGAAGTGAGCATTATCAAGTTACGAATTAGGCATAAATATTTCTCGAATTTAGAAGCTTTAGCTCTAAAAGCCACTAAAAAAGATAATACTTATTTAGTTGATGTTTTTACTCAAGTTGCAATACCCTGTTAATTAAAGTGGAACAGGTATAAACATCATTTGCCAATTTATCAAGAGGCAGTGTAAAATGTTCGCAGCGGGAAGGGGAAGATTCATGACCCACTGATTGAAAAGCTTATCGAGCAGGTAAGAGAGAGGAGGGGGAAAGGAGCTGCAGCTGGGAAGCTGCCATTGAGTCATATCTAACAACTATTTAAACAGTGGCAGCATGTTATTTGTTATTGTTGTTGCAGAGTAACGGCAACCGCTTCCGTTGAAAACAGAACAAGACAAACAGCGACGACAAATGGCGTTGAAAGAGGAGAAAGAGAGTGAGCGAGAGGTGAGTACTTTACATTTAAGTATGGGGTGGTGAGGTGAGGTGAGGTGAGGGAAGTCAAGTGCAAGCACAACATAATTGAATGGAGAACATTGTGTTTAACCTTCGGTAGATTGTTTGGCGTTGACTTCGGTTCGGGGGCTTTGTGGTGGGTGGCTAATTGAGTTGGCGAGGGGATTGCGGGTGGGTGCGTGGTGCGTGGTGCGTTTGTTCTATCGCTAGACATGGCCTTAGCAGGTATTGTCAAAACAGCGCAAACAGCACGAAAACAGCAACAACAACAGACAGAAAAAGACAGAAATTGAGGTTTCCAGTGATAAATGATTGTGTCGAACGATATTCCTGATGCCAAGGCAACCACTGCCATCATCATCAACAACAACAACAACAACAAAAACTATGTAGAAGAAGAGCAAGCAGCCAAAGTCAGCCACCAGGCAGAGCAAATAAAAAAACACTTATTTTTGTTCAACATATTTCAAACATTTAAGAAAAGAACCATGAAACGAATCTATTTTTAAATTGTGCGCTGAGCTTTTCGTCGGCTACTGGCTCGCCGCCTCACAAATATTGAAACATAATCGAAGAAACATCTACATATACAAAACGGATATATGTATGTATGTATATATTGTATGTCTTCTACTGATGTATGTATGTATATATGCTATATCTACATGTATATACTCTATACTCTATATGTCAGCTATAGAAACTACTGAGGATCGCATACATTTTATATTTCTCGACTAAATTCGACTTTGCTTCTTCGCCGCCTCAATTCTACACATTCAATATTCAATATGAATAGTCGATAACATCGATGGCAATCAATTTGTCATCTCTAATTCAATCACGAAATCAAGTTGGCAGCACTGGCCAATGGCTAATTCATGAATACCAGGAAGTAAGTTCAAGTAATGCATGTTTTGGTCACACTCACCTTCTTCTGTTGCTTCTCCCACGCCGGATCAAGCAATCCCTCGCGCTCCCATTCCTCCTCCTGCTCCATATAGCCATCTCCGTACTCCATGGAGAGTCCGTTCTCCATCATCATGTTGTGGCTGTTTTTTTACGGTGCAGTTGCTGGTGGTGCAGTTGCTTTCGCTGCTGTTCGATTGAAGGGGTTGCACACTTTTCGTTATTATATCTCGATTATTTTGTTTTTTCTTTTCTTTTTTGTTGCTTTTTTGTTTTGTTTTTGTTATCAACAGTTGCAGTTGCAGTTGCTGCTTGTGTGTATGTGCGTATGTGTGTGGGTGTGGGTGTGGGTGTGCAAAACTGTTTTAAACTTAATTCTGCTTCTTTATCAATTCGATTCGAATTCGCAAATGGATCGTTCGAAGTTGGGCATAGAACTTATTCAAGGGTGTAGGGGGGATCGATCACAAACAAGAACAACAATAGAGAACAGTGCAATGTATGTATCTGGTGAGAGGGGGCGGAGGGTAGTTCGTTCGTAGATGATCCTTAAAAATTAATCTGCAATATGCGAGAGTGAATAGCACAAATATTTTCATTAGCGATCACCCATCGATAATTTCATAAACGGAAACGGAAACGAAAATGTAAATGAAAACGAAATGGAGACGTAAAGTGCACAACACATATATTGAGGGGCGACTTTAAAGGGTCTCGCCATAAGAAAAGTTCATCGATCAGTGATCGATTATTTCAAAAACAGCTTGTTAATGCGATCGATGAATGCGAATTGAAGATCTTCGGTCAACAAAATTTGATTGGTGACAAAAAATATGTAAAAACATATGTGTTCATAAAAATCAAAAAGAAATAACGCAAACAATTTGGAGAAGAAGCAGAAAAACGTTGTATAACCCACAATAATTTGGCTACTTAATTTATTTTGTTCACATTTTCGCTTTTTCTTCGTTTCGTTTCAATCCGTTTCGCTTCCATTTCATTTCATTTTCATTTCCATTTCGTTGCGTTGCGATTCGTATTGGTATCGTTTTAAAAATAGTATGTGTTTTGAAGTTTTATTTTCGGCGTCAACGTCAACGCATGTGCCCCGTGTATTTGTTCAGAGAGGAACTGGGGGAGGGGATTGGATTGGATTGGATCGGATGGGATTGTGAATGTAGTACATATTTGAAACAATTTTGAAAATGTTCACACACACACACACACACATATATATACATATATATATATATATATATATATATATATTTAATATATATATGTATATGCCACGATGTTGAGTAAGTACTCAGACTTTAATTCAGACTCAGTTCGGGATTGAATTTGAGTCTGTGGTTCAGATTGTGATTCTGAATACGAATGTCATATGTATGTGCGATATATATGATACATATAATTGGGTCGATCCGTTTCAAAGTATTTAGCACAGATATAGCAATAATTTTTCTTTTTCCATTTTCAAACTGATATATATAAAAATATATACATATACATACTTGTAGTTTTTCGGGTATTTGTGAATATATATTCTTATATATATATATATTCACATATATACCTGTATATATACTCGACTCACTCACTCGCACGCACACACACATTCGTAAATTGTACGTTGAAAAAGCTTCTTTTTTATAGCAATATATCGATATACTATATGTAGATATAAATATGTATATATCTTTATATATTTAGTGTACGTATTTTTTCAACCAAAAAAAAAGGAAAATTATAGTTGTTTTTTTTTTCGTTTTTTGTTCCTTTTCAGTTTTTGTATACCAAAAATTTTCAAAATAAAAAAAAATGTAAAAAAAACCAACAGCAACAACAGCAACAATAACAAAAACAACAAAACAATATGTATGAATACAATTGGAGGAAATATCTACGTTTGTCGCTTGCAAAGAGAAAGACCCGCTCGCGTTGATAGCTAACTCAAAACTGATGTCGCGCCAGCAAAAACTGAATATCGTACGTGTGCGACGACCCAGAAGTGCCGTCGTCGCAGCAGCGCAGCAGTCAAAGAAAACTGTGCAGCAGCCGACGCAGCAATAACAACAACAACAGTTACGGCATGAGCAAATGCACGACAACGACAATGATCGCCTCTCGTCGTCGTTTTCACATACACACACGAAGATCCCACGAGCGAGTGCGCACTGCGCACCCACACACATACAGCTGCAAGCGACAGGCACGCACACACACACAAGCATACGACACATACATACATGTGGGAGTGGGTGGCAAGGCAAAGAAGAAAGTATGAATTCGGCCAGCAAACACTATTGTTGTTATTGTGCTGTTTCAGTGATGCTGCGCGAGTGCGCCTATGCATGTGTGCATGTGTGTGTGTGTGTTGTCTGGCATCCGAAGAGAGACTCGATAATTATCGATATGTACAAATGCAAAGAGAACAACAGGTAGAAACTGTTAGCAAAAAGCCGTTAGCTTTTGGAAATGCAACAACAACAAAAACAAAGAAAACTGAACGGAACGCACACACCAAGGCAGCGACGGCAGCAGCAACAGCGGCCAGATCAGCGGCAGAACAACAGCTTCAGAGCATCTGCATTTGCAGCTGAATGAAGCGAAACGAGCCACCCTGTCATTGTATGCGTGCCTGCGCCTGTCTCTGTTTACGTGTGCATCTGTGTACGTGTGTGTGGAACAACAACTTGTTGTTTGCTGTTGCTGCTGAGGCTGCTGCTGATGGTCAATGCGTATCTGTCAGCTCAGAGCTGTCCGCTCCTTCGTCCGTTCGTCTGTCTGTTTGTCACGTCTGTTCGGGGTCGCGCTGTCGCATCATACGCCCCCGCCTAGCTACAAAAATAGCAAATTGTTAATTTCGCTTCGAAAACTCTTTTTCAATACATATGTATGTACTTGTATGTGTGGACCGAAAATATGCTTAGGAAGCGGTGATGGGGGCGGGGAGCACATGATTTTTATTGGCATGCCACTTGGTTTTTCCGTGCAAAACAGAAGATCGAACATATATATATTTACTCGAATACGCGATATACACATATAGACAGATTATTTATGAAATTGATTAAATATTTTATAGCGCTAACGCAATTCGAAATGCACACGCACACACGCGTGTGTGAGCTTTTTGCTGTGTGTGTGTTGGTGCGAAGGACTGCAAAGCGGAGCAAGCAGCGGTAGGCAAAAAAAAGCTCTCGCTGAAAAACAGTCAAAAATGCTAGATTCAACCTCCAGATAACAAGTAGAGTGGGGGGCGGGGGTGTAAACAGGGTATTACGTGGTCGCAAAAAAAGAAGAAAAAACGCTTGTCGAAATCGTTTATTTTTGGCCCCATAATGTGCGTCGTCAGCGCGGCAATTCTTGTTCTTTTTCGAAAACAATATCTATTTTTAAATGTTTTGTGCGTTAATACCATATTTCTGAAAATATGTATTTCGACGCAAAACATACATAAATTTAATAAAAATTGAAAGAAATGACTGCCATACACACATACTTTATGTTTATATATTCATATTCACGATCAGCCATAAAGCAGACACACTTTCTATGGAAACTAGCAACAGAAACATATCTTCCTCCCACAAGTTCCGTGTTTTTTTTTTTTTTCGGGGGCAACACAAATTTCAAATTTCGATTACAGTAAGCCCAACTTTATTCAAATGTTTCCATTTTCTTTTGAAATTCTTCTAATCGAAAAATGAATTCGATTTGAAATAAATCCGAGAGTTAGAAAAAAAAATACATTTTTATCGATTAACAATGATTTTCTTTATTTGAAATTTTGATTTTTTAATTTTACAATTGTGAAATATTTATTAAGTTTCCATTTTCACCATAAAAAAAAAACAATTTTTTTTTGTTTAGTATATTTTCAAAATTAGACAAACGATCAAATCAAAATTTAATAATTATTTCACAACTTTTTGCATTTTTAGATAAAAATTATATTTTATCTCTTTTCATTGTACAAAAAAGAGATAAAAATTCTCTTTTTTTTTATAACACAATTTTATTTTATTTTTTAAATTATATTAGGTAAGTGATTTTAAATCAAAATTATTTTTCCAAGTTTTACATTCAATTGGTATTTTTCTATACTTTAACAAAAAAAAAAAAAGATTCTTATATATTTTAATACAATTATAATATTTACGATCCCTGTTCTCAATGCATTTCAAATCCAGCAATATTATTTCGCTAATTTTCGAAGCTAATTGAAATTTGATAAGACTGTGATAATTAAAATAGAAGGTGTAATTTCTTGAAAATAAGTCATATACTTTTTATTTGCATTTCAACCAAAAGTTCCGCTGCCAAAAAAATAAATGGAAATATGAAAAGCTGAAAATTGGCATATGTTATGACATCTAAATTTAAATAAATCATAAATTGTGCAGACTCAGGAATTTGGCAAAGTTGAGGCGGCGGCGGCAACGTCAGTGTCGAGTGGAGAGATGTGAGCTTAGCGAGTGTCCACTGTAATGCAACACATCCAAATATCCAAATCATTTCGAGGACAATTTCGCTCGTTCTCTTTTGCACAAGGACAAATGAAGGCAAAAATAACAAACACACACACACTCTCGGCTATTATATCTATAATAACATCGACATCTATATCGTCAGCGAAATCGACTTGGACATCGCAAAATCTACAGCTATATAACACTATATTATGTATATTCGTATTTGTATTCGTACAGTATATTAATTTTGCATGTATTTTATAACTTGTTGTGGGTATAATTATTTTAAGAAATAATTACAATGCTTGTTACAGATTTAGTTTAGTTGTATGTTTTACATTTATAATATGTTTATATATATATATATATTCGTATATATATACATGTACTACATACATATAACTATGTTTTGTTTTCCTTTTCGATTTTTTTTTTGCTTTATCGCTAATAGGGCGATAAATGTAAATAGAGGGAGAGAGTAGGGGCAACATTTTCTAGTATACAAAAAAAAAAAAAAAAAAAAAACAATGACATATTGTATATTTTATGTAGTATCATCTCATATTAAATTAAAAGGGGTAAGTGGGGGGAGAAATGCGCATAAACTCAATCACAATCAATCGATTCCGATCCAATCGATCATCGATCATTATTCTATATATCTATTTCCAGGGACATCGATAACGATAACAGCGCATCATCATCGTCCTCGTCCTCATCAGCTGCAACTCATTCGGGCTTGAGCGTCAATCCTGGCGGCGGTTGCGACTCCAGCTGCTCAATGAACAGCTCCTCCAGCGGCCGATCGCTGATGATGCGAAAGAAAAACAAGTGATCCAAGCACTTCAAACTGATCGAACGCAACGCAGGCAGCCGCAACAATAGCTGAGCAAAGCGTCCATCATCGCCGGGATGCTCGACGCGACAGTGCTCATCGAGACAGGCGTAAACCTTCTCGCGACAGAGCTCGATGTCCGCTCGATTCTTAATGCCCCTGATGTCCGGATTGTAGAGTATGATCGCCTTGAGGCACGACAATTCCCGTCGATCGAGATTCAAGCGTTTCATCTTCACACTCAACTCTGACAGAATGCGATCGAAGATGGAATGCACGCCCGCCTTGATGGCGCTATTGCGATGATACGAGAAACTCTGGTTGAGGAACAGCTGTTGTGGCTGCATCACCGGCGACCGCCGCTCAAAGGCGCTATCCCCGTGCCCCATGCCGCCGAGCGAGTCGTCCAGCGACACAATGCTGCACCAGGCGACGTTCGCGATCAGCAACTCGTTCCATGCGGCTTTCAGCAGTATGACCTGATCGTCGAGTGGCAGTTGGGCAAAATGTGGCATGAGGCGTGCATACTCTACCATCTGATAGAGCTGTTTGTTCACCACCTGGCACAGGGCGGAGACGGCTCCTTTGTAGTCCGGTTGCACGGTGGAATTGGGTCCGACGCGCAGAAAGGCGAGCGCTTGATCGCCACTGTGCGTCTCTGCCCGTTGCTCGGCGTCCAGCAGCCGTTCGATGGTGAAGTCGCGGGACACATTGTTGGCCATGAACTCATCAGAGGCGCCACCCAGATTGCTGCCGCCGCCGCTGCCAAGATTGCTGCCACTCAAGTTGCCGCCGCTGCTGTTGCCACTTGCGCCTCCAACGGGTCCGCCACCGAGTCCAGTTGCATTGCCGCTACCAGCGCTGTTGCGTGCCGCCGAGCTGCGTGCCCCACGCTGTCGCTCCTCCTGCACCGCCTCGCGCTTCATGCCGCACGACAAGCACTTCTGATAGCGGCAGTATTGACAGCGATTGCGCTGCCGCTTGTCGATAATGCAGTTGCGATTCTCGCGGCACGCATATGTGAGATCCTTGCGCACGGTGCGCTTGAAGAAGCCCTTGCATCCCTCGCAGCTGTAGACGCCATAGTGCTTGCCACTCGCCCGGTCCCCGCAGATGGAGCACAAGTGCTTTGATCCGCTCAGCGGATGATTTGGCGGATATTGTTGCTGCTGTTGCTGCTGTTGTTGCTGCTGCTGCTGTGATGTGGCGGCCATTTGATTGGCGTTGTTGTTATTGCCACCGACTCCGGGAAGCACGTTGGCCATATTAATGGCCTGCAGAAATGGGGGCACGGGACTCTCGGCCTTGGGCGAAAAGCTGCTGTTGTTGCTGTCATTTAGCTGCGAGATGTCCGGCTTCACTTCCTCCTTGATCGGCCCCAGACGAAAGCCAGCGTCCTGGTCACAGTTGTCCATGTTTCGCTTGCTTTCTTAATTTGGTTCGTTTTGTTTGTTGTTTCGTTTCGCTTAGTTTCGTTTTGTTGCTGTTTTTGTTATTTTGCTATTTCGCTATTTTGCTTATTCGCTGTGTGCGTGTTTGTCTGTCTGCTGTGTTTTGTGCCTGTGTACGTTTTTGGCGACTTTCGCCACTGCAGCAGTTTCACTTTGCGGTCGACAGGAGCGCCACCGTGTCGTCGTGTCGTATGGAGTTTATTTCTAATGCCTCGCTGCATCAACAATTGCAGTTTGCAGCATTTACATAACTTTTGCTGCTTTGCATCTGTTTCTTGCCACAGCACACAACACACACACATACACACACGAAAAACACGAAAAAATACAACTAAATAACAGCAACAACAACAACAACAATAATAAGCATCAAGTGTAGACAGGCTTTCTGACTAATGATTAAATACTTTTCGCGTCGACATTTTTTTCTCAACAAAGACGCGCAAGTTCACCACAGCAGCAAACTTCAATTCACCACCCGGTTTCACACCAGAGCCGACGACCAGTGTTGTCCAGTGCTCGCAGTTGCGGCGCGCAAAAAATACACCGAAAACAAAACGCAAAACAACAGCACAAACACAATTGGTTGATTTTGCTTTTGCACAAACAGCACAAATTAATTATGCTTGCTTGACAAATATTTGCTTGATTTTTTTTTTTGCCTTTAGTTTGAAGTGCAAAACAACCCTGATTTGTGTGCTACCACCATCAAAAAACAGAGTTCTCACCACAAGCACAAAACGCACAGCGCGAACCGCAAAGCAACTCTGTATTGTCTGCGTCTGTCGCAATACAATTTTTGTTGTACTTGCAAACGCACAACATGCACACTCACACATATTAGCGCAACAGACGCAAAAACACACACATACAGAGAGACAATAGCGACCCTCCTTGCACTACACGGCATATGCAAAATTTACAAATACAACTGTAAGCACACACACAAACATGCACAGACATATGGACAAAGCGCCAATTCTCCGGCTCCGGCCTCGTCCCAAATAATCACACAAGGCAGCAACAACAAAACAATAATGAGTACGAGCCTCCTCGAGATTATTGGTTAAACAAACTATGCCAACAATAACAACAACAACAAGCAAACAAATGCTTTCGTTTACACAAGGCAGTATTTAATATTAAAATGTTAGAGAAATGTTATAGAATGCACAATGCAACTTACTTGCATGCGCACTTGTTTGATTTCACGCAAAAATAACTCTATAATGCGTTTGTTTACACCAATTACTTAATTGTTGCACACTCACATACGCACACACATCAAATTGTTGATGGACAATTGATAGTAGCAATTTTATCTGTATTTGCAATTGTCTTTATTTACCGAACTACTGATCTGCTGTCCAATTCAAACGCACTGCAGAGTTTACAGTGCAAACAAAGTACGCAAAAATACTAAAACTAAATTTGCCATCATAAAATACAATTGATTGACTGCAGACGTCTATCGTTATCGAAATAATATAGAAGTATTGCCCGCGAAATATTCGAATATCAACAGGGAAATGAAGTATTTGATAAATGGGTGTATAATCAATTCAAATCTTGGCTTTTAATTGGAAAGTAATGCTCGTCTGTGATATACATAAGTACGTATATGTAAATATTTATTACCTACATGTGTCATTGGCATACAGCCGGCATAGATATTTTAATAGCTCGTGAGTTTTTAGTACTCATTATAAAAATGTATAAATTGGTAAGGTGATACAACGAAGTTTTGAGCCCACAAGGGCTGCTTTATAGCGCGTGTTCATATTCATATCTATAGTCAATTTGTGTGCTTTTATTGGGCAAGTGATTTGATTCCGATTCATCAAAGTTCAAGTAAATCGGAAAAAATGTGGCACTTGTACTGCGGCAAGTTGGGCATTGTTCCGAGCTGGACAAGAATAAATTAAATTGAGATCAGACTGTATCACCACAACATTCACTCACATTTCTTTCCAACGCTCCAGGCACTTCCAGTGGAAGACATGACCGCAAGTGCCTCCCCAGATATTGTCAACCGATCGATACGATTCCAAGCAAATAGTGCAGTTCACTTGCTTATGCTGTAATCTTTTGAATGGTTATCAATATCGCTGTTGGTGCTAGTGCTGCTTTTTCTGCTGTTATTGCCGCTGGTGCTGTCCATTGTGCTGTTCCAACTGCCGCACATATTTATGGATAATAATGAGCTTTTTTGCAGTGCTTATCAGTTTGTGTCTTTTTCACCTTTTTCCGCCTGCACTTTGCGAATCCTTGTCATTTACATTAACAAAGTGATCGCCGGCTTATTTAATATTTTAATTTATTGCGCCACCTATTATCTTAGACCGAGTCGAAAGCGTTAACAATGTTTTCTGTCTTTATATGGTCAATATTATCGACAGTTATCGATAGCACGATTGGTGCGAGGAATCTAATGCAGTTGAGCTTATCAGCGACAGTCATCGAATTCGGTTCTGTCTTTTGCTTGTTGACATTTTTGTGCATGTGTATGCACGTTTATATGTATATGTTAGCGTGTTTTTGTAAATCGATATGTATTAATTTAGTATTAATTTAATACTTTTCAAAAAAGTTCCGATACTTTAGCGCCAACTATTGATAAGAAATATCGGAGATGAAAGCAATATTTACGTTATATTTGCAAAAAAGTTATCGGCAAAATCAGATAATGACAAGTTATAAAGTATGTATATATATTTTAAGAAATTATTTACCGATTATAAGAAAATTCGATTCTTATCAATTTACAAATGCTTAAATGTTAACCAAAAGAGCCAAATGTAATGTTTTTTTTTTCCATTTTTATAACTTGATGGCTTTGACGCTGTTTTGGACGTTGGCGGTAAATTTGAGGTGCTTTATAAGAATAACACAGCAAGCATCTTCAACTTATGAGCGACATTCTTTTACTTATACATATATTTATTACCAGATTATTTGATTAACTAACAACAAGTGCACGAATGGATCTGTTTTCGCTGAACATAAATATTAGTACACTTAGACTGGAGAGACTGAAGTACTAAAATTGTTCTTCAAACAATTATTTTACCAGCTACCCATGGGGTATTATAACTACATATACACATATACATACATATATATAATATATATTTTTTTTGACAGTATTTGTTATGTTTCTACGCATATGAAGTTTATTTCAAATTGTTGCCACGCCCACTTCCGCCCCACCAATTCGATAACAATCAAATAACAAGCGTAATTTTTACAATAACAATTATAGTTTTTATGATTCCTGAAAATTGAGTTGTGACAATCTGATATATTTTGCTTTCTATAACAAATTTTGAATGTAGTACTATATCAATAATCCAAATATAGATTTTGGTATTTTTTCAGTATTTAACAGATTGTTAATTTGGTATATTTTAAAATTAATACCGCTCTGTTTTTATTTCATTAAAAATGGGTACCGGGTATCTCATAGCCGAGCACACTCGACGGTAGTTTTCTTTCGTGTTTTAATATGTAGTTCTATGTATATCGATTTACTAAATATAGCCCTCGGTATATTTCAGTATTTTTGTGATATTTTCGGTATATTTGTAGAACATGGTTTTATTAATACGTACACAAAAATGTTCTGAAAATTTACTCTTAGCCAGCCGAAACTATGATCTGTGTTAAATAACATAAATTCTCGAATTTACCTTTTCTTTCTTCTCCATACTTGGTCCGGTATTTAAATGATGAATCTTTATTAAAGGAATTAAACATTCTGCGGCATCATCCAATAAGCTTTTTAGCTGGAAAATTGCCCATCCTAGTATTGTTATTAGCTTTTCATACAAAATAGTTACACTAAAATATTATAAAATATAAACGTGTCGAAATGAATAACAGTGTACTATATAGATCCAATTACGAATTGTTTGTTCTTTGCTATTTGGAATTGGGGCACGCGATAAAATGCTCTCAAATAGGTGAATGGCCGCTGATAAAAAGTGTTTATTTTAAGATTTGCCAAACTTTAACTCTGTAGCTAAGATATGTTCCTCCCCATTCATTGATAAGAAGCCACTAAAAGGCTTATCAAAATGGTATATATAAGTGATAACACGTGTTTATATCAATATTGTGTATTCGACATTAACAAACAGCACAATAACAATGATGTTTCTTTATTAATCTTTAAGTATTGCAGCTTATATGATAATATCAGCTTTAGCTTTAATCCCTTAATGCGATATCGATGTGGAATTTTTCACTTTAGATTACTACAGCAAATTGCATCATCACACTTATCTATCACCTATCTTTTATATCCGAGTAAATAATCTTTTCATTCAATAGATTATATTATATTTTTATAGACATATATAATCAATGAAAATTTCATTTTTGGAAATCAATACGAATCTGTTTATATAAATACTTATTCTTCTACTCAGCAACTGTTACAGATATTCTATATATATCAATTACATTATACTGGTAATCTTTCAAACTATATTATATTATTATTGTAAAACTGTATAATGTAATTTTACTATAACTTTTGTTAGGCTTCCATCAATTTTGTTTTTTATATTATAGAAAGTTTGCATTGAAAAACTTGAGAATTTTAGTGAGTTCAACATCAAAGTTTAATTTAATGAAATTGCCAATTTAAATTTTTGGTTAGTTTCCTCTCATGAGATATTAGCACATTTCTAATAAATAATACGTAAGAGTTAGAAGTATTATTGGACCTATTTCATTCTAAATTGAATACTACTTAGTAAAATTAAATAAGATTTCAACGCTTAGATTTTAGATAATATTTTCACTTGTTGACATTATTCTTGTATTTCATCACAATGTATAATCTTTTGCTTTTGTTTGCAGTAAAATCAAACATTATGAACATTAATTTGATTTTAACACTTCGTAATTGAAATTATTAGTTTACTTTGCACTCAAAACGATGTAAATGAATTTATTATAATAAATACATTCCTGACTTTCATAATGATGTGTACATATAGTATCTCCTGTTTACACTTCATTCATATTCATAATATGTGCATATGTGTGTGTTTTTTCTTGGAAATTCGATTAGATTAATTCGAATATCGTTTACACTTTAAGCTTCAACCAGCACAAACCGTTGCAATAGCGGTCTTTACATACATATGTACAAGTATGTGCATATATGCGTGTGTTTGTATGTATTTGTGCACTTGCACGCTTTTGTCACATACAGGTTGGGTTGTGGGTGCAGGCAGGAAAGCACTTGCGGCTGTGGCAGCGACAGCGACAGCGCGAGAGAGAGCGAGAGCGATGGTGAAACTGCGAGAGTGCATAAACACAAAAAAGAGAGAGTCGAGATAAGTTTTAGCAGCAGCAGCAGCAACAACAATAACAACAGCTATTGGTTTCAATTTCATTATTGTTTTTGTTTTCGGTTTTGGGTTTTTGTTTGTGGGTTTCTTGATAGCAAACGGGAGCGACCTCCTCATACGTACGCTGTACATTCACTCACTCACTCACTCACTCACTCGAATCGCTCGCTCGCTTGCTCGCTTGCTCGCTCAGTCTTCGAACGCCGTCGCCTGGAAAGTGTTAATTTATTTTCTTTGCAGTTTTTGGTTTTTATGAGGCGTTAGTCGAGTCTGTCACATTAGTTGAGCAGCAGCAGCACCAGCAGCAGCAGCAGCAGCAACCGCAGCACCACCTTCGTCATGGCCAACAACAGCAGCAGCAGCGTCGCAAGCGTTAGTCACTGCTTGATCATCGGATTCCTTGAATTACAAACGAATCATTATTATGTTGTGCTTTTTTTATCACTCACTTACAGCGACCTCGTCACATTTTGCAATTGAGTACGGAAGAGAAGCGTCGCTTTGTCGACTCCTTCGATCGCGTTTTTACGGACATCGATGGCGTCATCTTCACTCTGCAGCACAACGTGCCCCATGCCCCCGATGGCTTTGCCGCCCTCCAAAAGGCCGGCAAACCCATCACCTATGTGACCAACAACAGTGCACGTGCCGTCGAGTCCACAGTGCGCAGTTTCGCCCAGGTGGGCATGGAGGTGCAGAAGGAGCAAATCTGGCATCCAGCGCAGTCGATTGTTCACTACCTGCGCAGCATCAATTTCGATGGACTTATCTACATCATAGCGTCGCCAAAGTTCAAGCAGGTGCTCCACGATGCCGGCTTCCAGATGATCGATGGTGTAAGTTAACCTAATTCCCTTCTCACTCCTCCTCAGTTTAATCTTTTCCGTGTGAATACTCCATTGGGAAAACATTCTGTTTCTCAATCCCCTTCTTCTTAATCAGTATTCGACTATCTGTCCTTTATATTTTATACCTAGAGATACCAAATTTGATGTCAGTATTTCCCAAGTTGTTCATTTAACATATTTATTTATTCTTGAGATACTAAACTTGATGTCAGTAATCCCCAAATTGTCGGACAAAGATTTTCTTCCAATCGAATAAAGAAGTACGACATTAATAACATTTACTGATTCCGTTAAGCGAACATTCCTGCTTCATTTATTTATTTATTCTTCTTAATCAGCGTAAAAGGTTGAGATACCAAACTTGGTATCAGAATTCCTCAAATTTCGACACAGACAACTTTCATTTCTTTTCCTCAATCGTATAATAACAGCTCTGTTATTTACCATTCAATCATTCTGTTAAGCGAACATTCTTAACTTATTTATTTCTTTACAACAATATCTTCATCTCACAGTATGTAAAAGCTTGAGAAAACTTGTTGTCAGTATTCCTTTCGACACAGACAACTTTTATTTATTTTCCTCAATCGTATACATAACTTGGAAGATGTTCAAGAAATAGGCTATGTAGTTATTACTTAACAGCTCTGTTATTCAGCATTCAATAATTTTGTTAAGCGAACATTCTGTAAAAGCTTGAGATACCAAAGTATTCCTCAAACTTCTACGCAGTGAACTTTTTTGTTTCCTCAATCGTATAAAAACTTGACTTAAAAAAATAATCCAGTTGTAACTTATGTTATTTAACATTCAACTATTATGCTAAGCGAACATTCTTGCTTTTTTATATTTCTTTACTCTTTTTAATCAGTGTTCGACTGACACCTCAAATTCCTACGCAGACAACTTTTTTTTTTTCCTCAACTGTGTTATTTATCATTCAATCATTCTGTTAAGCGAACACTATTAACTTATGGCTGTTATGTTTATGTTAAATTTCTTTTAACTGCTTTAGCTCATTTCTAACTTGTATTTCTCTTTTTTTTGGGGTGGTGATAGCCTAATCATCTCATCGAGGACACCTACTCGGATCTGGCGAAGCACATTTTCGACAAATCGCCAGTGCGTGCTGTGGTCATCGATGTGGACTTCAATTTGACCTCGACGAAACTGCTGCGCGCGCATCTTTATCTGCGGCATCCGGATTGCCTGCTGTTGACCGGCGCCACGGATCGTCTGCTGCCTGTGGCCAAGGACATAAACATCATTGGACCGGGTCCCTTTGCCTCCATTCTGGTCGAGGCCAGTGGCAAGGAGCCGACGATGCTGGGCAAACCTGGACGTCCTTTGGGCGATATGCTCATTGAGCATCACAAGGTGAGCGATCCGAAGCGTGTGCTCATGATCGGTGATATGTTGGCGCAGGATGTGAAATTTGGTCGTATGTGCGGATTCCAAACGTTGCTCGTCCTCACCGGAGGCTGTACGCTGGAGCAACTCGAGGCGGAGACGTCGCCCGATTTGGTGCCCGATTATTATGCGGATAGTGCGGCCGATTTGGCGAAACTATTCGAGACACTTGCGCCCAAGGCGCATGTCTAGCTAGTTTACTCTAAGATTGATAGTTTATTCACCGGCAAGGATCGCAGAGCGAAGAGTTTGACGAGCTAGCAAATACTCTACAATATGTATAGGAAAATATCGTTCTGATTATTGATTACTGCACTACTTTGCTCTTTTGTATATAACATTGTAATGTTCCATAAGATTATGCTTGTTATTTTTGCCCATAAAATAACCAATATATCGTGAAATCCACTATTTATTAGAGAAGAGAGAGAGAGAGAGAGAGAGAGAGAGAGAGAGAGAGAGAGAGAGAATTTGTAATAAATCTAATACATCATACTGAGTTGAGAAGTACTTTCGTTTTATTTTTATAGTATCACTATAATTTATGATGTTTTCACTTGCGTTAATCTTATCAACGAACTTGCTTGAACTATGCATAAGATAATTGAAATCGCACAACTTTCGCGTGTTCAGACCTTCTATATACCCTGTATTCTTAGTTATCTCGATTATTTTCCATTTCATATTCCCAATGAAAATGATCGAATTATCTAAAATCAATATTTTTATGCTACATTTTCATTTTAAGAAGAATCTTTTATTCTAGATTGAAAACAAGATTGCAAATCTTGCAAATCTTTTAAGATCGAAAAAACCTTAAATTCTTCTTGTTTCTTTAAATGTTTGAATTTCCTTGGTTCAAGATTTTGTCTTCTTGGTTAAATTTAATAGTTTTCCATTCTCAAAACAAGAATAAAATTTCTAGATTGGGCAATCTACAATTTGGAAATAAACCATTTTGGTTAAGTCATATTATAACCTTGATTAATAATTTTAATCTTGATTCTACCATGTTTTTTTTTTTCTATGTACGAACTAATACATGCTAATTATAATTTTCTAGAAACATGACTATAATTTAGAAATATTAAGATTATTAATTTTTGACTAACAATTTTTTGTTTGAATGGTTTATTTAAGAAACTTTAAAATGTTAAAAGATTATTTTTAAAATTATTTACTGTTGGGATTGTTTTTGGGTCGATCATTTTGAATTATTTTTTAGTCTGATTTTTTTTTTTTTTGTAGATTATTTCACAAGTTTTAACTTGATGACAACAAATTTAAAATTTTTGTTTTTAAAAGGGAGAATTAGATGCTTACACAGAAAGAAACAAGTAAGAAAGTTACAGTCGAGCGTGCTTGACTGTGAGATACCCGCTACCCATTTTGAATAAAAGCAAAATTTTGGTATATACTATAATTACTTAAGGAGTTATGATTCCTGAAAATTTGGTTGCGATCAGATAAAAATTGTGGAAGTTGTTAAGGAAATACTTTTGTATGGGCTTAACGTCTACTTACTAGGGCTCTTATTTGCTTTGGCCGACAATCTGGTACATTGTGCCGTCTATGGTATATTTTGAATGGTGTGCTTTATCGATATACCAAACATATCATTTGGTATATTTTTAGTATTTTCGGTATATTTTGAAAATAATACCGCAATATTTTCTTACTTGTTTTACCTTTATTTTTAAATTTTAAAAAATTCGGAATTTTATTCAAAACTGTGTTCTACGATCTTCGGTTATTATATGAAACAAAAAGTTCTTAAATAATTAGCAATGATGGAAAAAAAATTTTGTGCAATTGGGCTTTTTAGAACTGAGCGAAATGCTCATCTGGGTCACCTGCTCACTTCCTCCACTTATCCGACAGATCGCCCAGGCAATCGCAGACATAATCCGGCAAGTGGGCGTGGTCGGGGGGCAAGCTGGCAACATCCTCGGCGCTGCCCCCGCCGGTGAGGACGAGCAACGTCTGATAGCCACTGGCACGGGCAAAGGCAATGTCGCTGGCCAGACTGTCGCCGATGAAGAGGACGCGACTGTTTGGGCAATCGATGTGGCGATCGCGCAACAGTTGACGCAGTGCCTCACCCGGCTTGCCCAGCACCGTGGGCTGGCGTTTACTCGCCTTGGCCACCACATCGATGAAGGCGCCGGGTCCTAAATGGAGGGAGAGAGAGAGAGAGTAACGCAAGAGTAAAGAACAGAATAGAATTTAATGGGTTGCCCACCGATAATGTCGCCGGTGCCAAAGGGAATCATGGCATCAGCTGCGCCAGCCAGGAATAAACAGTTGGGATTCTGCAGCTGGACATGGGCGCGCATAAGTTTCGTGGCACTCAGATTGAAGTCCACATCGATGACCACCGCCTGCACCTCCTGCCGTCCATAGATGGCATCACGCAGATCCGCGATGCTCTCGATCACGAATCCTTCTCGTTCCTCCGCCAAATTGAAGCCCGCATCGCGTAGCAACTGCTTGAAGGGAGGCGTGGCCAAACAGTAGATGAGTCCCTCGAAGCCAATCGATTTGAGATGATCGCAAATCGTCTGAGCCGGATGCACAATCTGTTCCTGCATTAACCAATCGAGTGTTGATTGGAGTTGGATCATTATTCGAACAATCTTTGGAGCTTACCTTGTCTATGTTTAGTTCGGGCTGGCTGGCGAACTTCTGCAGATGCTGCTCCACGGAGCTAATGCTGTTGTTGGTCACAAAGGTGAGCTGCTTGCCGCGACGCTGCAGCTCGGAGATTGCCTCAGCTGACCCTGGTATAAAGTCACGCAAAGTGTACCAGACAACACCTGCAAAGGACAACATAGATTAAACTCCATCTTTATACCATATATTTCCCTTTTCTTTCTTCACAAATTCGATTTCCCCATCTTCAGAAATAATCGGAGTCGTATACGCAATATAATGTAAAGCTTCAGTTTTGTTGCGTATACGACTAGTTACACAATAAGAGTCAAATATACGTTAATGGACTGTTTACTTTTGTTGATTTTCTTTTATAAGCAAACGATAAATTGAAAATTTCAATTTCTTCGCATTTTTATAAAAAATTGTGTATTTCGAAAAGAAAAATTAAATTACTTTCAAATTTCCAACATTCTTTCGATTCCTATCTCGTTTGCTTACATTAAGTAAGCAAAGATTGAAACAATGAACACAATGAAAGAATAACGTGGTTCTAAATCAACAACAATCTAGACTCTAGACTTAACAATTGTGTACATAGAAAGAAAAATATCTAGATTGAAAAATGTTGATTTAAGATTTTTTTGATCTTAAAAAAACAATCTTGAAATAAGATTTGTATGCTACATTTGCATTTTAACATTTGAAACATCTTGTTTTAAGATTAAAATTTTGATTCATGAATGTTTTATTTTGGATTGAAAAGAAGGTTGAAAATCTTGATTTAAGAACTTTTAAATTTTAAAAATAATTATTGTTATTATTTTCATAATGATTAATTCATTAAAAGCTAGATAGTATGATCTAAAAATATAAACCAACCGTCACAATCGCAGAAGACCACATCGAAAGAGTCGAAGAACTTTTCACGTTCCGCTGCAGAGAGCTGCTTAATATTTTTGGGCTGCAGAGAAACGATTGGAAATGGAACGCATAACATGCATATAAAGATAAAGTAAAGTATTCTAAAAATTGAGTGATGTGTTGTTAGTGCATTCAAAGTAAGAGAAAATATATAAAATGTATGTTAATATAATAAAATGTATGTTAATGTATGCAGCTTGCAGCTACGAAACAAATGGAATTGACATCAATGTAATTAAAACACACTACGGGGAAACAGGTGGATGCAGAAACAATGGAAAAGCGGTTAAATTAATTAGCTAAACCACATGGATTGCAATTATGATGTTCTGAAAAGTGGGATTGCGTTTTACTGCGAATAGTATGTAGGGGGAACGCATGGAAATGAAACACACAACCTTTGCACACGTTTGTACATAGATATGTCGGAAATGAAACATTGAACTAAGATATATGTGTACATAAAGTGGCAAGCATAAGTGGATACATGGGGATGCATTAAATAAAAAATTAAATCAAATAACATATTTTTACGAATTTTACATCACCTTAAAGTCAGAAGTGATAAACATGTATCCACTTTTGCTCCCAGTACAGTGCACTGTACGTAAAAACATATGGTATAATGGAAATAAATGAAAATGAAACACAGAACTTATAAATATATGAAATGAGATTGGCAATCAATGGGAATTAAACAAAATAATAATGTGTGCTTAGATAAAGGCGGAAATACAAAGCCACAAAAACTATATTATTAATGATGAATGGATACTTCAGCAATGGAAGCAAATGTATATGAAACACAGAACTAATAAATATAGGAACGTCTTGTGTTCCATTTCCATTGCTTTCTCTCTTGTGTACCAACCACTTGTAAGGAATGAGATGCAATTTAAACAATAGAATAATGTGTGCTTAAATAAGATAATGAAGAATGGATACTTCAGTAATGGAAAGTAATGGAAATGAAACACGCGATCAATTTGCACTTTTATCTACATATATTATAGACATAATGTATCGTTGCTAAAATGATTGTTTTTAATTACAAAACAAAAGGAGGAGCAATGATGAAATGTTGTGAAGTGCAATGCAATAAGCGGCTTATCTGTAATTGCTTGGACACACTTGGCAGGGATTTGGCTTAGTGGAAGCCAGCGACCAGGCAGCTGCTTGCCAAAGACGACGCAGCATCGCGACTAAATACTTACGGAACTGGAGCACATTGTGTTGGTTGCTGTCTCAGAGGGTTGAGCGATAAGATCTCGATGCAAATGCGGTTCAAAGTTGACAAATCTATTATAATGCTGATTTCGTTGTTGTTGCTGTTGTTCTTTTATTATTATTATATTTGTGGGCTGCAACTTATGCAAATGCAAATGCCATTGAAGCGTTGCGCCAACTGATTCGCAGCTAAGCTCAAAAGTATCTTTCAACTGCTCGACTGGCCAAAGACAATTGAACGGACTGCGACTGCGAGATCTGCGAGATCTGCGATCTGCTTTCTGTCAGATGCATTTCAATTTAGTTACAGATGATTAAATTAGCACCTATCACGCTAGCTGATCTTAGAACTAGAGCACATTATTTTGTGTCAGCTTGATGTGCTTCAATTGTTTATATCCCCATCGTCATCTCCCTCGCCCTCGTATTCGCCCTCGCCCTCGTCAACGGTTCCAATTGATTTGCCACCATTCGAGTGTTATGCTATATGACATTCATAGATTGCATACGATCGAGCTTCCGGTTCTGCCGCACTGACCTGTTGCACTGCAGCGTCAGTTACGATAGAGCACTGGACACATCGGATCAACAATGAACGCATAACTTTATAACAAGTAGAGGTATCCGAATAATTCCGAATAAATTGCAAGCTGAACAATTTCCTTAAGGAAACACACAACAAAAAAATGTTCTAAAATTAAGAATTTTGATCTCAAAAGTGGTTCAAGAACGTGATAATCCTAATGTTAGAAAACACATCAAGAACATTTAATTTAAGACCCAAGCACTTATTAATAAGAAACAATAATCTTATAGTTATTTTGAACTAAAATTCTAATTATAAGATCAAAAAAGTATTATTTATATTTTAATTTTATTTTTTCTACTTACACTTACATAGTTTAATCAGCAGAGCTAAAAATGAATTTTTGGTGTTATTTTGAAAATTTTGCATTTTTTAGACTAATGTTCTTAGTTTTAAGAATTTGTTCTTTAAGTGGTCTTATGTCAAGAACACGATTTTTATGACAAATGTTCTTGATTTAATAACTTGGATTTTTTTTAGTGCATATGTTATATTCTGATTCGGTAACATAAAGCGCTTGGTGTTGATTGGAATTTTAAAACTCTGTTATATTTTGCAATATTCTGTCGCAGATTTTTGCCAAGATAACGAACTTAACAAATATGGCATGAGCTAAGAATTCTATACTAGTTTTTTTTCATTTCTAAATTCCAGTATAATTTATTATGACTTTTGGCTTCATTATAGACCTAACCCTGACGCTTAAAATAGAAGTTGCAACGATTCCAAAAGAATGTGCTCAAGATATAAGTTATTTATATCCGCTACCCATAGCGTATAGAAGAATTATAACATTTATTATAAATTGATGTAACGGGCAGGTCACATAATATAGAGACGAACGATATAGCCACGTCCGTCTGACTGTCAGTATACCCTAACCATGCGAAACACAGGATCTCAGAGACAATAACAGATAAAGCTATAATTCTTCGTCAGCATTTGTTACTTTTGCAGGCAGATCAAGTTTGTTGTATGAAAGCTATAGACGAGAGTGCTCGATTGTGTGATACTTTTTAATCAAAGCAAAACAGGGCAGTATTCATTTTAAAATACACTTAATTCTTATACCGCAAAAATACTAAAAAATATCCTTTATATATATAAATACACAAAATATATAAATATACCAAAATACTGCTAAGGTTGACAACCTGGTATATGGAATATGTTAAATGTAGTACTATAACTCTGTATATTAAATATAGTATTCAGTATAGTTTAGTATTTTTTTGGTATCTTTTTAAAATATTGTTTTATTGGAATCGAGTTCTTGCTTTTTTGTACAAAGAAGAAAGACTTGCAACTCAGCTCTTAAGCATTTTAATAAGGTTTCGAATATTGTATTGATTAGATAAATCATTATGTCCAAGGACATATAATAATTGGCCGGCCGATTTTCTTTTACAAACTATTCTATACTTCACCTTTAAAAAAATACCCTTAAAATTCTAAAATATCAATTCAAAAAAAAAGGTAGTTGAAACTCCACAAATTATAATTTCCATATTTCATTTTATTATCATAGTTTTCAGTTATGATCTTAGAAATTATGTTTTGTTGGTTTTTATTTTTTTTGCATTTTTTTATACAATTATTTTTATAATTATTTTCAATTTACATTTTGGTTGTTAATAGTTTTTGTTTTGTAAAATGTTAACAATGCTATATAAATTTACATTAGAACATTCTGCGGATCGCAACGCATCTCATTTGTATATATATAAATATATTTATCAAAATAATAAAATATACTATTTCGTATCTCGTAATTTGCTGTTGTATAAAACACATGTATGCAGTGTGTGCTTAGCGAAGACATTAAACAAAACACAAAAAGATCGAGAAAACAATAAAATTCAAATTAAAAAAAAAACACTATAAATGAAAAATAAAACGAGTTAAAAGTACACGCAAAAATACACACAAAGGACATGTACGAATCTACTATAAACATGTGTAATGTTTGTTTGTTTGTTTGTTGTTTTGTTTTCGTTTGTTTGTTGTGTAAATTGTAAGGTACATTGGATTGTTTATTAGTGTTAACATGCATATGCATCTGCTAGGCATACGCATCTGATTAGTTTGGTATTTTTGTTTGTTTACGCGTGTGTCGACAAGGTACAAATGAATTCGCTTTCGCTTTCGCCTTTACTTTTGCTTTTGCTTTAGAAATAACCAGTATGATTCAAAAGATACATCTACTACTAGTGCATCTAGATACATCTATCAAAAATTGTACGTGTGTGCGTATGTCTATGCAACATTCATAAAATTGGCATTCTAAAAAAAACACATATCGGAAATTCTCATACTATTTGATGAATTAAATATTGAATAATGAATTCAATTAAGATGAATTTTGCTTAACAGAGCAGATTAACAGAGAATGATTTTGCCATTATTTTTCCGATTTACGATAATTGCAAAAATAATCGAATTCGCACGAAAAACAAAAAATTAACGAACAATATATTTGATTGTAAAACAGAAAAAGTTCCTCAAAGCAATCATAACTCTTAACAGCTTCAGGAATAGGCTTAACCTTTAGTGCCGATCAGAACATATTTCGATAGGGAATACCTATATGCACACACACACACACACACACATACAACTATATGATGTGATGTCTATAATTTCGAGTGTCTGTTGCATCAGTCGCGTTTTTCTACGAACACTTTTCAATTTGGCAATTCATTTTGGATTTACATACATATATAGAACATAAGTTATGCAACAGTTGCTCACACTTATCCTGATATATGTATGCACACTATATACACATGCACATATGTATTCTTAAGTCACACACACACACACACACACACACAAAAGTATTTAGCGCCTTGAGCAATTGCATCTAAAATGAGTTTCTATACTTAAGTACAGCACATAGTTAACAACAACAATTCAGGGCAAAAGTAGTGGAGAAATTAATAATATAATTTATACTATGTACACATAAATATGTATGTGTGTATGTGTGTGTGATGTACTATATACAAAAGTATATAAGCAGTGTTCTTCTTGCCCCGGTAACAAATTCAAATCAACATTCGAGGCTTATAACTAAAATGCACTTGGTTTCTTCTGCTGATGATCATGACGATGATAATGATGATAGAATCTCAGACGTAGGTGGTCGAACTGTCGCCAGCAGCGTTCTTATTGTTGCTGTTGTTATTGTTGTTGCCATTCAGTCGGTGACGCAACAAATCCTCTGGCTCAGAGCCAACTGTTTGCTGCTGCTGCTGCTGCTGTTGTTGACTCTGCAGTTGGGTTTGCGTCAATTCCTGGGCCTGTCTCTTCTCAAACTCGATGATGTGCTCGCGCAACAGGAAATTCTCGCGCTTGATTCGCTTTAGCAGACGACCGGAGACATCGGGCACAGCCCAGCGTAAAATGCCCTGCAGCATGGTAATAATATTCTGCAATAGAAAGCAAGTCATTTAGCCATCAGCATACTAGAATCAATTTCCAACTACGCTCACCTGATAGATGACAATGAAGGCGAGACGAGCCGTCAATATCTTCCAGTAAACGACGGGTCGCTTGTAGGGATGCGGTTCCCAGGCATTGTTGCGAAACTCTGTGTAGTAGCACTCCGTTACGTTGGCAGTCGCGCTGACATTTAGCAGCGTGTCCGTCTCGAAGTCTTTAGTGTAAAAAGCAGCCATTGTAAAGTTCAGATAGCCGTTCAGCTCGGGATCATCGTGAGTCGCTTTATAGACTAGTTTTGGTATAAAGTTTGTGCTAAATGCAATTATCATAGCCTATCGAAAGCAACAAATTTTAATAATAAATATAATGAGATTCCTTCCACTTTGCTTGTACTCACGCTAGAGGCGACTGCAATGTGCGTGAGAACAGTCATTATGCTGTGCCAGACGCCAATATCACGAGCACGCATTCCCACGGGACGTCGCACGAATCGCAGCATCTTGATGGCGTCGAGGCGCAGCTCGATCACATTGTTGATCAACGCCAGCAGCGGCGCCAACGGGAATGCCAAGCTAAACAACGTTATGAACCCGTATTGGATCACTGCACAAAACGAAAGTAAAAAGAGAAATGTTAAATACAGCTTTTTATATCCGTTTATAATAACTTTGTGCCTGCAGAAAATGTATATAACAGGCAGAAGAAGGGATATTCGACCCCATTCTTGATCAGGAACAACAGTCGAGACGATATAGCCATGTCCGTCCGCCCGTCCGTCTGTCTGTATGTCCGTCTGTCTGTCCGTATGAATTACTCGATCTCATAGGCTATAAGAGCTAGAGATATAATCAAGTTTGTTATGAATTTTTTCCAAATCAAATAGCAAGGGCAATTTTGAAGCTAGAGTCGCGGATTCGCGGATCCGGATTACCACTATATTTATAACGAAGAGTAATTTTAGGAACTTTTTCTGTTTCAGGATAAAGATTATAAATTGGTAAAATTTTTGGTTTGAGTAGGTTAACTTTTGAAGTTATCTTAAAACAGAAAAATAATTCCAAAACCATTTTTAGCTCTAATTAAAGTGCTAATAAAAAAATGTTTTGGTTTTGTATATTTTTTCGCTTTTGATAATGTCGTACGTGACATTTTCACCAGAGAATTATCCATATGCAATAATAACAATAGTTTTTATGATTTCTGAAAATTTGATTACGATCGGATAAGTTTTAGAAGCTATTTAAGAAATTCGTTTGTATTGTAAAAAACGGCCAATATAATTGGATCCCATTTGCTTTTGCTGACAATTTGGTAAATTTTAGTACTTTATGGTTTATTTTTAATGTTGTACTATATATACCGATATACCAAATACATATTCATAAAGAGTAATGAACCCACTCAACTGAAGCTTTCCTACTTGTTATATACTTTATTGTACGCACCCATTTCAAGATATTCAGCGTAGAGCGAGTTATTCTCGGCGGGCAGCAGATTAAAGTCCTCGGTGAATTGATTGGTGGATGGGACCAATTTCTGTTCGCTGTGCCGCTTAAACCAGCCGTAATTCTGATTTAGCTCCTTGGCAGTGCGCATTAAATAGGGTATCAGCATCTCGACGATGGCATTCACCGCCTGTTTGCCAACCATTATGATGACCAGCTGCACACAGAGCTCCATCAGGCAGCCGCCCGGATTGCACTCCTCCTGGCGAAAGCTGAAGATGCGATTGTATTTGGAGGGATAGCCAACGAATTTGCCTTTGAAGAATGCAATGTAGAAGAGCGATGAATAATAGTTGACAAACTGGAACACATAGTTCTTGATGGTCAAACTCTCATCGTATTCGGTCTGTGTGCGGCAATACTCGTAATTTGTGAGCCGCACCGCTAAGCTGCTATAGACCAGATCCAGTATGGAGATGACGATCAGATCGAGGAAACCGGCTGTAATTGGTAGCACCATTATCTTGTATGTCATTGTGTTCTCATTGGCCAAAATGCTATGTGAGGCCCGCTGTGCCATGCGATAGATGATGATCGCCGAAATGGCGATCACTGATATGCAGATCTACAAAATGTGATCAACACTAGATTACTACGACGAGTTCTACTTTCGAATGATTCGATTTCGCAGCACTTACAAATAAGACCATAATGCTGTAGCTGGTAAAGTTTGGCCAGAACTTGATGCTCCAGAAGGGCACATCCGGATCCAAGGTTTTTGCCTCCCCCAGCTTCTTGCTGAGACGCTTCGATTGTGACACCTTGGCCAAATACTGGGGACGCGGATGCTCGACGTGATGATTGAATCCCGTCAGACCCCAACGGTGCACCAGACCGGCCGAATAGCGTTTCCACAGCTCCAGATAGATCACCGACCAAATGGCCATCACAAAGGCAAACACCACTGTCATTTTGTTGTCTATCAAATAGTTGAATTTTGATGAAGTGCAAGTCTCGTTGAGGCGCCAAAAGTTGCACCCTTTATCGCACTGTGGACACATGATCGTCTCGTTGTCATTGCAAATATCCTGACTGATCGGATCACTGGACCACGTAACAAAGCCGTACAAAAAGAAGAAGATGCCCAGCACGCTCACCGGCATCAGCATGTGCGTATAGAAACCCAGCCAGGCGAAATAAAGCGCCACCTTGGCTCCAAAATAGTCCTTCACGTAGTCCAACGGCTGCAGACTGTCGAATGAAAGAAAAGTAGTTAATACAGCACTCAAAAAGTAAAGTCTCTTTGGTATATTTAACGAACTTCTTCCATTTGCGAATGCTCGCCCATTCCTTCAGCAGCTCACCTCGGCGATCTTTCTGCAAAATGCAATAAAAAAAAGTGTTAACTTTAGAATATTAAGACATAAAAAGAAGCAGTTCAGTATTATATTTAAATATACCAAATTAAATAAAATATAAATGAATATACCAAAAATACTTAAATATACAAAAGGCTATACTTGGTATATACTATTTGATATATGAAAATATGTCATAAAATACAAAACTGCAAACCACAGCAATTAAGACCCTACAGCAGCAGCCTTTTTGCAATATACAATTATTTTTTAAATAACTTTTACAACAGCAAGGCTATATATGATAATTGAAAATACCGAAAATCGTGACCCTAGCTTTACAATTTCGCTTGCTTGATTACGTTTTTATACCTGTGGTTGCGATCGGATAAAAATCGTATAATTTATTTAAGAAACACTTCTGTATGGCAAATTATGTCTATTGCAATCTAGTCTTGGCTGTTTTGGCTGACAATCTGGTATATTTTGACCTCTATGGTATATTTCGAATGTAATACTTCATCGATATAAAAACATGATATTTAATATATTATATTTTAGTATCGAACTGTTTTGACGACTATGGTATATTTCGAGTGTAATACTTCATCGATGTACAAAATATGGTCTTCGGTATAGTTTAGTACTTTTACGGTATATTTTTAGGCATATTTTAGTATTTGTATGGTATATTATTCGGTATATTTTAATACTACTACCTCACTGTGTTACTTTAAAAAAATGGATAGCAGGTATTACTCGAATGTAGCGCTCTGACTTGTTTTCGATTATTAGGAGTGACATCTAAAACAAAATTGATCTGCGTGCTACAACAATGCAGCTCTATCTCTTATAGTCTCGGAGAAATACATAAGTGTTCATACGGACAGACAGACGCACATGGCTATATCAGCTCGACTAAAAAAAGAATATATGCACTTAATGGTGACATTTCCATAAACCCTTTTACCCGTATGGGTAGCGGGTTTAAGAAGTAGTTGCAGTTGCAATGAAGTTCTTTTCACTTACGTCGTGCAACGTGTAGGCGCATAAATAGACACCGTCCTCGACAAGCTTCTCGATGCCGAGATTGTCAGCCTTCTCCTCGCCCTGCTCGAAGTGCTGTCGCTGCATCACAAAATTGATGATGGAATAACGTGTGCTGGGATCAAAATAGTTGGGATGCTCCTTATCGTATAGCTCGAGATACTTTTGCGCAAACTCCATGTGAATGCGCTGTTCGCGGTCGGGAAACACGTCCGTATTCAATTGCACCGAACTGAAGAGGCTGCGGCACATCCGTGTGAACCACGACTTCAACTCCAGCGTGGTCTCCGCAATGATTTGCTCCTGTCCCGGTATGGGCTTCAATGGCATCTTGATCTTGAGGACCTCGGCGTAGCGATGGAGCACATCGGGCGGCGCATGCAGCTTGATGAAGTGCACCCACTGTTCCTTGTAGTATTCCAATTCGATGCCCTCGCGCATCAGATTGGCCTCGAAGATTTTGCGCTTATTCGCAGCCTCCTCGTCGAGATCCTCGCCATTGTAGGCGAGCACAAAGTCCACGCTTCGTTTGCCATCGTTAAAGCGTCGATACGTCTGCAGCACAAAACAGAGCAGAGCAGAACAGAGCAAGATATTGAAATTAGTACAAATCTGTTTTCTATATGATTATATAAAAATATAAATATAAGGGTCATATACATATACACATGATGAGAAAAAAACGAAAGATATCAAAGCGCGTGTAGGTGCGAGTGCCGCGTGACTTAGAAATATGTGTAACTGATCTGATATTCTGACAATCTAATTAAGCCCCCCAAGGAATAATTCTCTTACAGCGGAGTTAGCATCGCATGCGGCGACTAGCGTGAAGTGGACAGCTTTCGAAAAAGAAATGCAAAACATGCCGATTCCACACCGATCTAAATCACACTGAACACTCTTTGTTCTCAGTTTCTCAGTTTGGCAAGCTGCCCAGCCGGTTCGATTCGATTCTATTCGATTCGGATCAGTTCGGTCCCATGAAAAAGTCCTCCTCTCTCCACACAATACACAGAACTACATTAACAAAATAATACAAAACATCTAAGTCAGCTGGAATAGTAAGATAACGTTCCGAGAATCGTGTTCTATCGTATTTTGCTAATGGAAATGTTGCAAGCCCATTTCTAGGTTTTTTCTTTCTATTTTACTTTTGGATCTAATCAGACTGGATTCTGGACTAACACACAAATACTTATATGCAAATCAAGTACCAGCATGGAATTAGCAGATGAATAATTATAATAAATGCAATTCTGACGAACAAAAAACAAACCAGTTGAAATATCTAAACGGAAACTGGAATCGAACCGTAATTTGCATTTGGCCATTTCACAAAAAAAAAAAAAAAAAAACAAAAAAGAAAAGAATTGAAAAAAAAATGGTATATACTTAAAGCTAATTAATATTATTATGCTAAAAAATTGCCATTACCCATTCCCGCAAGCAAACTATTGAAAAAAGAGAGAAAAAGAGAAAGAAAACGGTGAGAAACGTAGGCGGCAAGAAACAAAATGCGTGGGCTTCACAAGTGTGTGTGCGTGTATGTCCATGTGTGTGTGTTTAGGGTGTGTGTAAGTGTGTGGTGTGTGAAAGTAAATAATTAAATATGCAAAATGCAGTAAATAATCAAGTTTGTGTGTATGTGTGTGTGTGTGTGTTTCATTTGTATATCTATATCGAAAGCCGAACGGAGTGAAGAGTGCATAAACATATGAATGAGAAAGAGAAGGAGCGATGTCATGAGAAGCGCTGTGAAGAGATGCAGCGACAGTAAGAGACAGAGTGAGATAGCGAGAGAGAGATTTATAGTATAAGAGCACAGAGAGCACTGCGTTAATGAGTTTCATCGATATTATAAGTATTATATATTTTGCTTTTTGGTTGCTTTGCTTGAGATAAATAAATGCTTTGGTGCTTCTTGTGTAGCGTTGAACGGTATTTTGATGTTTTGGTTTTTTGTTTTTGTTTTGATTTTGATTTTGTTGGTTGTTTACCCTCAATTTCCACTGGGAGTATGTAATTGGCAATTTCTTATCTTTATTCGAAACTGTGCTATTTTGTCTTAATAGACGTCTAGAGACCTCATCATCGCCACCGCCAGCAGTCGCGCCATGACCATAGTGACCACCGCCACCGCCACCGCCACCGCTCATGCCAACGCCACCACCGCCACCACCGCCTCCAACCCCAATGCCAGTGGGCAGATGTGTGCGTCCATTTTGGAGGGCGAGCACCTGAGCGGCGATCGCAGCATCCGTATGATCGGCACCGCCATTCAAGTGCTCCAAGGCCGTCGACTGGCGATAGCCCGGCTGCCAGGCTAGGCGCATGTGCTCAGCAGCAGCCCCGCTCGCCAATCGGAGGCTGTTGCGTGACTCATCCCCGGCGAGATCCACCGCCGAATGGTAAATGGTGTTGCGCGACTGTGACAGCGATTTGCGATGTGCCGCCGCCGCCGCTGCCTCCGATTCGGCCAGCGAGATCGTATCAAAGTAGAGGCTCTCGCGCTCATCCATTTCCGATTCGGGATAATCGTAGTCGTGGGTGCGCACTGTAAATAGTACAACGTGGTGTCATTAATCGCCTGCTCTCACAAACACATACAAACATATGCACATATACACAGAACGGTGATCGATATAAGCAACAACAACAACAACAATAACAGAAAAAGGTGAGAATGATCCATGAAAGCAGAGTACTGGATGATATACTACACATATGTACATATGTACTTGCTACTCGGTGTGAGTTTTGCAATGCTGATAAGGCGAACGTACAGAAGCTTTTAACGCTAATCGTATGATAAAAACCCAAATATTGCGACTACTAATTAAAATCAACGTCACAGTGCTACCTCGATATGCCACGTTCGAATATTCAATATTTACTTTAAATTTTTAAATCAATTTAGGAAGTTACACTAATAAATCTGTTACTGAATATATAGATCATACGTTTATAATGATCACAAAGAATTTATATCTATGGATGCTGCATTGTGAAATTCCCATTTTTTTTTTTAATTTTCATAAATTCTTTACATTATTAAAATTATTATTAATGAATTGCAAGTTTTTTTTATCTTTTCCTTACATTTTCATAAATTATTCACATTTAAATTATTATTAATGAATTGATGAATTTAGTGCTCATTTAAAAAGTCTACACTGATTTGATATTTTTAAATCTATGAATGATTATTTGATAAATTTTGTAAGCAAATTTAAGAGTACAATTAAAAGACACAACTAATGTACATATTTTCATAGTTATTCATTTTCTATATCATTTTATAATTTAATTTGAGTGCACAAATACACAAATACAAATTGGAGAAATAAAACATTTTGAAAATCTTTATCAGTTAAAAAAATGTATGCATTGTGGAAACGGACAAAACGAATATAATTTTTTATAGAGCGAGATCAATCAATAAGTGTTTCGAATAATAATATTAATATTGCCTAGTATTACTTTTCAAATATGTAAATATTTGTGGACTGACTTTTAGTTTATAGATTCTGAAGAAGTGCCCACTGTAAGCTGACTAATTGGAAAACGAAATCGAAATTGAAGTTATCAGAGAGTCGAAGGCAGTCGCTACTGATACTGACACATTAGTATGTATGATTGTTCATCGTCAAGTGGCTGGAGGGGTCATTGAAATACGGTCAATTATGTAATTGGAACAGAACAGAAACAGAAACAGAAGCAGAAGGCAAACGACATATTGTAGGCGACATACGAATATGTAAATGTGCATGCTACACTTTTGGTTGGGGGTGTTAAGACCGGTCTCCCAAAATGGATGATGATCCGTTTCCGGCTTAGATGCGAGTGCGAGTGCGAGATGCAAGCTGAGAGGGAGAGATAGAGAGAGAACAAACCATGGATGTTCGTGTGCTGCCGACGACTGTCGATGACTTCATGCAGATGTGAAGCTTAAATGCTTGACATTTTGGGGGCAAGTGTTGAGTGCGTTTAGTTTAATAAACAAATGAAAGCTCAACAATAAATGTGCAACAAGAACAAAAGTGACGTATTAACGTAGTACATATGTATGTGTGTACACATGTTTATACATATTTTGTGGGCATACATATGTATGTACATAAATGTTGAGTGTTTGTTCTTGACATACACTGTCTAAAAATACGAAATCAAATAGAATTGTGTGGAATTTTGCATGTGAGAGAATGCGAGTGTGTGTGTGAATGTGAATGTGAATGTGAGTGAAGCGATGATTGCTAAATGGCGAAAATGGCAACTTGATCAATGTTTGTTTATTGAAATTATTGAGGATGCACATACATACATACATACAATATATATACATACATTGTATATACGATTGTTATTTATTTACCCGCTGAATACATTGTTGAGGCACACAGAGAGAGATAGTAAGTGGGTGTGTTTGTGTGAGACAAAAAGAGATAGAGAGACAGATGCAAGAGATCGGCAGGAAAAGGAAGTTGTAGAAGAGAGCCAGGCGACAGCTTAAAATCACCGAGTATTTGTGCTTGGTACTCGTTACACGTGACTCGTTACTCGTTACACGTTACACGTTACACGTACTCGTTTCCTTCAGTTCACGCAAAGCGCGCGATCGTTTGTGCAACAACCACAACAACAACAGTAGCTGGCATAACGGTAGACCGACTGACTGACGGCATAAAAAGAGAGAGAGAGAGAAAGAAAACGTACAAGAACATAGAAGGAATTCTTTTGTTAACCGTGATAAACAAAATTTATGCACAAAACACACACACGCACACTATAAAAAAATACAAATACTACTGACCAGTGGCCAGCCAAATGATGTCAGCTAATCAAAAAAGAAAAAAAAAACGGCAAACAAAAAGAAAACGAAGCGAAAAAATTGTATCGACGAATCGAGAGCTAGAAAAATGCGTACGCGCGCGTTGTTTGCCGATTACTGACCAAATTCAGGCAATGCGGCGGCACGCAGAGCAAGATTGCCAAAACGCCAAAACGGCAAAGCGCGAGCGACGGCGTGCAACGAGCTGTGACCGCCGCCGCCAGCGCTGACGCTGATTTAGATACGGAACACACAGGCGTACACACGCACGCAGACACACACACACACACGCGTATGTATATTAAAATTTACATAGCATGCATGCTTGCTTGGCCGCGAAAGGTCAAGTTGAAGTGTAAATCTTTTGTTGACAAACGGCAAGTGCAAAGCCAAACACGCGCTCCAATTGTTAACCTGTTTAATTGCCTGACACACTTGCGTATGTCTACAAAGAACTAGTGCGCGACTAGCGAAATCATTGGTGGCATTTGGAATGAGAACTTGTGCCACACGCCAGCCATGCTTTGAACTGTCGTTTACCACTGAAGTAGTTCTGGACTAGCCACAAAGTGTATGGTCAGTTGATGACTACATAGTAAGCTGCGCTATTGCAGCGCATACGCCGGCAATGTGGGAAATTTGGTATAATGATCACACCTTTCGCGTGTCATAAAAACAAACAACAAATACCAAACACTGCGGGGGAGGTGCAACTTCAAGCACAAGTTGCTTTTTGTCAGGTTCTTTAAATAAATCAAGACGCATATGATGATGACGACGACGACAACGTTGTTAGTTAGTCAGAGTAGTTGGCTAGCACTGGCTGTAAACTTGGTTAGAGACACACGCATTTAGTTGCTTTTGGGATTCAATTTACGCTCATCTCGCACAAATCAAGACCTCACAACTCACCTCACCACAGCCTCAGGCTCAACCTCAGGCTCAAGGTAGCAGCTGACCGTCGTACTTGTGGCCTGTGTCAGCTCCACGGTTGCTATTGTTGCTTATATTGAAGATGTATGTATATGTAGACGGGTATTTACACTATTTAAGCAATTAAGAACGCGTGCAGCAACAGACGCCAGACGCAATGGTAGCGTCGTTGGCCGTTTTGTTTTGTTATGGCTAAATTGCAACTTGTGTGTGGCTGTTTTTTTTTTTTTTTTTTTTTGCACTACACTGAAACTATGAAACCATCGGAGCCTATCGATGGATGCAATATCGATAGCTCGTTTTCGATTGCGCGCTGTTAATAGAAATTACCGATTCATTTCAACGCAACTATCGATATTAATTCATCGGTTATAGACACGTCATTGTAGTTGTCAAAATAAAAATAAATACAAACGAAAATACATACATCAGGTGGTGTATTTAAGTTAATATAAAAAAAATCATGGTGTACATCGACCGCAGTACGTAATAACTAATTGTAATTGTGTAATATGTAATTCATTTTACTTTTGATTTTTGTAGATGGTCGCGTTTGGGAAAAGCGCCCTTGGGACTGGCAACGCATAGTCGCAATTTTTGTGGGTCTCTGGTATCTTGTCATACAATTGTAAGTTACCACACCGTGTTGCAGACTATGTGTAGTATATCATTTTTGTTTTTTGTACAATAGTTTCCAGACATTGGTGGCTCCCTTCAATGGCGGCGGTGATGGCAATAATCGCGACAATCGCAATAGTCGCAGCAGTGGCTGGGGTGGCGGTGGAGGCGGCGGTGGTGGAGGAAGTGGAGGCGGAGGTGGTGGAGGCGGAGGAGGTCTGAGACCCAACAGACGCATTGGCCGCATTAATCATCAGCCACCAATGAGTTGCTCCACCTGCCCTGGCGGTGGATGCGGATAATAATGGCATTCGGAGAGATGCACTGCCTCAATTTAGCATTAATTCATATCACTATAACAAACCTAATATTGAGTGGGAGCAGTTATGACGTGCGATTTTGCATGTCAATTATGTGAATAACCCTAGCTCGATTTAGCTTAAGCTTATAAAATTAACCGACAATTTATAAATCAAATGTATTTTGTAATTTCATCTGCTGATATGGTGTTTAAAATGGAATATACTCGAATTCAACTAACATTCAGACTCAACAACGACGATCTTTTTAAATAGTTTAAATAACAATATAATATAAGCACTACTATCAAAATAAAATTGGTACAATTAGCATTTCAAACCGCTGCAATTCGATAATTTTCGATGTGATAAATTACCCCATATGTTATCTAGTAATCTAATTTGATAATTATCGAGCACCCGTTCAAGCAGGTGATTACTGTTATAGCGTTTTATTATTATGTCTCATAATCGAACCAGTTCCATGCGAACTACACATGTGTAAATTGTTATCGAAAATCGATGTTCCGCTTCCGTTTGTTCCTTTTGCGTCTCTGCTGTGTCGCGACATTTATGCCATACATACATACATGCAACGGTGCGTGTGTGTGTGTTAGCTCGTATTTTATTTAGTCAATTTTGAAGCGGTCTTCAAAAATATAAATTATTTTCCCTCGTCCCCAAAAGTAGATAATTTGGAATTAGTGCAGTGCTACGCATCCCTTCGAGCAGCATTCTATTGAACTGCTCATCAAATATGGAAGTCGAGGCCACCAAAGGTATTATTACACAAATGGCGAAGGAACAAAAAGAAGAAAAAGAAAAAATGCCAAGCGCTTTGCTATTGTTGCTTTGGCTTGTTTAGCGTGCTTCTTACACGTTTTTCTGGTGTTTGGTTTTTTTTTACAGCAGTCGACATGGCAGAGGATGGACAAGACGTTGACACTGCCACAATCTTGGCCAGCACAACTAAAAATCTGCAAGACAATGAAGTGGATTCGACATCCGCTGTTGCATCAGTGAATGACACATCGCTGGAAGAGGAGGCCAATGGCTCGCCACGCAAGTCCCGCAGCCGCAGTCGTAGTCACAGCCATCATAGTGCAATCGATAGTTCACGACGCTCACGCAGCGGCTCTGGCGGCTCTAGACGTTCGCACAGTGGCTCTGCCCAGCGCTCACGCAGCGGTTCGCATCGTTCGCGCAGTGGATCAGGTTCCAGGCGGTCCCGCAGTGGATCCCATCGCTCACGCAGCGGTTCCAGGCGCTCGCGCAGTGGTTCCCATCGCTCACGCAGCGGCTCCAGACGCTCCCGCAGTGGCTCGAAGCGCTCACGCAGCGGTTCCCACCGTTCGCGCAGTGGCTCGGGATCCAATCGATCGCGCAGTGGCTCTAGACGTTCACGTAGCGGCTCAGGAGTTCGCTCTCGCAGCGGTTCTCGACGTTCGCGCAGCGGATCGGGTTCAAGACGTTCACGCAGTGGCTCCAGACGTTCACGCAGTGGTTCTGGATCTCGACGTTCGCGCAGCGGCTCTGGCTCGAGACGTTCGCGGAGTGGTTCTGGCCGGCGCTCGCGCAGTGGCTCCAGGCGTTCACGCAGCGGCTCTAGGCGCTCACGCAGTGGATCTGGTTCGGTGCGCTCCCGCAGTGGCTCAGGCTCAAGGCGGTCACGTTCTCGTAGTGGCTCACGGCGTTCCCGAAGCGGCTCACGTCGCTCTCGCAGTGGATCACGTCGCTCGCGCAGTGGATCGCGTCGTTCCCGCAGTGGATCGGCTCGATCACGCAGCGGATCGCGTGCCAACAGTGTTGCGTCGGGCAAGGAGAAACGCAATGGTTCACGTAGCAGTCGATCACGTTCAAAGAGTGTTGCCGAGTCTGTTGGTTCGCAAAACGAATTCAATCGGAAACGCGTCATTAACAGTGATTCGGAAGGTAAATTTGAATCCTTGGCATTAAGCCAAGAAAATGTTTACGACACATCATTATATCACCTCCATTTTGTAGACGACGCACCCAAGCTGCACAAGAAGCGGGCTAAAATTACAGACACTGATAACGAGGACGAGGATGAGGGAAAGGAGACTGCTGCTCTGGCCGAAAATGCACAAGAAAAGAACGTCGAAAGCTCCGACGATGAGAATACGCCACTGCACAATGAACCAGAGTATGTCTTTGAATGTCCATTTAATACTTCTCAAATATCTAATGCAATTTTCACTGTAATGGCTCCAGGAACAGCAACTTTGTATCCGACTTTGATGCCATGTTGATGAGGAAGAAGGAAGAGAAACGTGTGCGCCGACGCAAGCGTGATATCGATCTGATCAACGATAATGACGATCTCATTGATCAGTTGATTATCAATATGAAGAACGCATCGGACGACGATCGACAGCTGAACTTGACCGGAAAGCCGGCAACAAAGAAAATTTCAATGCTCAAACAAGTGATGTCACAACTGATCAAAAAGCATCTACAGTTGGCCTTTTTGGAGCACAACATACTCAATGTGCTCACCGATTGGTTGGCACCATTGCCAAACAAAAGTCTACCCTGCCTCCAAATTCGCGAGAGCATTTTGAAACTGTTATCCGACGTAAGTATGAAATGACTGATCACCCGACATGCCCAAACTCGTATGTAAAACCCATCTCTTTCTGATTCGCATGCTCTCCCGCTTTAGTTCCCAACTATAGACAAGAGTTATTTGAAGCAGTCGGGCATTGGCAAGGCTGTGATGTATTTGTATAAGCATCCATTAGAGACCAAATCAAATCGTGATCGTGCCGGACGTCTGATTTCGGAATGGGCTCGTCCTATATTCAACCTAAGCTGTGATTTCTCAGCCATGAGCAAAGAGGAACGTCAAGAGCGTGATTTGGCCCAAATGTCGCGCAATCGTCACAAGAGTCCCGAGCCGGAACCCGCCAGTTCAAGTGATCCGCAATCATTAAATCAAACCTTTACCGGTGACGATCAACTACTGCGTCCCGGTGATCCTGGCTGGGTGGCTCGTGCCAGAGTTCCAATGCCCTCAAATAAGGATTATGTGATTCGCCCCAAGTCAACCGTTGAAGGCGAAATATCCACAGTAAGTTGTCACCAACTTGATTTCACACTTTTAACGATATTGATTTTATGTTTGTTCGAATTTTAGTCCACTAAACGCAAGCCCAATCGTTACGAGAAACATATGAAACGGTTTTTGGACTCGAAACGCTCGAAGGAATGCCGTCGTGCCGTTGAAATATCTATCGAGGGTCGCAAAATGGCGCTATAAGGACACAGATATCATTACCACTTAGTTATTTTAATACTTTTTTTTCAAATGAATGAACGCATCAAGAAAAACAAAAGATATGAACAAAATTTATATTGATTTTGTAATATAGAAATTATGAACGAACGCCTTTAAGTGGATATATATACACATAGATACACGATTGGAGAGCATTCAAAATTCAAGATTAAAACAACATTTCAGACATTTGCAAACAATTATCAATTGAATTTTTTAATGAATTGGATATAAACAAGAGTGAATTCAACAAAAAGGATCATATTTCAGATAACCTTAGAGAACAATTGAACAACTGAAGTTAATAATGAATTCCTCCTTACGATATGATATAATTGGGAAACAGTGTTACACACATTCACATAAGAAGCACAGATTACTTAAGACGGCAATATCCTGTGATAAGCTTTTCCAATATCTGGATATAGTCGCATGTCCTCATTGAATCAACCAATTCACAGATATAAAATGAATACCTAAAACAAGAGAGAACAGTCGAACCAACACTCCTGCAATTCATCTGACTAGCAATGCAAGAAATGGGCACTCGTGATTGAAAATAGCTAAACATATATGATTAACCTTTTTATAATACGAGTCAATAAATACTATATTATAACTTAGAAATGCTAACTAACGCCTCCTAGTATACGTACTTTTATCAGTTGCCCATTAAAAGCTGCCTTATTTACAATTCACTTAAAATATATTATACACTATTATTATACTATAACCAATTGATTACAATCGATTGAGTCGCGATAAGCGCGAATGATGCGGATTGTATATGCCTTCTCTATACCTCTATAGCGATTCCATCGAGTATAAACATTCCGATCTCAGTAGCTAAAGTTAACAAGCTTTTGATTTGATTACTGCTATAAAATATTTGTAGATAATTGATGAGAGAACAATACCTTCATTCTTTTTTTTACTACAATACTTTTATTTTGACTTTAAATTTATCATATAGTATTTCCCAGCTATGTGATACCAAATCTCAATAACGAATCTTGTTAATGAGTTTATTGATTTTTCGTAAGTGCTTCTTATTGTAATGAGATCACGACTTAAGATAAGTTGAAGAAACAACGCTTCCATATAATTCCTTGAACATAACTGGAAAGGTCACTTGCTTTATTGTGGAATATTTTGTGAGGAAACTTCAGTCTAAATATAAAGTCTTATATAGTATCTACGAAGTGTATTATGATTGAAACACTTGTGTTTATCTCTGACGGAAAGTTATAAATTTCTGGCTGTGCGTAGTGCATACACACACTCACATACACAACAAATCACATAGATACTCCTTTGGTCGGCAAATATTATAAAAGTGAATTAAATATGAAAAGTCAAATTAAGGGCATTTTGTCTCTCTTTATGCCTCCCGCTTGGAAATGCGCTCGCTACCTGTCACGCACATTGTATGTATGTGTGTTATGTATATAATATATATCGCATGTGCATAATATATATCGTATGCATCGTTTGTGCACAATTATTTGGAAATCGAAACCGGTTGCACCAGTTAAAGATATGTAATTGATTGCATTGCGTGCTTTGTGCAAATTCAAAAGTAATTAGCGACTGTAAATTTACCAGAGGGTCGCAATGTTTTGATTTGCCGCTCAGTTGCTGCTGCTGCTGCGCTGCGCTGCTGTCGTCACTTCGTTTGCCGCTGCCGCTGCCGCTGCCACTGCTGCTGCTGCTGCTGCTGTGTGGTACCAATAAAACAAGTTGAATTCCCTGGCCACATTATTATCTCGGTTTAAAATCACCAACACTCAACTGAACAGAACACAGCACATCACACATCACACTTGGCGTGGCGTACATATGTAGGTCGCGTTCACCTTTCGGTCTTTGGTTCTCTTATCGCCCAAAATAATAAGTATTAAAACCGGTTGCGTTTAACAAATTGGTGTTCAAACGCATTGGGGGCTCCGCCACATCGAGTCGTCTTTCCTTCAGCAAGCAAAAGCTCAACAGCCACAGGCACAACATATAATCAAAATGTCGCAGATCAAAAGTGCTAAGATCGGAATCGTTGGCAGGTAAGTGGACGAAGAGGAGAATGGGAACAAGGATGGGGAACAGGTCCAAGGATTCAAGTGGATAATTTCCGAAGCTATAGCAACAGACATGTCTGTCAGACTCTTTGAGAATATCTTTCCACGAGTATTCTTCTATAAGATAGGGACTCTCGAATGTTTGTCCTTCTTCAAATATCACTTTAAAATCGAAGAAGATCTTGATTCTATCTATAAAACTGTTTACAGCTACCTCAAAACAAATATCACACGTAATTTTTCCTTCTTCTTCTTCAGATTACTTCTAACTTAAAGATCATCTGTATATCCCTTCTCTCCGCTGCTTCAATTACCTTCCACTAAAAGCATATTAAATCCCTAACTACCAAAATGCTTGACATTGAGCAATTGTCCTATCCCTGTGATAACCTTAAGCTCGAAAAACACATAAAATTTTATAGATCCCCCAAGTATATCAATGCAAATGCTATTAAAATTTTTCGCATTGAACTTTCAACTTAAAGACTATAAAATCATATAGTTAGCAATCATTTCCGTCTGTCCTTTATTTCAATTCAATGGAAATTAGAGCTAAACAACACTTCGGACAACACTTTTTGGGAGTTGAAATTAAAATATTTTTACATTTACAGCGGTCTGATCGGACGTTCGTGGTCCATGCTGTTCGCCTCGGTGGGCTACCAGGTGATGCTTTACGACATTCTGCCCGAACAGGTGTCGGATGCCCTGAAGGCCACCGAGAAGGAATTGGCTGACTTGGAGAAGAAGGGACTGCTGCGCGGTCAATTGACGGCAGCTCAGCAATTCAGTTGCATTTCGGGCACCAATGACCTCAAGCAGTTGGCCAAGGGTGCCATTTTCATACAGGAATGTATTCCCGAGAAACTGGAATGGAAGCAGGATCTGTTCAAGAAACTCGATGCCGTCGTCGAGAGCAACGCCATCATTTCCAGCTCGACCAGCACATTCTTGCCATCGCTGTTCACTGCCGACTTGAAGCACAAACATAACGTGAGTAAGCAAGTCACGATATCACCAAATGGTTGCTTGTTATCTGCAATTTGTCCTTGCATTGACCTGCCACGAGCAGCACAGTCCGAAAATGTTGAATGCTTCGTCAAGATTTTACCGAATCTCTCTGAAGACTTAAAACTTTCAACTTTCGTGTAGTAAACTAACAATTATTAGGTACAACTTACAACATACTCATTTGTTTTCTTTTTGTTTTATTCCGGACAGACCGTTGTCTCGCATCCCGTCAATCCGCCCTACTATGTGCCCCTGGTTGAAATTGTGCCAGCTCCATGGACGAAACCGGAGGTTGTGCAGAAGACACGCGCCATCATGGACGAGATTGGCCAGAAACCCGTCACATTGTCCCGCGAAATTGAAGGCTTCGCCCTCAACCGCATACAGTATGCCATCCTGAATGAGACTTGGCGCCTGGTCGAGGCCGGCATTCTCAATGTGAAGGACATCGATAGCGTTATGAGCGATGGTCTGGGCATGCGTTATGCCTTCCTGGGACCCCTGGAGACAGCCCATCTGAATGCCGAGGGCATCGAGAACTACAACGAACGCTACTCGAAGACCATCTACGCGGTCAGCGAAACGATGGGACCAACACCCAAAATGGAGGGACCCACAGCGGCCGTGATTGCGAAGCAACTGAACGAATTGGTGCCACTGGACAAGCTGGCGGAGCGTCGCACTTACCGCGACAGCTGCTTGACCCAGCTGAGCATTCTGAAGAGCAAGATTAATAGCAAGAAGTGAAGTAACAATGTAACAATAAGGCAATGTTATTCACATACATATATTAATAATTAATGCATTTTTTTAATAATTAAAATGATATCAAGTATAAACGAGTGAGAAGGTAATGAAAGAAGAAAACAAGAAAATAAAACAAGCACTCGCTTCAACTCAACTTACAAAAACTTGTGCAACTTAATATTAATAGGATTAAGATTAGACGGATTTCTGATATATTACAACAGTTTTTCAATTGTTTAAGTTCTTTAGTTAATCACAATAAGCATTTATGGACCCGATTTCTTTCCATATCCCATGGAACGCACATTAGGCGTTGTTGTTGTTGTTGCCGTTGCCAAGCTCGAGGAGGAGGAGGAATAGTTGCTGCCCATCGGCTTGAAGGATCGACGCATTTGTGGCATCGGTGTGCTGGTACAGAACAATTTACTGCCTCCTGGCTTCGATCTGATTGGCATGGGAGTCTCTTGGCCCGGACAACGCGGCACTGTTGAATTCAAATGTTTAACATCTGTGGTCAACATTGATGGTTTCACCATCGGTGCAACGCGCTTAATGGGTATCGCGTCTTTAGTGGCCGCAGCCAACGATTTGATGTTCGTCTCATTGATAGTTGGCGCCTTGCTCCGCCCGCTGGCCAACGCTCGACCATGGCTAATCATTGAAACGCTGGCATTGGCAGCGGCGCCTCCGTTCGCTTTGCTGCCAACGGTAAAGGAATTGCGACGTTGTCTGTAGGAGGACATGGCATTGAATTTATCACCCACAACGGACAGCTCCTTCAAGGGCATCGGATGGCTCCCGACGTTGACGTTGACGCTGACGTTGCTGCTGTCTCCCGATGACTGCTTGACCAATGACTTGGGTCTCTCCTGCTTGGACTTGTCGTGTATGGACAGCGAGGAAGAGCGTCGTCGAAATGTGTTCGCCTTGCTGCTGCGATCTGCTGTTTGATTTGAACTTGGATGTTGAGTCTGCGTCTTAGATGTGTGAGGTTGAACAACGTAGCTGGGCAACTGATTGCCCACCGTCGAGTTCACAACTAAGATGACTGTTGGTCCGCCAACTGGTTTCGTCGTCTCGGTGTCATCACACTGTGGTACCGTGTCATTCAACTGCAGTTTCGTCAGCTTGTGCCGCTCGAGCAGTTCATTGATTTGCAGCGCCAAATTATCGTTGACTACCTCAGTTAGATAGGATTCTTGCTTCTGTGATACACTCGGAGGCAACATATCGCCGCTGTCAATTATGGGTATTATTGCCTTATCGGTGGCCAGAGATTCGCCATCAAATGTGGCCGAGGAACAGGTCATGGCATCGGGAAAGTCTTGCATCTTGCTGCCAACCACATACTCTGTGCACTCGGCGGATTTCTTTTGCTGCAGCTCAAGATCCAGATCAAATGTCGCTTGACGTTTGTAGCTGGGCATCAGTTCATCAACGGCTGGTGGAGGACTTCTCTGCACAGCTGCACTGATCGAAGCGATAAGTATATCAAACTGCTGCCGCTGCGAGACATCGACATGCTGGCAAACCAAGGATTGTAAATCCTGCAATAGTTTGCCAACATTCCCAGTTGCCTGTTGTGGCTCTGTTTTTGGACTTGGCTTGATTGCTGCAGGCTTCGATTTGATCGGTGACTCCAGCATGGCAATGCGTAGCTGCTTCAATCGGGCCTCAAACTCCACATTCGAGCACGTATCGTCGCTCAACGTGGTAACAGCAGCCTCTGGAACAAGATTCGGTTCATCTTCGATGAGTTTAATGGGCGACTCTGCGGCGATCATTTGCAGATTTTCTGTGAGCATCGCATTGCGCGAGAATTTCTTGGATAAATGATGTGGTGGAGGCGTTCCCATACTGGACATCTTGAGTGCATTCAATTGGATCACCTGCTTTTGTAACGTCTGTGATTCGGACACTTTTATGGCATCCGACGACGGTTCGAAGTCCATGGCAACCGGTGGCGTTTCATTGTTTAGATCTTGATCGGAATATTCAAGTTGGATGTTGTCCACCTTTTCCAGTTTTTGCATTGGAGGTTTCTCATCGATCTTATTTAATCCCTGTACAAAAATATAAACATCGTAAGTACACATAAAAAACGTATATAGTTATTATAACGATATCTCCGATATTATGCTAAATATATAAATTGTAGATCAATAAATTTATACAAAAGAAATAGGATAATCGTTGTTGAAATAAATAAATAAATATGTGTTTATGTGTCTGTGTCTGTGTCTATAAACTAACCTTAATGCAGGCCTCTTTTTCTATTGAATCGAAAGGATCATATGGTCCTTTAAAATGCGTTGATTCAACTATAATGCATTCCTCAATTGCCTCCGTCGTGTCTGTATCAGGCTCATCGCAACCCGATAGGTCAATTAAATTTCCAGTATCACACATTTTGCACTACGAAAAACAATTCTGATATGCGGATACAATTTGAAGCAATGCAAACAATTTCCCGCTTCGACTTGGCTCAGTGATGGTGATGACACCTTACCGATGATTCGGTATTTGGTTGTTATCGAGCACTGGAATTGTTGTTAGCTGCAGTGAGAATTTTTTGAAGCAAGGGCATTCTAGTAATGTTTACAAAACATCCAAATAAATAATTAATTCTTAATTCTTAATAAAGAAAATATTACAATAAAAACCGCCAAAAGTGGGCTTTAGTTTAAAAATTGGCAAGTGGTTCATTTGAACGGTTTGGATATCGTACTATTCCAACGATTCCGATATACACTGCTTGGAGATATTTAGTATATTATCGGTTGTAATAGTAAAAATACCAAAACATATGCGTAACCACGGAAGAAAGCTGCAGAATTTCAAACCAAAAGCGTATTTTTTTTTGCAAAAATTCGTTGGAATGGCAAACATGACATGATAATACCATCGATATATCGATAGAAAGCGATGTATCTGTGAACCTCTCCACACCTTTAGTGACTAATTAATAATTTTACAAAATTTACAGAGGAAGGGTCAGATTTCAAAGTGCAAGCTCAAGACGTGCATATTTAATTAAATTCGTCGCTAACCCCCAACATATTGCATTTGAGCAGTGGTCGTAATGCAGTACACAGCGTAATACTTGGCGGTGGCGGAATAAAATAGAATTTTAGTCGCGAACAAACCTTTATTAAATTAACTTCCATACATATTACAAAATACAAAGAAGATGAAACAACCGGATCCAGTGTTTACAACCGCCTGCATCTGGTCGCTGTTGTCGCTGTTAATAATGTGCTCAAGTGCACAATTAAATTTGGATAAAATCGACTTGCAAAGCCAACTGCCTGAGGATATTGCCAAATCCAATTACAGCTACAACGACTTCAAGGAACTGTTCCGCAACAAATGCACCGAAGTCACCGGCAGAGAATCTGATGGAGATTTGGCGTACACGGAAATCGAATTGGCTTTCGGTGCGCTCACCGAATGCATGAATTCGCTGGTCAATGTTACGGCGCTGCAACAGGAGATTCAGGAGGCGAGTCCTCTCGGTGAACTCGATGTGGTGTTCAATAAGTATTGCAAGAAGCGTTCGAATGCCACCGAATGCTTTGATGCATTCACCGACAAGCTGCTGCCATGCTTGCATCCCGAGGAGCAGGAAAGTCAGCACGAAATCAAACGGATTGTTCAGAGTTTGTTGAATTTCGTTTGTCACAAGGATGGCGATCAGATTGCCTTGTTCATTGCCGAGGAGGGTCCCGAGTGCCTCGGATCGCAGCGGGATAACATTGAGCAGTGCTGGAATAGCACATTATCCACGTTCGTCAACAATCCGGATATACGCGAGAATAATAAGATTACAAAATTGCCTAAATTGGTTGTGGGCGAGACGGAATGCGCTGACATCCGAAACTTAGAGCTGTGCGTTGTCCGCCACTTGGAGCACTGTACAAAAATCACGCCTGCCAATCTAATTGAGTCCATGTTCAATTTCATACGCAACGAGACGGTTTGTCGCAAATATCATACACTACCACTTATTAGCGATCGTGCTAGTAATGTCTTCCTGGATACCTCACCGAATCTCATGTTTTCTCTCTTCACATTTATTTTACACAAACTGTATTATTTTTAAAGATTTAAAGATGAACTTCATTCGACTGGTTGGGTTCATTACATTATAACATATTTATCTCATCGTGTTATGAATGCTGATGCTGATGCCAGCAAATCATTCATTTACTATACTTATAAACTTATCTAATTATGCATACAGAAGCCAATTCTACTCTATAAATTAAGTACAACAGCAGTATAAACGAATTAATGGTATTCTTTGCTCATTTATATCTCATATCTCTTTGTTCTAAGCAATAGAATCCCTCTAGTTATTCTGTCATTATAAATTTATTATGCTAATCTCGTATTATATATGTATGTATTTGTAGTAAATTCTATTATTTCCAACTAAAATGAAATCTCATAGATGGGACGGACTGGTTAAAAAATGTATCATTTTTATGAATTTCAAAATGCAAATATATGTAAATGAACACTGCAAAAAAAAAAAATAAGCAAACATACAAACAAAAACAAATCATTAAAGCTTGTTTTAATTGGTCGTTCAAAAGTCAACGGATATGGTATTGAATTAATGATTGATCATTTTGTGGTATATTTGAATGCGAGAATTTGCGCATTTTGTATGTCAATCGTGTTATCGATAACTGCTAAACTTGGCTTTGCCATCGCTGTCGCAATAAGAATTCGTCGAGATTTGTTTTAATATGATCGAAACATATATGTTTAACAATGGACTTCGCCTGTGGGCTGCGTTTGGATAATGTCGATTCTGGGAACGTTGCGTCATATCAGATTACTGTATTTAGCTCAACGCTTACTGTAATTTCGGCCTTGATGCGATTTATCACGATCATACTCAACTGGTGCCTAGCCTATGATTACTGGATCTCAAAGTCATTTGCCTACTGCTATTGGACGATTCTATTCATAGTATTACCTATGATCTTGACATCAATGATCTACTCAGCAATGTAAGCAATTGAATTGAATATGTTAATCTATTTGTAATTAGTATCATTCACAATACGCTCTTAATTGATTTTACCATTTATAGACTGGTAATTACCAATGTGAAGAATAAACCTTACAACCTTACAACTTGGGATCATGTACGGAAACTCGTTCTCTCGTATTTGTTTCGAGATGCACGTACTCTTAATTGGGCCTTGCAATACAATGAAGCTAAAAAACACGGTGACGGTGATAAGGTCGCTCAGTTTCAGTAAGATTGCTTTCCAAGGATTTCAACTAATCGATCAAGCAGCTGGGTAGCTGATTTAATTGCTTGCAATTTAAAATTGAAAATTCTTTTAGATGCTATCGCGGCTACTTAAAGGAAGAGTGCAATGTTGGTTTACTGCGACTTTTCGATACGTTCTCGGAAACTGCTCCCCAAAAGATATTGCAATTGGCGATTGTCTTGCGATATATAAAGACATTGACGTGTAATTCTTATAAGTCGTCAATTTGAATCGCGTGAGCTTAATGTAAAAGAGAATTTGCATTTATTTTTCAGATTTTCGTGCAATAACGTTTTCAATATATTTCCTAAGTATTGCATGGGGATTAGTGTCGTATAATCGATCAAATCGCTTGGTCCAATTGGATAAGCATGATATAGGAACCAGGGGAGTGATTATTCAGTTTTGGTTTTTGCTTTGCTTTTCAGGTTAGTTTTATTCAATTTTATATTTGATATTTTTTATTTTGATTTCAATTTTCTTTTTAGTTTCGCGAACTGTTTGTATAGCGTATGTGGCCAGTCAAGTGCCAATGGAGACATCCATAGCTAGTATTATTCAGATAATCTTAAGTGCTACATTAGTTTTTGTATTTGATCAACCAAAGTTCTCAAAGTCGGCCATCATGAATTATATATTGTGCCTGGCCTTTGGAGTAGTTTATCTATTTATTTATACACCTGTTAAGGATGCGCCTACTAAGTTCAAGTATTTGTTGTATTTAACGTTTTGTTTATTGCAAAACATTATTCTATGTATATTTTATATTCCATTATATCTGAGCATTGCAATCATAGTATTATATTTAATAGGTATTGCGCTAATGATTTATTATTATTTGCAATGCCATCCTGGAATAACCTCTAGTGTGTTTTAAGACTTACAACTAGACATAATTATTATTATATTTAAATTAATGTTTTTTTTTTTAAATAAATTTAAGAAAAAACACTAAAAAGAATATATTTTTGGAATAAAACTCTGTCTTAAACATATTTAAGAATAGGCCGACATCATCGAAAGTGCCAAATAAAAACAAATGTAAATTTACAAGCATTTTTACAACACACGTTTTTATGACCTATTAAAATTCCCTTTCATTCATGTTTTCTCAAAATGTACAGTGGGCTTCGGCCCCTTGGCATACGTAGCGTAACGATAAAAAGCGACATTAAAAATAAATGTTATTATTTGAAGCTATATGTACATTTTATTTATATGGGCCTATATGGGCCTGCCTAACATATTCTTACAATTATTTTCTCAATGTTTTCAATTACCCACTGTGCGCAACTCAACTGGCGCAAGCGCAAGCGCGACTTGAGCTGCGGCGATTAGGCGCTTAGGCTTTTGAGGCTTTTCTCGCAATGCAAAGCTGGTCACACTACAAGAAAGAAATGGCTTAGACTAGGTGGCAGTGTGCAACAAATTAACTTTCACTTCACAAAATAAAACACACGCAAACTACTGGCAAATCAATCAAGTCAATTGATCGAAATCAAATTAAAATCAAATTCAACCCGAGCCGAATCGAAGTGATGTGAACAAAATAAATGATGGCATCGAAATACGAGCGCATTATCAGTGATTGCAGATCGCGAAATCAATTGTGGGAAGACGCCGATTTCCCAGCAATACAATCGTCCGTCTTCTACTATCAAACGCCCCCATTCACATTCCAATGGAAACGCATCGCCGAGCTGAACAATCCCCAAGCCTCGTTCCTCAACGAGAACGCCGAATTCGATGTAATTCCTGGTAAAATGGGTGATCGGTGGTTAGTCTCGTGCTTGGGCGTTTTATACTCGCTGCGCAATCTCTTTTATCGCGTGGTGCCCGCCGATCAGGGCTTGGATAAATCCTTGGGCATCTATCGCTTTCGCCTCTGGTGGTGCGGCGAATGGGTCGAAGTGCTCGTTGACGATCGTCTGCCCACGATCAATGGTCGACTGGCGTTCATGCAGCCCCAGGCATCGAATTGCTTTTGGGCCGCGTTGCTAGAGAAGGCAATTGCCAAGCTGCATGGCTCCTATGAGGCCCTCAAGTATGGCACGCGATCGGATGGATTAACCGATCTCCTCGGCGGTGTGGTCAAGTGCATGCCCATTGTGGCGGACAGCATTCGGCCGCAGACGCTGAAGGATCAGCTGGCCACCACCTGCATTGTCACCTGCATCGCTGTGAAGAATGCGCCAGTGCAGAAGAAGAACACCACCGAGAGATTGGCCAATGGAATACTGCTCAATGTGAACTACAGGCAAGTCGAGTCCCAATAAAAATAAATACCATACATACATACATACATATGTATCATATATGATTTATGTTCAACAAATTCATTGATTATTCAAATTTGTTGTTAAATAATTATTGATTTTCAGTAATTCTACAAAAATACAAAGAATACAAATATTGATTTTTCTTTAAAATTTCCCAATCTTTGTTATTATATGCATACATATATACATACGTATATGTATATATATTTTAACAAGATTTTGAGTTGAGCGGAAATATTAAAAAAACAAAAATTATTATTTTTTTTTATATATATTTAGATTTTTAATGATCTTTAAAAAAAATGATTGTCATATTTTTTGAACAGAATAAAAACCCAAAATTAAATATATTTTTCAAAAATCACTCCAGTTAAAATCCCTTTTATATGTATATGGGAATGATTAAGTAAATATTCAAATTTTGTAATGCTGTTCATTAACAATAATATTTCATTTTGAGTAATTCAATTAGTTTTACCTCTAATACGGTTTAGAGGTACATATTTGATTTGAAATTTGAGGATAAAAAAATAATCGTTCTTCAGGAAGCGCAATCATTAAAAGTGTGTATTATTTATTTTGTGAGCAAACAAAAAGTTACTACTGAAACGAAAGTAAAAGAAATCGTAAATAATCTTGATTCTAATCTATTAAAAGTAAAAAATTGAAAGGCGTATAAAACTCCAAGCATCGAAATTAAGAATGATAGTTCATTGAAAGACAACACGTTTTATTCGTTCCTCGATTAATTATAAATTTTGTTTTCTACTATTGGTTTGCAGACTCTCTTGCCTGGATAAGGTGGAGACGGTGATGGGTGACTCGGTGCAGCTTATTCGCATGAAGGACACGTTCTCGGCGAAACCGTTTGGGGACAAAACCCACTTCGCTGGAGACTGGTCGCCGCTTTCTAAGACCTGGGAGCGTGTCTCTGCCGCAGAGCGTGGACGCCTCTTGGGGCAACTGGAGCTGGGGGAGTTCTGGATCTCGTTCTATGATTTTGTACAAACGTTTACCACCCTCGAGGTTGTCTACTTGGACTCGGAGACGGCGAGTGGCGAGGAGATGCTCAAGGGACGTCCCTTGCATTGGAAAATGAAAATGTATCAAGGCCAATGGAAGCGGGGTGTGACAGCGGGCGGTTGTCGCAACCACGAATCGTTTCACATCAATCCACAGCTTATGATATCTATTCAGGAGAAACAGGACATCGTGGTGGCCCTCAATCAGCACACTGCGGTGGAGCCCAAGGTGATTGGCTTCACGATGTACATGTGGAATCGCGACTACAGCCTCAACGAGTGTCTCCAAAAGGACTTTTTCAAGAATCACGTGAGCTTCCTCAACTCGGACTATGGGAACACACGGCACGTTAGCTATCATACCCAACTGGAGGTGGGACACTATGTGCTGATGCCCACCACCTATGAGCCGGCGGAGGAGGCGCAGTTCACGGTGCGCATCCTGGGCACCGCGGCATTTCGATTGTCGTGCCTGGAGACACAGACGATGATACTGCTCGATCCGTTCCCCTCGCTGAAGAGCGACGATAATGTGCAGAAGATCAAGAGCGTTTGCCAATACGAACCAGTTTACATGCAGTTGGCCGATGAAAACAAGACGATCAATTGCTTTGAACTGCACGAACTGCTGGAGGCGTGTCTGCCCAATGACTACATCAAGGGATGTGCCAACATCGACATCTGCCGTCAGGTGATCGCGCTGCAAGACAAAACGGGCAACGGTCGGATCACGTTCCAGCAGTTTAAAACGTTTATGGTGAACCTGAAGTCATGGCAAGGTGTCTTCAAAATGTACACGAAAGAGAAAGCTGGCATTCTACGTGCGGAGCGATTGCGTGACGCCCTCTACGACATTGGCTTCCAGCTGAGCACGGACATCATGAACTGCCTTATCCAGCGATACATACGCAAAGATGGCACTCTGCGGCTCAGCGATTTTGTGTCCGCTGTCATGCATCTGACCACGGCCTTCAATCAGTTCCATTTGAAGAACTACAATCAGGTCAATGTCATTGAGGTGCATCTGCACGATTGGATCAAGAGTATATTAAGTTGCTAAATCGAAATTAGTTAATTATTCTATATGCTGCCTCTGTTCCAGTACCCGTTGTTCTATGCTTATTACCCTACTTAAAGGGTATAAGTTCTGACATTGACATCTGACAGCCAGCAGAACAAATTTCAATTTCCGTCCCTCCGTCCCTCTGTCCGTCTGTTTAAAAAGACAGATCTTAAAGATTAAAACAACCGAGGCTCTTTATCTTCAAATTATAATGAGAATTAAAGTCTGGTTCGTAGGATTAAACCGATATATCTTCGACTAATGATTTCCCTAATTCGTCTTCCGGATTCGAAGTAGATCTATTTAATTATCTATGCATATAGCAAGGCGTAACTGGACACAGGACAACCTCCAGTCGAGCATATTCGACTATACAAATTCTTGTTTATTTTAATATATATTTATATATGTATTTTTTTTTGCAACCTAAATCATAATTTATGCGACGTTCGTTATAATTATTTATTTTTAATGGGACATGTTAAACATAAAGTAAATATAAATCCAATTAGTTAAGTTGTTAAAATCGCAGTGTAAAATACAATTGAAATGAGTTTATTTGATGCAAAATCGTTTTTCAAAGGTCTCAGCTATGTGACAATATTATGTTATGTTACTTGTATAGTTATAGTATGTGTTGATTATGGAATTATTTAGCGATTCAATATTAGTGTTTAGCAGTTAAGTAAGAATTAGCACAACTCTAGACTTATTCAACATGCGAGTTCTATAAGTAGATTCCTTAGATTACGTAAATACTGCATATTGTAGTTAGTTTTCATTGATTCCATTATTATTATACCCAAGCAGAATAATGTTTGTCTGTCTGTATCTAAGTAATCTACACTCTTAGTTCCGAACGTTATCTTAATGTAATATTATGCAGATCCGTCGATTTGGATCCGTCGGATCGGATTGCTATAGCTGTCATAGGAACACACACAGTCTCGAAATCGATTTCGAGGTATTGCAACAGAACAACTTTAGTAGGAATGCACTCTCTGCCAGGGTATTTGAATGTTCGGCATGCCGAGCCCAACTTTGTTTGTCATTTGTCTCTTATTGTGATGTATTTATTGGACGACAGGCCTCTCAACTTTCACTCTCTCTCTCTCTCTCTCTCTCCCTCTCTCCCTCTCTCTCTCGTTTTGGTGATGTACGCTGGCTGCATTTTCCTGTTCCATGTTTAATTTACATAACGTGATTGCTATACCGACTAATCAAGCTTACATCGAGGTGCCATTATGGGATGAGGCATCGCTGATGCGTCGCGACAACGTTGTCTTACGGCTAATGGACAACGAGTTGCCCTGATTCGCCGGAATCTGATTCGCCTGATTTGCTGATACACTCGCATTATAATCGTGTGGAGCTGTGGGCGACGAACCCGATCCCGACACCGACACCGACACTGAGCCCGATGCCAATGTGCGAAGTGGCGAACGCTTCAATGAACCGGTGACCTCATGTGGCTCTTGATAGCCCGAGTCCATGTCATCATGATAGGAGTCCATCAACGGTGTGGGATCCTCGTAGTCGTAGTCAACGAAACCATTGTTATCAAAGGACTGTAAAGAGAATGCAACATTTGTAGTTGATACGCGAGCACTAACAGGCAAGTCACCAGAAACTACCTTAACGAAAGACTGCGATTGCTTTGCATAACCGCGGAAGACTTGATTGTGCGCCTTGCCGCGATAGTCGACGGACTCGTAGTGTCCATCCTGCGAGTTCTCGATGATGAAATGTCGGGTGCCATGTGGCGTGAGAGTGGCCCACAGCAGACGACTGTCGTTGACCAGCTGGCTCTGGAGCAAATCGCGACTGTTTGCCGTGGCGCACGGATAGAGAATGCCGCCAGAAGTGAATGCATTCGATTTAGTGGCCTCGCCCAGTGCATTGATGGCCGTCTGCTTGATGTTTGCATCGTGGTACGAGAAGAAGGTGCTGAAAATTAAAAAAAACAATGCATGTTAAGTGGGGTCGCGTTACAAGTATTGTCAGCAAATTTGGTTGCTCTAGCTCATCTAGTTAGAGAGATATGTGAGTTCTTACAAACGGTCAGACAGACAGACAGACAGACAGACTCGTTTAACTTGCAAGTTAATCAAGCGAGAGTATATTTGAAGAGTATGGAGTATGCATGCTTACCAAATTTACTGACTATAACTACTATAATTCCAGAGATCAAATGAAAGAACAAATTGAAAATAACAACTCTGGACTACTCACTCTCTGCATCTGATGACGATGAGCGCCAGGAAGCAGCCGAGCACGAAGATGCCAATGCACGAGGACACAAAGAACCAAACATTCTCCAAACCCTTGGAATCGCTTCGCACCAGTTCCATCAGCTCGTTGCCGCTGTCATTGTGCTGACTGCTCTGGCCGCACATGAAGGCCGCAAAGCAGGGCTGCGATTCGTTTGAGGGCAGCAGAACATCGATGTGCCTGGGCTTCGATATTAGGAACGAGGGCAACGGCGGCGGCGGCATCGACAAAATAAAATCTGGCGGCGGACCCGCCAGTTGATCGCAGCTTCCCACACAATTGCCAAACAATATATTCATCTCGACGTCTGTTCAAAAAATAATGAATCAAATATACATAATTCAGCTAACATTATGTTATCTACCCAAATGCCTATGCATGTATGTGTACATAAGTTTGTGTGTGTGTTTTTGTGTTTTTGTGTACACCTTCTTCCCCCTTTGGGGGTTGTTTTGTACCTTTAATTCAAAATAAAACATATAATTGCAAGTAATACCAACTAAATCAGGTCAATCGCCCTGCAGTAATATATATGTGCATACATATATGTGTATGTACAATATATGCATATATTCTGAATATTTCATGTTTACAACTTTCACAATAAAGCGTTTCTCAGCAATTAGATCTTTTGTCCTTTTTATCATTATAAAGTATTTGAACACTGCAATTATCGTGTTGCATATTTTTTTTGTTTTTTTTTTTCTCTTTTTCCAAAACATTGTCATACCTTAATCAAATAACGTCCTATACCGATGAAATACTACCTTGAACTGAGTACTGCACACAATTGACATTAGCGCCCCATACATCTCAGAGAGTCCTGCGCGCGCATCTTCCCCAACCCAACCAAGGGGATAATACACAACCCCCGTAGCTTTGGCCACACCCATCCAATACACAGGCATGTATACAACTTACATTACTTTTACTACATTTTCTCAAAAGAAATTCCAAAAGTATTTGTTGTTTTTTACAATTTTGAAGAAAAGCCCACCTCACAAAAAATAATACTCCGATTGCTAACATTGATATTAGTTTGGAGAGTAACGTTTTTTGAATATTAAGTGTGACCAATGCTACCAAAGGAAATTAATTTGCTTTGTCTTACAGATTTTTATCCGATCGTAATAAAGTTTAAATAGTAATTTCGAGATTCTAACCTCACATAAAATAATTCTCTGACTGTCTGTTATTGTAAAGGAATATACATAGAATGTGACCAAAGCTACTACATATAAAAAATTCGACTTCTTTATTTTCTAAGCTTAAGTTTTCTATCTGATCGTAACATTTTCACAAAATATTAACCTAACCGAAATATTTCTCTTGAATCATCAGGGTCCAAAATTCTTAACATAAACATATATGTATATAGTGATATGTATATACATACATATATGAGCACAGTTGATCAGTTGATCCAGAGCGAAACTTGTTGATCTCTTTTTTGTTTTTAGTTTTTGGTTTTTCTTTTTTCAGTTTTATTTTGACTACTTGAGCAGTAGCGATGCTTTTCTAGGCCATATAAACTATGATATATTTAGAGAGAAGGCACTTAAGATCGATCCTATCTTATAAAGTTAAATAACAAACAACAATGAATGATCAAAAATATTATTTAGATTATGCTAGAATAGAAATTTGATGTCGAACTTTTTAATTTACACAACAATCACATTGAATCGATAAATTATTATTTTGTTGATTTCTTGTCGCCATATGTCATTACCACGCCCACAATCAGGGCGAGCACGGTGAATCCTTGAGCCGCAATTCGAGTGCGCATCATGAATTGTGACATTTTGCGATTGCCGGTGCGAAAGTTGTAAAGACCAGCTGTTAATGCCGCTGTCGTCGCAAGGCAGCCTAAGTGTATGCAAACGAAATTAATTCGAAATATTAAATGCACTTTTAGTGTTTACATAACAAAACGAAAACAAAAAAAAAACCAAATGGGTGATGAAACTTACCAATTGGCACTAAAGGGTTCTCGTTGATTTTGCGCAACAGTTTCTCTTTAGTTGTCTCCACTTCGACAACGGGGCCCAGATCTTGTCGCAGTTGCACCCAGTCAAGGTCTTCAGCTGGTAGCGGTATTTCTGTTTTGTTTGCCATTTCAGTTCCGTTCGTTTACAAATGTGTTTGCTTCAAATCAAACAATAACTCGCATCTAATGCCGACAGCTGGCACACACACATGCACATAAACATATCAATACATGCATACAAACAGATGACAAGCCGCCACCATGTGGAACGAAATGAACGGAATAGAGATCCATCGCTAAACAAAATTATGAAATTATGTTTTTCGAACTTTTTAACAATATACGATATGTAGGACTTTATGGTATTTTCTATTTATAATATGGGGTTTGTCAAATAAAACGAAACACATTATTCTACATATAAAACACAATGAACTAGTAACATAAAAATGTTGATCGCCATCCCTGATAGAACCACTCACTGGGTTGTATTCTCAATATGTTTCGATAAGATGCACAATAATCGAATATAAACATTCGGCGCAATTAAAAATATATTTTAGCATTCAAATGCATTTTATAATGTTTGCACAGTTTTGATTTTCCTTGATTTTACCCTAATTGTGTATATTATTTGAGAAAATTCATTTATTTCATTTGGCTAAAAAAAAGAATAACCCATATGTAAATATTTGACAAAATTAATATATTTTATTTGGCTAAAAAAAAGAATAACAATAAATAATATAATAAGAAATATGTACATTTCAATTGGTATGTACATACATATATTTTAGTTTATAAAAACACCCTTTTGATTATGATGATGATCAAATAAAATCGAAGAAAATTTGTGTGTTGGGTATTTGTGACCTCACTAACACACGTTCACACACAGCTGCATTATTCCAACAAATGTGTCTCTCTCTCTCTCTCACTCTCTTTTTATATTGAGAGAGCTGGGAAGTACAGTCAGACGAGGAACGCAAAATGAAACATGTGTATGTAGCAAGCATATCACTGTGTGTGTATACCATATACCCAATACATGCATTTTTTGTGCTTGTGTAGAGGCGAAAAACAAACGCACACATGCAAACCAATATGATGAGAATGTATTGTCGTCTTGGCATGGGGATGCATACATATAAACAAAACTTGTGTATGTACATTTTGATGTGCAGTACCCATACATACATACATATATAACTACTTATGTACATATGTATGTACGTGCAGACTACACACAACGGTCATTTGTGTGTACATACAATTGACAATAAGTATGTGTGCATCTACATCTGCATGTACATATACAACGAACACAAGTATGTACGGACATATGTATGTAGGTATGTATGCCTCTGTCTTATTTGAATGTTGTATGGAAAGTTTATTAGTTTTAGGTACAAGACGTGCAGAAATATATGAATGTGGAGATGTACATAAGGATGTGTTCACACATTTTAAACTATAGTAATTAGAAAAACAAAAAGTATGTACATCTAGTTATACAGACACTACACATGCCTACGTACATATAAACAAGAATGTATGCACGTATATATGTACGTATGTGCGAGTGTGTGTGTGTAAACCTTTGTATAAAAAGTAATAAGCCAAAAATGTTATAAGGCCTGTGTTTCCCTCCACCACGTGTATACACGCACACACTCACAGATACAGGCAGACAAACGCTCTCGCTCAGCACACTGAACACTCAGCAGCAGCAATACCGAAAACCAAGCAGGAGAGAAAGTGCGCTCAGTAAAACTGTACAGTGTACGCGTATACTATGAGAGTAGCATGCCGCCCGCCGCCATCATTCGCTCATTTTAGCCCGTTTTTACTCTCTCGCTTCACGCTCTCTCACACACACGGGCGAGAGGGACTCACACGGACTGCACACACTTGCGCAGGCAACGCATACAGAAGTCGCTGGCGCTAGCCAGGCAACCGAACCGTGGCTGTGGCTATGAAGCACAGTACGGCAGAGACGGCTATTCAATTCAATAGCCTTTGCATTCGTTGTTGGTACTCTCTCTGTGTGTGTTTTCAATCAAGCGAGCGGCGCGCGAACCTCATCTTTTCTTTCCGCATTGATATTGTATGCTACCAACAAAAACACATTTACACACTCTTGTGCCCTGCAATAAAGCACAAGCTGCTGCGTTGCGTTTTGCGTTGCGTTGCCTCGTTTGTTTATTTTTTACTAACTAAAAACAAACAGCCAACAACAATAACAACAACAACCGCACAAAACACTTCTACAAAAACGATTCGCGTTGCGTTGTGTTGCGTTACGTTCGCTGTTACGCTGTAATTTGTCGTAAGAATCGGAAACATTAAACAAAAAAAAAAGAACGAAAACGAAAAACAGAAAAAATAAAGTTATATCGTGACTCCGTTTTGTTCCTTCGTACATCATCTGTATGTACAATAATCAATAGAAGAACGTACATACTACAACATACATATACATGCATACATAGAGAATACAAAAAACAAAAAGGAAAAACGAATGCTAGTTGGAAACTCGCTTGCAACACTTATTTTATCCCCATTGTGGTGTGTGTTTGTGTTTGCGTGTGTGTGAGTGTGTGTGCAGTGCAAGAAGCAGAACAGAGGAACAGAGAAACATTTAACAAAGTTGAACTCTTCAACTACAACTGATTGAATCCCCTTCACCTCCTCCGCTGACACCACCACCCCCTTCCAATCCGCTAAAGGAGATCAGAAATCGGCTAAAACCATGGAACACTTTCATCAAATACAGGTAAGCTTAACTGCGCATACATACAAACATTCATAGTTACATACATACATACAGAAATATATACAAACATTCACATACATACAGACAAACATACATATTGAGAAACCTACATACATATGTAGGTATGGCGTTTTTGTTTCTTTTGCTTGATTTTAGTTAGTTTTGCATTTTTCCCGCCAACAACAAATAAAATTGGCAAACACACGCACTACTTCCATTTGTTATATACTCATGCACACATATAAACATTCAAACACACGCACACATATGCGTATGTATAAAAATACATGTGAGACTGAAACGCATACGCATAGAGTATGGAAATTTTACAATGGCCAAGCTGGAATCTTACTGCATACAAACATACATTGTACATTCATGTATGTGTGTGTGTGTGTGTTCTCAGCATATGAACATTTTGCCGAGAAACTAAATACATGAACATGCAAACACAAACACACACAAACTTATGTATGTATGCTTTTGCACGTAGTCGAACAGCGACGCCGTAAAGACAATACACACACACACATACAAGCAAATTTTGTATTTTGCGTGCGCATCTATGGTCGCCATTTTTTATTTTTTTTAGTTGCTGCTGCGATGTTTACATACGCATGCTGTTAATTTAGAACACAGCCAAAATTGCATACAGCGAGCGTATGTATGCACATACATATGTATGTATGTTTTCATACCTTCAATTGTGTGTATATTTAACAATATAAAATTGGAAATGACATGTGCCTTGATATTTGCAAATGCTACACAAACAACGCTAGGCTATGTGTGTATGTGTACATCCACATGCATATGGCACGTACATACATTCATACATACACATGTATGTAACTACTTATGTACATTCATACATATCTATGAAAAGTTGACGAGGCTTGCGTAATCTGAAATTGCCTGTATATACTTGTATACATATGTACGTACATACATATGTTTGTACGTATGAATATAAAGACATGTACATACATATGTACGTCTGCCCCATGCGAATTCTCTTTGTGTGGTTGTGTGTGTGTGTGTCTCGCTATAAGCAGACAACTACTATTATGTGTGTGTGATTGTGTGTAAACTCGAAATGCTTTGTCAGTTCTCGCTCGCTCTCTCTTCTCTCTTGCTCTTTCCCGCTGTACAACCATTTTGTTTTTAGTTATGCATGTACATAGTATTTCTACAAGTGTACGCAGCACGTATGTACATACAAGCAGATATATTTACATCATAATTGACCATTTCATTTTATTTTGGGGATATTCTACATGTGTACATGGCCTGTAAATACATTTATACATACAAACATACATATGTTTGACCAGTGTTGCCTTTGTATTTTATTGTACTTGAATAGCTTAGCCACCCCTGGCATAAAGAGCATAAAAGAGAAGAGTCGATAAACTGGTTCACGAACACGAACCGCGTCTGGTGTGAACCTGCTCTTTTCTTTTTCTATATAAACGTGACTTTTATTGAAAAAAGAAACCGAACCCCATCCCCAGCAGTTTCAGTTGTTGCTGTGCGTTTCAATGAAAAATCGAAATCGGCAAACAGCTGACGATGATGCCTCGCGCTCTAACAAAACAATGCATTGTTTTTGTTTATACTTTATTATTGCACACATACATACACTCTCTGATAGCTTTATGCACATGCTCGCATGTATGTTTGTGCATATGTATGTACATAAATATGCGTAACAACTTGTTTACATACTGTGAACGCAAGAATTGCTAATAAGAAACGCAGCGTGCTTGGTTGGTGTATTGATAAATCTGAATGGAACCATTGAGAAATGAAACATGTTCCATTCGCGAATTTGTTGTTACTCCAACCATTTTTTTTTTTCATGCGCGTATTCACTGAATACTTTCCATATGCACGCTACGTACGTGTGTGTGTGTGTGTGTGTGTGTGTATGTATGTGTGAGGCAAGTGAGCGTGACGCACACAAACAAATACAGCAGGCGAGAGTTGATCGTTTTTGGCGCCAAACGCCAATGTTGCTGATTTTGTATGATCTTTTTGCCTCTCTTCTCTCTTTATTTTTTCGTGCACGTTATGTAGATCATTCTTAATTGCGATTACTTTTGTTGATTAATTAGGCATGCACTTGTATTTGGTTGTCTTGCTAGGTCAGTTTTGTTCCTGAGTTTTTTTTTCTGGGTTGATCACCTTTTTTTTATAACGATTATCGAGAGAGATATCGTCAGATCATTATTGGAGATCATAGTTGTTGTGTTTCAATTGTGTATTATAAATACCCATTGAAATGATGAGCGAGCCTTCTTTATTCGTCATTCAAAGCGAAGTAGAAATATGCGTTAGTCAGGATAGCTTTTTTGTCGATGTTATCGATCATAATGCTGATCATGTGTTATTTAAAATAGATTTTTGCATGCCCAATACATGAAATATCTGATTCAGTGTGATGCCAACGCGGAGAATCCATTCCTTTTCATCTCTCCCTTTCTCTTTCTCTCTCTCTCTAACGCTCTTGTTTTGGCCTCACACTGGATCACTTACCTACGTATGTATGTATAAATATATACATCTACATCTACATAAACATAAACATAAACATAAACATATATATACAAACACAATCATAACAACAACAACAAACCCCAACAACAAACTATTGATCAGCAAACAATTCAACACTATCAGCAGCAACTGGCTGCGCAGCAACAACAACAAGCGGCTGCAGTACAACAGCAACAGTTGCAACAGCATCAAGTAGTTGTCCAGCAGAATCAACAGCAGGCGCATCAAAATAGCTCCAACACCACCGCCGGCGTTGGCCAACAGCTATTCACATACAAAATGGCCAGCAGTTTCCCCAATCCAGCCACGACAATGGCCCAAGTTGTTGCCACCTCGAATGCGGCAACCACCGGCTACGATTACCGTCTAAATATGGCACAAGCCGCCGCCGCTGCAGCGGTGCCCGGCTCCCAATGGTGGTATTCGGCTGCCAATCAGGGCCAAGTGGATGCCAACACAGCTGCCCAATTGCAGCAGCAGCAACAACAGCAACAGCAGCAGCAACAACAGCAGCAACAACAGCAACAGCAGCAGCAACAACAGCAGCAGCAACAGATGCAACAACAGCAACAGCAACAAAATGTCATCAACTCTGCCGTAAGTTTTGCTCGCTTTTCTTACTTAGTTTTGACAACTTTTTAATGCAAGTCCTATTCATCTATTTGTGTTTTGCAGAGCCCAATGGTCAGAGGAAAAGCTGATGCGAAACCCAGAGGTCGAATGACCGCCTACGCATATTTTGTACAAACTTGCAGAGAGGAGCACAAAAAGAAGCATCCCGATGAGACGGTGATATTCGCCGAATTCTCGCGAAAATGCGCTGAACGATGGAAGGTAAGTGATGCAATCGATGCAATGGACTTCTCTTTTAAAATGCTTTTAATTTGTTTTGCTAGACAATGGTTGACAAGGAGAAGAAACGCTTCCACGAAATGGCTGAAAAAGACAAGCAGCGATACGAACAGGAAATGCAAAACTATGTGCCGCCCAAGGGTGCGGTTGTGGGTCGCGGGAAGAAAAGAAAACAAATCAAGGACCCCAATGCGCCTAAACGTTCATTGTGAGTTCGTAGCAAAATCTCTACTAACATTAACATTTTTCAATTATGATTTCTCCACCGCCACCGCCACCCCCTTCCCTTTCCCTATATATGTATTTTTGCATTTATCATCATCATCCAAGCTCCCATGCATAATGTATTAATTTCCATTTGCATTTGGTCTTTTCAATTAGGTCTGCGTTCTTCTGGTTCTGCAATGATGAAAGAAATAAGGTTAAGGCTCTTAATCCCGAATTCGGCGTTGGCGATATTGCCAAAGAGCTGGGCCGCAAATGGTCGGACGTCGATCCAGAGGTCAAGCAAAAGTACGAGTCGATGGCAGAGCGTGACAAGGCACGATATGAACGGGTAAGAAAAGAATGAGACATCCACAACTATTGAATGAGTGTTGTATTAATATTTGGGGAATATTTTAGGAAATGACCGAGTACAAGACAAGCGGGAAAATTGCCATGTCAGCACCCTCGATGCAAGCGTCGCTGCAGGCGCAAGCACAAGCAGTGCAGAAAGCGGCGTTATTAGCAGCTGCTGCCCAACAACAGCACCAGCAGCTGGATGAGCAGCATGATGACGATGATGGTGACGGTGATGATGACGAGAATCAATAGGTTTAGCAGTAAAATACTCTTCACTATTTATAACCTATCGTTGGTCATCACGAACACAAGAAGGAATCATAATAATTGTTGGTTGATCTATTATCAGGTTAACTAATGTGTGTTGGATATATAGATAGATATATGTATATGTATATGTATATATATGTGTGTGTGTATGCATGTGTATATACGTATATATGTATGTATATTTATATATACACGCGCGTATATATATTTATAGATATATATATATATATATGAAATTAATTATATTAATTTTTTTTTTTAATAATAAGTAATCAAATTTCCATGAATTACTGAAGGAGAAAATCACAAAGAAACCTTTTATAAGTTTTATTTTAAGAATACTATAATAGTAATAAGTATATGGTTAGATTAAAATGACATTCATCTGTCGGCAAATCTTATTTTTGTGCTTCAATCATAAGTTTCTCCTAAAACACTAAGAAAACGAATTATTTTATAAAACAAAACAAACAAAAAAAAGCAAAAAACGTAAAAAAGATCTAGATGAAAGTTGAAAGAGATCGATCCTCACATCATCATGTCATTCTCAGCAAAAGCAACAACAAATAAGAAGATGAAGATGAAGATGAAGAAGAACATCAACAATGCTACCACACTTAACCTACGAAAAACATATGTGTATATACGCATACATACATATTACGTATATTGGTACATATTTCCCATTTATTAAAGTTAGATGATTCACCAATAATGAAAAGAAAACCTAAATAACGATGCGTTTACTCATTTGAGTTTGCAAAAGAAAAAAAACACTACTCAATTGAAGCGTGATAATTTCAAATACTTAACTCAGTGGCGGGTGATATCTCTCTACATAATTATGTATATATATAAATACATGCATACACACAAACATACAGTCGTACATAAAACTATACAGTAACACATATATATATATACATAATTGAATATGTATTTATCATATTATTTCAGAATACACAAAAGTAATACTAAATTATCTCAATCGATATACTGTCAGCATTTAAACATGAATAACAAAAACATCTTTTAATCAATATCGTGAAAGTAAATTAAATATACAATTTATATATACTATATTCTCATCTGATCCCCATCAACATAATAATTGCATTCCCTGAGCCTGGGGAAGTTCCCATTCGAATTGGTTTTTTTTTTGTATTATAATTGACGCAGTTTTTTTTTCTTTTTTTTTTTGTGGTAGGAATTTCCTAAAATAAATTAAATAGCTTTTGGCGTTTAATTTATGTAGTTTTCTCTGTGTAAATACATAAAACAAAAATTGGATGTTAGATCGATGCGATAATTCGCTCGGGTAGCCGGAAGAAGGAACGGAACCTATTAGATTACAGATACCCCAGATGTATTATGAATATGATGACAATGTATGTTTAGGCTGTTAAACGATATTCGAGTACGCACTATTATAAAGAAGAAGAAGAAGCATGGAAAAACAAAAGAAAAAGAACATGAAAAACAATAACGAGACGGACATTGACGCACGCCTGTTGTGGTCTTGGCCATGTACATATAACACATAATATTGAAGTATTATTAAAATCGTAAACTAATAATAAGAGCTGATTCGAAGCGATTCTTTAGTAACGCCGCGATATTGTACACTGTACACTAGCAAAGTATTTGCCGGTGCTTGAGAGGATTGGATTGGATTGGGTTGGTGATATCCTTGATCCTTTTGTGCAGACGGCCAGTTAACTCAGTGACAACCACACACTCAACACACAACATATGTACACTCACATATATGTATGTATATATATGTATATACGATATAGAGTAAATCATGCTTTTTTGATATTGATTATACGCGAATGACAAAAGCTCTTGATGATGCAGGCTTACTTCGATATGTATATATGTATATACGCATATACAGTATACATATATATGTATGTATGTATCGAGCGAGATCTGGAATAATATAAATATAAAACGAGAGACTTCCTAATACCATATAAACTAGCGGGTACATATTAGATAAAATATGGCGTGACACACATACGATAGAGAAAGTTACATAGCGACAGGGTGAGATGGAGAGAGACAGAGTGCAAGAGAGAAAGAGACGGGGTGAATAACATCGTATGCAAATTGATTATCGCCATTATAAAGGTTGATGCTTTATTAACATATACCGCACACCTGATCGATCGATCGATGGTCACGTTATATACCTCAAATGTATGTACAGATATTATTTTCATAATACTTTTTTTTTTTTTTAATCATTTTTTGTTTTGCCAGAGAACAACTCGCCACCGAGATGATATTCATAGACGTGTAGATTATAACATACATATATTTTTAGTTCTCGATAACAGTATATCCTTAAATCCATTTACTATGAAAACACAAACAAAGCAAAACGAAACAAAAAAGAAACTCCAGTTCCCTGTGCTTGTTATAAGAAAAGTAAACTAATACAAATAAACTTTTAGAAAAGTGATAATTTGTTTTTAGTGTGTATTCGAAAAGTTACGAGTAAGTTCTGAAACAAAACAATATATACGTTTTTTTTTTTTAAGCTTTTCCAAAAACCTTCTCACCACCCGCCCCCAACAAAATAAATAATTCCCTTCTATAATAACCGTAATATTTGACACGAAAATGAAAAATGAAAATAACCAAACAAAAAGATCAAAAACAATGAGAAAACATAAGAAAAACTACTTTTTACTTGGATTACATATTGTGTATATATAAGTTTGAAGAATATTAGCAATACTATGGTAGCTACTAAGGTAATTTTTTTTAATTTTATTTTTTTTCTATGAATTTACACAATCCTGTAAAAATAGTTGAAAATAAAAATAATTTAGCTAGATGTACGCTTATGAAGGCAAATTTCCTCAAATTTGATTATAATTGTTTTGCGTCCATTTCAGAAATTATTATTTGTCATTTTCTTTGAGTTCTTTCTTCATATAAGTGAGATGCCATTGTCATCTTTTACATTGCCTGTTTTGAGCCCTTAACTTATACATATAACAGGCGCAGGGATTGGTCAAGAGCAACGTTTGCACCAAAATAATTGGATTAACAAAAGAAAAAAACTTGTTATTGGTAAAATGAAATATTATTATAATAAAAGTACACTATATATCGGTCAACGATAGATACAAAAACCAAAATGCGACGGTGCATTATAAACCAGTTTTACTGAATAGAGAAAGAAAACTAGATTCATTGCTATTGCTCATTGATTAATCGCATCATCCTCATTGAAAGTGACAAACCACAACAACTATAAGATATAATACACTCATATATCATCATCATAAAAACGATTACGAGGACCATCACTTATCAGGGACTTCTTTGATTATCGTATAATCCATTACAATTACTTGTATTATAGATGTCTCATTAAGAGCCTTTAGACCTAACATTGAGTTTCTCGTTCGTGCATCTAGATAATATTCTGTGGCCTCATTCACTGACTAACTGAAAATGCTAAGAAGTCTCCTCAACGATTTCCTTTTGATATGTAATTTTTACTATTTATTTTCTAATTTGAATTTGAATTTGAATCTCAAATTGTTTACTTATGATGATACGTCTTTTAGAATTAAATTGCTGTTTTCTTTGCTTTGCTGCATTTAGCTATTAATACATTTCGGACTAAGACTCGTCGTAAGTATGCGTTTTTTTTCAATATAAAAGAATTTCGTGAATAACTTACTTTTTATATCCTTCACAATTAAAATGGAAATCCTAAATGCAGTACCAAAATTCGAGATTAGCTTTAAGTTTGATCTTTAATTTTTGTCGAATTGAGGGAGCGAAAGTGGGCAACGCAGATTAACTTTCTGCGTGCAAACATAAGTGATGTCAAAAAAATTATATCTCTTACTCTCATAGTTTCTGAGATCTTGGTGTTATACGGACGGACAGAAAGAGGGGCGGACATGGCTATAACATCTCGTTTGTTTACGCTGATTAAGAATATAAATTCTTTATGGGGTTAGAGGTGCCTCCTTCTACATTTCCTGCCGGCACAAAGTATAACAACAATTCTATACGTAGGGTTCGACATTCTCTGCGCTTTGTTAAGATATGGTCAAGCGAAAATGTTAAAAATTATTCGAGTCATGGTGCGTGCCAATTACAAAGACCGTGTCAAAGTTTTGAGTTTTTCACTTAATGGGAAATTAGGGTAAACACAATTTTTTCTGCCCAATTTTTTTTTAGTATGCAAATTTTTGATGAACAAAATGTAATATTTTGTGACCCCATAATCAAAATGCGAAGCTGCATATATATGTGTAAATATAGCAACTCTTGAGAAATAAGCGCAAGGTAAGGTAAGTTAGGCAGATTAGTTCTCCTCCAATAAAAAACACTAAGTAGTAATAGTTAAGTGAGAAGAGTCTCAGGAGCCTATTTATAAGAAAATCGTATGTTGCGTTTGCCATATGAAGCACATGACAAAGTAAGTAAACTTACATGACGACACATAAATGCGATTAAAATGAAAAGCTATAAGACTTGTACTGTTTTCTTTTCTTTTCCTTTATTTAATGTACGGGTTAACAAAATTATTACATGACACAGGTAATTGTAGTTTGAGTTAATTAAAATGTGTGTTCTGTCTATTGCTTATAACTTCGGCGGCTTAATTGCCAAAATGCTAAACTATTATAAGGGAAAAATTGTTTACTTCTCCGATGTGCGTTTCGCGAGTTTATACGAGTTTGAATATGAATATGAATATAAATGTATGGTTATCGTGTGTTGTATCCTGTTAATAAGATCATTGTTAACCCGTTGCGATGAAAAAAATGTAGAGAATGAGAAACGAAATGCATCTAGATGAAATTCGGGAAAGGAAATGCTTACATTTAGTTACTATCATTAGAGAAGCGAAGATATCGCCAAATTACCAAAAATAAATAAACTATTTTTATTGCCCAAGCAGCGCCAGTCCTCTCGCTCTCTTCACTAATGTTAGAAGACTTCGAAGTTATAATTAATTCTAGAGGAGGGGGGGCTGGCGCTGCTTGAGCTGGTGTTCTTAATTCCACATCAATCAATCGGTTAATTCCACAGTGCGCCGCCGCAGATTTCGAGGACCATCTTCTTGCGGAAATATTCCATGTTCTCCTGCGAGAAACTCAGCGGTTGATCCCGTGTAATGTACTCGGCAAACATGCAGCTAAAGACGCCGCAATCGCTGCCATTTGTCTGCTGCGGTACATTCTGAACACTCTCGATCTTGAAGTCACTGGTATCGAAGGGCACCTTGCGTTTATCGAGCGACTCCTCGCGCAGATATGCCTCCAGGGCGTTCAACACCATCTGATTGGGCTTGCCCATTGAATCGTAGTAGCGGATCGTCTTGTTACGCATGTGTATGATGGCCATGCACCAATGGACACCGCCCACGTGCACGGGTACTGGAATTATATCCTTGCTGAACAGATCCACTTTGCGTGTCCAACGCTTTACGGCACTGTGACCGTTCTGCAGCAGACGTGGGATGAAGAACGTGTTCATCGCATAAACGCTGGGCAACTTGCCCTTCTTGATCTCGGAGCGATCGGTGAGTAAATTCATGTAGAAGTTAATAATCTCATCGTTCAGCCAGCAGCTGCCAGTGAGCGTGCTGATGTCGCTGCGAGTGATATTGAGGCTGAACTTGGAGACGAGCAGCTAAGCAGCAAACAGAGAGAGACAGCAATAGGGATAAAGAGAGAGAGAGAGAGATACAAAACATTAGATGACAACATCAGCTGTTGATATGCAGTAACATTTTAAGCGCGCCCAAAGGTTTTGAAAATCAAAGACCATTCGGATGATGGAAAATAGAATATGAAATTACCATTTGGGACGGTCCATAGACGAGTTCATTGTAACGCTGCTGATGTTCATCAGTGAATGGTATAATTTTAGGTTCCTCCTCCTCAGCCGATGGAAACTTCTCCAACACAAATATAGTTTTGCATATAAAGCGGCGCTTAGACAATGCCTCAAGCACATTCTGCTCATATGCACTACGTTCCTCCGTGGCTTTGTTTGCTCTGCAAAGCGTTGATAATAACGGATAAATAACTAGTTCAAATGGATTGGCTTAAGAATGCAAACGCATACTCACTCCTGAATTAGTTGTTGTTTCTCATTGATAGCCTGCTGATGTTTACGCACCGTTTTCTCGGTAAGGTTCTTCTGAAAGTTATCAGAATAGTAGATGCAACTGCGATGACGTTGCTGCAAAGCCTTGGTTAATGGACGAGAAATCACAGTCGATGCAAGCGGCTGCACTTGCGAGCTGGGTTTGCAAATTGAGATGTTTATATAATGCATTATGAAAGAAAAAAGAAGGGCTTGGGACAACTCACTTATTGACAACAGTTTCGCTCTGTATTTCACTCTGGGGCTTCGATAACGTCGACTTGTCGCTGTCCTTTTTGGGCATAGTTTTAACGCTCTCAATGCCCGAGTAACTCACTTCTGGTGTTTTCTTTATACCGCCCAGCGCTGGCATTGGCTGGGGTGCATATTGATGTTTTGTTTTGCTCTCCAGCAGCTTGAAGTACTCGGATCGATCCAGTGTATAAGATGGACGTTGTTCGGCTTTGCTCTTCATTAGACCGCGATACCAATCGTCCTCATTGCTATTGATACGCTGCAGACGCGGCGGTGTTGGTGGCTTCTCATTCGCATCGCGCACCAAGCCAGGAGGGCGGCGGGACAATGTTGGACATACGCTGTCGTGCAGCGTCATATTGTTGATTAGATTAATATACTGATTGTGCTCGTTGCGTTCATCCTCCAAGACCAGAACATTGTCTCTGCTCACGCTCGACTCGTACATGTTGCTGGCATGTCCATTCAAACGCGCTTCCGACGATGACAGACTATTGGATGGACTTGAGAAGTGCAGATCGGATGCAAAGCCATTTGTGCCGCAGCGCAATGCATCGGAGTAAAGTAGATTTGGCCGAGTGGCCGACGAAGTGCGTCCGAATTCGGAGCGCGGCATTGTGGGCACATCTACAACAAGACGATCGGAGAATGCCTGATAGATATTGCTCTCGTTGTGCTGCTGCTGCTCCTCCGAGTCCGACAGATCGATTGTTGTTGTCTGCGTGTTGCGAACACGTGCGCGACGTGTTTGTGGCGCGTTGAACATCGAAAGACGTTTTAGGCTTTGACATGCCAAGCTATTGCTATTATTGTCCTGATCGTTGCGCTGCCTGGATTCCGCCATATGGCTGTAGTCATCAGCTGAAAAAAACAAAAACGTGAAAACTTTAATTTTAATTGTAATTCATTTTTATATTGCCTAGAGCTAACAAATATTATACATTGCAAACAAAAGAGATAAGATGAATTTCTTCTTTTTTTTTAAGGTTAAGGATATAATTACTTTTATTTACTTATTTTTAATTAATCTTTGCAGTGTAATATTGAATATACTAATTAAATGTAACACTATTTCCTAATAATTTTAAGCTAATTAAAAACAAAACAAATTAATAAAAGGAAAACAAATTAAATTTGAGATTATAATCTTTAACAGACGCAGGAGGACAACAATATAGAGTAATATTTAATACTCACCGTCATTCGGCATGAATTTGGGAAATGTATTATCGACTCTACGATATTTAATCAAACGTTCTGCGGAATCCTCGTTGCTCGAAAGTTGATAACTAGAAGCAAAAAACAAGAGCGTTAAAATATAAATAAATTAAGCACATCCATCAATGAGATTGGATTGGATGAGATTCGTTTGTAATACTCTGTTTATTACCTGCGCTTGCGTTTATGTTCAACGTCATTTCCAACCGTTTGATTAGATTGTTGATCCTTGGGTTGTTGGCTTCGTCCGCCCAGCTGTAACCATTGACGAATCTTGTTAAACAGATCAAAGCCCATCGGATCGTGATTTGAGGTGAGTGTTTCTGTTGTTATTACACTATCAATTTTGGTTGACAATTCTTGGATTCTTTGATCGAATTCGTGTTTCAATTGAGCCGCTATTGAAAACTCATCGATCTCTTCGCTTAACAAATAATCGCGCACATCGCTCAATTTACGCAGCAACAGCAGAATGGCCCAATGATTATCCACCTGACGATGGTCCTCGATGGTATCCAAAATGAAGTCCAAGGCACGTTGTACGACTTCCAGACGCCGGTCAGTTGTTGCTATTGTTGATGGTTCTGTTCGAGTTGCTGCTGTTATTAAATGAATTGCGTTGTTGTTGTTGCTACTGTTGCACTGCTGCTCGAATTCAGTCTTCAGTTGTGACGACGAGAATGCCTTTTGATTAGTGTTGTATTTGAGGAACTGCTGGAAGTTGTTGTTGTCGGTGGTCGTTGTTGGATAAATTGGATAAGGGCAGTTGTCCTTTGTCACATTATTTAAAACAGTATCGCCGTCGCAGTTGAATGTCAAGCCATCTCTAGTACCGTTCACTAGTATGACACTATTCTGCTGCTGCTGTGGGTTCCAGTTGGCTCCGGTGGCCGCCACAGTTATTCGACAGGGCAGTATATTGACAGCTAATGTGTGCACACTGGTTAACAGTGTGCTCTAAACAAGCCCTAAACAAACTGCAATAGAAACAATCAATTGAATCTGAACATGGCCGCCATTTGATGTTTTTTGTTTTCCTGATTGTTCTTTTAATCGTCTGTTTGACGATGTCGCGCGCCGCTTTTTTTGCTAACACAACACTAAGACATAACAACGAAATCGAAAACGCCGAAATTTGTAGTGAAAATCGAACAAACTGCTTAAGTTAATGTTGTCGTAAACAAGCTGATACTTTTTGCAATTGCCACGCACTCTTTATGTGTATTTTGTATTGTAATTTCCAATCAATGTACATGAACCAACTAATTTAATGCCGGCTGACGACGCTGTTCTCACGCACAACTACACGTTGCCTATACATATTAATGAACGCGTGCAATGTGTATTCGATGAGTATTATTGTTGCATTTGTGAGGCGCACACACTTACCGGTGAGAATATCACAAAGTGAAGAGAATATTATAAATTGTGAAATTTTGCAACAAAACTCGCTCGCCAAGACTTAAGCGTGCAGATGGGAGAAAGAACTTATCGATGTTTGGGTTATCGCACCTTTGCATAGACGATGAAAGTGCACAAAGGTTTGAGCACAACAATACAAAATGGTTGACACTTTCTTTGAATTACTAGTCAGTTGATATTGATGTATTAATTAATGTAGTGAATATTAAGTACATTGAAAAAAGCTGCAATCACTTTTAGATCAATCTATTTCTATAAATATTCGATATATTAGCTTGAAAATATGTATGTACAGCGTTTTGCAACACTGAAGCGCAAGTAATGTTACCGATAATAGTTTCATCGCATCACAAACAGTGTGTCCATATAAAATAAAAAAATATCGAAAGTGTTGCCCTAGCAATTTTAGGTGATGAAAAATCGTTGTAAAATCAAAATGCACTTTATAATAATAAAAATAACATACGAATAAAGGTATATCATTTTTTGTGTTTGATAATAAATAATTCATAATCATAATCATGCAAAAATAATCATTATATTGACATAAAACGTGACACATTGCGAGCAAAAGAAATTGTCCGTTAAATGAAGTTTACGCAGGCGTGAATGTATTTATTAATTTAAAAATCCTGATGACTAGATATTACATAATCGTCAATTAATCCTTGTTCTGGCAACAAAAAGATAGAAAATTCCACAGCAATGTAGTGGCGCCATACAAGGTGCCAGCCAAGCCAACGGTGGCCTGAAACGAATAGTGCACAACGATCCAGTGTGCGAGGGCGCCCCAAATGAGTATCAATAGGCCATTGGTGAAGTGAACGGGCCGACGGATGGCCGTCCAATTGGCGCGCGTCATGCCAAGCTGAAAAACCATCTCCTGCAGAAATGCGGTGACCACCTGCCCAAATCCCAAGAGTACAGCTGAAACGCTTAGCAGGAGCTTGGACGTGGAAAAGCTGATAACTAAATGGACAAATGATGGAGGAAACTTTTGCAAGTGTTGGATGGGAGTTGTGGTTTGTCATGCTTACAAATGAGCGCCAGACACTTGCAGATGCTTCCCAATGTATACCATTGCAGTTTGCGTTTGTAGAGACTTGAACCAAAACGTGGCGTCATCAGCGAGAAGCACATCCAGGGAAAGGCGAGCAGCGAGAACAGAAACGGTATCTCGGCGTTCTTCAGAGCATGATGACTGACTGCCAGACCGGGCAGAACAGTGAGGCACATTACATAGCTGAATATGTCCGCCGAGATGAGCAGCGTGGTGGCATACAGCTGTGGCACGAACAGCGCATGCTGCAGCGGCATCGCAATCTTGTCCAGTAGATTCCACCACAAGTGGGAGGTGACTGCCAGCGACATGCGACGTATGCGATGCTGCAACAACAACAATTTAACTAACTCAATTTTTGTGTTTTCGTTTTTTTTTTTTTGTGACTTACCAGATTCGCATGGGTCTCGGGCAAAGGTGAGGAGCTGCCGGTGCCGGTGCCAGTGCCTGTGCCAGGATTAAGCGGATTTTGCGTGTAGAGACGGCCATTGGAATGTGACTTGTGCAGCATTTGGGATTGCGAGATGCCATAGTTGTCAATGGTGGCGTTGCTTGAACGCATCATGGACACCGTCTCATCCTCCTCGGGTATGATCTCCATGATTTCCACACCATTGGGATTGACATACGTGACATATGCCTCATCTGTGGCCAGCATATAGCTGCTGTGCGTATCGACAACAGCAGCAGCGACAGCGGCAACCGGCGCCGTTGCCGTTGTGCTGGCCAACTCTGACGCCGTGGCAGGATTGCGCCATGACATGGCCATCACATCGAGGCCATCCAATTGATCGGCCACAAAGTTGGCAACGAGCGCGCCACGCAACGGCAATGCTGCGAAGCTGCTCTCCGCTTTGATCACCGAGATGCGTTTGGTCTTGAAGGCATCCTCGCGATGCTTGGTAATGATGAGGCTTAAGGGAATGAGATTGACCAGCAGTGCGGACATCAAGACTATCGACTGTGCGGTGCCATAAAGTGTGCGCAGACTGGTGAAGACAAAGGATAGGAACAACTGGCAAAATGCCTCGCCACACAAATGAATTGTTTTCCGCACATATTTATCCTCACGCGGACGCACTGCCTCCAGTATAACGTGCGTCTTCCACAGATACAAACTGGAGCCAATGCCTGAGAGAAGAAGTGTTTTTAACATATGTATGTACATACATATATACAATATTTAGCTGTGATTTGCAAAGCATTGATGCTCACCCGCAAAGAAGCCATAGAAGATAATGGCCACCGTTTGTGTGGTTGTGGTGACCACAACCCAGGCGGATGAGAACAAGATGCCGCTAATCATGAGTGATATGCAGGCAATCAGTGTGGCCAGCAGAAAGATGCGTCGATATTGCGTCGTCTCGCGAGCCCGTCCACTATACTCTGTGTCCAGATGCTCCATGATGGAGCGACAGATTTCGCCAGTGGCCTGATAAACGATCGCTGGCCAAATGCGCAATACCAGATCTTTGTCGGACTCCACAACGTTTCCGTACAAATATGCCGGAGTCGCTAGGAATGCCTTACAAGAAAAAAAAAACAAGAACTCACATAGAGCAACAAAAAGAGAGACCGAGAGATAGAGAGAGAGAGAGAGAGAGAGAGAGATACTTACGTGTATGGCAAAGCCGCAGAGCATGTACTTCTGTTGAATGTGCTTCTTGACCACCCGACGTCGTTGCACTCCGGCTGTGGCACGGGCACCGGCACGGCGAGGCACCACCGGAGTGCCGGCAGAGGTGTTTACCACCGTTGCCATTGGCATTGTCGTCATTCGTTCTCCTTGGTTTCTCGATTGCTCTTTTCGTTTCGATAGCCAATTGTGAGGGGATTATCCGAATCCGAATCCAAATCCGAATCTGTCTCTGTATCTGAATCTGAATCCGATTTCCAATCCGTATCCGTTTTGCTTTTTTCGTACTCTCCGGGTTTTGTGTGAGGCGCGTTGTCTGGCCGTTGGCATTCATCATTTACCAAAACCACAAAACCCGTTTAGATAATGGCAAAAGCAAAAAAAGAACACAAAAAAAAAAACAATCTACTGTGATAATAATCGCGCTTATCACGTTGAAGATATCTCTCCACATACAAACACGCACAGACGGTTGCACCAAGCGCCAATGCCTCCTCCACCACTTGCGTCTACTCCTCCACCTTCTCCATCACTCTGTCTCTGTCTGTCCACCGACATGTCACTGTGTTTGTGTGCCTGTGTGTGTATGCGAGAGTGAGAGATTAACGTCAGATACTCGTACATATGTAAAAATAAAAAAAAGTTTGTCTTCTGTGACGTTGTTGGCTTTCCTGCAGTTCTGGCAGTCGACGAGGATTATGTTTATGGCTACTCGCCAGCTGATCATTTCTCCCTCAATCTTACTGTCTCTCTATCTCTCTCTTCCATTCACTTGCGCTCTCATTTCCTCACAGGAATTTGACTGAACACAGCAACAATATTGTGTAACGGAATTATCTATTTGCATACCGAGCACTAAATGCAGTAGGGTGGCTCGTCAAAGTATCTGGAAATTTTAATTTCATTAAAAAGTTCCAAGCTAAAGAAACTGCGTTAAGGTGTGATTTTTCCCAGAAATAATAACTTTATGTTCATGCTTGAGCTAATACTATATATTATGCCATAAAAACGGATTATAAAGAAGTGCGTAATCAGGCAAGAATTTAACCTGAATAATCAGCTGGAAATAACTCAAGAAAACGAAAATACATCAACAATGTAATTCATCATGCGTATAGGGATTAATATGTAATGGAATCTCATCTGAAACAGTTCTTTGAATATGTGAATTATAAAATTAATTTATATAAAAAAGTGTAAAACTCAAAAATATAAAATTTGTCGCACAATTAAAGACTATTATAAAGCGAATTTGATTTTAGATTAAAGTTCTTGAAGTACATTCTTAATTATAAGTAATTAATAATAATATTTAAGAATATAAATGTTGGGATAAGTATGTGGAATAAGATAAATTTATAAATCTACTTGTATTATTATTGAATAAGTTAGGGTTTTAGTTTATCATAAATATTTGCAAAATATGTAAAATAAAGCAAAATAGAAACGGAGAAGAGTAAAGTGCATGATGAAATATTGAAAACATGTAAATGATTCATGCTTGTTTTTTAGAAGGAAACAAGCATTGGACGTATTATCCGAGAGATATACAATGTGAGTACTAGATAGAACCGAGTACATTGTGTACACTCACGCCATATGTCTGTCCAATCGGGGCCCAGCCGAAAAGTAGCGTCGCCTCATCGTCGTCGCCGCTTGACCTCCTATCGCACTTGCTTATCTTTACACACTTCCGTTTCACATCCGCGGATAGGCGGTGGCAAAGTGGTGAGGTGGGAGTAGGTGTGGCACTTGGGGGACTGGGGCGTGGCAGGTGCTCGGTTCGCACAGCTGATTTTATGGCTTTACAACTGTATTTTGCCATGGATGACGACGACGTCAAAGCGAGCGTTTATTTGCACTATATACGATAGCCTGCAGATCGAGATAGAGCTACAGAGATTCGTAGAGATTTGATAAGCATCCCCCGGCTGCTGTACTGCTGTGCTGCTGTAGCTGAGAATCCGGGTATATAATGAAGTGTGGATGATGCCAGTAGCTCATACAACGATCGACCGAAGTTAGCCACTGGCAACACGATGACGATGACAATAGCAACAGCAACTAAAACAACAACCAAAACAATGATGACAACACGACGTGGAAAGTTCTCGACAGCGACATCTGTATTGCTTCTCTGTGCAGCATTGGTAAGTGAAGTGCCAGCCAGCCAGCCAGCCACATTCGTACTTAAGGATATGGATATCTAAGAGAATAATTACTTGCAGCTACTGACCAAGTCCTTGGGCATTGTGGCTCTCAGTGGGGATGGTGATGGCAACGCAGTTGCCGGACAAGCTGATGCCTGGAGCGAGGGCAGTGGCTGGGAACTGATCGCAACGACAGTTGGCACTGAGGATACCGAAACGACAGCTGATGAGGCACTCGAGACAACAGCGGAGCCGGAACAGGAGAGTACAGCAGGCCCCGAGGAGGAAACCACAGCCGATCCCAATGAACCCGAACAGGAGACCACCGCTAGTCCCAATGAACCCGAACAGGAGACCACCGCAAGTCCCAATGAACCCGAACAGGAGACCACCGCAAGCCCCAATGAACCCGAACAGGAGACCACCGCAAGTCCCAATGAACCCGAACAGGAGACCACCGCAAGTCCCAATGAACCCGAACAGGAGACCACCGCAAGTCCCAATGAACCCGAACAGGAAACCACCGCTAGTCCTAATGAGCCAGCCACTTCCACGCCTAGCGAGGAGAGTGAAGCGACCACCACAACTGAGGCTGCCGATGTGATCACCACCCTTGCACCCACTCCCCCCGCGCCGCCAGCATTCCAGTGCCAGGCGGCTGGCGTTTATCCCCACATCAGCGGTGATTGCCAGCGCTTCCACAACTGTCTGCTGGATGACCTGACCGGTGAGCTGCTGGCTTTCGACATGGTGTGCCCCCCATTAAGCGCCTTCTCGCCAAGCTACGGTCGCTGCCTGCGCGATGTGTCCAGCTGCAATGACGATGGCTTTGCTTGCCTGGCGGCTGGTCGCTTCGCCGGCAGCGATGATAGCTTCTACTATGTCTGCTCGGCCAGCTTGCAGGGTGGCTATCACAAGTATGTTGTGCGCTGCTCGGCGGGCACACGATTCGAGCCCTTGGTGAATCGCTGCTGGCGCTACGACTGGACACAGTTTGTGCCCGGCCAGCCATCGCTGGAGTCGAGCGATTTGGCTGCGATCAAGCGTGAGCAGAAGCAACTGAAGGCCGAGGAGAAGTTGCGTTTGAAAGCCGAGAAGCAGAAGGAGAAGGAGGCGCGCAAGCAGGCGAAACTTGAGGAGAAATTAGCTAAGAAGGCGGCCAAGGAGCAGGCCAAAAAGGATGCCAAGGCCAAAAAGCCAGCGTCCGTGGAGAGCGTTGAGTCTGTGGAGCAGGCAAGCAATGAAATCTAATCGCCAAGCAACCACAACCCCATCCCCAACCACAACAATCACTAAAAACCCCTTCTGATAATCTATGCTCGTGTATTGCCTAGTCTCCAATTTAGTTATGTTTGTTATTAATTTCTTTTTTTTTCCGGCATGAATAAAGACAAGAGTTCTTAAAAAATGAAGCGCGTACTCGATGGGTTGTCTCTTTATCAGCGCTAATCGCTGATGGGGAATCTCTACTGACCAGCTATAAAAGGAACCAGTCAACTGCCCATCCAGTTAGTCTATCGAAACGCCTACCGAACTTTTAAGCGATATCAACTATACGAACTCGTTTGGTGTTTTTTTTTTTGTTTTTGTTCAGTGAATCCTTCTCCTCTCGATTGAGATGTTCAACGTGCAATTGACTCTTGCCTGCAGCTTGCTGCTGTTCGCGTTCGTTGCCGTTTCTACGCATCCCTGCAGCTATGTCGACTTCATTCCCGCAACGGATAGTCCGCAGGTTTATTACGCCTGTATGGTCAAGGCCAATGGAGACTACGCTCTGGCGCCTCTGCGCTGCCAGGATGGACATCTGTTTGACGCTACCCAGGCACGCTGTGTGAGCGTGCTGCGTGAAGTTGAGGCCGTCGACGGCGGGGATATTGAGAACCCGACCGTTCCCCCAGATAATCTGGATGAAAGCACCACAAGTCCGCAGCCAACGAATGCTCCTTCTGCTGCTCCTCTCACTGACGACACTGATGCTCCGACTACTGAACCAACAACCGCTCCAACTACTGCTCCAACAACTGAACCAACAACTGCTCCAACCACCGCTCCAACCACCGCACCAACCACAGCACCAACTACCGCTCCAACAACAGCTCCAACCACCGCTCCAACAACTGAACCAACAACTGCTCCAACAACAGCTCCCACTACCGCCCCAACCACCGCTCCTACAACCGCTCCAACAACTGAATCAACAACTGCTCCTACAACTGCTCCTACAACTGCTCCAACCACCGCTCCAACAACTGCTCCAACAACTGAACAAACAACTGAACCAACAACTGCTCCTACAACCGCTCCTACAACCGCTCCTACAACTGCTCCGACTACCGCACCAACAACCTCCCCAACCACCGCTCCAACGACAGCTCCCACTACCGCACCAACAACTTCTCCAACAACAGCCCCAACCACTGCCCCAACAACCACTCCAACAACAGCTCCAACCACAGCTACAACACCGACAGGAACTGCTTCAACTGGCTCTACCGCTTCTACCACGGCAGCACCTACTCCGTCTACAACTAAGAAGGCTATTTGTGCCACTAAGGGAACTCAGCCAGACGAAACAGATTGCACCAAATATGTGCTGTGCTATGAGACGGCTGATAATGATGTGTTACCCGTCACACTGGATTGCCCAACGCCAATGCAGTTCGATCCATGGAGCAGCTACTGTGATGCTGACTACAACTGTGAGGATGACTATTAGAGAGTCGAGGGATATAGCCAGAAATATATACATAATAAATACATACCGCTGTACAAAAGAAACCAATACACAACATTAGCATTTTATCGAAAGAAATAAACAAATTGTAGTTCATATACACCTATACATATATACATATAAACCGAAATTAATTGAAATTTGAAAATAGTTAATGGCTCGATAAGACGGTGATTTAATTTCCGATTTCACCCCCAAATAAAATAAATATTTTGAAGTACTGTCTTTTTGCTATCTTATCAAAAAGTGGTGCTTCAGATTCTTTCCCAATTAAAGCGTTTAATTGTCAATCAAAAAACAAAAAAAAAAAAAATAAAAATGGCAAAGATTTTCAGATATGTATTACGATCCAAAATTACACTGCAATAACACGTGGCGCTTTCATGTGTAGAGCTACTCGTAGTTAGTTTTATTTTCTTTTATTTCCATGGGTAACCTGGTAACTGTAGAAACATGGATTTTATGGCGCATAATACTACCACTAAATTTCAGACTGTTTACGGTTAATGCCGCTTATCTGAACGATAATGCACAACACCGAGACAGAGACAGAAAGTGAGCGAGCTCTTGAGATGAGTCACATTCAGAGATCTCTTGTTTTTAGGATATCTTTAAACTTTGTATTATTATTCTGAATGTAGAAGTTAAATTCATTTTTATTTTGGATTCATAGGCGATAGATAGATAGAATACGGAGCATAACAGCATGATGTATATTATTTTGACAGCTAAGGTATCAATTTACTCTTAAAGTAATGGTACCAATTAACTGAATTACTGTACGTATAAAAAACATACAGTGCTGATATTTTATTATTTACTATTCATCGTACTATTATTATTTCCATACTGAATTCTGCAGCTATAATATAAAAATATAATATTACCCATAGAGTATTATGGTTATGTGACTGTAGGACAGCCTAACCCATCTAGCCCTGTCCGTCTGCCTGTCTGTCTGTCTGTCTGTATTAACTCCTAGATCTCATAGACTTTAAGAAATAATCCTATCATTCTTATTCGACAGCACTTGTTGTGTTTGCACGCAGATCAAATTTGTTTCAATTTTTTGCCACGCTCACTTCTGTCCCGGCAAAAAATTATAGCTGTATCTCTTATAATCTCTGAGATCTAGGTGTTCATACGGACAGACGAGCAGACAGACAGACTGACATGGCTAGATCGTTTCGGCTGTTGATGCTGATCAAGAATATATATATTTTATGGGGTCGGGGATGCCTCCTTCTACCTGTTACATACATTTCCTGGCGTCACAAAATTATAATACCCTTTTACCCTATGGGTAGCGGGTATAATTAATTTGTTTGGGGAAAACACCTATGTATGTTACTTCTAGGGGTCTTAGTTGCTTTGGTTGAGAATCTGGTATATTTAGCGCTGGTAAATTTAGTACTATATATAGAACTATATAAATATACCAACTATATCGTTTGGTATATTTAAGTATTTTTACAGTATATTATTTTGGTATGTTTTAAAATTAATACTGGTCTCAAAATCGAGTGTGCTCGACTGTGAGATACCATTTACCATTTTGAATAACGATAAAGTAATGCAACATTCTTCTCAAAATATTGTATACTAAAATTAGCATATTTTTCAGGTATATCGATATAGTATTACATTCTACTCTACGGCTAGGGGGATAAAAAATAAGAAAAGTCAGGTCATTACCTCATTTTTATAGGGTATCAAATATAGGGACCTATAACAATCAAATCTTTATTTTTCGTGTTATATATTGTATATACTTTTTTGTGACACAAGCCAAATTGGTATATGAACTTAAAAAGTATTATCACAAAATTTTGAGTAGTTCTTACAGACAGATATGCCATCTTAATGACATTTAATTATTCTACAAAATGCTTATTAATGAATGAGAAGACGCAAAAAAAAAAAAAAAATGCATTACTAGGAATTTACTTTCTTGAAAGCATTATCTAATCTTATCTTCACCTTAGAAAGATTATGCACCACATTTGAAAAAAAAAATGACATACACAACGTATTTTTGCAGATAGACTACTCATTGAGGACTTCGGTCTATCTGTTGTGGAGGTAAACGCCACTCACCGATTGATTAATGGATGGGGAAATGGAGGAGTGCAATGTGCCCTATAGATATGCAAGAAAATCGCACGGTGGCTACAACTCAATGAATTCTCAAATGAGTGAAAGTGCCGCTCAGCGCAGTGCGATTCGAATTGCATAAGGCCAACACACAGAGAGAGAGACAGATAGATAGAGAGAGAGAGAGAGAGAGAGAGGGGGGAGGAGGAGGTGGCGGTGGACCAGGCTGGAACCGTCGCTTGGTTGGACAATTGCGCATGCGCGTAACTCGTTAAAATTATTTCAACGCTGGCGACAATTAAAGAGCAGGCCGAGCTTTAGCTTTAGCTTCAGCTGAAGCGCGAGCCCAAACACAAAACATTTGCTTCAAATGCAAAAATCGACACTAGCAAATGGACGCAGTCCAGGCACGTACATAGATGACCTCCCCCCCGGAGTCTTCGGTTCCCCGTTCGCCGTTAAGTTGGCTGCTGATGATGTGATAAGCATAAGAGGAGCACGGTAAATGGAATGAGACGAGCTGCACGTACGAAGTGGCGAGAAACGAGAGAAGCGAAAGATGTAGATAGATAGAGGTAAATGCGGAGGTAGAAGAGAGCAGAAGAGAGGGGAGACTGTGCCATTTTGGCCCTAAACGATCATATACGTGGCTATTACAACTTATGTACATATGTATATCTGCCAGAGCAAGAGTAAGCTGTGTATCTAACAGTGCTTAGTTTTGTTCCTCACTTTCTTTGGCACTCAGGTGTGTTGCATAGTTGACCCAGCCAACAAACAGGCGGCTTAACAAATCATCAAATACATTTCGTGCGAACATTTTCTTGGAGACATCAAATACAAAAACTGCGCCCAACTCACTCAGTTGTAAGCTCGAGAGGAGGAGAAGGAGGAGGAAAAGCGGGGTTAGCTGAGATAAATGACCAGATACAATTGTATCTTTATTTGTGCTCGGCACTTGTTATGTAATTTGCGCATTTACACGTTGTTTTCATCTCTGTTGCTGAAACATCAAATAATTTGAGAGAAATATGCCATCCAAGATCACCATTTAAATGTTGTACAATTATACGACCTTTTCAGCCAAATGGGACAACAATTGCGTTGCTTTGTTGCTGTTGCTCTTGTTGCTCTTGTTGCTGGACCAGCAGTAACAAGTTAAACACACAGACACAAAAAAAAAAAAAAAAAAAAAAAAAGAAACTAGCTCCATCCATTACGTTTTGGACTTGGTAATCTCTAATTAGAGTACACAACAACTACAACAACGACAACAACAGCAACAATAACAACAAAAATAGCAACAATAACTCGGACAAACGCAATACACATTGAACTAAACAGATCATGAAAGCTTAAGCTCCAGGTAAAGTTAAAACAACATGAAATTATCTAATCAAATTCAGAGAGATTACTTTTGCCAGCTGCTGCTGCAAATGAGACACTTGATTTTGCCAATGCGAAAATCTTTGTAAACTATTTTGAAATTTGTGTCAACGCTTTGTAAATGATGGCAAACTGTTTGTAAAATGTTAAGGAATGAGTTCAAAATTGTGATTTAGCTTCGAAGAAGTTTTTCTCATTCTCAGCAGTAAGAAAGCTACAGTCGAGTGTGCTCGACTGTGAGATACCCGCTACCCATTTTGAATAAAAGCAAAATATTGCGGTATTATTTTCAAAATATACCGAAAATATAATATAATATTAAAAAAATGCAAAATGGTATATTTGGTATATCGATGTAGTACCACATTCAAAGTATACCATAGACGGCACAATATGCCATATTGTCGGCCAAAGCAACTAAGACCTCTAGTAAGTAGACGTTTTTGCCCATACAAAAGAATTTAATAGCTTCATCAATTTTTATCTGATCGCAACCAAAATTCGCAGCTCTAGCTTTAAAATTACTCTTGTTTTTTCGTTTTTTTTTTATTTGCGGGGGCAGAAGTGGGCGGGGCAGAAATTTGAAACAAACTTGATCTGTGTGCAAACATAACAAATGCTGTTATAGATCTATCTCGTATAGTCTCTGAGATTTAGGTGTTTATACGGACAGACGGACAGACAGAAAGACGGGCATGGCTAGATCGTCTCGGCTATTGATGCTGATCAAGAATATATATACTTTATAGTTATAATACCCTTCCACCCTATGGGTAGCTGGTATAAAAATAAAGACAAATTCAAACATCGAAATATAGAGAATATTTGCAAATAAGAAATTTATAAATAAACCAAATAGAAATACATTTAATTGAGATTTCATGAAACAAATTTAAACTAATATAAATAAATAAATCAATAAAAGTTACAATACTTCAAATGGATACTTAATACTAATAACGAAAAATTAAAACAATTATTATGTATAACATTGCAAAATATATGCAAATATAGTATATAAATAAATGACAATATTTGTAAATATATTTGCATATAATGCTTATAAAAATATTATGAAATTGTCAATTAATATAAAAATATATAAAAAGTAAAATATTGAAAAATAAATAAAGAAAATCACTAAAGAGACGACTAAAATGACAAAATTTTCAACCGTCATTTAAACATAACATGTAAGAAAGCTATCCATTTTTGTTAAAAGCAAAACATTGCAGTTTTATTCTTAATGTATACTAAATTTATACACTGCAAAAAATGCTAAAATATACCAATATACCAACTAATTTTTATCTGATCGCAACCAAAGTTGATGATGTCATAGATATTAGTTATTATTGTAATATACATATATACCAAAAATTCTATACAGAAATTTTAGTTTCAAAATTCCAGCAGTTATATAGATTTTCGATTTTCGGTGTCGAAAGTGGTCGTATTATTAATCAAATTTTGCTTCTTGGTTCAATTTAGACATACTATATTTCCATTCTTGAAACATGATAATAATCTTGCATTTCAAGAAGGGGAAATCTAGAATTTTTGTATAATTTTGATCTTAATTGAAGAGTAAACATTCTTGGTTAAATTTTGACATTATATAATCTTGATTCAAGATTTTATTCTTATAAAATCATATTATATATACATATATGTAAATAAGCAAATATATATAAATGAATATATAATGACAATAAATATAATACAAAAGTTCTGAAGAGTAATGAAAAAATGAAAACAACTACATATTTTATAAATAATATATGTAAATGTAAATAAAATATATGAAGGAATGAGTTGGCAAAATAAAATCAAGTTGGAAAATGGATTTAATATGGAGTCTTCAATGGTAAAAAATCAAGAATGCAAGAATAATAGAATAATTTGCAAACAACGCGACATTTCGAAATGGAAAGTCGTTAGCTGAAAATATGTGCTTATTGAAACTGCAATCATAGCAGAAAATGAGCTCACGTTATCGTATCGCAAGGATGTCAGTGGTTCAGCTGTAACTGTAACTTGAATCTCTCATTAGCATCAGCAACAGCATCAGCAACAGCAACAGCAACAGCAACAGCATCTGGCATCTGCATTTCAATCTCAATCACAATCTCAATTTTGAGGCAGAGTCTCGCAGTTGTTGTCACAGTTATTTGCAACATTTTGCATGTTGCCTTGAGCAAAAGCCGCCCGCGAGCGCTCACGTACTTACTTATTTGCTAGGCACACAAGCGACAAAAGCAACAACACTGTCTATCGCTCTTTCTTTCTCTCGCCGGCAGCACTCTCACTCTCTAGTTTGCTCTCTCTCTCTCTCTCTCTTTTGGTCGGTCGGTCACACGGTGCGACGTCGCATCGCATCGCGTTGCGTCTTCGTGTTTTGCTTGCCTCGCTTTACCTGCCGCATTTTCCATGCGCGCGACTCAGTTTGTGGGCGCCTGCGCGCATGTGCAGTTTGTTTTTTTTTTGGTCTTCGATAGCTTCTTCGCTAGCCGTTGATTAACGAGATTAAACACTAAATCGAGATACTATCGAGATCGAGATCGAGATCCAGTCCGAGATACATAGTGTGTGTATAGTGAGCGACTCGCTTCGATTCGATTCGAGATTCGTTTCGAGATCCGTGGGTGAGCTTCGAGCTAAATTAAACGGTGTCATCTGTGTGCCGCGAAAATAAAAGTGAAAATTCAATATCAAGTGCGCACAATTTTCACAATTTGCAATTTTTGTCAACATTATTTCTATTTTTTTCAAGTGAAATTCTTTGATTATCATTTATGTACGTATATGTTAGAAGTATTTAGTTTGTGAAAATTCAAACGAATTTGCTTCGCAAGGATCGATCCATCATCAAGAAAATCAACTGGAAAGTAAAAATTTGAGAGGTGTTTATGTGTTCCTGAGAGATCGTAAACGCAAAAAGAAAACAAAAAATAAGAGAAAAACAAGAAATACGGCGAAGGAGGCAAAGTTGAGCACGAAGGCAAACAATTCGCACTTCAGACTTTTCCTGGGAAACTGTTGTAGGCATTTGCTGCACAACACTGTGAAAATGGTAAGTGCGGAAAATTGTAATTCAAGGCAAACAAAAGCCAAAAGCAAAAGCAAACATACCAAATAAAAACAAACCTCGTCGCGACGTTGCAACGCCCATTTGTGTTACCAAGAATTTTCACATCTCAGCCAAGTGTATGAGTTGGTTTTCCCGTCTAGGGCTAGGTCAGGTTTTCCATGCCAAGCCAAGCCAAGCCATGTCATGTCATGCCATGACTCGGTAGAATGTCAAGGGCTTAAAAATGGTCATTCGGCGGAGTTCGTGTTCGGGTTTTATGATCTCTTAACGAACAGTTGCTGTTGCTCTGCTGCCGGTCTCCTCCTTTGCTCTTCAATCACTTTCCACTTTCTTAACGTTAAATTGTTTCTCTCGAAGCATCTCTCTGCTGTTTCTTATCCCATTGTTGAAGGTGAGCGAAACATGCAGATTCCGATTCAGATTGTGTGTGTTTCATTATTGTTTCACATGCAAGTTGAAAACAATTGCAAACCATTTGAATATATTTTTTTCGAAAAGAAATTTACGGCTAGCACATAAAAGAAAACATTCAAAATGTTCTTTTGAATTCAGCTTTTACTTAATGAATATAATTATTTTAATTATAATATTATTTTTAGCGTCTCATTATAGCCATGATTATTTTTACTATTCTTGAATCTTGTATTTAAATGGTTTTATTCTATTAGTGAGTATTCTCTTTGATAGTGGAATTTTATTGTCCTCGTTGAACTGAAAATAATAGGGAAAACAAGTAAGAAAACTACAGTCGAGAGTGCTCGACTTTGAGACACCCGTTGCCTATTTACAAGAAAAGTGCAACAGTGCCGTATAATTATTAAACTATACCAATTTAATGAACTATACCAATTTAAATAACCAAAATATACCAAGGGTAATATTTGGTATACAATAGACTGTTATGTTGCGTTATTATTCTTAAAATATACTAAGCAATTATATATAGTAAAAAATCAATATTTGGTATACGATATGGTAGTATAGAGTTGCGGTATAATTCTTAAAATATACCAATTTAATATACAAAAAAATAACTAACGTATACCAAGGGTTATATTTGTTCTGTTTTTCTTCTTATAATAAGAACATATTTTAAAATTTTTGCGGTATTCTTCATAAAATATAATAATTTGTCTATATAAACTATTGCCTTTAAAATATATGTAGAGTACAAAATATATACCAGATCAGCCAAAGCAACTAAGAGCCGTAGTGACTACCGCCGTCTTTTGCCATGTATACAATTTTTTATTTGATCACATCCAAATTTTTAGGAATCATAACGACTGTAGTTATAATTGTATGCACAAAAAATCGGGACTCTAATTTCATAACATATTTCCATTTTCGGGGGCGGAAGTGGACGTGCCAATATTCTAAAACAAACTTGATTTGGGTGAAAATACTAAAAGGTGTGATCTAGTTTTATGGACCTGCGATCTACCATAGCAAACAGACAGACAGAGGGACGTATGTATATGCCTGTATCGTCTCGGGTTCCTTCTGCTTGTTACAAGGTTTAAATACCCTTCTACCCTACGATTAGCGGGTATAAAAATACAAAACATTAATTAGTTATTAATAGAAAATTATCGAAAATTAGAGATATACTTTCAGAAGGTTTAGTGAATTAACATAAGTCTGTGTTCTGTGGAAGTCATGGAAATGATAAGTGCAAATAAATATATTATTGTCTACTACAAACATTCACCAACTTTCAGTGATTTGGCCAGGATTGTGTTGACTGTTGTTAAGCTGCCTTTGAATCGTTGGCAGTGGGCCAACTGTTGCACTTAGTTGGCAATCGCCTCAGTCTCAGTCTCAGTCTCAGTCTGTGTGTCTGTATCTGCGATTGTTGTTGCGTTGTTGATGACAACGCACCGGACGAGTTAATAAAAGGGTAAAACAATGTTGGCTAAAACTGCAAGCACTTTTGCACTTCCCAATGCATTAGCCATGAATTTTTGTAATTAAATGAATTATCACATCAACACGTTCATGCGTCGTCTGCTGCGAAAGCAAGCGCCAAGTGCCTCTCGCTCTCTCGCTCTCTTTTATATTGTTTGTCTCTGTCTCCTGCAGTGCATATTCCTGAAACGAAACGAAAAGCAAAAAAAAAACCCCATGACAAAGTCGTCAACGTTCCAGCTGAAGTCGCAACGAAGTCGACGAGCGTCAGTCAATTAAAGTGCCATCATCAAGCAGCGATTATATAATTGTGGCCCGTGCGCATCTTTGGACGCATTAAGCAGTCAATGACACTGCACACTGCACACACTCGAAGTTGACCATTGGTCACTCCTGAAATACCATTTGGTTTAATGAAATGCAACAATTACACAACTGACAATTGGCGGCGGGGTTTTCATTTATGGTTAACTAATCCGCTCACATCCCTTTCGGGCATTCGGCCACAACAGACCCAAAAACTCCCCTCCCCTCCCCTCGCCAATGGCTGCCCCACCCACCTACCTAGTTTGTAGGTGCTACAATTACGTGTGTCTGGTATTAAGCATTATCCATCATCCGCTCCAATCTTATGGGCTTATGAGGTATGCGTGTCGCGTTGGGCATATATGATTTTTCGCCTGTTAGTGCGCTATCTTCCCATTTGTATTTGTTTCACTTTTTCAATTGAAATTGAAATGCAATGGCCAACACAACAAAAAAGAGACTCGGCACACACCTGTTACGCATGCGAACCCCATCGAACCGCAACTGAAGCTGCCGAAGCACATACTACACATCAAAAACAATAACATTAACTTTAACAATGGCAATACCAATGTAATATATTTAAACATATTTTTTTGTAGTTTTTTGGGCATTGCCGGTCTTTGGTTTCAGTTTCAGTTTCGGTTTTGGTTTCGGTATTTTTATTTTATTTATTTCTTTTTATGTAACACAAAACGCGTCGTTCGCTGTGCTTTTCGCATGCCAAAAAGCCGAATCGATCTTTCATTTCGCCCAAAACGAAAACGCCACAAGACAACAACACAAATACATAGTATTACAGACAATGGTTAATGCCAACCATATAATGCGTAATTGGCATGCACACTGGCAGATCGCCCATTGATAAGCCCCAATGACTGCTATGGGAACCTCTATTAGAGGTCTCGCTCTTTCGATGCGATCGTTGATCGTTGGATGACGCTGCCCTCGGTCAACTTTCCATTCAATGTGTGTGCTCATGTCTAATCTATCCTAGACTTTGATATGATATCTATTATATCTGGCCATGGCATAGAACTGATAATTTTGTGCCTACAGGAAATGAATGCAACTTGCAGAAGGAGTGATCTCCGACTGCATTAAGTATATACATATATTCTGGATCAGAGTCAAAAGCAAAGTCAGATCTTAGTGGCTTTGGTTGACAACTTGGTATATGTTGTAGTTGATGGTATATTTTGCATACTATATCGATATACTAAAATTAGATTGCGATATATAAAAATAGATATTCGGTATATTTTAGAATTAAATTTAGCTCGCGGTATATTTTCTTATGTATGTGGTATAATAATTCGGTATATTTCATAGTCTTATATAGCAAAATTTAGACTGCAATATGTTTTAGTATGTATTTGGTTTTTTAACTTGGTAAATGTCGTAGTCTATAGAATATTTTAAATACTAATTAATTTAGCCTGCGGCATATTTTATTGTGTATGCGGCATATTAATTTGATATATTTCGTAGTCAATGGTATATTTTAAATACCAGATCGATATACCAATTCTATTCTATTCTATTTGGTATATTAAATTAGTATAATTTGAGTATCATATCGATATACCAAATATAGCTTGCGGTATATTTTATGTATGTAATCGGTATATTAAATTAGTATACTTTGAGTATAATACCGCATTTGCTTTTATCGAAAATGGGTAGCGGATATCTCACAGTCGAGCACACTCGAGACTTGCTTTCTTACTTGTTGTAAGTTGCATTAGAAATATATTCTCTTAAGGTTACATTTTGGGAGAAACTTTTAGTGACTCGTTACAATATCATTTCCTGCATTTCCCTTTTCCGGTCAAATGGCAAACTGAAAGATCGTAAAGTGTTTCTAGTTATTTGCCAACTATTTGAATATAATTTATCAATAGAACTAATTAGGTGCGAATTAGTCTAAACTTTCACTCCCATCGTTTAATGATAACATTTCCCGCTCACTCAATAATATATCAACAGCTCCTAAATTGAATTCGCATTGCGAAAGTCAACAATAAATTAGCATATTGAGATAATTAATCAGCGATTGGCTTTAATTGGTCTTGCGAACAAATCGTCGACTGCTGCTGCTGTTGCTTTTGCTGCTGATTATTATCTATAACGATTAGATTATATAATGCCAGCAATTGCGGGATTTATGTAAAGCGATATGAAGTTATGGATATTATGTATACGCAGCGTATGTTACACGTTTCTATCCATATCCACATCCACATCCACTTCCACATCCACATGAGATGAGATGAGCTGAGATGAGCTCATTTAATATCTTCAGTTGACTCGCTCTCGATTTAAGAGGCGGCCAATTAAGATGGTGCCCAAGTAAATATCTTGAAATTAATGAAAGAGACGCTAACGCAGATAAAATGCGAATGCAAACAATAAACAATACAATAACAACAACAATAACAATGCTTTATAGTATTTATAAGTGCTCTTGCGTCGCGTCATTTAATTATAACTAAAAAATAAAATATTATGCGGCTTTGCGGCTCTTTGGCTTTTCTCATTATGCCCTTTTTTATGGCCGAAAAAATACAGAAACGAAAGACAAAAAATGGAAAAGAAAAACAACAATTCAAATAATCAGTTGCAATTTCACTTCAATTTTAACAACTTACAAAGAGTGTCAGTTATTTATGTGACTCCACTTCACTCGCCTCAGCCTCAGCCTCAGCCTCGACTCGAGTCTCGAGTGGAGTCGTCGAGTAGACTGTTGACTGGTCGTCCGGTTTCATAATTGAGGCCTGTCCAAAAGTACCAAAAAGAGTTTTCCCACACACATCTCTCACTAAGAAGAAAAACAAACAAGCAAACGAACGAACAAACGATTTTTCGGCTTTTCTTTCGCTTAACTTGCAGAAGCAGAACTTGCATAACTTCTGTTGCAGCGAGTGGGAAATGCGCTGCCAAAAATTATAACTCCATGTATACAGAGAGAAGCTGCCCGGTCAGTGGGGGGTCAGCGGGGGGTCATTGGCTGCCCATCGGCCCAGGTCGACAGTCCATAAAATGTGGCTTAATTGGCATCACTTAGGCTGGGCAACAAGATCTTAATTACCCAAATAGGAAGGGTGCATGCATTTAATATACACATGTATGTCTACACACACACACACACACACACACACACACACACACACACACACACACACACACACACACACACACACACACACACGCACACACACACACACACACACAGGTGAGCAGACGCCGGTGCTCGCATTTGACCCCGAAAAGAAATGGTCGCAAAAGAAAACCGAAAAAGTTCAACAACAATAGAAAATGGCTAGAAACAGCGAGCTGCTACAACAACAACTTTTACTTTTGTTTAAATTTCAATTTTCAACACTCAAGTTCAGCGTCGTTGTCGCTGTCGTCTGCTGCACAGTGGTTCAAAGTGTTGTGTGAAGAAGCGAAATAATTCTTAATTTATACCCTTTTTTATAGTAATTTGAGCTCTTTATTTTATTTCTATTTTAAAGGGCATCAAGTTAACAGTTTTCAAAGCGATACATCGTGCAAAATAGAAAATAATTTCTCATCGTTAACTCTTAACTGTTGGTCTGCCTTTATTTATAAACTTATGTATCTGCTCAAATTGAAACTGAAGCAGAGAAAGAAATAATACATTTAAATAGAAGAATAATGATTTTTAAAAACCAGTAGTGCAATTTGCATAGCTTTTTTATTATCAATTTTTGCTGCGGTCATCTTCGTTTTTCTACGTCTGTTTTCGATATTTTCACAGTCTGTTATATTCCGATACATTAAGGAAACATAAGCTACTTGACAGAATTCTGTTAAAGCTGAACACTCTGTTATGTTACGATACATTGAGAAAACTTGGCTCACTTAACAGAATTCTATTAACGCATAACACTCGGTTATGTAACGATACATGGCGAAACTTAAGCCCCTTAACATAATTCTGTTAAAGCTGAAAGCTGAACAATTTGTTATGTTACTATACATGAATTCTATCGTTAACTAAATCTATTTAAAGTTATACAGATTTCCACAACTAATTCCATTTTCCTTAAAGTGGGTTTCAGTGTGCTGCTCTCTGTGCTTTTCCAGCCAGCCTGCCAGCTTGTGAGCAGTTTTCCCTTAACACGCGCCCCTCTCCACTGTTCCACTTTTCCACTTTTCCACTGTTCCACTGTTGATCTGCCCCCATAGGCGAACTATGCGCTTGTACGTGAATCTTTGCGTTTGCAGCCGTGGCGCGACATCAAACTAAAGCAAACCCAAAGCCAAAGCCAAAACCAAAGCCAAAGCATGAGAGATGCACACGGAACACTGTCGACCGGTTCTACGTAAAAAGTTTTCCAAACAAAGTCAGCGTGCACGTTGTCACACGTCTTGAAAAACACAAAACTACAAAAACGAAAAAAAAAAATAGACTTAATCCCCCCTGCTGTCTGCCCCACAATAATCTCTATCCCAACTCCTTCTACTCCACATCCCAGCAGCAATTACACGGGCAAAGTGTTGTTGCCGCTGCCGCTGCTGCTGCTGCTGCTTTTGCTGTTGAAGCTGCGCGTGTGAAAAGCGCATAATTTTTGGACACGGACAAATTTTCACTTTTTGCTGTTGTTTTTTTGTTATACTCGTATCTTTTTTTTTGCCTGAGCGGCGTCTTTGCCGGCTCGACTCCACTCGACTCGACCTGACGTGCCGGTTGTGTAGTTATTTTAATTTTTTTTGCTTGTGCTTTTTTTTCTGCCGTGTTGAAGTCGATGTCGTGGGCGAAAAGGGGGTGCGGAAGAGGGATGGGGCAGCGGCAGCGGTAGAGGTGATAGTGCGGGGCGCCGTGGGCGCTCAGCTTGTGGGCTCTGCCCTTTGGGGCTGTGAGTTGTGGGTTGTGGGTTGTGGGTGACTGGAGCGCCATGCGACAATGGAAATAACAATAAAAATCCACAATGCGCCGATTATGTTACCAATCTTACGAGTTGTTATTATTATTATTACTATTATGCTCTCTCTCTCTCTCTCTCTATCTCTCTCGTGTTGTTGCTATTCGAAATTGTGGGAGCTTTACTCTCTTTGTCTCCTCTCTTTGGGGGTCTTGGCCACATCATTTTCGCTAGCTTTGTGTATCATTGTCAGTTGATTGTGCGCTGCGATCTGCCCAATTGTTTTACTATGTCTTTTACAACAATCTGCTTCTCTCTGTCTCTCTCTCTCTCTCTCTCTCTCTCTCTCTCTCTCTCTCTTTCTCACTGTCACTGCTTAAAAGCATTGCCTTTTATAAGAAGTCACAATTTCAAATTTCCCCTTATCACCATTCATTTAGATACATTGGTCTATTAGATCTAAACTTTTCAAGATTTATTTTTATTCTCGTACAACTTGAACCTTTTTGTATTGTGTTGTTGTGTTCAATCTATATACTATGTTGCATGTTGCGAATGATAGAGCATGATCACCATATGCCTCGACAAGCATTCGATACGACTCTGCGGCACTTTTCTTCAAATGAAAACAAAAAATTAATGCTTTCCGCAAATCATCACTTTCTGGCACAAAATTCGACATTTTTACTACGATGAAAAAATATGATGTTGTCTGTTCTTTGACTTGATGTGTAAAAAATATGTTTCACAAATATCATAGAAAATAAAAAAATAATAAATAAAGGCTCGTTCACAACAAATGTTCCCTAACGAGACATTTCTATCTTGGGGCTCACTTCATACCGGTACACCTGGTACATTAATCTGAAGAGTTTTGAATTTGGTTGAATCTGAAGAAGATTTCTTCTGTTTTATACTTAACTTCTTCTATTCATTTAAATACGATTTCCATTATATACCAATATATTTAAGCGTTTTACCAAATATTTCCTGTAAAAACGTTGTTGAATCTACTTACATTGATCTGATGAAGTAGCAAATAGATTTCAACATTTTTGTGTTTGGTTAAAACTTTTCAAGATTGGTTTTTATAAAAGATGAATTTTTTATGAATTGTTTTGTTGACTTTGATAATTCTTAATTCTTCAAAGCATTTCACAAAATAATTCTTAACAACAAGTTTTGCAATATTTTTACATTAATCCGATGAAGCAGTAAATAGGTCTAAACAATTTCGTATTTGGTTAAATGTTTTGAAGAATTGTCATTTTCTTCTATATATTTTTTTCGTGATGTTGATAATTTATTACATTAAATATGATTTCCATTCACTTCTTAATAATCTAATATATCAAAGCATTTCACAAAATAGTTCTTGACAAAAAGTGGTTGAATGGAACTGTATCCGCAGACTACTTCCATTGATCTAATGATATAGCGCATAGATAAAGAAAAACTAAAGAATATTTCTATTCACTTATTAGTTAAATCTCTAATATAGCGAAGCACTTTCCAAAATAATTCTTCTTTTGGGATGTAGCTATTAATAGGACCTCTTGCTGAAAGTGTGTGTGTGCTTTATCTTCCTTGTCTCGTTGGTGAACCAATCCATCCTATAACCGTGGGATATGGGCGGCTATATGTATGGAATGTAATTGATAGTCTCACAATTGCCACAACAACATCGACAATAGCAACAACAAGGCAGCGAGTGATAAATGCTGCGGTCTTCCGGGAGTGCTGCTGAATATACTTTCATGGTGGAATGACAATAGTTTCGATTGATGCGATTATGCAAAAAAAAACAATGCGAATTGCTGGTTACATCGACAATATGTCGATGGCGATGGCGCCACCTTTTTGATGATTCGCTAACTGATCGATTGGAGAATGTGACGACTGCTGCTGCTGCTGTTGCCATTAAGTTGCACATGGCTTTAATTTGTTTATAATGCGATTACGCGACAAAACAAAAATGAGGCAAAAACAAAAACTAGTTAATTACTTGCGTGCTGTCACAATTGTTGACTTTACAATTTCTGCTTCTGTTTCTGCCAACTCCAACTCCAATTCGAGCTGCTCTGGCTGCTTCCCTCCCATATGATTCCGCATAGCTCACAAATTACTTTGTCTGTGTCTGCATGAAAGAAATTGCGCAAATGTCTTTTTTATATACATATATATATATATTTTTTTTTGGGAGCCAGTGAAGCGGCTGTCAAAGCAACAGCAACACCAACAGCAACACCAACACCAACCATCAGCAGGCGCAACTAATCAAATTAAGTGGCTTCATGCAGTATTTGCCACATTTGACTGCTGGCAAGGCCAGCTCGAGGCTGCAACGGTTATTCGTTATTCAATTTGGAGTAACAACTCTCAAATACAATCCTGGCTGCTTAATAAAGTCATTAGCTCATAGAGCCGAAACCACCCAAAACGTAAAGTGTTAATGAGGTCATAAAAACAACTAATAAGAAAGCTACAGTCGAGTCAAGTCATGTGACTTGAATAGAAGCAAAACAGTCCCGTATCATTCTTAAAATATACTAAAAAAATACTAAAATATATTAAATGTCAGATTTGGTATATCGATATAATATTGCATTAAAAATGCATATATACATATATATGGATTTAAATCAAATGAGTTTGAAATTAATCTTAAACTATCTTAATCTTAACTACATGCCATATTTAGTATATCGATATACTATACTATTGTATTTAAAATGCATATGTACGGAATAAAAGCAAAACTGTTTGGTATTATTCTAACAGTATACCAAATTAATATACTAACAAATACTAAAATATATCAAAGTTTATATGTGGTATATCGATAGACTATTGAATTTAATATGCATATGTGCGAAATAAAGGTATTAGGTATGAGTTTAAAAGTATTCCAAATTAATAAACTAACAAAATACTAAAATATACTAAAGAAATAAATTCTTTGTAGGGTCGGAGACGACTTACTTTTGCTTGCTTGCTTAAGACACAAAGTTATAATACCTTTAATAAGCGGGCAAATAAACTATGTAACGCAACCGATTTTGCTGACTTTATTCTTGAATTTTATGTTGATAAATGAGACATTACCTATGTTAGAGAATATTTTTTGGAGGAAGCTGCTTGAGTTTCCCAGTCAAATCAAGTAATTTTTTAGGGGCATGCGGGTGATGATAATGTTAGTTCAACTATCATTCAATATGCTGGTAATAACATAGTTTGACAGTTGATTGGCAGTTTTTTTCTACTATATACATACATACATATGTATATATGTAGTATAAATATAATATATAGGGCCTGTCGTGTACAGTATCTAAAATAGCTTGCCTGATAACAGCAGCTCAGTTATTTATGTCAGCAAAGTGTTTACTTCGCGTTATCTGGCAAATATTTATTGGGAATTCGTTAGAAGACTCGTGTCACGTGATTAATATATTTTTTTTTGTTTTATGGCCCAGATTTCGATGCATAATTTCAGTAATTTTTATACGTTTTCTCGCTTTGTGTGTTGTATTTTGTGCAAAGTCATTTGGAAAAGTTGTCCACTGGCAACTTGCAAAATCAAATGCTGCCGCTGCCTCAGCTGCTGCATTCAAAAAACAACAGAAGCTTCCGCCCTGCAGTGGCTTCCCGTGAATACGGAAAAGTTTTCAGCTCAGATACTATAGCATTGCGAAATCAAATGAAAGTACTCAGTATTCTCATTATTGTTAAGCCCAGAAAAAGAGCTAGTAATTGTGGAAAATTATAATATTATAATATTTTAGATATTGAAACAAAAAAGTTAAAAAAAAATCTAGTCAGAAAGAAATACTCGTACATTGCTTAAATAAATAAAATAAATGATAGATAACATATTACAGAGTAAATAATTAAACATATTATTATTATTAATATTATTACCAAAGAGTAGAAAATAAATGTAGTGCGAAAGAAATACTTATATTCTTAAATAAATAAATTAAAATAATCTAATAAATAAAATAAATAATATATATAGGTAATAAATAATATTAAAAAATAATACTAATAAGAGCTAGTAATTGTAGAAAATGTATGATAATATTTTAGATATTGAAACAAAAAGTTGATAATAAAATCTAGTGAGAAAAATATACACAGATTGCTTTAACTAATAATAAATAATACAAAATAAATAATATATAATAATAAATAAATAATAATAATAAAATAAATAAGAGGTGATTAGATATTAAAGTAGTGTGAAATCAAATGATTGAAAACTGAAATATATCATAAAAACAGCTAGAAATTTTAGAGAAGCTATTTTCAATTTTTAAATATTTAAAAACTGAGAAAAAAATACTTTTCACTTTGTTATATGTCATATTCATATTCAGTTTCAATCTCCTTTCTTTAATAAAACAACTTCGAAATGATGTTAGCATGTTGAAATATTACAATTGATCACCTCAAAACTAATTTCTGCCCTTTCTTCATACCATGACCAAGTTGACCCCAACTTATTGCGAATGATGTGCAAAATATTTCTACACCTTCTGAGATATAGTACTACTCTTAATTGAACTTGCAGGGTATCTGTTTGTTGTATACACACGCCGTTGCACTTTTTATAAGTTCAGTTTTGGCTCAGAAACCTAATAAATTGTAATGCTAGTTTTTATGGGTCATGTTTTCCATCTTAACAATCATTTCAACTTCCAAGTGACAATAAAAAAATGAATTGCAGTTGCATTGAATTTTATTACCGCCTAGGGCGTTGCTTGTCTTTGGCTTTGCCTTTTTCCAAGCAACAATATTTACAGCCATGCGATGAGTATTTTCATAATTAATTTCTTTCAGTTGCTGGAAAAGAAATGCGACGAGCACATAATGTGAATTATTGCGAATGTTGTTGCTGTTGTTGTTGACGCTTGGAAAACCCAATGTGTGTGTGTGTGTGTGTAGTTGTACTGTGATTTTCACGCTTGTGACAGTTTTTGTTTTTGCATTTGCCGCCTCTTTTCACATTTTTGATCGACAATTTCACTTTTACACAGACCTCGAGGAAGATGTCGAGGTTCATACGGCTATAAAGACATGTGTACGCATACTTAGTTATACACACAAACACACACACACACACACACGATCATATTTATGTAGTTATGTACATGCATAATAGATGCCGCATAGACATGCATATGAACTCAACAACAATTGCGGTTGATGCAGCAACAACAGCAGCGACCAGCGCACAGTGGAACTCTTTGTTAGAAATGAAACGGAAACGAAATCAACAAAAAACTCAATTATGTCATTCTTTGATAGAAATAAAACAATAAAGTCAATTAAGTCATTCTCTGATAGAAATAAAACAAATAAAAAGAAGTGAAAAAATATTCAATAGCTTAACTAAACTCAAATTTAAAATTTATTGTTACATACATAATAATAAAATGCATTGCTAGAAATAAAACACAAAAGTATATCAAGTTAATTTCTATTTTTAATATATTAAAAATATTCAATTACTTAACTAAACTCAAAATAAAAAGAAAAAAAAGATTCAATAATGTTTGCTGCATTTTATTTTTTACGCAATTGAAAGTAATTCAAACAAATGAAATACAATTTTGGATAAAATAAAAGTTAGCGAATTGAAATCAATTAAAAAAAAAACTAAATACAATTTTGGAAAAAACTAAAAGTCGCTAATCTTTATATCTTTTTATTACTATTTAGCACTTTATAAAAAAATATTAAGTCATCTTTACAAATGTTAGTAGAAAACAAAATAAGAGTACATGCCAGTTTTGTATTTTAAAAAGTTTACAATGAAAAACAAACATAATATATAAGTTGTAAAAAAACAACTTTTTGCAAAAGTTTCAAATTTGTAGACTTAGATTTGAATTATTTTTATTGTATATGAATAATGGTATTTCAAATTGACAATAAAGTGAATTGTATTTCCAACTTTTCAAAAGTGTAATAGAATTTGCAACACAATTAAAGCCAGCTAATGATTAATAATAATTAACAATCTGTTTGATTTTGCGACTTTTGCACTTTCATTGTCATTGGTTGGATAAGAAAGAAAGAAAAATATGGTTTGGTGCCAGTGTGCCACACAACGACGTCGCTGCTTTAAAGATTCCCATGCGCATTGTTGAATCGCATGAAGTTTGCAGTTGGCAGTTTGGGTCCCGGCTCTGGCTCTGGCTCTGGCTTTAGCTTTTCTTTGGCTTTGGATATTGTCTGCCCGCCTGGGGTCGTTTGTCAAACCTTATGGCGTTTTCAAGTGCAAAGCCAAGGTTGCATGCGAAGGAGTGCAGTCGACAGTCTCTATTATCGACACGAAACGGGTTATAAATGTATGCAGAAAGAGCGGACAAGAGAGCGAAAGAGCGAGAGAGACCTAGAGACATCCATCAGCTGTGGCTGTCGCTGTGGCTGGAGTCAGGCAACAGTTGCAGAATTTCACTTTCTTTCGAAATTGCGGTGACCCCAATTTATTACCAATGACAGCAGCAAGCAGCAAGCAGCAACAAAAACAACAACGGTGACATTAAGATCCACAACAACAACAACAACAACGATAGCGATACTTGACTATAAGCCTTCAAGCCCCCGCAGATTTGAGCGTTGCTTTTGTTTTGATTCATCTCATCTCACATCATCTCATCGCAGCACCTCTAATTGAATTACGTTGCGTTTGCTCCCCTCCCCACGCCTCTTTAATCCACCGTCGCATATGGGCGAAGTTCCCCAAAATAATTATGAGAAAGTCAACGCCCATTGTTGTGTTAACTTTTTTTTTGACTGCCCCCCCGCTATCTATCTAGTTTAAAGCTCTAGATTCCCATTGCCATTGCCATTGATATTGAGCTTAATGTGCGACTCATTTTCACATAATTAGCGCAGTTGGCAGCAGCTGAAAAACAAAACCATCCCGGAGTCAAAAGTTACTACGAAGTGTCTGTCAAATATAATGTAAATAATTGGGCTAATAGTGCCACGAATGTGCAACTTGCTACATGTTGTGACACCTCATGAAATGCCGTGAAATCGTCATATTTATTTCTATCGTATTCCTCGCTATTCTTTATATTTGACGCTTGGTTTTATTTTATTTCAATTATAGTATGTTAAACAGAACGTGATTTTTCGGATTCCTATTTCAGTTACTTACAAGTTTTATAAAAATGTTCTACAATTTATGTGATATAGTAGCCAAAGTATTTTCTTAGTTTTATTTATGTTGATGCCTGACTTCATTTTAGTTAAAGTGGCAGAACTTGGTTTTATACACGATACATACAAAAAAAAACTACTGATCTATTTTGTTTGTGGCCAGATGGTAATTGAAGCAGTTACTATTTTTAAAAAAATGTTTTGCATGGTAAAAAACTGCTACTGTTGTCGGAACTTAATTGCTTTGGATGTAAAATTTGTATATTGTGTACTCTATGTTGTATATTGAACGTCGCACTATATCGATATACCAAATATAGCCTTTGGTATATTAAATCAAGAGATTTCACTGCGCTGTTTTGCTTTTACTGAAATAGGTAGTGAGTATCTCACAGTCGACCACATTCGATGTTACATGCATAACATATGTAACATAGATATGTAGAAGTTTTGTGAACATTTTCTAAATAGAATTTTTGTAAGTATTTTTTAAACTTTTCTTTATGTTAAAGTTGCTTTCATTTTATTTAAAAGAAAATAACCGAAATTGGGTTTTTATATTCTAATTTAAGTTATTAAGTTATATATATAATAATATTATAAATTATATATATATATATAATTATAATATACAATAACATTTCAACTGTGAATTATGAAATAAATTGCATTGCTAAAACATTTAAAAAGAATAGAGTACATGATCTTAAAAAGTTTCATATGCAACTACTGTCAGTGTAGTGTACATTAAAACGTTATTTAATTCATTTGTTTACTTGAATTTAAATTATACATTTTTTTGTTGTGGAAGCCAAGTTTTTCCGTTTGGTAAGAAAACGTGTCATAAATATAAAACTACATTTGCCACTGCAACTGAAAACACTGACCACAAATCGAAGAGAAGGGTAAGAGGAAGGGGAGCAGAAAGGTGGAGCTGGGAAAGTGAGGGCGAGAGAGAGAGAGAAATATGTATGGATGTCAATGAGCGGGGCGAATGGCAAAAGCAACCATAAATAATGGTAAATTGACATTTAGACGCACATGGGGAAGGAAGTTCAACATTTTTGTGGGTTCGTCGAATGTTGCATGCAGTTTTCTGTTTTCCGTTTCTGTTTTGTTATTATTGTTATTTACTTGTGGTCGCATAGCTGCATGGAAAGCAAAAGCAAATGCAAAAGTAGTGGCAGCAAAAACAGTTGCTTGCACTGATGATGATGCTGACGCCACCTGGCGGCCAGTAGCTGCCCATTGGCTTGGCTCAATTAACAATTTGGGCCGTGACCCCGCCCCGCTTCACTATGGAGAAAGCAACAACAACAAGTGGCCAGCAATTAGGCACAGTAACACTTACACACACATACATATACATACATATGCATACAGTTGCTTGCATTGATGGTGATATATATGTATGTATATGTGTACATCATTTTGTGACTCTGTGCTATCCCTGTGGTTATCTCTCTCTCTCTCTCTCTCTCGACACTTTCGGGGACGTTGACGTTAATTGACTTTTAATCTGGCGACGCCACTTTAAAGTTGTTAAGGTTGAGGGGAAATACTAGTAGAGATAACCAAGACTCAACACGGAATGCGTTGTCAATAAGCTAGAGATGGACGCGTGACACGATGAAGATCAATTTCACGGTTTTTCGTTTATGTCTTTGACAGTTGTCGTTCGTGACACGTGTTTATTTTGCTCAGGGTTACTATATCTAGCTGTTGATATTATAAACGTATTTGAATTATTATTGTTGATTACTATTATCGCTTATCGTTATCATTGGTTAAGTTTAACATTCTTGGAATTTCGTTTGGTCAACGTCAGTTTAGTCATATTATTTCGTCTACTCTTCATGGCAATCAATATTATTGTGCGTAACTTTTGCAAATGAAAAATACCCATTATCATATTGAACACATGAAATGTGCGCCATGATCAGACAATCAATACAATTAATAAAGCACGTCTTTTTTTTTTGTTTTTGTCATTTGCCGCCTTCGTTTTGGATTTTGTTTTATCGGCGCAATTAAAAATTCTTTATCAATTGGAAACCACGGAAATATTCCAAACTGAATGAAAATGGGAAGTCATTGGCTACGTTCAAATATGAATATTTTTTGGACTTACTCTGAAATCTTGGATATATATTTGCATTGATTTGTATCAAGATTGAAAAATCTAGTCTGACATCTTCCATAAATCATCATTAGTGAATAACAGTTATAGCCATCGAATTAATTTGCACTCTGTCTAATAGCTCAACTCATTCAATAATTCACTTAAATCAAGCATCATCATAATAACGTTGGGCTCACCTGTTGCTCGTTAATCGTTTAGTAGGGGGAGAGGTCTGTTCAACAATTAAGAGCTGGACGCGTGGCTACTGTAAGATAACCAGTTTGTGTTCAGAGCTCACATCAAGTGGCGCCTTCGCCTTCGCCTTCATCTTCGTCGTCGTCTTCGCCTCGAGCGCTGGTCAGACCTTGGCCGTGAATTGAAGTCGCATAACCGGCTGAGCGTTGAATGCCTCCGGGGTCTGGCCATTGGAAGAGTGAATGAGGGAAGGAAGGGGGTTGGCTGGTTGACTGGCTGGCTAGCTGGCTGGTCTCGTAACCGGATCAATAATGCCAATCATTTATGGTTTTTGCTCCAATTTAGACAAAATTAATGGCTGCCAATGTCTGAGGCGATCAATTTATGAGCCGAAAAGTGAAATGTGAAAATGAAATTTCTTGCTTAGTCAGGTTACCCGGTTGCCCAACCCCCTTTTACGTCCCCTCGTTCCGTCATCCATTTTCAATTACTGATTGCCCATTACACAGGTGAGTCAGTTAGCTTGGCACAGTTGTAATATATTTATGTTTATTTGACCACTTTGCAATTTGAGCTGTTTTTCAAAGTTACAATAATAACTACAGTCTTTATGATTCCTAAAAATTTGGTTAGCTCACGAAATAATTTTCGATTGTAGACTGCTGCTGCATTAATTGCTTCGCTTGATTATCTGGTTTATATTTTGAATAAAATAGTATATCGATGTACCAAATACAGGCTTCGGTATATTTTTTATTCGAAGAATAATAACGCAATATCTCACATTCGAGCACATTCGACTTCCATCCTTGTTAGATTGAACTTATTACTAGCAGATTTGAATGCTTTGCATTAGTAGTAAGTTCAGATATGTATGTATATGTATATTGAATTTGATATTTGAGAATTTCTATACCCTCTACCTATAGGGTAGAAGGGTGAAATGTGACTACAGTCAGAAGGAGGCATCTTCGACCCTGTGAAATATATATTTTCTTATTGATTTGGTTGCGATCAGATAAAAACTGTAGAAGTCATTTAAGAAATACTACGCTTATTTACTACGGGTCTTACTTGCTTTGGCTAACAATCTGGTATATTTTACACTCCATGGTATATTGTTAACCATATCATCAAATATACATTATACTATATAAATAATACCAATTAGAGCCGTTGGTATATTTTTAGTATTTTTATGGTATATTAATTCGGTATATATTAAAATAAATACACTGCTTTGCGGGGGTAGCGGATATCTCACTGTCTTATGTTCTCCAAATATTTTATTGTTATATGTTGTTGTTTATTATTATTGAACTGTTTAACTACAAATAGTAAATAAGGATTAAAATTATATTTGTGCTTCTACTATTTCGCTCAGTGTACTCACTCCCACTCTCTGTTGATTCTCTTAATTGCAGGCAACACCAGCCAACAGCCAACAGCAGTGGGCAACTTGGAGCCTTGCCTTGGCCACTTGGCTGCTGATATCAACAACAGTTGCACTATCACCGCCACCGCAGCCCGCTGATCACTTGATACCACCGCCAGCGCCGACAGCAGCGACTGTTGTTGCCCCTCATCATGCAGCGTTGCCTGTGGCGCAGCGACTGACGCATGCCGGGTACTCGGAGCCAGCGCAGGAGACTGGCTTCATGACGCGTGTGGCTCGTTGGTTTGGCTTGGGTGGAGCTGCCACAGCACCGCGGGATCAACAGCTAAGCGCCGCCGGATCACTGAGTTATGCATACCCGAAGCCTGCGCAGCATTTCGATGCTGCTGGGAAGCCGTGCGGCCAGTGCAACAAGTATCCCTGGGTGCCAATGATGGGGCAGCAGCAACCTCAACCTCAACAGCAACAGCAACATCAGCAACCTCAACAGCAATCGCTGCACATACAGCAGCAGCAGTTGCAGCATTTGCCGCAGCAAACACAACAAGTGCTGCAGCAACAGCCACCACATCAGCAGTTGATCTCCGCCTGGCAGCAACAGCAGCAGCAGCAACCTTTGGCGCAGGCATCGCAGCACCGTCAGCGTGCTGTGCAGTTCCATGCGCCATCGTCGAGTGTATTTCTGCCCATCGCTGTGCCTGTGCCTGCGTTGAGTCAAGTGGCATTGCCTCCACTCTACAATGCGCAGCAGTTTCGACCGCTGCAACAGCAGCAACATCTGCTGCACCCGCTGCAACAGCAGCTGCCGTTGGAGAATGTGGGAGCACACTCGGAGCTGCGACCGGTGCCGGTGCCAACGGCGTCGCCGCCAGCACAGCAGCAGACGAGCAGCAACTTTGAGATTGTGCAGAGCCATCAGGTGACGGACTTTGTCACCTCCGTGGAGTATCCGGCCACCTTCGTGCAGTCGCACTCCATCGATCTGGGACAGACGGGCGCCACGCTGCCCAGCAATCACAAGCAGCCAGAGGAGCAACAGCATCAGCATCAGCAACAGGAGCAGGACATCAGCACGGTGCGCTATCAGCTGGAGGACTTGAGCAGCGGTGCAGTGCATCAGCATTTGCCAGCCTCGCAGCTGCTCACCGAACTGGGACACTTTGAGCCGCAGACAACGCTGCCTCCGCCAGCGGACAATTATCCCGCGGCCTCATCGCAACAGCAACTGCAACACGAACAGGAACAGGAAACAGATCAGGAGCAGCAGCAGCTGTACTTTGCCGAACAGTATCAGGAGCTGGCCGAGACGAGCACTGTGACACCTCAGTACGAATCGCTGCTCTACTCCGAGACAACCACCGAGCAGCCAACGCCAGCGGCCATCGAGCTAAACCATAATCTCGTCTTGTCACCGTCGCCGTCGCGTGATCGCGATGCACGGCAACGCGAGACACCGAAGCGACTGCTGGACTCGCCCATCAATCACATGACGCCACATGGCGGTGCAGCTGGTGTGGCCCCTCCGCCGCGTCCCTTCACCCGCGATCCCTCTGAGCTGAACTTCCGACTCGGTCACAGCCAGCCAACGCATGCGCCCACGCCAACGTCCACATATGGCGCCATCGATGCGAGTGGACAGTTTGCTGGCATGTCGCCGCCTCCGCCGGGTCCCCAGCAGGTGATTATTCCGTACACCACCAAGCAGAAGCCGCGTCCCTTCGAGCCCTCCCAGTGGACGCCAGACTGGAATGTGCGACACCCGCAGCAGCAACAGCAACAACAACTTCAGGACAACGATGTGGAGCTGCACGAGCAGCAGGAGTCGAAGCTGGTGAGCACAGCGACGGCAGCGCCGCCGCCAAACACGCGACGCACTACCAAATATCTGACCAAAATCCTTGCCACTAACTTGCGCGAGTTGCTGAAGCGAGAGCGAGAGACAAAGCGACGTCCCGCGCCGATGATTGGCGTGGACATCTCGAAGCTGCAGCACAACATCGATGGCTGGACCGAGCAGGAGTACAACTCGCTCTCGCATCGTCCTAGCACGCCAACCATTCGCGGTCGCTCCAAGCACATTCCCAGCGAGTACCTGACCACAACCACAACCCCAGCGACTCCGATTCCGTCTCCGACTCAGACATTAACGTCAACGTCGAAGATTACGCGCGGTGGCTTCGAGTTGGGAGGGAGTGTGAGCGCGAGTCAGGCGAATGGAGGCGATTTGTCCACGTCGATTAATAATCTGGAGCAGCTGCAGCTGAAGCGTTTTCCCCCCGTCGATGACAATCGCTTGTTGGACTTCTACGAACCGCAGCAGCAGCAGCAGCCGCAGCATCGTCACAGCTATGCCACACAGCCCATAACAAGCACAATGAGCTTGCCCCCAACAACTACAACAACAACAACAGCAAGGACAACAACGACAGCGACAGCCAAGGAGCTGATAACGCCGCTCTATGTGCGCAGCACGCCAGCGCCCATGGAGCTGTGGAAGCAGGCCAAGGTTGCCATATTGCCACAGACGAACGAGAAGGTTTATGTGGTCACGCCACAGCCTCGTCATCAGCATCAGCCTCAGTCTCAGTCTCATCAGTCGGAGAACAGTGAGCCAACTGCTGCAGCGTCGGTGCAATCGCCGGTCTATCAGACGCCTGCACCGAGATTTCCGCGCATCAGACCGACGCCAGGGACAGCAACAGGTAATGAGGAATTCCCAGACTGAGTTCGAAACAATGTTTCATAATCATTGCAACTATGTTTCAGCTGTTGAAGCGACGCCTGCAACGGAGCAGCTGCGCAACTATACGCCGGATATCTTTGGGCTCAGGGGCTTGTCGGCGTATGTGCCCGCGGAGCCAGTGGAGATCATCGATGGCAACTCCAAAGTAAATCACAATCGCAGCATTCGCTCGCTCTGACATGTAATCGTAATCTCAACTTGCCTTGTTTCGTCCCAACACACACACACACACACAAACACCTACAAACACAAACCACATAAACCACATTTGCATCCACATCCGCATCCGCTCACAAATGTCACCCATACGCACACATATCACATACGCACAAACAAACACATTCAGGTAATCACTATTGTGACAGCGGCGCCAACTGCGGCTGCACTGCAACGGCCCACAGCCAAGTCAACGATATCGCCCTCGCCCAGATAGACAACAGCACAAAAACAACAAAAACAAAGAGAACCCGGATGTGAATCAAGGAATTTACAAGCAGAGACAACACTAAGAGAGAGAGAGAGAGAGAAAAAACTATTGTAATATATTTCCTCCGGAGAGTGCGGAGAGCGAAGAGTGCAGCGAAGTTTATATTGTAAGCCTTAAACCAATTTTAGAGTATTCTTGCATTTGGTAGCTTTACACGTACATTTAGTTATACATGTATTGGTTAAATGTTTTTTTTTTGTTTTGTACCATTTTTTTTTTGTAATGTGAAATGCGAAATCAGATGCCACTCTAGTGCTTTAATATTGAATATATATATATATTCCATATGGGAAGTATTTTGCTGGCCACGCCTCCTTTGCGTGTGTGTGTACTACTTATGTTATAGGAAGCCAGAATGATAAGGAAAAGAAAAAAGAAGTGAAAACAACAAATTATGAAAAAGCGAAATACCAATCAAAGTCACTTTAATGTATTTAATGTAATTTGTAAGAGCGCATAAATCGAGGAAATTTGTAAGTTTTGCAAAAATATTTACTAATAAATTAATATTTGTATTTGAACTGTGTGTCGTTACTTACTCGAACTATGTATATTTATTTACCACATACATATATGTGCGGTTCTTATACCCCCCACCCCGTTGCTCTAAGTACAAGCCTTCGAACATAATAGCTGGAGTAGTGAGTAGGTGTTTTAGTGTAAGGCAAGGGTTTGAACCTTTCAGGTGCTGTCTGAAGGCAAACTAATTGGTGGATTATGTGATGAGCCAAGGAGAAGTTATGCTAAGACTCAAAGTTCCAGCTCTACTTTATAGATATTATAACATCTGGTATCCCATGATATAAAGCAAAGTCGGTGCTTTGTCTCTGCTGGCATCCATGGCTCTTGATAGTTAACGCCTTTTGAGTTGTATTTGACGTCCCACAACCAGTGACGGGCATTCTAGTCTTCGCCAATCAAAAAGAATGTTAATGAAATATCTTTCTACTAATCTATTTCCAGGGCGAAAATGGCAATTTAGAATTTTCAAAAATTTGAATTTTCATATTATAACTTTGTGCCGGCCCTATAAAGAATATATGTTCTGGATCTGCTACAACAGCCCAGACGATCTAGCCATGTCCATCAGTTCGTCTGTCTGTCTGTCCGTCTGTCCGTATGAGCATCAAGATCTCAGAGACTATAAGAGATAAAGCTGTAATTTGTTTTCGACAGCATTTTTATGATTGCACGCAGATCGAGTTTGTTTCAAACTTCCCACTTCAAACGCACACTTCCGCCTCCGCAAATCGACAAAAATCGAATAACAAGCGTAATTTTAAAGCTAGAGCGAATTTTGGTATATACAATAATAACTATAGTCTGTGATTCCAGAAATTAGGTAGATATCAGATACAAATTTTCAAAGTTGTTAAAACAAAATACTTTTGTATGGTCCAAAACTCCTATTTACGAGGGGTCTTAGTTGCTTTGGCTGACAATCTGGTAAATTGTGTTGTCTATGGTATATTTGGAATGTTGTACTACATTGATATACCAAATATACCATTTGGTACATTTTTTAGTATTTTTGTAATATATTATATACCGCACTGTTTTGCTTTTATTCAAAATGGTTAGCGGGTGAACCACACTCGACTGTAGCTTTCTTACTTGTTTTTTTTTTTTTAAATATAATTCAACTATCCTAGAATACAGTAAAAAACAAGTAAGAAAGCTACAGTCGAGTGTGCTCGACTGTGAGATACCCGCTACTCATTTTGAATAAAAGCAAAATATTGCGGTTTTTTTTTTAAATAAATATACCAAAAATAATACAAATTACTAAAGATATACTAAATGGTATATTTGGTATATCGATATGGTACCGCATTCAAAATATACCATAGACGGCACAATATACCCTCGTAAGTAGGCGTTTTGGCCATAAAAAAGTATTTCTTTAATAACGTCCACATTTTTTATCTGATCGTAACCAAATTTTCAGGAATCATAAATACTACTGTTATTATTGTATACCTAGATGTATGCCTAGATCGTCTCGGCTCTTGATGCTGATCACGAATATATATACTCTATATGCGGGTATCTCACAGTCGAGTACACTCGACTGTAGCTTTCTTACTTGTTCTATATTAAATCGGATCTTATTTGCAAAAGGAAACAAGTAAGAAAGCTACAGTCGAGTGTACTCGACTGTGAGATACCCGCTACCCATTTTGAATAAAAGAAATATATTTTGCGGTATTTTCTCAAAATATACAGAATATACTGCAAAAATACTAAAAATATATGAAATGGTATTTTTGGTATATCGACATAGTACCGTATTCAAAATATACCATAGACGGCACAATATACCAGATTGTCAGCCAAAGCAACTAATACCCCAAGTAAATAGGCGTTTTTGCCCATACAAAAGTATTTCTTTAATAACTTCAACAATGTTTATCTGATCGCAACCAAATTTTCAGGAATCATAACTACTATAGTTATTATTATATATACCAAAACTCTAGCTTTAAAATTACGCTTGCTATTCGATTTTTTTGATTTGCGGGGGCGGAAGTGGGCGTGGCAACAATTTGAAACAAACTTGATCTGCGTGCAAACATAACAAATGCTGTAGCTCTATCTCTTATAGTCTCTGAGATCCAGTGTTTCATACGGACAGATGGACAGACACACAGACACACAGACGGACATGGCTATATCGTCTCGGCTGTTGCCGCTGATCAAGAATATATATACTTTATAGGGTCGGAGATGCCTCCTTCTACCTGTTACATACATTTCCTGTCGGCACAAAGTTATAATACCCTTCTACCCTATGGGTAGCGGGTATAAAAAGTAGTTGACTCATTGGTTCATTGTCGTTCTTTTATGACCGCTAGAAGATCAATTAGGCTTGTAATTACTTTTAAGACGACTAATTTCTGACCCCACCCCAGATTTGGAAATAAAATTTTGCCGTCGGAAACAACAATTTTCGTTTTGGTGAGCGACCGATAAGTCCGACACTATGACAAAACGATAACCAAAAACTTGTGAAAACCGGAGAACTTAACATAAAAATGAAAATCTCGGTTTTGGTCCTAAAACGAAAACCAAAAGTGCCTGTATATTTATTTATTCGACCACAGGGCTGAAGCAAAATATTATTCGCAGCAAAAATAGCGCTGTATGGCATTTGCTTAAATATTTTCTTATACAATTATTAATAATTTTAATTTCCGGCAATTTCCAAATATGTAATGTCTTGACCAAGACATAGTCGAAGCTTACTTTCTCGTTATATCATTTTAAAATTAACGCTTTGCAAAATTTATTCCATTTTAAGAAAAATGTTGAAAATTGTCTAAATTTTTCTTAAAATGGGATAAAGCTCTTCTCAAAACTAAAGTTTAAACAGTTAGCGTTGGTGGCGCACCTCAAGAATCGCTTCGTACGATAAGTGGGGGTCCACTGTGGTGAAATTCTAAGACCCGTCATCCACACGGGTGAGTCAGTTTTAGCTATATGCTCGGGACAGACGGACTAGCAACCCCGTTTAGTCGTCTCGTACGACAAGCAGAGGTGTTTTAGCTTTTCGGCTCGGGACTGACAGCCCAAAAAGAATTTTCCGATTAGTCGCCTCAAATGACAAGCAGGGATATGCTGTGGAGGAATTCTAAGACCCGCTAACAACACGGGTGAGGTAGTTTTAGCTTTTCAGCTCGGGACTGCCGGCCCATCCGTCGCCTCCTGGCTCAACAAATGCGATGCCTTGCGAACACGGCATCGGCAAATGTTTGCAACAGCTGCATCATCTCCTGTGTCGCCATCGCTCCAGAAACTCTCCAGACGCCATGCAGGTATTCGATCCCAAGTCCATCATCATCCTACGCAAATCTGCATATATAGTCTTCGCGCACCGCATAGACATGCAGGCGTTACGCTCAGACCTCTCCTATGCAGAATCCATGGTCCATGGTTTGTCAGCAGGACAGCCAGTCGCTCTCCTCCAGCGGGTGATCGCCTTTCAGCAACATGACAGCCGTCTTACTGGTGGAGACGGACACGCCTACATCTGTTCCCCAAACTCCTACGATGGACATGTATTCCGCTCCTTTCGACTTCAGATCGTTTCGGGAGTTACCCTCAACGAGAAGCAGCAAGTCGTCTGCATACGCGCTCAGTTTGCACAAAGGCACCAAGCGCCGAAGTAGCACATCCATCATGAGGTTCCAAATGAATGGACAAATGAATGGATGGAACCCTGTGGGCAACCTCTGGTCAGCGGCTCAGATGCTTCCTCGTATCTGCTGACGATGCACGCACTCCTGCCAGAGAAGACGCTTTGCCACAAGCTGGCTTCTCGGCAGCAAGAGTCAATCAGTCGGCGTAGCACAGCATCCCACTCCACGTGGTCAAATGCTCCTTTGAAGTCCATGAAGATTCCGAGTACGTATCTTTCCGGGCTGGCGTCGATAGTACTCTTCACGTGTCTCCAGGCATCCTCCACACAGCGTCCAGGTTGAAATCCATATTGCCATCTGCAGCACTCTGGGAGCATGTCCTTCATTCGGCTGACCATGATACCCTGGAGCACCTTACCAAAGACTGGTAGCAGACATATACCACAGGAGCCAGGATCGCTCCTGACCTTATCGGGCCGCTCAAGAAGTGGCACAACGCGTGGGCGTTTCCACTCAGGGGGGAAATGTCCTTGGCTAAACAGCGGGAATACAAAGCTGTAAGATGCTGAGGAAAAGCATGCCACACCTCCTTGCAGATCACTCCAGTGATGCCGTCCATGCCAGGCGAGCGTCTGCTCCGTAGCCTGACGACACAAGCACTCATTTCGTACTCGTCGATTGTGGGAGGATACACATCTGGGATGGCAATCGGTGCATTCGACTCCGCAACTGGGAATAAGTTGTGGAGGAGCACTCGCGCACAGTCGTGCCATGTTACAACTGGCTCGCCATTAGGCAGCCCAACTCGGAATTCCGTTTGTGACGTCGGCATATCCTGTAGACATGCACCCAGGGATCATCCCGATTTTCTCCAACGATGCGACGCCGACATAATAAGCTTCTTGTACTGACCCACGGAGATACGCAGGTCAGTAGCAAGTCGCCCTGCTTCATCGCTACCACGACGACGAGCATTCTGTATCCGTCGCCTCGCGTCACCTCAATACAGATCATGTTGTGGTCACTGAGGTCCCACTCCTCCACTCTCCAGTCATATGTGACCCACATAGACGCTGCTTCGTTGGCAATCGTGACGTCGATATCGCTCCGTCCGCGGTAATTATCAAACGTATACAAACTGCTGACCTCACTAAGCACGCCGGCTCGGGACTCTTGAATCCACTCAGTCAGCAGCTCACCCCGTTGCAGGTTCAAGTCGCCACGAGCACGCTCGAGCGATTTGCTGAACCATATGGGGGACATTGCATTCGCATCCAAGCCAAAGATAACCGGATTGCTACCAACAAGTAGTAGTACGAGTATGGAATCTAAAAACGCAATGGACGGTTCCAACGCAGTGTTGTATTGGCAATACACGGAGCTCAGGAAGATTGAGTCAAATCTCCTAGTGACACTCACGCATACGCCAAAGTCCGTGATAAGCGACTCAATTGGCATGCAGATGGCATCCGGGTCGTCCAAAAAGATGGCAGCCTTCGAGCGCCGATCAGAAAACACACTCATCCCGGACGGAATGCCCGTAATGCTGTGAGAACTGTCGTCGAACGGTTCCTGCACCAAACGAACATGTGGCGGGAGTCTTGCATCCGCGCTGCAAACTCGATGGTTTGGCAGCATGTAATGCCCGGAGGGAAGCCCCTTGAAACGGCAGTTTCGGCGGTCCACCGGGCTCTCAGTTTGTTTTCGACCGTCGACCAGAGCAGCCGTGCGCGCTGTTTCGTGTAAGCAAGTGAATTTGCGGTGCTTTATTCACAGCAATTTGTAATTACTGTAAATAAAGAATTTGAAAAAAGCCTTTTGTTTTCGTCGCGGACAAAAGCTTGGTGATTTGGACTGCTTGAGTACACTGCTTGCAACGAGTGTACCGCGTGTACTGCTTGTGTCTGAACTGCTTGGATTGGATCCGCTTCAGCTGTTTGATAAACGTGTACTGCTTGTGCAGTTTACTGCTGCTTACTGCTTGCGCTGTTTACTGCTTGCGCGATTTACTGCTTGCGATGTTTAAGCTGCGAACGTTGTTATCATGATGCACACCAGATCGGAGTGCTAGTGTGTGCAGCGAGTAAAGCGAGATGTCCGTCTCGTAAGAGCCCTCAAAAGGGAAAAGAGGCAGACGGGCGCGGAACAAGGCGGCATCGTCACCCAACCTGGTTGCCAGCTGCACGCTGGACTGGCGCCGGAAGCGGCCATCGCCGTCTTGGAGGCAACTGCCAGGCTTAGCGAGCTGGTGACCGCGCTAGCTGTGCGTAATGCCGTCCTAGAGACGAAAGTTGCGCTATGCCAACAAACTGCTGCGCCCTTCACGGCCCCAAACGCGAGTGCTGCCGCCACCAGAGCTGTCTCCGGCATTGGCACGATGGCCACGCCTAAAAGTGCTCCTGCAGCCAAGAAGCCCGTTGAAACGTGGTCGGCTGTGGTGACGAGCAAGGACCCGACAGTGTCGGGTAAGGAGATTGCCGATAAGGTAATGAGCCAAGTTGCTCCAGCTCTGGGCGTTAGGGTTCACGAAGTCCGTGAACTGAAGCGCGGTGGCGCCGTTATCCGTACGCCGTCAAGGAACGAAATCAATAAAGTGGTGGCCAACGCGAAGTTCAATGAGGTCGGCCTGGAGGTTGAGCTCTATGAAAACCACTTCAAGGAGGAGTTCTCGCCGTCGGCCTTCAAGAAGATGGTGCATATGGCGTCGAAGCCGTGGTCGGTAAAATTATGAACTTCATCCAAGCTAATTGTGATCGGGGTCGAGCCGCTACCATCGAGTTTGCAACTCGGGTGCGAGACTCCCGCCACATGTTTGCTTTGGTGCAGGCACCGTTCGTCGACAGATCTCACGGCATTACGGGCATTCCGTCCGGAATGCGTGTGTTTGCTGATCGGCGTTCGAAGGCTGCCATCTTCTTGGACGACCAGGATGCCATCTGTATGCCGATTGAGTCGCTCATCACGGACTTTGGCGTATGCGTGAGTGTCACTGGAAGATTTGACTCAATCCTCCTGAGCTCCGTGTATTGCCAATACAACACTGCGTTGGAACCGTACATTGCGTATTTAAATTCCATACTCGTACTACCACTTGCTGGTAGCAATCCGGTTATCTGTGGCTTAGATGCGAATGCAGTGTCCCCCATGTGGTTCAGCAAATCGCTCGAGCGTGCTCGTGGCGACTTGAACCTGCAACGGGGACCCCGTCAAGACAATCAGGTTATGTCTGTCTGTCCGTATGAAACACTGGATCTTAGGGACTATAAGAGATAGAGCTATAGCAAGCGTAATTTTAAAGCTAGAATCGCGAATTTTATATACAATAGACAATTTGTACGAGTACATATATACAGAATTAACTATAGTATTTGTGATTTCTGAAAAAATTTGGAAATTTGGATTTCATTTCATGTCATTAGAAGCTGTAATCAAAAAGCCCAACTATGAGTGACACGGAAGATGATGTTATGGAAGTAATTAAGGACTCACCATAGTGGGCAAAGGTGCAGCAGCTACGTGCTTGGGCTCCCTTTTTTGTCGGGACATTGATGACGATCTTCAGGCATAAGATGACCGAAGATAAGTGGATAAAACTGAAAAACCTGGAGAGTGAGTACTACTACACTATGCAAATGATCATAATTACAATGCTAGTCAAATCTCTTTTATATATAGCATGTCGTCGGCGATGTTTGCGTGCTATACCGAGTCTAGGCTGACAAGATTGGAGACTATGCTTAACGAAGCCAAGATCAAATATGACAGTGTAAGTTGATAGTATACAGTCAAGATATATCGATCTCATCAGACTTGCTAAATTCATTATTTCATATCAATTACAGTTATATCATCACACGGAGTTGATCGTGATTGATGAAGATGCTAATCTTCCACAACAGGCTTTGCGTTGCCAGCCAACCAAAAAACAGAGTGCGTGTTGCACGTTGTGCGCAGTTAGAGGAAATGCTCAAGGAGTCTGAACAAGCCAACAGCCAGCCAGTGGCTGAACTGCAAGAAGAGTCGGTGTGCAGTGTTAGCAACACCCTAGGCATGCCACTCACTCGACCGGACGAGGATCAGCTGCTTGTGATCAACGAGTGCAAGCTGGAACAGAGCGAATATATGCTAAGCTCTTCACAGGAACGCGCTACGATTCCGTCTGCAGAGGCAGAGCCAATAAATTCAATTAAAACATCTCTAAAATTTAAGTAAAAGTAATATAAAAAAAAAGAATTCCCGCTGCCGGCTGTTTTCATATTTTTCCCGCAATCACACTTCAAGAAAATCAAAATCGAATGGGGCCGGGGTATATAACTTCAATTCGTCAACATGAATCTGATTTACTCTTATGCGCTGAAATCTCTCACAAAGTGATGAGAACGGATACTTTGTATCACATTTTGTCGAAAAACATTCGAGAACATGATGATTATCAGGGCGCCTTAAAGCGTGAAGTGATAGGCATGATTGTTTTAACAGACTACAATAATAAAACATATCGAGTAGATGATGTCGCTTTTGAATCATCCCCGATGTCTAAATTCAGTAACAAAGATGGATAAATATCTTTTGTGGAATATTATAAGAAACGCTAACTATTTCAGCTGCTAAATTCAATTTAAAAGTAAACTAAAAAAAAAGCTGCTTTAATTTCGTCAAAAAGCCAGAATTCCCGCTGCCCGCTGTTTTCCCGTAATCACACTTCAAAAAAATCCAAACCTGACGGGAAAAAAGCGGAAATGACACCACTGTCAAAGAGGCCGTCAACATTAACAAGGGTCTGCTGGCGCTGCGCAATGTCATCAATGCCCTTGGCTGAAAGTACTGAATTTCCTGCTCGATTTGCGAACCGACTACTAATCGTATGTTTTCTCATTGCTCAGCTAGAATTGGACGACGGACAAGCGGTTGCGGCGTCATCCCGCATTGAGAGTGATACTGTCCAGCTCCCGTCCAGAACCACTTGAGAATTGCAACAGGCGAAAAAATAAAATTCACTGTTTACGTTTTTAATTTATGTAAACAAACCTGCAATTATGCCATACAAATTTGTAATTGGAGAACGAAATATTGCATACTTTTCAGCTGATCATTTAAGAACATAAATAACAAGAAGGCTACAGTCAAGAGCGCTCAACTCTGAGACCCCCCGCTACCCAACGGTATTGGGTATAAAGAGTCTCTAGTAAAGAGGTGTGAGACCATGTATTGTGAAAACATTTTTAAGGTATGCTTAATAATTATTTTATGGAATCTTGCAAGTTCTTAAAACTTAAAGCCACTGCACTATGGGGCATTTTCCATTTTAGCTGGCATTTAATATTACGAGTAAACCATAAGAGATTTGTTACTGCAGTTTTTGGTATTATGTTACTACAATATATTCCCAAAGAATGTATCATATCGTTGACGCCATGATGGACACGAGATCAAGTGCCAGTGTATGCAGCGCTACGAGCGAGATGTCCGTCTCGGACGATCGCCTACGCGGGAAGCGAGGCAGAAAGCCGCGAAGCAAGGCTGTATCGTCACCCAACCTGGTTGGCAGCGACGATGCATCCTCTGCCAAGCGGCTGGCTGTCTTCTTTATTGGAGGCAACGCCGATGGAGCAGCCGCCAACGAAGTCGCCGCTGGAGTCGCCGCTGGAACCGCCGCTGAAACCGCCGCTGGAATCGCCGCTGGAGCCACCGATGGAGCCGCCGCTGGGGTCGCCGATGGAGTTGCTGCTGCTACTGCCGCCCCTGCACCCGCTACGGTGGCCGCTATCGCCCGACTGAGCGCGCCTGCCTGTCCAGCTCCTGCTGGTAGTTTTGTGGCTGCCAGTGTGGTGAAGGAAGGGTCTGATGCCGTATTGGCTCAGCTGGCGGGTGTAGACCAGACGGTGAGGTCCGCTGTGCTGCGCGCTGGACTGGCGCCGGAAGCGGCCATCGCCGTCCTGGAGGCATCTGCCCGGCTTAGCGAGCTGGTGTCCGCGCTAGTTGTGCGAAACGCCGTCTTGGAGACGAAGGTTGCGTTGTGCCAACCAGCTGCTGCGCCCTTTACGGCCCCATGTGCAAGTGGTGCCGCCACCAGAGCTGTCTCCGGCGTCGCCCCGATGGCCGCACCTAGAAATGCTCCTGCAGCCAAGAAGCCCGTGGAAACGTGGTCGGCTGTGGTGACGAGCAAGGACCCGACAGTGTAGGGCAAGGAAATTGCCCTAATGAGGTAATGAGCCAAGCTGCTCCAGCTCTGGGCGTTAGGGTTCACGAAGTCCGTGAATTGAAGCGCGGTGGCGCCGTCATTCGTACGCCGTCGAGAAACGAGATGAATAAAGTGGTGGCCAGCGCGAAATTCAACGTGGTCGGACTGGAGGTTGAGCCCAACCGTGGAGTGAGGTCGAAAATCAACGTGTTCGACGTGGACACTGGGATTATAACGGAAGTTTTCATGGACGAACTCTATGAGAACCACTTCAAGGAGGAGTTCTCGCCGGCGGCCTTCAAGAAGATGGTGCATATGGCGTCGAAGCCGTGGTCGGTCACTGACGGTGTCAGAGTCAATCTGACACTCGAATGTGACGAAAAGGCGCAAGCGGTGCTTGATAAGACCGGGCGGGTCTACATCAAGTGGTTTTCGTTCCGCTGTAGGTCGCTCGTCCGTACTTACGCGTGTCATCGCTGTATGGGATTCGACCACAAGGTTGCGAAATGCCGATTGAAAAACGAAGTATGCCGCCAATGCGGGCAGACCGGCCATGTAGCGTCGAAATGTGCTAGCCCGGTGGACTGCCGAAACTGCCGTTTCAAGGGGCTTCCCTCCGGGCATTACATGCTGTCGGAGACGTGCCCAATATATGGTGCGGTCTTAGCGAGGGTGCAAGCTAGACATTAAAATGTTTAGCTTCATCCAAGCTAATTGTGGTCGAGGTCGAGCCGCTACCATTGAGTTTGCAACTCGGGTGCGAGACTCCCGCCATATGTTCGCTTTGGTGCAGGAACCGTACGTCGACAGAAAGCACGGCATTACGGGCATTCCGTCCGGGATGCGTGTGTTTGCTGATCGGCGTTTGAAGACTGCCATCTTTTTGGACGACCCGGATGCCATCTGTATGCCTATTGAGTCGCTCATCACGGACTTTGGCGTATGCGTGAGTGTCACTGGAAGATTTGGCTCAATCTTCCTGAGCTCCGTGTACTGCCAATACAACACTGAATTGGAACCGTATCTTGCGTATCTAGATTCCGTGCTACTACTGGCTGGTAGCAATCCGGTTATCTGTGGCATGGATGCGAATGCAGTGTCCCCCTTGTGGTTCAGCAAATCGCTCGAGCGTGCTCGTGGCGACTCGAACCGCCAAAGGGGTGAGCTGCTGACCGAATGGATTCAAGAATCCCGAGCCGGCGTGCTAAATGAGGTCAGTAGTTTGTATACGTTCGATAATCACCGCGGACGGAGTGATATCGACGTCACGATTGCCAACGAAGCAGCGCTTATGTGGGCCACATATGACTGGAGAGTGGACGAGTGGGACCTCAGTGACCACAACACGATCTGTGTTGATGTGACGCGAGACCCCAGAGACACAGTTGAAAGCGATGCTCCTGTTCCGTCCTGGAACTTCTCCAATGCACGTTGGCAGTCGTTCCGTGGTGAGCTTGTATGCAAGCTTGAGGAATTCTCGCAGGACTACACGGAGATGTCCATTGATGACCAGGTGTCTGCAACGGGTGCACTGGTGCACAGTGTATGCGACCATGTATTTGGACGCAGGCAACCGAGAGCCGTTCGGAAAGTGGTCTGGTGGAATGCCAACCTCAGTACGAAACGCCGAGAGGTCAGGAGACTGAGGCGACGGCTACGGAATGCTCGTCGTCGAGGCAGCGATGAAGCAGGGCGACTTGCTACTGACCTGCGGATCTCCGTGGGTCAGTACAAGAAGCTTATTCTGTCGGCAAAGGAGGACAACTGGCGTCGCTTCGTTGGAGATAATTGGGATGATCCCTGGGGGCATGTCTACAGGATTTGCCGACGTCACAAACGGAATTCCGAGTTGGGCTGCCTACGGGTAAATGGCGAGCCAGTCGTAACATGGCACGACTGTGCGCGAGTGCTCCTCCGTAACTTCTTCCCCGTTGCGGAGTCGAATGCACCGATTGCCATCCCAGATGTGCTTCCGCCTACACTCGACGAGTACGAAGTGAGTGCTTGTGTCGCCAGACTACGGAGCAGACGCTCGCCTGGCATGGACGGCATCACTGGAGTGATCTGTAAGAAGGTTTGGCGTGCTATTCCTCAGTATCTTACAGCGTTGTATTCCCGCTGTTTAGCCGAAGGACATTTCCCTTCTGAGTGGAAACGCCCGCGCGTTGTGCCACTTCTCAAGGGGCCCGATAAGGACAGGAGCGATCCTGGTTCTTATCGTGGTATATGTCTGCTTCCAGTCTTTGGTAAGGTGCTCGAGGGTATCATGGTCAGCCGAATGAAGGACATGCTCCCAGAGGGCTGCAGATGGCAATTTGGATTTCAACCTGGACGCTGTGTGGAGGATGCCTAGAGACACGTGAAGAGTACTGTCGACGCCAGCCCGGCAAGATATGTACTCGGAATCTTCGTGGATTTCAAAGGAGCATTTGACCACGTGGAGTGGGATGCTGTGCTACGCCGACTGATCGACTTTGGCTGCCGAGAAGCCAGCTTGTGGCGGAGCTTCTTCTCTGGCAGGAGTGCGTGCATCGTCAGCAGATACGAGGAAGCATCTGTGCCGGTGACCAGAGGTTGCCCACAGGGTTCCATCAGTGGTCCATTCATTTGGAACCTCATGATGGATGTGCTTCTTCGGCGCTTGGAGCCTTTGTGCAAACTGAGCGCGAGTTATACATTTGTCACCACTTACCACTTCCCCATCTCATTTGTCACCACTTACCACTTACTCAACACTAACACATACAAAGCATTCCATTAGATCGGGATTGCGATCGTCAATTATGTAAACATAAACATTCAAGCTTCCACTATAAACTAATAACCCAAACTTTGACTGCTAGCTTCTTTAACGTAAACATAAACAACCAAGCTTTGCTAGCTTCTTTAACGTAAACATAAACAACCAAGCTTGCAATCTCTTGCAACTGAAACTAATAACGAATCTCAACCCAAGTCCCAATATAAACACTAACCACAACTCCAAAGTCAGAATATGCTAACGTAATTATAAACAACTTAGACGGTTTGGCTGCCGCCAACATCCAAGTATATAAAAGCACTTCTTGCACAGCTTAACTTCAGTTTGTGTCAATTCTCTGAATAAACCAGTTCAAATCTACAACACTGTGTACATTCTTATTTATTGACTACAACTCATGTATATATATGTCAAACATATATAACTGGCGCAGCCGGTCTGAACGGACGGATAAATTAATAACACACTAAGAAGTAACATTTGAACTAGCTGAAAAGGCATAACAAGTGTTATCGAAAGTGAAAAAGTTAAAACAAAACACACACTAAGAAGTGATATTTAAACTTAGCTGAAAAGGGATAACAATTATCACCAAAAGTGAAAAAGTGTAAAACAATAGTGGCATAAAAAGGGACAAAGTCATAATTGTGCAACTAAACTAAAAACTAAACAATCCAGTGGCAATTTAACAATCAATGATAAATCTAAAAAAAAAAAAAAAAAAAAAAATATATATAAACTTTAAAATGGCAAACGAAAATATAAACGAAATGCAGAATTGCATTCAGGCTCTCACTCAAATTGTTGTTCAACAAATGCAACTACCAAATGCGAACTCAAGAACAAGAGCTAGAAAACAGATTGAAAAGGAAACTCGATATCTTCCAACATTTACTGAACAAGATGGTACTCTCCATGGATTCATTGCTTCAGTGGACCAGATTATGCAGGAATATGCAGATGATGCGGATCAGGTTTTCAGCGTTATATTTAACACGAAGATTCAAGGACAGGCAAGAACAGTTCTCACCATCAACACACCGACAACGTGGGAGGAATGTAAGGAGAAATTGCGACATCACTACCGGCCAAGAATGGACCAAATGGGTTTGACTAGGAAGATCAACAATCTCAGAGTGACATCTATTAAAGATTTAGATATTAAGGTAAGGTACATAGTGGAAGAAATAACAGACTTTGCTGTATTTGAAAATAATGAAAGCTTAGTAAATATATTAAGTTCACTATTGATTCAACGAATAAAAGAATTAGCTGCAGGCTCCATGGCAGTCTCGCTAATGCCATTAACAACAGTGCAAATGGTTAGAAATGAAATTGCTAAATATATCGGTCTAAATTTTGGAAATTTAAATCAAAGATTGTTAATTCGTAAAAATACCGAGAATGACTCAGGTAACAATATTGATCAAAGAAATAATAATAACAACAATAATAATAATAAAAACAACAATAATAATGGCAATTTTCCAAAAAGTCAAAATACTAGGAGACAATATAACAATCAACAACAAAATAGGAATAACAATACTAATCCACAATACAATCATAACTATAACAATAATCAACAAAATCCGAATACTAACAATAATCCACATCAATATCCAAACTTTAATAATAATTACAATAAAAATGAAAATCAAAATGTTAGACAGAATCCCCCAGAGGCAATGAGTGTTGATAATATAATTGATGACGATAATAAAAGTACAACAAGTGAAATCCCTAAAGATTTTTTTACCCAGTAGCCTCGGATGAAAGAAAAATTTTAATAGAAGGAACAATTGAAGATTGTAAATTTACTTTTTTGTTAGATACTGGATCCACAATTAGTATATTAAACACAAATAGAGTGCAGGAAAATTTTTACTAAATAATTGAAAAATATTCAAAAACATTTCATACAATTAATGCAAAGTTTGAAACTAATAATTACTTAGTTATGACAGAAGCACCAAGAGAATTTCAATATTCTCCACAAGTTCGTTCAAGATGGGTGGCTTTACCCCTGGATAAATCATATGATTTTCTATTGGGTATGGACTTCATCCAAAGAAACGTTCAATTTATTGATTTCAAGAAGAAAACAATTAAACTGATAAATGATGCTGAAATTCCATTCCATTCCAAGTATCCTGAAGAGGCTTGTGTTTTGGAAGTAAGTGAAATTGAAAGCTTTAATTTAACAGATTTAAATTTAGAAGAAAAGGAAATTATTACCAATCTAAACAAAAGATTTAACAAGTTATACTATAAAGAAGGCGACCAATTGACAAATACAAATACAGTGGTACACAATATAAGAACAATAACGGACCAACCGATCAATTCGAAAATTTACAGGTGTTCTCCAAAATATGAAGAAGAAATTCGAAAACAAATTTTAGAAATGGAAAGAAACGGCATAATAAGAAAAAGCAGAAGTAAATACAGCTCACCTATATGCATGGTGCCAAAGAAAATAGATAATTCAGGAGTACAAAAATATAGATTATGTGTAGACTATCGTCGATTAAATCATGTAACAATACCAGACAAATATCCGTTACCTCTCATGGACTCAATATTAGACAAACTTGGTAGGGCTCAATATTTCAGTACATTGGACTTAGCAAAAGGTTATCATCAAATCTTGATGGCTGAAGAAGACATAGAGAAGACAGCATTTGTTTCACCATTAGGACTTTATGAATACGTTAGAATGCCATTCGGACTAAAAAACGCACCAGCAACTTTTCAAAGATTAATGAATGATGTTTTAAGAGATTACATAAACAAAATATGTGTAGTCTACTTAGACGACATTTTAATATTCTCAACAACGCTCGAAGAACACAAACATGCTTTAGAAAAATTTTTTAAAAAACTCCAAGAACACAGATTAAAAATACAAGTAAATAAATGCTCATTTATGAAACAAGATACAGAATTTTTAGGACATGTACTCAGTAAAGACGGAATTCGACCAAATCCAAAAAAGATACAAGATATTTTAGCTATTCCAATCCCAAAAACAGAAAAACAACTAAAAGGTTTTTTAGGCATGACTGGTTTTTATAGAAAGTTCATAAAAGATTACTCAAAAATTGCATACCCTATGATCAAATATTTACAAAAAGGAAATAATATTAATAAAAATGACCCAGAATTTATAGATTCTTTTGAAAATTTAAAAGAACTTATAAGCTCACATCCAATTTTGAAATTCCCAGAATTCGATAAACCTTTTACATTAACGACAGATGCGAGTGATTTTGCAATAGGAGCAGTGTTATCACAGCAAACTCAGCCAATAGCATTCGTATCTAGGACCCTAAACAAACACGAAAAGCAATACAGCGCGACAGATAAAGAATTTCTGGCAATTGTGTATGCCGTAGACTACTTTAGGCATTACCTATATGGCACACAATTTACAATTATAACTGATCACCAACCAATTATGTATCTAAATAAAAAATACAAAGGGAAAGACCTCAAGGACAAACATCAAAGGTGGATATTGAAACTACAAGAATTTGATTGTGATATCAAATATTTAAAAGGAAAAAATAACAAAGTGGCGGATTTCCTCAGTAGGCAGGAAACAGCCCCGCTTATAGACAAAGAAAATATTAATGAATCAAATTTAGCATTGACAGACACAATTCACTCAGCAAACGAGAACGAACCAATAGATTTTTATATAACAGATGATATAGTTAATAAATTCAAAACTCAAATCATTATCACATATTTAGCAACAGACAGTATAATTAAAAATAAAGGCAGAAAAATTATTGAAATCAATCCAGCAGACGACAATTTAGAAATAGAACAGAATCTCTTAAACAATATTAATAGGGGAACTATTGGCATATATTCAGAAGTACCAGATTCCATTTACTATAAAGTACAATGTATTATAATAGACAGTTTTAAAGACACGAAAAATATAAAATTCTTAAAATGTACAAAACGAGCAGTAGACATAAATGACGAACAGGAACTCCACAAACAAATAGCTTTATATCACACAAAAGAATCCCTACATAGTGGCATGAATGAGACATTTTATAGTTTGAAAGACAAAATTTATTATCCAAAACTTAGAGAGCACATTAACTTAGTTATATCCAACTGCACAAAATGTAGAGAAATTAAGTATGACAGGAAACCGATCAAAGCAAAATTCAATATCACAGAAACTCCTCAAGAGAAAAATGAAATAATTCATATAGACATTTTCCATATCAAACACCGATCATTTGTTACAATCATAGATAAACTTACAAAATTCGTAGCTGCATACAATATAAAAGATAGGAATTGGAGGGCAAAATTGCAAATTATAATAGAGCAATTCACAAAATTTGGCAAGCCCAACAAAATTATTATGGATAATGAATTTAGATCAGAACAGATTCAAAGTTTCTTAAATAAAGAAAAAGTCGAGTTACATTCAACAAAACCAAACTCGCACACAGGTAACGCAGACATTGAAAGACTTCACTCCACGTTAATAGAAATTGTCAATAGCATAGATGAAGACATCTCGATAGAATCAAAAATTCAAATTGCTGTTAACACTTACAATAATAGGTATCACACAACTATAAAATGCTCCCCAAACGAAGCTAAAAATACAAAGAACTCACAAGACCTTAAAGAAATAATAAGCGCTAACAAAGAAAAAATCATAACAAAACTAAATGAAGAAAGAGAACAGTATGAAGAAAAAAGAGAGGAAGGACGAATTAAAAATTACAAAAGATTAAGACATAAAGATGAGCCGTATTTTAGATACGCCAAACTAGAAGATATTCATCCATGTAATATCAAAAGACCATTAAAAATGGAACAAAATTAAAATACATGCACATATACATTAACAGTTTTAGTAATAAATACATATATTTATATACAATTTTTTGTTTTTTTTTTGTTTTCCCTTTTACTCGCACTTTCAGAATATTTTATTAATCATTTTAATGATTTTATCAATGACACATGCTAGACTGCATGTGGTCCCAATTCAAGAGGAGGCAGGATATGTCCCTATACATATGTATTCTACAGAAATTGTAAATGAAACTATTATAATTTTGCACATTATTGACATTAATCAAATCACTATAATAATCAATAAAATATACGACAATATAAAGAATATCGAAATAGCAAATAAGGAAACATTAATTGATGAAATAGAATTACTAAGGGCAAAAGTAAGTTCTATCACTCCATCAACACGAACAGAAAGAGGTATTTTTAATGGAATAGGCACCGTACAAAAATGGCTATTTGGCCTTATGAATAATGAGGACAGGGAGGAAATTATAGAACACTTAAATATAATAGATCAAAATAATCACAATGCAATCACTAACTTAAACCAACAAATTCACATTAACAACCATTTTAATAATACTATTAACACACTAGCAGGCATAATCCATCAAGACAGAAATATAATAGAACTTCTTTCAGCCAAAATGAATAACAAAACAAAAGAAACAATAAAAAACATATTATTCAATGATCAAATGAGAACTTTAAAAAATATTGAAGAAAAATTAAATTATATTCAAGAAACCATTGCATCAGCAAAAAACAATATATTTTTACCAGAAATATTATCAAAAGACGAAATAAATAAATTTAAAATAGATTTTTATAAAATTAAATTAATCAGAATGGGCATATTAAAATACAAAAACAACGCAATTGTCATGGCAATCAAGCTACCCAAAAATTTTGTAAAAACAGACATCAAACTCATAACTGCAATACCTAACAGCAACAATATTCAAATTGATCAAGAAAATTTACTAATTACTCAAATTTGTAATAAAATATATGATTATAAAGAAAATGTAATTTTAAGGGAACTAACATTAAGTAAAAGCTGCACAATAAACAACAATTGTAAATTCAAATTCAACAATAAATCCAGTATAGAACAAATAGATGATGAAACAATAATTGTAAGAAACAGTAAAAACGAAAAAATAAAACAAAATTGCGATCAAAGAAATATTACATTAAATGGAAACTACTTAATACAATTTGTTAACTGTAAAATTCAAATATTATCTGAAAACTTTGCAAATGAACAAATAGAATTTTATGATAGATTTTTTTACCCAACAAACTTATTGAACCAATCTTATAAAAACACAATAAACTTTGAACACTTCTCAATACAGAACTTTGAAAACTTAAAAGAAATCACAGAGTTAAAATTTCATAAAAAAATAAGTTATGGCATTTCAATTACATTTCCAATTATTATATTAATATTAATATTTTACTTGTGTATAAAATTAAGACCTAATAATATTCATGTTAATTTTAAAAGAATTCAGGAGAATTCAAATTCTGGCGATGGAGGAGTTATACATTTGTCACCACTTACCACTTCCCCATCTCATTTGTCACCACTTACCACTTACCCAACACTAACACATACAAAGCATTCCATTAGATCGGGATTGCGATCGTCAATTATGTAAACATAAACATTCAAGCTTCCATTATAAACTAATAACCCAAACTTTGACTGCTAGCTTCTTTAACGTAAACATAAACAACCAAACTTTGCTAGCTTCTTTAACGTAAACATAAACAACCAAGCTTGCAATCTCTTGCAACTGAAACTAATAACGAATCTCAACCCAAGTCCCAATATAAACACTAACCACAACTCCAAATTCAGAATATGCTAACGTAATTATAAACAACTTAGACGGTTTGGCTGCCGCCAACATCCAAGTATATAAAAGCACTTCTTGCACAGCTCAATTTCTCTGAATAATTTCAATTCTCTGAATAAACCAGTTCAAATCTACAACACTGTGTACATTCTTATTTATTAATTACAACTCATGTATATATATGTCAAACATATATAACTCGCGCGTTGTGCCACTTCTCAAGGGGCCCGATAAGGACAGGAGCGATCCTGGCTCTTAACGTGGTATATGTCTGCTACTAGTCTTTGGTAAGGTGCTCGAGGGTATCATGGTCAGCCGAATGAAGGACATGCTCCCAGAGGGCTGCAGATGGCAATTTGGATTTCAACCTGGACGCTGTGTGGAGGATGCCTGGAGACACGTGAAGAGTACTGTCGACGCCAGCCCGGCAAGATATGTACTCGGAATCTTCGTGGATTTCAAAGGAGCATTTGACCACGTAGAGTGGGATGCTGTGCTACGCCGACTGATCGACTTTGGCTGCCGAGAAGCCAGCTTGTGGCGAAGCTTCTTCTCTGGCAGGAGTGCGTGCATCGTCAGCAGATACGAGGAAGCATCTGTGCCGGTGACCAGAGGTTGCCCACAGGGTTCCATCAGTGGTCCATTCATTTGGAACCTCATGATGGATGTGCTTCTTCGGCGCTTGGAGCCTTTGTGCAAACTGAGCGCGTATGCAGACGACTTGCTGAGCTGAAAAGCTAAATCTGGCCTCACCCGTGTGGATGACGGGTCTTAGAATTTCACCACAGTGGACCTCCACTTATCGTACGAGGCGATTCTTGAGGTGCGTCACCAACGCTAACTGTTTGGAGTTAAATTGGTAGTACCCTTGTGGTACGAAACCTGACCGGAGGTCTTCTGGTACCACGGGAGCTAGGTGCCCGCGGACTTTTGTCCGTCCTGGCACGGGTTGTGGCCCTTCGGGAGCATCATGGTGGCTGTGGTTTACATCCAAATGCGGAGAGAGCGGAGTGCTCGACGTGGAGTTGCGTAATACAACCGGTTGCCGTGAACCACAGATCGGCAGAGGTTTTAGGTAGGCCTCGCTCCCCACACAGGAGGAAGTACCCAGCCCAAATAGCTGGTGCTTCAGTGTTTACCTGAGGAGAGTCTCCAAGGGGGCGCTCTTCAACGCTTAAATTGTATCCCTGTGCTCGGGCACCGTGTGATAAGTCACTTGTGACAGGTGCGCACGTAAAACACCGGTCTTTATGTCCCTATCTACTCAGTTTGTTTTTGACTGTCGACCAGAGCAGACGTACGCGCTGTTTTCGTTTAAGAAATTGCGGTAGTTTGTTATTGTCGCCGAGAGTGTAAACAAGCGAATTTACGGTGCTTTGTTTACAGTAACTTATAATTACTGTAAATAGTGAATTGCAAAAAGCTTATTGTTTTCGTCGCGGACAAAAGCTGAGTGACTTGAACTGCTTGAGTACATCGCTTGCAAAGCGTGTACTGCTTGCACTGCTTTAACTGTGAACTGCTTTGATTGGACTGCTTATCGTGTACTGCTTGTGTGGTTTCCTGCTTTCGGTTTACTGCTTCCGCGGTTTAACTGCTTGCGTGGTTGACTGCTTGCGCGGTTTAAACCGCATACCGTTGGAATCATGATGCACACTAGGTCGAGTGCCAGTATATGCAGTGATACGAGCAATATGTCCGTCTCGGACGATCGTCCACGTGGGAAGCGAGGCAGAAAGCCGCGGAACAAGGCTGTATCGTCGCCAAACCTGGTTAACGCCGATGGAGCAGCCGCCAACGAAGTCGATACTGGATCCACCGCTGGAGTCGCCGCTGGAGACACCGCTGGAGTCGCCGTTGGATCCATCGATGGAGTTGCTGCTGCTACTGCCGCCCCTGCACCCGCTACGGTGGCCGCTGTCGCCCGACTGAGCGCGCCTGCCTGTCCAGCTCCTGCTGGTAGTTTTGTGGCTGCCAGTGTGGTGAAGGAAGGGACTGATGCCGTATTGGCTCAGCTGGCGGGTGTAGATCAGACGGTGAGGTTCGCTGTGCTGCGCGCTGGACTGGCGCCGGAAGCTGCCATCGCCGTTTTGGAGGCAACTGCCAGGCTTAGCGAGCTGGTGACCGCGCTAGCTGTGCGTAATGCCGACGTGGACACAGCGATTTTACCGGAAGTTTTCATGGACGAGCTCTATGAGAACCACTTCAAGGAGGAGTTCTCGCCGTCGGCCTTCAAGAAGATGGTGCATATGGCGTCGAATCCGTAGTCGGTCACTGACGGTGTCAGAGTCAATCTGACACTCGAATGTGACGAAAAGGCGCAAGCGGTGCTTGATAAGACCGGGCGGGTCTATATTAAGTGGTTTTCCTTCCGCTGTAGGTCGCTCGTCCGTACATACGCGTGTCATCGCTGTGTGGGATTCGACCACAAGGTTTCCCAATGCCGACTGAAGAACGAAGTATGCCGCCAATGCGGGCAGACCGGCCATGTAGACTGCCGAAACTACCGTTTCAAGGGGCTTCCCTCCGGGCATTACATGCTGTCGGAGACGTGCCCAATATATGGTGCGGTCTTAGCGAGGGTGCAAGCTAGACATTAAAATGTTTAGATTCATCCAAGCTAATTGTGGTCGAGGTCGACTCCCGCCACATGTTCGCTTTGGTGCAGGAACCGTTCGTCGACAGATCTCACGGCATTACGGGCATTCCGTCCGGGTTGCGTGTGTTTACTAATCGACGTTCGAAGGCTGCCATCTTTTTCAACGACCCGGATGCCATCTGCATGCCGATTGAGTCGCTCATCACGGACTTTGGAATATGCGTGAGTGTCACTGGAAAATTTGGCTCAATCTTCCTGAGCTCCGTATATTGCCAATACAACACTGAGTTGGAACAGTACATTGCGTATTTAGATTCCCTACTACTACTTTCTGGTAGCAATCCGGTTAATCAAAAGGCCCATTTATGAGATTATGGAAGTAATTGAGGACTCACCATATCGGGCAAAGGTGCAGCAGCTACGTGCTAGGACTCCCTTTGTCGGGACATTGATGACGATCTTCAGGCATAAGATGACCGAAGATAAGTGGATAAAACTGAAGAACATGGAGAGCGAGTACTACCACACTATGCAAATGATCATAATTACAATGCTAGTCAAATCTCTTTTATATATAGCATGTCGTCGGCGATGTTTGTGTGCTATACCGAGTCCAGGCTGACAAGATTGGAGACTATGCTTAACGAAGCCAAGATCAAATATAACAGTGTCAGTTGATAGTATACAGTCGAGATATATCGACCTCATCAGACTTGCTAAATTCATTATTTCATATCATTTACAGTTATATCATCACACGGAGTTGATCGTGATTGATGACGATGATGACTTTGCGTTGGCAGCCAACCAAAAAACTGAGAGTGTGTGTTGCACGTTGTGCGCAGTTAGAGAAAATGCTCAAGGAGTCTGAACAAGCCAACAGCCAGCCAGTGGCTGAGCTGCAAGAAGAGTCGGTGTGCAGTATCAGTAACACCCTAGGCATGCCACCAACTCGACCGGACGAGGATCAGCTGCTTGTGATCAACGAGTGCAAGCTGGAACAGAGCGAATATATGCTAAGCTCTTCACACGAACGCGCTACGCAGAGGCAGGCGCTACGCAAAGGCAGAGCCATTAAATTCAATTAAAACATCTCTAAAATTTAAGTAAAAGTAAACTAAAAAAAAAGATGCTTAAATTTGGTCAAAAAGCCAGCATTCCCGCTACTTTCATATTTTTCCCGCAATCACACTTCAAAAAAATCCAAATCTGACGGGAAACAAGTAAGAAAGCTACAGTCGAGTGTGCTCGACTGTGAGATACCCGCTACCCATTTTTAATAAAAGCAAAATATTGCGGTATCATTTTCAAAATATACCGATTATACTGCAAAAATACTAAAAATATACCAAATGGTATATTTGGTATATCGATATAGTACACCATTCAAAATATACCATAGACGGCACAATGTACCAAATTTTCGACCAAAGCAACTCAGACCCTAGTAAGTAGGCGCTTTTGCCCATACAAAAGTATTTCTTTAATAACTTCCACAATTTTTATCTGATCGTAACCAAATTTTCAGGAATCATAACTACTATAGATATTATTGTATATACAAAAATTCGTAACTCTAGCTTTAAAATTACGCTTGTTATTCGATTTTTTTGATTCGCGGGGGCGGAAGTGGGCGTGGCAAAAATTTGAAACAAACTTGATCTGCGTGCAAACATAACAAATGCTGTCGAAAAAAAATTATAGCTCTATCTCTTATAGTCTCTGAGATCTAGGTGTTCATACGGACAGACGGACAGACACACAGACGGACAGACGGACATGGCTATATCGTCTCGGCTGTTGACGCTGATCAAGAATATATAGGGGTCGGAGATGCCTCCTTCTACCTGTTACATACATTTCCTGCCGGCACAAAGTTATAATACCCTTCTACCCTATGGGTAGCGGGTATAAAAAGCGAAAATGGCACCGCTGCGGACGAGCGGTTGCGACATCCCGCATTGAGAGTGATAGTGTCCAGCTCCCATCCAGAACCACTTGAGAATTGCAACATGCGAACAAATAAAATTTACTGTTTACGTTTTTAATTTATGTAAACAAACCTGCAATTATGCCATTGGAGAACGAAGTATTGCATACTTTTAGGTTGATCATTCAAGAACATAAAAAATAAGAAGGCTAAAGTCAAGTGTGCTCAACTCTGAGACCCCCCGCTACCCAACGGTATTGGGTATAAAGAGTCTCTAGTAAAGAGGTGTGAGACCATATTTTATGAAAACATTTTTAAGGTAAGCTTAATAATTATTTTATGGAATTTTGCATGTTCTTAAAACTTAAGGCCACTGCACTATGGGGCATTTTCTATTTTAGCTGGAATTTAGGCGTTTTTGAAAAATGTTCCAATTAGAAAAATGTTAATGTCAATGCATTAACAGAACATAAAACTGTTATGGCTCATACCAAAAACATGTATATCTACCAGCTCTTTTGAGCATAACAGCTGTAAAGTCAGCTGTTGGATCCGAAAGCACGCGCGCTAAGTTGGCATATTTTTTTTAAGTGAACTTTGTTATTCATTTATTTATGTTGAAAGCTATTAATAAACAAGTAAGAAAGTTACAGTCGAGTGTGCTCGACTGTGAGATACATATATGAGATTTTCAAAATATACAAATAATACAAATATACTAAAATTATACCAAATGGTATATAGTACCATATCGTTATAGTACCATATAGAGGTGGGCACGGGCCGGGCTTTTTTTTCGTGGCCCGCCAGCTTACACAGGCCCGGAGCGGGTTCGGGCGGGCCCGGGCCTTATAATTAAGAGTCGTACGGGCTTCGTGCGGGACCGGGCCTTAGAAAAAAGGCCCGGCCCGTAAAAACCCGAAATAGGCCCGTAAAAGCCCGAAGTAGGCCTGAATACAATTTTGATTTGATCGAATTAGAACCGCCATTTATCGCATTTTAATTGGTTATCGATGCTACTATCGATTTGGTTATACAATATTTTACTTGTTTGCACACCACTACTTAAAAATTGGCGGCCTATTGTGAAATTACCAAATCTGTGGGCCATGGTTTAAATGAAAATCGCACTAGGCTAAAAAGCAAAAATTTAGAAAAATTTTAATTTTTAAATAAAAATATAAATTAATTTGTTTTTCATTAAATACATAACAATATTCAATATAAATACCTTAATAAATATATATATGTATATATAAATTACATGTCTTTTGAATTTCGGCCGGTCCGGGCCGGGCCTTAGTGAAAAAGTTTCGTGTTTGGCCGGGCCGGGCCTCTCAAAAAAGAGTTTGTTTTCGTGCGGGCCCGGGCCTTAAAATACAGGCCCGCGCCCACCTCTAGTACCATATTCAAAATATACCATAGACGGCACAATATACCAGATTGTCGGCCAAAGCACCTAAGACCCTTAGTAAGAAGGCGTTTTTGCCCATACAAAAGTATTTCTTTAATAACTTCCACAATTTGATCGCAATCAAATTTTCAGAAATCATAAATACTATAGTTTATATTGTATACACCGAAATTCGCAACTGTAGCTTGAAAATTACGCTTGTTATTCGAATTTATTGATTTGTGGGTGTGGACCAGACGGTGAGGTCCGCTGTGCTGCGCGCTGAACTGGTGCCGGAAGCGGCCATCGCCGTTTTGGAGGCAACTGCCCGGCGTAGCGAGCTGGTGACCGCACTAGCTGTGCGAAATGCCGTCCTGGAGATGAAAATGTCGCTGTGGCAACCAACTGCTGTGCCCTTCACGGCCCCAAATGCGAGTGGTGCCGCTACCAGAGCTGTCTCCGGCATTGGCCCGATGGCAGCGCCAAGAAGTGCTCCTGCAGCCAAGAAGCCCGTGGAAACGTGGTCGGCTGTGGTGACGAGCAGGGACCCGACAGTGTCGGGCAAGGAGATTGCCTCCAGCTCTGGACGTTAGAGTCGCGCCGTTATTCGTACGCCGTCAAGGAATGAGATTAATAAAATGGTGGCCAACGCGAAATTTAACGAGGATCACAGTGTTCGACGTGGACACAGCGATCATCCCGGCGGTTTTCATGAAAGAACTCTATGAAAACCATTTCAAGGAGGAGTTCTCGCCGGCGGCCTTCGGAAAGATGGTGCATATGGAATCGAAAGAGACGTGCCCAATATATGGTGCGGTCTTAGCGAGGGTGCAAGCTAGACATTAAAATGTTTAGCTTCATCCAAGCTAATTGTGGTCGTGGTCGAGCCGCTACCATTGAGTTTGCAACTCGGGTGCGAGACTCCCGCCACATGTTCGCTTTGGTGCAGGAACCGTACGTCGACAGAAAACACGGCATTACGGGCATTCCGTCCGGGATGCGTGTGTTTGCTGATCGGCGTTCGAAGGCTGCCATCTTTTTGGACGACCCGGATGCCATCTGTATGCCTATTGAGTCGCTCATCACGGACATTGGCGTATGCATGAGTGTCACTGGAAGATTTGGCTCAATCTTCCATGGATCGCTGAATGCATTTCTGCATGGGAGACATCTAAGCGGAACGCCTGCATGTCTATGCGGTGCGGATAGCGAAGATGCGCTGACCATTCTGTGTGTATGCCCCATATATGCAGATTTGCGTCACCTCGATGGACTTGGGATCGAATACCTGCATGGCGTCTGGAGGGTTTCTGGAGCGGTGGCGACACAGGAGAGGATGCAGCTATTGCAAACATTTGCCGATGCCGTGTTCGCAAGGCGTCGGCAATTGTTGTACCAGGAGGCGACGAATGGGCCGGCAGTCCCGAGCTGAAAGAGTAAAACTGTCTCACCCGTGTGGTTGGCGGGTCTTAGAATTCCTCCACAGCTTATCCCTGCTTGTCGTATGAGGCGACTAAAAGGATAATTTAATTTTGGGCTGTCAGTCCCGAGCTGAAAAGCTAAAACTGGCCTCACCTGTGTGGTTGGCGGGTCTTAGAATTCCACCACAGTGCACCTCTGCTTGTCGTACGAGACGACTAAGCGGGGTAGCTGGGCCGTCAATCCCGAGCTTATAGCTAAAACTGACTCACCCGTGTGGATGACGGGTCTTAGAATTTCACCACAGTGGACCTCCACTTATCGTACGAAGCGATTCTTGAGGTGCGTCACCAACGCTAACTGTTTGGAGTTAAATTGGTAGTACCCTTGTGGTACGAAACCTGAGGTCTTCTGGTACCACGGGAGTCAGGTGCCCGCGAACTTTTGTCCGTCCTGGCACGGGTTGTGGCCCTTCGTGAGCATCGTGGTGGCTGTGGTTTACATCCAAATGCGGAGAGAGCGGAGTGCTCGACGTGGAGTTGCGTAATACAACCGGTTGCCGTGAATCACAGATCGGCAGAGGTTTTAGGTAGGCCTCGCTCCCCACACAGGAGGAAGTACCCAGCCCAAATAGCTGGTGCTTCAGTGTGTACCTGAGGAGAGTCTCCAAGGGGGCGCTCTTCAACGCTTAAATTGTATCCCTGTGCTCGGGCACCGTGTGATAAGTCACTTGTGACAGGTGCGCACGTAAAACACCGGTCTTTATGTCCCTATCTACTCAGTTTGTTTTTGACTGTCGACCAGAGCACACGTACGCGCTGTTTTCGTTTAAGAAATTGCGGTAGTTTGTTATTGTCGCCGAGAGTGTAAACAAGCGAATTTACGGTGCTTTGTTTACAGTAACTTATAATTACTGTAAATAGTGAATTGCAAAAAGCTTATTGTTTTCGTCGCGGACAAAAGCTGAGTGACTTGAACTGATTGAGTACACTGCTTGCGGTTTAACTGCTTGCGTGGTTGACTGCTTGCGCGGTTTAAACCGCGAACCGTTGGAATCATGATGCACACTAGGTCGAGTGCCAGTATATGCAGTGATACGAGCAATATGTCCGTCTCGGACGATCGTCCACGTGGGAAGCGAGGCAGAAAGCCGCGGAAGAAGGCTGTATCGTCGCCCAACCTGGTTAACGCCGATGGAGCAGCCGCCAATGACGTCGATACTGGATCCGCCGCTGGAGTCGCCGCTGGAGACACCGCTGGAGTCGCCGTTGGATCCACCGATGGAGTTGCTGCTGCTACTGCCGCCCCTGCACCCGCTACGGTGGCCGCTGTCGCCCGACTGAGCGCGCCTGCCTGTCCAGCTCCTGCTGGTAGTTTTGTGGCTGCCAGTGTGGTGAAGGAAGGGACTGATGCCGTATTGGCTCAGCTGGCGGGTGTAGACCAGACGGTGAGGTCCGCTGTGCTGCGCGCTGGACTGGCGCCGGAAGCGGCCATCGCCGTTTTGGAGGCAACTGCCAGGCTTAGCGAGCTGGTGACCGCGCTAGCTGCGCGTAATGCCGACGTGGACACAGCGATTTTACCGGAAGTTTTCATGGACGAGCTCTATGAGAACCACTTCAAGGAGGAGTTCTCGCCGTCGGCCTTCAAGAAGATGGTGCATCGGCGTCGAAGCCGTAGTCGGTCACTGACGGTGTCAGAGTCAATCTGACACTCAAATGTGACGAAAAGGCGCAAGCGGTGCTTGATAAGACCGGGTGGGTCTATATTAAGTGGTTTTCCTTCCGCTGTAGGTCGCTCGTCCGTACATACGCGTGTCATCGCTGTGTGGGATTCGACCACAAGGTTTCCCAATGCCGACTGAAGAACGAAGTATGCCGCCAATGCGGGCAGACCGGCCATGTAGACTGCCGAAACTACCGTTTCAAGGGGCTTCCCTCCGGGCATTACATGCTGTCGGAGACGTGCCCAATATATGGTGCGGTCTTAGCGAGGGTGCAAGCTAGACATTAAAATGTTTTAAAATGGTGCAGCAACCGTACGTCGACAGAAAACACGGCATTACGGGCATTCCGTCCGGGATGCGTGTGTTTGCTGATCGGCGTTCGAAGGCTGCCATCTTTTTGGACGACCCGGATGTCATCTGTATGCCTATCGAGTCGCTCACCACGGACTTTGGAGTATGCGTGAGTGTCACTGGAAGATTTGGCTTAATCTTCCTGAGCTCCGTATATTGCCAATACAACACTGAGTTGGAACCGTACATTGCGTATTTAGATTCCGTACTACTACGTGCTGGTAGCAATCCGGTTATCTCTGGCTTGGATGCGAATGCAGTGTCGCCCATATGGTTCAGCAAATCGCTCGAGCGTGCTCGTGGCGACGTGAACCTGCAACGTGGACCCCGTTTTTAGTGAAAAGATGGTCGCACGCGACAAATCCGTCAGAGCATTAGCCATAAGTAATAGGCATAAGGAGGCATCTCTGACCCTATAAAATATATAAAGTCTTGATCACTGTCAACAGCCGAGACAATCTGGTTATGTCTGTCTGTCCGTGTGAAGCACTGGATCTTAGGGACTAATTTTAAAGCTAGAGTCGCGAATTTTATATACAATAGACAATTTGTATATACAAAATTAACTGTAGTATGTGTGATTCCTGAAAAAATTTAGAAACTTGGATTTCATTTCATGTCACCAGAAGCTGTAATCAAAAGGCCCAACTATGAGTGACACGGAAGATGAGGTTATGGAAGTAATGTATGAGAATATGCAGCTGCTACGTGCTTGGGCTCCCTTTGTCGGGAGATTAATGACGATCTTCAGGCATAAGATGACCGAAGATAAGTGGATAAAACTGAAAAGCCTGGAGAGCGAGTACTACTTCACTATGCAAATGATCATATAGCATGTCGTCGGAGATGTTTGCGTGCTATACCGAGTCCAGGCTGACAAGATTGGAGACTATGCTTAACGAAGCCAAGATCAAATATGACAGTGTAAGTTGATAGTATACAGTCGAGATATATCGACCTCATCAGACTTGCTAAATTCATTATTTCATATCATTTACAGTTATATCATCACACGGAGTTGATCGTGAATGATGACGATGATGACTTTGCGTTGGCAGCCAACCAAAAAACTGGGAGTGTGTGTTGCACGTTGTGCGCAGTTAGAGAAAATGCTCAAGGAGTCTGAACAAGCCAACAGCCATCCAGTGGCTGAGCTGCAAGAAGAGTCGGTGTGCAGTATCAGTAACACCCTAAGCATGCCACCAACTCGACCGGACGAGGATCAGCTGCTTGTGATCAACGAGTGCAAGCTGGAACAGAGCGAATATATGCTAAGCTCTTCACACGAACGCGCTATGCAGAGGCAGGCGCTACGCAAAGGCAGAGCCATTAAATTCAATTAAAACATCTCTAAAATTTAAGTAAAAGTAAACTAAAAAAAAGATGCTTAAATTTGCTCAAAATGCCAGCATTCCCGCTGCCCCGCGGTTGCGGCGCCATCCCGCATTGAGAGTGATATTGTCCAGCTCCCATCCAGAACCACTTGAGAATTGCAACAGGCGAACAAATAAAATTTACTGTTTATGTTTTTAATTTATGTAAACAAACCTGCAATTATGCCATACAAATTTGTAATAAAAGTAAGAACGTTACAGTCGAGTGTGCTCGACTGTGAGATACCCGCTACCCATTTTTAATAAAACCAAAATATTGCGGTATTATTTTCAAAATATACCGAAAATACTAAAAATATACCAAATGGTATTTTATGTATATCGATATAGTATTCAAAATATACCATAGACGGCACAATGTACCAGATTGTCGGCGAAAGCACCTAAGACCCCTAGTAAGAAGGCGTTTTTGCCCATACAAAAGTATGTCTTTAATAACTTCCGCAATTTGATCGCAATCAAATTTTCAGAAATCATAAATACTATAGTTTATATTGTATACACCGAAATTCGCAACTGTAGCTTGAAAATTACGCTTGTTATTCGAATTTATTGATTTGTGGGTGTGGACCAGACGGTGAGGTCCGCTGTGCTGCGCGCTGAACTGGTGCCGGAAGCGGCCATCGCCGTTTTGGCCCGGCATAGCGAGCTGGTGACTGCACTAGCTGTGCGAAATGCCGCCGTGGAGATGAAAGTTGCGCTGTGCCAACCAACTGCTGCGCCCTTCACGGCCCCAAATGCGAGTGGTGCCGCTACCAGAGCTGTCTCCGGCATTGGCCCGATGGCAGCACCAAGAAGTGCTCCTGCAGCCAAGAAGCCCGTGGAAACGTGGTCGGCTGTGGTGACGAGCAGGGACCCGACAGTGTCGGGCAAGGAGATTGCCTCCAGCTCTGGACGTTAGAGTCGCGCCGTTATTCGTACGCCGTCAAGGAATGAGATTAATAAAATGGTGGCCAACGCGAAATTTAACGAGGATCACAGTGTTCGACGTGGACACAGCGATCATCCCGGCGGTTTTCATGAAAGAACTCTATGAAAACCATTTCAAGGAGGAGTTCTCGCCGGCGGCCTTCGGAAAGATGGTGCATATGGAATCGAAAGAGACGTGCCCAATATATGGTGCGGTCTTAGCGAGGGTGCAAGCTAGACATTAAAATGTTTAGCTTCATCCAAGCTAATTGTGGTCGTGGTCGAGCCGCTACCATTGAGTTTGCAACTCGGGTGCGAGACTCCCGCCACATGTTCGCTTTGGTGCAGGAACCGTACGTCGACAGAAAACACGGCATTACGGGCATTCCGTCCGGGATGCGTGTGTTTGCTGATCGGCGTTCGAAGGCTGCCATCTTTTTGGACGACCCGGATGCCATCTGTATGCCTATTGAGTCGCTCATCACGGACTTTGGCGTATGCATGAGTGTCACTGGAAGATTTGGCTCAATCTTCCATGGATCGCTGAATGCATTTCTGCATGGGAGACATCTAAGCGGAGCGCCTGCATGTCTATGCGGTGCGGATAGCGAAGATGCGCTGACCATTCTGTGTGTATGCCCCATATATGCAGATTTGCGTCACCTCGATGGACTTGGGATCGAATACCTGCATGGCGTCTGGAGGGTTTCTGGAGCGGTGGCGACACAGGAGAGGATGCAGCTATTGCAAACATTTGCCGATGCCGTGTTCGCAAGGCGTCGGCAATTGTTGTACCAGGAGGCGACGAATGGGCCGGCAGTCCCGAGTTGAAAGGCTTAAACTGTCTCACCCGTGTGGTTGGCGGGTCTTAGAATTCCTCCACAGCTTATCCCTGCTTGTCGTATGAGGCGACTAAAAGGATAATTTAATTTTGGGCTGTCAGTCCCGAGCTGAAAAGCTAAAACTGGCCTCACCTGTGTGGTTGGCGGGTCTTAGATTTCCTCCACAGTGCACCTCTGCTTGTCGTACGAGACGACTAAACGGGGTAGCTGGGCCGTCAATCCCGAGCTTATAGCTATAACTGACTCACCCGTGTGGATGACGGGTCTTAGAATTTCACCACAGTGGACCTCCACTTATCGTACGAAGCGATTCTTGGGGTGCGTCACCAACGCTAACTGTTTGGAGTTAAATTGGTAGTACCCTTGTGGTACGAAACTTGAAGTCTTCTGGTACCACGGGAGCCAGGTGCCCGCGAACTTTTGTCCGTCCTGGCACGGGTTGTGGCCCTTCGGGAGCATCGTGGTGGCTGTGGTTTACATCCAAATGCGGAGAGAGCGGAGTGCTCGACGTGGAGTTGCGTAATACAACCGGTTGCCGTGAACCACAGATCGGCAGAGGTTTTAGGTAGGCCTCGCTCCCCACACAGGAGGAAGTACCCAGCCCAAATAGCTGGTGCTTCAGTGTGTACCTGAGGAGAGTCTCCAAGGGGGCGCTCTTCAACGCTTAAATTGTATCCCTGTGCTCGGGCACCGTGTGATAAGTCACTTGTGACAGGTGCGCACGTAAAACACCGGTCTTTATGTCCCTATCTACTCAGTTTGTTTTTGAACCAGAGCAGACGTGCGCGCTGTTTTCGTTTAAGAAATTGCGGTAGTTTGTTATTGTCGCCGAGAGTGTCAACAAGCGAATTTACGGTGCTTTGTTTACAGTAACTTATAATTACTGTAAATAGTGAATTGCAAAAAGCTTATTGTTTTCGTCGCGGACAAAAGCTGAGTGACTTGAACTGCTTGAGTACATCGCTTGCAAAGCGTGTACTGCTTGCACTGCTTTAACTGTGAACTGCTTTGATTGGACTGCTTAGCGTGTACTGCTTGTGTGGTTTCCTGCTTTCGGTTTACTGCTTCCGCGGTTTAACTGCTTGCGTGGTTGACTGCTTGCGCGGTTTAAACCGCGAACCGTTGGAATCATGATGCACACTAGGTCGAGTGCCAGTATATGCAGTGATACGAGCAATATGTCCGTCTCGGACGATCGTCCACGTGGGAAGCGAGGCAGAAAGCCGCGGAAGAAGGCTGTATCGTCGCCCAACCTGGTTAACGCCGATGGAGCAGCCGCCAATGACGTCGATACTGGATCCGCCGCTGGAGTCGCCGCTGGAGACACCGCTGGAGTCGCCGTTGGATCCACCGATGGAGTTGCTGCTGCTACTGCCGCCCCTGCACCCGCTACGGTGGCCGCTGTCGCCCGACTGAGCGCGCCTGCCTGTCCAGCTCCTGCTGGTAGTTTTGTGGCTGCCAGTGTGGTGAAGGAAGGGACTGATGCCGTATTGGCTCAGCTGGCGGGTGTAGACCAGACGGTGAGGTCCGCTGTGCTGCGCGCTGGACTGGCGCCGGAAGCGGCCATCGCCGTTTTGGAGGCAACTGCCAGGCTTAGCGAGCTGGTGACCGCGCTAGCTGTGCGTAATGCCGTCCTTGAGACGAAAGTTGGGCTATGCCAACAAACTGCTGCGCCCTTCACGGCCCCAAATGCGAGTGGTGCCGCACCTAGAAATGCTCCTGCAGCCAAGAAGCCCGTGGAAACGTAGTCGGCTGTGGTGACGAGCAAGGACCCGACAGTGTCGGGCAAGGAGATTGCCGATAAGGTAATGAGCCAAGTTGCTCCAGCTCTGGGCGTTAGGGTTCACGAAGTCCGTGAATTGAAGCGCGGTGGCGCCGTCATTCGTACGCCGTCGAGGAACGAGATGAATAAAGTGGTGGCCAACGCGAAATTTAACGAGGTCGGCCTGGAGGTTGAGCTTAACCGTGGAGTGAGGTCGAAAATCACCGTGTTCGACGTGGACACAGCGATTTTACCGGAAGTTTTCATGGACGAGCTCTATGAGAACCACTTCAAGGAGGAGTTCTCGCCGTCGGCCTTCAAGAAGATGGTGCATATGGCGTCGAAGCCGTAGTCGGTCACTGACGGTGTCAGAGTCAATCTGACACTCGAATGTGACGAAAAGGCGCAAGCGGTGCTTGATAAGACCGGGCGGGTCTATATTAAGTGGTTTTCTTTCCGCTGTAGGTCGCTCGTCCGTACATACGCGTGTCATCGCTGTGTGGGATTCGACCACAAGGTTTCCCAATGCCGACTGAAGAACGAAGTATGCCGCCAATGCGGGCAGACCGGCCATGTAGCGTCGAAATGTGCTAGCCCGGTGGACTGCCGAAACTGCCGTTTCAAGGGGCTTCCCTCCGGGCATTACATGCTGTCGGAGACGTGCCCAATATATGGTGCGGTCTTAGCGAGGGTGCAAGCTAGACATTAAAATGTTTTAAAATGGTGCAGGAACCGTACGTCGACAGAAAACACGGCATTACGGGCATTCCGTCCGGGATGCGTGTGTTTGCTGATCGGCGTTCGAAGGCTGCCATCTTTTTGGACGACCCGGATGTCATCTGTATGCCTATCGAGTCGCTCACCACGGACTTTGGAGTATGCGTGAGTGTCACTGGAAGATTTGGCTTAATTTCCTGAGCTCCGTATATTGCCAATACAACACTGAGTTGGAACCGTACATTGCGTATTTAGATTCCGTACTACTACGTGCTGGTAGCAATCCGGTTATCTCTGGCTTGGATGCGAATGCAGTGTCGCCCATATGGTTCAGCAAATCGCTCGAGCGTGCTCGTGGCGACGTGAACCTGCAACGTGGACCCCGTTTTTAGTGAAAAGATGGTCGCACGCGACAAATCCGTCAGAGCATTAGCCATAAGTAATAGGCATAAGGAGGCATCTCTGACCCTATAAAATATATAAAGTCTTGATCACTGTCAACAGCCGAGACAATCTGGTTATGTCTGTCTGTCCGTGTGAAGCACTGGATCTTAGGGACTAATTTTAAAGCTAGAGTCGCGAATTTTATATACAATAGACAATTTGTATATACAAAATTAACTGTAGTATGTGTGATTCCTGAAAAAATTTAGAAACTTGGATTTCATTTCATGTCACCAGAAGCTGTAATCAAAAGGCCCAACTATGAGTGACACGGAAGATGAGGTTATGGAAGTAATGTATGAGAATATGCAGCTGCTACATGCTTGGGCTCCCTTTGTCGGGAGATTAATGACGATCTTCAGGCATAAGATGACCGAAGATAAGTGGATAAAACTGAAAAGCCTGGAGAGCGAGTACTACTTCACTATGCAAATGATCATATAGCATGTCGTCGGTGATGTTTGCGTGCTATACCGAGTCCAGGCTGACAAGATTGGAGACTATGCTTAACGAAGCCAAGATCAAATATGACAGTGTAAGTTGATAGTATACAGTCGAGATATATCGACCTCATCAGACTTGCTAAATTCATTATTTCATATCATTTACAGTTATATCATCACACGGAGTTGATCGTGAATGATGACGATGATGACTTTGCGTTGGCAGCCAACCAAAAAACTGGGAGTGTGTGTTGCACGTTGTGCGCAGTTAGAGAAAATGCTCAAGGAGTCTGAACAAGCCAACAGCCATCCAGTGGCTGAGCTGCAAGAAGAGTCGGTGTGCAGTATCAGTAACACCCTAAGCATGCCACCAACTCGACCGGACGAGGATCAGCTGCTTGTGATCAACGAGTGCAAGCTGGAACAGAGCGAATATATGCTAAGCTCTTCACACGAACGCGCTATGCAGAGGCAGGCGCTACGCAAAGGCAGAGCCATTAAATTCAATTAAAACATCTCTAAAATTTAAGTAAAAGTAAACTAAAAAAAAGATGCTTAAATTTGCTCAAAATGCCAGCATTCCCGCTGCCCCGCGGTTGCGGCGCCATCCCGCATTGAGAGTGATATTGTCCAGCTCCCATCCAGAACCACTTGAGAATTGCAACAGGCGAACAAATAAAATTTACTGTTTATGTTTTTAATTTATGTAAACAAACCTGCAATTATGCCATACAAATTTGTAATAAAAGTAAGAACGTTACAGTCGAGTGTGCTCGACTGTGAGATACCCGCTACCCATTTTTAATAAAACCAAAATATTGCGGTATTATTTTCAAAATATACCGAAAATACTAAAAATATACCAAATGGTATTTTATGTATATCGATATAGTATTCAAAATATACCATAGACGGCACAATGTACCAGATTGTCGGCGAAAGCACCTAAGACCCCTAGTAAGAAGGCGTTTTTGCCCATACAAAAGTATGTCTTTAATAACTTCCGCAATTTGATCGCAATCAAATTTTCAGAAATCATAAATACTATAGTTTATATTGTATACACCGAAATTCGCAACTGTAGCTTGAAAATTACGCTTGTTATTCGAATTTATTGATTTGTGGGTGTGGACCAGACGGTGAGGTCCGCTGTGCTGCGCGCTGAACTGGTGCCGGAAGCGGCCATCGCCGTTTTGGCCCGGCATAGCGAGCTGGTGACTGCACTAGCTGTGCGAAATGCCGTCGTGGAGATGAAAGTTGCGCTGTGCCAACCAACTGCTGCGCCCTTCACGGCCCCAAATGCGAGTGGTGCCGCTACCAGAGCTGTCTCCGGCATTGGCCCGATGGCAGCGCCAAGAAGTGCTCCTGCAGCCAAGAAGCCCGTGGAAACGTGGTCGGCTGTGGTGACGAGCAGGGACCCGACAGTGTCGGGCAAGGAGATTGCCTCCAGCTCTGGACGTTAGAGTCGCGCCGTTATTCGTACGCCGTCAAGGAATGAGATTAATAAAATGGTGGCCAACGCGAAATTTAACGAGGATCACAGTGTTCGACGTGGACACAGCGATCATCCCGGCGGTTTTCATGAAAGAACTCTATGAAAACCATTTCAAGGAGGAGTTCTCGCCGGCGGCCTTCGGAAAGATGGTGCATATGGAATCGAAAGAGACTTGCCCAATATATGGTGCGGTCTTAGCGAGGGTGCAAGCTAGACATTAAAATGTTTAGCTTCATCCAAGCTAATTGTGGTCGTGGTCGAGCCGCTACCATTGAGTTTGCAACTCGGGTGCGAGACTCCCGCCACATGTTCGCTTTGGTGCAGGAACCGTACGTCGACAGAAAACACGGCATTACGGGCATTCCGTCCGGGATGCGTGTGTTTGCTGATCGGCGTTCGAAGGCTGCCATCTTTTTGGACGACCCGGATGCCATCTGTATGCCTATTGAGTCGCTCATCACGGACTTTGGCGTATGCATGAGTGTCACTGGAAGATTTGGCTCAATCTTCCATGGATCGCTGAATGCATTTCTGCATGGGAGACATCTAAGCGGAACGCCTGCATGTCTATGCGGTGCGGATAGCGAAGATGCGCTGACCATTCTGTGTGTATGCCCCATATATGCAGATTTGCGTCACCTCGATGGACTTGGGATCGAATACCTGCATGGCGTCTGGAGGGTTTCTGGAGCGGTGGCGACACAGGAGAGGATGCAGCTATTGCAAACATTTGCCGATGCCGTGTTCGCAAGGCGTCGGCAATTGTTGTACCAGGAAGCGACGAATGGACCGGCGGTCCCGAGCTGAAAGGCTAAAACTGTCTCACCCGTGTGGTTGGCGGGTCTTAGAATTCCTCCACAGCTTATCCCTGCTTGTCGTATGAGGCGACTAAAAGGATAATTTAATTTTGGGCTGTCAGTCCCGAGCTGAAAAGCTAAAACTGGCCTCACCTGTGTGGTTGGCGGGTCTTAGAATTCCACCACAGTGCACCTCTGCTTGTCGTACGAGACGACTAAACGGGGTAGCTGGGCCGTCAGTCCCGAGCTTATAGCTAAAACTGACTCACCCGTGTGGATGACGGGTCTTAGAATTTCATCACAGTGGACCTCCACTTATCGTACGAAGCGATTCTTGAGGTGCGTCACCAACGCTAACTGTTTGGAGTTAAATTGGTAGTACCCTTGTGGTACGAAACTTGAAGTCTTCTGGTACCACGGGAGCCAGGTGCCCGCAAACTTTTGTCCGTCCTGGCACGGGTTGTGGCCCTTCGGGAGCATCGTGGTGGCTGTGGTTTACATCCAAATGCGGAGAGACAACCGGTTGCCGTGAACCACAGATCGGCAGAGGTTTTAGGTAGGCCTCGCTCCCCACACAGGAGGAAGTACCCAGCCCAAATAGCTGGTGCTTCAGTGTGTACCTGAGGAGAGTCTCCAAGGGGGCGCTCTTCAACGCTTAAATTGTATCACTGTGCTCGGGCACCGTGTGATAAGTCACTTGTGACAGGTGCGCACGTAAAACACCGGTCTTTATGTCCCTATCTACTCAGTTTGTTTTTGACTGTCGACCAGAGCAGACGTACGCGCTGTTTTCGTTTAAGAAATTGCGGTAGTTTGTTATTGTCGCCGAGAATGTAAACAAGCGAATTTACGGTGCTTTGTTTACAGTAACTTATAATTACTGTAAATAGTGAATTGCAAAAAGCTTATTGTTTTCGTCGCGGACATAAGCTGAGTGACTTGAACTGCTTGAGTACATTGCTTGCAAAGCGTGTACTGCTTGCACTGCTTCAACTGTGAACTGCTTTGATTGGACTGCTTAGCGTGTACTGCTTGTGTGGTTTCCTGCTTTCGGTTTACTGCTTGCGCGGTTTAACTGCTTGCGTGGTTGACTGCTTGCGCGGTTTAAACCGCGAACCGTTGGAATCATGAGTCGAGTGCCAGTATATGCAGTGATACGAGCAATATGTCCGTCTCGGACGATCGTCCACGTGGGAAGCGAGGCAGAAAGCCGCGGAACAAGGCTGTATCGTCGCCCAACCTGGTTAACGCCGATGGAGCAGCCGCCAACGAAGTCGATACTGGATCCGCCGCTGGAGTCGCCGCTGGAGACACCGCTGGAATCGCCGTTGGATCCACCGATGGAGTTGTTGCTGCTACTGCCGCCCCTGCACCCGCTACGGTGGCCGCTGTCGCCCGACTGAGCGCGCCTGCCTGTCCAGCTCCTGCTGGTAGTTTTGTGGCTGCCAGTGTGGTGAAGGAAGGGACTGATGCTGTATTGGCTCAGCTGGCGGGTGTAGACCAGACGGTGAGGTCCGCTGTGCTGCGCGCTGGACTGGCGCCGGAAGCGGCCATCGCCGTTTTGGAGGCAACTGCCAGGCTTAGCGAGCTGGTGACCGCGCTAGCTGTGCGTAATGCCGGCGTGGACACAGCGATTTTACCGGAAGTTTTCATGGACGAGCTCTATGAGAACCACTTCAAGGAGGAGTTCTCGCCGTCGGCCTTCAAGAAGATGGTGAATCGGCGTCGAAGCCGTAGTCGGTCACTGACGGTGTCAGAGTCAATCTGACACTCGAATGTGACGAAAAGGCGCAAGCGGTGCTTGATAAGACCGGGCGGGTCTATATTAAGTGGTTTTCCTTCCGCTGTAGGTCGCTCGTCCGTACATACGCGTGTCATCGCTGTGTGGGATTCGACCACAAGGTTTCCCAATGCCGACTGAAGAACGAAGTATGCCGCCAATGCGGGCAGACCGGCCATGTAGACTGCCGAAACTACCGTTTCAAGGGGCTTCCCTCCGGGCATTACATGCTGTCGGAGACGTGCCCAATATATGGTGCGGTCTTAGCGAGGGTGCAAGCTAGACATTAAAATGTTTTAAAATGGTGCAGGAACCGTACGTCGACAGAAAACACGGCATTACGGGCATTCCGTCCGGGATGCGTGTGTTTGCTGATCGGCGTTCGAAGGCTGCCATTTTTTTGGACGACCCGGATGTCATCTGTATGCCTATCGAGTCGCTCACCACGGACTTTGGAGTATGCGTGAGTGTCACTGGAAGATTTGGCTTAATCTTCCTGAGCTCCGTATATTGCCAATACAACACTGAGTTGGAACCGTATATTGCGTATTTAGATTCCGTACTACTACGTGCTGGTAGCAATCCGGTTATCTCTGGCTTGGATGCGAATGCAGTGTCGCCCATATGGTTCAGCAAATCGCTCGAGCGTGCTCGTGGCGACGTGAACCTGCAACGGGGACCCCGTTTTCAGTGAAAAGATGGTCGCACGCGACAAATCCGTCAGAGCATTAGCCATAAGTAATAGGCATAAGGAGGCATCTCTGACCCTATAAAATATATAAAGTCTTGATCACTGTCAACAGCCGAGACAATCTGGTTATGTCTGTCTGTCCGTGTGAAGCACTGGATCTTAGGGACTAATTTTAAAGCTAGAGTCGCGAATTTTATATACAATAGACAATTTGTATATACAAAATTAACTGTAGTATGTGTGATTCCTGAAAAAATTTAGAAACTTGGATTTCATTTCATGTCACCAGAAGCTGTAATCAAAAGGCCTAACTATGAGTGACACGGAAGATGAGGTTATGGAAGTAATGTATGAGAATATGCAGCTGCTACGTGCTTGGGCTCCCTTTGTCGGGAGATTAATGACGATCTTCAGGCATAAGATGACCGAAGATAAGTGGATAAAACTGAAAAACCTGGAGAGCGAGTACTACTACACTATGCAAATGATCATATAGCATGTCGTCGGTGATGTTTGCGTGCTATACCGAGTCCAGGCTGACAAGATTGGAGACTATGCTTAACGAAGCCAAGATCAAATATGACAGTGTAAGTTGATAGTATACAGTCGAGATATATCGACCTCATCAGACTTGCTAAATTCATTATTTCATATCATTTACAGTTATATCATCACACGGAGTTGATCGTGAATGATGACGATGATGACTTTGCGTTGGCAGCCAACCAAAAAACTGAGAGTGTGTGTTGCACGTTGTGCGCAGTTAGAGAAAATGCTCAAGGAGTCTGAACAAGCCAACAGCCAGCCAGTGGTTGAGCTGCAAGAAGAGTCGGTGTGCAGTATCAGTAACACCCTAGGCATGCCACCAACTCGACCGGACGAGGATCAGCTGCTTGTGATCAACGAGTGCAAGCTGGAACAGAGCGAATATATGCTAAGCTCTTCACACGAACGCGCTACGCAGAGGCAGGCGCTACGCAAAGGCAGAGCCATTAAATTCAATTAAAACATCTCTAAAATGTAAGTAAAAGTAAACTAAAAAAAAAGATGCTTAAATTTGGTCAAAAAGCCAGCATTCCCGCTACTTTCATATTTTTCCCGCAATCATACTTCAAATAAATCCAAATCTGACGGGAAAAAAGCGAAAATGGCACCGCTGCGGACAAGCGGTTGCGGCGACATCCCGCATTGAGAGTGATAGTGTCCAGCTCCCATCCAGAACCACTTGAGAATTGCAATAGGCGAACCAATAAAATTTACTGTTTACGTTTTTAATTTATGTAAACAAACCTGCAATTATGCCATACAAATTTGTAATTGGAGAACGAAATATTGCATACTTTTAAGCTAATCATTAAAGAACATAAAAAAAGAAGGCTACAGCTTCTCGTAAAAAGGTAAATGTGTAAATCAAACAACAACATCGTGACGTGGACATGAACTAAACATCAATTTTAATATTGATTTATTATTGCACAGTTAAAGGCTCCTGCAATTAAGAAGGCGACAATTGGATGCTGCTCGTAAAAAGTAGGGTTGTGGAAAATATATCAATAAATCGATATTTTTTTATAAAGATAAATATTTATATCATGCTATTTTTCCCCTGATATATCGAATATCGTGATATTTTTTTTTCTTATATAAGTTAAGAAGCAACACTTCCCAACATTAATTAAGCAGCCCTCGCATGCGCGGGCAGGCAACTTATTAAGCGACCCGCGCGGATAAGTCTCATGTGCCGCAATGCTTGTGCACCGTTATCCTTAGCAAGCAGCGACGGATTTGTAGCCAGTACTTTTCCACTTGCGATGCTTAGCTTTAGCTGTAGAGGTTTATTTTATAAGTTTTTAGTCTTGTTCTACACAGCAGCCTTAGCTGACGAATAAAAGCTTCGGTACTTGTTACATCGACCTAACATATTTTTTATTGAAAACTTCACTGAGCCACAAGGCCAGTGATTAAAGGGGAATAGTTTCCTCCACCATACTTCATCTCCCAGGATTCCCAGCGGACATCGAAATCACAACACTGGAGCTGATGACTTTAATAACTTATACATATATTTTTGATATTTCATAATTGGTCACTTTGATTTGACTTCCTGCAAAAAGTTTTTTTTTCTGATATTAAAAATCATACTGCAACCTTGTCGAACTTGCTGTGTTACGAGTACCTTAGAAACAGGTATCGGGATGCATATCTAAAGTGTACAAAGGTAATTAAGTCATAAAAAGTGGCATGTGTGTATTTCCCCCAAATTGTGAACCCTTGGACGTGTGTGTTTGATGTTTTTCTGGGGAATTCCGTGTAAGAGATTTAATTTGCTCTAGTGTGTGTGAGTTTTTTCCCGCAAATGTCGTGTTAGTGATTTGATTTGTAAATTTCAGTTTAAATATGAAATATGAAATAAACCCAGGATTATATATGTTTTTATGCAGATGAATATGTTGATATACACAAAAAAATATAATTATGTATGTTACAGATATCGTCAAGGGTGGCAAATTTCGACACTCAACTCACACCCATACATTTTTGAGTGCCGGTGCTACTTAGCACACTTACTCAAAATCATGCGAATGCTGCGAGTATGAGTGATTGTCATACTCAGGCCTTTCTTGCACTTGCCTATTCGGCACCCGATCATTTTAGGCACTCGGCTTGTAGACACTTGTGTCTTGCCGGTGGTTGTTCTTCGTGCAACCGATCATTTTTGCACTCATGACGAAATGGCTTGTGTCTTGTATCTGTTCAAATTCTGAAAAACACCCAAGTGTCTTGCTCAGACTCCCAAGTGTTTTGCTCAGACACTGGAGTGTTTGATCAGACACTCGGGTGTTTTTCCCCCACCCCTATTGATGCTTGTGTGTCGCGGCTCGCGGTTAGATTTTATGACTTTTGCTTTGTGAATGATTTTTGCATGTTTTTACTTTAACAAATATTCAAAGAAAATACCCGATGATTTTTCCTGAAATTTATGGAAATTGTATAAATATGAAAAATACCCTTTTGTAATTATATACATAGGCATTTACAATAGTGTTATAAACAGGTAATAAAATTTCTGATTTTTCAGTTATTGATAAAAAACCCAAAAACTCATAAAATGTAATGGTCGCAAATGACAAAATGACGTAAAATCTTTTTCTCCTTGAGATTTTAAATTTGCCGCGCAAAGTTAGCGAAGACACAAACCATTGCACGATAAAGGGACAATACACCTCTGCAAATTAAATTTCCCCTTCGTGGTGAGTTGTCTAGCGAAAGATCGTAGGAGAAGGAGACGAGCTTTGTCACTGTGGCAACGACAGCTCTCATTCTTTTCTTATTTGAATACGATCAGAGACGGATGCACAAATTCTTGGTTGATGGTGTTTTTAAAAAAAATGTATAAAAACACATGCATCACCAGAATATAAAAAAACACAACACTAATCTGTCAACATCATCAGCATTTTGATGCTTTGAACAAAGCACAATAATCCAGCTTGTTATGCTGATAAGCGAAGGTAATTATTTCTATGAAATAATCAAATTTTTATTTGGCCCTAATTTCGACTTTTTTCTCCATATGTAGATTGGAAAATTCGTCTAAGCCGTCATTATTTTCTTTAAAATAATACGGATAGAAAATCAATTTTACCCTTATAGTGGATTTTAATTCCACAAATCCGGCGCAGGTTAGTCAGCGGAAGCCGACTATTTCGTGCCGAAAGACTTTTGTATTTCTGGTCTGCCGCCTGCAGAACCAAAAGGCAACAACAGTGACGTGCAGTGCATCTCTGGGCAGATCACTCTTGCACTACTGTGCCGAGCCGCGCAAGGCTCTTGTACCATAATCGCCGATTCCCTTGTTCGCCGCTTCTCTTGTTCGCCGTCTCCACTTAGCAGCAGCAGCAGACGCAGCAGTCCAACAGTGCCAGTGTCAGTGCTAGTGTAGTGCAAGTTAGTGAATAATATTATGGCCAAAATCATTTGTTAAAAAGATAAAAGGTCATGCCATAGCGAGATCCGTGTTAAAAGCCCAAATTAAACGCAATCTAAATAAAAGATTTGCATTTGTTCTAAAATATAAAGTAATTAAGTTGGCATAGTAATAAGAAACTAAAAAGATAACGAAAAGAAAAGAGAATATCAATTGTGATTTGGCACTTATTATTTTTTTGCGCTATTTTTTTTTTGGTTTGCTTTGTTCTGTTTACTATTATTGCCCTAGGCTTTAAAGGGTATATCCAACGTGAAACACAAAATAATTTAAAATATATAAAGAAATAAATAATGAGAATATAATCTCATACCACAATAACAAACTACAATAAAACACTGTGCAACAATAACAACAATAATTATAACAATGTGTATGTGGGTGAACAAACCTATTAAAGTATACCCTATAAGGTATATAACAAATCATTAAAATCATCATCATCATCAACATCATCATCATCATCACACCAACAGCAGCAACATCATGAAGGCCATCTGTCTTGTAAGTTAGAAGTCCGAGTGTCCGAATAAAATACATAAAAGAAGTTCTGATAACAGAAATATTCGTACGTATGTATGTAAATACATACATACATACATACATATTTGGTGCCTGATCGGCCACGCAGCAGCTGCCCACAGTTTTGCTTGCATTGTATTTTTCATACTTCTTCGCAGTTGCGAAAGCTCCCAAAGAGCATATGAGCTGTCGGCTGATACCCTAACTTTTGGGTCAGGCCTATACCTTTTATAACTGATTTTGCTTCCGCCATATATTGTTACTATTATTATTGTTCTTTGGTACAGCACAGTGGTTTAAATACGATTTAAAATTAAATAAATAAAATTCAATATTAAATACGATAAATAAAATAGAGAAAAATAATTAGATAACAATGAAATATTAAATATGAATTAAAAACAAATAAATAAAAGTCAATATTAAATTTTGTAAATAAAATATAGAAAAATTAATTAAATAAATATTTTAAAATAAATAAATAAAAATTTAAAATGATTTAATAGTAAATACAAAAAAATAAAATAAAAAGTGGTTGAGATACTAAAAATCAATAAATAAACATAAATATTAAATATAATAAAAAAATTGTTTTACAATAAAATAAATAAAAATAAATATTAAAAATAAAAAAAAAATTATTTGAGAAGAAAAGAAAAATGTTAAAGTAAAATTAGTAAATTTAAAACAAAAACATCTCGGTACATTCAGACATTTTTAACAACCTCATGAATCTAGTTTTGCTAAAACGCGCATAAAAGAATAGATGCCAAAATTTTGTTTGCTTATTAATGTGTTTGCTTATTAATTATTGTTTGTTTATAAAATATTATTATATTTTACATCCTCTTCTTTTTCATCTTATTGTTAAATGAGTAATAGCAGTTTCTAATAAAAATAAATATATAGTATTGAATTAAAAACAACTGCGATTTAAATGGAAATGAAAAAATGGAAATAATAATACCGTTATAATTCTAATTAATTTTGAGCAAATGGTTTTGTTTTTGTTTATCAATAAATACGTATGTTTAATTTGAGTCATTGGACTTTAAAAATGAAATTCTAAGTTTGTTCTGATTTCCGGAGACATGGGAGCATAAAGAAAAATGAGAATTGTCGAATAGTTTTGGGGTCATAAAAAACGTTTCTTCTTATGACCATGGTTGGGTGGGTATAGACTAGGGTGTGGCAGTTAACATCTTATAAGACCACCCCTGCTTTTCTTAAATTTTGTCCGAATTTCAACAGTGTTCCTGCATTTGTTTTATTTTATTAGATATTGGTAGTATTCAGATCGAGTCGTATTGTAGATTCGAGTCGGATTAGATTATTGACAAGAGGATCGACTCATGTGTTTTGTTTTTTTAGAATCAGGAGGGACTCTATAATAATTAAGTTTTCGTGGCTTCGTGTAAAGCTAGCAAAAACCCACCCCACAATCCCGAAAGAGCTAAGGGTTCAAAGTGGTTAGCGGCCCAACGTGAGACTGGCAACGTCACAAAAACAGGTAAAATTTCACTTACATACATACAATCGTGCCGGTCCACTCATAATTTTTTACCAAGTGTATCGGATACACTTACCCATAACCACCGCAAAGTATGCCTCGGCACTTGCACAATAAGTGTCGGGCCTTTCTTGATACTCATACTCATGAGTATAAGCCTTATACTCATAAATATAAAGCTTTTTAGGCACCGGTACTCATGAGTACAAGCCTTTTTAGACACCGGTACTCATGAGAATGTGTATTTTTGGCTACTCATACTTATGAGTGCAAGTGTATCAAAAAGGCACATGAGTAACCGGTGCACCGGTTGAGTGTGTATACCCGTGCCGTTCTCTGGTGCAAACATAACAAATGCTGTCGAAAAGCTCTATCTCTTATAGTCTCTGAGATGCAGTGTTTCATACGGACAGACAGACGAACAGACGGACATGACTAGATCGTCTCGGCTATTGATGCTGATCACGAATATATATACTTTATAGGGTCGGAGATGCCTCCTTCTACCTGTTACATACATTTCCTGACGGCACAAAGTTATAATACCCTTCTACTCTATGGGTAGCAGGTATAAAAATTGGGCGGAAAACAACTTTTTCAAATGTAGTGTAATAGCATATCAAAACTTTGAAGGTGTTTTACTCGAAACACGGGTTTTTAAATGCAGCATAACTCGAACAATTTTTAACATTTTCGCTTGACAATTTCACCATATTTTTAGGCCGCGAATTATATTGATTTTTAGTTATCGAAAAACTCCCGAAATTTTTCACCAAAAACATAAAAATTAATAATTTTTCGAAAACGGCCGCACAAATATAAAAATCAGTGAATTTGAATGTAGAGATAGCAAGTACCCAAACGCTACAAAGGGGTAAATAATATTTTAGTATTTAAAATACACAGTTCGGTCACGCTGGTCGGTAAACGTGGTGTGTATGTATCGATAGCCACACACAATGTCTCTGTTGCCAATATACGATTTCCAAAAAAATGTTAGAGGTTGACGGTTTTTTGGTCGACTTTAAATAAATAAATATAATCAAATATTACAAATTTTTTAAAATAGCTGAAAAATAGCAAATTATTTTTGTGAAATAGCCAAGATAACAGGCTCCTGCAAAATTGAGTGATTTCCAGTTTTAGGCCATGGAAAATAGCCAAATCTGGCTAGAAAATAGCTAAGTTGGCATTGCCAATTTGCCATTGGTTACTATTCAGGATAGTAAGCATCGGATGGAATTATGGTCGGGGTATATAACTTCAATTCGTCAACATGAATCTGATTTACTCTTTTGCGCTGAAATCGCTCACAAAGTGATGAGAACCAATACTTTGTATCACATTTTGTCGAAAAATATTCGAGAACATCACGCCTTTAAGCGTGAAGTGATAGGCATGATTGTTTTAACAGACTACAATAATAAAACATATCGAGTAGATGATGATACCAAAGATGCAGGAACCGTTCGTCGACAGATCTCACGGCATTACGGGCATTCCATCCGGTATGCGTGTGTTTGCTAATCGAAGTTCGAAGGCCATCATTTTCAACGACCCGGATGCCATCTGCATGCCGATTGAGTCGCTCATCACGGACTTTGGAATATGCGTGAGTGTCACTGGAAGATTTGGCTCAATCTTCCTGAGCTCCGTATATTGCCAATACAACACTGAGTTGGAACCGTACATTGCGTATTTAGATTCCCTACTACTACTTTCTGGTAGCAATCCGGTTAATCAAAGGGCCCATTTATGAGTGACACGGAAGATGAGGTTATGGAAGTAATTGAGGACTCACCATATCGGGCAAAGGTGCAGCAGCTACGTGCTTGCGCTCCCTTTGTCGGGACATTGATGACGATCTTCAGGCATAAGATGACCGAAGATAAGTGGATAAAACTGAAAAACATGGAGAGCGAGTACTACCACACTATACAAATGATCATAATTACAATGCTAGTCAAATCTCTTTTATATATAGCATGTCGTCGGCGATGTTTGCGTGCTATACCGAGTCCAGGCTGACAAGATTGGAGACTATGCTTAACGAAGCCAAGATCAAATATGACAGTGTAAGTTGATAGTATACAGTCGAGATATATCGACCTCATCAGACTTGCTAAATTCATTATTTCATATCATTTACAGTTATATCATCACAAGGAGTTGATCGTGATTGATGACGATGCTTTGCGTTGGCAGCCAACCAAAAAAACTGAGAGTGTGTGTTGCACGTTGTACGCAGTTTGAGAAAATGCTCAAGGAGTCTGAACAAGCCAACAGCCAGCCAGTGGCTGAGCTGCAAGAAGAGTCAGTGTGCAGTGTCAGTGACACCCTAGACATGCCACCAAATCGATCGGACGAGGATCAGCTGCTTGTGATCAACGAATGCAAGCTGGAACAGAGCGAATATATGCTAAGCTCTTCACAGGAACGCGCTACGATACCGTCTGCAAAGGCAAAGCCATTAAAGTCAATTAAAACCTCTTTAAAATTTAAGTAAAAGTAAACTAAGAAAGAAGATTTTTAAAATTTGCTCAAAAGGCCATAAAACAAGGTACTGTTTCTCCAACAAACTACAATGTTTTGCATGACAGCATGGGTCTGAATGCTGATAAGATACAAATACTAACGTACAAAATGACACATATGTACTACAATTGGTCAGCAGTTTGTATACGTTCGATAATCACCGCGGACGGAGTGATATCGACGTCACGATTGCCAACGAAGCAGTATCTCGTTGTCCCCAAATAAGTGTCTAATATCATTCGGGCATCTCCTATCAGTACCACGAAGATAATAAAGATAAGAATAGAATAGAAGATAAACACTGTTGCACAGTGTATGCGACCATGTATTTGGATGCAGGCAGTCGAGAGCTGTTCGGAAAGGAAACCAAAACAACATCAACGTCATCCCTTGTCTAACAATTTTAGAGCCACTTCGCAGAAGAGTTATTGGAATATACCAACAACTAGTCGAAAATGCTCAAGGAGAGGAGCAGCTTTTAAAATGGACATGATTGAAACCAATCCACAATACCACTTGTCCTTTGACAATCAAAGCATTCGCAGCGGATTCATATGCAAAGTGTACCTCATAGTAATGTCTCAGTTGTTGGTGACTTTTGGAGCTGTTGCAATCTTCGTTTTCTCCCCCAAAGTGAAGTACTTTGCCCACCGCAATATTTGGCTCTACCCGCTGTCTACGATCATCATGCTGGTGACTTATCTGGCCATGACCTGCTTCGAGAATGTGCGACGACAGACGCCAAAGAACTTCATATGCTTGGGCATCTTCACTTTTGCTCAATCCTTTATGCTGTGTCTCTAGTCGATAGAATAATGTAGGTAAGGGAAGGCATGAATTTGTAGATCGCAATAAGCATGATCCCTGGGGTCGTGTTTATCAAATAGTGAGAGGGAAAGGCAGGGAACTTAGTTTAGGCAACTTGCACGTCGGAGGCCTTCAGCTAACGGCATGGAAGGATTGTATGAATGCTTTGTTAAATGTGTTCTTCCCGCGAGAGGAGAGACAGGAGTTTCCACTACATGTGGAGCAACTTGTTGAACCGATCCGGGAAGCTGAATTGGGGGCGGCTTTTAAGAGGTTAAAGTCGAGAAAGTCGCCCGGCATGGATGGTTTCACTGGGGAAATGTGTAAATGTGTTTGGAATTCGATTCCAGAATATATGTATGCATTGTATGAAAGGTGTGTGAATGAGGGATACTTTCCCAGTAAATGGAAATGTGCAAAGATGGTAGTGCTCTTGAAGTCGTTCGAAAATGTTTGCTCAGAAATCAAGAATATATTCAATATTGTGCAGTACTTGCGTGGCTGCCAAGTCACTGATAATCCTAATGATCCCTTGAACGTGTTCACCAAATTAATGCCTGTGGTCAAAGGCTGCTTCCGCTATTTGGCCAGCGACTCGGATATACAAGATACGATATTCAATATCTGCTTTATATCCTCAAGAAGAAAGAGATGGAGATAGCGGATTTGAAAAGCCATAAAACAAGGTACTGTTTCTCCAACAAACTACAATGTTTTGCATGACAGCATGGGTCTGAATGCTGATAAGATACAAATACTAACGTACAAAATGACACATATGTACTACCGAGTCCAGGCTGACAAGATTGGAGACTATGCTTAACGAAGTCAAGATCAAATATGACAGTGCAAGTTGATAGTATACAGTCGAGATATATCGACCTCATCAGACTTGCTAAATTCATTATTTCATATCATTTACAGTTATATCATCACACGGAGTTGATCGCGATTGATGTCGATCTAATCTTCCACAACTCAGAGTGCGTGTTGCACGTTATGCGCAGTTAGAGGAAATGCTCAAGGAGTCTGAACAAGCCAACAGCCAGTCAGTGGCTGAGCTGCAAGAAGAGTCGGTGTGCAGTATCAGTAACACCCTAGGCATGCCACCAACTCGACCGGACGAGGATCAGCTGCTTGTGATCAACGAGTGCAAGCTGGAACAGAACGAATGTATGCTAAGCTCTTCACAGGAACGCGCTACGATACCGTCTGCAGAGGCAGAGCCATGAAATTCAATTAAAACATTTCTAAAATTTAAGTAAAAGTAAACAAAAAAAAATATGTTTAAATTTGGTCAAAAAGCCAGAATCCCCGCTGCCCGCTGTTTTCAAATTTTTCCCGCAATCATACTTCAAAAAAATCCAAATCTGACGGGAAAAAAGCGAAAATGGCACCGCTGCGGACAAGCGGTTGCGGCGACATCCCGCATTGAGAGTGATAGTGTCCAGCTCCCATCCAGAACCACTTGAGAATTGCAACAGGCGAACCAATAAAATTTACTGTTTACGTTTTTAATTTATGTAAACAAACCTGCAATTATGCCATACAAATTTGTGATTCGAGAACGAATACTTTTAAGCTGATCATTCAAGAACATAAAAAACAAGAAGGCTACAGTAAAGTGTGTTCAACTCTGAGACCCCCCGCTACCCAACGGTATTGGGTATAGAGAGTCTCTAGTAAAGAGGTGTGAGACCATATTTTGTGAAAACATTTTTAAGGTATGCTTAATAATTATTTTATGGAATTTTGCATGTTCTTAAAACTTAAGGCCACTGCACTATGGGGCATTTTCTATTTTAGCTGGAATTTAGGCGTTTTTGAAAAATGTTCCAATTAGAAAAATGTTAATGTCAATGCATTAACAGAACATAAAACTGTTATGGCTCATACCAAAAACATGTATATCTACCAGCTCTTTTGAGCATAACAGCTGTAAAGTCAGCTGTTGGATCCGAAAGCACGCGCGCTAAGTTGGCATATTTTTTTTAAGTGAACTTTGTTATTCATTTATTTATGTTGAAAGCTATTAATAAACAAGTAAGAAAGTTACAGTCGAGTGTGCTCGACTGTGAGATATATATATGAGATTTTCAAAATATACAAATAATACAAATATACTAAAATTATACCAAATGGTATATAGTACCATATCGTTATAGTACCATATAGAGGTGGGCACGGGCCGGGCTTTTTTTTCGTGGCCCGCCACCTTACACAGGCCCGGAGCGGGTTCGGGCCTTATAATTAAGAGTCGTACGGGCTTCGTGCGGGACCAGGCCTTAGAAAAAAGGCCCAGCCCGTAAAAACCCGAAATAGGCCCGTAAAAGCCCGAAGTAGGCCTGAATACAATTTTGATTTGATCGAATTAGAACCGCCATTTATCGCATTTTAATTGCTTATCGATGCTACTATCGATTTGGTTATACAATATTTTACTTGTTTGCACACCACTACTTAAAAATTGGCGGCCTATTGTGAAATTACCAAATCTGTGGGCCATGGTTTAAATGAAAATCGCACTAGGCTAAAAAGCAAAAATGTAGAAAAATTTTTATTTTTAAATAAAAATATAAATTAATTTGTTTTTCATTAAATACATAACAATATTCAATATAAATACCTTAATAAATATATATATGTATATATAAATTACATGTCTTTTGAATTTCGGCCGGTCCGGGCCGGGCCTTAGTGAAAAAGTTTCGTGTTTGGCCGGGCCGGGCCTCTTAAAAAAGAGTTTGTTTTCGTGCGGGCCCGGGCCTTAAAATACAGGCCCGCGCCCGCCTCTAGTACCATATTCAAAATATACCATAGACGGCACAATATACCAGATTGTCGGTCAAAGCACCTAAGACCCCTAGTAAGAAGGCGTTTTTGCCCATACAAAAGTATTTCTTTAATAACTTCCACAATTTGATCGCAATCAAATTTTCAGAAATCATAAATACTATAGTTTATATTGTATACACCGAAATTCGCAACTGTAGCTTGAAAATTACGCTTGTTATTCGAATTTATTGATTTGTAGGTGTGGACCAGACGGTGAGGTCCGCTGTGCTGCGCGCTGAACTGGTGCCGGAAGCGGCCATCGCCGTTTTGGAGGCAACTGCCCGGCGTAGCGAGCTGGTGACCGCACTAGCTGTGCGAAATGCCGTCCTGGAGATGAAAATATCGCTGTGGCAACCAACTGTTGCGCCCTTCACGGCCCCAAATGCGAGTGGTGCCGCTACCAGAGCTGTCTCCGGCATTGGCCCGATGGCAGCGCCAAGAAGTGCTCCTGCAGCCAAGAAGCCCGTGGAAACGTGGTCGGCTGTGGTGACGAGCAGGGACCCGACAGTGTCGGGCAAGGAGATTGCCTCCAGCTCTGGACGTTAGAGTCGCGCCGTTATTCGTACGCCGTCAAGGAATGAGATTAATAAAATGGTGGCCAACGCGAAATTTAACGAGGATCACAGTGTTCGACGTGGACACAGCGATCATCCCGGCGGTTTTCATGAAAGAACTCTATGAAAACCATTTCAAGGAGGAGTTCTCGCCGGCGGCCTTCGGAAAGATGGTGCATATGGAATCGAAAGAGACGTGCCCAATATATGGTGCGGTCTTAGCGAGGGTGCAAGCTAGACATTAAAATGTTTAGCTTCATCCAAGCTAATTGTGGTCGTGGTCGAGCCGCTACCATTGAGTTTGCAAGTCGGGTGCGAGACTCCCGCCACATGTTCGCTTTGGTGCAGGAACCGTACGTCGACAGAAAACACGGCATTACGGGCATTCCGTCCGGGATGCGTGTGTTTGCTGATCGGCGTTCGAAGGCTGCCATCTTTTTGGACGACCCGGATGCCATCTGTATGCCTATTGAGTCGCTCATCACGGACTTTGGCGTATGCGTGAGTGTCACTGGAAGATTTGGCTCAATCTTCCATGGATCGCTGAATGCATTTCTGCATGGGAGACATCTAAGCGGAACGCCTGCATGTCTATGCGGTGCGGATAGCGAAGATGCGCTGCACGTTCTGTGTGTATGCCCCATATATGCAGATTTGCGTCACCTCGATGGACTTGGGATCGAATACCTGCATGGCGTCTGGAGGGTTTCTGGAGCGGTGGCGACACAGGAGAGGATGCAGCTATTGCAAACATTTGCCGATGCCGTGTTCGCAAGGCGTCGGCAATTGTTGTTTAATTTTGGGCTGTCAGTCCCGAGCTTATAGCTAAAACTGACTCACCCGTGTGGATGACGGGTCTTAGAATTTCACCACAGTGGACCTCCACTTATCGTACGAAGCGATTCTTGAGGTGCGTCACCAACGCTAACTGTTTGGAGTTAAATTGGTAGTACCCTTGTGGTACGAAACCTGAGGTGAATGAATGCCGACTGAAGAACGAAGTATGCCGCCAATGTGGGCAGACCGGCCATGTAGCGTCGAAATGTGCTAGCCCGGTGGACTGCCGAAACTGCCGTTTCAAGGGGCTTCCCTCCGGGCATTACATGCTGTCGGAGACGTGCCCAATATATGGTGCGGTCTTAGCGAGGGTGCAAGCTAGACATTAAAATGTTTAGCTTCATCCAAGCTAATTGTGGTCGAGGTCGACTCCCGCCACATGTTCGCTTTGGTGCAGGAACCGTTCGTCGACAGATCTCACGGCATTACGGGCATTCCGTCCGGGTTGCGTGTGTTTACTAATCGACGTTCGAAGGCTGCCATCTTTTTCAACGACCCGGATGCCATCTGCATGCCGATTGAGTCGCTCATCACGGACTTTGGAATATGCGTGAGTGTCACTAGAAAATTTGGCTCAATCTTCCTGAGCTCCGTATATTGCCAATACAACACTGAGTTGGAACAGTACATTGCGTATTTAGATTCCCTACTACTACTTTCTGGTAGCAATCCGGTTAATCAAAAGGCCCATTTATGAGGTTATGGAAGTAATTGAGGACTCACCATATCGGGCAAAGGTGCAGCAGCTACGTGCTAGGACTCCCTTTGTCGGGACATTGATGACGATCTTCAGGCATAAGATGACCGAAGATAAGTGGATAAAACTGAAGAACATGGAGAGCGAGTACTACCACACTATGCAAATGATTATAATTACAATGCTAGTCAAATCTCTTTTATATATATCATGTCGTCGGCGATGTTTGCGTGCTATACCGAGTTCAGGCTGACAAGATTGGAGACTATGCTTAACGAAGCCAAGATCAAATATGACAGTGTAAGTTGATAGTATACAGTCGAGATATATCGACCTCATCAGACTTGCTAAATTAATTATTTCATATCATTTACAGTTATATCATCACACCGAGTTGATCGTGATTGATGACGATGATGACTTTGCGTTGGCAGCCAACCAAAAAACTGAGAGTGTGTGTTGCACGTTGTGCGCAGTTAGAGAAAATGCTCAAGGAGTCTGAACAAGCCAACAGCCAGTCAGTGGCTGAGCTGCAAGAAGAGTCGGTGTGCAGTATCAGTAACACCCTAGGCATGCCACCAACTCGACCGGACGAGGATCAGCTGCTTGTGATCAACGAGTGCAAGCTGGAACAGAGCGAATATATGCTAAGCTCTTCACACGAACGCGCTACGCAGAGGCAGGCGCTACGCAAAGGCAGAGCCATTAAATTCAATTAAAACATCTCTAAAATTTAAGTAAAAGTGAACTAAAAAAAAAGATGCTTAAATTTGGTCAAAAAGCCAGCATTCCCGCTACTTTCATATTTTTCCCGCAATCATACTTCAAATAAATCCAAATCTGACGGGAAAAAAGCGAAAATGGCACCGCTGCGGACAAGCGGTTGCGGCGACATCCCGCATTGAGAGTGATAGTGTCCAGCTCCCATCCAGAACCACTTGAGAATTGCAACAGGCGAACCAATAAAATTTACTGTTTACGTTTTTAATTTATGTAAACAAACCTGCAATTATGCCATTGGAGAACGAAGTATTGCATACTTTTAGGTTGATCATTCAAGAACATAAAAAATAAGAAGACTGAAGTGTGCTCAACTCTGAAACCCCCCCGCTACCCAACGGTATTGGGTATAAAGAGTCTCTAGTAAAGAGGTGTGAGACCATATTTTATGAAAACATTTTTAAGGTAAGCTTAATAATTATTTTATGGAATTTTGCATGTTCTCAAAACTTAAGGCCACTGCACTATGGGGCATTTTCTATTTTAGCTGGAATTTAGGCGTTTTTGAAAAATGTTCCAATTAGAAAAATGTTAATGTCAATGCATTAACAGAACATAAAACTGTTATGGCTCATACCAAAAACATGTATATCTACCAGCTCTTTTGAGCATAACAGCTGTAAAGTCAACTGTTGGATCCGAAAGCACGCGCGCTAAGTTGGCATATTTTTTTTAAGTGAACTTTGTTATTCATTTATTTATGTTGAAAGCTATTAATAAACAAGTAAGAAAGTAACAGTCGAGTGTGCTCGACTGTGAGATATATATATGAGGTTTTCAAAATATACAAATAATACAAATATACTAAAATTATACCAAATGGTATATAGTACCATATCGTTATAGTACCATATAGAGGTGGGCACGGGCCGGGCTTTTTTTTCGTGGCCCGCCAGCTTACACAGGCCCGGAGCGGGTTCGGGCGGGCCCGGGCCTTATAATTAAGAGTCGTACGGGCTTCGTGCGGGACCGGGCCTTAGAAAAAAGGCCCAGCCCGTAAAAACCCGAAATAGGCCCGTAAAAGCCCGAAGTAGGCCTGAATACAATTTTGATTTGATCGAATTAGAACCGCCATTTATCGCATTTTAATTGCTTATCGATGCTACTATCGATTTGGTTATACAATATTTTACTTGTTTGCACACCACTACTTAAAAATTGGCGGCCTATTGTGAAATTACCAAATCTGTGGGCCATGGTTTAAATGAAAATCGCACTAGGCTAAAAAGCAAAAATGTAGAAAAATTTTTATTTTTAAATAAAAATATAAATTAATTTGTTTTTCATTAAATACATAACAATATTCAATATAAATACCTTAATAAATATATATATGTATATATAAATTACATGTCTTTTGAATTTCGGCCGGTCCGGGCCGGGCCTTAGTGAAAAAGTTTCGTGTTTGGCCGGGCCGGGCCTCTCAAAAAAGAGTTTGTTTTCGTGCGGGCCCGGGCCTTAAAATACAGGCCCGCGCCCACCTCTAGTACCATATTCAAAATATACCATAGACGGCACAATATACCAGATTGTCGGCCAAAGCACCTAAGACCCTTAGTAAGAAGGCGTTTTTGCCCATACAAAAGTATTTCTTTAATAACTTCCACAATTTCATCGCAATCAAATTTTCAGAAATCATAAATACTATAGTTTATATTGTATACACCGAAATTCGCAACTGTAGCTTGAATATTACGCTTGTTATTCGAATTTATTGATTTGTAGGTGTGGACCAGACGGTGAGGTCCGCTGTGCTGCGCGCTGAACTGGTGCCGGAAGCGGCCATCGCCGTTTTGGAGGCAACTGCCCGGCGTAGCGAGCTGGTGACCGCACTAGCTGTGCGAAATGCCGTCCTGGAGATGAAAATGTCGCTGTGGCAACCAACTGCTGCGCCCTTCACGGCCCCAAATGCGAGTGGTGCCGCTACCAGAGCTGTCTCCGGCATTGGCCCGATGGCAGCGCCAAGAAGTGCTCCTGCAGCCAAGAAGCCCGTGGAAACGTGGTCGGCTGTGGTGACGAGCAGGGACCCGACAGTGTCGGGCAAGGAGATTGCCTCCAGCTCTGGACGTTAGAGTCGCGCCGTTATTCGTACGCCGTCAAGGAATGAGATTAATAAAATGGTGGCCAACGCGAAATTTAACGAGGATCACAGTGTTCGACGTGGACACAGCGATCATCCCGGCGGTTTTCATGAAAGAACTCTATGAAAACCATTTCAAGGAGGAGTTCTCGCCGGCGGCCTTCGGAAAGATGGTGCATATGGAATCGAAAGAGACGTACCCAATATATGGTGCGGTCTTAGCGAGGGTGCAAGCTAGACATTAAAATGTTTAGCTTCATCCAAGCTAATTGTGGTCGTTGTCGAGCCGCTACCATTGAGTTTGCAAGTCGGGTGCGAGACTCCCGCCACATGTTCGCTTTGGTGCAGGAACCGTACGTCGACAGAAAACACGGCATTACGGGCATTCCGTCCGGGATGCGTGTGTTTGCTGATCGGCGTTCGAAGGCTGCCATCTTTTTGGACGACCCGGATGCCATCTGTATGCCTATTGAGTCGCTCATCACGGACTTTGGCGTATGCGTGAGTGTCACTGGAAGATTTGGCTCAATCTTCCATGGATCGCTGAATGCATTTCTGCATGGGAGACATCTAAGCGGAACGCCTGCATGTCTATGCGGTGCGGATAGCGAAGATGCGCTGCACGTTCTGTGTGTATGCCCCATATATGCAGATTTGCGTCACCTCGATGGACTTGGGATCGAATACCTGCATGGCGTCTGGAGGGTTTCTGGAGCGGTGGCGACACAGGAGAGGATGCAGCTATTGCAAACATTTGCCGATGCCGTGTTCGCAAGGCGTCGGCAATTGTTGTTTAATTTTGGGCTGTCAGTCCCGAGCTTATAGCTAAAACTGACTCACCCGTGTGGATGACGGGTCTTAGAATTTCACCACAGTGGACCTCCACTTATCGTACGAAGCGATTCTTGAGGTGCGTCACCAACGCTAACTGTTTGGAGTTAAATTGGTAGTACCCTTGTGGTACGAAACCTGAGGTGAATGAATGCCGACTGAAGAACGAAGTATGCCGCCAATGTGGGCAGACCGGCCATGTAGCGTCGAAATGTGCTAGCCCGGTGGACTGCCGAAACTGCCGTTTTAAGGGGCTTCCCTCCGGGCATTACATGCTGTCGGAGACGTGCCCAATATATGGTGCGGTCTTAGCGAGGGTGCAAGCTAGACATTAAAATGTTTAGCTTCATCCAAGCTAATTGTGGTCGAGGTCGACTCCCGCCACATGTTCGCTTTGGTGCAGGAACCGTTCGTCGACAGATCTCACGGCATTACGGGCATTCCGTCCGGGTTGCGTGTGTTTACTAATCGACGTTCGAAGGCTGCCATCTTTTTCAACGACCCGGATGCCATCTGCATGCCGATTGAGTCGCTCATCACGGACTTTGGAATATGCGTGAGTGTCACTAGAAAATTTGGCTCAATCTTCCTGAGATCCGTATATTGCCAATACAACACTGAGTTGGAACAGTACATTGCGTATTTAGATTCCCTACTACTACTTTCTGGTAGCAATCCGGTTAATCAAAAGGCCCATTTATGAGGTTATGGAAGTAATTGAGGACTCACCATATCGGGCAAAGGTGCAGCAGCTACGTGCTAGGACTCCCTTTGTCGGGACATTGATGACGATCTTCAGGCATAAGATGACCGAAGATAAGTGGATAAAACTGAAGAACATGGAGAGCGAGTACTACCACACTATGCAAATGATTATAATTACAATGCTAGTCAAATCTCTTTTATATATAGCATGTCGTCGGCGATGTTTGCGTGCTATACCGAGTTCAGGCTGACAAGATTGGAGACTATGCTTAACGAAGCCAAGATCAAATATGACAGTGTAAGTTGATAGTATACAGTCGAGATATATCGACCTCATCAGACTTGCTAAATTCATTATTTCATATCATTTACAGTTATATCATCACACCGAGTTGATCGTGATTGATGACGATGATGACTTTGCGTTGGCAGCCAACCAAAAAACTGAGAGTGTGTGTTGCACGTTGTGCGCAGTTAGAGAAAATGCTCAAGGAGTCTGAACAAGCCAACAGCCAGTCAGTGGCTGAGCTGCAAGAAGAGTCGGTGTGCAGTATCAGTAACACCCTAGGCATGCCACCAACTCGACCGGACGAGGATCAGCTGCTTGTGATCAACGAGTGCAAGCTGGAACAGAGCGAATATATGCTAAGCTCTTCACACGAACGCGCTACGCAGAGGCAGGCGCTGCGCAAAGGCAGAGCCATTAAATTCAATTAAAACATCTCTAAAATTTAAGTAAAAGTGAACTAAAAAAAAATATGCTTAAATTTGGTCAAAAAGCCAGCATTCCCGCGACTTTCATATTTTTCCCGCAATCATACTTCAAATAAATCCAAATCTGACGGGAAAAAAGCGAAAATGGCACCGCTGCGGACAAGCGGTTGCGGCGACATCCCGCATTGAGAGTGATAGTGTCCAGCTCCCATCCAGAACCACTTGAGAATTGCAACAGGCGAACCAATAAAATTTACTGTTTACGTTTTTAATTTATGTAAACAAACCTGCAATTATGCCATTGGAGAACGAAGTATTGCATACTTTTAGGTCATTCAAGAACATAAAAAATAAGAAGACTAAAGTCAAGTGTGCTCAACTCTGAGACCCCCCGCTACCCAACGGTATTGGGTATAAAGAGTCTCTAGTAAAGAGGTGTGAGACCATATTTTATGAAAACATTTTTAAGGTAAGCTTAATAATTATTTTATGGAATTTTGCATGTTCTTAAAACTTAAGGCCACTGCACTATGGGGCATTTTCTATTTTAGCTGGAATTTAGGCGTTTTTGAAAAATGTTCCAATTAGAAAAATGTTAATGTCAATGCATTAACAGAACATAAAACTGTTATGGCTCATACCAAAAACATGTATATCTACCAGCTCTTTTGAGCATAACAGCTGTAAAGTCAGCTGTTGGATCCGAAAGCACGCGCGCTAAGTTGGCATATTTTTTTTAAGTGAACTTTGTTATTCATTTATTTATGTTGAAAGCTATTAATAAACAAGTAAGAAAGTTACAGTCGAGTGTGCTCGACTGTGAGATATATATATGAGATTTTCAAAATATACAAATAATACAAATATACTAAAATTATACCAAATGGTATATAGTACCATATCGTTATAGTACCATATAGAGGTGGGCACGGGCCGGGCTTTTTTTTCGTGGCCCGCCAGCTTACACAGGCCCGGAGCGGGTTCGGGCGGGCCCGGGCCTTATAATTAAGAGTCGTACGGGCTTCGTGCGGGACCGGGCCTTAGAAAAAAGGCCCAGCCCGTAAAAACCCGAAATAGGCCCGTAAAAGCCCGAAGTAGGCCTGAATACAATTTTGATTTGATCGAATTAGAACCGCCATTTATCGCATTTTAATTGCTTATCGATGCTACTATCGATTTGGTTATACAATATTTTACTTGTTTGCACACCACTACTTAAAAATTGGCGGCCTATTGTGAAATTACCAAATCTGTGGGCCATGGTTTAAATGAAAATCGCACTAGGCTAAAAAGCAAAAATGTAGAAAAATTTTTATTTTTAAATAAAAATATAAATTAATTTGTTTTTCATTAAATACATAACAATATTCAATATAAATACCTTAATAAATATATATATGTATATATAAATTACATGTCTTTTGAATTTCGGCCGGTCCGGGCCGGGCCTTAGTGAAAAAGTTTCGTGTTTGGCCGGGCCGGGCCTCTTAAAAAAGAGTTTGTTTTCGTGCGGGCCCGGGCCTTAAAATACAGGCCCGCGCCCGCCTCTAGTACCATATTCAAAATATACCATAGACGGCACAATATACCAGATTGTCGGTCAAAGCACCTAAGACCCCTAGTAAGAAGGCGTTTTTGCCCATACAAAAGTATTTCTTTAATAACTTCCACAATTTGATCGCAATCAAATTTTCAGAAATCATAAATACTATAGTTTATATTGTATACACCGAAATTCGCAACTGTAGCTTGAAAATTACGCTTGTTATTCGAATTTATTGATTTGTAGGTGTGGACCAGACGGTGAGGTCCGCTGTGCTGCGCGCTGAACTGGTGCCGGAAGCGGCCATCGCCGTTTTGGAGGCAACTGCCCGGCGTAGCGAGCTGGTGACCGCACTAGCTGTGCGAAATGCCGTCCTGGAGATGAAAATGTCGCTGTGGCAACCAACTGCTGCGCCCTTCACGGCCCCAAATGCGAGTGGTGCCGCTACCAGAGCTGTCTCCGGCATTGGCCCGATGGCAGCGCCAAGAAGTGCTCCTGCAGCCAAGAAGCCCGTGGAAACGTGGTCGGCTGTGGTGACGAGCAGGGACCCGACAGTGTCGGGCAAGGAGATTGCCTCCAGCTCTGGACGTTAGAGTCGCGCCGTTATTCGTACGCCGTCAAGGAATGAGATTAATAAAATGGTGGCCAACGCGAAATTTAACGAGGATCACAGTGTTCGACGTGGACACAGCGATCATCCCGGCGGTTTTCATGAAAGAACTCTATGAAAACCATTTCAAGGAGGAGTTCTCGCCGGCGGCCTTCGGAAAGATGGTGCATATGGAATCGAAAGAGACGTACCCAATATATGGTGCGGTCTTAGCGAGGGTGCAAGCTAGACATTAAAATGTTTAGCTTCATCCAAGCTAATTGTGGTCGTGGTCGAGCCGCTACCATTGAGTTTGCAAGTCGGGTGCGAGACTCCCGCCACATGTTCGCTTTGGTGCAGGAACCGTACGTCGACAGAAAACACGGCATTACGGGCATTCCGTCCGGGATGCGTGTGTTTGCTGATCGGCGTTCGAAGGCTGCCATCTTTTTGGACGACCCGGATGCCATCTGTATGCCTATTAAGTCGCTCATCACGGACTTTGGCGTATGCGTGAGTGTCACTGGAAGATTTGGCTCAATCTTCCATGGATCGCTGAATGCATTTCTGCATGGGAGACATCTAAGCGGAACGCCTGCATGTCTATGCGGTGCGGATAGCGAAGATGCGCTGCACGTTCTGTGTGTATGCCCCATATATGCAGATTTGCGTCACCTCGATGGACTTGGGATCGAATACCTGCATGGCGTCTGGAGGGTTTCTGGAGCGGTGGCGACACAGGAGAGGATGCAGCTATTGCAAACATTTGCCGATGCCGTGTTCGCAAGGCGTCGGCAATTGTTGTTTAATTTTGGGCTGTCAGTCCCGAGCTTATAGCTAAAACTGACTCACCCGTGTGGATGACGGGTCTTAGAATTTCACCACAGTGGACCTCCACTTATCGTACGAAGCGATTCTTGAGGTGCGTCACCAACGCTAACTGTTTGGAGTTAAATTGGTAGTACCCTTGTGGTACGAAACCTGAGGTGAATGAATGCCGACTGAAGAACGAAGTATGCCGCCAATGTGGGCAGACCGGCCATGTAGCGTCGAAATGTGCTAGCCCGGTGGACTGCCGAAACTGCCGTTTCAAGGGGCTTCCCTCCGGGCATTACATGCTGTCGGAGACGTGCCCAATATATGGTGCGGTCTTAGCGAGGGTGCAAGCTAGACATTAAAATGTTTAGCTTCATCCAAGCTAATTGTGGTCGAGGTCGACTCCCGCCACATGTTCGCTTTGGTGCAGGAACCGTTCGTCGACAGATCTCACGGCATTACGGGCATTCCGTCCGGGTTGCGTGTGTTTACTAATCGACGTTCGAAGGCTGCCATCTTTTTCAACGACCCGGATGCCATCTGCATGCCGATTGAGTCGCTCATCACGGACTTTGGAATATGCGTGAGTGTCACTAGAAAATTTGGCTCAATCTTCCTGAGCTCCGTATATTGCCAATACAACACTGAGTTGGAACAGTACATTGCGTATTTAGATTCCCTACTACTACTTTCTGGTAGCAATCCGGTTAATCAAAAGGCCCATTTATGAGGTTATGGAAGTAATTGAGGGCTCACCATATCGGGCAAAGGTGCAGCAGCTACGTGCTAGTACTCCCTTTGTCGGGACATTGATGACGATCTTCAGGCATAAGATGACCGAAGATAAGTGGATAAAACTGAAGAACATGGAGAGCGAGTACTACCACACTATGCAAATGATTATAATTACAATGCTAGTCAAATCTCTTTTATATATAGCATGTCGTCGACGATGTTTGCGTGCTATACCGAGTTCAGGCTGACAAGATTGGAGACTATGCTTAACGAAGCCAAGATCAAATATGACAGTGTAAGTTGATAGTATACAGTCGAGATATATCGACCTCATCATAGAGAAAATGCTCAAGGAGTCTGAACAAGCCAACAGCCAGTCAGTGGCTGAGCTGCAAGAAGAGTCGGTGTGCAGTATCAGTAACACCCTAGGCATGCCACCAACTCGACCGGACGAGGATCAGCTGCTTGTGATCAACGAGTGCAAGCTGGAACAGAGCGAATATATGCTAAGCTCTTCACACGAACGCGCTACGCAGAGGCAGGCGCTACGCAAAGGCAGAGCCATTAAATTCAATTAAAACATCTCTAAAATTTAAGTAAAAGTGAACTAAAAAAAAAGATGCTTAAATTTGGTCAAAAAGCCAGCATTCCCGCTACTTTCATATTTTTCCCGCAATCATACTTCAAATAAATCCAAATCTGACGGGAAAAAAGCGAAAATGGCACCGCTGCGGACAAGCGGTTGCGGCGACATCCCGCATTGAGAGTGATAGTGTCCAGCTCCCATCCAAAACCACTTGAGAATTGCAACAGGCGAACCAATAAAATTTACTGTTTACGTTTTTAATTTATGTAAACAAACCTGCAATTATGCCATTGGAGAACGAAGTATTGCATACTTTTAGGTTGATCATTCAAGAACATAAAAAATAAGAAGACTAAAGTCAAGTGTGCTCAACTCTGAGACCCCCCGCTACCCAACGGTATTGGGTATAAAGAGTCTCTAGTAAAGAGGTGTGAGACCATATTTTGTGAAAACATTTTTAAGGTATGCTTAATAATTATTTAATGGAATTTTGCATGTTCTTAAAACTTAAGGCCACTGCACTATGGGGCATTTTCTATTTTAGCTGGAATTTAGGCGTTTTTGAAAAATGTTCCAATTAGAAAAATGTTAATGTCAATGCATTAACAGAACATAAAACTGTTATGGCTCATACCAAAAACATGTATATCTACCAGCTCTTTTGAGCATAACAGCTGTAAAGTCAGCTGTTGGATCCGAAAGCACGCGCGCTAAGTTGGCATATTTTTTTTAAGTGAACTTTGTTATTCATTTATTTATGTTGAAAGCTATTAATAAACAAGTAAGAAAGTTACAGTCGAGTGTGCTCGACTACCGTAAAAACTCGAAATAGGCCCGTAAAAGCCCGAAGTAGGCCTGAATACAATTTTGATTTGATCGAATTAGAACCGCCATTTATCGCATTTTAATTGCTTATCGATGCTACTATCGATTTGGTTATACAATATTTTACTTGTTTGCACACCACTACTTAAAAATTGGCGGCCTATTGTGAAATTACCAAATCTGTGGGCCATGGTTTAAATGAAAATCGCACTAGGCTAAAAAGCAAAAATGTAGAAAAATTTGTATTTTTAAATAAAAATATAAATTAAATAAAAATATAACCTTAGTGAAAAAGTTTCGTGTTTGGCCGGGCCGGGCCTCTCAAAAAAGAGTTTGTTTTCGTGCGGGCCCGGGCCTTAAAATACAGGCCCGCGCCCACCTCTAGTACCATATTCAAAATATACCATAGACGGCACAATATACCAGATTGTCGGCCAAAGCACCTAAGACCCTTAGTAAGAAGGCGTTTTTGCCCATACAAAAGTATTTCTTTAATAACTTCCACAATTTGATCGCAATCAAATTTTCAGAAATCATAAATACTATAGTTTATATTGTATACACCGAAATTCGCAACTGTAGCTTGAAAATTACGCTTGTTATTCGAATTTATTGATTTGTAGGTGTGGACCAGACGGTGAGGTCCGCTGTGCTGCGCGCTGAACTGGTGCCGGAAGCGGCCATCGCCGTTTTGGAGGCAACTGCCCGGCGTAGCGAGCTGGTGACCGCACTAGCTGTGCGAAATGCCGTTCTGGAGATGAAAATGTCGCTGTGGCAACCAACTGCTGCGCCCTTCACGGCCCCAAATGCGAGTGGTGCCGCTACCAGAGCTGTCTCCGGCATTGGCCCGATGGCAGCGCCAAGAAGTGCTCCTGCAGCCAAGAAGCCCGTGGAAACGTGGTCGGCTGTGGTGACGAGCAGGGACCCGACAGTGTCGGGCAAGGAGATTGCCTCCAGCTCTGGACGTTAGAGTCGCGCCGTTATTCGTACGCCGTCAAGGAATGAGATTAATAAAATGGTGGCCAACGCGAAATTTAACGAGGATCACAGTGTTCGACGTGGACACAGCGATCATCCCGGCGGTTTTCATGAAAGAACTCTATGAAAACCATTTTAAGGAGGAGATCTCGCCGGCGGCCTTCGGAAAGATGGTGCATATGGAATCGAAGGAGACGTACCCAATATATGGTGCGGTCTTAGCGAGGGTGCAAGCTAGACATTAAAATGTTTAGCTTCATCCAAGCTAATTGTGGTCGTGGTCGAGCCGCTACCATTGAGTTTGCAAGTCGGGTGCGAGACTCCCGCCACATGTTCGCTGTGGTGCAGGAACCGTACGTCGACAGAAAACACGGCATTACGGGCATTCCGTCCGGGATGCGTGTGTTTGCTGATCGGCGTTCGAAGGCTGCCATCTTTTTGGACGACCCGGATGCCATCTGTATGCCTATTGAGTCGCTCATCACGGACTTTGGCGTATGCGTGAGTGTCACTGGAAGATTTGGCTCAATCTTCCATGGATCGCTGAATGCATTTCTGCATGGGAGACATCTAAGCGGAACGCTTGCATGTCTATGCGGTGCGGATAGCGAAGATGCGCTGCACGTTCTGTGTGTATGCCCCATATATGCAGATTTGCGTCACCTCGATGGACTTGGGATCGAATACCTGCATGGCGTCTGGAGGGTTTCTGGAGCGGTGGCGACACAGGAGAGGATGCAGCTATTGCAAACATTTGCCGATGCCGTGTTCGCAAGGCGTCGGCAATTGTTGTTTAATTTTGGGCTGTCAGTCCCGAGCTTATAGCTAAAACTGACTCACCCGTGTGGATGACGGGTCTTAGAATTTCACCACAGTGGACCTCCACTTATCGTACGAAGCGATTCTTGAGGTGCGTCACCAACGCTAACTGTTTGGAGTTAAATTGGTAGTACCCTTGTGGTACGAAACCTGAGGTGAATGAATGCCGACTGAAGAACGAAGTATGCCGCCAACGTGGGCAGACCGGCCATGTAGCGTCGAAATGTGCTAGCCCGGTGGACTGCCGAAACTGCCGTTTTAAGGGGCTTCCCTCCGGGCATTACATGCTGTCGGAGACGTGCCCAATATATGGTGCGGTCTTAGCGAGGGTGCAAGCTAGACATTAAAATGTTTAGCTTCATCCAAGCTAATTGTGGTCGAGGTCGACTCCCGCCACATGTTCGCTTTGGTGCAGGAACCGTTCGTCGACAGATCTCACGGCATTACGGGCATTCCGTCCGGGTTGCGTGTGTTTACTAATCGACGTTCGAAGGCTGCCATCTTTTTCAACGACCCGGATGCCATCTGCATGCCGATTGAGTCGCTCATCACGGACTTTGGAATATGCGTGAGTGTCACTAGAAAATTTGGCTCAATCTTCCTGAGCTCCGTATATTGCTAATACAACACTGAGTTGGAACAGTACATTGCGTATTTAGATTCCCTACTACTACTTTCTGGTAGCAATCCGGTTAATCAAAAGGCCCATTTATGAGGTTATGGAAGTAATTGAGGACTCACCATATCGGGCAAAGGTGCAGCAGCTACGTGCTAGGACTCCCTTTGTCGGGACATTGATGACGATCTTCAGGCATAAGATGACCGAAGATAAGTGGATAAAACTGAAGAACATGGAGAGCGAGTACTACCACACTATGCAAATGATTATAATTACAATGCTAGTCAAATCTCTTTTATATATAGCATGTCGTCGGCGATGTTTGCGTGCTATACCGAGTTCAGGCTGACAAGATTGGAGACTATGCTTAACGAAGCCAAGATCAAATATGACAGTGTAAGTTGATAGTATACAGTCGAGATATATCGACCTCATCAGACTTGCTAAATTCATTATTTCATATCATTTACAGTTATATCATCACACCGAGTTGATCGTGATTGATGACGATGATGACTTTGGGTTGGCAGCCAACCAAAAAACTGAGAGTGTGTGTTGCACGTTGTGCGCAGTTAGAGAAAATGCTCAAGGAGTCTGAACAAGCCAACAGCCAGCCAGTGGCTGAGCTGCAAGAAGAGTCGGTGTGCAGTATCAGTACCACCCTAGGCATGCCACCAACTCGACCGGACGAGGATTAGCTGCTTGTGATCAACGAGTGCAAGCTGGAACAGAGCGAATATATGCTAAGCTCTTCACACGAACGCGCTACGCAGAGGCAGGCGCTACGCAAAGGCAGAGCCATTAAATTCAATTAAAACATCTCTAAAATTTAAGTAAAAGTGAACTAAAAAAAAGATGCTTAAATTTGGTCAAAAAGCCAGCATTCCCGCTACTTTCATATTTTTCCCGCAATCATACTTCAAATAAATCCAAATCTGACGGGAAAAAAGCGAAAATGGCACCGCTGCGGACAAGCGGTTGCGGCGACATCCCGCATTGAGAGTGATAGTGTCCAGCTCCCATCCAGAACCACTTGAGAATTGCAACAGGCGAACCAATAAAATTTACTGTTTACGTTTTTAATTTATGTAAACAAACCTGCAATTATGCCATTGGAGAACGAAGTATTGCATACTTTTAGGTCATTCAAGAACATAAAAAATAAGAAGACTAAAGTCAAGTGTGCTCAACTCTGAGACCCCCCGCTACCCAACGGTATTGGGTATAAAGAGTCTCTAGTAAAGAGGTGTGAGACCATATTTTATGAAAACATTTTTAAGGTAAGCTTAATAATTATTTTATGGAATTTTGCATGTTCTTAAAACTTAAGGCCACTGCACTATGGGGCATTTTCTATTTTAGCTGGAATTTAGGCGTTTTTGAAAAATGTTCCAATTAGAAAAATGTTAATGTCAATGCATTAACAGAACATAAAACTGTTATGGCTCATACCAAAAACATGTATATCTACCAGCTCTTTTGAGCATAACAGCTGTAAAGTCAGCTGTTGGATCCGAAAGCACGCGCGCTAAGTTGGCATATTTTTTTTAAGTGAACTTTGTTATTCATTTATTTATGTTGAAAGCTATTAATAAACAAGTAAGAAAGTTACAGTCGAGTGTGCTCGACTGTGAGATATATATATGAGATTTTCAAAATATACAAATAATACAAATATACTAAAATAATACAAATATACTTAAAACCATATCGTTATAGTACCATATAGAGGTGGGCACGGGCCGGGCTTTTTTTTCGTGGCCCGCCAGCTTACACAGGCCCGGAGCGGGTTCGGGCGGGCCCGGGCCTTATAATTAAGAGTCGTACGGGCTTCGTGCGGGACCGGGCCTTAGAAAAAAGGCCCAGCCCGTAAAAACCCGAAATAGGCCCGTAAAAGCCCGAAGTAGGCCTGAATACAATTTTGATTTGATCGAATTAGAACCGCCATTTATCGCATTTTAATTGCTTATCGATGCTACTATCGATTTGGTTATACAATATTTTACTTGTTTGCACACCACTACTTAAAAATTGGCGGCCTATTGTGAAATTACCAAATCTGTGGGCCATGGTTTAAATGAAAATCGCACTAGGCTAAAAAGCAAAAATGTAGAAAAATTTTTATTTTTAAATAAAAATATAAATTAATTTGTTTTTCATTAAATACATAACAATATTCAATATAAATACCTTAATAAATATATATATGTATATATAAATTACATGTCTTTTGAATTTCGGCCGGTCCGGGCCGGGCCTTAGTGAAAAAGTTTCGTGTTTGGCCGGGCCGGGCCTCTCAAAAAAGAGTTTGTTTTCGTGCGGGCCCGGGCCTTAAAATACAGGCCCGCGCCCACCTCTAGTACCATATTCAAAATATACCATAGACGGCACAATATACCAGATTGTCGGCCAAAGCACCTAAGACCCTTAGTAAGAAGGCGTTTTTGCCCATACAAAAGTATTTCTTTAATAACTTCCACAATTTGATCGCAATCAAATTTTCAGAAATCATAAATACTATAGTTTATATTGTATACACCGAAATTCGCAACTATAGCTTGAAAATTACGCTTGTTATTCGAATTTATTGATTTGTAGGTGTGGACCAGACGGTGAGGTCCGCTGTGCTGCGCGCTGAACTGGTGCCGGAAGCGGCCATCGCCGTTTTGGAGGCAACTGCCCGGCGTAGCGAGCTGGTGACCGCACTAGCTGTGCGAAATGCCGTTCTGGAGATGAAAATGTCGCTGTGGCAACCAACTGCTGCGCCCTTCACGGCCCCAAATGCGAGTGGTGCCGCTACCAGAGCTGTCTCCGGCATTGGCCCGATGGCAGCGCCAAGAAGTGCTCCTGCAGCCAAGAAGCCCGTGGAAACGTGGTCGGCTGTGGTGACGAGCAGGGACCCGACAGTGTCGGGCAAGGAGATTGCCTCCAGCTCTGGACGTTAGAGTCGCGCCGTTATTCGTACGCCGTCAAGGAATGAGATTAATAAAATGGTGGCCAACGCGAAATTTAACGAGGATCACAGTGTTCGACGTGGACACAGCGATCATCCCGGCGGTTTTCATGAAAGAACTCTATGAAAACCATTTCAAGGAGGAGTTCTCGCCGGCGGCCTTCGGAAAGATGGTGCATATGGAATCGAAAGAGACGTACCCAATATATGGTGCGGTCTTAGCGAGGGTGCAAGCTAGACATTAAAATGTTTAGCTTCATCCAAGCTAATTGTGGTCGAGGTCGACTCCCGCCACATGTTCGCTTTGGTGCAGGAACCGTACGTCGACAGAAAACACGGCATTACGGGCATTCCGTCCGGGATGCGTGTGTTTGCTGATCGGCGTTCGAAGGCTGCCATCTTTTTGGACGACCCGGATGCCATCTGTATGCCTATTAAGTCGCTCATCACGGACTTTGGCGTATGCGTGAGTGTCACTGGAAGATTTGGCTCAATCTTCCATGGATCGCTGAATGCATTTCTGCATGGGAGACATCTAAGCGGAACGCCTGCATGTCTATGCGGTGCGGATAGCGAAGATGCGCTGCACGTTCTGTGTGTATGCCCCATATATGCAGATTTGCGTCACCTCGATGGACTTGGGATCGAATACCTGCATGGCGTCTGGAGGGTTTCTGGAGCGGTGGCGACACAGGAGAGGATGCAGCTATTGCAAACATTTGCCGATGCCGTGTTCGCAAGACGTCGGCAATTGTTGTTTAATTTTGGGCTGTCAGTCCCGAGCTTATAGCTAAAACTGACTCACCCGTGTGGATGACGGGTCTTAGAATTTCACCACAGTGGACCTCCACTTATCGTACGAAGCGATTCTTGAGGTGCGTCACCAACGCTAACTGTTTGGAGTTAAATTGGTAGTACCCTTGTGGTACGAAACCTGAGGTGAATGAATGCCGACTGAAGAACGAAGTATGCCGCCAATGTGGGCAGACCGGCCATGTAGCGTCGAAATGTGCTAGCCCGGTGGACTGCCGAAACTGCCGTTTCAAGGGGCTTCCCTCCGGGCATTACATGCTGTCGGAGACGTGCCCAATATATGGTGCGGTCTTAGCGAGGGTGCAAGCTAGACATTAAAATGTTTAGCTTCATCCAAGCTAATTGTGGTCGAGGTCGACTCCCGCCACATGTTCGCTTTGGTGCAGGAACCGTTCGTCGACAGATCTCACGGCATTACGGGCATTCCGTCCGGGTTGCATGTGTTTACTAATCGACGTTCGAAGGCTGCCATCTTTTTCAACGACCCGGATGCCATCTGCATGCCGATTGAGTCGCTCATCACGGACTTTGGAATATGCGTGAGTGTCACTAGAAAATTTGGCTCAATCTTCCTGAGCTCCGTATATTGCCAATACAACACTGAGTTGGAACAGTACATTGCGTATTTAGATTCCCTACTGCTACTTTCTGGTAGCAATCCGGTTAATCAAAAGGCCCATTTATGAGGTTATGGAAGTAATTGAGGACTCACCATATCGGGCAAAGGTGCAGCAGCTACGTGCTAGTACTCCCTTTGTCGGGACATTGATGACGATCTTCAGGCATAAGATGACCGAAGATAAGTGGATAAAACTGAAGAACATGGAGAGCGAGTACTACCACACTATGCAAATGATTATAATTACAATGCTAGTCAAATCTCTTTTATATATAGCATGTCGTCGACGATGTTTGCGTGCTATACCGAGTTCAGGCTGACAAGATTGGAGACTATGCTTAACGAAGCCAAGATCAAATATGACAGTGTAAGTTGATAGTATACAGTCGAGATATATCGACCTCATCAGACTTGCTAAATTCATTATTTCATATCATTTACAGTTATATCATCACACCGAGTTGATCGTGATTGATGACGATGATGACTTTGGGTTGGCAGCCAACCAAAAAACTGAGAGTGTGTGTTGCACGTTGTGCGCAGTTAGAGAAAATGCTCAAGGAGTCTGAACAAGCCAACAGCCAGCCAGTGGCTGAGCTGCAAGAAGAGTCGGTGTGCAGTATCAGTAACACCCTAGGCATGCCACCAACTCGACCGGACGAGGATTAGCTGCTTGTGATCAACGAGTGCAAGCTGGAACAGAGCGAATATATGCTAAGCTCTTCACACGAACGCGCTACGCAGAGGCAGGCGCTACGCAAAGGCAGAGCCATTAAATTCAATTAAAACATCTCTAAAATTTAAGTAAAAGTGAACTAAAAAAAAGATGCTTAAATTTGGTCAAAAAGCCAGCATTCCCGCTACTTTCATATTTTTCCCGCAATCATACTTCAAATAAATCCAAATCTGACGGGAAAAAAGCGAAAATGGCACCGCTGCGGACAAGCGGTTGCGGCGACATCCCGCATTGAGAGTGATAGTGTCCAGCTCCCATCCAGAACCACTTGAGAATTGCAACAGGCGAACCAATAAAATTTACTGTTTACGTTTTTAATTTATGTAAACAAACCTGCAATTATGCCATTGGAGAACGAAGTATTGCATACTTTTAGGTCATTCAAGAACATAAAAAATAAGAAGACTAAAGTCAAGTGTGCTCAACTCTGAGACCCCCCGCTACCCAACGGTATTGGGTATAAAGAATCTCTAGTAAAGAGGTGTGAGACCATATTTTATGAAAACATTTTTAAGGTAAGCTTAATAATTATTTTATGGAATTTTGCATGTTCTTAAAACTTAAGGCCACTGCACTATGGGGCATTTTCTATTTTAGCTGGAATTTAGGCGTTTTTGAAAAATGTTCCAATTAGAAAAATGTTAATGTCAATGCATTAACAGAACATAAAACTGTTATGGCTCATACCAAAAACATGTATATCTACCAGCTCTTTTGAGCATAACAGCTGTAAAGTCAGCTGTTGGATCCGAAAGCACGCGCGCTAAGTTGGCATATTTTTTTTAAGTGAACTTTGTTATTCATTTATTTATGTTGAAAGCTATTAATAAACAAGTAAGAAAGTTACAGTCGAGTGTGCTCGACTGTGAGATATATATATGAGATTTTCAAAATATACAAATAATACAAATATACTAAAATAATACAAATATACTTAAAACCATATCGTTATAGTACCATATAGAGGTGGGCACGGGCCGGGCTTTTTTTTCGTGGCCCGCCAGCTTACACAGGCCCGGAGCGGGTTCGGGCGGGCCCGGGCCTTATAATTAAGAGTCGTACGGGCTTCGTGCGGGACCGGGCCTTAGAAAAAAGGCCCAGCCCGTAAAAACCCGAAATAGGCCCGTAAAAGCCCGAAGTAGGCCTGAATACAATTTTGATTTGATCGAATTAGAACCGCCATTTATCGCATTTTAATTGCTTATCGATGCTACTATCGATTTGGTTATACAATATTTTACTTGTTTGCACACCACTACTTAAAAATTGGCGGCCTATTGTGAAATTACCAAATCTGTGGGCCATGGTTTAAATGAAAATCGCACTAGGCTAAAAAGCAAAAATGTAGAAAAATTTTTATTTTTAAATAAAAATATAAATTAATTTGTTTTTCATTAAATACATAACAATATTCAATATAAATACCTTAATAAATATATATATGTATATATAAATTACATGTCTTTTGAATTTCGGCCGGTCCGGGCCGGGCCTTAGTGAAAAAGTTTCGTGTTTGGCCGGGCCGGGCCTCTCAAAAAAGAGTTTGTTTTCGTGCGGGCCCGGGCCTTAAAATACAGGCCCGCGCCCACCTCTAGTACCATATTCAAAATATACCATAGACGGCACAATATACCAGATTGTCGGCCAAAGCACCTAAGACCCTTAGTAAGAAGGCGTTTTTGCCCATACAAAAGTATTTCTTTAATAACTTCCACAATTTGATCGCAATCAAATTTTCAGAAATCATAAATACTATAGTTTATATTGTATACACCGAAATTCGCAACTGTAGCTTGAAAATTACGCTTGTTATTCGAATTTATTGATTTGTAGGTGTGGACCAGACGGTGAGGTCCGCTGTGCTGCGCGCTGAACTGGTGCCGGAAGCGGCCATCGCCGTTTTGGAGGCAACTGCCCGGCGTAGCGAGCTGGTGACCGCACTAGCTGTGCGAAATGCCGTCCTGGAGATGAAAATGTCGCTGTGGCAACCAACTGCTGCGCCCTTCACGGCCCCAAATGCGAGTGGTGCCGCTACCAGAGCTGTCTCCGGCATTGGCCCGATGGCAGCGCCAAGAAGTGCTCCTGCAGCCAAGAAGCCCGTGGAAACGTGGTCGGCTGTGGTGACGAGCAGGGACCCGACAGTGTCGGGCAAGGAGATTGCCTCCAGCTCTGGACGTTAGAGTCGCGCCGTTATTCGTACGCCGTTAAGGAATGAGATTAATAAAATGGTGGCCAACGCGAAATTTAACGAGGATCACAGTGTTCGACGTGGACACAGCGATCATCCCGGCGGTTTTCATGAAAGAACTCTATGAAAACCATTTCAAGGAGGAGTTCTCGCCGGCGGCCTTCGGAAAGATGGTGCATATGGAATCGAAAGAGACGTACCCAATATATGGTGCGGTCTTAGCGAGGGTGCAAGCTAGACATTAAAATGTTTAGCTTCATCCAAGCTAATTGTGGTCGTGGTCGAGCCGCTACCATTGAGTTTGCAAGTCGGGTGCGAGACTCCCGCCACATGTTCGCTTTGGTGCAGGAACCGTACGTCGACAGAAAACACGGCATTACGGGCATTCCGTCCGGGATGCGTGTGTTTGCTGATCGGCGTTCGAAGGCTGCCATCTTTTTGGACGACCCGGATGCCATCTGTATGCCTATTAAGTCGCTCATCACGGACTTTGGCGTATGCGTGAGTGTCACTGGAAGATTTGGCTCAATCTTCCATGGATCGCTGAATGCATTTCTGCATGGGAGACATCTAAGCGGAACGCCTGCATGTCTATGCGGTGCGGATAGCGAAGATGCGCTGCACGTTCTGTGTGTATGCCCCATATATGCAGATTTGCGTCACCTCGATGGACTTGGGATCGAATACCTGCATGGCGTCTGGAGGGTTTCTGGAGCGGTGGCGACACAGGAGAGGATGCAGCTATTGCAAACATTTGCCGATGCCGTGTTCGCAAGACGTCGGCAATTGTTGTTTAATTTTGGGCTGTCAGTCCCGAGCTTATAGCTAAAACTGACTCACCCGTGTGGATGACGGGTCTTAGAATTTCACCACAGTGGACCTCCACTTATCGTACGAAGCGATTCTTGAGGTGCGTCACCAACGCTAACTGTTTGGAGTTAAATTGGTAGTACCCTTGTGGTACGAAACCTGAGGTGAATGAATGCCGACTGAAGAACGAAGTATGCCGCCAATGTGGGCAGACCGGCCATGTAGCGTCGAAATGTGCTAGCCCGGTGGACTGCCGAAACTGCCGTTTCAAGGGGCTTCCCTCCGGGCATTACATGCTGTCGGAGACGTGCCCAATATATGGTGCGGTCTTAGCGAGGGTGCAAGCTAGACATTAAAATGTTTAGCTTCATCCAAGCTAATTGTGGTCGAGGTCGACTCCCGCCACATGTTCGCTTTGGTGCAGGAACCGTTCGTCGACAGATCTCACGGCAATTCGGGCATTCCGTCCGGGTTGCGTGTGTTTACTAATCGACGTTCGAAGGCTGCCATCTTTTTCAACGACCCGGATGCCATCTGCATGCCGATTGAGTCGCTCATCACGGACTTTGGAATATGCGTGAGTGTCACTAGAAAATTTGGCTCAATCTTCCTGAGCTCCGTATATTGCCAATACAACACTGAGTTGGAACAGTACATTGCGTATTTAGATTCCCTACTGCTACTTTCTGGTAGCAATCCGGTTAATCAAAAGGCCCATTTATGAGGTTATGGAAGTAATTGAGGACTCACCATATCGGGCAAAGGTGCAGCAGCTACGTGCTAGTACTCCCTTTGTCGGGACATTGATGACGATCTTCAGGCATAAGATGACCGAAGATAAGTGGATAAAACTGAAGAACATGGAGAGCGAGTACTACCACACTATGCAAATGATTATAATTACAATGCTAGTCAAATCTCTTTTATATATAGCATGTCGTCGACGATGTTTGCGTGCTATACCGAGTTCAGGCTGACAAGATTGGAGACTATGCTTAACGAAGCCAAGATCAAATATGACAGTGTAAGTTGATAGTATACAGTCGAGATATATCGACCTCATCAGACTTGCTAAATTCATTATTTCATATCATTTACAGTTATATCATCACACCGAGTTGATCGTGATTGATGACGATGATGACTTTGGGTTGGCAGCCAACCAAAAAAGCTGAGAGTGTGTGTTGCACGTTGTGCGCAGTTAGAGAAAATGCTCAAGGAGTCTGAACAAGCCAACAGCCAGTCAGTGGCTGAGCTGCAAGAAGAGTCGGTGTGCAGTATCAGTAACACCCTAGGCATGCCACCAACTCGACCGGACGAGGATCAGCTGCTTGTGATCAACGAGTGCAAGCTGGAACAGAGCGAATATATGCTAAGCTCTTCACACGAACGCGCTACGCAGAGGCAGGCGCTACGCAAAGGCAGAGCCATTAAATTCAATTAAAACATCTCTAAAATTTAAGTAAAAGTGAACTAAAAAAAAAGATGCTTAAATTTGGTCAAAAAGCCAGCATTCCCGCTACTTTCATATTTTTCCCGCAATCATACTTCAAATAAATCCAAATCTGACGGGAAAAAAGCGAAAATGGCACCGCTGCGGACAAGCGGTTGCGGCGACATCCTGCATTGAGAGTGATAGTGTCCAGCTCCCATCCAGAACCACTTGAGAATTGCAACAGGCGAACCAATAAAATTTACTGTTTACGTTTTTAATTTATGTAAACAAACCTGCAATTATGCCATTGGAGAACGAAGTATTGCATACTTTTAGGTTGATCATTCAAGAACATAAAAAATAAGAAGACTAAAGTCAAGTGTGCTCAACTCTGAGACCCCCCGCTACCCAACGGTATTGGGTATAAAGAGTCTCTAGTAAAGAGGTGTGAGACCATATTTTGTGAAAACATTTTTAAGGTATGCTTAATAATTATTTAATGGAATTTTGCATGTTCTTAAAACTTAAGGCCACTGCACTATGGGGCATTTTCTATTTTAGCTGGAATTTAGGCGTTTTTGAAAAATGTTCCAATTAGAAAAATGTTAATGTCAATGCATTAACAGAACATAAAACTGTTATGGCTCATACCAAAAACATGTATATCTACCAGCTCTTTTGAGCATAACAGCTGTAAAGTCAGCTGTTGGATCCGAAAGCACGCGCGCTAAGTTGGCATATTTTTTTTAAGTGAACTTTGTTATTCATTTATTTATGTTGAAAGCTATTAATAAACAAGTAAGAAAGTTACAGTCGAGTGTGCTCGACTACCGTAAAAACTCGAAATAGGCCCGTAAAAGCCCGAAGTAGGCCTGAATACAATTTTGATTTGATCGAATTAGAACCGCCATTTATCGCATTTTAATTGCTTATCGATGCTACTATCGATTTGGTTATACAATATTTTACTTGTTTGCACACCACTACTTAAAAATTGGCGGCCTATTGTGAAATTACCAAATCTGTGGGCCATGGTTTAAATGAAAATCGCACTAGGCTAAAAAGCAAAAATGTAGAAAAATTTGTATTTTTAAATAAAAATATAAATTAAATAAAAATATAACCTTCGTGAAAAAGTTTCGTGTTTGGCCGGGCCGGGCCTCTCAAAAAAGAGTTTGTTTTCGTGCGGGCCCGGGCCTTAAAATACAGGCCCGCGCCCACCTCTAGTACCATATTCAAAATATACCATAGACGGCACAATATACCAGATTGTCGGCCAAAGCACCTAAGACCCTTAGTAAGAAGGCGTTTTTGCCCATACAAAAGTATTTCTTTAATAACTTCCACAATTTGATCGCAATCAAATTTTCAGAAATCATAAATACTATAGTTTATATTGTATACACCGAAATTCGCAACTGTAGCTTGAAAATTACGCTTGTTATTCGAATTTATTGATTTGTAGGTGTGGACCAGACGGTGAGGTCCGCTGTGCTGCGCGCTGAACTGGTGCCGGAAGCGGCCATCGCCGTTTTGGAGGCAACTGCCCGGCGTAGCGAGCTGGTGACCGCACTAGCTGTGCGAAATGCCGTCCTGGAGATGAAAATGTCGCTGTGGCAACCAACTGCTGCGCCCTTCACGGCCCCAAATGCGAGTGGTGCCGCTACCAGAGCTGTCTCCGGCATTGGCCCGATGGCAGCGCCAAGAAGTGCTCCTGCAGCCAAGAAGCCCGTGGAAACGTGGTCGGCTGTGGTGACGAGCAGGGACCCGACAGTGTCGGGCAAGGAGATTGCCTCCAGCTCTGGACGTTAGAGTCGCGCCGTTATTCGTACGCCGTCAAGGAATGAGATTAATAAAATGGTGGCCAACGCGAAATTTAACGAGGATCACAGTGTTCGACGTGGACACAGCGATCATCCCGGCGGTTTTCATGAAAGAACTCTATGAAAACCATTTTAAGGAGGAGATCTCGCCGGCGGCCTTCGGAAAGATGGTGCATATGGAATCGAAAGAGACGTACCCAATATATGGTGCGGTCTTAGCGAGGGTGCAAGCTAGACATTAAAATGTTTAGCTTCATCCAAGCTAATTGTGGTCGTGGTCGAGCCGCTACCATTGAGTTTGCAAGTCGGGTGCGAGACTCCCGCCACATGTTCGCTGTGGTGCAGGAACCGTACGTCGACAGAAAACACGGCATTACGGGCATTCCGTCCGGGATGCGTGTGTTTGCTGATCGGCGTTCGAAGGCTGCCATCTTTTTGGACGACCCGGATGCCATCTGTATGCCTATTGAGTCGCTCATCACGGACTTTGGCGTATGCGTGAGTGTCACTGGAAGATTTGGCTCAATCTTCCATGGATCGCTGAATGCATTTCTGCATGGGAGACATCTAAGCGGAACGCTTGCATGTCTATGCGGTGCGGATAGCGAAGATGCGCTGCACGTTCTGTGTGTATGCCCCATATATGCAGATTTGCGTCACCTCGATGGACTTGGGATCGAATACCTGCATGGCGTCTGGAGGGTTTCTGGAGCGGTGGCGACACAGGAGAGGATGCAGCTATTGCAAACATTTGCCGATGCCGTGTTCGCAAGGCGTCGGCAATTGTTGTTTAATTTTGGGCTGTCAGTCCCGAGCTTATAGCTAAAACTGACTCACCCGTGTGGATGACGGGTCTTAGAATTTCACCACAGTGGATCAGCAAACACACGCATCCCGGACGGAATGCCCGTAATGCCGTGTTTTCTGTCGACGTACGGTTCCTGCACCACAGCGAACATGTGGCGGGAGTCTCGCACCCGACTTGCAAACTCAATGGTAGCGGCTCGACCTCGACCACAATTAGCTTGGATGAAGCTAAACATTTTAATGTCTAGCTTGCACCCTCGCTAAGACCGCACCATATATTGGGCACGTCTCCGACAGCATGTAATGCCCGGAGGGAAGCCCCTTAAAACGGCAGTTTCGGCAGTCCACCGGGCTAGCACATTTCGACGCTACATGGCCGGTCTGCCCACATTGGCGGCATACTTCGTTCTTCAGTCGGCATTCATTCACCTCAGGTTTCGTACCACAAGGGTACTACCAATTTAACTCCAAACAGTTAGCGTTGGTGACGCACCTCAAGAATCGCTTCGTACGATAAGTGGAGGTCCACTGTGGTGAAATTCTAAGACCCGTCATCCACACGGGTGAGTCAGTTTTAGCTATAAGCTCGGGACTGACAGCCCAAAATTAAACAACAATTGCCGACGCCTTGCGAACACGGCATCGGCAAATGTTTGCAATAGCTGCATCCTCTCCTGTGTCGCCACCGCTCCAGAAACCCTCCAGACGCCATGCAGGTATTCGATCCCAAGTCCATCGAGGTGACGCAAATCTGCATATATGGGGCATACACACAGAACGTGCAGCGCATCTTCGCTATCCGCACCGCATAGACATGCAAGCGTTCCGCTTAGATGTCTCCCATGCAGAAATGCATTCAGCGATCCATGGAAGATTGAGCCAAATCTTCCAGTGACACTCACGCATACGCCAAAGTCCGTGATGAGCGACTCAATAGGCATACAGATGGCATCCGGGTCGTCCAAAAAGATGGCAGCCTTCGAACGCCGATCAGCAAACACACGCATCCCGGACGGAATGCCCGTAATGCCGTGTTTTCTGTCGACGTACGGTTCCTGCACCACAGCGAACATGTGGCGGGAGTCTCGCACCCGACTTGCAAACTCAATGGTAGCGGCTCGACCACGACCACAATTAGCTTGGATGAAGCTAAACATTTTAATGTCTAGCTTGCACCCTCGCTAAGACCGCACCATATATTGGGTACGTCTCTTTCGATTCCATATGCACCATCTTTCCGAAGGCCGCCGGCGAGATCTCCTCCTTAAGATCCTCCGCCACATGTTCGCTTTGGTGCAGGAACCGTTCGTCGACAGATCTCACGGCATTACGGGCATTCCGTCCGGGTTGCGTGTGTTTACTAATCGACGTTCGAAGGCTGCCATCTTTTTCAACGACCCGGATGCCATCTGCATGCCGATTGAGTCGCTCATCACGGACTTTGGAATATGCGTGAGTGTCACTAGAAAATTTGGCTCAATCTTCCTGAGCTCCGTATATTGCTAATACAACACTGAGTTGGAACAGTACATTGCGTATTTAGATTCCCTACTACTACTTTCTGGTAGCAATCCGGTTAATCAAAAGGCCCATTTATGAGGTTATGGAAGTAATTGAGGACTCACCATATCGGGCAAAGGTGCAGCAGCTACGTGCTAGGACTCCCTTTGTCGGGACATTGATGACGATCTTCAGGCATAAGATGACCGAAGATAAGTGGATAAAACTGAAGAACATGGAGAGCGAGTACTACCACACTATGCAAATGATTATAATTACAATGCTAGTCAAATCTCTTTTATATATAGCATGTCGTCGGCGATGTTTGCGTGCTATACCGAGTTCAGGCTGACAAGATTGGAGACTATGCTTAACGAAGCCAAGATCAAATATGACAGTGTAAGTTGATAGTATACAGTCGAGATATATCGACCTCATCAGACTTGCTAAATTCATTATTTCATATCATTTACAGTTATATCATCACACCGAGTTGATCGTGATTGATGACGATGATGACTTTGCGTTGGCAGCCAACCAAAAAACTGAGAGTGTGTGTTGCACGTTGTGCGCAGTTAGAGAAAATGCTCAAGGAGTCTGAACAAGCCAACAGCCAGCCAGTGGCTGAGCTGCAAGAAGAGTCGGTGTGCAGTATCAGTAACACCCTAGGCATGCCACCAACTCGACCGGACGAGGATTAGCTGCTTGTGATCAACGAGTGCAAGCTGGAACAGAGCGAATATATGCTAAGCTCTTCACACGAACGCGCTACGCAGAGGCAGGCGCTACGCAAAGGCAGAGCCATTAAATTCAATTAAAACATCTTTAAAATTTAAGTAAAAGTAAACTAAAAAAAAGATGCTTAAATTTGGTCAAAGAGCCAGTATTCCCGCTGCTTTCATATTTTTCCCGCAATCACACTTCAAAAAAATCCAAATCTGACGGGAAAAAGCGAAAATGGCACCGCTGCGGACAAGCGGTTGCGGCGACATCCCGCATTGAGAGTGATAGTGTCCAGCTCCCATCCAGAACCACTTGCGAATTGCAACAGGCGAACCAATAAAATTTACTGTTTACGTTTTTAATTTATGTAAACAAACCTGCAATTATGCCATACAAATTTGTAATTGGAGAACGAAATATTGCATACTTTTAAGCTAATCATTTAAGAACATAAAAAAAAGAAGGCTACAGCTTCTCGTAAAAAGGTAAATGTGTAAATCAAACAACAACATCGTGACGTGGACATGAACTAAACATCTATTTTAATATTGATTTATTATTGCACAGTTAAAGGCTCCTGCAATTAAGAAGGCAACAATTGGATGCTGCTCGTAAAAAGTAGGGTTGTGGAAAATATATCAATATATCGATATTTTTTTATAAAGATAAATATTTATATCATGCTATTTTTTCCCCTGATATATCGAATATCGTGATATTTTTTTTTCTTATATAAGTTAAGAAGCAACACTTCCCAACATTAATTAAGCAGCCCTCGCATGCGCGGGCCGGCAACTTATTAAGCGACCCGCGCGGATAAGTCTCATGTGCCGCAATGCTTGTGCACCGTTATCCTTAGCAAGCAGCGACGGATTTGTAGCCAGTACTTTTCCACTTGCGATGCTTAGCTTTAGCTGTAGAGGTTTATTTTATAAGTTTTTAGTCTTGTTCTACACAGCAGCCTTAGCTGACGAATAAACGCTTCGGTACTTGTTACATCAACCTAACATATTTTTTATTGAAAACTTCACTGAGCCACAAGGCCAGTGATTAAAGGGGAATAGCTTCCTCCACCATACTTCATCTCCCAGGATTCCCAGCGGACATCGAAATCACAACACTGGAGCTGATGACTTTAATAACTTATACATATATTTTTCATATTTCATAATTGGTCACTTTGATTTGACTTCCTGCAAAAATTTTTTTTTCTGATATTAAAAATCATACTGCAACCTTGTCGAACTTGCTGTGTTACCTTAGAAACAGGCATCGGGATGCATATCTAAAGTGTACAAAGGTAATTAAGTCATAAAAAGTGGCATGTGTGTATTTCCCCGAAATTGTGAACCCTTGGACGTGTGTGTTTGATGTTTTTCTGGGGAATTCCGTGTAAGAGATTTAATTTGCTCTAGTGTGTGTGGGTGTGTCGTGTTAGTGATTTGATTTGTAAATTTCAGTTAAAATATGAAATAGGCGAAATAAAACCAGGATTATATATGTTTTTATGCAGATGAATATGTTGATATACACAAAAAAATATAATTATGTATATTACAGATATCGTCAAGGGTGGCAAATTTCGACACTCAACTCACACCCATACATTTTTGAGTGCCGGTGCTACTTAGCACTCGCAAACCGAGTACGAGATACACACTTACTCAAAATCATGCGAATGCTGCGAGTATGAGTGATTGTCATACTCAGGCCTTTCTTGCACTTGCCTATTCGGCACCCGATCATTTTAGGCACTCGGCTTGTAGACACTTGTGTCTTGTCGGTGGTTGTTCTTCGTGCAACCGATCATTTTTGCACTCATGACGAAATGGCTTGTGTCTTGTATCTGTTCAAATTCTGAAAAACACCCAAGTGTCTTGCTCAGACTCCCAAGTGTTTTGCTCAGACACTGGAGTGTTTGATCAGACACTCGGGTGTTTTTCCCCCCACCCCTATTGATGCTTGTGTGTCGCTGATTTCTGATTTTTCAGTTATTGATAAAAAACCCAAAAACTCATAAAATGTAATGGTCGCAAATGACAAAATGACGTAAAATCTTTTTCTCCTTGAGATTTTAAATTTGCCGCGCAAAGTTAGCGAAGACACAAACCATTGCACGATAAAGGGACAATACACCTCTGCAAATTAAATTTCCCCTTCGTGGTGAGTTGTCTAGCGAAAGATCGTAGGAGAAGGAGACGAGCTTTGTCACTGTGGCAACGACAGCTCTCATTCTTTTCTTATTTGAATACGATCAGAGACGGATGCACAAATTCTTGGTTGATGGTGTTTTTAAAAAAAATGTATAAAAACACATGCATCACCAGAATATAAAAAAACACAACACTAATCTGTCAACATCATCAGCATTTTGATGCTTTGAACAAAGCACAATAATCCAGCTTGTTATGCTGATAAGCGAAGGTAATTATTTCTATGAAATAATCAAATTTTTATTTGGCCCTAATTTCGACTTTTTTCTCCATATGTAGATTGGAAAATTCGTCTAAGCCGTCATTATTTTCTTTAAAATAATACGGATAGAAAATCAATTTTACCCTTATAGTGGATTTTAATTCCACAAATCCGGCGCAGGTTAGTCAGCGGAAGCCGACTATTTCGTGCCGAAAGACTTTTGTATTTCTGGTCTGCCGCCTGCAGAACCAAAAGGCAACAACAGTGACGTGCAGTGCATCTCTGGGCAGATCACTCTTGCACTACTGTGCCGAGCCGCGCAAGGCTCTTGTACCATAATCGCCGATTCCCTTGTTCGCCGCTTCTCTTGTTCGCCGTCTCCACTTAGCAGCAGCAGCAGACACAGCAGTCCAACAGTGCCAGTGTCAGTGCTAGTGTAGTGCAAGTTAGTGAATAATATTATGGCCAAAATCATTTGTTAAAAAGATAAAAGGTCATGCCATAGCGAGATCCGTGTTAAAAGCCCAAATTAAACGCAATCTAAATAAAAGATTTGCATTTGTTCTAAAATATAAAGTAATTTAGTTGGCATAGTAATAAGAAACTAAAAAGATAACGAAAAGAAAAGAGAATATCAATTGTGATTTGGCACTTATTATTTTTTTGCGCTATTTTTTTTTTTGGTTTGCTTTGTTCTGTTTACTATTATTGCCCTAGGCTTTAAAGGGTATATCCAACGTGAAACACAAAATAATTTAAAATATATAAAGAAATAAATAATGAGAATATAATCTCATACCACAATAACTACAACAAAACACTGTGCAACAAAAACAACAATAATTATAACAATGTGTATGTGGGTGAACAAACCTATTAAAGTATACCCTATAAGGTATATAACAAATCATTAAAATCATCATCATCATCAACATCATCATCATCATCACCAACAGCAGCAACATCATGAAGGCCATCTGTCTTGTAAGTTAGAAGTCCGAGTGTCCGAATAAAATACATAAAAGAAGTTCTGATAACAGAAATATTCGTACGTACATACATACATACATATATATTTGGTGCCTGATCGGCCACGCAGCAGCTGCCCACAGTTTTGCTTGCATTGTATTTTTCATACTTCTTCGCAGTTGCGAAAGCTCCCAAACAGCATATGAGCTGTCGGCTGATACCCTAACTTTTGGGTCAGGCCTATACCTTTTATAACTGATTTTGCTTCCGCCATATATTGTTACTATTATTATTGTTCTTTGGTACAGCACAGTAGTTTAAATACGATTTAAAATTAAATAAATAAAATTCAATATTAAATACGATAAATAAAATAGAGAAAAATAATTAGATAACAATGAAATATTAAATATGAATTAAAAACAATAAATAAAAGTCAATATTAAATTTTGTAAATAAAATATAGAAAAATTAATTAAATAAATATTTTAAAATAAATAAATAAAAATTTAAAATTATTTAATAGTAAATACAAAAAAAAATAAAATAAAAAGTGGTTGAGATACTAAAAATCAATAAATAAACATAAATATTAAATATAATAAAAAAAAATTGTTTTACAATAAAATAAATAAAAATAAATATTAAAAATAAAAAAAAAATTATTTGAGAAGAAAAGAAAAATGTTAAAGTAAAATTAGTAAATTTAAAACAAAAACATCTCGGTACATTCAGACATTTTTAACAACCTCATGAATCTAGTTTTGCTAAAACGCGCATAAAAGAATAGATGCCAAAATTTTGTTTGCTTATTAATGTGTTTGCTTATTAACCATTGTTTGTTTATAAAATATTATTATATTTTACATCCTCTTCTTTTTCATCTTATTGTTAAATGAGTAATCTAATAAAAAAATATAAACGAAAAAAAAATGGAAATAATACTACCGTTATAATTCTAATTAATTTTGAGCAAATGGTTTTGTTTTTGTTTATCAATAAATACGTATGTTTAATTTGAGTCATTGGACTTTAAAAATGAAATTCTAAGTTTGTTCTGATTTCCGGAGACATGGGAGCATAAAGAAAAATGAGAATTGTCGAATAGTTTTGGGGTCATAAAAAACGTTTCTTCTTATGACCATGGTTGGGTGGGTATAGACTAGGGTGTGGCAGTTAACATCTTGTTTGTAAGACCACCCCTGCTTTTCTTAAATTTTGTCCGAATTTCAACAGTGTGCCTGCATTTGTTTTATTTTATTAGATATTGGTAGTATTCAGATCGAGTCGTATTGTAGATTCGAGTCGGATTAGATTATTGACAAGAGGATCGACTCATGTGTTTTGTTTTTTTAGAATCAGGAGGGACTCTATAATAATTAAGTTTTCGTGGCTTCGTGTAAAGCTAGCAAAAACCCACCCCACAATCCCGAAAGAGCTAAGGGTTCAAAGTGGTTAGCGGCCCAACGTGAGACTGGCAACGTCACAAAAACAGGTAAAATTTCACTTACATACATACAATCGTGCCGGTCCACTCATAATTTTTTACCAAGTGTATCGGATACACTTACCCATAACCACCGCAAAGTATGCCTCGGCACTTGCACAATAAGTGTCGGGCCTTTCTTGATACTCATACTCATGAGTATAAGCCTTATACTCATAAATATAAAGCTTTTTAGGCACCGGTACTCATGAGTACAAGCCTTTTTAGACACCGGTACTCATGAGAATGTGTATTTTTGGCTACTCATACTTATGAGTGCAAGTGTATCAAAAAGGCACATGAGTAACCGGTGCACCGGTTGAGTGTGTATACCCGTGCCGTTCTCTGGTGCAAACATAACAAATGCTGTCGAAAAGCTCTATCTCTTATAGTCTCTGAGATGCAGTGTTTCATACGGACAGACAGACGAACAGACGGACATGACTAGATCGTCTCGGCTATTGATGCTGATCACGAATATATATACTTTATAGGGTCGGAGATGCCTCCTTCTACCTGTTACATACATTTCCTGACGGCACAAAGTTATAATACCCTTCTACTCTATGGGTAGCAGGTATAAAAATTGGGCGGAAAACAACTTTTTCAAATGTAGTGTAATAGCATATCAAAACTTTGAAGGTGTTTTACTCGAAACACGGGTTTTTAAATGCAGCATAACTCGAACAATTTTTAACATTTTCGCTTGACAATTTCACCATATTTTTAGGCCGCGAATTATATTGATTGGGCGATTTTTAGTTAACGAAAAACTCCCGAAATTTTTCACCAAAATCATAAAAATTAATAATTTTTCGAAAACGGCCGCACAAATATAAAAATCAGTGAATTTGAATGTAGAGATAGTAAGTACCCAAACGCTACAAAGGGGTAAATAATATTTTAGTATTTAAAATACACAGTTCGGTCACGCTGGTCGGTAAACGTGGTGTGTATGTATCGATAGCCACACACAATGTCTCTGTTGCCAATATACGATTTCCAAAAAAATGTTAGAGGTTGACGGTTTTTTGGTCGACTTTAAATAAATAAATATAATCAAATATTACAAATTTTTTAAAATAGCTGAAAAATAGCAAATTATTTTTGTGAAATAGCCAAGATAACAGGCTCCTGCAAAATTGAGTGATTTCCAGTTTTAGGCCATGGAAAATAGCCAAATCTGGCTAGAAAATAGCTAAGTTGGCATTGCCAACTTGCCATTGCTTACTATTCAGGATAGTAAGCATCGAATGGAATTATGGCCGGGGTATATAACTTCAATTCGTCAACATGAATCTGATTTACTCGTATGCGCTGAAATCGCTCACAAAGTGATGAGAACGGATACTTTGTATCACATTTTGTCGAAAAACATTCGAGAACATCACGCCTTTAAGCGTGAAGTGATAGGCATGATTGTTTTAACAGACAACAATAATAAAACATATCGAGTAGATGATGATACCAAAGATGCAGGAACCGTTCGTCGACAGATCTCACGGCATTACGGGCATTCCATCCGGTATGCGTGTGTTTGCTAATCGACGTTCGAAGGCTGCCATCATTTTCAACGACCCGGATGCCATCTGCATGCCGATTGAGTCGCTCATCACGGACTTTGGAATATGCGTGAGTGTCACTGGAAGATTTGGCTCAATCTTCCTGAGCTCCGTATATTGCCAATACAACAATCAAAATGCCCATTTATGAGTGACACGGAAGATGAGGTTATGGAAGTAATTGAGGACTCACCATATCGGGCAAAGGTACAGCAGCTCCGTGTTTGGTCTCCCTTTGTCGGGACATTGATGACGATCTTCAGGCATAAGATGACCGAAGATAAGTGGATAAAACTGAAAAACATGGAGAGCGAGTACTACCACACTAAACAAATGATCTTAATTACAATGCTAGTCAAATCTCTTTTATATATAGCATGTCGTCGGCGATGTTTGCGTGCTATACCGAGTCCAGGCTGACAAGATTGGAGACTATGCTTAACGAAGCCAAGATCAAATATGACAGTGTAATTTGATAGTATACAGTCGAGATATATCGACCTCATCAGACTTGCTAAATTCATTATTTCATATCATTTACAGTTATATCATCACAAGGAGTTGATCGTGATTGATGACGATGCTTTGCGTTGGCAGCCAACCAAAAAAACTGAGAGTGTGTGTTGCACGTTGTACGCAGTTAGAGAAAATGCTCAAGGAGTCTGAACAAGCCAACAGCCAGCCAGTGGCTGAGCTGCAAGAAGAGTCGGTGTGCAGTATCAGTAACACCCTAGGCATGCCACCAACTCGACCGGACGAGGATCAGCTGCTTGTGATCAACGAGTGCAAGCTGGAACAGAGCGAATATATGCTAAGCTCTTCACACGAACGCGCTACGCAGAGGCAGAGCCATTAAATTCAAATAAAACATCTCTAAAATTTAAGTAAAAGTAAACTAAAAAAAAGATGCTTAAATTTGGTCAAAAAGCCAGCATTCCCGCTACTTTCATATTTTTCCCGCAATCACACTTCAAAAAAATCCAAATCTGACGGGACAAGCGGTTGCGGCGAAATCCCGCATTGAGAGTGATAGTGTCCAGCTCCCATCCAGAACCACTTGAGAATTGCAACAGGCGAACAAATAAAATTTACTGTTTACGTTTTTAATTTATGTAAACAAACCTGCAATTATGCCATTGAAGAACGAAGTATTGCATACTTTTAGGTTGATCATTCAAGAACATAAAAAATAAGAAGACTAAAGTGTGCTCAACTCTGAAACCCCCCCGCTACCCAACGGTATTGGGTATAAAGAGTCTCTAGTAAAGAGGTGTGAGACCATATTTTATGAAAACATTTTTAAGGTATGCTTAATAATTATTTAATGGAATTTTGCATGTTCTTAAAACTTAAGGCCACTGCACTATGGGGCATTTTCTATTTTAGCTGGAATTTAGGCGTTTTTGAAAAATGTTCCAATTAGAAAAATGTTAATGTCAATGCATTAACAGAACATAAAACTGTTATGGCTCATACCAAAAACATGTATATCTACCAGCTCTTTTGAGCATAACAGCTGTAAAGTCAGCTGTTGGATCCGAAAGCACGCGCGCTAAGCTGGCATATTTTTTTTAAGTGAACTTTGTTATTCATTTATTTATGTTGAAAGCTATTAATAAACAAGTAAGAAAGATACAGTCGAGTATGCTCGACTGTGAGATATATATATGAGATTTTCAAAATATACAAATAATACAAATATACTAAAATTATACCAAATGGTATATAGTACCATATCGTTATAGTACCATATTCAAAATATACCATAGACGGCACAATATACCAGATTGTCGGCCAAAGCACCTAAGACCCCTAGTAAGAAGGCGTTTTTGCCCATACAAAATTATGTCTTTAATAACTTCCACAATTTGATTGCAATCAAATTTTCAGAAATCATAAATACTATAGATTATATTGTATACACCGAAATTCGCAGCCTGAAAATTACGCTTGTTATTCGAATTTATTGATTTGCGGGGGCGGAAGTGGGCGTGGTAAAAATTAAAAGCAAACTTGATCTCCAGGCAAAACATAATAAATGCTGTCTATCTCTTATAGTCTCTGAGATCTAGGTGTTCATCCGGCAGACACACAGACGGACATGGCTAGAGCGTCTCGGCTGTTGATGCTAATCAAGAATAACATATATATACTTTATAGGGTCGGAGATGCCTCCTTCTACCTGTTACATATATTTTCTGCCGGCACAAAGTTATAATACCCTTATACCCTATGGATAGCGTGTATAAAAAAAGAAGTCATGGATAATAATTTCGCTTGTTTGTACTATATATTTGTAGTGGTCGCTTGGACCGCCAACATTTATTGGATGGGCCTAAAAGTAGGCAAAGGTTTTTTTTGCCAAGTGGGAAAAAAATGCCAGCGCCACGGCACTAGGTGTAGAAAATAGTAGTTAATGTAATATATTTGTTAAATTTATGTTTATATATGTTAATAATCCAATTTTTGTTAGTTAAATGTTAAATGTATAATAATTGTTTAATGTTAGTCTAAACTTGTAGGATATATGTATTTTGTTAGGAAATATTAATTAGCGCCCTCTGTGTGTGGGGCTTAGCAACATTGCAGAAAGATTTTCGCGATAGATGCAGCGAATGGCAAAGAACGGGGAGATAAGAATGCATCGAAGGTTAATGTCCGTTTGACAAGGCTTAGATTTTTCATTCGTGCTGGTCATTCATTCTCTCACAAGTCACCTGTTCATTTTGTCATGGCAGTTCTCAGAAAGTAGAGAAAAAAAAATATATTATATACATACATATATCGCCAAGTAAATGACAAAAGTGACATATGTACATAAATAAATAGTGAACAGTGCGGGAAAAAGAAAAAATATAATATATATTTGAGTGAAATCATAATGTTCATGTTGAATAACAAACTGTGTTGTAAATTTACTTATGATTACGTGGTATAACATACTATGTAACAGAGGTAAATAAACTTCATGAGTTACAATAAGTTGTCCTACATATATCTTGTCCGTCAATATTTATGTTTTCTGTCAAGATTTGCAATTTTAAAAATTAAGTCATATTTGTTTACCAAAACAATGGAACATCTGGCATAAAAGCTCAGATCACCATGCTAGCATAAAGCTTTTGTCAGGGCTTTAAACTTTTGCTCCACAGCTGAAACAACAACAACAAAAACAACACACACACACATATCACCGGCTGTGAAAGATCTTTCGTCGCTGGAGAATGATGTAAGTGAGCTTTTCTTATACATAACTTTTTTTATTTACATATTGTACGCATTGGAGCTTTTTGCATTGAATCTGTTGAATGCAAAGTTTATAGTCCGAAAGAAGTTTGTTTTTTTTTGTTTTGCTGGCAGCTTAATTTCATTGCACCTGAGAAACCTTAAGTTTCTTAGCGTTGAGCATTTGCCGTTGGTCCATTGCCCTACATATGGGTCATTAATTAAATAGTTTTTTTTATATCGGATAAAAACTATCTGTTAATTAGCGATTCCAGATAAAAATTGCAATATGAATTATTGGCTATCTATTTCTATTAATCATAATTATTCTATTTATCTATTTATTTAGTTTTTAAGTATTTATGAAATAGATTTAATTTAGCTTTAATATTTCAACGACGTTGTTTCATATTCCGTCCATGTTTTCTTTTGTTGCCTTATTTGCTTTTTCTTTATGTTTCTTAATTTAAATAAATTTGTTATAATGTTTAGTATGTGCGAGTAAGTTTTCAAATTTGGAACCATGCAGCGTTTGTATGAGGAAGGTTGAGTGACGAGGAGCTTCTCTAAGGGATCCTGTCATCTAAATTGATTTTAACATTGGCTTTGCAGGATCATGGTAGGGTGGGCGTCTGCACCAATGAGTGCACCGTAAAGGAGAAGTGCTCCAAGTCAAAGGTAGATCCCTAACTTGTCTTTCCTCCAGTTTTCTTCTAACTCTTTACCTCTTTCGTTTACTGTCCTTGTATGTCTTTTCCCCATTTTCCCCCTTCCTTAACGCGAATTTTCTAATAGTATAGTTAATCCATGGAAGCACGTAGCGGAAAGGATATTTTTCTTGCCCACACCCATCCGACCAGACAACAGCCGTAGCGATCGCGTACGCCTTTCATGGCGCTACATTTACACCAGCTTCTTTCAGCGAACTTGCTTCGTTGTACGTTACATGTTATATGTGAAAAATGTAAATAATTAATCAAATTGTGTGTGTTTATACTAATATTTTGTAATTTTTTAAAAGCTTTTGGAAAGAATTTTGAAAATGAAGTTAGCATAAGTTAGCAATAACTTCAACTGTATGTTGCAGTGTTATTAATTCTTAATCCATCAGTAGTTGTCGTTTTCTGCATTTGTCCGCACAATTGGCGCAATTCTCATTTATCTCAGAGAACCTCACGTTATCCAACACCGATTTGTGCTCTGTAGGAAATAGTGAGAAGGGCCGTCTGAAGCAATGTTTTGTGAATAACTTCCATGTTTTTGATCCGATCGGCACAATTTGCAGTGCACATCCGGGCTAGGATTTATATTATGTCTGCCAAGAATGGGGTCTTTTTCTCTAAAATTGCTCAAAATATTCTGAAATTCTGAAAGGTAAGTACATATTGGTGTAAAAATTGTATAATACTAACTCCACAGGTGTCCGTAATATTCAATTTTTTCAGATGTGGGCGGTATTGCCACGCCTACTTTTCTATGATACATTCCTTGGGAATATAGTAACATAATACCAAAAACTGCAGTAAAAAATCTCTTATGGTTTACTCGTAATATTAAATGCCAGCTAAAATGGAAAATGCCCCATAGTGCAGTGGTGTTACCCCTGTTTACCTTTATTTGTGTAATCCTAAAAGTATGAAATAAGCGTGTGTATCTTAAGTTGACACTTCAAAAAAGATTGTAATTTAACTGATCGTAAAAATATGCAACAGTACATGTTATTTATTTATTTATTTATTCGACCACTGGGCTGAAGCAAAATAATATTCGCAGCAAAAAGAGCGTTATATGGCCTTTGCTTAAATACTTTCTTATACACTTACATATATTATTAATTTAAATATACTAACTCAAAAGATTTTATGATAACCTTTCTACGGCAATTTCCAAATATGCAATGTCTTGGCCAAGACATATTTGAAGGTTACTTTCTTGTTATATCATTTTAAAATTAACGCTTTGCAAAATTGATCCCATTTTACGCACCGGAAGAATCGTTTCGTACGATAAGTGGAGGTATTTGAATTTCTTCACTTTGACATTCAGAGCACTGGACAGAAATCACATTGTGTCAACACCCGCTGGGGACATCACAATGCTTTGTTTTAATTAGACAGTCGGATTCCCCAAGTCCGTGCCAGTTCTGAATTGATTGTTAATTGATAATCGTTATAATTTAAAAGAACTAACTGGCTGCCCAACTAGTATTCTTAAAAATTTTAGCAAGAAAGTTCCACAATTGGCTACGTAACTAAACTATCCGGGGAACAAGAAACTACCATAAATGATAGAAACTCTATTTACCCAGAACGAGCACATAAACCATGTTATTGTTTCCCAATCAAGCTCGACTATCTCAATCTTCAGAGCCAATCCTTATCCCGAAGTTACGGATCTAATTTGCCGACTTCCCTTACCTACATTATTCTATCGACTAGAGACTCTTCACCTTGGAGACCAGCTGCGGATATTGGTACGGTCTGTTGAGAAGTTTGCGTGTCCCCACCATAAATTTTCAATGTCCAAAATTTTTCAAGCTATTTAATTATGACAAAATATTAATTTTAGTTACTTTTCTTTATTTGAAAATTTTCAGCTTTCGCCTTGAACTTAGGACCGACTAACTCGTGATCAACCACTGTTCACACGAAACCCTTCTCCACTTCAGTCCTCCAAGGTTTCCTATACAACTTAAGCGCCATCCATTTTAAGGGCTAGTTGCTTCGGCAGATGAGTTGTTACACACTCCTTAGCGGATTTTGACTTCCATGATCACCGTCCTGCTGTTTTAAGCAACCAACGCCTTTTATGGTTTCTGAATGATTTGGTAATTTGGGCACCGTAACATTACGTTCGGTTCAACCCACAGCGTCAGTTCTGCTTACCAAAAGTGGCCCACTGGGCACATTATATCATAATCTTAAGCTTCATATCAAGAAAGTTAAGGTTCTTATCCATTTAAAGTTTGAGAATGGGTTAAGATCGTTTCGACCCTAAGGCCTCTAATCATTCGCTTTACCAGATAAGATTATTTTTTACAACAGTTAAATGCACCAGCTATCCTGAGGGAATCTTCAGAAGGAACCAGCTACTAGATGGTTCGATTGGTCTTTCATCAGTTTCAATTCTGACAATCGATTTGCACGTAAGAACTGTTTCGGTCTTCCATTAACCTGATCAAGTATAGTTCACCATCTTTCGGGGCACGGTATATATATTCTCAAGGTACGTTTCAGTTAGAGGCATAAATAATATTAATATTATTATACAAACCTACATATATAGAACTAACTAATTAACTATACTTGTATATAGTTAAAAAACTAATCCCAATAATAGTCAAGTTAATTACGTTATTAGGTTTATATCCCAATAACTTGAACATATGTTAGACTCCTTGGTCCGTGTTTCAAGACGGGTCCCTAAGGTATCCTGAATCTTTCGCATTGTTATTCATTCAAGTGCTTATAATAAACACAAACAGTTGAGGTTAAAAAATATGTGCCCAATCTCAAGATTGTTCTTGCTAAACTATAATTTGCGTATTGCTTAATTGAATTGTTCAATTACTTTCGTGATTTATCTCCACAATTACGACATCCAAAAATGAAAATAAACTAGCTCTGTGAAGCAATTAAGAACTTTATAGGATTAATTTTAACCTTTACTTAAACCCAAACCATATTTTGGAAATTTTAGTGAAAAAAGACGTTTAATCAATAAACCCCGTCCGCATATATCTATTCTTCGCTAGTGCTTTAAAAACAAAAAAACTCGTGAATGGAACGTGGCTTATGTACTTGTACTTCATGGCTATATGTACATTATGTGTGTATATTAATTATTTTACGTAACTTAGGTCTACCAAAAAAAAGATGATATAGGTGAAATTCTAGGGATCACAAGATTAGCTGACCATTTTGCGTCTGCGACGATGCAAGAGCGCCTCCAGGGCCCACGCGCCAGCTGCCATAAATGTCATGGCATCCAGACAATGCAACGCCACCGAATAATTGTAGCGATCTCTCACAAGTCCTGCAGGAAGAGCATGCTCTAAATTAGAATCTTTTTGTGGGAGTGGCAACTGAAAGGAACAATACTCACCTACAAAGGGGCCACCTAGGAGTGTGAACAGCCCGGAGATGAGCAGCTGGAGGCCAGAGGCGCCGGGGAGACGGTTTAATGGCACATAGCCGGGTATGATGAGGGGCCAGAAAATTGTGCGCACTCCCTTGCAGAGACCGATCCACACAAAGCAACTGAGAATGACGCCATACGATCTTGTGCTGGCAACAATGGTGCGTCCGATGGCGATGCCCACGACGCCGATCAGAAAGAACACTCGATTGTCCCAGGGTATTTTCTCAGTGAAAAATGGCACAAGGAAACGCATAATGATGTCCATGCCGGCCATCAGGGACATGGCCACCGTAATCTGGGATGTGTCGAAGCCAAAGTCCGTGAGAATGAACGGCGTCAAAATGGAGAAATTCAGTTCACCAAAATTGATGATCGTTAAGCCGGCGACCAAATTCACAAACGTGATGTCACGCAGCAAATCCAGATCGAAGAACGTGATCACCTTCTGCAGGAAACTCATTTGATCAGCTTGATCAGTTTGTTCCACATTGTTATTGCGTTCTGATTCTGGTTCTGGCTCCGCTTGAAGGCGAGCATAGAGTGCTCGCTGCTCGGAGCAAGTGCAGCATAGCTTCGACTCAAGGTTGGACTCATCGCGTTCCCGTCGAAAGTTATTCGGTCGCAGAAAGTCTTCTTCCTCTGGCTGCTGGTCCTCGCTAATCGGCGAATGGATGCGCTGCGCCAACTCCAGATCCTTCGAGCTGGAGATGGTGCGAAAGCGAAGACGTCCCGAGCTCAGCGACAACTTGGAGCCATAATAGCCATCGTTGGCTCGCGACAACATTGGTGTTCCCGGTTCAATGATCTCATAGCCCGGCCGCTGAGCATCGTCGTCTTGGCACAGATATTGGCTGGAGAAGATGCCGCCCGGTTCCCGCTTACGCTGCAGTGTACAATGTGGACACAACACCTCCGGCTGCTGCTCCAGCATCATCAGCGTTGCATCTGTCGTTGCTGTACCTTTTGGGGCAGCTGCTGCTGTGTGATATCGCACAGGTTGGTATATCAGTGCACTGACAAAGGCGTGCAACGAGATAGCGGCAAAAAGCAGCACCGTGCCCTGCACATCGTAGACACTTAGCAGAAAGGTGACCAGATACGGCAGAAAGATGGGACCCAGACCTGTGATGGTCCACGAGAAGCCTGCGGCACGTCGTCGCTTCTGCTGGAAATACGTGTTGATGGCCAGCGATGAGGCCGACACGCTGATGCCCATGCCGAACCCTTTGAGTAATACAAGTCATTAAAGCTAATGTTTAGTCAGAGTGCAGCACTCAAAGTGCAGCTCACCGTACAGTCCCGCATAGGCGAAGATGTAGCCGGCAAAGGTCTCACAGAAGGCGGTCAGCGTGATGCCGGTGAAGCAGAGCAGCGCTCCGACCATGGCCACCTGGCGAAAGGTGAAGCGCCGAAACATGGGGCCATTTAGGAGACCCGTGCACGCCGACACAGCGGGATTCGTGTTGATAATCGCCGTAATCTGGGAGCTGCTCATGCCCAGGTAATTGAGACGTTCTCGGAACATGAAACCAAATTGTTGCAGGCAAGGATACAGTGAAAGCTGTCGACGCACATAGTAAACAAACGAGAAAGCAAGTAAGAAAGCAGTATGGTAATGATGTAAAAATATACACAAAGTTATAATACCCTTTTACTCCATAGGTAACAGCTATTAAAATAAGTCTGAAAGCAGTGCGATATTATCGTCAAAATATACCGGAAATAAAATTAATATATACCGGTAGCTATATTTAGTATATCGACGTATTACTACATTCTAAATATACCATAGAGTTCAAAATAGGTAGACACAAATATACTAAAAAAAATACTAAAATATACCGAAATATATTTTTCATATATCGACATGATAAAGCCTTTTACTATGTTATATGGTTAGCGGTATAAAAGTAAGTAACAAAACAGTGTTATCGTTACAATATACCGAAATAAAACTAAAATAACAGCTAACAGTAGCTTTATTTCGAGTTCAAAATATGTGAACACGAATATACCGAAAAAATCTTCAAATATACCAATCGATTTGTAAATAACGGTATAAATACGTAGGGTTATAAATTCCTTTTATCAAATAGGTAGCAGGTATAAAAAAGTAACACAGCTGAATGGTATTATCATTAATAACTAACAAAATAACTTTCCACAAACCTTTCTATAAATAGCGGGTATAAACACACATATTGAAAAAGACAGCACAAAAAAGGTAAAGTGGTTAACATTCACCTACATTGGATACGCCGGCGGCAACGCACACCAGCCACGCCCATCCGCCATCGGGTGCCACAAAGTCGACGCCCAAATCGCTTTTATCCTTGCGATTGTAGTAGCCACATGTTCGTTTAGGCAACGGTTGTGTTGTATCCTCATAAACCTTCTTCTCCGTCGGCACCATAACTGCAAGAGGAAAATAAACAGTTTAGAAAATTGTCGTACTGATGATGCGTAACTGTATGCTGGCTCGATGCTTGTCGTCAATTGTTAGCTACAGCGATGTCAATTTGTGTGAATGATTTACAACCCTGCGATTGGAAATTGGCACAAAGCTGATGCATCGCCTATAAAACGTGAAACTAGAAACGAGAAGAGAACCTGTGCTGACCAGACCCAACAACGAACTGTTTGGCATCCAGATTTTCGACTCATTTGTTGCTGTTCTGTCACGCAGCCTGAGTCGAAGAGCCGGGTTCATGGCTGGGGCGTTTGGTAACCGCAGCTCAAATCTCTCTTCTTTCGCTTATCAGCATCGTCATATGACTAGACTCCAATTCACAAAGTTAGCGCGCAAAAATTTGATGCCAAAAATTTAATTTCGTGTGTGAATCATTGCAGGTACAATGGCTATACAATATATTAATATACTATATATTACATATGTTATTTGTTGAAGAAACATGCTGAAGGTCAATATATACAGCGATATGTGGGCCTGGCTTTAACGACAGCTGTCTCCGCTGATCGGAGACAGCAAACAGCAGCTTTATTGTATCTGTCTATAGTGTTCAGATCTGATCAATGATTTGCTTGTCTACACCACAATTTAATGCGATCTATTGCCTCGCAGTTATCGCTCTAGAAGACATGCGGCTTTATAGTGGAATAAATTAGACATGCGATTCTACGAGTGAATGTTGTGAGTAAACTTTATTCAAATTATTTTGCAATTGAATATTAATAGAATCAGTTGCGGAAAATTTATTATTTTACAAGTTATAGTATAGAGAAAACTGTATTAAAATTAAAAGGTTTATACGAATTTTTATCGATGTGTAGAGATTATAAACTTACTTAGATGAGTGAATATTTCGAATTTCTTGAACGAGAAAGTTCTTAAGTTCACCCTCTTCAACGATGGGAAAAGTTTTCGGTGATATTGAAAGGAAATTTACCAAAACAAATTCCATAGATGTGTTTTCGTTTAAAACTTCTTAGTATGAATGAAATCAATAGCTGCAGTCATTTATTGATCTTATCTTTATCTGTTAGTTATGTAGTTACCCTCCATAAAAATTAATATTGCTGGCGATTATAGAACATGAACCATATTGTGCCTATTCATACAACACACTTGACTTGGAGGCAAACAATTTATAGAGATAGTGAGATAACGAGCATTGTTACTTGTGTGAGTGGAAACTATTGATCAGCTATCAGTGATAACATTGATAAGATTATGTAGGGGAGGGCTTTAAACCGTTTTTTCACATCATCATAGGTCCTTTTGTGTGAATTTCACAAATCTCAATCCCCATTTCGATCTGCTTGACAACAAAGATTGGTCATTTGTCATACGCCAAGCATTGAAATTCATAAGTTTTATTAGCGAAGTATTTTCGGGTTCAATGTATAACAAGTAAGAAAGCTGTAGTCGAGTATTCTCGACTGTGAGATGCCCGGTATCCATTTGCAAAACAATAGCAAAACAATCAATATACCGTTAGCAATAATTTGCATATCGATATACTAATACAATCAAAATATACCAAAGAGTACAATATATACCAAATTGTCAATCAAAGCTAAACTAAAAGTCGACTACAGCATCTGTATTTTCTACATGTAATATTCAAAATTATGCTTTTTTCGATTTAGATAGTCGGGCGGAAGTGGGCGTGGGCACAGCTGAGTGCAATAAATAAATTATAGCCTTTGAGTTCCAGTATTTCATACGGTCGGACGTGTTTCAACTGATCAAGCATAACATATATATGGGTAATTCTCTGGCGAAAAATGTCGCGTGTGACATTATTTACAGTGAATCAAAAAACATAAACTAAAACAATTTGAAAAATAAGTAAAAGGTATTGATATTGCTGTGGATTAGCACTATATTTAGAACTAAGATTGATTTTAGAAACATTTTTTGTTTTACGATGAAATATATAAATTTGTTCCTTTGTTTGTCTTACGAATTCGATTATTTTTGCAATCATCTTAAAATAGAATTTAATAATTAATTCCAAGCGCTAAATAAACTGCTAATCAAGAGAAATAAGATTAATCTCTATTAAAAATAAATAAATGTTTTGATATGGTATGTAGTAAGTGGTATAGTGTAGTGATATAGAATTATCCATAGGAGAAGGAGGAAGGAGACATTTCCGATCCCATTAAGTAGATCGGAAATGCCTCCTCTGTGTGTTCCATATACGTTTCCCATAGGCACAACATTATAATACCCATTTACTTTGTGGGTAGCGGGTATAATAATGGAGCCGACTCTGATAGTGGCCAGGTGAGCGGCGTGGCTGATCTCATAGAGATTGCCGTTGTGGCGCCCGCACGAGTGTCACGAGTGATAAGAACATGTGAACGGGTGTAGCGATGTGTGGACGGATATAGAGAGGTAGTTTGGTGTCATGTAATCGTTAATCATAGACCAGACATACCGTATATACATATGTATATATTGTGTATGTACTTACTATTGCAGTATATCGATGTGATATGTGGGGGCTCTTGAATCGGTTTTGCCTCGTTCTTGTCGTTGGCACATGCGAAACTTGGCACCTGATCTCTTTGATAGCTAATAAAAAGTCGCCTTTGCCTTTACAACAAGTTTATTTTTACTTTTGTGCGCACTCGCACACACACACACACACACACACACACACATGCACGCACACACTAATTGCACATGTCACATCTTTCAGTTGCACTTTTCGTGGCACTCAAAATCAAGTTGAAGGTCGCCACGCACTGAACACCGGATGATCCGATAGCAAACAAACAAACAAAAAATAATACAAATTCTTGGACGATTTCGTTTTCGTTTTCAATTGCAATTTCTTTTCCGTTTCTTTTTCTCTTTTAATAGTGATGTGTCCTAATTGGCGACTCGACGCCCTTAGCTGCTCAAACAAACTGAAATACCGACGATGTTCGTTGCCCAATGGCCGATGCCCGATGCTCGATGCTGTTGGCGAATCAACGTAACGGCTAAATGAAATTAAGAGAACGACAGCTGCTTGACGTGCAGGTCTCATTTAACAGTGCTGTTAGGACGCTGTTAGAGCGCTGTTAACTAGCAGCGAGTCGACGCTTTAATCTAGTATTTATCAACAGTGCTATTTAGTTGAATAGGTTTGATATTTTTCTACAAATTTCTATGCACATATTACTACTGTTTGTACTATTTTATTTATTTTGTACGAATTCTTTCTTCACTCATGAAAGGAGAAGTCCAAGAGACAGCTATGGGTATTTTCAATTTCAATTCAATTTTCTACACATTTCTAACTTGATTACTCTTATAATATTTACATTTGTGTGATGTCTTTATAATACTTTAATTCTAAGAAATTTAGAATATTAAAATTGAAATACAAACTTCATGATATTTTAAATTTCTGTTCATCCAGTATGAGCTAGCACTTAGTTTTTGAAAGTCAGCACAATTCTAACATGATTCCTATCATAATATTTACAGTTTTCTATATGTCCAATACCTTAATTCTAAGAAAACTAGAACATTTAATTACGATTATCAGCTTTACTTAATAAAAGTAAAGTAAAAACGTGACTGTTATGGACAATTTGAATTTCCAGTTATCCAGACATCGTTAGATATATTATATGTACAATACTTTAATTCTAAGAAATGTAGAAAATTGCATTATAATTACAAGCAAAAACATGTCAAGAAATGTACAATAGCATACCTTTGAATCAAATTGTGAACACACAGAAACATACTTGAAACAAGTAAGAAAGCTACAGTCGAGTGTGCTCGACTATGAGATACTCGCTACCCATTTTGTATGAAAGCAAAACAATGCGGTATTTATTTCAAAATATACGAAATCAATATACCTCAAACATACTAAATATATACAAACCAATATACTGCAAAAGACTATAATTATTATTGTATGTACCAAAAATTGACTCTAGCTTTAAAATTACGCTTGATATTCGATTTTGATCGCTTGGCGGGGGCGAAAGTGTGCGTGGCAAACATTTGAAACAAACTTGATTTGTTTGAAACAAACATACAATTACATTATATCTGTATCTCCTATAGGGTGTGATATCCAAGTGTTTATACGGACAGACGAACAAACAGACAGACAGGCGGATTGACGCTGATCAAGAATATATATACTTTATGGGGTCGGAGATGCCTCCTTCTGGCTGTTACATACATTTATAACATCCTTCTCTCCTATGGTTAGCGGATATAATGAGAAATAAAAAAGTCATACGCATCTAGAGTAAGGTTTTTAATGTATACTCGTAATCAATATGAACAAAAGATTTAAGTTAACAGCAAATGGTAATTCAGTTCAGTAGCACATTAAATGAAAATGCCCAACATACAATTTACAATTACGAAAAAAATAAGTATGAATAAAATCGCATAAGTGAAGTAGCAACTGCCATATATACAGAGGAGTACAAAGTAATTGGCATTAACAGATTAAATGACAATTGATAACCTAAACTAAACTTAATGGCAATACTTAAATAAATATATATTAGTGTGTAGGCTAATCTGTACTACATAAGTGTAACAAACTCGCAGTAATATCTTGGAGTATGTGTGTGTGTGTTAAGGTAATACTTTACACTTGGCTGCTGTCTAGGCTATTTTAAGATTGCTCGAGTGCCGCATGGACACACAAGGCTATTCCTCCGGTGGATTGTATGGCTTGCCAAGGGCACGTCGCACCATCGACTCGGTTACCCACATGATCAGGGCGATGGCTGTCAAAAGATTGATGCAGTGGATGGTTGAACTGTAGCCGAAAGCATCGGTGATGATGCCTATGCATGCACAAAAGAGAAGAGAGATTATTATTAGCATAGCACAGTCGGAAGGAAGGAAGGAAGGAAGGTAGTTGCACTCACCCAGCAGGGGACCCATGACCAGCGAGAAGAACGTGTTGAAGATCAGCTGCAGTCCAGAGGCAGCGGGCAGACGACGCAATGGCACATACGAGGGTATGATCAATGGGGAGAATATGGTGCGGAATCCCTTGCCGAAACCAATGAGCAGAAAGACCGCTATGACCACGTTGTAGGATGAGGTCATTGTGACGATGACACGGCCGACGGCAATGCAGATAATGCCAAAGGCGAACAGCACGCGATTGTCGAGCTTCACCTTCTCGAGGCAGAGCGGTGCCAGGAAACGCACCGAGATGTCCATGCACGCCAGCAGGGACATCACCATCGAGCACTGACTGTCGGTGTAGCCGTAGCTATGGAGGATGAACGGTGTCAGCACCGAGAAGTTCATTTCGCCAAACATCATGACGCTCATGCCGATCACCAGATTGACAAAGGTCAGATTGCGCAACAGATCGAGATCAAAGAATTTGCTGACCTTCTGACGGAAGCTCATCTTGCGTTTGGCCTCCTCCTCGGCCTCCTCGGCCGCCTGAAGTGCCGCCTGCTCCAGCTTGAGTGCCTCGGCGGTCCTCTGCAGCAGCGCCTTGTCCTCGGCACAGGTGCAACGGAGCAACTCCTCACCTCCGCCGGGCTTCGAGTAGACACTCGACTTGCTGGCATAGCGACCCAGATCCTCGCGCTCGCGATTGAAATAGTTGGGCTTGTAGAGCGCCGCCGATGAATCGTGCTGTTGATTATGTTCGCTGGCCTCCTCCAGCTTGTCAAGATTGTCCCGACTACCCTTAGTGGCTGCGGCCGAGACCGAGACGGATGCCTGACGCAATAGCACCTGACGACGCTCAGAGGTTAGCGAGAGCTTCGACCCAAACCATCCGTCGTTGGCACGCGCCAGCATCGGAGTACCGGGATCGGTAATCTCATAGCCCGGGTGCTCGGGATCGTCGTCGTTGAACAGATACTGTGAGGAGAAGATGCTGCGCTTGGTGCGCTTCTGATACTGACAGTATTTGCACTCGTAGTCCGACCACGGATCGTTGCTCGGTGCCAGTAGATTCCCATTGGCCTCGAGCAGCTCCGGTTGTTCCTTGTGTTCGCTGACAATCACCTCGGGCTTCTCCGGCTTGCGCACGTGACGCATCACCGGCTGCAGCGTCATGGCGCAGAGCACGGCATTGAGAGCGATGGCCGAGTAGATGAGAATCGTTCCCTGGGCACCGTAAAAGTCCAGCAGAAAGGTGGACACATAGGGGAATATGATGGGACCCAGCCCGGTGATGGTCCACGTGAAGCCGGTGGCACGTCGACGACTCTGCTTGAAGTAGGTGTTGACGGCCAGCGAAACGGCAGCCATGGCTAGGCCAAGGCCGACGCCATAGATCAGCGAGAGGCAGATGATGTACTGCCAGACGGTGGTGCAGAACGCCGAGAGAAAGATCCCCAGAAAGCCGAGAGTTGTGCCCGTCAGCGCGACCTGACGGAACGTGAACCTGCGGAACATGGCGCCATTCACGATGCCTGGAATGTGAATAAATTAAAGTTTGGGGATTCAGTTAAGATGAAGAAGGAGTACTTACCCACTAGCGAGGACAAGGTCATCACGACGTTAACGATAATTGTGGTCTCCTTGGCATCAAAACCCAGCGAAGTCATGCGAACTCTGTAGATCAATCCATATTGCTGCAGTGCCGGAAACATAAAGAACTGCCCGCAAGAAAGAAGAAGAATCGTTTAGTACATAACATATTCGATAATTTCGATAGAACTTACATTATTGAAGCCAGCGGCCACACAGATCACCCAACCCCAGCCGCCATCGGGCGCCACAAAATCGGGACCCAAATCGCTTTTGTCGCGTCGCTTTGGCTTCTTTGGCTTTGTCGTCTCATTGTAGACACTGGCATAATTCTTCTGCGTTAACGTTGACTTCTCCATCGATGTGCTGGTGTTAATGACAACACTTGTCGTCGTCTGCAAGACGAGAGTGAAAGTCGGTTGAGTAATGAGTGCGAGTTCGGTAATTTATTTCTAATTAGAAAACCCGCCAGCAAGTCCATAACGTTGATAATAATGAAGACCTCTAGCTGTCTTTACTATATATTTTTTTTACATACACTCTACCCAAACAATAAATATTATCGAAAACGTATTGAGAGAACTTCAAGTGTAATAATATCTTCGACAAAGATAAGATATGCTCGAGGATCAACATTAAGTAATGGATGAGTGGCAGAAAACATGAAATGACAATTTACAAAATATATATTTTATATATGTGTGTGGAATTGTTGTTGTTAGTGGACGGGTTAGAGAAGTGCAGTATTGTATTGAAGTGATATTCTAGATACAAGTCTGTGAGAATAAATTACTTATATTGATGCGACGCCTGTTGAAGTTTATCTCAAATGAGCACTTGAGTTTTCTACGCCTGACATTTAAGTGAACTCTATACAAATTATTTGAAAAGCGGCAGCCTTATTTCTTTTATCACTGTAATTACAAACTAAATACCATAATTTCGACAATATTAAAAATATCTTCAACTTCACATGAAATGCTTCAAATTATTTTTATAAGTTGAGAGAACGAAAAGAGAAGTTTTTCATTATTCATAAAATAACTTTATGTTCTATATAAATACATTTTAAATTAAACTTTATTTTGTATTTAAATAATTTTCCAATTAAATAGTAAGAAGGTCGCTATATTTGTTCTCGACTTTGCCCCACAGATTTAAAATAATTTTTATAAAATGTGATGAGAAATGATGAAGTTTTTACATCTTAGTTGCATTGATCGCACTTTTTTCCATACGAGTATAATTTTAATAATGTATTTCAAATGATTTTAAAGTAAATGATAATATTTTCACAACAACTTCTGAAAAGAAAGCATACATTTTTCATCTTTGCGTTGATCACGCTTTGATTTTCAAAAATATTAAGTTCACTTTATTTTGTATTTAAATTAATTTAAAAAATTTGATTACACTTCCTCTAACACACAGTAAAATAATTTTTATAAGATGCGAGCAATGATGAAGTTTTTGCAGCTTAGTTGCATTGATCACGCTTTGTTTTTCATTATTCTAAGATTAATTAATTAATTTGAAATTAAATTTTATATTATACTTAAATGTATTTCAAATGAAATAGTTAGAAGTTCTCAATATAATGTCTTTGACTTTGTCCCACAGATGCGACGAGAAATGATGAAGGTTTTGCAGTTTAATCACGTTTTGTTTGTCATTGTTCTAATATCAACTTTAATCAGTCATGACTAAGCCACATTTGTTTTATAGTCCTACAAAATTCTAAAGACAATCGATGGCAAACTGTCTGACTATCGACAAACCAATTGTGAAGTGTTTTTTCGTTTGGTTTTTATCAAAATCAAGCGTTGCAGTGCCAAATTGTCGCTATTTCAAAGGTAATTGCGCTATTAATGCTAGTACTCATAATGCTTTTGATATTTGGATCCTTTTGGCACATCATGGCACACCTCGTCATTATTAGCAAATGCCAGATAATGCTCTAATTGCTAATTGGCTATGCCTATAGTCTATATATATGTACGTATACCTATTGCTGTTGACATTGGCGGCATGACAGCGCTATCGCAAATGCCTGTCCCATTATTATTATATTGTACGACGGAGCAAGCCTATTATGGATGTAGTCTAGCTTTGATTTTGCGCGAGTACTTGCGAGTTTTGTATGCAAAGCGTAGAAGATGCTCGAGATGCACCGAGCGAAAGAGAGACAGAGAGAGAGAGATGGTGACAGCTGAGGAAATCACTTAGCGGGTGTGCCGCCTGGTTCAATGGGAAGATCAATGCATTGGCACTGTCAGGCAACAGACTTAATGGACCGATGCCATCAAATTGAACCGCAGCCCCCATCGAATTGTGTCGTAAAGGAAACTTGATTCTACAGAGCGAGTGAGAGGGGGTCCTTCATAAAATAAATAAGACTACAGCACAAAAAAAGAAGGGGATAAAAAAAACGACGTCTATGTTGTAGTTGTAAAAATAATGAAGAGACTGTAATATTAATGGGGAGATGCACACTGAGAAAAAAGATCAGTTAACTAAATCGAGAACATTCATATTAAAAATTGTGTATTACAACTGCAAAATACAAATGAAAATAAAAACATAAATACTAGATTTAGGTTACAAAACTATTGAATTCCTCTAAATCCTATAAAATTGGTATATAATTTTCAGTCCAGAGATCAGTTAGTCGCGCTGTACCGAGACTTACTTTATTGCAGTCTGAGAATGTCTTCGAAAATCATCATAATAACTTAATGCTAACGACATAATAAAAATGTAAACGGCCACAATTCGCATAGCCAGAAAATAAAAACAATATAAGGTAATGTGTTTTTATCTAATAATGAGATTTGTGTTTTTTTTTTCTTTTCTTAATAAGAACTTAGTCTTATATCAAATCTTTTTGAAAAACATACTCTTGGCGCACTTTTTAGAAGAAAATTTCTAGTACTAATCTTGAAATGCATTATAACTTTGTGAATATGAATATGATTTCTGATTTGGATTTAAAATTTGGTTGCGATCAGATAAAAATTGAATAAGTTATTTCAGAAATGGGTTTAATAAATATATATAATTTGTACTCAATAATATATATTTAATGTCATAGTATATTTATGTACCAAATAAAGCCTTCGGTATATTTTAGTATTATGGTATATGAAGTTGATATATTTAAGGAAAAATACCGCGCTGTTTTGCTTTTACTCAATGTGGGTAGCGGATATTCCACATTCGATGACACTTGACTGTAGCTGTCTTTCTTTTTTTTCAGTGTAGTTGCCCTCAAAGGCAAGGCATAGCATAGCATAGCTTGGCATGGCTTCTATGTGTGCAGCGATAATTCGGCGACAAACTCACTGGCCTGGACCTCAACTTGTGCAGCCGGTGTAGTTGTCTCCGTCTCTGTCTCTGTTTTTGTCTCTCTCTCGTTGCCATGTGCAAGTTGCCAGTTGGGATGCTGCCCGACTGGCACTTGGATGTCTTCATTGAGATTGCAAAAAGAGTGAATGTCGTCGTTGTCAGTCTTGTTGTTTGCCATTGAACTCCATCGAAGCGTGCCATAAATTGACGCCCGCTGTCAAAGATCTTGGCAGGCTGCGAGGCAGCACCGAAGACAGAAGACAGAGCTGCGTAGACTGCAGACTGCAGACTGCAGACAGCAGACAGCAGACTGCGAGAGCAAAACCATGACCAAGTCGAACATTAAGAGAAGCAGCACTTAACAGAGTTAACAGCACTTTGCATCAAGTGCGTGTGTGTGGGGGCAGAGACAAAAAACTTTCGCTTAGCTACCTAATGAAATGAACGTTGAATCGAATTCAAAGCGATCGCTCAATATCAATACATTATCTACAAACATGCTCTATGCATAAGATCAACAACAAAAACTTTATTGTTACCGGTTTGCAAAATTGCTGTGATTTGTCGTCGCTGCGATCATTACGTATTTGTGTGTTTTCTTCTAGCTGTTTTGCAAATCATGCCGAGTGGACAATAATAAACTACAACAGCATTGGAAAAAATAAAGTACTAAGAAAACGTACTGTCACGATTACCATTATCAACATACATATTACTTCGAAGCATTAACTATCTGAGTCTAGCATGGGGAGATCCAGAAACAAGTGTGTTCCAGGCGATAAATCGCAAGTCACTTATTGAAGAATTCATTAATGAATTTCACAAATATACGCAACATTGAAATCGAATTTGAAATCTTATGCAAACACATTGTAGTAGTATCTCAATACGATTGCTCTAGCCGGTTTCCTAGCATATGTTGCTATGAGTAATAATGCCGTTAAATAATACACAAACGACAAACTGGTTATACGAAATACAACTCATTCAGATAGATCTCTAACCTTTGTCATGATTAATTATCAACATGCGCTGATAAATATTAATTGTTTGATAACAAATCTCTTAAGACGAAGAAGAAAGGGGCAAAATGTTAAGTGGTTCCGACTACTGGCTGCTACTCTTTTGTTCCCCACCTCTCTCGATACATCCTACACATTATCTGGCCATCGGCGTCTAGAAGTTCCCGCAATGCTTTCAATATATTGTGTAAATGAGCAATCAACTGGGGAATTCTAGTACTTTTGTTAGATTTCTCAAATCAATTGTTATCAGACTCTTCTCTACCAAAATTGCCTTCAGTGAAGGTCTAAATCAATGTGTATGTATGTAGTTTTCAAGGTACTCCTAGGGTTAAAAAGTAACATATTATAGCTTTGCGAATGCAGAATCATATTTTGTACTCTATGCTATTGTAAGTTTAATAGTATATCGATATATATTAAATATTGCTTTAAGATTATATGTAAGTATTTTTTCGCATATTTAATGAGCAGCGGATATATTTTTCACTCTATGGTATATTTTATATTTTCATTTTCGGTATATTTTAAGAATAATTTCGCACTGTTTTACTTATATCAAAACTGGGTTGCGGGTGTACTTTGCACTCTAAGGTATATTTGAAATGTAATAGTATATCATCATGCCAAATATAGAATTCGGTATATTTTAACCTTTTGTTCGGTATTTTATTTTGCACTCCATGGTATATTTTAAATGTAATATTATAACAATACACCAGATATGAATTCGATATATTTATGTATTTTTCGGTATATTATTTTGGTATATTGTGAAAATAATTCCGCAATGCTTCGCTTTGATTGAGAATAGATAGTGCATATCTTACTTGTTATAGAGGTTTTAATTAAAACTGGAGCAAATAATATCGATAAGTTGTGGAAAAACAAAATCAGAGCTGCAGTTCAAACACTTGAAAACATAAAATACTTAAGATACCGTCCGTAATGCTCACATATCCCATGCAGCTTATCAAGCTCTGCCTCTGCCTCTGCCTCTGCCTCTGCTTCTGCCCAGTGGGTAATTAGACTAGCCCGTTGACTCATTTGAAAAGATAAAGATAAAGCATAGATACATTTACGTTGACGGCGTCGTCGGCGCTATTGATTAGCTTGAAGGAAGGGAATCCCTTTCCCTTCCCGTCACCTTTCACCCTCAGCTCAGCTCTCACTCAATTGTGAATGTTGAATGTTATCAGTTCGGGTCGCGAGGAACCAGAAGACAAACAGAGAAACACTTGTGCCTCAAGTTCACATATTTGTACACTTAGCACAGAACATGGCACATGTCGACAGGTGTAGCTAATGTCAGAGACAGAGCCAGAGCGAGAGCGAGAGCGAGAGCGTGTCTGCAGATACATTTACTATCTGCATCTGTATCTCACATCTGTATCTTGTATCTTGTGTCTGACGTCTGACTCTGACTCTGACTCTGACTCTGACTCTCACTCTGTCCAAGCGGAAGTTGGGTCTTCGATTCGTGCTCCCTTCGTTGTTGTTTTGTGTGTTTATTTCGCCAATCAATTGGCAGCTTGTTCGCCATTTAATTGAGATTAATCGAACGGCGCAATTTTTCAATTATACTCTCATGTGTATGTCCATACACTGAGCGAAAAACGTAACGCAATCTGAATAAGATTTGCTACGCAATCAAATTTATAATATCCAAAAAAGAACTTTATGTTGAACGAATTTCTCTGAGTGCATGTGATCGAGAATTGTGCTCGTTGCTTAATTTGCTTCACTCCGAATGCCGAACAATTAAATTGTGTCAATGAGTGTTGATTAAAGCCCATGGATATCCAGAACCACACACATTCGCAATTCGTTATTGATTGCACTCACAATAGAAACTACAAAGTGTGCTTCTATGTGTGTACGTGGGAATTTTTGTCCATATATGTGGACTATATAACAGATTTGAAGGTGGTTAACGATCGATTGAACAAATCAGTTCAATGGTTCAATCCGTTGATCAGTGATGAGAGAACAATAATTATTAAAGCCAACAGCTATTGTGTGAAAGCTGACAATGTATTAAACGCTAAACGATCTGTTCTAATGTAATTTCATAATAGAGGTTTCATTTTATTATCATCTACTCTAATCTTAACTGTTCTCGTTCTCAACATTTTAATAACATAATTTGAATGTATAATGAAGCAATAAATAAATTAATATTAATATTGAAATATTTAATCTATTATAAATAAACTTAAAACTTGTAATTACTTGAATCTTTACTGTTCTCGTTCAGAAAATTGTAATTATATAATTTAGATCAATGATTGAGTTGTAGTTGTTGATCAATATCCATAATATTGAATAATAGGATAATAGGAATACCACTTTTAGATACTTTAGTCGTGTTATTTCCAGTTACAAAAAGAATATGTTGGACATGTTAAGCTGCAGAGACATTGACATATTTTAGTTGAAAGAAAATAGTTTGCATTGTGTCAACCTAATCCCAGCTAAGCTCGAAAGATCTTAATTGAAATTCGAAATTCGAATGCGATGTTTGTGTGCCAGGACTGTTCTGGCTCTGATTATTTTGCCTTATGGATTAGCTATTGCATCGACTAAAAGGGGGGGAGGCAAAAATAAAAAAAGAAATGCATTTCATTTCAATTCATTTCCATTGATAGTTTTAGTAGCTGTGACTGACGTATGATTGTCACTATGCTGTTACTATATTTAGCTGTTGTCGATGACTTTTATTTTGTTGTAGTTTTGTAGTTTGTTTTGTAGTCTGCCGTATGCATGTTGCGAGATTGTGCAGCACAGTGCAGCTGCGCATAAAGGTTGCCACAGGCAGCGCTCTACCGCAGAATAATCCCAACGAAAGGCGCATTCTCACATGTGTCACGCCTTTGTCGTTCTTGTTGTCGTTGTTGTTGTCGTTGTCGTTGTCCCCGATCCGTTCTCGTCTCGTTCCCATTCCCTTCTGTGCCGCCTTGAATTTGGGTTTCGGTTTTTGGGTATTTCGGACCCGAGGCGAGTTTGCTTATTTATGCATTTAATGCGCATTTCAAGTCATTTTCTAGTCTGTCAGTTATTTTTGGTCTTTTGTATTTCTTCGCGTTATGCTCAACCAAATAAACTCACGTACTTCAATTTGACTCCGGTAAAGTGTGAGCGTTAAGTGTTTCTCTGAATGGGAATGCGACTGAAATTCAATCTGAATTGCAGCCAATGCCACTTGAGTGTTAACCATAGAACAACGTTGGCCTCCTACTCCCCCACCCACGATTGATATTCCCTAATGCTAATTCCACTTGGGTGTGCTGACAAACATAAGATGTTCATATCCCCAAACAAAATGGCAGGCAAACAAAAACTCTCTTTACTCCAGACCGAAACAATATATCCATCAGTCTGAATGGGTAATAATAATTTGGAATTTATTGTGTGTTTCTTTGTGTGTTTAAGAGAAAGAAAGCGTATTTGCATCGAACACTTATCGTTTTCGGAATTCCATTTAAATGCGATTGCAATCTATGCGATAACCAAGGCGATAATAAGAATAATGCTCCGCTGTTAATATTCAAAGTGTATCGCGATTCATGATTCGCGTTGCAAAGTCATTCATACATTGTACTTAAGTTATGATAATCAACCAGTAATTATTATTTTTTAAAGCGCCAAGAATCTGCAGCAGTAATTTGATTCATTTAATTGGGGTGCATATTTTGCATTTCATGTTTCCCCGTTGAAAAAGCAGAGTACCAATTAAAATGTATACGCGTTTCCGTTTAATTAAATCAATCGATATGGGGAAAACATTTTGACTTGGTTGAAATTAATTATCAACAAGAAATTAAATACAGTTTAAATTTGAAATTAATGTGGATTTTCGATTGGAGTGAGAACAAAATACTTCAAACAATATAAAAAAGGTTCTACATATATTTTTAAATTGTTTAAAATATTTTCATCTCACCCAAGTAAAATTCTTTAATTGAAATTGTACATTGATTTAAAATTTAAACTTTATTTAATTTCTGTTTATAATCTTGCTGATAATTGAAGCCAAAATATTTTTATTTTCCTGCTCATCAAAGTAAGAATCTCCTATCGAAAATCTACATTAATTTCCAATTTCAACTTTATACAATTTCTGTATAAATTACAATGTTTATAAAAAGTAAATGGATCTAATTCGTGGTCTTCATCTCTATCAAGGATTCTCCAATCGAAAATATAAACCAATTTCAAATTTAATACAAATTCTTAATGTGAAGCATTAGAATCTTAAACACTCAATTTGTTATAAGCATGAAAAGAACATTTTTCTAATAATATAAAAGAGTTTTACGTATTCGGGGCTTGATTGCATTCAATTATCAGCAAGATTGTAAATCAAATAGAATTTATATACATTTTTAACTTATTACACACTCAATTTATTATAAGCATGAATAGAAAATAATTGAAATAGTCATAATACTTATAAAAAAGGCAGTAAAATCTACGAGTTACAAAGTCAATCGAAGATTGTTGAGAGCAACAGTTAAGAGCGTAGAGCTTTAAGCTTCGTTATAGATTAAATACAAATTTGTTGATTGGACGTTAAAAGGCAAAAGTTGTATTATGAAACCACGAAAGCTTCACGACTTCTACTATCAATCAACGCAAGTCACTTAAAATTCGCACAATGTTCTAATGTGATAAGCAACGAAGCAATGAAGCATTAGAAATTAACAAATGCTTGCGATAAGCGTATAAAAATTGTTATGAATTGCATTTAAGAAATGTCATCGATATTTTCCACATTTGTTTTTATTGAGGAAATACCTTTGTGGAAGAGTGGCTTAAAAAACGTTATGAAAAGCTCAAAGGGTAACCTTTTTGTTTTTTTTTTTTTTTTGTTGTTTTGTTGATTACTCCAGCTCTTCCTTATAATGTTGACTCTACCTTACCATGGCAACACAACGAAAAAGAAAAAAAAGATGAACCAAATTGAGATTACAGAATATTGAATTGCAAGGATGGGCAGCAGCAAAAATAGGAAGAAAAAAAAGTGTTGGTAATTTAATTTGGTGCAGCGTTTTTGCGCCGCATGATAAAACGTTAGGCGCACTACATTTTTTGAGGGCCCGCGGGAAGTCCCGACTGAGGGCAACGTTGAAGGCGCATGCCCCATTCATAGATACCGAGGACTCGGAGACTCTTGTTTTTATTTTGCGTTTTTATTAAACACTTGTTGAGGCTGTTTTGCTTGTTGCTTCGCAGCTCTCACAGCTCTCACAGCGCCCTTCAACCGCTACACTTCAGTTCAAACGTTTGTTTTCTTCGACTTTTTTTATTGATATTTGTTTTCTTTTTGGTTATTTGTTTTTTGTTTTTTAATCAAAAACCTTCATTGATAAACTCATTTACTCAACACACATAGAAAAAAAATGATAGAATATCAGGTTGCGATTATTGTTTTGGCGCATTTGCTGTTTAAATTTCAAAACACACACACTCAAAAAAAAAAGAACAGAATTTGAAATGTAAACGACTTATACGAGTTCACTGTTAATGTGGTGATATTATGTTACTTTTATAATGTTAATGTTAACACAACTGTAATTACATTTAAGGAGCCTGTTCACTGCGTCTTCTGCTTTCGGTTGCTAATATATCGTAGCTCTATCGTTGACGTTCTCGTTGTTAACTGCTACGCGTCCAGCACTCGACTTGTTAGGCACAAGCCTGTGCTGTCTGCTTTATAGCTCTATACCCTGTACTTTTAGTAGCAGCTGTTTGCAAGCATGATCATTTCATTGGCTGAAGTGAATGCGTGTTGTTTTGGGTATTTGAGCGATCATGAAGATAACAATTTATTGTAATACTATGATGAATTATGTACATACATACATATTATTTTTGGTTTATTTGTCCACGAAAAGAAATTTAAAATATTCTCAGTTACACATTTTACTTCTATAAATAAATTACGATTATTTCATATTTGTTTTCTTCTTATTTGGAAATTATAGCAAACTAAATTTATAGCAAGTATGTTATGCATTTTTTAGATATTCATTTTTTTGTGTGCACGATTATTTTGAAAGATTTGTTCCAGTAATTTACACATATTTAAATTAATAAATAATATTATACCACATTTAGTTGTAATCTTAATATTACTATTAGGTATATTGAGCTTATATAGTTTGTCTTTATAAGTTTGCTTGTAAAAAAATTAAGAAACAATTTCAAAGAAACAATTTCAAAGTTCATATTTTAAAAATGAATCGTAAGCTGGTTGCTGATTTGGATGATTTTATGTTACTCTATAATTTATGTTACTTACTTATTTGTAATATATTAATATGCATTTGCTGTACTCTAATAATTAATTTAAGTTTCTACTATCACCCTTGGGGAAGCGCCATTTACAGGGTGTTCGATGCGTCGACTTTCATAAATGCAACGACTATCGCCATCTACAACAGGCAGGCGGCGGCACAGCCACAGCCACAATCACTCATACACACACACACACTGACACACGCAAGCAGCACTGAAGAACACACACACACACACAGACACACAGATACTCACGCGCGCACTTGCAGAGGCACGCATCACCATCGCAACACACACTCGAAGGCAGCAAAGAGAGCAGAGCACAACGGAATGGAAGCGACGGCAGAAATACAGTTAAACCAAATGCGTGGGCCACCGCAGTAGACAAACCGGGCTTTTAGTGAAAAGATCTCTCGACCCTGCACTTGACCACATCATTTGCAGTCTCTCTCGCGCCCGCTCTCTCTCTCTCTCTCTCTCTCTCTCGCAGTGAACTACAATGATTTCGCAGCAACTCGACTCACAGAATATACATTATCATTGTGACGCTGAAATTAGCAATGTTAATTGCGATCGTTCGATCCGTTTGGTGGGTTGGGAAGCGGCAGCGTTACTTTGATTTTAATGATGAGTTGAAGATAGAACTTTGACCAACTGCTGCCAACTGGCGAACGGCGGCCACACACACACACACAAACCATAGATAACATCAGGTAGATAGCCCAAAAGATTGATGAATAATTGTTTCTAACTAGCAATTGCCCAGATGTTATCGATACACCCCACTCACACACACACACACACACACACACACTACCGCACGCATCGAGGCATTTAAGTCAGTTTAATGTTTGCTGCTTTGCCAAGTTCAAACTGCACTGAACTATTTCATTGAATGATGATAAGCTTACAATCATAATCACAATGTGTCGCAACGCCGCTACGACGCTAATCATGCTGAAGTCTACGAACCGAGTTTATTAATAATCAAACAATCCAATAATTTTAACCAATTTTCCACTCTCTAATGACGTAGTTACCAAATTAAGCTGTCGCTTTCTCTCCCTCTATCTCGCTCTCGCTCTCGCTCTGGCCCTGCCCTTGCCTGACGCTGGCGCCCTCTACAGGTGGTTAGAGCGCCGTCATAAAGTCGATTACACCGCAAACACAGAGAGCGAGAGAGAGAGAGAGAACATTTAATTGTATATTAAAACGATGTATGTCTGTTTACAATCAAATAAGTGTAGAAAACTGTGAGTGTGTGTGTGTGTGTGCATACTATATGCGGAAATCGTGTGCAATTATCGCAAATTTAATACTACATATAAATATTGTGTCTACACACATATTATAGCTCACCATGAAAATTTATTATTTTAGATAATAATGAGTGTCACTCACTTATACTAGATCGAGGGTCGCTATCTAAGTTCGAAGTTGTGAAGTTACGCCCGCTTAATCAAATAATAACGCAATCCATTCTCACACACATTATGAATCACATTTTAGTGCCAATCATAAACAAGTTTACATAATATCGCTAAAAATGATTACTCGAATTTAATTGCGGGGTTCAAAGTGAAATGGTGTGCTGGTCGATTGGGTATTTCTAGTGCTTCACAAATTTATCAGCTTATCAGCTTGCTTTCATTTACTGTAAAGTTGTGTCGTGACTTTTAAAAATTACAAAAAATATATATCAGTAATTCTCTCTCACGATTTAAAGCGAAGACAAAAGATACCAAAACATTTTTTTTTTATTTTGAATAAATACAAATCTTATGGAATTATCTTTCTGTTTTAAGACAACAAATTAGTACGAAAAAACACAACAAATCGTAAAAAGTTTCTTAAATCAATCTTAGCTCTAAATAGAGTACGAATGTAGCGCTTAAACAATTACCTTTACTTATTTTTAAAATGGTTTCAAGCTTCTTTTTTTCATTATTTTCTCTCACTGGATATTTTTCGACTGAGAATTAGCCTAATATGCAAATTTGATTGTAAATTAGTTGTGTTGAGAACTCTTTAGACGACTCTCGTGACTTTAGAGTTCCAGTAGCTTTGCCTGAGGTTTGTTTAATATCTGCATTTGTATCTGTATCTGTATCTGTATCTCTGTTAGTAGCTGTAGCTGTATCTGTGCACGCGTGTTATTTGCTTTAAGCTGCTTTGATGTATCTAATTTACACACACACACACACACACACACAAATGGATATATTCTTACATTTATTAGCATATATTTGTTGACTCCTCACCTTATATTGGAACGATAAACACTGTGTTTACGTCATACGAAACATGATTATCATCTTGGGAGACCCCAATTAGCAGTCCACAATTATATTCGGATTAGTTTGCTACACCTAGCAGAGGAATAATAATAATATATAATAATACTAATTACTAATTATTCAATGCTGAATTCGTTTAATTTGTTTTTTAATTTTGACAAAAATTCAATCCGAATACAAATTTCCGATTAGCTTTCCAGTTTGAATTGTCGTAAAGTGAAACTTTGACAATTTCGATAGAACAATAAATTAGTGTAAGGTTTTTTTTATCAGAAAGTTTTAACTAGAATAATTCAAAATGCGATTACCATGAACTGGCGCTAAGCAAATATTCAGACAGGTGAGTTACTAAACGAGATTGGAATGAGTTCCGAAGGAGCCATAAAGATAAAGCGACTATAAATAGGAACGGAAACTCATACAGAAAGAAGATGCATGCAAATATTTACAGGAGAGAGAAACGCAACAAGTGGAAGTTCTTTTTAAACAGAACCGAATCCGAAGGTAATGCGTCAACCTGTTGTCGCTTGTATGGTATTTAAAAGTCACTTTCTACTTGACTCACGGCAATGAGAATTATTATAATGTTATTTATGGAATTGGAATTTATCTGGGTCTTTATGGGTGCTGCTAACTAAACTAACATGGCATGGGACAGAGGAGCTATTAAAACTCCTACTATTTCATTGCTATCAAACTGCGGTCTTATTCCGATTTAACAACATATGTTTGAGTGTTGCATCTTCAATTCTTTAGCGATTTTATGCAAATTCTTAATTTAACAGCCACTTTGCGAATCGCGGAGACGTCTACACTGCGCAGGATGCGCATTTGTGCGGTTAGTTTATTGACCAAGTTCAGCCGGCAACTGACAACTGACAAGCTCACAGACAGACAGAGCAGAGCAGCGACCCAACCGCAACCCAACAGCAGCAACAGCAACAACAGCAACAGCAACATCAACAACAGCAACATCAACAGCAGCAACCGGTTTACATGTGCATATTAACCAGACTGAGGACTAAGATCAGTTTGTCTGGCTGCAAAGCTTTTCATTAATCAGTCAAATTTTGTGTCCAGCCAAAGGGCTGCGAACACAAACGTTTACAGCCTGTTGCTACACACACTCACACACAGGCACACACACGCACACTCACGCACATTGCGGAACGAATTTCACAACATTGTCAGTTAGTTGCGACAATGCCCGGCACGCTATCCAATTACCAGGCAATTGCATGACACATGGTTCGATGATGAGCTGCCCGGCATGACTTGACGCTTTCTGAGACGAGAGCGAACGAGAGCGAGTGAGAGCGAGTGAGAGACAAACACAAGCAAGCAAATAGTGACAAAGTCGACGATGAGATATACTATTTGCCTTCTAATCAATATTTCGCATGCTTCAACTATTGACGGAAGTTGTTTTAGCATTTGTTAAACATGTTAACCAAATCATCAGCATGACAATTTTATTCAGTTTAGTTTAGGATAATTTAATCTGAAATTGATTTGCTTGTCAAACAATCACAAATTTCTTCATATATTCTTCAACATATTTAATTGCCTAAGGTATGACACTGAAAAAAAACACACCAGTTTCTAAAATCAAAAACATCAATCTTAAATAATGGGATGTCCAAATAAGATCACGTTAAAAACAAGTAAGGAAGTGTCTCGACTACTTAATAGAAGTAAAACAGTGCAGTATTATTATAAAAATATACCAAATTAATATACTAAAGATTACAAAAATATACCGAAGGAATATATATAATATGCCAAATATATCCTTTGGTATATTTTTGTAGTTTTAAGTATATTCACTTGGTAAATTTCGATATACTATTACACTCAAAATATACCATAAACTACAAAACAGGCCAAGCCAGATAAAATACGAATGCAGCAGCCGTATAATAAAAGTATAAAAATTATTTCTTAAATACATATTTCCTAAATAGTGAGAAAACAATAAAATATAATGATATATTCTTTAAACTCATAATCAGATTTGTGATTAGATTAGATTAATTTCTTTTAACAATATGAACTTGGTCTTATATCAAATGTTCTTGAAATCAAGAAAATTTTTACTCTTTAGATGGATATTCTTAGTGCTAGAAAATTTTGTCAAATAATATTTTAGTTTAATTTCATTTTGAATATATCTTTAATAACTAAAGATCTCAAAAGAAATATTCCATTAAAACCACGTTTTGTTTTGTACAATCTAAAAAATATATATTTCAAAGCTTTTCAACATAATTTAAATCACAATAAACATATTATTCTAAGGAATGTCTTGATGCCTCTTTTATTATTATTGGAATGTCAAATGTCACAAAAATCAAATTTGTTCTTACTCTTTCAATACAATTTAAATTTCAGTTAATAACTTCCCATATAAAAAAGACTTACACAACTTTAACTAGCTGACACTATGAATTCTTTTTAAACTCCAAAAAATGTTTCTACACACGATTTCAAAAATGCCTTCTTCAAATCACACCAAGCTGAAAAGAGGGACAAATTGATCATCTGATCGTTGTGACCAGATTAATTGTAGAGTGCTCTGCGTGAATTGAAATGCGGTGGAATATAAATCAAATGGCAATTGATTGCGGCACGAGTCAGTCAGTCAACAGTTAATAAAGAGTAAAAAATACGATTTTTTTCAAGTTGGGCAGCTTACGCATATTATTAACAGTTATTATAATTAATAAAAATAATTTGCTACATTAAATTATACATATATACAAAATGTACACGGATAATAAACGTGTTTCACAAAAAAAAAAAAATTGTTTAATGGTAATAAAATAATAATAAATCAACAAGAAACGAAAAGCTTGGCTAAGCTCCACATAACGTGGGATGGGAGGGAGTTGAACTTGGACGTCGACGTGGATGTAATTATGGTTGGCGTTGTGGCTGGATTGGGAGCTGGGGAGTTGGGGAGTTGAGGAGCTGGGGAGCTGGGCGGGCAGACATCAGTTTCAGTACTTTCAGATTGGAGACCTCACTTCCCATCCACCTTGGCGACTGGCTTCGGGTTGGGAGAGCGGGCTCGAATTAAGTCCTCCAGATACCAGAACGCAATTGCAATGATGCACAACGCATTGAGACAGTTGAGCGTGAACGCATAGCTCGTTCTGTCCCTAATCAGACCTATGTATATTACGATATTAGGGTATTAGTATGCCACACACACAAACACACCACATGCAGACATGCAGAGACACTTACCAATCACGGGACCAAAGGCCATCGAGAAGAGACCCGACATCAGCAACTGCAGTCCGGCGGCGGCAGGTAAACGCTTCAGTGGCACATAGCTGGGAATGATCAGGGACCAGAAGACGGTGCGGAAGGCCTTGTTGAGGCCCAGCCAAAGGAAGATGGCAGCCATCACATAGAAATTCGAGGTCATCGAGAGGAAGATACGGCCAATGCACATACCCAAGATGCCGATGACAAAGAATGTGCGATTACTGAAATTGAATTTGGCCGTGATCAGCGGCACCAGAAATCTAACGATCAGATCGAACAAGCCCAACAGCGACATGGCGAACGCAATCTGATCGGGCTGAAAGTTCAGATCGCTCAATATGAATGGCGTCAAAATGGCGAAATTGATTTCCACAAAATTGATCAGTGTGATGCCCACGGCGAGATTCACATACGTGATGTCCCGCAGCAAGTCCAGATCGAAGAAGATCACGACCTTGCGATAGAAGGGCAACTTCTTGCGACGCTGTCGCTCCGCCTCGTCCTCATCGATCAGTTCGATCGGCGCCTTCAGCGGCAACTGTTGCTCCTTCTCCTTCTCGAACTCGTACTCGTACTCGACCTCCTCGTGATCGTGTGGCTCCTCCTTGATGCTGTGACTAATGGAAATGCTACGCTGTTGACGTCCAGTTGAGTCACGACTGTTCAATCGCTTCAGCTCAAAGTGACCATTCTCTCCATCCAGCTGCCGCTGCTGCTGCTGCTTGTCCCATGTGTTGACGCGGTTCCGAGTCCCGCTGCTGTTGAGCGAGGCTCGTGATCCGAACCATCCATCGTTGGCACGTGGCAACACTGGCGTCTCCGGTTCAACCACATGCTTGATGATGTCATCGTCCTCGTCGTCCAAATGTGCCTGTGTCTTTGGCGGCTGCAGCGACTCCGCATCCTTGTCCCGCTTGACCACATGCCATTTCACTGGCTGATAGATCAGCGAACAGGCGATCGTATGCAACGAGGCACCCGCAAACAGCAGCGTTGTGCCCTGGACACCAAACATGTTCAGCATGTAGGTGGCGAAATAGGGACAGACAATGGGTCCCATGCCGGCGACACCGAACTGATAAGCGGTCGCAGTGCGTCGCTTCACCTTGAAGAACGTGTTCACTGCCAGCGAGGAGGCCGACACAGTCAGGCCGCGTCCAAAGCCATAGATAATCGAGAAGCTGAGGATGTACACGGTGAACGTGTCTGCGAACACCATCCAGAAGAGGCCCACAAAGGTCAGCACCGAGCCAAAGAGGGCCACCGCCCGATACGTGTAACGGCGGAAGAGTGGTCCGTTGAGCAGACCTGTTGAATGGGTGGATAATAAAAACATTAGCAAGAACTCAGCTGGAAGTTTGTAAAGATGAAAGACAGCCAAAGCTGTACACATTCCAAGTAAAGATAACGCTTTCAATTTAAACCTTTCAAATAAATGCATTTTAATAGTCGAATCTTCAAATTGAAACTCTACTAAAAATCATAAATTTAATACAATTAATGATGAAGTTGAAGATTATAGATTTAGGCAAAACTAAAGATCATACATAGATACCTGGATATATGAGAATTTTAAGATTTTTGAATTGTATTATTTTCGAATGTAAGAAAGTTACAGTTATTTTAAATAAAGGCATGAGTATGAAATTATCGTGAAAATATATTATATTAATATACCGAAAACATACCAAAATATACTAACACATTTAATTCGTATATCGATATAATACTGAAAATATACCAAACTGATATACAGAAAACATACTAAAATATACCAACCCATGTGACATAATACTAGATTGTAGGGTAAGAGGTGCTCGCAACGTTTGCAAAATTTATGACCTACTTGTGTAATAATATTAACGTAACAGAAAAACTGAACAAATCTAACAGGGTTTTTGCATATTTATCTATGTTCCATTTTACAAGAACTATGTGCAAGCGTTCAACTAACAACAAAAACCGTTATGTAGTTTCATTTCTGTCTCACTGCTATTTCAAAGTTCACATACGTACAATCATGGCTAAAAAACTTCTACACATCACTCTGAGATAAAGGACAATTGTAGCGATATACTATATCGAATTGAAATTTGGAATGTGAACAACTGTTTTTGGTGTCCCACTCACCCGTAAAAGCGGAAACAGCAATCTGTGTGTTGATAATGGTCGTCAGCTTTGAGCTGCTGATCCCCAAGCTGGCCATGCGATCGCGAAATATGATGCCAAATTGCTGGGCCAGGGCGAACGTCACCAGCTGGAAGTGCAATTGTTTTGTTGAGGATCAATCAATTCATTGTGGTTGTCAAATGATGATGATGATGATGATGATGATCGACTACTTACAATATTAACGCCACTGGCAATGGCCACCAGCCAACCCCAACCGCCATCGGGCGCCACAAAATCATCGCCTAGATCGCTTTTGTCCCGACGTTTCTTTTTTATTGGCTGATGCGGATGGGGCTGGGACTGGGGCTGGATGAGAGGCGGTGCTGTCGCTTGCATTGAATCTGCTGTTATCTGCCTGGGTGGCTTTTGTTGATCATACTTTGGCGGTTGGTCTACAGCAGTGTTCTGCACCTTGGGCAGTCTTAGTCCACTGTTAATGTTGTTGTTGCTAAGGTTGTTGTTGAGGTTGCTGCTGTTGCCATTATTGTAATCAGTCATCTTAAAGGGCTTCAATGCTTGTTGCTTGCATCACAATGGGTGGTCACTGATCTTTGGCTTTGTGTACGCTCTCTAAGTCTACAAAATACAGAGAGAGAGAGAGAGAGAGAGAGAGAGAGAGATGAATAGCATCAGATCAACGATTGATTACCGCAAAGCAATCTCTAGCTAACAATTCTCGCTTACAGATCACAGAGGTTATTCAAAAAAGCTAATGAGCAGCACACCCCAAAAATCATTCACAAAATTTGCATATCATTGTGACTGTTTCGCTTTCAATGTGTTGTTTTTTCTCCCGGAGATTGACACTGAATATTAACTAAACAATATCACACATTCGTATGTAAATAATTATTCAACTACTAAAATACATACATGTATTTATATAAAACGACAGAAAAAAAACAACTGAATTGTTTACTGGTTCGTTGATGTAACATCTATTATAGAGTGATACGATTTTTGATATAATGTAGCTAGCTTGGAGCTTGATTGAGAACTGTTGCAATCGTTGTTGTTGACATTGAAATGCTGAAATAAACTGATTCAGCTGTTTCCGATTTAATTATACTTCTTCTCTTTCATTTGACCTGTCGACTAATCGTTGTGTCGCAAGTCTTGAATTAAAATGTTTGCTTGAAGTATTCATTTCGATCAAATGAATTTAGCAAATTGCTTTTCATTCTAATTACAAACTAAATGAATGGTTTCTTACTTCATTTTTTAATTGACGTAATTGTTTTATGTCTTTTTTCTAATCTATTTTGGGTACTCTCAATAATGATTACTATACAATCACGCAGCATTTGTTATTTACACTATCGATTAATCACATCCATAATATTATTTTACATAAAATGATTTGATTTCATTTTTAAGTCATTTGACAAATTCAAGATGAATGTAACTTTGAAGATCTTTCATTTTTACTAACGATCACATTACGATACAAATTATTTTATAAAAAGTGATACACTAAAATCGATTTAATTTGTATGTAATTTAACAAATTGAAGCCAATTTCAACTTTGATGATAGTTTTTGCATTCACTTGGCACAATTTACACAAGTTGATAAATTCATTTTACATTTTTACTATCGATTAATTGCATTAATGATAATTTTATTCTATGTACATAAATTGACACGCTAAAATCAATTTAATGTAACTTTTCGAGATGAGATTTTATGCTCGACAAATTGATCCAAACTGGCAATTTCATTTACATTTGTACTATTGATTAATTACTATCGATTAATTGCAATTAATTAACACTATTCCATGTAAAACGATTTGATTTCATTTGTATGTAAGTCATAAACACTATTTTAAATTTAAATATAGTTTTTTCATTCACTGGGCACAACAAATTTACACAAGTTGACAAATTCACAGTATGTTTTATGCGATCAATCGATGAGATAAGAGAAACATGGAGTTACCAAACCAGACCGCACTTAAAGATACGATCCCAAAAACACAAAGTATGAGTACTTATAAAAACGAACTACACGCTTTTCTCCGGAATGTTTGTTAAGTTTTTGAAACGCCACAGATAAGATTAGTTCACACATTTGAAACTATAAATGAATTTTATTCAACCATATATTATTTAAGAGCAAGTAATTATTATCACAAGTATTAGAATCACAAGATCCTCAGAAATATTGATTTGTTATTCGTATTAATTAATTGCTCGCCCCTTATTAGATTTTATAATTATTTCCATCATATCATTACTTGCAATTTCTTTAATGAAATTGATTAACAAACCACAGCGAGATTCATGAATCTGCGACACAACCGAGCACAATGTTGCCACTGATCACACTGACCACAAATGATATTTTGACTGCTTTCTTTTTCGATTTTTGTTTGTACTTAATTGAATTCCTGTTAATTTTCGTTCATTTTTTGGGCTTGAAACGTGACGGCCACAAAAAGTAACACCCATTATATAAATAACCCGAAAAAAATACCATAATAAAAAAAAAACCTTCAATGATTGGTGTTATTCTTGTTGTTATCGCGACGCCACAAAGTTGCGATTTTGTTCTTCTTTTTTATATCGAATTTAGCCATGTTGGGTTCTTGAGACTTTGACTTGTTCCGATCGGCTGAGCGAACGAACGAGCGCATCATAAAAGCAAGCACTGGCCATACCAAGTGAGTTGCACTCATAAATGCTGAAATGCCGACAACAAATGTTGCTGTTGGCGATATCGAGTGGAAAGATATCTTCCAGTCGGTGGGTCCGAGTCCGTTGTCGACTCGTCATAAAACCGAACCAAACTGAGGCGCAAAGTGACAGCCTAACGACGAAATTGGCACGCGCTGATAAGCTCAAACATTTCCACTTGGAAAGCCGCCTGCGTAACGGTCTACTTATGTGGCCCCCAAAACGATATCTGCAATTGACGCGACTGACGACTGACGACTGACGACTGACGACAGTGATCGCCACAAGAGACGAACAACGAAATTTGGCAAATTCCACAGACACAATATGTTCAACTCTTTTCTACTGTTGATGGCGCCACAACAGTTGATGAACTGACGGAGAGCAGTCATTGTCCAGATCAGCCAGAAGTTTAGTCAGTTTCCCGAGCGAACTTTCCTCTTTCGTCTAAAGCCGAGCATCGTCGTACACCTCACTAAATGCTACTATATACATGTATGTATGTTGTGCCCCTTTCGCCCATTGCTTGATCCGATGCCCAGTCATGGCATATAATACGTATAATGCAGCAGTTTGCCAGCTACTGAAGGTCGTCGTCATTTAAATTGTTGCTGCTGTTGTAATTGTTATTATTATTTAGCAACTCAAATAACGTTATAGGAACATGAGAAAACTTTTAACTGTTGCAACAGTGACGCACAGAAGTAATCGCATGCCAAATGAAGAGAAGGTTCTTAACAACATTTCTAATTCTAATTTCAAACACATCTAATAAAAGATATTGTAACAATAGGTATCAAATATAAAAATAAAATAATATATAATATAAGCTATATGGTAATATAGAAAATTAACAATAAAAGAGATTCTATAACACATTATTAATTTCATATTCATCTAATACAAGTTATTTTAACATAACTTAGCAAATAGAGATATGAAGATTCTTTAAATCTTTTATGTTATGTATAAGACATTATTAATTTCGAATTAATTAATCAAAGTTAAAATAATTGAGGTTATCATATAGAAAAAATTCAATAGAATTCATTCTTAAAATATTCTTCCTTTAAGATATGAATAATTCTAAATGCATCGAATAAGAAGATTTAATAGCCGAGACGTTAAAACCATGTCTGTCTGTCTGTCCGTCCGTATAAACACCTAGATCTCAGAGACTATAAGAGACAGAGGTTTCATTCTTTTTCAACAGTAATTGTTATGTTTGTGGATCAAGTTTGTTTTACATTTTTGCCACACCCACTTCCGCCCCCCAAATCGATAAAAATCGCATAACAAGCGTAATTCTAAAAATGACTCTAGCTAGGTTTTTAATGCATTATGATTCCTGAAAATTCGGATGCGATCAGACAAAAAGTATATAAGTTATTTTAAAAATTCTTTAGAACGGACAAACACGCCAACTGCAATGGGGTCTTAGTTGGTTTGAATGGCAATCCAGTATATTTAGCACTCTAAGGTATATTTTTTGAATGTAATACCACACCAATATACCAAATATAGCCTTTGGTACATTATTATTCTTTTTACGCTATATTAATTTGGTATATTTCAAAACGAATTCAGCACTGTTTAACTTGGGTTGCGAGCATCTCACATTCGATCACACTCGACTGTAGGTTGTTTGTTTATATCAGAAAATAGGCAATAGAAGAGATTTTTGAAAACTTTTCCGTATAAAACGTTATTAATTTAAAATTCACCGAGTATAAGTTATTACATAAAAAAGTGGCAATAAAAGAGATTCGTATAAAGACAGTTTTAGTTTCAAATTCAAACAGCTTTTTTCAGCGTCTGAGATAAGATGTTACCTTAACGCATAATAACGAATAATATTAAATATTCAAGAACTTAATTTCACAATATTTTGAAAGCCATGCCCACAGTTTGAAGAGACCCAGACACAATAATTGGCTACAAATAGTCGGAGAGCACAACTTCCAGGGAATTCCACTTAGCAACTTTGTTGTTTACCACTAACTTTCATTGCAATATTTTTGGTAATTTACCAAACAAACAGACTTTACTGGAACTCGGAAGACACTGTCGCTATACATGACGACTGGACAGTCATAATTTATGCGAATGTCTTAATGTAATGAGTTTGAGATATTGTAGTTATTGTGGCCAGCCCAAGGTTCTCTGATAAGACGCCGTTGACTCCTGAGCGGCAACTGTCATCGTGTGTGTACCAGAAACCTTGTCAAAGTAATCAATCAAGAAGCACAACACACACGTGGTGAGGTGACGATATCCATGGACAGTCACGCTTTCGACCCCCCGTTAGTGCAACTTCAAGGCGACCATAACTATATCGGTCTCTCTGCATCAATCAAGTATCCAAATATTCGCGGCAAAGAAAAAAACGTGACATTTCCGACAAGTGATTTGAATTCTTAAGCCGCATTTTCCTGTAACGCTCTGTTCGAAGAGAATCCCCCATCAGCTGATTGCTGATTATTCAATATGCTGATAATACAGATGCTAAACATATGTGTACATATAGTACTTAAGCGTGTGCGTAGTTATTTCCTATATGTATATATTGATTTTGGACGCATTCATTATCAGTAAATTGACGAGCGATCAGAGATCCTCCAAAGGAAATGACAAAACAAAACTGTAGTAAATTAGTTATATGGTAAATTTGTAGACTCCGAAATCCTCCGTTTATATTTATGAACTTGTGCGGTATACTGCCGAGCTGATTAACTAACTGTATAACTGTATACCGACTAAGCTAAGAACAAACATTGGCGCTAGGGTCTATAATTTATATGATTCTCGAGTCGCTATAAAGCAGAGTCAACAACGCGCAGAGAAGAAGATGAGCTAACTCGACTGCTTAATACTCAGTGTGCATCATTTTGTTATCTCACCACACCATCCTGATGTTACAGGGTAGCTCAGATGGGGAAGCCAAGTGCATACCCCAAATTTCTTATCTCTGGCAAAGGAAAATTAATAGAATTGTTGTGAAATCAAACAAAGCGAATTAACAGCAGCAAAGTTGCAGCAAACTTCCGCAATGTGTAACGTATTGCGTTCACGTCACGCGTTTTGAAAACTGCTTTACAGGGTATAATTAGGGTATTTGCACAATAAAAAGCGCAACACTAGTGAATTATGCTAATAAAAGTATTTTATAGCACGTGGAAGGCGGTGTTCGCCTTATGCTAGCCACTGTAAACACAAGCACAAGCAATTAGCAAATGGCGGGCAACGCAGACAGAGCGCGAGAGCGTGAGCGTGAGCGAGAGCGAGAGAGCGAGAGAGAGAGAGAGAGAGAGTCTGATTGGCAACAGGGTGCGCGCGTGCGCGAATGCAATGGGACAATGCGAGAATGCGACAATGGGACAAGCTAAATCAGTTGAAGACTTTGATTGATGGCTGATAGCAGACATTAAACGGCACCTCAGGTCTGCACCGATAATGCCAATAACTGCGTGGCCATGTAACTAACACACTCCATATCGTATCGTATTAATAGTATTGTATGTCATCACATAACCACAGGGTGATTCAGTCAGGATCTGGTGCAAAGAGCACGTGTCTTTTAGCCTGGCGCAAAAGGTTAGACGACAACATCACTTAATTAATGCTAAACTCTTTGGTAAATGCGTAAAATTTTCACGACACACACATAGCCGGCATACTTTTAGCTTTTGTTGTTGTTGTTGTTGTTGTTTTAGTTTTATTTTGTTGTTGTTGTCGTTTGCTGTTCAACGCGACGCCAACGTAACAGACAAAAAAAAAACCGAGAAAAATAATGAAAACAACAGACGACGACTTTTCCGTAACGTTCTCCAGCGCGAACTGAACTAAACAAATTTGTGAATTATAGTATTAAACACCGAAGTGAAATACAAAGACACACACACACACACACACACACATAAATACCGCTCTCTGTGCGTATTTGTTGTTCGTATGTGTGTGAGTGTGCGGCCACTCATATCTGTGTGCGTGTGTTCTCACGAGTTCGTTTGTATGAGTGTTGTGCTATTTATTTGACATGTTCAACGGCGGCGTTTTCGACATTTACTTTCGCTTTTACACATGTATTTGTGTTATTTTGGTCTTTAGTTTAACTTGCCCACCCTCGCCCCACCGACCTTTGCCACCACTTAATGTTCGGCATTAGTCTTTTTTGGGCTCGACTATTTCAACAATCAAAAAAAAATATAATAATAATAAACAACAACAAATTTTTATTTGTCTGTATTTATAATATACATTTTCGTTGATAAGAATTTTTGCGCCTTTGCCGTTCGTATTTATTGCTGGCGTCGGAGCGGGACGCGATTATCAGTAAGCACTCACACACTCACACACACACACACACACATGCAATTATTATATGTACAACACACACTTACAGAGCTAAATACATACTCATAAATATATTACGATAGGAATACCGATTACAATTTGATTTGCTCATCAGCCACAGTGTCCCCAAGTTCAATGTTGAACGTGGCGCCAAAGCATGATCAACTCTACACAGTCCACTAGATAAGATATAAACCGAAAACTTACATTTCAAAAGCGCCTTCAAAGCAAGTTAAAATTTTAATAATTTGATCAAGTTTGGTGGTTAACCTGTAATGAGTTTGTTTTAGAAATGCTTTTTTTTATGAACTTCCTATTGAAATTTCCTCATCATACATACAAACTTTTCATTATCTAGCATGTATTTATATTCCTCATTTTATTAATCATATATAAAACATATATATACATATAATACATACATACGAGTGTGTATATTACTGCCGCTCACAATATTTTTGTATAGTGTTTCATTTATAATTAGCTTCTAGTCAGCTGCATACTAATTTAATCAAAAGAAATACTATAAACCTTAAATAATGAATAATACCACAAAATATATATTTTTTGTAATACTTTGCATTGCGAGTAAATTGCTTTGCAACCACTGTAACTTGGCACACAGCCTAAAGTTCTCTTCCTCATCGCATCCATTGCCAAGGGGATTGATTTAGTCAAATGAGAAATCACACAGAAGTATACTCTATACTTATTCTTGTGGCAGCATATCTAAAAATATGTATGTGAATACTTATGATTTGATCGGTGATCTTCAGACAGTCGGCTTCAAATTTGCTAACTACTTGTATTTCCATTTGCATGGCATTAGAAATTGATTGGGAATCTAAAAACTCATGAGCTTATTATACCTAGTTATCAAATAAACGCAAAATCTTGCACACTAATTTCTACTTTATTCATTCATAACAATTTAAACAAGTTTACAAATTGATCAATGAATAACAAAATGCTGAACTCCAGAAGTCAACTTGTTAATACTCTAGCAAACAATTTCGAAAATAGCAACTTGAATATAATTTGAAATTTAAATTTCAATAGTAAAAGAAGAATGAATAGTAATCAATTGTCTATGGATACTTAAATGGAATTCAAATTTTACTAAATATTGATATTAGAAAATGATCTTCAACAAATTTCTCTCCTGTCTCAATTTGAGTAAATTGGAATTATATTGATATTAGAAAATGTTCTTAAGCAAATTTCTCTCCTGTCTCAATTTGAATAAATTGGAATAATGCTCGCTGTCACCTTTCTAATCTTCAGCTTTCTTTGGACATTATCATTATTTGTGCACAATATTTGAATATGTCCGGCTCGTGATTATATGTTATTTTGGAAACTTCTTTGTCTCATTTCCATGGCGAAACAGAGAAGCCGTAGCATTAGTTGAACAAATGGCGACTTCCTCGATGGTTGGTCTAAAATAAATTATCCGCTTAAGAACTTTGGTCAAGTCGTCGACATAAAATGGTTTGCATTTTACAATTGTTTTTCGATAAGCTTCAATTATTAATAACACTGTGGAGCAAAGTGCAAAGTGGGTGTGTCTTTGTCTCTCACTTGTTTTTTTGGCATAGGGACCTCATAAATGCGGGGTATAATAAAAGAAATATTTGCGCGATATAGTCCAGTATACGCACATTTCTACACGCATATATCAACTAAGACCTGCCCCCAAAACACAAATAATTACCGCTGTATTTAGCTGATAAGCGAAAGGTTAAAGAATTCATCATTTATACATATGTACTTGTATTGTATATATAGAGAGAGGGAGAATTAAATTAGTTTGGATTCTAGTTTTAAATGTATTTATTTGTTTAAAACGATTAGATTCAATGAAAACTCTATTACTAAAGCACTGTCTAATTATTCATTTCGACTCCTAACAAACTAGTTTTCACCTCGGTTACAAAACTTCCTCTGAATAAATGTCACGCTATATTCACATTCCTCGCGTCACTTTGAGGTTTTATATTTTATTTTTCTGATATCTAACCAAAGTGCGATTAAGTTTGAGGTGGCCCAAAGTCCAAGGAATTGAATGCGCACCTGAGTCAGCTACACATGCGCCATAGTGCTGATAATAACGCGATAAAATTGAAGACAAATTGTAATAAATAACACCGTAAAATGGCTTTACACTCAATGGTACTCAGTGGAACCTCAAGTACAGGTTACATGTAAAAATACTTTCTACATATGTACGTGTATTGATGCAAATAGCCCAACCTTACCTTACCTTACCTTACCTTGCTGCTTATTTATTATGCAAACAGCAAAACTATTGACGAGGCATTCGCAAGTTGGATGCACAAATTCTTGATTACTCTTGGCCAAAGGTAAAACAGCAAATTATTAATAGAACATTGTTGCTTGGCGGCAACCAGCAAAAAAGTTACCTGCCCCGGGTGAGGCTCGAACTCACGACCTTAAGATTATGAGACTTACGCGCTGCCTACTGCGCCACCGAGGCCTTGTGACGATGGATAGCAAAATAATCAGCATAAGGATTCGATTCTTATCTTTGAAGATGAAATTATGCATCTGCATATATTTATGTCCGATTGCATGAGCATCTCGTTGTCTTAAATGATGCTACAAATAGACCACACCTTTGAAAGTTTTGTGTTTGACAAGTTCTCAGGTTTAAAGTTTTTAAGGACTAAGTTAAGGGTTGTAAACTTTGTTCCCCTACATTTGCATTGCAATTGTAGATGGTCCTAAAAGTATGTTACGTTTCTTTCAACGAGTTAAAAGCAATTTACATATTATTCACTCTCTATTATTAACCAACAAAGTTATTGAGTGAGAATCTATTACGTAAAGCTTTTTCCATTCATTTCAGATTTTCTTCATTTCAACCATATTTTATTGAAATGGATCCATTGTACTTATAGACTGCCTCGTAACGATAAATTCGAAACTCACACAGTTGCTGAGAGTTCACCACACATCTCAGACATAAACCAAAGTAGTTCGCTTCTGCTGCAAACGTAGACACAAACCAATTTGGAACTAAATATATAAACAAAAGCTTTGCAATCTTTATGAATTGTTATTTCTTGACCTACAAGAATAAACGCGCTGAATTTGTTAAATAGTTCAAAATACACATACAGCTCAAATTATTTACACCCGCTACCCATTAATGGATATTATAACTTTGTGTTTACAAGAAATGAATGTGCTATGGTAAATAGCCTTTCGTTTTCCCTTTAGTATTTTGCACTCAATACAGACTTCAGAATTATTTAAAGAACTTTTTCGGTATATTTTAAGAATATTACCGCACTTTTTTGCCTTTATGCAGCGGTCATCTCACCTTCGAGCACATTCGACCTAAGTTTTCTTACTTGTTTTTATACCCACTACTCAAAGGGCAGGAAAAGTCTGTAACAGACAGAATGAGGCATCTTCGATCCTATAAAATAATAACAATAATAACTATAGCGATCAGATGATAATTGTAGAAGTTATTAAAGAAATACATACTTTTGTGTGGACAAAAATTGCCTATTTACTAGAGGTCTTAGTTGCTTTGGCTGACAATCTGGTATATTTTGCACTCTATAGTATATTTTGAATGTAATATATATCTATATACCAAATATAGCAATTGAGATGTTTTTTTTTGTATTTTTGGGGTATTTTAATTTTGTATATTTTGAAATTAATACCGCATTATCTTGCGTTCGATTGAAGTATTCTTATTTTTGTTTAACTATGATATAATTTTCCTTATTTATACTGTTACTACTATCAGGTTAAAGGGCTTAGACCATTCAAATTGCCTTGAGAACTGCTTTTATTTTATATTGAAAGTGACATCCAATTCTCTAAGAATTTACTTAAATGCATTTTATAAATATTTTCAAAATGAAATTTCAAATATTTCTTTCCTTTTGTTGATTATAACCCATCACCACAATTTGCATAATGAATAGAAACAGCGTTGAATTTGTTTATATATTATTTATTAATATTTGTATGTTCAGTTGCTGCTGTCAGGCGAGCTGCTATTAAGGCGCATAGATCGCAGCCAGCGGGACACCGAACTAATCTAAAGGTGTCCCCTGCGAGAATAGTATTATCATATTGCATATTACATATTTACAGATGCGCTTACGCACACACACACATTGAGGAGGCATTACATAGATGGATATTGATATTGGAATCGATTGGCATTGCAAGCATGCAAGGATTGGAGTGTTCTTGGACGATAAACGATACGCATTCTTTCTTTTTTTTTTGGGGGGGGGGGGGGGGGGAATTAGGGAATTGCACGTCTTGATATACAATTACTAAACTTGTTATATGTATTAATATTAAATTAGACACACAAAAAAAAAACACGAAAGTCACACAGACAAACACAAGTCCGGGATATTCTACAACAATCAAGAATCACTCAGAATATCCTTTAATATCGAACTAGAATTGCGAGTCGGTGCAAATTCGTTGCTGCTCATGAGAAGCGTTTGCATCGGCGGCGTTGGCGGCGTCGCTCCACCCTGTTGCTCATTGCTGCTACTCATTACCATTGCCATTGGCGTTGCTCCTGCAGATGTTGCCGGAGCAGCAGCTGAAGTTGTTGCCGGCACTGCACTGTGGACTGCATCTGGAAGTGGAGCTGCCTCCAGTTGTTTGGCCATGCTCAGCAGCGTGGGTCGCGTCTGTGCGGATGCTTGCGGCTGTGATTCCTGCTCCAAAAATTGCACAAACGCCTGCAGCAGATTCTCGTTACCTGAACACAAAAACAGAAGAGAAGAGTATTAGTTGGCAAATGCATTTCATTCGCAGACTTTTTCGCTTACCTGTGCCAGCAGCTGAGGATCCACCACTGCCACCTCCACTACCTCCTAGAATGCTGCCCAGCCAGCTGCTCTGCGGCTTATTGAGTCCCACCTTGTCGGCTTCCTGGGCATTAAAGTCCAGCACGGAGGAAATCATGCGCAGCACCTGCTGCTTGTCGTGGGCATGACCGCTGACCACGTAGCCAATGAGCAGGCTCTTGATGAGACTCTTGTCAATCTTGTCCGTCTGACTTGATTCGCTGTTGCTCAGGCTCTGCTCCAGCTTCAGATTGGCGTGCTTCAGGCTGTCCACTAGTGATGAATGAAATGCATTAATCGAACGAACTAAAGTACGCTTAAGAATATAGTAAGTAACGATAGACTAATATAGTAGATACACGAAGAGCGCGCCCGCTTTGCTTTGCTTTGGTTGCATCTATCAATATATGTTTTATTTGATTTGTAGGTCTTCAGCATGCGGTTAGTGCGACAAGTGCACGGCGTAGTATGACATAAGTACTGGTTGTTGGTTAAAAAGTCACACCAGTACCTGATGTAATACTCAACCGTACAGACGCTAAAACAGACGTGATGCGGTGGCGTTGGCGGTGGCGGAGGCGGAGTCGGAGGCGGAGGCAATGGCTTTTGTTTTTTTTGTTTTTTGGGGTGTGGCAAGATGCGGTTGCTGTTGGCTTGCTTGTGGCAAAAAGATGCGGCTGCGGTCAGTTGTCAGTCATTCGGTCATTCGGTCAGCTCTAACTGCATTTCATATTTTGGGAGGTGGGACCTAGGATAGCAAACTTCGAGTACTAGAATTTTGTTGCTAGCAAAACGACGACAAAACAAATCAAATTGCAAATGCAGCGAGAAAAAAAAAATGTTGCAAAACTAAATACAATTCATATTGAAATTTTAGGTAGCAGGCAAACAACAAACAGAGAAAAGTAATCAAGTACAATATTATATATATAGATATATTATAAATATATAAATGTATTTATATATATATATATATATATATGTGTGTGTGTGGGAGTGTGTATATGTATATGTAATGCGGCATAAGCTGCAATCTCGAGCAATCTCCAATTGCAAAGTGAGTGCGTCAAATTCCGAAAAATCGCTCACATTTACAAATTGAGATTAATCAATGCTGCAGATGAATTAACAACAACATCTAGGCAATTGTTTTCTGTTTTTTTTTTTTTTTTTGTATTTTGTTTAACGGTTTTTACGGTTATACGTCATACGTTATACGGATATTACGGTTATACGATACGGGCTTTTCATACGCAGAAGAACTGATAAATTAATCGAATACATACATACATAAATCATAAATCATAAATAAATAAATACATAATACAGATTCGTTCACAATAAATAAATTATAAATATGCATTAACTAATAATCAACAACAAATTACAATACGTTAATAAATCAGAACTAAAACACAAAAAGTAGTGAAAGAACAGTGAAATATTGAATCCTTTGCAGTTAAAAATACCAAAATTTATTTTTAGTATTTCAACTGCAGAGGATTTCAAGACATTTTTTAGATTAAAGATCTAAGCTACAAATTAAACAAAAAATTGATAACAATTTGTGTAAATTAATGCAATACAACATAAAAGCCAAGCTAGTATATAATAGTATATTTCATTTTGGTATATTGCTTCAGTGTTGGTATATGTGTGTGCGCGTGTGTGTGTGTGTGTAGGCATGAGGTGTTTGCTTCCGTGTGTGTAGAACCCATAGGGAGATGTGAAGTAGAATAGTTAGCAGTTGGTTCCGGTGATGCCAGTGTTGGTGCTTGTGTTCAGTTAGTGCAGCCATATAATACTATATAAAACCCCACACACACACACACACACACGCACACATACTGGTTGAGGATAAATGTTTGGGGATTAGGTGCGTCGGAAGGGGAAGATTTGCATTTTACCTGACGACCAACTTAAGTAGAATTTACAGCCAATAATATTGCCACAATGCCGTAGGTGCGATCTTACGTTTTTTTATTATCGTTTTATGTGTTTTTTTGTTTTCTTTTTTTTTTTTTTTTTTTTTGATGATAAATTGCAATTCAAAAAAGTCGATACCAACTGAAATTCCGAGTGTTTCATATATGGCATTGCTCCCAGAATTACCAGCTGATATTTACCTTTGAGAATCCGGGTGAAGTGACGTCTCCTCTTCTTTCTCTCTTCTTTTCGTACTCGCACTCGCACTCACACTCTCTCACTCACTCATACACATGCACAATTCTTTCTCTCTCTCTCTCTCTCTCTCGCTTTACTATTTTCTCCTTCTCTAGCCAGAACTTTGGTGCGGTTTTTATGCGTGATAAGAAGTTTTGCATTTAACATTAAGGCGCTGGGTAAACCATGATGTGAATCGTGGGTTAAGAACATGCCGAGGTTATTTGGTAATTTGCTAGGCGGTAATTTAATGGTGCGTTTATTTAATTGGATTTTATTTGATTTTGTTGTTTTTTAGATACACGAACGAGTTCCGCATTAAATGCTTGCTGGGTTAGTAGACAAATTTGATAGGGAACAGCTAAAGCGCACTCACCTTCATCTCTCAACACGGCGATCGTCTGCTGTCCGGCCTCCAGTTGATCGGAGAGACGTGCCGCAGCCCGGAGTCCCTGATTCGCCTCAGTCAACTGTTGCTGCAGTGCCGCCATCTCGGACTGCAGCGTTGTCTGCTTCTCCAGCTGCGACTGCAACTCTCGACGCATGCGCTGAGTTCCCATCTCAATCTCATGCTCCTTGTCTAAATCGAAACGAAATAATTTCAATTACTTTTTCGCGTTCTTGAAGATCGTTGCAAGCTCTACAAACCATTCTGAAATTGTTCTAGTGCACATTGCAGATTGGTCAGCGCCGCCTGTTGCTTCAGCTCGCGATCCTCGAGCACTCCCAGTTTGGTCAGCAGCTCATCGCGTTGTTGCAGGAGCAGCGCGTGCTGTGCCTGCAGCGTCTCCGCCTGCTGATTGGCCCGGATGCTGTGCAGCGACAAAGAAATTGCAGATTGACAATGCATTGTTAAAAATTGATGAAGCTATAGTTGTTGTTATTACCAAATAATAATACTAAGCTCACTGTGGTTACATTTTATTTACTTGTGTGTTTGTCAGAAAAGGCAAAATTAACTAAAAGCAAGTAAGAAATATACTAGCTACCTAGCTACATATTAATTTTAAAATAAAATAATTAATATACCGCGAAAATACTAGAAATATACTAAATGTTATGTTTGGTATATTTATATATTTACATACTACTCGAGTGTCAAATATACAAGATTGAGAGTATTTTTATGACATCTTATGGTGTCTTTGAAAATACAAAGCACTGTCTTCAACTATATTTACTCCAACTCTTAGAGTCACCCAAATATCGATGTTTATGTGACTGGACAGACAGATAGACAAGATTGTTAAGATTAACTATAGAAAATATTGCATGATTTTTAATATTTTCAAGTTGTAGATTTACAGTTACTTTAATTAGCAAAGTGAACGCACGTGTTGCCGCTAATTTCCGTTATTGGCTGTTATCGATAATAATCGATAATTTTATTAGTTCGAAAACAGAGCGAATGCAATTAGCACATACAGCCAGACAGCCAGACAGACAGACGGACAGGCAAGTGCTTGTGCTCATGCTTAAATGTCGCCGCGTCGCTTATCGCCAGCGTGACTTGGGGCGAATTGCTTTTTATAATGGTGCACGAACAGCGAATGATGAATCGGCAACAGTCTACTTGATCCACTAGATCCACTATAATATAATATTCTTTCCAATGAGGTATTATTCTTAAAATATACTAAATGAATAATCAAGAAATACTAAAATATACCAATGATTATATTCGGTATTATAATACAATAGAAATATGCCATAGATAACCAGAAATTAAAAGAGACAGTCGTGACCACTAATGAGACAGTGAAAATACTCAATCACACACCTTGCCGATAACTATATTTGGTACATCGATATACTGGTATTATTAAAATACACGAAATTAATAATCTCAGAAATATTCCGTTATATCGACTTAATATTATTCTTAAAATATACCAAATTCATATACCCAAATATTCGGTATATCGATATACTGTTATTCCTAAAATATACCAAATGTTCGATGGCTATATTCGGTATAACGATATACTATTATTGTACATTCAAAATATGTCATAGATAACTAGAAATCATAACAGACAGTTGGGAGCACTAACTAATGAGACACAGGGAAATTCTCAATCACTCACCTTGCTGAGGTGTAGGCGGTGCTGGACTTGGACACCTCCTGCTGTAGGGCCGTCTGCTTGGCACGCGATTCATCGAGTTCACGCTGCAGCTCGACGCTCTCCTGAGTGTGCAGCTCCTCGATCTCAAGCAGATGGGCACGCAATCGCTCGAGATCACGTTGCACATTCGCCTGTTGCTCCTGAGATTCGACCTGCTGCTGTTGCAGTAGCCGTTGATTCGTCTGCTCCGTGAGCAAATTTGTGGTGAGTATGTCGGACTTTTCCTTGAGGAAATTGATCTGATCGCAGAGCTTTTCTCGCTCCTTCAGCTGCTCCCCCAGCTGCTGTTCCAGCGGCTGCAATCGCTGTATCTCCGCATAGTATTGTGTGTTCTCCGCATGCTTCTGCTGCACCGCCATGATCAGCTCAAGCTTCTCCTTGTTCAGCGTCTCCAGTTGCGCCTTGAGCGGCTTCAATTCCAGTTCCAATGCTGCTGTGCTCTGCTCTCCGGCTTCTATCGCCTGCTGCTGGAGTTGTGTCTTGAGTTCTTTCAGCTGCGATTTCAACAGTTCGCTTTGCTGCAATGTCTCCGCCTGCTGCTGGAGTTGTGATTTGAATTCGTCAAGCTGCGATTTCAACACTTCGCTCTGCTGCAACGTCTCCGCCAGCTGTGTCTCCTTTTGCTGCAGTTGCTCAGCCAATTCGCCCTGCTCTCCGGCTTCTCTCGCCTGCTGCTTCAGTTGTGCCTTGACTTCTTCCAGTTGGGATCTCAGCACTTCGCTCTGTTGCAACTTCTCCGCCTGCTGCTTCAATTGTGCCTTGACTTCGTCTAGCTGTGATCTTAACAGTTCCATCTGCTGCAACGTCTCCGCCAGCTGTGTCTCCTTTTGCTGCAGTTGCTCAGCCAATTCGCCCTGCTCTCCGGCTTCTCTCGCCTGCTGCTTCAGTTGTGCCTTGACTTCTTCCAGTTGCGATCTCAGCACTTCGCTCTGTTGCAACTTCTCCGCCTGCTGCTTCAATTGTGCCTTGACTTCGTCTAGCTGTGATCTTAACAGTTCCATCTGCTGCAACGTCTCCGCCAGCTGCGCCTCCTTCCGCTGCAGTTGCTCAGCCAATTGCACCACTTGCTCGCTCCTCTCGGCGCTTGTGCTCTGTTGCGACGATTTGAGCAGCTCCAGCTGTGACTCCAACTGCTCCACTTGCTCTTTGCTCTGCAGCTGTTGCTGCTCCTGTGCTGTCAGCGTTTGCTTCAATTGTGCTTGCACCTCCGAGAGCTGCTGCTTGAGTGCATCGATTAGCAGCAGCTGTTCCTTTTGGCTCTCGAGCTGATGGCTAAGCAGCGATTGCTCCTCGTTCCGCTGCTGCAGCTGCAACTTGAGCTTTTCCACCTCCAGGGTTTGTGTCTTGAGATGCGTCAACTCTTGCTGCTTTTCCTTTAGCTGTGCCTCGTCTTGACTTCGCAGCTCGGCCAGCTGCTGTTCATTGGCTCTTGACTGCTCCAGCCACTGGAATTGCTGCTGCTGCAACTGGGATTGTGCCTCCTCCAGCTGCGACTCCAGCTGAGCGATGGTCTCCTCGTGGTGCTCCTCGATGGTCTCCAGTTTGTTGCGCTTGAACTTGTCCAGCTCGTTGAGCAGCAGCTCGTTGTTCTTCATCAGCTCGTCGCACTGCAGTATGTACTGCGATATGTCCGCCTCGAGGGTCTTCTTCTCGTGCTCCGCGATCAGCTGCTGATCCTGCAGATCAACCAAACGCTGCTCGGTGCTGTCCAAACGCTGCCAGCGCTCGTTCAGCAAACGATGCGTGCGGTCCAGCGCCTGTTCCGAGTTGTCAGCGAGCAACGCTTCGAGCAGGGATCGCAGCTTGTGCGGATCATTGTCAGCACTGACACCAACATCGTCCAGATCGAGATCCAGGTCGGTGATCTCCTGCTTCTCCTCGGCAATCGCCTGACGGAACTTGGCCTGGGCAATGCTCGCATCGAGCTCCTGTCGCAATTGACTGTTCTCGGCTCGGAGTGCACCTAGCTGCTGCTCCAGATCGTTGGCATGCGTCTCCTGATCGGCCTCGGCGTTCAGCTTGAGCTCCTGATTCTGCAGCATCAGCTGTTGCAGCTTGCGCTGCAGCTCCAGCTGCAGTTGCTCCTTCTCGCTCTCGCTGATCCGCAGTCGCGTCTCCAGCTCCGACAGCTGCTCGTTCAGCACGCTGCTGGCCAACTGACGCTCCAGGTCGCCATCCTGCAGCTTGGCATTGAGGGTCGAAAGCTCCGCAATGCGCGCCTCCAGCGAGACGAGCTTGTCCCGCAGCTTCTCCTTGCTCGGTGGCGTCGTGGCATCCGTATCGGGATCTGGATCCGAGCTGGAGCCAGCCAACGCATCCGCGTTGCGCACCACAATGAACTCATCCTCGCTGTGTTTGCCCGTCGATGAGCTGTTCGATGACTCCGATGTCTTCTTCTCCTTGGCCAGCTTGGCCAACTCTTCCAGCTCACGCTGCAATTTCTCGCGCTCCGCTTCGGCCTGACGCACACGCTCGATCAGCTCGCCGTTGTCGGCGCCCCGTTTCTCCAGCAGCTGCTGCATCTCGGCCAGCTCGAGGACATTGCGTTGCAGCTCCTGCGACTGCTCCGCCACCCGCTGCTCCAGCTCCAACTGTGCCTGAGCCGCGCTCCTTTGCCGCTCCCGATCCTCCACTAACTGTGCTTGCAGCCGGGCCATGGCCAACTCATGCTCCACTAGGCGATCGGCCTGCAACTGCTTTAGCTCCGTCAGCTGCGATTGCAGCTGCGTCTTGTGGCCCAGCACATCCTGCATGGCCAGATCGTGCTGTGCGTCCAGTTCCTCCAATGAATTGCGCAGCTCCTCATTCTGCTGCTCCAGACTTGCCACCAAACCATTCAACCTTGACACATCGAGTGCCGCAGCAGCGCCATCGAGTGCCACGTCCACCATGCCGCTTCCTGTGATTGGTTGTGGTTTGCCTGTCGACTCTGTCGACTCCGAGCCCATGGGCTCCCAGCACCAGCTGTCCTCCACATTCTGCTGCTCGCCAGATTGCTGCGGAAAAGAGAGAGCAAAGAGATCGAAGATCTTGAAATGTGTGGAAGAAAACGAAAGTATTCAAGATGTGATTCCACAACAACAGAGAAGATTCATTACATAAAAGCAAAGTACAAAAAAGGAAGTAAGAAAGCTACATTCGAGTGTGCACGATTGTGATATACCTGCTACCCAATTTGAATATTAGTATTATTCTTAAAATATACCAAATATTACCAAGATCATATTTGGTATATCGATGAAGTACTACATTCGAATTATACCATACAGGTCAAATTATACCACATTGTCAGCCAAAGCAGCCAAAACACGATTGCAATCGCTTTAATTTTCCATAAGTTTTTTTCTTAAATAACTTTAAAAATGTTGTCTGATCGCAATCAAATTCTGTGGAACCAGAAACACTATAGTTATTATTGTCTATAACAAAATTCGCGATTCTACCTTCAAAATTATGTTTGTTATGTTTGGGCGTGGCGAAAATTTGACCTAAGCTTTATCCGCCAAGTGATGTCAACAAAATATATCTCTTATAGTCTCTGATATCTAGGTGTTCATAGGTTCTGCTTTCTTCTGAATGTTACAGACATTTCCCGCCGGCGCAACATGAATTTCACAACTAAATATTAAATAAACCATGATTCATCCGTACTAAATATTATCTAAATGCATAGTTTGTCGACTACATTTGAATATATCTGTTATTCTTCTCATTCTTATCTATTATGAACAACTAAATTACTTTTGCTCTCTATCTTTAATATAACATCTATCATCTTATATGTCAAATTTTCCTTTCATAATTGAATTGTCATTGTCTTCCACATATAATTAATGCGAAAATTTGCCATCACCTTACTTTCTCATTTCATTTTCATTTCTTATTTAGACAACATTAGACAATGTTTTTACTTTGCTAATTTTGACAATTATGATAATTCTTATTTTCAATGTTATCCCAAAAATCAGAATACCGGGTTTCCGGTATCTATTGCTACATAGAATAGATTTTTCACACTTCACATTTCTACCAAGCTTATATATTCCGGTACATTCCAAATATATATTGTACAGAAATTCCCCTTGTTTCAATTATTTCCAACGACTTTATTAGCCTTCTAGCCAATCGTTATATTATGGAAAATATATTCTTTGCACTGGAAAATATTTGTTTTATCTTTCTAATTTGAACCAACACGATATTTAACTATCCCATAAATAAAAAAGTCCCCTTATTTCGATTATTTTCTACAGCCGTACTTGATTATTCTATTGCTACATTGTAGAATAGATGTTCATACTTTAAAATACCATTTCTACCATGCTGATCTATTCAACTACCTTCAAATTAATTGATATGCAGAAATTCCCCTTATTTCAATTATTTTAGATCATTCTATTATTTCCTTATAAACAAATGAAGAACAAATTTTGTACACTCAAAAATATTTCTGTATCTTGCTAAACATATTTCATTATCTCTAGAACAAAATAATACCTTATTTCGCTAAAGTCCTACAACTATATTCGACTATTCTATTGCCACCTAGAATAATACATTTTTACATCCTCAAATACTCTTTCTACCATGCTAATCTTAACTTAAAAATACTTTGTAAGCTTTATTAGTCAAGCTTTATAATGTTTTTATGCAGAAGTTCCCCTTATTCCGATTGCTAAATTAGACCATTCTATTCCAACCTAATGGCTGAATTTTTTTAGTAGAAGAATATATTTTATGGACTCGAAAATATTTATTTTATCTTGTTATCATAAACGAAAACAAAATAATCTCATAAACACGAAAAATCCCTTATTTCGATTAAATTTGGACTTTTTATGTTTGCTTGTTATATAGTTATTCCCCTTACAGCAAAATTATGCTAGACGATCGGTTTATGAATAATTTTAGCTTTTATAGCGATAAACTTAAATATGTTACGAGATTTTCAATGGGGAAACCAAACACAACTGTACCAGGAACTGTATAACTTTTAAAAAATGTGAGAAATCCTAGCCACATAACCGAATCGAAAGCATCTTTCATTTGTAAACGACGGATCAGGTGGTGATCATTGGTTTTACCGCGTGAGACATGATCACGTTAATGAGTTTATGAAAGAGTCTCGCGTCGAGCTAAAGTCGGGGCGAGTTGAAAGATGGCCGACGCAAAGCGATTCGACAACGAAATGCGATAAGGTAAAGTTTCGCAGCACGATGGTAAGAAAGCAACAGCAATAAAATCGTCATAAAAACCCATGACGATGATGACTGGTTGCTTGGTTGCTCGGTTGGTTGCTCGGTTGGTTGCTTGGTTGGTTGCTCGGTTGGTTGCTCGGTTGGTTGCTTGGTTGTTGGGCGCAAAGGAAAGCATAGTAATAGAAACAAAAACAATAACGAACGAGAAGCCAAAATGGCTGATCGTAAACGGAGCAAATTTAATTAATATTAGCACAACAAAAGAAGGTCGAAGAAATGTGGGCGTGGCAACGGCAACGGCAACAGCAACGGCAACGGCAACGATAAGAACTAGCATGCAGGCAAAGGCAGAGTATACAAATAGTATATATGTTGGGTATATAGATACAATATAATTTGTATAATTATGTGCATATATTACACGCATAAGTATTCTATAGACACCTGTACAAACTGGGTTATCTTCACACAGGCATGTAACGATGTGTGTGTGAGTGTGTGTGTGTGTGTGCGGGTGTGAAAAAACACTTGTGTTTCATAAACAAATATTAGTAAAATTATTCATAAGCCGGGCGACAGAGTACTAGACTGTCTCACTCTCACTCTCACTCTCTCTTTCGCTCTCACAGAGACAATCGATCATGTTGTGCGTCAGTGTGTGAGGTAGGGAGACACATATCCAAAACTAGAGACAAATACAGCCAAAGCAAATACATACACATATATACGTATATATCTCTATGTATACATAGCATATGTACACAGCGAGTACATAGCATAGACAACCGAAATGCAAACATGGCAATGCCTCTAATAACAACAATAAACGAGAGCAACACAACGCCAACAAAATGTCAGACAGATAAGATAAAGAAAATGCCAACGCCAAGGGAAAGGCAACACATACACACACAGATACAGCTACAGATACAGATACAGTCACCAGCCACAGATACAGATACAGATACAGATACAAGTACTGTGGAGTCTAACTGAATTGAGGCAAGTACTTATTAGACGGCGGCAAACGGAAACGGAAGTAAACAGTCGACAATAAAAGAAATACACAACGAAAAAAAAAAACACGTGTCAAAACTAATAAGAAAACTTGAAAGTTTACCTTTGTGCCAAAAGACTGCAGATACAAACTAACTTTATGTAAATAAATACTATATATGTGGGGTATATAGATACAATATAATTTGAATAAAAAATTGTATCTAAAAATTGTCAACTTGAAGAATATTTCAAATATGCATACACTAAAAAAAGACCAGTTGCTATAATCAAAAACATTCGATTTAGCAAGTAAGAAAGCTAAATGCCCATTACCCATTATGAAAAACCAAAATTAATGAAGATACGGCAAAAATACTAAAAATATACAAAACGACATTTGGTATATTGATATAGAAGTACATTCAAACCACATAGTGAAAAAAATACCAGATTGTCAGCCAAAGCAACTAATACACAAAATAAGACCGAAAATACTAGACAAAGATTACAAATAATCTCGAATCCATCGAAATTTCAAGTTCTAGTTAGTCGAGCTTTCGTCAATCTTTCTTCGTTCTAGCCTGAGAATGTTCTGGGCTCAAATGCTATGCGATTAAATAATAAAATGTGTATTAAATAATAAAATTAGTATACGGAGAAAAAACACAATAAAATAGAATTTGCAATATCTTAACCATATAATATTAATTCCATAAGCTTCTTTTCTCCTACTAATAAGAATAAGATCTTATATCAAATACTCTAGAAATTGAGACGTGTTTTCTAACTGAAAGATTTTTCTGTTTTTCACGCATTTTTTAGACGAAAATTTCTAGTACGATGATTTTCAAACTTTTTTTACAGTGTAGAATTGAGAAGTCAACTAACGAATTCATAGAAAGAAAACAAAAACTATTATCAAACACTTGTTTACAAGTCGACAAAATTATAGGTAGCACAAATCAAGTTTTAATACATAATGAAGATTGATCATAGCTCAAAAATTCTACAATATTCTATAGATCTAGATAAATACCATCGATTTTAGAACACTGCCAATGACAAACGTATACGTAATAAAATTGAAATCCTCAGAAACAAATTTTATATAGCACATAAAATCGGTAAAAAAAAAAAAAGCAGAAATCCCATTAATGTTTTTCCGAGAACAAATATTTCCAGTTCTTTGAAATCATTGACCTTATCGAGTAAGCAACAGAATTTTTATCAAGTGCAGCCAGGCAAATTGAGAGCAGCATAAGTGTTAATGGATTTCCAAACATGTGTAATAAGTAATAAATAAATGAACGAACAAACTTTAACTTTGTGGAATTGTAGACATTTTCCATTTGAGTAATATTTCGTTTTTGCGTTAAAACCTTATCAATGTCAATTGGCGCGATGAGGGGAAGGCATTATGCTATGGAATTCTACAGAAATGTGAGTCAAAGTTAATGAGTAAATCTAAGAAATATTTGAAGTATGTACATATATCATGCAGTAATAGTAATGGTAACAATTCATTTTATAATTATATCAAGAGGGTGCTACAGATATATGTTAGTATTTGCTTGATTTTGTTTTCTGTTTTCTGTTTATTTCTTCGTAGTTTCTGCGATTTGTCATACACATTTTAGTAGTAGAAATCCGCTGTCATTGCCATTGGCATTGGCTGGTTGGGCCCGCAGCTATAGCAGCGACTGGCGACTGGCGACTGCGATTGGGACTGGAACTTATCTTATCGTTGGCGTGCCCAGTGCCATAAACCCCAGCCCAACAGGTTCGCGGCAAATGGAAAGTATTGCGATGGGTTCCATATGCCATATGCCCCAACTAAGCCTGCGTCAATTTGATTGTTTATAAATAAATATTGGAACAATTATTGCCTCGCACTGAATCATTGCCAGCGTGCTCAGGAGGATGAAGGGTTCAAAGCGCCTCGTTGGTCGTTGGTCGTTGGTCGTCGGTCAAAGAGGCCCCGGGGGAACGATACTCGTATAATGTGTACACATACATACATATAAAAGTATCGTTTCATATCGTATTTTGTGAAATTCAACCATCTGCCAAAGTAATTGCTGTTTGACTTTAGCTTTGAGTTTTAGTGTGGATCTCTGGTTTCTCTGCGTCCAGTTCGTGTTCGGTTGCATTCTCCCGAAACGTCGAAATGCAATTGCGGAATTCACCAAAAACGATACCAAGAAATGCATCCAATCCTCAACAACAGAGGACCAGATGACATACCAGTCAGACGGTGTCGTAGCAAGCAGCTTTTGTGTGGCGCACACAAGCTGCGGCCTTTCAACTCAACGAAACTTGACGAAAATATCCTATTCATTCGTCACTTTTGTGTACAGCTAAGCGAATAATCGTCAAGTCTGAAGTTCTTAGACCTCGAAAGCTATTAACAATTAAATTATGATGTTCAAAGTTGGCGATTGCTGTTTGAAACTTGTTCCCAATACATACACACACACACACACACACACACACACACACACACACACACACACACACACACACACACACACACACACACACACACACACACACACACACTCACACACACAGTGCACTAAAGTCGTATATATTTATAAAGTAACTACAAAAATTTGAGCAATTTTCGGTCATTGAATACCACTCAGCGTTTGTTGGGTGTACTAAATGACTAAAAGAGAATACCCTGTGTACAGGGTAAAGATCATTGAAAAGAACTTCGTGAGTTAATAGGATCTACTTCAGGCAGTTGCACGTACAAAGTACGATGACAAGTGTTAGCAATTTTATGGGTACAGGGTATTAAAATTATAATTTAATGCACGCAGTGCAAAAACCAAAACCAAAAAAAAAAAAAAAAAAACAGCAAAAATAATAACATACAACGCTAATAAGAGGAGATGTCAAGTTGAGACAAAAGTTAAGACAAAAGTCGAGAAGTCAAGGCAACAACAACAATGACGACGACAACAACGATATCTCGTTGCTGACCAGACACTTCAGTGAAACAGTCATAAGTAAGTACGAGTTAAAAGTACTCGTATTCGTACTTACACATACATATGTAAATATAATGAGAATTAGCAAAAAAAAAAACCCAAAACACAAAGCAAAAAAAAAAAACTTACATTTTGTCGGCTGTCAGCAAAATTTTAATATTTGATTTGGCAGCTCTGAGAATTTATGGCGCTCTCTGTCACAATGTTTCGCGTCGAAGTTTTCCGTTTAAAAGTGTTTTAGTGTTTTTAATTTTTTTTTTTTTTTTTTTTTTGCTGTTTGTACAAGAATTCAGTTGCAGTTTCCGCGACAAAAAAAAAATCAAACAACGAACAAAAATACAAACAAAAAAAAATAGAAAAAAGTGTAACTAAATTGTAGTAAAGTACATAGAACGGAAAAAAACCCGGTTAATTTTCACTTGACAAGGCACTGAACGGTGAGCGGCAAAACAAAAAAAAATATATACAGCGACGTCAACGACGAGAAACAAATGACAACGACGATTGGCGATTGGCAGCGACGTCGTTGCGTTTTTTGTTTTTTACTATTTTTGATCGTTTGAAATCTTTTTTTTTTTGTTTTTTTTTTTTGCTTTTTTGTGCAACAACTTTAGCAAACACGGAAAAAAATAGTCAAGCTAAGTAATGTGCCCTAAACAACAAAACTGTTTATGGTTTTTTCTTTTTTTGTGTGTGTGTTAATGTTTAACCGGCAATAGTTGAATTTTTGTATTAGAACTTTGGTCCGGGTTCACGTCTTTCCCGCAACGCGACCGATCGACGAGTGAACGCAATGCAGTGCGCCATGGGTGAAAATAGTAAAGTGCTGAGCGTTGAACGTTGAGAGACGCGACACACACACACACACATACACACGAATGCCCGTATAGCCCACATACATACAACGATCGGTATCGAAGTGTAGCCCGACCCGATTACCCCGACCCGAAGTCAACAGCGCGTCGTCGTTGTCGTTGACGTCGCTGCAGCGCATTGGCAGCGACAGCAAAGAGCAGCGCAACGATCAACGACCAACTGTTGACTCTCGCACACACACACACACGTGCACATCAACGAAAACAATTGTGTGCGTGTGTGTGTGTGTGTGTGTGTGTGTGTGTGTGTGTGTCCGGCGGGGCTCTATGGCGATTCCTGTCGGCCAAGCGCCGCCCCGTCAGCACATTGCACCCTAAGCTTGAGAGTGAATTCGACAGTGTGTGTGCGAGTGTGTGTGCTGTCTCTGTATGTGTGTGTGTGTGCAATGGACTGTAGAGCTGCGTGGATCATCTGGAGCTTAGCCAGCATTTTGTATTTCATGTTTCCAATTTTAATTAACGCTAATCAACGAGAACTTAGAACATTATGAATGAACTGTACAAAATCAAAATTTTATGATTTCATTATAATAAATTACAGTTCCATTAAAATTCACTATTTTCGGTTTAATTTTCTCTATTACTTACAACATTTTACACTACTGAAACATTCCATTATTATTTGCTTTAAACTATTAGTCAGGTGTGTTTTAAAGAAAGATATAAATAAATGAAACTACAGATTTTGCAAGATAAAGCAAGGATTTCAAAGAAGTTTTAGATTTGTTGGATAGGAATAGGAATAGGTATGTTTGGAATCGTGGAATCTTTAAACTCTTTTTAGGGACGAATACTAAGAATACTAAGAATATATATGAAATATTTGATCTATTAATAAATTGTAATGAACCTTATTTAGGGGAACTGTATCTCCTGCCCTGATTCGATTAATCGCAGCGACATTAAAGAATGATATTCGTGATATGAAGTATTCATTTCCGTCTGGCTGCATTCGAGTTGCAGTTGGTGGGGGATTAACAATCTATTAGCTGCACATCGATCATCTAATCATATTCAAACAGAGTCAAGACACCGTCGTCCAGTTGTGCACACACATTTAACATTTTCCAATGTCCATAAGGTGTGAGTGTACCTAGATCCATGTGGATGCCATGATATATACATATGTATATATACATATGTGTGTATGTGTGTTAATGTGTGTGTGAGTGTGCAGCTTCGACTTGTGCTCTCCATTTCAAAACTCAAATAATGCGCGTCGGCTATTTAACTTGAAATTAAGTGACGTTTGTTGTAGTTGTTGTTGCTTTTTGGTAAAGGAGAAAAATACAAAAAAAAAAAACGAAAAAAAAAAAAGAATTCTTGATTTTTGTTGTTGTTGTTGTTGCTATTGCATGTGTACTTATTTCAGCCTTTGTTGTTGTCAACGAAGACAGAGACGGCGACGTCGTCGTCACTTTTATTTGCTTATTTTGCTCATTTTGTTTGTTCTCAACACCGACGTCGACGTCGACGTCGACTACGCTGCGACTGCGATTGCGACGTGCGCTGCGCTTTTTGTATGTATGTATGTATGTATGTTGCCCACAAGTGATCTCAAAATTTTAGTTTTAGTTTTAGAGATAGCAACAACTTGTTGGAAATGGGCTAACAAACATTAGCATAGGTGTCGCATCCAAGTGATATATGTGTGTGTGTGTGTGTGTGTGTGTGTGTGTCTATGTGTGTGTGCCTCTCCAGATGGACAGTCTTAGATGTGCGCCATGTAGCATGGAGTCTAGGGTGTAGATACAGATACAGATACACTCCAAAAGCGCAAACTGTAAGGCTTACACTAAGCGAAATTACAATTATTCAGGCAGAAATTTCATTTTCATCTCTCAATATTAACAAAAATATATAAATGTAGTTCATACTTTACATTGAAGAAAGATCTTTCATTGCGATCACAAGAAATAAACCAGGCACATTAAAAGCATTTATCTCATCTCACTATTCGATATATACTATATTTATTTATTCTAACTTCTGCTATTTCAACGAAAAACTATTTATCATATTTATCCGATTGAGACTATAAGAATAACAGCCACAATAATTTCAAGTAACATAATATTCCTCTTTTATACTTATATCATTCAATTCTTGAAGTAATATGCAATTAAAATCGTTGCTTTCCAACAAAACAAATCAACACTAACAGAACTCTTATTGCAGAAATCTGCTTTGACATTTGTGAATAAGAGCTAGCAAATTTGAAAGCAATATCACTTAATACCTAAAGGAATATAAAATTTAAGTGATCAATATTTGACTGTCTTAGCGAAAAACTTATCATCAACAGAAGAACTTTAGTTGAAGAAATATGCTAACAAGTTTATCTGTCCGTTCAGATATCTGAGACAATAAAAACAGATAGAAGAATTTTAAGTAATATTCCTCGTTTATTAAATACTTGAAAAAATATAAAATTAAATTCATTACTTTCCAGCCGCATTAAAATAACTTTAATTGAAGAAATGTGCCAGCAATATTCCTCTTTTATATATCTGCTCCAATAATCGATGAAGTATATAATCCTAATCTCTCATTTTTATCGAACAAATCAGTTTCGAATCAAAGTTGGTTTTTGGCAGTGTAATTAAGGCTAAGCATCAGCATCAGCATCAGCATTTAACAGCTGAGGAGCATAGCAAAGCGGGCTCGTCTAGTTGGATAAGATGTATCTATATAGAGATGGTGCGAATATAGTTTTTGTTTTTGCTTTTTCTTTTTCTTTTTGTTTTTGTTTTATCTCTTAGCACATTTGCAATGCAGCTTTATTCCTGCTGTCAGCGAAATTGTGCAAATTCTAGAGCACATTTGTGGACTTCTTCTAACGCCACGACTCAACTCGACTCGACTCGAGTCGAGTCGAAAATATGCAGATAGCTAGATACGTGAATATATATCCACATATATGTATGTATGGGTGTATGTATTGTATATAACGACACACATACTTGGAAGTTCTATATGGCCACGTCGTTGACTTTTAAACGGGGCTGTTAATGTAGCTTTGTTTTTTGTTGTTGTTGTTGTCGTTGGTGTTGTTGTTGTTGTTGTTGTTGTTGTCGTTGTATTGCGATCGAGCGTCTGTGTTTAATTAGCAGATAAAAATACAGTGAAGTATACCTGACTCGACATCACTCGCTCCCTTTCGCACACTCTGTTACGCTTCAATTTCGGGAGCTCTCTTTCGCACCCTTTGCCAGTTGCCAGCTGCCAGTTGCTGGCACGATATCAGCAACAGCAACAGCAACAGCAACTGGCAACTGGCAACAACAACAGCAACAAGCCCCAAACTCATAGCCAGAGACCCGCAGAGTACAAGCAAAGCGCAAAACACACGTTGCAGGCGTTAATTAGTTTTGGGGGGCTTTTCCTTTATCAGCAACAGTCACAGAAACAAGTTACAAGTTCTGTTTTCTTTTCTGTTTTTCTATTTTTTTTCCTTTTTGTATTTATTTGTTCTAATGCGTTTCGTTCTGTTACAAATGCAAATCGAATTGTTGCCAGGTTCTGCATTGTGATATTTGAAAATAAAAAGGAAAAGAAAACTTAAGACGAAACTCGAGCGTCCCAATGGCGCCAATTTTGTCGACCCAATTGTATAAATTGTACATATTCCAGGAACACAGCAGTCAACAAAAAAAAAAAAAAAAAAAAAAACAAATAATAAAGCTACAGTCGAGTGTGCTAAACTGTGAGATACCCGCTACCCATTTTAAATAAAAACTAAACCATTCGGTATTATTCTAAAAATATATCGAAGAAAATACTAAAATATATCGAAGATCATTTTTGTATATCGATATTATGTTTCATATATCATAAAGTTCAAAATATACTAGATATAAATCTAAGTCGTTTGGCATTATTAAATTAATATACCAAAACACGCCCAAAAACTATATTTAGTATATCAATATTGCGTTCAAAATGTATCATAGAATTTAAAATATACCAGCTTGTGAGATGTCCGCTGAGCTATTTTTTTTTTTTTAGAAATATACCGAAATTTTATACCAAAAACTACTAAAATATACCATAGACTATATTTGGTATATCAGTATTACGTTCAAAATATATCATAAAGTTCAAAATATAACTGATTGTGAGATGCCCACTTTTAATAAATGCAAAAAAGTGCAGTAATTAAAAAAATATACCAAAATATACTGAAATATATCTAACACCATATTTAGTATATCGATATTATGTTCAAAATATACCATAGAACTGAAAATATACCAGATTGCCATATGATCCATATCAAGTAAATAACTTTTACAATTTTCATCCGATTGTAATGCAATTTTTGGAAATTAGAAATAGTGTAGATATTATTGTAAGTACTAAAAATCGACTTTAGAGTGAAAATTACGTTTTCTATACGATCATTTTGGTTTCCAGTCAAGAATTTATGGGATCGTAGATGCCTCCTTTTGACTGTTACTCACATTTCCTGTCAGCACAATGTTATAACAGCCTTTTACTCGATGGAAAGCGGGTATAGAAACAAATGTATATGCTATGTATGAAATAAGATGGGAGAGTGAGTTGATCTCTACTATGTGCGATATATGTATGTGGGGTATAGGCAAAGCAGATCAAAATTGAGGCCAAGTCGAGGCTGTGTTTAAACAGATACAAGATGCTAACGAACTGCAAAGATAATAAATATTTAAATTGTATTTTATTTGCACACGTTCGATCAATATGTGGCAAACGAGCCGCAGTCGCATAGCTTACAAATGTGTGTGTGTGTGTGTGTGTGTGTGTGGAGAGTCGCCTTTATCCATAGATACCAAGTAAATGTATCTTACACGGATGCGGATGCATAATGATCAATGACAAAAGAAAACTTTGTCTGCCTGTGTCTGTGTGTTGACTTCTCAAAATGTTTAAAGTTTATCTAGAGCGGGGCAAACAGAGCTACAGCTACACAAAGATATGAAGATACATAGATATAGATGCAGATACATAGTTACACAGATACCTATACATATTTATATGTACGTGTGTGTGTGTGTGTGTGTGTGTGTATACAGAGCATGTTGTTAGTGCGTTCTCTTTGGTACATAGCACTTGGAATGGATCGTTGTCGGTACCTGGTGGCACGTCACGGAGAATCGCCGAAGCCGCCGTCGCCGCCTCACAAACAATAACAACAACAACAACAAGTCGAGCTATGGCAAATGGACAATCGGTGAGCCGCTTTGTATTGGCATCCATTTAACACATTGCTGTTAAAATTCAGACAAGAAATCAAATTCAAATAACGCGCTTCAATTCCAAACCAAACGAATACCGATTCGAGTCGAGTCGAGTCGAGTCAGCTCAAGAGTTGGGAGCAAACTCGGTCATTAGATTGCCCCTCTTTGGTCAGAGATGTGTCAGAGCACGCACGATATTATCAAGTAAACTTTAAAACTCGATTTATTCTTATTAATATACCACCTCAATTTGAATATTTACAAAAGAGTAAAATGGTAAAACGGAATTACTCTCAAAATATACCAAACTAATGTATACTGGGGAAATACCAAAATATACCGAAAGTCACATTTAGTATATCAATATACTATTACATTCAAAATATGGCAGAATGTCAAGTAAAGAAAGCATACTTCTAAAATAATTCCAAAATCACTTACGAGAAATTTTCGGTTCATATTGTATGCACTAAATATTCTTATGTTATGCTTATTACAAAATATGCTCAAAACAAATGAATGAACATGAAATAAATGATTTTAAAACTAAATTGAATTGTATAAGCATATTCAGCCTCTTTTCCGTCACTTCACTATAAATTTAAGGAATTACATATTCCCTTATTCTTAGCCAAAATACAGCACTATAATGAAATCCCAATACGTGTTGCACACACACGTCCATCTCTAGTTGAGTCAAAGACAGAGACAGAGACAGCGACAGCATCTGCCACAATGGCAGCGTTAACGGATGCGGTTGCACTACCGCGAGGCACAACACAGAGAGCCAGATACTCAGATACACAGATACATGCAGCAAGTCTCAACCACAACACAAGCTCAATTTGCCGAGAGCATTCAGACTACTCCAATGAATATTCACATGTGCCACAGGATATCCGGCGGCCATGTTGTTGTGTCGTTGATAATGGCATTTCGTGCCACAGAAACTATGACATTTCTGGTGGAAATAACAAAAGAGTTTTGGCAAAGATTTCAGCTACAAATTGTATTAAGTAATTTGAAAGAACTCGTCGAATTTTTAAGCTTGCTGCGAATTCTGTTTAAAATTGTTTAAATTTCGATTTAAAAGAAATATTTGAAACTATATATATTTCTATAATTACTTTTCAATTTTGATTTATCTAAGAAGAATTCAATAATGCAAAACATGCTTCAAATTTGTAGTAATTTTTTGCATAAATTCTGAGCTGATTTTAATGCCAAAAAACAACAAAATTACTTAAAATTTCAACAAGTTATTTAAAAAAAAAACAATAAATAAATAAACTATAAAATGCAGTGGAATTGAATTTATACATGATTATATTATGGAGAATGAAACGATCTATTATTAATTGTATTGCATCTTATGCAATAAACTACATAAAACAAAAATAATATTTGATCAATGCTTAAAAATTTAAATGTATTAGAATGTAACGAACTTTTACTAAGAAGCCGTAATAATAATCTTAACAATATAATATAATATTAATATACCAAAAGCCATATTTGGTATATCAATATAATATCACTATTTCTTAAATAACTCTTTCAACTTTTATCCGATCGTAGTTTAGGAATCATAAAGACTATAGTATTCAAAATTACAATAACCGATATTTAAAGCACTTCTTTTTGATTTTGATTTAAAGAGAAATCGCTTTTTATAATGCCAAACTTGCTGCGAATGTTCAGTATTATTTTAAATAAATTCTGAACTAAATGCTATTATAGAATAGAGTTCCTTTTGCCCTTTGATTGTCAAAGAAATAGCTATTTCAGTTCAAGCAGAATTGCATTTTAAGTCAAGTCAACTCACTGAATATAAGTTGGAATTTCTTCATTCACTGCGCAGCAAACTATGCTGTGATCTTTTATTTCTTTTGCTTTTCGCCTGACCCAGTGGCCCACTTTGCTGTGCGACTTCCTGCTGCCACAAAGGAGAAAACCTCTTGGTTTGCTGGCTAATTGGAAAAACGCAAACCAAAAACACAACAAAAAAATATATAAGAAAAAAAAATGCGTTAGCACATTTTGTGTGTTGTCAGTCAAGAGATGTCAAAACCGACGACGACGACGACGACGACGACGACGACGACGTGACGCTTTGCGCAATTTGTTTAAAGATTTTATGGTCCATGGGTTATTTGGGCGTTCTAGTTTCAGGGATTTTCGATTTTAGTTGGGTGACTGACTGGCTGACTGACTGGCCGACTGACTGGCCAAGCAGCCAGCAAACAAAACATATTTTCAATTTTGTTGTCGCTTTGCTGTTGCTGTTGCTGTTGCTGTGTTTATGCAACTGCGCGAGTTGCCAATAAAAACTTTAACGCAGTATTCGCTTTTGTGCTGCACTCTTCGCTCCCCCGGTTGGGGCTTAGTTGTTGGTTGTTACCCTGAGAAAAGCTTTGCACGTAGTTTTTCCAGTGCAAAAAGTCTGGGCTATAAATATGGGCGCTTAAATTTCGTCATTTATGGCCCGACTGGCCTGCAAACGAAAAATCTTTTCATAATTTAATGCTTATTAGCATTTGGCTTTGAACAAGAAACACTTGAGATGCTAACGGACGATGGTGGGGGAGGGGGAGGGAAAGGGGAAGGAGGCTCGAGGCAATGCGTCTGGTTACAGTCAATAATTGAGACTAGACCGAGGAGAGAACCGCAGCAGTTGTTGAGATTATGCGATAACATGTGAGAAAAACCACATGAAATACTAGTGAAAAAGCTGTTTAAAGATTTATTTCAATTTGCTAAAACAGCTTATAACTCCAGCCACTTGTTGTAGTCTGCAGTTCTCCTGAAAAGCTGTGTATTACATATTGTTTTATGCATATAGCCATCGAAACAATTTATGAGAACTGTACCTTAGACTATCGCAATAGGAATTGAAGTCAAGAGTAGCTCCATGTTTAGTATATAAGTATTATTTAATATTACGGAAATAAAGGCGATAAATTATTGCAAATATGGTATGAAATTGAATTTATATATTATGATATAATGAAAAATGAATCGATCTATTATTGTACTGCATATGATTCAATTGAACACAATGCGTTTATACGTTTATGAAGAAGTGGTAATAATAATCTTAACAATATACCAAATTAATATACCGATTTTCATATTTGGTATATCGATATAATCTCACCATAAACTTTAAGTCTTTTGGAATGTAGAGAACGTTTATTAAGTAGTAATAACAATCTCAAGAATATACCTCATGAATATACCGAAAGTCAGATTTAGTATATCAATATAATATCACAACAAAATTAAAATTTATTGAAACGTTTATTAAGAAGTAGCACAAATAATTTGAACAATATATCAAATTTAAATTTAAATTAAATTTTGGTATATTTATAAAATATCACTATTTTTTTTTGACTTAATAACTTGTTCAACTTTTATCCGATCACATCTTAGAAATCATAAAAAACTGTAGTTATTATTGAATGTACCAAGTTATAGCTTTTATGACTACATATATCGCCAAAACTATGCTTATACAAAAATAATGCAACAGTCTGAAATCGAAACCAACTCAAAAATTTCTGATGTTATTCTTAATACTAAACACATGTTGTTGGCTATCGAAAAGCTAGGAAAATAAATTATTTATTTTCATTTGTACTTGGATAATGTAAGAATTTTCTTTATCAATTTTGTTTTTCTTCCCGCAACCCAAAGGGGTATTATAACTTTGTGCCTTCAAGAAATGTATTTACCAAAATGGAATATATAATTTTATATGCTAAAAACGGATTATGGTATATTTTGAATGTAGTAGTGTCTTTTTAAGAAAGTGGGTATCGAGTATCTCATAGTCGAGCACACTTAACTGTAGCTTTCCTGCTATTTGTTAGCTATAAAGAAAATTTGATTTTTTAATTGTTTTTTCTTTTTTCCCTTTATTTTCAAGTCAAATACCAGAGCTCGAAGGACAACATTGATCGATATCGGAGCACAAACTTAACTAACTAACTAACTAGCCAAGTAATTGATTGTGAGTACTTGGAATTATGTGGCTATGTGGCACATGTGGCAACAATGAGCCGCATGTGTCGCATGTATGCACGTTTGCACCCATATAATTTAAGACGAAGGTTAAACAAGAGAATACAAAAAAAGCGAAGCGAGTCGAGTCGAATTGAAAAACTTAGAATCGAGTATGAAAATTGAAATTTGAATGAAATCGTCAAGTCGCAATGCAGCTGCAGCTGCTGCCCGCATCGAGATATGAATTGAATGTGTTTTGTGTGTTTGTGTGTGTGTGTTAAGGCGGGGGGAGTTGGAGGTTGGAGGTAGTAGGAGTCTAAACCATCGTTTAGGCCTCGGTCTAAGCCTCGTTACACACACGCGACGAGACAATTTGAATGCTTGTCGAGCTGAGTTGAGTTGAGTTGAGCGGAAGTTGTTGCAGCAGCGCCATCTGTGTGTGAATTATGACAATACAACCATATGTATGTGTGTGTGTGTGTGTATTCACAGGCCAAAATTGATTTGGACTCGGATTGGGACACTGTGCAATGGCATTGTTAGCTTCTCAGTTGGGCAGTTAGTGAAAATTGCCGCTCGCTTCGTTGATTGTTTATAGAAACCTACAGAAGCAACAGCAACAGCAACAGCAGTAGCAGTAGCAGCAACAACAACAACAACAACTACGAACAATGTCAGCTATCAAAATGTAATAAAATAATTGCAGGTCTCTCTCTAGCAACAACAACAGCAGCAGCAACAGAAACTGCACTTAGCGACATGCAACAATTTGCTGGCCATTTGAGAAGACAACACAACAACAACAACTTAAATATATTGTCATTTTCAAGGGGAGAAGGCGGGGGGGGGGGGGGGGGGGGGGTTAATAACTCCCCCATAGCTGCAGGTTCATTCAATGGGTAACTCGCTGCTTGACCATTTGGGTATTTGGTTAGGCTCTGAATGACAACTGGCACGTTGCATGAATGGATGGATGGATGGATGGATGGATGGATGGATGGACAGATGGATGGATCACTATACGACCTTTCGATCACGTTGATAGCTCGCTAACAACAAACATCCCCCCAAAAACAAGAGCAGCAGCAGCAGCTACTACTCATCATAACATCGTCATCATCATTATCAATGGATCAGTGCTTGCAGTTATTGAGGCTAACTTCAAATTTCCAATTTCGAACTGAATTGCAACTCTATTCTGCTTTTTCACAAATATTTCCAAATTCTAATAGTTGAATATTGAGGTTAATTTTAAATTGAAATTCCTCTTTAGTATTCTTTCAGTATATAAATTTGGTATATTTGCCGAGTATTGAAAATTAATTGAATTGCTTTTTCACAAATATTTCCAAATTCATTTATTTCTTCAGTGATATTTTCGTATATTTTTATAGTATTGAAAATGAGAATGGGGATTTTACTTTCTTAGTTGTTTTTTGATTTTACCTACGAACATAGTTGAATTTTTTTATTGTCAGTTTATTTTTGTTAAATATTTTCACCATTTAAACTCATATTTTTTTAATAAAGTGCAACTTTATGCAAGTAAATAAATATTTTAAAATTGTAAATAAATATGTAATATCGATAACATTTAGGAAGGTAAAATAAAAGGAAATTGAATATGAGAAAGTAAAATAGGTTTAGCTCAATAAATTATGATTTACATATAAGCATTCAAAACATTAAAAAAAAAAAAAAGAAAAGGAAAGTCAAGAGTTTCAATTTCTTTTTACAGGGTATCAACGAACGAAACAGTTGCGTGTTCAAAAAAGTTGAGCAAAATACCGAAACCAGGAAATGAGCTAAAGATTAACATTTGAGTTAAGCTCGCTCATCGTAATATGTATAATTTTCGCTAGTCACTGTCTCTTTCACGCACTCTCCCTTTCTCTGTCGCATGTGGAACAAGTGAATGGAGAGACGAACATGAACATGAACACACAATATAAACACACACATATTAGATATGACTTTGTGTGTGTGTATGTTGGTGTGATGATCGACGATTGACACGCAAATTGGACAAGGCTCCTCCGATCGATCCATGGCTAACAGGCAGAACCAATGCCGTCCCACCGACGCCAGCAACAACAACAACAACAACTGCAGCTGAAAACCATTTGACACAGTTTGACCGAGCGGAACAAATCAACTTTGTCAAATGGAACACGATTCGCTGTTTGCCATGATCGCTGTTTGCTATTGCGACTGACGTGGCCCAAAAAAAACAAAATCAAACAATGCCAACAACTAACCATCACCTGTCGCCCACAACACGTAACTCCATCAACACCTGACGTCCAAACTTAATCTCCTTCTAACATCACATAAGCTTGTTATGGGAGACTTGGATGTTCATGATCCCGACTTCCTGATCTTTTGTTTATCTCCTAACCTAGCACCCTGATGTTTTAACCACATAATACCCTTATCAATTGATAACTTTTAACTTTCAATTTCCTGAACACCTGAATTACAGGTTAGTAAATTACATCACCCCTTAACCTTGCATCATTTATGTTTATTGTGTTATAAAACTGTCAACGTCTTTTTCCCCCATTCTCTTACCTTTCAACTCCCTGATATCTTGGCTCTCGTCCTGTAACTCCATAACAAATTAGCTTCCTGACCTTTTAACTCCTTGCTCTCGGAACTTGCCAAATTTTTAAGTTCATCGTCCTCTAAACTTCCTGAGCTCTTAGCTCTCCCACCCCAAATCTTGTCTTGCTCTTTATTCCCCAAGCTCTTAGCAATATATGCCCTAATTTCTTCACTACCTGACTTTCTAACAGCTCTTCCTATTACCTAGCTACACCTATTAGTTCCCTAATCTCTTGACTGACCTCCTATCTTCCTATCTTCCTTGATTTCTTAACTCATCCCACCCAAGTCATCTAGCAAACTTCGTTCCTGAAATTCTTTGCCGATTTGAGTCGCTTTGTGATGATGACCTAACGCTAACGTTAGCCATTGGTATCAACTCAAATTCCGCCTCCCTCTCAACTCCCTCTCTCTCCCTCTCTCCCCCTATCGCTTTACTGTATTTGACATGTAACATTAGTTGCTAATGCCAAATAGTTTATATTTGTTGTTGGAACGCGACGCTGCCAACATGCCGTGCTTCCGGCCCAATGCATGCCAGCTTCCCTTAACCTTCACCCCTTACCCCTTTACCGTCCCTTCCCCTCTGGCAACCAGCCACCCACACTCTCGCTTCTAATTCCCTTCCACTCATCGAGAGTTCTCCACAGTCTCCTGCAGCGTCGCTTCATTACCCGACCACATGTCAACCAGCTTTCAATTTTGATGCTGCCCTACTCCCCCCCCACCACCACCCTTCTTGCCCTCTTACCCTCCCTCATCATACTGCTTTGACTCATTATCAACGCCAGGTGCGTTGAGCGTCTGCCCGCCTCGCTCTCCTTGTCCCACTTTGCCGCACGTAATCATTGCGTTTAAATTGAACAATTAAACTAATTTGGCTTTAGAGCCGCTGGCGCATGGCAAATATATTATTAGTATAACATATTTCTATTATTTTGTAGAATTTTTTTGTTTATCGTTTCCTTTCTTTTTATTTGTTTTGTAGGGCGGGTTTTTTTTTTTAGTTGCGGGGGGAAAACTGTAACTCACCTCGTATGAAAACTGCAATCGCGATTTCCGGCAAAAACAAAAATGTAAAGTAGAAAAAAAATGCAAACAAAACCGAAGAGAAAAGAAAAACTCGCACGACTGTTAAATGAGTCTCTATGAGTGTGTGTGTGTGTGTGTGTGTGTGTGTGTTCGTTGTGTGTGGTTGACCTTCTTTTGGAAAATTTCACACGATTTTCGAATGCAAATTGCGTTTTTGTTTTTTCAGGCCAAGCACCAACTACAACAACTGTGACGCACAACCAAAAAACAACAAAAGTTCAAATAAAAAAAAAATTAAGAAAAAAAAAAAAAACAGAAAAACGTTTCAAGAAATTAACACTTTATGCGGGTTTTAAACGAGACGGAATCGAAGTCGAAGTCGAAGTCGGAGTCGGAGTCGGGAACCGGGAGAATCGGTTGACGATCGCACGAAATGAAATGAATGACAATGAGCAGGTGAGTCGCCCTTTTATAGGTAGCCGGAATCCAACCCCTAACAACAACCCCAACTCCGGCCAAAAAAAGAAAAACCTTTCGATATTGATAAGCCAACAGTTGTCACTGTAGAATCATGGCCTGGCCACTTCGCATCCGTATGCCCGGATAAGATAACAATCGACCAAGTTTAACCAAATGGTTCAAATGTTTTGGGGTGGGGATGGGCTGGGTGGAGGAAGGTTAATGGGGTCGCATCGTCTCTCTGTTATCTGTTATCTGTCCTTTGTCGCCAACCCGCTCGCTTGCCTCAATTATGCACAGCAATATGGCGGCTACTATCGATCGATCCGACAGATAGATAATGAATAAAGCACCCACAGATAACATCCGATATCCAGCCGAACGAGAGAGAATGAGACACCTGGACTGTTGTTTTACTTTGGTCACACAAACCAACCAAATAATCATCGTACTTAACAATATTATAATGAAAAAGGATTCCAACAATTATAACCACTTCTCCTTTAATCTAGGATATTTTCAACTTTGAATAACTCACGCTTTATTGAAGAGATTAATAATATAGCAACAAATACATTCACTATACAAATAATTTCAAAATATTGTAAAAAATTATATACTAAATACATATGATCTAGTAAAGGTTTTTAAATTAAATTATAACTCAAGTTACTTGGAATATTTGAGAATATGTTAACAAGTAAGAAAGCTACAGTCAAGAGTGCTCGACTATAAGATATCCACCAATAATTTTCAATAAAAGCTAAGCATTCCGATTTATACCAAAAGATTAATAATACAAAAAAAAACTATTATATTCCAAAGTCAATATTTAGTATATCGATATACTAATATATTCGAAATATACCACACAGTACAAAATAGAGAAGGTTATCAATCACAGCAATAAAGATCCAACAGCAGTCATGTAAAATTATTTCTTAAGAAACTTTTAAAATTTTTATCTGATCGCAACTAAATATTTGGGAATCATAAAGAATATAGTTATCACTGTGTAACTCTAGCCTGCTATTCCATTTTTTCAATTTGCGGGGACAGAAGTGGAAGTGGCAAAGTTCCCAAACAATACAAAAACAAGTAAGAAAGATACAGTCGAGTGTGCTCGACTGTGAGATACCGCCTACCATTTTGGATTAAAAGCAAAACAGTGCGGTATTAACTATAAAATATACCAAATGATATATTTGGTATATATATATATAATACCACATTCAAAATATACCATAGAGCGCAAGATATACCAGATTGCCATCCAAGGCAACTAAGATTCGTAGTAAGGAAGCGTTATACAAAAGAAATACAAATATACTAAAGATATACCAAATGTTATATTTGGTATATCGATATAATACCACATTCAAAATATACCATAGACGGCACAATATACCAGATTGTCAGCCAAAGCAACTGAGACCCCTAGTAAGTAGGCGTTTTTGCCCATACAAAAGTATTTCTTTAATAACTTCCACAATTTTTATCTGATTTCAAAATTTTCTGGAATCATAACCACTATAGTTATTATTGTATACATCAAAAGTCGCAACTCTAGCTTTAAAATTACGCTTGATATTCGATTTTATTTATTTGCGGGGGCGGAAGTGGGCGTGGCAAAAATTTGAAACAAACATGATCTGCTTGCAAACGTAACAAATGCATTCGAAAAAAATTAGAGTTATATCTTTTATAGTCTCTGAGATCTAGGTATTTTTACAGACAGACAGACAGATAGACAGATAGACGGACGGACAGAGAGACATGGCCATATCGTCGCGGGGGTTGATTCTGTTCAAGAATATATATACTTTATAAAGTCAGATATGTGTTCTTTGAAATTAAATCATAACTTACATATCGTGGGATATCTGATAAACAAATTAAAAGAAAGTTCCAAAGCAAATTCTTATTTATAAAAATTAATAAATGCTTTAAAGAATGCGCAAGGAAATATGAAAACTAAATCAAGAAAGAAAGTATATTGAATTATTTGTAATTATTCGCAGACAAACGCTATCAATTCACTTGGCGTGAAGTGTTAAAATATTCACCATCAATAAAGATATGAATTCCACAAGTAATGGGAATTTCATAAAGTTATCACTGCTCTATAAAGCATATTCATTGTTAAAAATATACAAATAATTTGAAGAGAGTGAACATTCGATTACAAAAATCATATAAATTTGATTTTAAGAGCATTTCATTCATTAATTTTGTATAAATGTCTGCCTGAATGTTCATCTATTATACAAATAACAAGAAAAATAAACATACATAGTTATAGGTATAGGTGTATATATGTTAGTTATAGTATCATAACATTTTAGTATCATAAATTCCTCAAGTTTCAATTCGATGAAAATGTTCTCGTTGTTTTTTTAGTTGATATGTAAGCCGGTAAAGAATTTAGGTTTGGTTATAATTATTATAGATATGATCAAAATAAAATTATTGTTGTACATAAAATTATATAGTTCTTATTGTGAATCATGTTATTGCTAGCATTATAAACATGGAACAAGTAAATTTTGATTCTTTAGTTAAATAGAAGTAAATAATATTTCAAGTTCGAGTTCTAGAATTCATTTCGAAAAGTATTCCAATTCATTAAAAATTTCAACTTTAAGAGTTCTTGTTTTCTTTTAGTTGATATGTAAATAGGTAAAGCGTTTGGTTTAGTTATAAGTATTATACATAGATATTATTATATTGAAATTATTGTTGTAGATAAAATTATAAAGTTCTTGATATGAAACATGTTATTGCTAGCATTATAAACATGGAACAAGTATTTCTTTATTCATTATTTTATAATCTAATTGCTGGGAATTGCTAATTTGTAAATTAAATAGAAGTAAATAATATTTCGAGTTCGAGTTCTAAAATCCTGAGCTACCCATTTCGAAAAGTATTCTCATAGGTATCAAGCAAGTACAGTTGTGTACGGTGAACACAAATAGAGAACGATACAGAGCCCAAGCCCATACCCATATCCATTCCCATTCCCATGCTCAGCAGAGCCCCACCCAAATGCAGTCGCACAATGATATCAGTTGGGTCGCAGGTCGCTGTGGGGAGGTAAGGGTTTCGCTTTCGGTTAAGGGTAGAGTATTGTAGGATAGGATAGGATAGGATAGAGTCGAGCGGGGATGGGATGGAGCAATGGATTGATGATAGGCGACCTAATCAGAAATAATTCGGTAAATTAAACAAATAGGGCGACGGGCAGATGACGAGGATGTGTACCTACATATTTTTATATACAGAGAGATATGAACAGGAGTGGAGCATATGGACGAATAAAAAAAAAAAACAGAAACAGAAACAGAAAAGAACAGAACACATCCGATTTATGGTGGAGTGGAGAGCGAGCAAATAAAACTTAACACAATATGAAATCAAATAGAAAATTTCGTAAAGTTCCATAGAAGAGAAAATAATAATAGTAATAGTTGGGGTTGCTGCTTATCGCTATGCGCAACATAATGTGGCAGCAGCAGGTAACCAGCATTGATAAGATGACACGTTGCAACGGCAACAACAACGACAACAACAACAGCAACAGATAAGGCCAGTTGTTGCCGTTGCTCCTGAACTGACTTTTTGCTGTCTTATCACAATTTAAATATTAATTTAGGGATATATAGAGAGCGCATAAAGAGAGCGAGAATATTTGATGTGCAACCGATGCCATTTGCTTATCGTGACTGCTGGCAAACAATGCTCGATATGGGAAAGCAAAGTTCCCAGATGTGTGTACAACATATTATGTGGATATACATTGAATAAGTTATATAGCTTCGTGCTGCAATGTTGCAAGCAGGAAGTGCAGCAGCTGCCACAAATATAGCCATGTTAATCAATGTGTTGTTTGCCACTCACCAGCGATTTGGTGTCGCCGGCAGCTTCAGATTTAGCTGCTGCTGCTGCTGCTGCTTTGTTGTTGTCGCTGTCGCTGCTAATTTTTTGGCCTTTCAATGTGTTAATCTGCTTGCGTAGTGCGGCAATCTGTTGTTGGGCAAGAAGAAGGCGGCATATTAAACAAAAATGTCTTGTCTCTGGCAAAGCAAATAAAACGCAACGTTGCAAGTTGTTGTTGCTGTTGCTGTTGCTCTTCGTAGTTGCTGTTGTTGTTGGCAGTTGCTGCTGGAGACCAACGAAGTCCTACAAGTGCGAAGTGCGTTCAACTTGCTTACGCAGCTTCAACTGCAACCACCAAACAATATCAACAACAACAACTGCGCAACAACAACTGCAATTGCAATTTTGGGGGTTTCCCCCGACGTCGACGTCGACGTCGACGTCGTCGAACTTACCTCACGATCTTTATCCTCGCACACCTTGTCCAGCTGCTCCTTCTGCAGCTGCGTCTCCGTCAGCAGCTCGAGGGCCGTCTTCGTGTTTAGCTCATCGCCACGATACTCTTCATCGCCGGGTCCAGCGGTGTCGGCCAACACTTCCTGGGCCAAGTTCGTCAGTTGTCCTTTGATGGTGTTTAGGCTGTTGTTTAGCCACGACATGCTGCCTGCTCTCTGCGTTCCGATGTTGCATGCACCCTGGGGTAGTGTCTGCTATTTGCTTTGCACGTTCAATTGACTTAAATTTAAAAAATAACTAATTTATTATTTTGCGTGGCACAAGAGCTGCTTCAGCTGATTATTGTTATTGTCATCATCGCTGCTATCGATATATCGCCACGGCGCATGCGATAGTTATCGCCCAGCTTTGTTTGTGCTCGCCAAATAGCTGGCTGCTGTGACGCGCATTCACTCTGCACTCAGCCTTTTAACCGCTAGATTTAGCTGCTTTCATTCAAAAATTATGTTTTTTAAACATTTCAATTTATTTTTTAGGCAAATAAAAATATAATTTTCTTAACATAAATTATAGTCTTATTTTATTTTAAAAAATCAAATCATTAGAAATAAGAAGAAAGTGTCGAAATACAAAAAAAAAAATAGTTTTTATTCTAACTTTCTTGAGTATTATGAAATTTTAATCAAATATACATGAGAAATATTTATTTTTTTTATTTATTATTTATTCTATTTTTTCAAATGATTACGAAATGTTAATCAAATTTGCATGAGAAATATTTGTTGGCTTATCTACGTGATTTTTTTATAGAATTTTTAATTTAATTTAATTTTCACTCCAGCAATTCTGATTGTAATATGTAAACTAAACTTACACAAAAATTGTGATACGCTAGACATAATAGTTAAAATAAAAAACAAAAGTGAATCACACTTTCTCATATCTGATTTAGATTTATATTTTGTTATAAACGAAAATATTGATTGTTGTTCAAAATTAAATAAATTGAAACATTAATTTAAGATTAATTATTTCAATTAAAATTAATGCATTAAATTAAAACCTAATTTTGGGTTATTATTTGCATTCCAAGACAATTCTATGTCTATGACATTTGAATTGAAAAAAAAAATATTCGAAAAAATATTCGATATTTGTTAAAACATATTCCGTAATTTTAACCTTGTATTTGAGATAAGTTATTAAATAAAATAAGAGGAAGTTATTGTTCTTATCTTTGGGAAACAAAGGGTGCATTATACACATATTTTGTTGTTAGGCTTATCTCTGCAAAAGCTTATCAAAATAATCTACATTCTGAATAGTTTGAAATTACTAAATATAATCATCGCAATCGTAATCGGACCAAGCACTTAAATATATAAAATTCCCTCCCCGATTAAACAACGATTATTTGGAACAATTCTTGCACATTTATTTGAAATAAAAAAAAATAGAGAAGTCCTTCGTTAAGACAAATAAACATTGCTATTTCAGAACAGTTGTGTGTGTGTGAGTGTTTGTGTGAGGTGAGGTGACTACTGAGGTGTTGTATTTGATGCGTCGCGTCGTCGTTCTATATACAGCTTTGCACTCAAAAGGGTTCCAAATTTCCTCGCCGTGTCGTGTGTGGCTGCTAAATGTTTCTTCTTCTCTTCTCTTCTTAGCTCAGCTCAGCTCTTCTCTTCTTTTATATACTCCCTTCCCTCTCCTCTCTCTCTCATCCCGTCGCCGTCTTAATAGGTGCGTGGCTGGGAGCCAAAACCAAGGCCCACGCCCCGCATTGTGTGTGTGGCGGCACGTGCCACTTCGTATTGCTGCTCCATGTTGGAGAACATGCGCTGACGCTGCTGCACATCGGTTGGCACAGTTCCAGATGCCGAGCCAGACGCATTGCTGCCATTGCTATTCGGCTCAGTCGTTGCATCTGCTTTGTCAGCACTTCCTGCAGTGGCTGCTGAGTTGATGTTGCTGTTGTTGCCGCCGCTGCCGCCTCCTCCTCCGCTGCTGCTGTTGTTGTTGTCGCCGGTGTTCTTAATGCCCATGAGGCGCATAAACTTGGAGGCCACTTTGCCATCCGAGTCCTGGGAGAAGTGAGCATTGCCCCATTTGTTGGCCGAATCCTCGCTCTTCTTGGAGCCCCACAGTAACTTGCGTTTCTGCTGCTGTTCCGCATAGCGATTGGCATTGATAATGCCGGGATTATAGTATTTGGGCAACTGCAAGGCTGCCGGCTGTTGTTGTTGCTGCTGCTGCTGCTGCTGCTGTTGGTGTTGGTGTTGTTGATGTTGTGCCTCCACAATGGGCGGTGTGCTCAGCTCTAGGGACATTAGCGATGGTATCTTCGGTGCATAGTTGGGTGTGGGGAGCAAACCGGCGCCGCCACTTAAGGCGCTGGCTCCACTTGAAGTTGCCGCTGCAGCGAGGGCAACAGCTGCCGAGAGGGCTCCACCAGCTCCTCCCGCCTTGCCCAGGAGTAGTGCGCCAGGTGTTGCCAAGCCACGAGACGACTCCAATTCGTTTGGCCTCTTTGCGTGCGAGTTTGAGCGATCGTTAGGCGATCTGGAGCGGCTGCTGGAGTCGCGCGAGCCGCGTGCTCGATATTTGCGTGATGTCTGCGCTTGCGATGAGGAGCCTCCGGATGACTTTCGCTGTTGCTGTTGTGGTGAACGGCGGCGATTCGATGCCGACGGCGTTCCAGCGGGCGTGCGTGAACGAGATCGTGAACGCGAACGTGACCGGGAGCGTGAGTCGCGACGACGATGACGACTGCGATGATCGTCGTAGGAGCGACGTTGCGACTGTGACTGCGACTGAGATTTGTACGTCGAGGAGGAGGATGAGTTGTTGTTGTTGTTGTTGGAGCGTGAGTCCTTGTTGTGATGACGCGATCGATCCCTGTCCCTTTCCCTATCCCTGTCCCGACCGCTGCCGCTGCCGCGACGATCCTCTCGCTCTCGCTCTCGTTCACGATCGCGATCGCGATCACGTTCTCGCTTGTAATCACTATCCTTGTTGCTCTCTTTGGTGCGATGATGATGCCGCTCGCTCTGTGGTGCAGAAAAAAAAGAGAACTTTCGATTAGAGAGGGATACAAACATCAATTAGAGCGAGACGGACTTACCTTGCTGTGGTCTTTGTCGCGCTCCTTGTCTCTGCTACGCTCCGAGTCCCGCTGTCTGTTGCCTCCGCCTCCGCCTCCGCCTCCGCTGATGCTGCGTCCGTGCGCCTCCTGCAACGAGAAGACACAAGGCAGCAGGTTGTCATATTAATTTAATTTGCTTGGCAACGAAGTTCAGGCAGCAGCAAACTTCTCTAAGAGCGAGAAAGTGGTCAATTTAAAATGAAATTTGCAATCAATTCAAAACTTGGAAATCATAAAAACGTGACAAATAACACAATTTGTTAAAACGTAGCCCCAACATAAAAGAGCTGTTGCCTGTGGCGTTGTTGTTGCTGTTGTAGTTGCTGTTGCTGTTGCTGTTGCTGTTGATGTTGGAGATTCGTGTCCTTTATTAGCTTGTTGTCCATTCGTTTGGCTGCAAGTAATGATCATGTTGATGACGATGACGATGATGATGATGATGATGATGTTCAGATCACAGTGATGCGGCGGCAATCCTTTCCTTTTGTGTGTTGTTTGTTGATAAGTGTGTGTAGATTAAATATGCTAAGTTTTTGGTTTTGTTTCTTTGTTTTTTGTTTTTTTTTTTGTTTTTGGGTTTTTTTGTTATTGTTATTATTTGTTGCTATACTCACATTGATGCGTCTCGATCATCATTCGCTCTTTGTCGCAAACCATGCGGTCAGAGTGTGTGTTTCAAGGAGTTAAAGGAGTGGGACACACAAACCCTGTTGGGCGCGTTGCAAACAACTCTAATAACTCTAAAAACTGTCCTCAAGTCATCGTAAGTCGAGTCAAGTCAAAGTCGAAGTCGAAGTCGATGTGGAGTCGTCGTCAGATTTGAGTTTGAGTTTGAGTTCGAGACTTTTTGCATTGTTACTTTTGGCTTTTGGTTTTGGTTTTGTTTACATAATAATAACAATAATAAAATGGTATATTTTAGTCATATATAAATATAAAGGTTGCATAAATGTTTAAGCTTAATTATCTAATACACTAACAAAATTACAAATTAGAATAGTTGCTAATAGAATACATAGAGAGATTAATTTACAAACAACCTTGAATCCGACACCAACAAAAAAAAAGAAATAGAAGAGTCCTTGACCAGCATACACACACACATTCGCACACACACACACACACACATGTTGTGGGGGAAATCAGACAATAAAAGGCAGCCAGACAAAAACAAAAAATCAATTTATAGATTCTCATTTCGGGATTGAGGGGGAAATACAACAACGAACAAAAACAAAAAAAAAACTGCCATTGTCAAGTGGCAACTAAGTTGTAAAAAGTAGATTAAAAACGTATATACATATAATATATAGTATAGTATGTCGATAACCATGTAAAACATGTATGGAAAGTTAACGCATGGACAACAGTTAAACAAACAGTTGAAACTACAACCAAAAATAAATAAAATGCCTCTTATAAATATTTCCAATGTGCCAAAGACCCACAAAACCTTTTCAGTTGTTTAAATACATAATAACTGGTGAATTATGGGAATTCCCGCCTTTGGGAAAATTCCGATCAAACGTAACAATGCATAGAAATAATTTAGTTTGTTAGATTCAATTATTATACATTGATTTCTATGATATTTTCATTATATCTTCTTCAACTATAAGCATATATCATATACCAAATTAAATTGAATACATTTTTAAGAATTTTTTGAAAATGTTCAGATGTTTTAAACAATTGAGTTGAAATAAAAATTAAATATATGTCACAAACTATTAACAACAAAAATTAATTGGCATAGCTATTACATTAACAATTACATATGGGGAACAAAGAATGGTTACAAGTTTTCTTGTGTGTAGTTTTCATATTTGTTGCTAGGCCGATGTTTCAGTTCTTAAATGGAATTCTCTTTTGAAATTTTTGCTATAGATGTCTTTCGGTATAGTTAATATTATTATGCTCAGTCAGCTTTGTGTTCAATCTTGGGGTACATTGGAAATTGTTTTATAGGCGACAACTTCTATATTAACTATAGTGGCAAATTGAAATGAAAAGTTTACCTCATCAGTGTGATTATTAGTATTATTATGTCGGCTGCTTCGGCTCCTGTGATGATGATGATGGTGATGGTGGTGATGATGGCCACCGCCTGAGCCACCGCCACCACCACCGCGTTGTCCAGCGGTTGGCAAAGGCGGCGTTTGCGGCATTTGTGAATGCGACTGATGATCGCCTGCAGCCGCCACCTTGGATGCGGCATTTGATGGCGACAGCGTTGCCAGACCTTTTTTATTCGCCTTGTCGTTTACATCAGCACTGTCATCACTGGCACCACTGTCGCTACCGCCGTCGCTGCGGCTGCGGCTGCTCGAGCGTCGACGCTGACGTCTGTTGGTGTTGTTGTGACGTTCGCTGTTAGTTTTGTTTTTGCTTTTATGTCGCATGCCGGCAGCGGCGGCGGCGGCAGCAGCAGATGTTGTTGTTGTTGCTGAAGATGATGTCTCCAATGACGGCGGTTGCGATTGCGGTGAGCAGCTGGAGCGTGAACGACGACGACGTCGTGATGTGGATGTGGATGCCACAGCTGCATCTTCTAGTTGCTGCTGCTGTTGTTGTTGTTGTTGTTGTTGTGGTGCCTAGGGGAATTTTTCAACTATTCAGAAACAGCAAATTCGCATTATTTTACTAAAGCACTAAATATACAACTACATTACATTATTTTCTTTTAGATAGTAGAGTATTGGGGGAGGAAGAGGGGGGTACTTGTGTGCACTTGTTTTGATTTTGACTTGCAAGAAATTGCTATATTTTTGCTTATAGAGTTGCCCTACTCACACACACACACGCGCACTTGGAGAATCACACATACATACACAAACACACATACACACACAAATAAGCAGCATGCACGCTTCGGCAAAATGTATACACAAAAAAAAAAAACGAAAAAAGTGCGCTGAGAATTCGGCATTCGATAATTTCAGTTTCTTGTTGACCCATTCGTCATTTAATTTTTGGAGTATTTACCCTTATCTCGTAGCCACCATCCTCATCATTGTCGTCCTCGCTGCTATAATTCACCAGCGCCTCCATTTTATAGGTATAAATCAATTGATTTTAGCGCGTGTTCGCTACAAAACTTCAATATTAAAATCAATAAATCTATCACTGCTGCTGCTGCTATTTTTTCCTTTTTTCTGCATAGACCCGCGGCGTGTGGCTGCAATGACAATTTTGATATTTACTTTTTTACGTCGATAAATATACCGAAATATACCGCATTCACAATATCGTGCAAATTACACTGAACAATGTAATAGGAAAAACCAAGTATTTTCGACATAGAAGACAGCAATTTTGACACAATAAATCTAACAATAATTAATTGGACAAAGCGGTTAGGTTTTGTTTTTGATAAATGCCTACTTCAACTATTTTAAATCATATATTCAAATGAATATGAAAAGGAATTAAGTATCCGCATTGTTATTTCTGAACAAATCATAAACATTAATTTGAAAGTCAATCACTTATTTCCTTTTTAAATCAATTATAATAAAAATAATTAAAAGAAAGGGGAGTAGAATTTTAAAATTAACTACTTTGCTTTGAATTCTAGCTACTATGATTACACTTCATTAAATACCAATTAAATGAGTGGTAACACTGAAACTTTTTCCTCGAAGTGTGTACACACTTTTACGTTTATGCAGCTCTACTTCGGCGCGCAAATTTGAAAAATAAGTGAAGTCCCTATAGATACGATGCTACACGACATTATGTAAACTGTTTCTTATGTCACCTGGCGCATGCATATGCTAAAAGCCCCCATGGCATTATCCCCATGTGTTTACACTTTGCAAAAGATCCATCAATTTGATTATTTAATGCGACCCCAAAAAATGTAAGCAGATAAGTACTTTACAATTGTGACGGTTTGTTGTTGTTTACTTATTTTTGTTTTTCGTTTACAATTTTGTTTACGTATATTTCTTGTTTTTGCTTTTTTTGGCTAACGTGCCGGTTTCAACGTCGCCGACTTTACAAATTACCCTTATTTTCTTTCAAAAGATAAAGCACAACAATGTTTTGGCATCTAAAAATAGCTATAAATTTACAATAGTCTGCTGCTGGTCGAAGGGCCATCGAAATATGGAGTTTAGCATTTACCACTTAGCGCTTGTCCAGCATGTTGGAGGCGTCTGTCTTATCGCTAAATAGCACAGTATCAATTACAAATAACAAACACTTGATTAGAAGAATATTTTTAAAATATATTTTATTTATTTACATATGTATGTATATTTACGAATAATTTGAAACTAAAAAGCAAATTATGTAGGTGTATCATTGATAAGTACATACATATGTATGTGAATGAGAGAAACACGATCGCATTCGTCCACTGACCCATTTATTGAGTAAACACTGTACGACGAAGCCTTTCCATCGTGGCAGACTGTCAGGGCTACCACCACAGTGGGGGCACTTTTGGTGTGGATTACAGCACTACAATAAACACACACATATATGTATTTACATATTTACATGTGCATGCATTTGTGTTGTGTTTGTTTAGACTTTTCACATGTTGTTTTGATTTTGCTGTTTTGTTGTGGTTTTTTTAATTTTGCCTTTTTTGTTGAAAACAACAAATTTGTTGCTGCACAAGGTCGCACTTATTTTTTCGTATTTCTAGAATAGTTTTTAATTTGCGCGCATAATCATTAACAACATTTAAATTGATTTTGCATAAAATTCGCTTAAAGCTACGCCAACTTTTGAACTTTGGTTGTTTGACATAACCTCACACTAAAAAGCAAGCACACATAGAGGGAAATAAATTAAAAAAAATGTTTACCCGTAGTCTTGCTCCTATTTGTCCAATTTAAGCGTTACCAAATCTGTTTTGGACTAATCATTTAAGCGAGGGCTGCCATCTTATTTGCCGCTTGGAAAACACTTTGACATTATTTAGAATGCAACTAGTGGAGCGACCCTCGCTTTGTTTACTTTTTGGCCTAATCTTTTGTTTTTATTTTTTTTTTACATAAAGTCGCCGCGCGACACTTACAAAATTATGATGGACGCAATTGCTTCTATCGTTGTTGTTGTTGCTTTTATCAATGGCAACAACAAAAGTAACGATAAATGAAAAATAGCATAAACAGGTCGCTGATAAGGCGACAGTTTCAGTTGTCCATGAATAACTGTAAACATGCACATGGCTGTCTATGTGTATGTGTATTGCTGTCTATGCATGTGAGTGCTTAAGTGTGTATGCGTAGCACTCCTATGGCCCTCAAATTAAACGACTAGAACCTACGACAACAGAAAGGACACGTTGCATGCCGCACGTAGACGTTGCATACATGTGTATGTTGTCTAGTCGTGCCACCAACCACAAAAACACGCTTGTACACATAAACGAGCACACATTCATACATAACACACATACACATTCATACATACAACATATGTACACATACAACGCACACAAATCGACGCAATTAATTTCATGTCATTTTATGCAAGAAGCAGATCAAATGCAAAGCAAAAAAAAATAAGAAAAGAAAAAAAGGCAGACACGAAAGTGAGGCTAGTGACACAGCCGGCATGACGACGTGCCAAAATCCGCATACAAAAACTTCAGTACAGAGCACAGCCGAATGCCGAGCTCGCGAGCTGGCGACCCGAGAGCACAGACGACAACGACCGGCGTCGCGCACGCTCTCTCTCGCTCTCATGTTGCATTGGGTCAAGTCAACTCAACTCTTCTATCTGCTTTGCATCAAGCGCCGCATCTCCCTCCCAACCCACCAATGATCAACATGCAAATACAGCTGCGATTGCGCGCGTGTGTGTGTATCAGAAACTATCAGCTGCTGTTGTTGTTGTTGTTGGCGTGGAGCCGGCAGACGACAATGAGGCGCAACACCGCAACACGTACGCAAAAAAAAAATGGCGTTGCGGAAATCTCGAAAACACGATATGGAAACCTTGGAAAGAGCGCCAAACGGCAAATGCGCAGGCAACGCAAAAAAACCAAAACAAAAACACAGATGTTCAATTCAAAGAGACTGTGCAAAAATAGAAGCAGAGCTTGAGCTTCTAAACAATGCCAGACAACAACAACAAAGCACGCTTACATACATACATACATATGTACATACTTACAAACATACATATGTACATACCGATAGACCCGATAGACGGACATTGAAATCTATGCTTTGCTCCAACAATCACACTTTACAATTACAACTGTCGCGTGTGTGTTCACACACACAAACATACATACATCTACACATGTTTATTGGTGTGTAGGTGCCGCATATTAATAAGCCGGGCGCGGGCGCAGATTTATAAAGCACACACATACATACAGATACAGACGTACGCACCACACTTAAAATTCTACAGTAAAGCACGCGAGATTTCTTATTTTCATCCACATTCACTTATCCATCCATCTGTGTCCATACATACATATGTATGTACATATGTGTGTATGTACAATTAGCATGTAAATGTAAACTTTTGAAACTACGCAGTTTTTTTTTATTCTGTATTTTCAGACTCCTGGCTTGCGCCAGTGACGTCACATTTAGTATGCTGCTCACGATCGAAAATACGATAATTACAAATTAATATTGATTAAACGATATACATACATACATAAATGGATTGATAAATGTAAGTATGTACATATGTGCAATTGCATTGTTATTAAGTAATTCAATTTCGCAGCTGTTCATTCACCTCGGTGAAATTACAGGAAGAACGTTGATCAACAATAGAATAAATATTTGCAAGCAAAAAAAGAACATGATCTGCATACCAAGCTTCAATTGGTCGTGTGCTTTCTTTGTATTGGTTAAGCGTGGCTTTGTTGTAACTGTAAGTGCGTGTCTGCGTTGAACAGTGGTTCGCATATTATTTGACACGTATCAGCGAACTTTAATTTGACACTTGTTAAGCAGCAAATAATTTGTGTGTCACTGTGCATGCATATGCGGGAAAAATTTGGCAAATGAATACGCAAGTACAATACGAATACAGTGAAAGCTCCATAGCGAACAACCCTTTTGAGCGGATTCGTTCTTGAAAATAAAATTTATTGAAAACATAAAAAACAATGTCTACACAACGGCGATTATTTCTGATTTATACAAATCATTTCAATATTAAAAATGACTAAAATTGATTAAAGTAGAGTGCCCACTGTACGTAAAATGTGTTTGTTTGTAGTTTGTACTATGGGAAAATGTAATTGATAGATTCGATTTGAATGCAAGGTAAATGAATGCACATTCTTTTGAACCTGTTGTTGTTATTGTTGATGCTTCTATGTTAATTGGTTGCATTCAGTGGCGCTTGGATTTGTTACGTGACTCTTTGGCAGTCAGCCGATGTCGATGCGCACGATGTTCTTATACACGTACACATGCAGGCACACACATACACACACAGCGAAACTCAGCCAGACAGTCACCAATACATATAAATGCACCCTGAGTGCATTGCACTCCGGAGACAGCAAGCAACACCAACAACAACGCTGCTGGGGGCCATTTGCAGTCTAAGCCAACTTGCCTGGTAAACACCATAAGACAAAACTAGTGCACGTTTACACACAAATACAGACACAGGCACAGATGTGTGCATGTAATTGCATAAGTATGCAATGTTTGTAAATATTGTATGCTTAACAGCTGATGCAGTAACAGATGTTAAATTAAGCATGTCTGTTACCTTGCATAACATTTGTCATCGCTGTTAAGTTTGCAGCACCTGCTGCAGCAGGATCGCATTATCGGCCGACTATAAAGATTGATTAGGAGAATTTTAGGTGGATGGGGGAAGGGGGACAATATTTAAACAGCACAAACAAGAAGCACACACCCAAACGTACAAAGTACACGTACGTTGATTGTATGCGTGTGTTAAGCACTCTTGGCTGTGTGGTGTGTGTGTGCTTATTTGTGCGTGAGGCAATGAAGTAGAAGTAGAATGAAAACAGAGAACTCGCTCGCTCGACCATTCGTTACATTTCGCTATAATTGTATGCGTGCATGTTTGTGTGCGTGTGTGTGTGTGTGAATTTAGTTTGTTCGTTCATCAGACGACCTAAATACAAAAAACTTATTCGTTTACATTATCAATAAACAGTATACAAATAAAACTACCGTAATTTTTACATGCATTTCTACTCGTTAAATTTCTCTTCATTCAATTGCATTGTAGCTTTTTTTACAAAACACATTTGGCCGGCGTGCAACATCTGTTTGTAGTTGCTTTTTGCTGTTTTTCTTGCCAGCTCTACATATGTATGTATGTAAGTGGTTGTGTGTGTGTGTTTGTATTGTATTTTTCTGGCAACGTCGCCGCAGCCCTTCCATGCTTGAACTCCCCTCTACATAAACACACTCACACACAGACAACATGCATATGTATGCTGCTTCTGTTACAACGTCGCCGTCGTCGTCGTCGCTGTGTTTTCATTTCTTTTCGCCGCAACTGCCGCTGTCAAAACGAATTCGAACGCGCCAGCGAACGGTTGTGTTTAACGGAAAGCAATCAAAAGCAAAGAAGTTGAAGAAGAAGAAGTTCAGAAAGGAGAAGCAGCAGCAAAGTGTAATACGCAAAAGCAAACAAAACTGCAACAAATTTTTTTTTGTTTTGTGAAGGAGTTTTCTTCACTGTGTATCTGTGGTTTGTGTGAGTGTGTTTGTTGTCTTCAAACCGGTTTTTTATACATAAATGCGCGCTGCAACTGCAACAACAATAAATACAAAAACAACAACAACAGCAGCAGCAACTAAACTACAACAACAACACCGTTTTTCGCTTGCCTGATACAACAATAAAAAAACAACAACAACAACAAAGAGTGTTAACATAAGAAGAACTGTAAAGAGAAAGAGATGGCATTCAACATTGTAAGCCGCGGTCTTTTGCGCACTTTGAGAGAAATCCTGGAACGCAATATGGCCGCAACTATGGGCGCCCTGCAGCACCCCCCCTCACCACTCTCAACCCAGCAGCCAACGGGCGATTACAACAATAATGTAAGCGTCTGTTTATTTGTATGCATCTCTCTCATTCTCTTTACATATGTACATATATGAGTGTAATATGTGTGTGTTTGTGTGTTAATTTAATTACAAAGCGCTCCAAAAAAATAGCGTTTAACAAATGCAAGTGGGAGGAGGGCATCAGTTATAGTTACAAGAAATGAGGCCACAGTCAACTGTATGTGTGCGTGTGTGCGATAGAGAGGGGGAGACTGATGTAGAGTTGGGTTTGAGAAGCACTTTGCAAGCGTGGCACGGGGTAGAAAAAAATACGAGTCGAATTTTGACAATAGACAGTGAAAAATATATACTTTATTATGATGATTGTAGAGATCAGCACATTAATTCATCAATTCACACAATTATTAACTAAACATACAGCAATGCTGTTGAAAACGCACATCTTTCATTTCAACAACAACAACACTGAGCATTGGGCGAAAACAACTTTCAAACCATCCCCCGAAAACCCCCCACCAAACACAATATGTGGGGCGTCTCTAAACTGCGCAAATTCTGCACGCAACTTAGTTCAGCATGCGCAAAGCGCCAAAAAACAATAACAAGTAGTTACCTGTGTGAGAGGAGAGGAAACGGAAGTCGCTGACAACAGCTGACAGCTGACCCTTGCACAGTTTTAGAGTACAGAGCACGCATTTAGCTGTGACCCAAACCACCCCCCACCATGTCAATTTCATTCGTTCGTTCTAGCAAATGCCTGAACCTTCGCCTACTGTGCTTTGTTTTTGTTTTTTGACCTGTTGCTCGACTTCAACTTCCTTTTCCACACAATAAAAAACATACATATAGTATATCAAATGTTATTTGTGATCTGGTTTTTGTTTTGTTCAAGATTTCGTGTTTTCGAGCAAACTTGAAAAAGAGGCTCGTGATTGCTGTCATTTGCATTTAAGCCAATCTTTAAGGCCCAGCAACAAGAAACTTGTTTTTTTGTATGCTTTCAAATGATATCATCCACATCAGCATTATCATATTCATGCCATTATCAACCCAAAAATGAGTTGCCTCTGAATGTTGTTGACAACTTTTCGGGTCTTGTAATTAACAAACAAAAAAAAAAGGGGGAAAGAGAAAAAAGAAACGTTGAGTGAAGTTATCTCAAAACAAACTGTCAACAGCAACCGAAAACTCATTAATAGATTCAATTCCATGTTATTGAATCTTTGAAGAAAAGCACTTAATGAGCTTTACAAATACAAATAGAAAGAGATCTGTGTGTGGTGGGTATGTGTGTGTATGCGAGAGTTGCACTCACAAGGTCAAGGAGAAGTTGTAGTTCCAACTGCTTGCAGTGCAAGTTGAGGAGCCACTGGTCTGATACTTTCCGTTGGGTTTCCGCCACGTGGTGACTCTCAAACTATTGAGCACTCCACTCATGGCCAACATAGCGAGTGAAATCTTTTGTAGAGAAAAACCGGTCCAAAACAAGAATCCAGAACTGACCTTAGCAATAATAAAAACAACAATAACAAGAAGAGTAGCAACAACACATGTGTACATCGCATGTAATTATTATTTACCCACACACACACATACCTACGACGACTGAAGGGCGAGCGCGATATTAATGCAACAGTAAACACAAAGCACAAAACAAAAACAAAAACAAACAAACAAATAGACGAAAACATAATTTTATGGACTTGATTTATATGCTAGCGAAAACAACAGCAATGGCGTTTCATTTAAAATGGAGCAAGCAAGCAGTGTGTGGGTGTATCCGCCAAGCAGTCGATATCTGAACTGCTTCACAATAATTGCGCAACTGTGACTCAAAGAATTTTCTCTTTGTTTTGTGTATTTTTGCAGCGCCTGGTTGTGATAAATTCGAGCTGTGCAACACATGCGCCATGGCATTTAATGTCCGGCCGCACAGCCATGATTCAAGCAGTGCGCCAATATTCAAAGAAAACAGCAGGCGCAGCCACAATGCGTCGCGAGGAAAGCGACAGCGATTCGGATTCGGATGATGAGTTCGAGCGACGTCGTCGCAATGCTAATGTTAAGCGCAGCGAGCGGGTAAGTGAACGAACTCGCGGCCCATCTGGCCACGTGGTCAAAACCAACAACAACAAAAACAATTGAATTGTGTAAATGCTCGAAACGGGTTTTGTAATTTTTGGACTTTTGCCTCAATGTCGTTTTTTGAACTCTTCGCTTGCTATAAGCAAGTGGCGCAAGCGCAGTAGCAAGCAGCGTATGGTTTGTGTCTAGACTATGCGGCATTCGAGTTTCGAGAAGAAGTGCATCAAGCAGTTCAAGCAGTTGCACAATTCGGAATTGAATTTAAATTTGATTTTGAAAATCAGAATAACATTGTAGAGCAAAATAAAATATTTAAGTGAAAATTAAAAAATGTCGATTTCTTATATTCATTTTGATCTTCCGTTTTAGGGCGACTCTGAGTTTTGGCGCCGCAAGATGCGCACCTTGCATCGCATTATGGACGTGAATCACGATGGTGTCATCTCGTATGATGATTTCAATTTGCTGGCAAAACGTTTCAGCGATTTGGGCCATTTGTCGCCCGAAGTGGCCGCCGAATTCAACGATGTGATTAAGCAGACGTGGGAGGAGCAATTTGGCGAGATAACGCCATATAATCTGGTTAATGCCGAGCAATTCTTAACCGATTTGCATCATCGACTGAATGACAAGAAAATGGCCAAGCGCATTGGACGCTTTTTGCCGTATTTGTTTAAGGTAATTGATGTGGCAATTGAATGCTAAAGATTAACTTAATTAATATGCTGACTTCTGTTTTTCATGCTTTCGCAGGCCGTTGACTTTGATCACACTGGCCACTTGGATCTCGAACAATATAAGCTCTTCTTCCGCTGTCTGGGACTCACCGAAGAGGATGCTGCCGTTTCATTTGCTGTGATAGACAAGAATGGCGATGGCCAGTTGTCGCTAAAGGAGTTTGTTCACTTGGGACGTCAATTCTTTTTGACCGAAGACGATACAAAAATATCGAAAATGTTCTGGGGTCCGCTAATCACTGACCATTGACGCGTTGCAGTCACTGCTGTAGATCACAATGTTCGCGATGTAAATACCACAACAACAACAACAACAACAACACACACGACTAAACAGAAGAAGCCAATGCTAACAACAACAATGAGTACTTCAACGACAACTAGCGCGCAGAAGGCGTGCGGCAGTTGGCCGTATCTACAGCATGTGGCGCCGCATAAATCGGGACCATTTAAACGGCAAATGACCATTGACAGCAACAACAACTACAATACGAACGCATCGTCCAGCATCAGCAACATCAACAACATCAACAACATCAACAAAAACAGCATCATCATCAGCAACATCATTAACAACAACAGCAACACCATCAATTTGGTCACCATTCGAAGCATGAGCATTTACGATTATTTACATCAACATTTCAACACAATTGCCAGCAGCGGAAGCGGAAGCGGAAGCAGCAACCAGAAGCGCCAACGACGCCACAACGATTACGATGACGAAATGTTGCATTTGCTGCCATCGCCGAAAGTGCGCAAGCACAACTATTCCAACTATCAGCGTCAGCAACAGGAGCAGCAGCAACGACAACAGCTGCAGCTGCAGCAGCAGCAACAACAGCAGCAGCAACAGTTGCCACAACAGTGGCATCGCAGCAAGTGGCAGCGTGAGGAGGAGGAGCGGGAGCGCAGGCGGAAGCAGCATGGCACAAATACAACTATGGATAATTATGATATAAGATTTTTTTTCTATATTAATTCGCTAATATTATTCACAATGTCGTGTCGCCAATATGAGGGCGATGACTTTAAGCATTTCATTGTTGATCACATCAGAGAGTTCGATCGCGGACGCCGCAAGGCTCGCAAGCGACGCAAGCGCAGGATGAAGCCACCAAAAGTGGCAGCAACAACAGCTGCAGCAGCAGCAGCAATAGAAACAACAACTGCAACTGCAACTGCAGCTGCAACATGTGCAGCACAAAGCAAACTGCATTTGTAGATTGGCAAATTGAAAAGTGCTTCTTGCGAACTTTGCATGATGTTTTAGCTAAGACTTATGTAACACTACACTATGATATAATTATAACAAAAACAAGAAGAAGAAACATAAAAATAAAAGAAAATATACACAAAAATTAAGAAATTTAACATTTCAAATATTGTAAATATAACTAATGCACACTGCTTGAAATGACCACAATACAAAAATGTTCGTAGAGCGCTGTAATTTGGCACATTTGATATTAAGATCATTATAAAGTTATATACAAACTTTTAGTTTGATCTGGCCACGCCGAAGCGCAGTGTTAACTAAATGAGTAAAAGAAAGGTAATTTTGTTTCTTTTTGTTTTTATACAATTATTCGAAAACAATTATATTTCAGTAAATTAAAATTTTAGTACATTTTTAATTTTCTTCTGCTTCCAGCTCTAAAGAAATTTGACTATCAGGTCGGAGTCAAAATCACTCTCTTCTTCTTGAGTATTATTTCTAAAAGTTCCAACAATTCATTTGGCAGAACTTTTTTCATATTTTGATTTGACCTTTTGCTGGGATAAAGGCTAGATAAGAGGGAATCAGAAGAGTCCATGGATCTATGGAACACATCCATCATGAATCCTTGAATTCTGTCTGTAAAATTTTTTGTTTCCCGCTTCTGATGCACTTTATCCCAGGCAGCCGACAGGTACTACAGAAGATTCTATTATCTGAGCTCCATGTATTAAACTGTTGTGTATTGTTGATGACATGTTATACCTAGATACTTGGCTTTATAGAGTTTTGCAGTCGTTGAACAAAAATCTTAAAATTTTGCAGTATTTAGTGCAAACTCAAGATATTTGGTCATCATCAAGTCTTTTTAACAAATTAATATCGAAATCTAAAATCTATAATTGGAAACGCCTTCCTTGCGGTATTTTCATCCATTTGTGTTCCCGATACCGCTTTGTTTTGTCTTATTTACCAATAGCTCCATTTATTCTCGCATTCTCTTCTGAATATGGGTAATTCTCTGACGGATGTCGCGTTGCGACCATCTTTTCAGTGGAAACAAAAAAACATAAGCTGAAACAATTTTAAAAATAATAAAAGGTTATTTTTATAGCTCTAGACTAGTACTTTAATTAGAACTAAGAATGGTCTTGCAATTTTTTTTTGTTTTATTTTCTGTTCTGATAATTGCAAAAATTAACAAATTTGTACGCAAAAAACAAACTCAAAGAATCTTATCTTATTGTAGGCTTCCTGGTTTTAGCTTAAATGTTGGAAAGTGTATGTCGCCGATTTCCATAAACTGTTTTGGACTGGCATCGCATATACATAGGACATTTCTGACAAGATTTTGTATCTGTTAAACATTCAAATGTTGTGAGTGGGAATTATTGAAAGGAGATTATAAAATATCTCGAACTTTGTTGAAAAGGACTTTTCTAATTTAATCGCTATTTCCATTTGAGCATAACTTTAAAGTGCAGAAAAGGAATATTTCGCAGCTCCACAAATTGTAGAGTGACCGTTTTTTTTAACATTTATGACCCTAAATTTGGCACGGAAATGGTAAAAAACATAAACTTATGGCCACACCACTCAAACATTTGTCTATTAAATAAATGCAATTACATATGTATAACAAAATAAATAGATAAAATCGAATTTATTGCCTATTTCTATGGCGACAATATCCCAATTTTTATGGGGTTCAATATGTTTCTGATTTCAAATTTCAAATATAGTCTTGCGGCTCCACAATATTAATTAATGCTATTTCTCTTCACGAGAAAATGTTTCAGACGCTTTCTTTTTAATTTTTTTTTTTAATTATCTATCTTGATGCTTCTGTTCACTTTTTCAATTTAAGTGTGCAATAATAAGTTCTCTATTTTTTCGCATATGGAACTTCTAATTTGATAGTCACATACATTCCAGTATCGGAGTATCGATGCGCTGCAAAAGTTTGTTGTCCTGGGAACCGCGGAACGAAATGTCCTCGCAAAAATGTTGCAAGGCCGTTTTTATACCCGCTCCCCATAGGGTAGAAGGGTATTATAACTTTGTGCCGGCAGGAAATGTATGTAACAGGTAGAAGAAGGCATCTCCGACCCTTTAAAGTACAGTAGAATCCGGCGACTTTCAAGCAACCCTCGTTATATCCGGAACACCTACTAACCAAAAGTTGAAAAATAAAATTTTGTTTATTTTATGGTTGCCATAGGTTTTTAAAATACAACTAATTAATGTTTTAATCAATTTAATTTGTATGGGGACCCACCAAGTCATCGAGTTTTCGTCACAAAAATCGGACGGACGCTATAAGCGGATTCTACTGTATATATATTCTTGATCAGCGTCAACAGCCGAGACGATCTCGCTATGTCCGTCTGTCCTTATGAATTATAAATCTAGTTTTTTTTTAAATTTTTGCCACGCCCACTCCCGCCCATGCAAGTCAACAAAAATGAAATAACAAGTGTGATTTTAAATTTGAGTATAGACAATAATAACTTTAGTAATTCTGATTCCTAAAAATTCCGATATACTTTTGAATGGGCAAAAACGCCTTCTTACTAGGTGTCTTAGTTGCTTTGCCTGACAATCTCATATATTGTGCCGTCTATTGTATATTTTGAATGTGATACTTTATCAATATATCAAATATACCATTTGGTATATATCAAATATTTAAAAATAATACCGCAATATTTTGCTTTTATTCAAAGTGTGTAGCCGGTATCTCAGTATCTCACAGTCGAGCACACTCAACTGTAGCTTTCTAATTTGCTTTCATTTTAAGACGTTCAAAAAAGTCACGTTTACAATTGTTTCCTTATTAATCTTGTTTTTTTTTTTTTAATTTTTATTAAATAATTGTTTTTTTTTTTTATATTACAATGTTTTTACGTCTACTCGTAAACTATTTTTAAATATAATACAATTCTTAATTGTGCTGTATATATTTAATTTTGTTTTTGAGAAAAAATGTCAAATTCAAGTATTCACAAAGATCTTAATATTCCAACCATAAAAGAACAAACCGCAACCACGAAAATAATTTAGCCATAATTCTAATAGACAACAATTTAATACTAAGAACACTGAAAAGATTCCACAGACTCAAAGCCACCGAGAGATAAATCCAAGCAACTAAAAAGATATTACGTATAATAGCAGAACTCATAAGATAACTGTTATTTCTGTGAATTTATTATTTATTATACAATTTACTTGTTGTCAATATAGACAGATTGTAAATAAAAGTAGAGAGAGAAAAAAATGTTTTTTTCTTTGTTGAGATCGAGAATTAAAATAATTCAGAATTATTCATAATTTAAACTGTATAAATATTTAATAATTTTTGTAATTAACTTTGAGAGGTACTCTTCGATTTGCATATATTAAAATAACAATCATTGGAGGTCTTTTAAAATTGTTTGGTATACTGATGGTATGCGTTATATTGCGTATACGTTAAATAAGTTAAATAAAGCTACGTTAAATACAAAGCTTGGCTAGTTTGCTAATTAAATATATATATGTATTTTTACTTGTAGCGAGAAAAGCGTTTGTTGTGAATTTAAAGAAAATAATACGTAAATTATATATAGTATAAAGATTTTGATAAATTTATGGTACACAGTTGGTATACATAACATATAGTATTACCTCTTGAAGTAGAAGAACTCAAACTAGAAGCTGCAGAATTTAAAAAATATAAATATTATAAATTACTTTGCACACTGAAAAAGATCAGTTCCTAACATCCAGAGTATTCATCTTTAAAATTGAGTTCTTAAAATAAGACAAATTTAGGAAGAAATTACTATAATTAAAATTTAGTATTAAAAATGCTAGATTTTCCAAATGAGACCTTAGTTATTAGATTTAGGTTGCAAATTCGAGAATTTATCGAAATATGCAATCGAGTGTGCTCGACTGTAATAAACCCGCCATCCATTTCCACTGAATGCAAAACAATGAGATATTATTCTTAGAATATACCGAATTAATATACCAAAAGTTATATTTTGGATACTGATCTAATTTTGAAGTGTCTTCGTTCATAGCTCAGTTAGTCGAGTTGTTGTGAACAATTATTCATTGTGAAAGTCGTCGGTTCAATTGCTGCACGATTCGATAAGCTTTTTATAACTAGGAATGTTCGTACAACTGAATAACTGAAAACTGAATGCGGCGCTTATTATTAATAAGTTTTATTATAGTCAGAAAAAAAATAATATTTTTAAAGTTGCACTTTTTGTTGTGGTTGTTGGTAGCCAACGTGTTTTTCTCTTAAATTTATGTTTATGGTTATGTTGATGTGTTGGCTGCTGTTGTTGTTGATTTTTTTATGTGAGTTTTAATTTGTGACAGTCGGCTCTTTGTCCAGTGATGATGATGCCTTTTTTCTCTTATTAATAAGAACTTTATTCTATATCAAATGATCTTGAAATTAAGATGTGTGTTCGTGATTTCGTGACTTGAATGTTATTGACACACTCTTTACAAGGAAATTCTTAGTACTAAGACCAAAATCTTGTTTCTTGAGCATTTCTTTTAGCGTAATATTTAATTGGAGATATATTTTTGGATTGGAGCACAAAGATTACGAATTTAGCTAATTGCTTGCGTTTAAGGTCATATTTTTTTTTGTTGGTCAGTAAATTGTGGTAATGCCTTACAGCTTGTTTCCATAGCACTATATATCTGGGTTATCTTCATATAAGTGTATTTCAAAAAGTTTAAAATGTCACATTTTGGTATATCGATATAGCACCACATTCGAAATATACCATAGACGGCACAATGTACCAGATTGTCGGCCAAAGCAACCAAGACACCTAGTAAGTAGGCGTTTTTGCTCAAACAAAAGTACTTCTTTAAAAACTTATACAATTTTTATCGCAAGAAATCACAAATACTATAGTTATTATATGCATCGAAAGTTGCAGCTCTAGCTTTACAATTACGCTTGTTATTCGATTTTTTTGATTTGCGGGGGCGGAAGTGGGCGTGGCAAAAATTTGAAACAAACTTGATCTGCGTGCAAACATAACAAATGCTGTCGAAAAGCTCTATATAGCTCTATCTCTTATAGTCTCTGAGATCTAGGCGTTCATACGGACAGACGGACAGACAGACAGACAGACAGACGGACATGGCTAGATCGACTCGGCTGTTGACGCTGATCAAGAATATATACCTTCTACCTGCTATAATACCCTTCTACCCTATGGGTATATGGGGTATAAAAACACGTATGACTTCCTCTGCGAATTCGCGACCTAAGCATATAGTCAAAATTTCAAGCATAAATGTTGAAAATGCTTCATTTCAGTTTGTTCTATGCTGCGTACCAATTTCAAAAACTGTGTTTCGAGTAAAACGCGTTCAAAGTTTTGATTTGCTATTACATTAAAAAAACTCAAATTGAAGGAACAAAAATTGTTTTTCCGACCAACTTTTGTTTTTACTGTATTCTAGAGCGGTTGAACTATCTTTTAAGCAAAAAACAAATGTTTATTTTTATTTAATTTTACAGTAGTGTTGCTTTGGCTGACAATATGGTATATTTTGCACTCTATGGTATATTATGAATGTAGTACTGTATCAATGTACCAAATATAGATTTCGGTTAACTTTGATATTCTTGCTGTATATTAATTTGGTTTTTATTCAAAATGGGTAGCGGGTAACTCACAGATTTCTTACTTATTTGAATGTACTAGTATATCGATATACTAAATATGACGATCTGTATAGTTTAGTATATTTCAGTATTTCAAGTGAGATGTGGAATGTCTTAACAAATTCTTATTGAGTGTTTCAAGCTGTTTTTTTCTATGCCCCGAAAGTCTTCTTCTTATTGCAATTGGCGCAATGTTGACTCCACAGTGTGTGTGTGTGTGTGTGTGTGTGTGTGTGTATGAGTGTGGATTATTAATGTGGAGTAAGTGGCGGATGCTTATCGAGTCTCTTGGGCAAATCCCGAACTGGCGGCATTTTATTTTGTCTTTTTTTTTGCGAGTGGTCCGAAAAATCAACAAACGCAAATTGCATGCAAATGCATGTTTCCACTTCCCCCTTCCCTCCTCTCTCTCATTCTCTCTCTCTCTCTAGCGCTCTCTCACTCTCTCCCCTCTATCATTCTTCTCCCCTCGCTTTGCAGACACACAGCGACCGCAGGCAGCGACAAGATGGAAAAAAAGCGGCTGGCCACATATCATTATGTAAGCGCTGCGAAAAAGGATTTGCGATATCAACTGAAAAGTGTTTAGTCCCACGACGCCAGAGGAAGAGCAGGGAGAGAAAGAGTGAGAGAAAGAGAGAGAGAGAGAGAGAGAGAGAGCGAACTGTCGCGCGTAAATCTCGGCTAGCTGTGCCGCAAACCCCAACCTGACGTCTGTGAATTTGACCAGAGCTCATTATGCACATTTGTTGCCCCGGGCTACGCCCATTTCTTTCTTTTTTAGCTTTTTTTTGCTATGCATTTGTAGCTAATAATTTTAATGTTATTCAAAATTATGTTGCAAAAAAATGTGCTGGGCATGTGCTGGAGTGTGTGTGTGTGTGTGGCAGTAGCATGTGAAAGCATTTTTTGGGGCGTCTCGCACAAACACACACACACACAAACACACACATCGGGCTTTATAAATTGCATTTGTATCTAAAAGGACATTAATTCTGTGTGTGCCCGGTAAGTGTGGTTCACAGCGCCATCTAGCGCCTCAAACCCCCAACCGAGGCAAGCAGTGCGCTGCTTTTAACTGAGACCCCAACCCCACCCAACAAACACTCAAACCCATTTGCACTGCTTGTGCTCATGTCTGTGTGTGTGTATGTGTCCTTTGCGCATTTCTTACTCGCCTCAATATTTTATAATTTAATTTTTTTTGTTTTCCTGTGCATAGCAAAATGAAACAAAAAAAAATGGCACGCACATGATGTCCCGTTTGCTGCTTATCCCTTTCCCCGACATCTGCAGCTGGACTTGCACGATGGTGCTGATGGTGGGAGGGGGAGTTGGGGGTGTGCAGCAGTCACATATTGCTACATCTTTCATTATGTAAATGCACGCTTTACACAGCGTTTTTTTACGCTATCTCTCCTTCTCTCCCTTCACTCCGTATTTGGATTTTTTTTGCAGCTTTTCGTTTTCTTCTTCTTTGGTCACATCAGTGGCTTGGGATTTGCGCACGTTATATAAAAAAATATCGCTCTATATATAAATATGTTAGCATCTATAACACACACACACACACATGGAGAATGTCATATGCACATACATATATGTATGTGTGTGGTGCAACTATTTGCAGTTTCAACGTGTTTTATCACGTTTTAAAAGCAGTTTTTAAAAATTAAAAGCACGTCCTAAGTCCACATTTGGTCAACACAGCTGCTGCCCACCAACAACTCGCACACATACATATGTACATATGTACATTCATATGTATGTCCACATTCGTGTCTGTGGTGTGTTTTTGTCTTCTCAACTCACCACACGGTCACAAGCAGAGTTCACAAGCAGACGCCATCTTGAAATTCTGTTGCACACTCAGCGTGATCAATGCTCCATTATTGGAATGAAGTGAGAGCGGGACAGCTGCTGTTGGCTGAATCGAGGTGAGAAGAGAGCAGACAGCTTGAATTAAATCACGCATAGCTTAGTTAGTGTAGAATAGAGGTGGATAACTATCGATAGTCTGCGCCATCGATATTGCTTGATAGTTTCCATATCTATCGTTGATAGTTGTCAATAGTGCAGTAACAAAAAATTATTTAAATAATCATAATCAATATTTATTTGAAGTATGAGAGTATGAAATTGGTTTTCCAATTATAATCTGAAAATAATAAATAATTATTATTCGAATAATATGATTTTTTATTATTTAGGTTTACTTTAACTGCTATTTATATATTTATTTCCCTTTCCGACTCTACAAAGGTTGCGGGTATACAAAGATATTTGAAAAAATATCGACCACTATCGACCACAGCGATTGAACACTATCGAAAGTGCGCGCCGCTATCGAGAGCGTGTCGATAGTGGCCAACCATCGATAGTCCCGATAATGCCATCGATAGTTCTCCACCTCTAGTGTAGATGACGCGATTCATTCTTCCTCAGTGCCTGAGGTGCTGGGATTCCGTGATATATAAGATTATAAGTATTAACCAAAAACACAAACTGAATAATGTAGTAAATGAGGAGTAAATATTAATAAAATAGAGAAATCCAATGGTAATACAATGTAATCTAGAATTACATATGTACTTGCATTCAAGTATTTTCTTGGTTGAGTTGAGTAAATTTGTCTAAATATTGACACCGCTTAGAGTTAAACTTCGACGTATTTTTCGAGGTCTGTCTTTATAATTCCTAAAAAATTTGCGATGCAAATAAGGAAAAATATAATAATTTTACATGGTAAAAACGCCTACTTACTACGGGACTTAGTTGCTTTGGCTGACAATTTGGTATATTTTGCACTCTATAGTATATTTTAAACATTTTAACAATTTAACAAACATAGCCATAGATCTGCGTTATAGTATTTTTTGGTATATTAAATTTTAAAATATATATTAATACTGCACTGATTTGTTTTTATTAAATATGGGTTGCGGGTATCTTATAGTTGAGTTCACTCAAACATAAGGCTTTCCATTTCTGTTATATTATACTTAAGCTGAAGGCCTTCGCTGCCATTGCTTTACCAATAGCGTTAGTATTAATTTTAATTATAACTAACCTTTTAAATAAATAAATATATTATACTTTTTGTCACATTTTTGTGTGTAATATAACAAATATAACCTTTGGTATAGGTTAGTATTTTTCCAATATTGTTATATTTTATGAACAATAATAATAAAAATCGAAACCCAAATAAAAATACTAAAAAATACTACAAAAAATACTTACAGTTGTCGCTTGTTATATTTTTGTGTGTAATATATATAATAATATATCCTTCGGTATATCTTAGTATTCTTTCGGTATATTAATTCGGCATATTTTAAGAATAATACCGCATTGTTTTTACTTTTACTTACAATCGAAATCCAAACGAATATACTAAAAAAAATGAACACAGTAATAGATGGGTATTAAAATAATTTTTGAATTTCTGTGTTCAGATAATACGTAAATTATATAAATTCAGTGGATCGAGAATGTTTAATATAAATTAAATCATTTTTGAATATTTGAAATCTTTTTGAAGAATTTGAAATTTGATTTCTATCATTACTCGTTATTATTATTATTAATGAAAGAATTATCGAAATCCCTGACGCTTCCTATTGTTATATCATATTATAGCCCATTTTGCAAAAAATAAACAGTTAAAGAATTATGTTATTATATTTGTTGTTGTCTTGATTCTCTATGTTCATTCATTCATTGTTGCAAGAGTTGACTTTGTCGCGAATGAGTTGCAGTTGTTGTTGATGCCGCAAATGCCTTTGCGGTTGGCATAAATTGTAACGCTAATCATAGAGATGCGAGAAAAGCCGCAAGCAGCAGCAGCAGCAGCAGCAAGAGAGGAGAGCGACAACTACAAGGACAACAACAACAACAACAACAACAAGGAGCAAGGATTACTTATCCAGCGCGGGCCATAAAAAGTGCGCTAATGTTAACCCGTTGCTGTCGTTTGAATTACAACATTCAGTGGCTGCCAGAGATGCTCAGACCGCAGCCTACGAGTCGTATGTGTAATGCCACCCACCCACAGTTAGCCTACCTCACTTTACACAGCACTCTCTCTCTCTCTCTCTCTCGCTCTAGCCATCTTTATGTATGCAGGCGACACTGTCTCAGCCTAAAAGTAGGAAACTTAACGTTGCTCGCATGTAATTTAATTACGGCAACTGGGATTGTGCTCGCCAGTCAGGTGGGGAGTGAAGATGGAAGGCGGCAATTGCAGGTTGAGGTGCTGTTGCTGTTGCTGTTGCTATTGCTGTGACTTTCGTTTTTCTTTTTCTTTCTTGGCCGCTGCGTCGCAGCAGCATCAATCTCTGGCTTAGACAAGACAATCTGCGTGAATATTCCTATACATGCACACATTATCCTTAGCACCATTTCACCATTTTGCCAAAGGCCAACAGTCGACAAGGTATGCTCGACCTACAGATACTGCTTATAAATAAAAAGTAAATTCCTTTTTACAAAATACACAAAATTTAATTGAAAATATTAATTACAATACTTGGAATAAATTTGAGTGCTCGGGATAAACTCGGATAAAATATACAGCAATTTAAAACTATTTTGGAGTTATGAATTTTAATTTTAAAAGTAAAGTTTGTGTTATTAATAATTATTAATTAGTATATCATTTCACTCAAGAAATCAACGACGATTAACCATTATTTTTAACAATAATAAATACAATTACTTTTTGCTTAAAGCTCTCATTGTAACCTTTCAGTAAATATATTTAATTTCGATATTAGAATATTCTTCATTAAAATTATTATGTCATCATCATACTATATTTACGAATTATTTAGTCAATTTCACAAAATATTATTTTTATTTTATACTTAATAATTATTATTTCTTTAATTTAAGGTATCAATAAAATAGCCACAAATTATTTCAAATTTCAATTATATCATATTATTATTATATTATATTATATTATTTTTATTTAACTAAATTCATAATCATTTAAATTTGTTACCTAATTATATTTATTTAATTAATTTGTCCTAATTTTTCTATTAATAAATATATTTTATTGCTGTACCAAACTGTCAATTAACTTTGTTAGTTTCTAACTTATAATAATTATGTTTTTTGTATGAATTTTAAATGAAAAAAATAAAAGAAATGTTTTAAAGACAACCTTTGATGATATACTTAATCTTAATTTTTTTTTTATTTTTATTATTTTTTTATGTTTACAATACAAAATCATCATTTAAAGTAAAAATAGTAATGATATTTATTATTATTTTAAATTTAATGTCGATCCTTAAATGACATTTATTGTTATTTTGTATTTTTACACAGAGAAATCTGTATTGACTTAAGATTTTTTCGATCTTAAAATAAACAATATCGAAATAAGATTTTTAGGTTGAAGCAATCTTAAATTAAGATTTGTAGGCTAAACTTTCATTTTAATATTAAAAAGTCTCATTTTGAAATTAAAATCTTGAATCAAGTTATCTTTATTCTAGATTGAAAAGAAGATTGCAAATCTGTATTTAAGATATTTTTGATCTTCCAAAAAAAAATAATAATAATAATTGGAAACTAATTAAAAAAAAATTAAACAACACACATAAGTGTTTAAAAGAAAATGTATACAAAAAAGACGCAATATATTTAAATTTTGTAGATTTTAAACAATCTAAATTTAAGATTGTTTCATCTTGATTTATAATTTTGCCTTCTTTGCTTAAGATTTTTCCATTCATGGAACAAGCTTATAATTTTGAATTTCAAGATTGGGCAATCTATATTTATTGTAGATTTTCGATCTTGATTTAAGAATAAAACTTCTTGGTTAAATTTTGACATTCAAACAATCAAGACTTTATTCTTAATTTTTCTTTTTGTGTAGTTAATTATAAAAAAAGCTTAACTAAACATGAAGCTTTTAATTTAAAAAGAACAATTAATATTTTTTGTATTATTAGTTAATTATAAAATAGCTTAATTATACTTATAGTTTTAATTACCTAATTATAAAAATGATCTTTAATTTGGTATTAATATATTATGTATTATGTATTATGTATAATGTATTAATATTTGTTTTGCTTTAGGATGTCAATTCATTAGCTTTAGCCCAAGAAAATAACGGGTTGATTAAAAACCAAGCCAAGGCCAAAAAAATAATGCCTGGATTGGAATGTGATCGCTCTTTAACGTTAACCACTTACAGGGTATAATTGTATATTAAATTAAGCCATTTGCATGCGCGTATATTTTTGGGAGAGACAGAGAGAGTGAGAGAGAGAGAGAGAGAGAGAGAGAGGGGACTAGGACCTCCAGCATTGTCACTTTTCAGCCCGGTCGTGTTGTAGATTATTAAAAATTATGTCTCACAGTAGGACATGCAACGCCGGCAAACTGCCTCAACAAACCCTTTCCCCTTTCCCCTTTCCCCTTTCCTTCTCCCTCCCGCTCTGCTCCCCTTCATCATCCTCCTCAGTTTGCAGCCACATAGGCCACATTAATGTGCCTCCGTCGCTGCTTCTCGTTGGCAGCATTGCGATAAGCAGCAGCCAGTTGTAAAAGTGCTAAAAAATGTTCTATTTTCTATTTACCTCGTTGTTGTTATTGTGACTGTTGTTGTTGTTGCTGTTGTTGTTGCTGTTGTTGCAAACGCAAATCCACGCAAAAATTATATTTTGACGTTTGTTAGTGGCTGAAGAGGGCAAAGGGAGGTCGAAAGTAGAGCTCGAGAGTTGCATATGTATATTGTAGGTGGGCGGTTGCACTCGTATTTTTTGGACAGCCCAGCATTTGCCTACACCGAAAAGGGCAAACAATAAAAAAACGAGAGAAGAAGAACGCAACTCGAAACCCTAAATAGGCGAAATGCACTTTGGGGGCCTGGGGGTCAAGCGTGTGTGCCCTACAAAAGAGTTGCTCAGCTATAGTATATACTATCGTATATTATCGTTATCGTTATCATTATTTTATCATTATCATTATCATTATCATTATCATTATCATTATCATTATCATTATCATTATCATTATCATTATCATTATCATTATCATTATCATTATCATTATCATTATCATTATCATTATCATTATCATTATCATTATCATTATCATTATCATTATCATTATCATATCATTATCATTATCATTATCATTATCATTATCATTATCATTATCATTATCATTATCATTATCATTATCATTATCATTATCATTATCATTATCATTATCATTATCATTATCATTATCATTATCATTATCATTATCATTATCATTATCATTATCATTATCATTATCATTATCATTATCATTATCATTATCATTATCATTATCATTATCATTATCATTATCATTATCATTATCATTATCATTATCATTATCATTATCATTATCATTATCATTATCATTATCATTATCATTATCATTATCATTATCATTATCATTATCATTATCATTATCATTATCATTATCATTATCATTATCATTATCATTATCATTATCATTATCATTATCATTATCATTATCATTATCATTGGCAACCCTGGACCATGTCGTTGTCGCTCTTCCGGTGCACATGTGACTTGACTTGGCTACCGCATCTCGATCCCCGCACCCCGCACCCCGCATCACCCCGCTGCAGACGCGTTGCACCTTGGGGATGCCGCGCATGAGATTTGTTCAACGAAATTTATATTCTAAATGTTGTGTCAGTTTTGTTGTTGCTGTTGCTGTTGCTTTGAGACGTGGCATAAGCTGCGCTGCTTAGTTTTTAAAACTGATTTAAATGTTGCCATTACCCAATGTTGTTGCATTGTAGTTGTTGCGCCTTTTGCGGCCTTCTGCGATTTGGGCAGCTGTTCTGTGTTCTGTGTTATGTATTCTGTGTTCTCTGTTCCGTGTTCTGTGGCTCAACAGCGACCCTTAATACATTTAAATTGCTCGCTGCGCTTGTGGTGTCGAAATCCTTTGTTCATTCAACGCCAGCGCTTTGGTCAAAACCAAAACCAAACAAAAATTCAAAAATCTGTTTCGTCGAGGGAAGACGACGAGCCCAGAGCAAAATTTCCAAAATCATTTGAGAATATCAAATGCAACCTTTGATTTGACATTAACCAAACTTGCTAAAACACTATAATTAATACTCTTCTATTCAATTCCGCCTCAATTTCATTCCGCTGACAAATTTTGAGCGGATTAATTTGCTATTAATCGGCTTTCCTTCCTCTGGCTTTTAGTGCTGCCACCTTATCGATTGAGATTTTCGAAGTTCGTGTCAGCGATGCCACATTCTTATTAATTTGTGAAAATATTTGAGGGAACTTATGCTTGTGTCAAATGTCTCCCAATCACAAAGAATTGCCATAAATTTGTAAATAGGTTTAGAGTTGTTGGATAACTTTTCATATGTTTCGAGACAACTTTTAAATGTTTCCTGAATTATAAAATTTAAAAAAATATATTAAAATTAAAGCCAATTGTTTTAAAACGATAAAAATATAATAAAATGCTAAACATCCAAGCTCGAAATTGTTGATAAAATTGCTAAAAACCTTAATAATTATTGGGTTTCTGTGGAATCGTTCAAATTTTCGATCAAAATCAATTAAACTAAATTTTCTAATTTGCAAATTCTTTACCAATATTAAAGTAATTAGAAGTCAATGAGTTATTAATTCGTTTTCTAAATTTTCTGTATTATTTTATTGTGATATTGCTGCTACCCAAAAAATAATACACTTAAAAATCACAATCCATATCGAAGGTATTTAATTTGTTTGTATTGACAAAAGCAATGCGCTGTTTTACAACGAGTTTTCAATTATCTTAGTAAATAAAAAGAAAGTCGGCTAAAATCGTGTGTAAATATTCTTTTCATAAAAATCAATTTTTCCAAAAATATTGCAAATTTATGTTCTGAAAAAAAAAGAATCAGTTATTCATTGATATTCAAATCCAATTACAAAATTTATTTGTTCCAGTCACCATTAAAAAACTTCTTTCAGCTTATTTATCTATTACGATCTATGGCAATAGATCGAATCATTATAAATATTTTGAGATAAAAAAAAGCTGCTTTAAACTGTGATAAATAATTTGAAATAAGAATGAACCAGCAACTTTGAAAAGAAAGTCGACAAAAAGAAAATATTTTAAGCAACTGATATTGAAATCGCTTTTATTGGTTAAGATATTGGATTCGAATAAATTATTGTTTTTCATTGAGAATCATTCAGAATTATGGAATAAAGCACATCCAAATTTTGTAAACAGAAAAGTAGCCAAGATATTTTGGAAAACATGGGGCTTTCGGTAATTAATAAAATTTAACATTTCTTGAAATGAAATTCCCATCGGCAGATATCTGTAAATAGCATTTTACATTTTTAGTAGACGAATATTACTATTTAAGATCGGAGTATAAAAAGACTTTACGTTCGATACCACAGCCAACATTACTTAGATCTCGAAATACAAATAATTTAAGAAAATTCTATTTTTGAGAGAATCTTTGGACGAATCTTACATGGCTTCTATTTAAACTGACATTTAATATTACGAGAAAACAATTCGAGATTTTTTACTGCGATTTCATCTTCTCTCTACAGAGCACAAATCAGTGTTGGAAAACGTGAGGCTTTCTGAGAAGAATGCCAATGGCGCACATTGTGCGGAAAAGTGCAGAATAAGACAACCATTGATGGATTCAGAATCAAGAAAGCTACATCACACACTTTGACTTACTGCTAAATTATACTATTATTTTCATAATCCTTTCCAAAGTTGTTGCTGAAATTGTTCCTCAAAATGTTGCTTTGCAAAATGCGCATATAAGCACGACCAATTTGAACATTTAATTGTATTGAACATATTGAACATACCTAGAAACCTGCGAAATTATTATTCATGACTTCTTTTTTTATTAATGGTTTTCAACATTAATAAATTAATAACATATGTAATCTTAGCCACGAGCTTTTAGATGCAACAGCTGTCTTTACAGCTGTAATGCTCAAAAAAACTGTTAAGTTCCAATGTTTTGAGAATTAACAGTTTGATTTGTTAATTGGGACTCTTTTAAAAAAACGCCTAAATGTCAGAGAATGTGGTCAGATGCCCAAAGTGTAAGGGGAGATTGTCAGTCATATCGAGAGAGATATGATAAACATTTCAAACATATCGAGAGCACAAAACTATCCTAAATTGTACACATAGACATATCGAGAGCACAAAACTATGCTAAATGTTACACATTTCAAACATATCGAAGGCATAAAACTATCCTAAATTATACACATTTCATAGGCAATGTGGCTGTGGCAATCAGCAGATATCGTGGCCATTAAATGCCATCGACTAGCATAGAAATAAAAGTCAGTTTCATTCTCTCTTACCCCACACACCATAATAGACAATGCGAAGGAGTTGATGGTAGAAATGAATTATGAACTGTTCTCTCGTTGATGTCGTCTCTCCGTTTTTTTACTGCTATTCAGACTAATCCTCGTTGGATCGTTGGTCAGCTGCATGATGACGCTGCTGCTTGGCCGCATATTTGGATTGAGATTGTCCAAGTCGAGAAGTCGCTTCACTTTTGTCCAACTGCTTGTACATCTTGTCGTGATGGCGCTGCTGAGCGACCAACTGCGCCTGACGGCGACCGATCTCATTCAATTGAGTCGCCGCCTCCCAATCGCGAGACATTGCGTCGCGAGTGCGTTCGTCGGGACTGCGCATGAATTGTTTGCGCAGCGAATGTGGCTCGGTTTGGCCAAAGTCTGGTCTATAGCGGCGGGGATCGCGGGCGCTCAACCACTTGGTGTCAGTGCTCAGGGGATCCTTCCACATGTTCGTCTCGCGCCTCATAGGATGCGCCGGAGTCAGATTATGAGCCAGATTCGGAGTCGGAGTCGGAGTCGAAGTCGGAGTCTGAGTCGAAGTCTCGCGTTGTGACATCATTTTCACCTTATTGCGGCCGCCCTTCGATGCCAATTGCCGTGAGGTGATCTTCTGCAATTGCAGTTGACGACGCATCATCGATGAGAGCTGCTGCTTCCACAAACAGCCGAAGAACCGCGATGATGTTGGCTGCATGATGAGTGTGTTCGATCTGTGTGTGGCGACTTAATTTAGATGTGTTCAATTCAATTATAGTGCACTTCTTTACCTAATGATGAGTTGAATGGTAACTTGAAGAAATTTTTGTGAAAGCCGAAAACAAAGAAAATTAATTATGCCAGAATTTTTTTGTACTGTTGACTTGACTTCTGAAATTTACTACTTTACATTAGCTCTGTACTGTGAACGGCAACCGAATGAGACTAAATCTCTGAGCACAGCCCGGAGGTCAACTTATCGCCTACTTAGATTAAATAATTTCCAATTGTTCGCCTACTAACGTTATGAAGAAAAAACGACTTTCCTCTCAGTTTTATTACAATAAAACTATAGACATGAAATACAAAGATTGCTACATTTAAAACCCAAAAAAAAAAAAAAGTGCAAACAATTATTAAGAAGTCGACTTTAAAATATTCCAACAAAAAAACGAATTGCAAAGAAATGCTAAATTTGGGTGACAAAAAATACTCGATTATAAAAGAACCCAACAAAAATATGGACAACAAAAGTTACTAGATTTGAAAAACAATGAAGAAAGCTACAGTGAAGTGTGCTCGAAGAAAGGCAAAAAAATGTATAAAATTAATATACAAAAAAAAAAAATATATATATATATATATATTATACCGAAGACTTTATTTACTATATCGGTATACTATTACGTTCAAAATATACCATTGGGTTCAAAATATACCAGATTGTGAAAGCAACTACATAGCATAACGTGGCATCTCCGGCTCTATAAAGTTTATATTATATGTATGTCTTGATCAGTGTCACTGTTGACGAAATACTGTTGCATGGGAAAATTCAGTATATTTTGCACTCTATAATATATCTTCAATGTAGTACCATATCAATATATCAAATATACATCATTTTCATTTTGGTATATTTTATACTTAATACCGCACTACTTTGCTTTTACTTTAAATCTGGTATATTTTGTTTAGTATTTTTGTACTATATTATTTTTGGTATATTTTATAATTAATTCCACACAGTTTTACTTCTATTCGAAATGGGTATCTCACAGTCGAATACACTCAACTGTAGCTTTCTTACTTGTTTCTTATGTTGTTGTCTTTGGCCACGAGCTTGATACTCCCCTTTTGTCTCTTTTGTGCCGAGTATAAAAAATCAATTCGAAAACATGATTCTACAAAAAAATTGTGGTCTAGCCAAACTAAATGCAAGTTCTGTGGCTGTAGCACAGCTCAACAATACGCCTGTAATTATTGGGGGCATGTGGAGGACACATCTTGTTGCAATTGCACATCCGCTTGCAACAAGTAGAACCATTAACTGCCTGAGTGTGGCATGAGGCATGAGGCAAGAGGCAAGAGGCAGGAGACAGAAGGCGAAGGCGGAGGCAGGCGACACTTGGGGGCACCGCTTGCGACTTAAATGCAGACACTTGAACTCTTTTTGATTTTGCGTGCATGTGCCACACATGTGGCGCATACCATATGTAACATATGTATACCTGCCACACAATTGCACAATTATGTTAAATATCGACAAGTGGGCTTTTGTTCCATGCCGCAGCAGCAGAAGCAGCAGAAGCAGCGAATATTAATGACGACAGGTATTAAATACTCGAAGTTGCAACTGCTGTGTGTGTGCTTGTGCCACTTGCCACAATCGAAACCATAGGCCAAACAACAAAACTTGTAATACAGGTTGAGTGCTTTATAATTTTGCTAGACTTTGTTTTGTTTGCAAGAAGCACGCATTTCTTTTTGTGTTTGTGAGTACTGCAAAAACTCATTCTTCTGCTCCTTTGCTCTGCGCTGCAGGTGATAGGTCTGTATATTTGCCACAACTCAAGCGTGCCGCATGCAGCCCAAGCCACAAAATGTTTCCCAAAAATAAACTCATAACCACTGTGCATGTGGTTACGAAATTTTCGTATTTCGTATTTCATATTTTGAATTTGGCTCAAAGATCGCATTTATTGTTGAGATAAAAGCGTAAAATTGAAGAAGTCTGCGTTAAAGATTTTCATAAAATACGCGCCTTACTTAATTATGCAATCTAAATGCATTGAATCACCTCAACCAAATGACAATAATCATAATGACAGCAGCCAGCGGGCAAGAGTTGGAGTTGGAGTCGGAGTTGGAGTTAAAGAGGGAGAGGAAGAGGAAGAGTATGCCATCAGTAGGTACAACGATTGCCAAGGCTTTTGCAAAGCAACGCCAAAAATGTTAACTCATTTGTTGTCCTTTTGCTCAGCAGAAAACGTGATAGATGGAGGGAGGGGGAAGTAGGACAGTCGGACAGACGGAAAAACCACAGCGCAGCGCTGTCTATGGGGCAGGTGTTTGACTCACTCCACTCGATGTCGATGTCGTCGTTGCTGTTGTTGTTGTTGTTGTTGCTGTTGTTGCCAGGTTCGCATCCTCAACAGACGACAAATCTTTGCAATTTATTTACGTGCCATTTCGTAGCAAAATTTTCGTTAGATTTCTTTGGCTTGGCGGAATTCCAAGACAGCAAGCAGTTATCCAGGTCCAAAGACCAGTCGGCGTTCCTCTTGCTAGCGACGGCGGCTCACAAAAGTCATGACGCGCTGATGACGTTGCCAGTGGAAGGATTTAATGGCACATTAAGAATTTTATTACCGCACACAACAGCAACAACAACAATCCGAATACATATATATATATATACAATATACATATATATATATATATACAAATATAAAGAGAGGGTGAGGGAGAGTGCAGAGTGGAGAGCGTAGGAAAGGTGAGCTTAATAGTCAGTCGACGCCTGGCATCATCATCATCATCATTATCGTCATCGTCGTCGTCGTCACAGCGAACCCATTGCACACACCTTGGCACAAACATTTTTCGCGCGCGTTCACACAAAATTTTGACAGCCACCCCACGTTGGGCGCCAGCGCTATGAAAATCTTACGCAGTCAACAAAAATTGCTCATCGCCTGCACGGATTTCACGAATACTTGTCCCCAACCCCCGACACCCCTTCCCCACAATACTTGAGCTACCGAATCATACCACAGTTGTCATTATTACAAGTTTTGCATAAATGAATGAATGAATGAATGACATTTATGTATTTCATTTAGCCAACACAGCAGCAGAGCCGACGCCAAATCTACAGCTAAAGAGCCTGACAGATAGACACTCCACTGTCGTCACTCAGTCAGTCAGTCAGTCAGTCCGACTGTTAGTCGGTAGTCATTTGTCGCCCGAAATGATGCGCGACTTTTTCAAATCCTGTTGGCCATTGTTTGATAAACTTCTCAGTAGCGAGCGAGCGCAACTTCTTGTCCACTTCTGGACTTGCACCCACTAGAAAATGAGAGGAGAGAACAGGCCAGAGACGGAAGCAAGCTGTTTCTCTTGTTATGTGTCAGCAAATTTCAATCCGACCACATTTTGAGCCTTGGCTTTTACGCTTAATTGAATTAATTCACACTTTTCGACAGCAGAGCAAAACCAGAAACGGGGCAACACTTCTGAATATTCATCGAGCACTGAATTACTGAACACTCAACACACAACTAAGAAAATGCTACAAAAAATGTAATTTTATTATTCCTTTTTAATTAGCATTTATTATATAATGTAGCATTTACTACTATTTATTACTATTCACGATAAAAATAAAACTGCATTTCGCAGCATTTAAATCCAAAGATGTTAACAATGCCAAAGACATTCAAATTGTAAAAGAAGACTCGTTTGATTTCAGAATTTTGTAGCCTAGATCTACGACTGCAGGTTTATTTAATCATTTTATTCCTCACACAGAATTAGTTGAACAATTAAACACTGAATGAAGAAGTAAATGTTTGATTTTTTAACTGACTCTGTGGAGTGTAACTCTTTAACTCTGTGGATGTCCAGCGTTATCCCGACTCCGGATGAAAAACTTCGATTATCCGGCTTATTGGCTTTTGCCAAAAATGCATCCATACTGTGCAACTTCTGAGACGAAGATACTCTCCACTGACACATGCAAGGACCTCCACTGGTCTATGATCCCACCTACCTACCTAATTTCTACGAGAATGATTTTAATGAATCAAGTGAAACAAAGGGATTTTGATTAAATGACATCTAAAGCAGTTCACCCAATAACGTTTGACACATCATGGTTTTCTTCCATTAATATCATCGACTGGACTCTTCTGGCTGCTTTAACAATTATTGATGCTGTCGTTGCACGTTTACGTTTAGTCATAGAATGCCACAGCAATTAACAATGCCACCCTTTAATTTTTCTACACCAAGAATTTGGTCGAGCAATAGACTTTTTTATTTATATGCAATTTAGTTTTCTCTTATTTTCTTCTTGTTTTATCTTGTTTGTGCAACCCTTTATACAGCCAACACAACCACCTTTCCTTAAGTTAGCTAACCCATCGCGTGCTACTTAATTTGAATGCATTTAAAAATGTTAAAATATGAGAATTGCTCTGAACGGCAATAACAACAACAACATCAATGACAACAACAACAACGACAACAAATAAAGTTAGAAAAAAAGGTAACAAAAAAATCGTCTGCAAAGGCACGCACTCCGAGTGCTTGGAGAAAGTGCGAGCGAGACGTCCTCAATGGCCAGACAACGGTACACAAAAGATTTGTACGTGTTGTTACTTGATGAGGGCCCCGATACCCAATCCCCGATGCCACTTTCCAACACTCCGCAAATTCCGGCAACACACGACGCTTAGCGAGCGAAAGACACGGTAGAAATAGGCATTACAATTAAAGGGGAAAAAGCACAAAAAAGGAAAAAAAAAACAAGTAAAAATAAAGGGAACTCGGCTACACAGAGAAAACAGAAGGCTGTCGCATTACACGCCCCCCTGCCACACCCCCATATGTCCGCCTATCTTCATCTCCCTCTTCTTCTCCCCCTCCTTATCCCACTCCCACTAAGAGCGCGAGTGGTTCGCGTTACGCCGAAAAAGAGATAATTTTATTTCATTAATCCTTTTTTGGGACAAATTCGCCGGCGCGTTTTTTTTCTCATTTTTATACCCGATACCCATAGAGAAGAAGGGTATTACAACATTGTGCCCACAGGAAATGTATGTAACAGGCAGAAGGAGACTTCTCTGACCCTATGAAGTATATATATTCTTCCGTATTCCATATCCGTCTGTCTGTCCGTCCGTCCGTATCTAACATAGATCTCAGAGACTATAAGAGGTAGAGATACTCGTATAATATTCGACAGCATTTGTTTTGTTTGCACGCAGATAAAGTTTGTTTCTAATTTTTGCCACGTCCACTTCCGCCCCCACAAATTGACAAAACTCGACTAACAAGCGTTATTTTAAAGCTAGAGTCGCAAATTTCGGTACAAACAATAATAAATACAGTATTTATCAGTCCTAATCGTTTGATTGCGAGTAGATTAAATATGTCGAAGATATTAAAGAAAGACTGAGTTGCGTTGGCTCACAATCTGGTATATATATTTTTTCATTATATGGTATATTTTACATGTAGTACTGTCTCAAAATATACCTAAAACGTATGTGGATTTTTTTAGTATTTTTGCGGTATATTAATTTGTGATATTATAAAATGAATACAGCAATACTTGCTTTTACTCAAAATAGGTAGCGGGTATCTGTTAGTTGAGCACACTCGACTGAAGCTTTCTTACTTGGTTTATTTTATTCTTGTTTTGTATTTTTCTCGGTTTCTCTGTCCGGCTTTGGGCGTGGCTCAAACGTAATATTAGCTTAAAATTGTGTAAATAAAAATTACATTCGTAAGAAGGTCTCGCCAGCCAGCCAGCAGGAGTAGCAGCTGCTCTCGTGCCCATGTCCATGCCCAGATCCAGACCCAGACCCAGGCCACATGAATCAGTGCGACTGGCGTTGCCCAAACCCAACATCAATTCCAACTCCAACTGCGAGCATTCGTGAGTGACCGCAAGTGATGATGGTGTTTGTCTGCCTTGGGATACGCTCATGAATTCCTAACTAGGCTTAAGCACAACTGTACTGAACAAAAAATAAAAATAAATAAAAATAAAAAAAAAAAAACAGCGCCCGTGGAACACTTAAAACCCCATTCACTTAATGAGACGCAACTCTAGATTTCATTTCTATTGTTTACTTAAAATTCATTTGCCAGATAAGCGACAGCAACCAGTTTAAGCAATTTTTAGTGTCAACAGCAACCCCTTTATTCACAATTAGCTTAACACTACAAATTAAAAGTTTTAAAATTACAATTAATAATTTGATCATATTAAAGGCATACAAATTGGTTATTACTTAATGCCACATTTAATAAAATATTTTATTAATAAAATTGTTGGTGGTTTAATAACGATAACTTTTTTAATGTGCGAAACAAGTAAGAAAGCTGCAGTCAAGCGCGCTGGCTATCGGATACTGATTTTCTGTAATACCAAAATAGTGCGAAATAATATGCCGAAAAATTACAAAAATATACCAAAGCCAATATTTGATATTTGAGTATAAAATATGGCGGATGTTCAATCAAAGTTCCCAATATACATGTAGTATACAAATATATATCAAATCGTGTTAAAAATGTAAACCAAACTTGTTTTGCGTGCAAACATAACAAATGCATTGAACAAAATCATATTTATATCTCTAATAGTCTCTGAGATCTAGGTGTTTTTATGGACAGACAGACAGATAGACAGACGGACAGACGGACAGATGGACATGTTAATATCGCTTCGACTGTTGACGCTGATCGATAATAAACATATATTCTTTATAGGGTCGGAGATGACTGATTCTGCTGTTTGAAAAATGGGTTTTTTCTACCCACATAAAACTAAAACCATTAATAAACAATTAATTATTACGACAAAAAGTACGCTCTGTTTCAAGGTTAAAGATTAAACTGACTTTTAATAGAGCGTATCGATAAAACCATCGGTTAAGTACCTATATTTTTTGTTTTGTTTTTCTATTAAGTTTCTCTCCGTAGGAGCTATTAGGTGAGCGTTCTGTGAACACAGGTAAACGCCATAGCCAATGTGGGGAATTACCATTTTGAGTATATTCGTTCAAAGGAAAACCAGCGTGTTGTTATTCCGTGATGCCAACTAATCAACTGCTATCGATAGCAGTGGATGTATTGATTCCAATAAGTTTATTAGGGGGGGGCTAATATATATATAAATGAATAGTTGTTTGCTTTTTATGGTTGAGTTTTTGTGATGGTGTGGTATAGCATGGTGGGAAAAACTTTCGATATTATAAGTGAATGTTAGCAGTTCAAATGAATCGTGTTATCGAGTTGTAGTTTTCTATTGGAAGAAGAAGAACCAATGTATATCGATGTACTTGAGCAGAAGTGGGAAATTTCTGCGGATGTACATAAATTTGTAAATATGACTAACATGGATATGTTAAATATCTATACAAAATGATTTCGAAAAGTGTTTGACTGAACAGTGACTTTTTCATATATTTTCTGGAGGCACAAAGCTAACATATCCTTTCGTTCTACCATTCAGGTAGCGGGTATACAAATTAAAACTTTTTAAGTATAAGTATAATAATTTGATAATATTGAACATACGAAAATTTGGGATTTATTTAGTTGCTGTTCACTATTTTCACTTTTCTTTAGAACATGAATTTTGTATTGGCAAAGCTATTTCAATGAAAATAAATTAATCGTACTATTGACATATTGATTGGAATCCAGAAATATCTTCATTATATTCGAAGCACATCTGTTTTGCGAACATTTTCTGTCTCTCAGCTGGTAGGCAGTGTCAGCATCGATATTAGCACCTTGGCAGCGCATTTGTTACCTTTTCGGGCCAATATAATTTTCGCTTAATGGCCCCAGCTCGACAAAGCTGAAAGTCTGGGAACTGAGAAGAGAGAAGAGAGAACAGAGAACTGCGAACTGCGAACTGTGGCAAATGGTAACTGGAAACTGAAAACTGGAAACTGGCGAGTGGCAAACCCTTTGGCACGCATAATTCAAATGCAAAAGTTTCGTAAAGAGAAGGCGAAAGACCCATTCGCAAATGAATGTTACATTTTATTTGAAAAAATATTTCGCAGCACTGCTGTCGTCGTCGCTGTGTTATAAATAAATGCCAGCGACTGTTGTCCTACACTTCCACCTCTGTATTATATCTCTCGACGCTAGCTGACTGTGTACATAAATATAAATATAATTTTCATTTCTTTTGCGCTATTTTTTTATTTTTCGAAAATTATAAACAGCCGCGCATCGTCGCTTTGGTCCTCGGTCGGTATATAACTCCGCTCATTAGTTGCCCTACACGCAATTAAGCACAAATGGCTTTTGAGGCGGCGACGTCGGCGCACGCTCACGTACTCAGTGCACAGTGTTCAGAACCCCAAACTCCAACTCCAACTCAAGCCCATAACCAGTCACAGTTACAGCTACAGTTACAGTCAGATTCAGATTCAGACTCAGACTCAGACTCAGATTCACATTCACAATTTACTTATACATGCTCACATTTAGCTTCCAAGTGGCGCTTATGCTGTGCCTATGATGCGTCGCTATGACAACTCGGTTTGCCCTGTGCCAAGTCCCCATCCAACCCAAGCCAAGCCAGCAACCCATTCACATCCACCAACCAACTATAAATCCTTGAGCAAAAGTTACACGCAGAGGAAACATTGTCATTGCCATTCCCAGCTCCGTATAAAACTTTGCGTTTTATAATTCTTTTTTATCTCCCTCCACATTCACATTTCGTGTATCTAGCAGAGAACCTTGGCTCATGCACCTTAGATAGATTCCTCCCGACATACATATATCCGAAAACCTTAACAGTGAAACTGCCCATACCGAAAAGGAGCAACGCCAAAATGTATATTATTATTTTTTAAGTAATTGATCAAAGAGAGAATTATTTCAAAAACAAATCTCAAATGAAACAAAAATTACATTCTCATAATTTTGCATAAATATGAGAAAATAAATAAAAATAAAATAAAATAAATGAATAAAATTAAACAAATAAAATAAGAGAAAAGAAAATTAAATAAAAAATATTCGAGAGGAAATAAGAGAAGAGAGAAGAAAATAGAATGGAAAATATGAAAATAAACGAAAATGTCATAAAATAATATAAAATAGAGTAAAAAAAAGAAGAATAAAATGAAATGAAATAAAAGAGCAGAAAAGAAACGAAATCAAATGAATAAAAAGAGGAAAAGCTGAAATTAGAGAAGAGAAAATAAATGTAAATAATATAAAATAGTAAGATATAAAAAATAAGAGAAAAGACAAGAAAATATGAGAAAATTTGATGGAAGAAAAGAAAATTAGGCATAAATAAGAGAAAATAAGAAGAAAGAAAAGTAAATAGAAGAAATATGAAAATAAATAAAAATTTAATAAAATAAAATAACATAAAGCTAAAAAATAAATGACATTAAATTAAAATACAATAAAATATAAATGAAAAGAATAAATTAAAGTAACAACGAAAATACAACAAATAAAATAATATAAAAGAAAAGAATAAAGTAATTTCCGTTATTATAGTAGAGTATTATTATTAAAGCTTTATTTCAATAATCAAGAAGAATCCACATCTTGAAAATCAAATGTAAATAATTATTTAAGAATATGAACATTTCATATAGCAAGAAAACTAATTAAAAACATTCCGGACGATTGTCACAAAATAAATGTATTTTATTTACGAAACTATAATATTTTATAAAATAAGATCCACTTTTCTAAAGAGAAAACATAATTTGTTAGTAAGTAATGGGAATTTAAAATAAAATCGAAATAACTAATATACAATAACTACCAAATTGTAATTCTTAAACAATGCGTGAATCCAGCCATATAGTTAATGGACTTATTGCTGATGCGCGGAGTGAAGGAAATAGTAGTGAGTAACGCTTAATGTTCATTGCCGAACACATTTGAAGCCCTTTCAGAGCTTTTGCCCGGTGCAAAATTTGTCGCAGTAGTTCGTAACTTTGGCGAATGGCGCATCCGTTGTTCCTCCCTCTGCGACTGCGATTCCGACTGTGATTGGTTGGAGAACGAACCCCTTCTGGCTTGGCCAAGTCAAATAAATTTATTACACGTGAAATTTGTGCCATGCAACTGCAAAGCGTCGACATTTTAACGCTACATAGGCCAAAATAGTGCACGGAATGGGATGGGATGGGATGGGATAGGATGGGATGGAATAGAATGGAATGGAATGGAATGGAACGGAACGGAATGGAATGGAATGGAATGAAATGAAATGAAATGAAATGAAATGAAATGAAATGAAATGAAATGAAATGAAATGGAATGGAACGGAACGGAACACTGTGTGGGGTCTAAGAGTTGCCTCGCTGAATTAAATAAATTTCCAAATGTCGACAGCACATTTTTAATTTAAATTTAATTTAAAAACGCCGTTAAGTAATTCAATCAACTCTAAAATACAATCAAATAAAACCATTTGTATCATTTATTAAATGCAAAATCTTTACCAAACTTTTAAATTTATTTTTGTGGTTGAAAGGTATCTAGATTATTATAACAATGATCTATTGATATTTCAATATTATTCATACATTAGAAACTTTCAAAAACAACAAAAATGACATCTATGCGCTAACTTTTTACACCATAAAAAATGGTTTAATAGAAATCAATAATTTATAATGAATCTTCAAATCAAAAATAGCAATAGCACGTATTGTTATAATTTGTAATTAAAGCAAGTAAGAAAACTCCAGTAAAGCATGCTCGAAAAATATACCAGTGGCTATATTTGGTATATTGATGTAGTACTATATTCAAAATATACCACACAGTCCAAAATATACCGACTATAGCTTTCTTACTTGCTTGCCATACAAAATAATTACACTTTTTATCTGATCACAACCAAATTTGTATGTAGCGAAAATCGCTCTAGCTTCAAAATCACGCTTGTTTTTCATTTTTCGAGGGCGAAAGTGGGCGTTGCAAAAATTTGATACTAACATAATCTGATACTAACTTAATCACAAATCACAAATGCTATCGAAAAAAGTTAACTCTCTATCTCTTGTAATCTGTGAGATATACACTGAAATAAAAAACGTGCCAAATAAAGAATAAAATCTTGAATCAAAATTTGTTGTGTGTCAAAATTAAACAAAGAAGGTTTATTCTTAAATCAAGATCGAAAATCTACAAAAAATCTAGATTTTCCAATCTTTAAACTCAAAATTATAATCTTGGTTCAAGAATGGACAAATCTTAAAATTGAACAAAGGAGGCAAAATTTTCAATCAAGATCAAACATTCTAGATCAATTCTTGATTGGAAAGCGGTTGGTTGGTTGCAAGAACTGCAACCAATAGCAATATTGGTTGTAAAACATTAATTACTTAAGGTAATTTATTTATTTATAAGGGGCATTTAAATTTATACACTATTGGTAGAAATAAATAAATTAATGTAAATTTTTAGACTTTTTTTAAATTTGGTAGTAAAATTGTAATCGTTGGAACTATTCTTTACAATATTTTAGGTATTTAGGAATTTTGTGTTGGGCTACAGAGATTTAGAGCCAGTGTCATTGGGGCATAATTTGGAAATGTTGATTACTGATCAACGAAGCATTTGGGCAAGTTAGCTGCTTGTTTTGCCGTCGACTGCATCCGACTTAATGACTATTTTGCAACTGTTGCGCTCACGCCTTGCAGGCAACAAAAAATGTTCAGCTGGCTTGTCTGTGTGAGTGGAAGGGTCTATGTCTGTGTGTGTGTGAGTGAAAGGGTGTATGTGTAAGTGTATGCAAAATGCAGCCATGTAGATGATTCGTTTATGCTTTTGTCAGTTCGTCAGTGCGCGCCCAAAAACACGATGGAACGTGGGCGATGCGATTCACCTGTCGGCGAAGTCAGTCTGTCTGTCAGTCAGTCAGTCAGTCAGTCAGTCAGTCAGTCAGTTAGTCAGTTAGACAGTTGGTGTGTTTTTGGCCAGGCTGTGAGGCTGTGTGTTGGGGAGTAGTCAGTTGTTTGATTTTACAGTTGTAGTCCAATTACGATTTTGAGCGCTTACCAACCGCACAGATTTGTGCCTTCAGCTATGTGTGCTCCGTCTGGACTCTGACTGTCCTGTTGCTGTCAGTGCAACAGCAACAGCAACAGCATCATCATTGCCACCACCTACAACCACAACAACAACAACAACTAGAACATCATCATCATTGTGCCATCATCGTCCCTTTTTGGCTGGCTGACTGGCTGGTGCAAGGCTCTTTCGCATTGCGCTCTAAATTACATTTTAGCAAGTTAATTGAAATGGAAATTAGTCGAAATTGTAAAACGAATTGAATTGTATGTGATTAGCTTGAACATTCTCGAATTGGCTAACCACCAGTAGTCTCCAGTGGTAGCAGCAGCAGCTTTGACTCTGCCAACTCTGCCCCCCTAAAGAACCCCCCTTTTAATGCCAATGCCACTAGCAATAGCTGCCTCACCTGCAGCCATACATAAGTGCGGTGTGTACTCTGCTTAAATACATTTACTCATATTACCGAAATGGAGCATTTCTTGGATTCCAGCAATTAATTAAAAAAAATGCAACTAGCAGTGCAATAATATTTCTTTTTATACCCGCTACTCATTTAGTAGATGGGTATTATACCTTTGTGCCTCCAGGAAATGTATGTAACAAACAGAAGAAGTCATCTGTGATATAGTATATATATTCTTGTTCAGGCGAGACGATATAGCCATATCCGTCTGTCTGTCTGTCCGTCCGTATGAACACATTAATCTCAGAGATAGAGATATAATTTTTCGATATATGTAGCTTGTTATGTTTGCACGCAGATCAAGTTTGCTTAGAAATTCTGGCACGCCCACTTCCGCTCCTCAAAATCGACATAAATCAAATATCACGCTTAATTATGAAGCCAGATGTTACATAATATACTATAATAACTACGGTATTTATGATTCCTGCACATTTGGATAACAATTGTATAAGTTATTTAATTTAAGTAATAAGTTATTTAACTAGAGTCTTAGTTGCTTTGGTTGACAATCTGGTATGTTTTGACCTCGATGGTATATTTCGAATGTACAACTTCATAAATGTACTAAATATTGTCTTCGGTATATTTTAGTACATTTTCGGTATATTATTAGGTACATATGTATATATAATATTTTAAGAATAATACTGCACTGTTTTGCTTTTATTCACAATGGGTTGCGGGTATCTCATAGTCGACTCAAACTCTCAAAACTATGATTGAAGAACCAAATCTTGTTTGAAGATTTTGTTAGGATTGAAAAATTCTTAAATCAAGCATTGCAATCTTCTTTTAAATCTAGAATAAATCAATCTCGAAAGAAGATTTTGATCTTAAAATAAGATGTTTTAATCTTTAAATGCAAATTTAGCATAAAAATCTTGATTTAAAATTGTTTCAACCTAAAAATCGTATGTCAAGATTGTTTTTTTTAAGATCAAAAAAGGGATAGTAAATCAAGATTTTTTCAATCTAGATTTTGTTCCGGCATTATTATTTTATTTACATGTTTAATTATTATACAAAAACGATATAATAACTAAAAGAAGGGAGTGCTAGCTACTAAGGCCATCGATTCCTAGTTGACATTAATTGTATATTTTTTTTTATATCATTGCATCTGACATGATTTCGCAGTCATATTGAATTCTATATAAATCAGTTGCGATTGAATTTATTTTATGAATATGTATTTGAATGTATTTATAAATACATGTATTTCTTGATCTCTTCTCGAATATTCGAAGCATTTTGTACATGTGAATAAATGCGATAGTGTTGGCCTTGTTTGATGCTGTGATAGTGCTGTGAGAATAGCTCTGACAGCAGTTAGCGAATGCGCGAATGTATTTGCTTCTTTCTCTCTCTCTTTCTCACTCGCACCCATCATGTGCCATCTCTTTCTACAGCACACTTTCCGCAGCATGTCAGACAGAAGTTGCGCTTTTATTTTTAACCGTAAGTAATATTAATACCCATTTTGGTCAACAAAAAAACGCAAAAAAAAAGAAAAGACAAAAGTTAAGAATGCATTATGAAAAAAATTATGCTTTATATATGCCGTATGTGTGTGTCTAATATCTGAGTGTGTGTGTGTGTGTAAAATTATTATCCTTCACGCTTAATATGCACAAGCGGAAGCCGTCATTTGTACGCCGCTGCTGACCAGCGGCCATTTAGCATGAGCGAAACCCCCCTCAGCCTCCCTCTCCCCTCCCCTTCTACAACCAACCCACCACTACTCCTAACCTTACACGAATGTATGTGTGTGTGTGTGTGTGTGCATGTGTGGCAAGCGTTTTTTATGTCAACGTCGTCGTCGTCTACTTATGCGCCACATGCTCCTCCGCCTCAGTCTCTCTCTCTCTGTCTTTTTCCCTTTTACTAGCACTCCTTTCTCTTGCTCTCTCTCTCTTTCCCTCTCTGCTCTCCTATGTCCGTCCTTTGCGCGCGTGTCCTTACAAAATTAGTGCTCCTTTACATTTGAATGTACGAGTATAAAAATATATAGCAATTTTTTTGCAATACATTTATTTTTTTTTACAATTTTTCCCTTTTCTTTTCGGCTGCCCACAAAGTGCTGCGCCGAAGCGCTTTTTTTCAACATATTCCCTTAACTTTCATACTCTTACAGAGGATATTTAGCACAACTCTAGCTAAATTACTGTTGCCAATTTGAATTATCAAACCATTTACCATACAAAATACAAGATATAGAAATAGAATTTAAAAATGTATTCAAAGATTGTACTCAATACATAGGAATTCAGCATTAAGTAGGAATTCAAATTTGATATTTAGATTAATAATAATAATTCAGAATAATAAATAAAAATTGAATTTTGTATTCTAAGAAAATTAAACTCTGTTCACTTGAAATCAATCCATTTCAATTTGATAAGTGTGATCTGTGTTTATCTCAATCTTATATTAACATAAACATAGTGTGTAGATGTCGTTAAAAATCAGGTTATATGTATATTTAAGGTTAATTTCTTTTCTTTCAATTATTCCATTTAAGTAGAAGAATACAAATTGACCTCCACTCCATTCATGTGTAATATAACATAAATTTCATTGGATTCTTTTTTATTATTCCCACGAATTCGCCAAATAAATATTATCAATTTATTAGCTGAAAAGTGCATCGGATATTCGAATTTAATTTGGCTTCTTGTGGAGTTGTTTGTGCCACATTGGCGGAAGTATCGCAGCGACATCAGCGAATCTCTGGACTGTGGCTGCCATGTGGAGCATACGAAGGCTCCATGTGACCAGCTCCAAATCCCGCCCCGCCTCCTCAACTACTATATGTACGTATGCATATCCCCCAACCCAAGTAACAATTTTCGTCGTCGTCGTCGTCTTCGTCATCGTCGTTGTTGTTGTTGTTGTCATCATTTTTTTTCTGAGCGCATAAAAAATTGAAAATGCTTTCTCATATTAAATGTGTGCCGAGTGGTGCAGCGAGTGGGCGTGGCAGCAATGGCAACGGTTAATAATGAGTGTGTGTGAAGAGTGTGGAATGAGTGAGATATGACCGCAGCTAGAAGAAGAGGGCGAGAGAATCGGGAAGAGTTAGAGTATTTGATACAAATGGGACGCAAATGCCTCGCAACAATCTAGAGAAATATACTAGTACTTTATTTTATTTTATTTAATTCTTTGACCGAAAATATTATGTATTTTCAATTAAATAACATAACATAACATATCATAAATTTATTACATTTGTAAATTTTTGATAAATTGAAAACTAATTCTCTGTATTTCTAGATTCCCTATCTTTATACACTGGAAAAAGACCATGTTCTAAAGTCTTAAAACTTGTGCTCTGAATGCATAATATAATATAATATAATAATAATAATAATAATAATAATAATAATAATAATAATAATAATAATAATAATAATAATAATAATAATAATAATAATAATAATAATAATAATAATAATAATAATAATTAGCAATCTTATCAGTACTATTTCTTCTTCTTCTCACACTCTTGCAAAACTCGTTAAGCTAATTTTTGTAATTATTAACTGAAATACTTTGAAGTCTAATTCGCTTGTAGAATGTTCTAGGCTTAAGTAGCACCTTTGAAAGTTGCAGTGACCAAAACTCGCTACTTAGTTTACTCTTCATTCGTCATGCTATGTATGTGCTTGCCTCTGTGTCTACATATGTGTGTGTGTGTGTGTTGGTGTGTGCTCGCATATCCGTTTCCTGTTGCAGGCAACGTAACGTTGATCTCTTTTTTTCTTCTATTTTTGTGGAGCTGTACGTGTCGCCTTGTCACCGAGACAGCGTCATCGTCGTCGTCGTCGCTGATTATTATTCCGCTGACCATTTCGTATTTATTTGAAAGGCATTTGCCACACGCTCGCTTAGTGGCAGCAACACACACACACACATACCGGACACACATATAGAGAGACACAGATATGCTTGGCATATGCACATTCGGAGTGCGCGTGCTGCTTGGCTCGCATCCTTCGTCCTAGTCCTTCGGCTTCGCTATGTGGTCTGGCCGCGGCCAAGTGCTAGTAGACCGTGGAAGGGGGAAGGGGGAAGGGGGTGGAATAAGGAACAGTAGTCAGTGCCAACAAAACGACATATTCGTCCTGCATAAATGATGTAATTACAGCGCAAGATTTTTGCTATAAGCAATTTTTATTTTAATTCCTTTTTTTTGTACCCTCTCCTGCCTCCACCACTCCAACACATATTCATTTATCCGTTTCCATGTTGTCCCGTTTTTTTCTCTATATGACACTCCCGCACATACACACACACACACACACACACACACACACATAAGTCGTCGTATATGCGCTTGCAAAATATTTTGCATGCTTTTATCATAATTTTAATTAAATGCGCAAATGACTATAAAATTTATGTGTGTGCAGCATTTTTTCCATCTTTCCTTTACTCCTATATTCTTCTTCTTCATTGCTTTCTCTTCGTCTCTTTCGCATATTTTTTTTAATTTGCTTATGATTTTGCTTACTTACATACGTTTGATGTTGTAAGGCTACTAATAATTACATAAAGTGTTTCTGTTGAAAGCAAGAAAAGCACTAGAATTTAAATAAAAAATTTATAGAAATTTCGATGGATTACAGAGTTTTGTAACCTAAATATTTTTATACCCGCTACCCATAGGGTAGAAGGGTATTATAACTTTGTGCCGGCAGGAAATGTATGTAACAGGTAGAAGGAGGCATCTCCGACCCTATAAAGTATATATATTCTTGATCAGCGTCAACAGCCGAGACGATATAGCCATGTCCGTCTGTGTGTCTGTCCGTCTGTGTGTCTGTCCGTCTGTCCGTATGAACACCTAGTTCTCAGAGATTATAAGAGATAGAGCTATCATTTTTTTTCGACAGCATTTGTTATGTTTGCACGCAGATCAAGTTTGTTTCAAATTTTTGCCACGCCCACTTCCGCCCTCGCAAATCAAAAAAATCGAATAGCAAGCGTAATTTTAAAGCTAGAGTTGCGAATTTTGGTTTATACAATAATTACTATAGTAGTTATGATTGGTAGCGATGAGATTAAATTTGTAGATTGTAGAAGTTATTAAAGAAATACTTTTGTATGGGCAAAAACGCCTACTTACTAGGGGTCTTAGTTGCTTTGGCCGACAATCTGGCACATTGTGCCGTCTATGGTATATTTTGAATGGTTTGCTGTATCGATATACCAAACATACCATTTGGTATATTTTCCAGCATTTTTAGTATTCTCGGTATATTTTGAAAATAATACCGCAATATTTTGCCCTTATTAAAAATGGGTAGCGGGTATCTCACAGTCGAGCACACTCGACTGTAACTTTCTAACTTGTTTTTTATTGTTATACAAAATAAAATGTATTCATATATTTTATGCTTGTTTTTAAATAATCATAAATTTTTAAAGTAATTTTCATGAGTTATCAGCTGCAATAGACGTTAATATAATATAATTCAGAGTGCGAAATCTTATGTGTGTGTAAATTAGCTTTCATATTGAAGAACTATTCGATCGAAAAACAAAAATGATTAATCACAACACGATTATTGAAATTTAAAATTATTATTGAAGAACTACATGCATCAACTTAAACTTAAATGTGAACAAACATTTGAAATTTTAAAATTTTAAATTTTAATTTAAGTCTTCGAGTTGAGTTCGTTAAGTTTCATGCAATGGATTTAATTCCAATTTTATAATGGGGCTAAGAACGTTTTTTTGTTTTTTGTGATCCGGTATAAGTTGCAGTCGAGGATGCGTGAAGTAACAACGAATCTGATAAGGCAAAGATAAAGGTAAATTAAGAAACACTCAGTATAAGTTATTCGCCTTTTAACTCACCAGTCCTTCGTTTATGCCAATATTAGCGTAAATGACTGTCAAATGAGCATGGCGATTGCGCATTGTTCTGTTCATGAGACGTCGGTTCTTTGAAAAAAAGTGCCGTCCAAGATTCATGCTTGTTATATCCAGGATCTCCAGCGATGGGCTTTTGGCTACAATTGTCCAGAGGCGTCTCTCACTTAAGCAGCTACAGCGGTCGAGATCCAGACGCACAAGGTTTCTTAAAGAGCTAACCACACCGCATAGATCGGAATATGTGCACCAAACTCCGTCTAGCATCAAACCGCGTATGTTGTCTGTATTGCCTTCAGTACCGCCGTATTTGTCTATACCCTTGAGAGCGGTAAGCGGCGTGGTTATATATCTGTGGGACACACAAATAGTAATGGTCCGCAGCTTGGGCAAGGGCATGAATCCATCAAATGAATGGCTCATAATGTAGATGTCAGGTGCAATCAGATCCTCAATCAACGTGCAATGTCGAAGGTTACAATGATGGTTTGGGTCGCGCCACAAGAACTCTTCTCTAATGATTAGCGTCCGAAACTGCGTCCACTTCGACAACGAGCAGTAGCAAATACGTTTATCAGGCTGCACCCAGCGCACGCCAGGAAAGATGTTTGTCAATATTTGTTGTGCCTCAACACGACTACGAGAGTCATCCAATGTGTAGGATAATATTTGTACTCTTGGTAAAGAGTAATTTTCGCAGATCTTCAAAAATTCCATTGGTGCACGCTCCAGCTTCATTTGCTCGACTTTCACACTGATGCTGGACATAAATATGTGCAACAATGTTCGGTTGTTTTTAAGCATCTCACAATCCTCTGAATAAAGTTCAATGCGAGACTGCTGTCTCCAGGTATAGATCAGATTTTTTCTTATGCCATTCGAATTGTCATCAATGGCTTCGTATAGTGCCATCTGGTCGGTCAAGTTTAAATTCTTAATTTTTGCCAATTGGCAATTATCGCGCAGTGCGTCAAACATTGCGATGCTCAACTTGGCGGTATAAACTTAATTGTAAAGCGCCATTAGGCGTCTATTAGGCGACAATGCTACAGTGTTGCCATATCTGTACATTTAAAAAACGGGTGCGGTCACATTGCGGGATCTCACACTGACCGGATCGATGAACATTTTTGAAGAGCTCGTTTTAGCTAACAGCTGACTAACAATTTACAATTGAAGTTGTAACTATTGCTACTGAAATTATTATTCTTCCTTTCCCGCACTGACTGAGTTATTAATATTTTCTTAATATCCAACAAATCTTTTCACACACAGGTGGACAAATTAAATAAAAACCGAAGTGTGGACTTATCTTAGCAAGTGTATCGGTATATTATCGATATCGATAAAAAACGATTTTCATGACAATCAGCTGATTAATAAAGTTCAAATTTGTATGCTTTACAATTATTTTAAATTATAACTGTTGCTAGTTTGCAATTCTAGAGAAATAACAAATGGCCACAACCAGAATTTGCTAGAAAAATTCTAGATATATATAACTCGAGATAAATTTATTTTAGTATTTTGCTACGAGCTAACGAAAATAAGAATTGCAAAACTCTTATGTTCCCTTCTTGATGTGCAGGTGCAGTTGCCTTGTTTTAATGTGGTGCAACTTCTTATAATATAAAATTTAAAGATAAACTTGAGTTTTCGCTTTACTGAGTTGCTAAAAGCCCCAACAGTTGGCCATTTAGTACTGTACGTAAGCAAGGCTCATTTCTACTAAAACTTTACATAGTTCGAAATAGTTTGATAGCATTTTTGTCTCTTCATACAAAAATCATTAATTTATTATTAAATTCAAATTAATTCGTTACAGATATATATAGTAAAACCGTAAAAAACGCTTTAAATGTTGGGTACAATTTCAATTTTGGGAGTTAATTTCAATTTTATAATGGGTCCAGGGATGCCTGTTAGTTTTTTGCGCCCTGAAATAAGTTGCAGTCGAGGATGTGTGAAGTGACGACGGATCTAATTAGATAAAGATAAAGGTAAATTAAGAAACACTCAGTATAAGCTTTTCGCCTGTTAACTCACCAGCCCTTCGTTTTTGCCAATATTAGCGTAAATGACTGTCAAATGAGCATGGCGATTGTGCATTGTTCTGTTCATGAGACGTCGGTTCATTGCAAAAAAGTGTCGTCCAAGATTCATCCTTGTTATATCCAGGATCTCCAGCGATGGGCTTTTGGCTACAATTGTCCAGAGGTGTGTCTCTATTAAGCAGCTACAGTGGTCGAGATCCAGACGCACAAGGTTTCTTAAAGAGCTAACCACACCGCATAGATCGGAATATGTGCACCAAACTCCGTCTAGCATCAAACCGCGTATGTTGTCTGTATTGCCTTCAGTACCGCCGTATTTGTCTATACCCTTGAGAGCGGTAAGCGGCGTGGTTATATATCTGTGGGACACACAAATAGTAATGGTCCGCAGCTTGGGCAAGGGCATGAATCCATCAAATGAATGGCTCATAATGTAGATGTCAGGTGCAATCAGATCCTCAATCAACGTGCAATGTCGAAGGTTACAATGATGATTTGGGTCGCGCCACAAGAACTCTTCTCTAATGATTAGCGTCCGAAACTGCGTCCACTTCGACAACGAGCAGTAGCAAATGCGTTTATCAGGCTTCACACAGCGCACGTCAGGAAAGATTTTCGTCAATATTTGTTGTGCCTCAACACGACTACGAGAGTCATCCAATGTGTAGGATAATACTTGTACCCTGGGTAAATAGAAATTTTTGCAGATCTTCAAAAATTCCATTGGTGTACGCTCCAGATGAATTTGCTCCACTTTCACCCTGATGCTGGACATAAATATGTTCAACAATGTTCGGTTGTTTTTAAGCATCTCACAATCCTCTGAATAAAGTTCAATATGAGACTGCTGTCTCCAGGTATAGATCAGATTTTTTCTTATGCCATTCGAATTGTCATCAATGGCTTCGTATAGTGCCATCTGGTCGGTCAAGTTTAAATTCTCAATTTTTGCCAATTGGCAATTATCGCACAGTGCGTCAAACATTGCGATGCTCAACTTGGCGGTATAAACTTAATTGTAAAGCGCCATTAGGCGTCTATTAGGCGACAATGCTACAGTGTTGCCATATCTGTACATTTAAAAAACGGGTGCGGTCACATTGCGGGATCTCACACTGACCGGATCGATGAACATTTTTGAAGAGCTCGTTTTAGCTAACAGCTGACTAACAATTTATCAAATTATTATACTTCCTTTCCCGCACTGACTGAGTTATTAATATTTTCTTAATATCCAACAAATCTTTTCACACACAGGTGGACAAATTAAAAAAAAAACCGAAATACCGACATATCTCAGCAAGTATATCGGTATATTATCGATATCGACAAATGACAATCAGCTGATTAATAAAGTTCAAATGTTTATGCTTTACCATTATTTTAATTTATAACTGTTGCTAGTTCGCAATTCTAGAGAAATAACAAATTGCCACAACCAGAATTTGCTAGAAAAATTCTAGATCTCTGCAGCTACATATAACTCGAGATAAATTTATTTTAGTATTTTGCTACGAGCTAACGAAAATAAGAATTGCAAAACTCTTATGTTCCCTTCTTGATGTGCAGGTGCAGTTGCCTTGTTTTAATGTGGCGCAACTCCTTAAAATAAAATTTAAAGATAAACTTGAGTTTTTCGCTTTACTGAGTTGCTAAAAGCCCCAACAGTTGGCCATTTAGTACTATACGTAAGCAAGTCTCATTTCTACTAAAACTTTACATAGTTCGAAATAGTTTGATAGCATTTTTGTCTCTTCATACAAAAATCATTAATTTATTATTAAATTCAAATTAAATCGTTACAGATATATATATAGTAAAAACTTAAAAAACGCTTTAAATGTTGGGTTCAAACTTCACTTCAAAAATGCATTCAATTGCATATATTCTTCGATTGGAATTAATTCTTTCCAAATCCATCGTAACAATATATAAATTCAAATTATTTAATTTATATCTAAACTTATAACTTCAACATTAGTTCGAGTTGAGTTTAAATTTCATGCAAAGGAGATATATCCAATTTTATAATGGGTCCAAGAACGTTTTTTTGTTTTTTGTGACCCGGTATAAGTTGCAGTCGAGGATGCGTGAAGTAACGACGAATCTGATAAGACAAAGATAAAGGTAAATTAAGAAACACTCAGTATAAGCTTTTCGCCTGTTAACTCACCAGCCCTTCGTTTTTGCCAATATTAGCGTAAATTACTGTCAAATGAGCATGGCGATTGTGCATTGTTCTGTTCATGAGACGTCGGTTCTTTGAAAAAAAGTGCCGTCCAAGATTCATGCTTGTTATATCCAGGATCTCCAGCGATGGTCTTTTGGCTACAATTTTCCAGAGACTTTTCTCATTTGAGCAGCTCCCGCGGTCGAGACCCAGACGCACAAGGTTTCTTAATGATTTAACCACATCGCACAGATTGGATTCGAAGCACCAAACTCTCTCCAGCATCACGCCGCGAATCTTGTCTTCAGTGACGCCGTATTTGTTTAAAACACTGAGAATGTAAAGCGGTCTGTAGGTTGGGTTACTTGTTTCTTCATATGTGTCGAGCAGGCAAATGGTAATTGTCCGCAGCTTGGGCAAATACATAACATTGCCGAAATAATGGCCAATAATGTAAGCGTCAGATGCAACCAATTCCTCAATCAACCGGGACTGTGGAAGGTCACAATGACGGGTTGGGTCGTTAACTCTGACGAATTTTCTAATGACTAGCTTCCGGAACTGCCTCCATTTTGGCAACAAGCAGTAGCAAAAATGTTTATCAGGCGTCACGCAGCGCACGCCAGGAAAGATGTTCGTCAATATTTTTTGTGCTTCAACCGCATTACAAGAGTCATCCAATGTGTAGGATAATATTTGTACTCTTGGTAAAGAGTAATTTTCGCAGATCTTCAAAAATTCCATTGGTGCACGCACCAGCTCCATTTCCTCCACTTTCACACTGATGCTGGACAGAAATATGCTCAACAACGATCGGTTGTTTTTAAGCGTCTCACAATTCTTTGAACTTAGTTTAATCCGGGATTGTTGTTTCCATGTGGAGATCAGATTTATGTTTATGCTTTCCCAATTTTGACTGGCTTCCCAAACTGCGAATTGATCCCTCAAGTTTAAATATTTAACTACTGCCAATTGGCAATAATCATTAAGCACGTCTAGCATCGTGGTGTATATCAATGTAACTGTAAATCGCTGTTTACCTTGGAACGCTACAGTGTGGCCATCAACGTATATGTAAAAGGGCATTTCAAAAACAAGTGCGGTCACGCTGCGGTATTTAATTTCGAGTCGATGAAAATGTCTAAAAAGTTGGTTTTATTATACAAAAACCAGTCTTGTAATTTTTCAATTGGGTTCAAGAATAGCTAACAGCTGACTAACAATTTATTAAAACACTACAGTGTTAATCATTGTTGATGAAATTATTATTCCTCCATTCCTGCACTGACTGAATTATTATTTCCTTAATAACCGACAAATCTGACAGACAGGTGGACAGATGAAAAAACCGAAATATTTACGTATCTCAGCAAATATTTCGGTATTTTTATCGATAAAAATGCGATTTTCATGACATTAAAAAACGGGGGCGGTCACATTGCGGGATCGCACACTGACCGGATCGATGAAAGTTTTTGAAGAGCTCGTTTTAGCCAACAGCTGACTAACAATTTATCAAATTGAAGTTGTAACTATTGCTACTGAAATTATTATTATTCCTTTCCCGCACTGACTGAGTTATTAATATTTTCTTAATATCCAACAAATCTTTTCACACACAGGTGGACAAATTGAATAAAAACCGAAGTGTGGACTTATCTCAGCAAGTGTATCGGTATATTATCGATATCGATAAAAAACGATTTTCATGACAATCAGCTGATTAATAAAGTTCAAATTTTTATGCTTTACAATTATTTTAAATTATAACTGTTGCTAGTTTGCAATTCTAGAGAAATAACAAATGGCCACAACCAGAATTTGCTAGGAAAATTCTAGATCTGTTCAGCTACATTTAACTCGAGATAAATGTATTTTAATATTTTGCTACGAGCTAACGAAAATAAGAATTGCAAAACTCTTATGTTCCCTTCTTGATGTGCAGGTGCAGTTGCCTTGTTTTAATGTGGCGCAACTCCTTAAAATAAAATTTAAAGATAAACTTGAGTTTTTCGCTTTACTGAGTTGCTAAAAGCCCCAACAGTTGGCCATTTAGTACTGTACGTAAGCAAGGCTCATTTCTACTAAAACTTTACATAGTTCGAAATAGTTTGATAGCATTTTTGTCTCTTCATACAAAAATCATTAATTTATTATTAAATTCAAATTAATTCGTTACAGATATATATAGTAAAACCGTAAAAAACGCTTTAAATGTTGGGTACAATTTCAATTTTGGGAGTTAATTTCAATTTTATAATGGGTCCAGGGATGCCTGTTAGTTTTTTGCGCCCTGAAATAAGTTGCAGTCGAGGATGCGTGAAGTGACGACGGATCTAATTAGATAAAGATAAAGGTAAATTAAGAAACACTCAGTATAAGCTTTTCGCCTTTTAACTCACCAGTCCTTCGTTTTTGCCAATATTAGCGTAAATGACTGTCAAATGAGCATGGCGATTGTGCATTGTTCTGTTCATGAGACGTCGGTTCATTGCAAAAAAGTGTCGTCCAAGATTCATCCTTGTTATATCCAGGATCTCCAGCGATGGGCTTTTGGCTACAATTGTCCAGAGGTGTGTCTCTATTAAGCAGCTACAGTGGTCGAGATCCAGACGCACAAGGTTTCTTAAAGAGCTAACCACACCGCATAGATCGGAATATGTGCACCAAACTCCGTCTAGCATCAAACCGCGTATGTTGTCTGTATTGCCTTCAGTACCGCCGTATTTGTCTATACCCTTGAGAGCGGTAAGCGGCGTGGTTATATATCTGTGGGACACACAAATAGTAATGGTCCGCAGCTTGGGCAAGGGCATGAATCCATCAAATGAATGGCTCATAATGTAGATGTCAGGTGCAATCAGATCCTCAATCAACGTGCAATGTCGAAGGTTACAATGATGATTTGGGTCGCGCCACAAGAACTCTTCTCTAATGATTAGCGTCCGAAACTGCGTCCACTTCGACAACGAGCAGTAGCAAATGCGTTTATCAGGCTTCACACAGCGCACGTCAGGAAAGATTTTCGTCAATATTTGTTGTGCCTCAACACGACTACGAGAGTCATCCAATGTGTAGGATAATACTTGTACCCTGGGTAAATAGAAATTTTTGCAGATCTTCAAAAATTCCATTGGTGTACGCTCCAGATGAATTTGCTCCACTTTCACCCTGATGCTGGACATAAATATGTTCAACAATGTTCGGTTGTTTTTAAGCATCTCACAATCCTCTGAATAAAGTTCAATATGAGACTGCTGTCTCCAGGTATAGATCAGATTTTTTCTTATGCCATTCGAATTGTCATCAATGGCTTCGTATAGTGCCATCTGGTCGGTCAAGTTTAAATTCTCAATTTTTGCCAATTGGCAATTATCGCACAGTGCGTCAAACATTGCGATGCTCAACTTGGCGGTATAAACTTAATTGTAAAGCGCCATTAGGCGTCTATTAGGCGACAATGCTACAGTGTTGCCATATCTGTACATTTAAAAAACGGGTGCGGTCACATTGCGGGATCTCACACTGACCGGATCGATGAACATTTTTGAAGAGCTCGTTTTAGCTAACAGCTGACTAACAATTTATCAAATTATTATTCTTCCTTTCCCGCACTGACTGAGTTATTAATATTTTCTTAATATCCAACAAATCTTTTCACACACAGGTGGACAAATTAAAAAAAAAACCGAAATACCGACATATCTCAGCAAGTATATCGGTATATTATCGATATCGACAAATGACAATCAGCTGATTAATAAAGTTCAAATGTTTATGCTTTACCATTATTTTAATTTATAACTGTTGCTAGTTCGCAATTCTAGAGAAATAACAAATTGCCACAACCAGAATTTGCTAGAAAAATTCTAGATCTCTGCAGCTACATATAACTCGAGATAAATTTATTTTAGTATTTTGCTACGAGCTAACGAAAATAAGAATTGCAAAACTCTTATGTTCCCTTCTTGATGTGCAGGTGCAGTTGCCTTGTTTTAATGTGGCGCAACTCCTTAAAATAAAATTTAAAGATAAACTTGAGTTTTTCGCTTTACTGAGTTGCTAAAAGCCCCAACAGTTGGCCATTTAGTACTATACGTAAGCAAGTCTCATTTCTACTAAAACTTTACATAGTTCGAAATAGTTTGATAGCATTTTTGTCTCTTCATACAAAAATCATTAATTTATTATTAAATTCAAATTAAATCGTTACAGATATATATATAGTAAAAACTTAAAAAACGCTTTAAATGTTGGGTTCAAACTTCACTTCAAAAATGCATTCAATTGCATATATTCTTCGATTGGAATTAATTCTTTCCAAATCCATCGTAACAATATATAAATTCAAATTATTTAATTTATATCTAAACTTATAACTTCAACATTAGTTCGAGTTGAGTTTAAATTTCATGCAAAGGAGATATATCCAATTTTATAATGGGTCCAAGAACGTTTTTTTGTTTTTTGTGACCCGGTATAAGTTGCAGTCGAGGATGCGTGAAGTAACGACGAATCTGATAAGACAAAGATAAAGGTAAATTAAGAAACACTCAGTATAAGCTTTTCGCCTGTTAACTCACCAGCCCTTCGTTTTTGCCAATATTAGCGTAAATTACTGTCAAATGAGCATGGCGATTGTGCATTGTTCTGTTCATGAGACGTCGGTTCTTTGAAAAAAAGTGCCGTCCAAGATTCATGCTTGTTATATCCAGGATCTCCAGCGATGGTCTTTTGGCTACAATTTTCCAGAGACTTTTCTCATTTGAGCAGCTCCCGCGGTCGAGACCCAGACGCACAAGGTTTCTTAATGATTTAACCACATCGCACAGATTGGATTCGAAGCACCAAACTCTCTCCAGCATCACGCCGCGAATCTTGTCTTCAGTGACGCCGTATTTGTTTAAAACACTGAGAATGTAAAGCGGTCTGTAGGTTGGGTTACTTGTTTCTTCATATGTGTCGAGCAGGCAAATGGTAATTGTCCGCAGCTTGGGCAAATACATAACATTGCCGAAATAATGGCCAATAATGTAAGCGTCAGATGCAACCAATTCCTCAATCAACCGGGACTGTGGAAGGTCACAATGACGGGTTGGGTCGTTAACTCTGACGAATTTTCTAATGACTAGCTTCCGGAACTGCCTCCATTTTGGCAACAAGCAGTAGCAAAAATGTTTATCAGGCGTCACGCAGCGCACGCCAGGAAAGATGTTCGTCAATATTTTTTGTGCTTCAACCGCATTACAAGAGTCATCCAATGTGTAGGATAATATTTGTACTCTTGGTAAAGAGTAATTTTCGCAGATCTTCAAAAATTCCATTGGTGCACGCACCAGCTCCATTTCCTCCACTTTCACACTGATGCTGGACAGAAATATGCTCAACAACGATCGGTTGTTTTTAAGCGTCTCACAATTCTTTGAACTTAGTTTAATCCGGGATTGTTGTTTCCATGTGGAGATCAGATTTATGTTTATGCTTTCCCAATTTTGACTGGCTTCCCAAACTGCGAATTGATCCCTCAAGTTTAAATATTTAACTACTGCCAATTGGCAATAATCATTAAGCACGTCTAGCATCGTGGTGTATATCAATGTAACTGTAAATCGCTGTTTACCTTGGAACGCTACAGTGTGGCCATCAACGTATATGTAAAAGGGCATTTCAAAAACAAGTGCGGTCACGCTGCGGTATTTAATTTCGAGTCGATGAAAATGTCTAAAAAGTTGGTTTTATTATACAAAAACCAGTCTTGTAATTTTTCAATTGGGTTCAAGAATAGCTAACAGCTGACTAACAATTTATTAAAACACTACAGTGTTAATCATTGTTGATGAAATTATTATTCCTCCATTCCTGCACTGACTGAATTATTATTTCCTTAATAACCGACAAATCTGACAGACAGGTGGACAGATGAAAAAACCGAAATATTTACGTATCTCAGCAAATATTTCGGTATTTTTATCGATAAAAATGCGATTTTCATGACATTAAAAAACGGGGGCGGTCACATTGCGGGATCGCACACTGACCGGATCGATGAAAGTTTTTGAAGAGCTCGTTTTAGCCAACAGCTGACTAACAATTTATCAAATTGAAGTTGTAACTATTGCTACTGAAATTATTATTATTCCTTTCCCGCACTGACTGAGTTATTAATATTTTCTTAATATCCAACAAATCTTTTCACACACAGGTGGACAAATTGAATAAAAACCGAAGTGTGGACTTATCTCAGCAAGTGTATCGGTATATTATCGATATCGATAAAAAACGATTTTCATGACAATCAGCTGATTAATAAAGTTCAAATTTTTATGCTTTACAATTATTTTAAATTATAACTGTTGCTAGTTTGCAATTCTAGAGAAATAACAAATGGCCACAACCAGAATTTGCTAGGAAAATTCTAGATCTGTTCAGCTACATTTAACTCGAGATAAATGTATTTTAATATTTTGCTACGAGCTAACGAAAATAAGAATTGCAAAACTCTTATGTTCCCTTCTTGATGTGCAGGTGCAGTTGCCTTGTTTTAATGTGGCGCAACTCCTTAAAATAAAATTTAAAGATAAACTTGAGTTTTTCGCTTTACTGAGTTGCTAAAAGCCCCAACAGTTGGCCATTTAGTACTGTACGTAAGCAAGGCTCATTTCTACTAAAACTTTACATAGTTCGAAATAGTTTGATAGCATTTTTGTCTCTTCATACAAAAATCATTAATTTATTATTAAATTCAAATTAATTCGTTACAGATATATATAGTAAAACCGTAAAAAACGCTTTAAATGTTGGGTACAATTTCAATTTTGGGAGTTAATTTCAATTTTATAATGGGTCCAGGGATGCCTGTTAGTTTTTTGCGCCCTGAAATAAGTTGCAGTCGAGGATGCGTGAAGTGACGACGGATCTAATTAGATAAAGATAAAGGTAAATTAAGAAACACTCAGTATAAGCTTTTCGCCTTTTAACTCACCAGTCCTTCGTTTTTGCCAATATTAGCGTAAATGACTGTCAAATGAGCATGGCGATTGTGCATTGTTCTGTTCATGAGACGTCGGTTCATTGCAAAAAAGTGTCGTCCAAGATTCATCCTTGTTATATCCAGGATCTCCAGCGATGGGCTTTTGGCTACAATTGTCCAGAGGTGTGTCTCTATTAAGCAGCTACAGTGGTCGAGATCCAGACGCACAAGGTTTCTTAAAGAGCTAACCACACCGCATAGATCGGAATATGTGCACCAAACTCCGTCTAGCATCAAACCGCGTATGTTGTCTGTATTGCCTTCAGTACCGCCGTATTTGTCTATACCCTTGAGAGCGGTAAGCGGCGTGGTTATATATCTGTGGGACACACAAATAGTAATGGTCCGCAGCTTGGGCAAGGGCATGAATCCATCAAATGAATGGCTCATAATGTAGATGTCAGGTGCAATCAGATCCTCAATCAACGTGCAATGTCGAAGGTTACAATGATGATTTGGGTCGCGCCACAAGAACTCTTCTCTAATGATTAGCGTCCGAAACTGCGTCCACTTCGACAACGAGCAGTAGCAAATGCGTTTATCAGGCTTCACACAGCGCACGTCAGGAAAGATTTTCGTCAATATTTGTTGTGCCTCAACACGACTACGAGAGTCATCCAATGTGTAGGATAATACTTGTACCCTGGGTAAATAGAAATTTTTGCAGATCTTCAAAAATTCCATTGGTGTACGCTCCAGATGAATTTGCTCCACTTTCACCCTGATGCTGGACATAAATATGTTCAACAATGTTCGGTTGTTTTTAAGCATCTCACAATCCTCTGAATAAAGTTCAATATGAGACTGCTGTCTCCAGGTATAGATCAGATTTTTTCTTATGCCATTCGAATTGTCATCAATGGCTTCGTATAGTGCCATCTGGTCGGTCAAGTTTAAATTCTCAATTTTTGCCAATTGGCAATTATCGCACAGTGCGTCAAACATTGCGATGCTCAACTTGGCGGTATAAACTTAATTGTAAAGCGCCATTAGGCGTCTATTAGGCGACAATGCTACAGTGTTGCCATATCTGTACATTTAAAAAACGGGTGCGGTCACATTGCGGGATCTCACACTGACCGGATCGATGAACATTTTTGAAGAGCTCGTTTTAGCTAACAGCTGACTAACAATTTATCAAATTATTATTCTTCCTTTCCCGCACTGACTGAGTTATTAATATTTTCTTAATATCCAACAAATCTTTTCACACACAGGTGGACAAATTAAAAAAAAAACCGAAATACCGACATATCTCAGCAAGTATATCGGTATATTATCGATATCGACAAATGACAATCAGCTGATTAATAAAGTTCAAATGTTTATGCTTTACCATTATTTTAATTTATAACTGTTGCTAGTTTGCAATTCTAGAGAAATAACAAATGGCCACAACCAGAATTTGCTAGAAAAATTCTAGATCTCTGCAGCTACATATAACTCGAGATAAATTTATTTTAGTATTTTGCTACGAGCTAACGAAAATAAGAATTGCAAAACTCTTATAGTCCCTTCTTGATGTGCAGGTGCAGTTGCCTTGTTTTAATGTGGTGCAACTTCTTATAATATAAAATTTAAAGATAAACTTGAGTTTTCGCTTTACTGAGTTGCTAAAAGCCCCAACAGTTGGCCATTTAGTACTGTACGTAGGCAAGGCTCATTTCTACTAAAACTTTACATAGTTCGAAATAGTTTGATAGCATTTTTGTCTCTTCATACAAAAATCATTAATTTATTATTAAATTCAAATTAATTCGTTACAGATATATATATAGTAAAAACTTAAAAAATGCTTTTAATGTTGGGTTCAAACTTCACTCCAAAAATGCATTCAATTGCATATATTCTTCGATTGGAATTAATTCTTTCCAAATCCATCGTAACAATATATAAATTCAAATTATTTAATTTATATCTAAACTTATAACTTCAACATTAGTTCGAGTTGAGTTTAAATTTCATGCAAGGGAGATATATCCAATTTTATAATGGGTCCAAGAACGTTTTTTTGTGATCCGGTATAAGTTGCAGTCGAGGATGCGTGAAGTAACGACGAATCTGATAAGACAAAGATAAAGGTAAATTAAGAAACACTCATAGTAGAAGCTTATTGACTACTAACTCACCAGCCCTTGGTCAGTATAAGTTTGATGAAAAAAAGTGCCGTCCAAGATTCATGGAATCATAACTACTATAGTAGTTATTGTATATACCAAAATTCACAACTCTAGCTTTAAACTTACGCTTGTTATTCGATTTTATTGATTTGCGGGGACGGAAGTGGGCGTGGTAAAAACAATCTTAACAAGTGCTGTCAAAAAAAATTATGGTTCTATCTCTTATAGTCTCTGAGATCTAGGTGTTCATATGGACAGACGGACAGACACATAGACGGACATGGCTAGATCGTCTCGGCTGTTGATGTTGATTGTTTTTGTTTAGAATTTATTAAGAATAAAATAGTCAAAATAAAACAAAAAACATTTTTGGATTATCTTGTGTGGTTATTATTTTGTGGGTGACGAAAGTCTGAGTTCTGAACATGCACTTCATTTTGCTCGCCACTGTATATACGAAAAAACTTTATATGAAAATTAAAGACTGCTGCTTTTGAAAATCTGGCACATTTTGTTCGCTTTGGCTGCCTTTCGTACATTTCACATTTCAGTATTTTTTCAGTATATTAATTTGGTATATCACTTCCAAGCATACTCAAATGTAGTTTTCTTACTTGTTCAGAATGAAATCTAGTTTCAAATATCGAAAAGTTCGTCATTCTTGTTGTCATTTCTCCTAGTGTAGCATAAATGTTTTGTTCTGAATGAGTAAATCAATCGCAGGAAACTTTTTCATTGGATCAATCGAAAGCAAAGACGGCTAGCTAATATGTAGAACACAAAATTTCTAATAAAACTGTGTAGCAAGTTTTATTGAAACTGAAGGAAACTGGAATGCTTAACTGCTCTGCTGCGGCCCACCTCAAGAGAGTCCCTTAACTACATGAAGATAAATATGTATATGACATTTCATTCCTCTAAAGGGGCACGTGTCATTTTATTGGTGCTTGGCTTTCGCTTACGACCAAGAGCGAGTTGTCATCATCGCTGCTAATTAAGAATTATAAACTTTTAGCGGGTCGTGGCAATATCTTTAATACCTTTATCTTCACCATTACCAGCTACAGTTACCGTTACTGTTACCTTTACTTTGATTGCGCTTTGCATTTTGCGACAACCCTTTTTGTCCAGTCTACAATATTTTCACAATATCTTACAATACTCTCGCTTAATGCTTATTCAATGTTCAACTGTCGCTGAACGCGTAGAACGTTCCCCCGACCCCGTGCTTGTTTGTTCCTCTTTGTCTATCCGCGGGCCACATTGGTTTTAATTAATTAATTTATGAATTTATATGGAAGGTATTCATGAGACTAATGAAAAAAGACAGCTCAACCGAGTTCTTTATGCCCCGCAATAATACACTTTATTATCGTAGTCTTTTTTGCCTTGTTTTTATTTTCATTTTATTTCTTTTTTTTTCATATTTTGATTTTTTATTACTTTTTATTTTTCATTTTACTTATGATTTCTTAGTATTTCAATTCGCTCTTAATTCCTTGATTCCTTCATTCATTCAGGGGAAAAGAATTTGTGGCTTGAAATCAAAAATGTCAAATGAAAGTGTTCACTGCACTATGGGCAAAAATCCCCGAATTGCGGCATTTTTACCATTTTTGAAGATAGAAATATGAAACTTTGTACATATACCTAAAAAATAAAGATAGAATTTTGGATTTTTTCTTTTTTCAATTGGACCACGCCTTCCTTCCCGCCCACCTAACCATGAGGTTATAATTTTCGATTTTTTTTTCTAAAAATTTGTTTTAAAATATTTTAATGTAATATATTTAATACAATTAAACAAAATGTATTAAATTAATATATATATGGCAAATTCGCATTTTAAATTTGATTTGGATCCATGCAAATTTAAATCAAAAATTAATTAGAGTCTAATATTATGTTTTGTGACTCCATACCTTGGTGCCCAGTTAATAATTTATTCTTCACAAAGCTCTTCCTCCAACTCCAGGGAACTTTGCCCGAAAATGGCGAGCTCACAATCTCCGCCTTCTTCTATCTGATTATCATTATTGTCTGCACATGCCTATGTTATTGGAGGCTCAATATCAGGAGATTCCAAAAGAGCTATAACATCTATTATAATGGTTTTGTATCTAAATGTGTTCAAGTCACTTCTGGTGTGCCCCAGGGCAGTCATTTGGGTCCTCTATTGTTCACTTTGTTCATAAATGATCTTCCTTCTGTTATTGAGCATTCCCGTGTACTTATGTACGCCGATGACGTTAAGCTTTGCCTGACATTTAATGATAGTCTTGCGAGCTCACTGTTACAATGTGATCTTAATCGTTTAGAATCTTGGTGCAGAGTAAATATGTTACATCTCAACAGTGCACTGTCATAAGTATCGATACACTGTGGAACAGGAGACCACTTTTGATGGCATTTATTTATAACTCCTGAATTACAGAAGAGTTTTAATATGCGATTTTTTAAACTTTTTTTTCATTTTTAAAAATGAGTATTGGTCATCGAAGGTGATTTGTTGGACCATAGTGCGACAGTTCGAATTTTTATTTCTGCACACGACGCAAAAGGCAACTGAATGCAACTATATTATACAGTTTTAATACATAAAAAAAACTCTTAATTAAACAAATGATACCAGAAAGCTGTTGAATTATACGCAAACATCAAATAAAAAATATTATAGGTTTTATTGTCTGTATCAAATAATGCTTATCATTCGATTTTTGTCGAATTGAAGAAGCGGAAATGGTCAAAAATGTGAAACAAAGTATATCTGCGTGCAAAACATAACGAATGCTGTCGAAAAAAGTTATATTTCTATCTCTTATAGTCTGTGAGATCTAGCTTATCATACAGACGAACGGACAGACAGTCAAACAGTCAGATTTGCTAATACAATACCATTCTATCCAATAAGTAGCGGGTATACAAAATATGTAAATAATGCTACTTAGGTGATGAACTACGATTTGTAGTTTAAAGTTAGAGTATTGAACTCGTGTCACACAATAATTTATTTTTGTTTAAAAAACAATATTTATTTTGTTATTGAATGTACATACGTCTTCGTCAGTGATCTTGCTGTCCATTTAGACACCAACATCAACTCATTGCCGCTCTTAAAGCATTTGTCCCTTATTGGTGGAAAGCAACACAGAAAAGAAATGTCTATAGAAAGGGTTGAGAGGATTGCGCGTGGTTGCTTTGGTTTGGTCATCAGCTGCTGCATTAGCCGCTGGTTTAACTAACCGAGCGACTGGCAATAATTGTTGTTGTCGTTGTTGTTGTGGTTGGTGCGTGTGCTTTTGATTTTTCCAGCGCAGGTGGCAACAGCAACAAGAGCGCAGCCTTTGAGTAAAATAAATGATAATGGCCTCAATGATTATGCATCGGCACGTTTCTCATCGCGAGCCAGCACACACATACAGGTTGCTGGCCTGTGTATTAGTGTGGGAAAGGATTCAAGGGCCGCTGCTGCTGCTGCTGTTTATACCCGCTACCAATAGGGTAGAAGGGTATTATGAATTTGTGATTGCGGGAAATATATGTAACAGGCAGAAAACGTATCTCCGAACGCATAAAGTATATATATTCTAGATCTGCGTCAACAGCCGAGACAATCCAGCTATGTCCGTCTGTCTGTTTTTCTGTCTGTCTGCCGGCTGTCTGTCCGTCCGTCCGTCTGAACACCTAGATCCCAGAGACAATAAGAGATAGAGATATAAGTTTTTTTTCGGAGCAGTTCTTATGTTTGCACGTTGATCAAGTTATTCGATTTGACAATTTGGTATATTTGCACTCTATAGTATATTTTTAATACAGTACTACTATTATAACTTTGTGCCGGCAGGAAATGTATGTAACAGGTAGAAGGAGGCATTTCCGACCCAATAAAGAATATATATTCTTGATCAGCGTCAACAGCCGAGACGATATAGCCATGTCCAGACGGACAGTGTGTCTGTGTGTCTGTCCGTCTGTCCGTATGAAACACTGGATCTCAGAGACTATAAGAGATAGAGATATAATTTTTTTTCGACAGCATTTGTTATGTTTGCACGCAGATCAAGTTTGTTTCTAATTTTTGCCACGCCCACTTCCGCCCCCACATATCAAAAAATCGAATAACAAGCGTAATTTTAAAGCTAGAGTTCCGAATTTTGGTATATACAATAACAACTATAGTTGTTATGATTCCTGATGATTGGTTGCGATCAGATAAAAATTGTCGAAGTTATTAAAGAAATACTTTTGTAAGGGCAAAAACGCCTACTTACTAGGTGTCTTGGTTGCTTTGGCCGACAATCTGGTATATTGTGCCGTCTATGGTATATTTTGAATGCGGTACTATGTCGATATACCAATTATACCATTTGGTATATTTTTAGTATTTTTTGCAGTATATTCGGTATATTTTGAGCAAATACCGCAAAATATATTTCTTTTATTCAAAATGGGTAGCGGGTATCTCACAGTCGAGTACACTCGACAGTAGCTTTCTTACTTGTTTTAGCTTTGTGGCGGCGTTTAGCTACCACGTTGCTGTTGTTGTTGTTTTTGTCTTTTATCGCCACTCGCGCGCGATTTGGCCAAACAAATTACAAATTGGGTTTAACTACTATTTTTTATGCTGCCACCGCGTTTTGGCTCCGGCTGCGGTTGCTACTGTTGTGTTGTTTTTTTTTTCGTTTTTGTGTTTTGCGTTGCGTTGCTGCGATTGCGATTGCCATTGCACATTACCCACACAACACACACACACACACACTCTGAAGGCCCATCAGCAGACCAACAAAAACCCCTTTTCCACACGGTTACCTGTTCTTCTCCACAATCCCTTCACCACCCATTCATTTGCCCTTTGCCCCGTCACTGTTCTTTATTTTTTATTGTTGTTTGATTTTCGCGGTCGCGCGTTTGGCTTTTCATTTCATTTAACGCGGCCGCCAATGTTTTTGTGGCGACGCTGTGTCAACAAATCTCCCAGTCGACCCGGTCATCCGGTACCCTTCCCTCTTCTCCCTCTTCCCTCTGCTGGCTTGACGCACTTTTTGTCAGGTTAGAAATGCATTAGGTCGCGGTCCGAACTCTCTGTTTGTCACCTAACAAAAAAATCAGCATCTAAATGTGAGAAGAAAAAGGCCAAACCGTTTGTTGATTTTGGAAGCGGGAAGCTTTCTATATGCCAACAAATGGTTATATACTAGCATAAATGATAGCACTACGATACGATCTGGAAGTTTCCATGGACTGGGATTGGGACTGGGACTGCTCACGGATAACACGGTCTCCATAAAAACATAAGCTTCGATAAACCTTTTTTGTTTCGCTTTCATTCTTAAAGTAAATCTTGATATACGATTTTCTCGATCTTAAAACAAAAAAACAATCTTGAAATAAGATTTTTGAATAACTAAGTCTTAAATCAAGACTATTATGCAATACATTAAAAACATCTTAATTTAAGATTAAAATCTTGCCACAAGAATGTTTTACTCTATATTGAAAAGAAGATTGCAAATCTTGATTTAAGAACTTTTAACGATCTTAACAAAGTCTTGAAACATGATTTTTAGGTTGAACAAATCTTAAAACAAGATTTTGTTGTTCAATCATCGTTTTGAGATTAATGAATCTTTTTTAAGGATCAAGAATATCTCAAGTTCAAGTTCAATTAGAACCTTATTTCTGGTTTTGTTGCTGCTAGTTCAGTAAGTAGAGAGGAAGAGAAAATCTTTATGGTCCTGAGCCATTTTAACTAATATTAAAAAAAATAAGACAATATACATAAATGCGTACAAAATTGACACGCAATCTATTTTATTTTTTTTTGTTGTAAAAACAATCTAAACCTAAGATTGATTGATCTTGATTTAAGATTTTGCCTTATTGGTTTAATTTTGAGATTTTTCCATTCTTGAAACAAAATGTTAATTTTGATTGGTTTGATTATAATCAAGATTGAACAATTTAGTTTTTTTTTTGTTTTTTTTTTTGTTTTTGTAGGGTTTCATTTAAGAATAAACCTTCTTGGCTCAATTTTGATATCATACAATTCAATTTTTTTTTAAATTTTAACACATTTTTTGTCTCAGTATAGAGTTTCTGGTTATATTGTATCTTTTGCCTAGAGTAAAACGGTTGGAAAAAGAACAAGCAATATTACTTTAAGACAATTTCTTCATTTTTCTGTTCTAACAAAAGTTATTATCAAAATTGTATTTTTTGGATAGTTAGAGATTATTTCTTATAAAACGTGAGTGAGTCTAATGAAACGATATTGATTTGCTTAAGATTATTTGGGCTTCCAAGCGGAACATGCATTATATTCCATGTTAAATTTTTAGTGTGTGAAGTAGATGCCCAATATTTTTATTATTGATTGTAACAATCAGAAGGAGACATATTTAGAGGGAAATGAGAGGGAAGATCAAGGGGGTGGTGCCTTTTCAGACGTCGGCGATGTTGGCTATTGTCAAGCACGTTAGCGGCCAGCGGGTTGCAATGTCGATCCAGTCTCTCCTGGTATATCAAAGCGCACCTTTTAACCTCTTCAGTTATCTCAAGGTCCTTGTGGATCACCTAGTTTCTTACATTGAAAGGTGCTTTGACTAGTCTTCGCAGAGTAATGCTTTGGAAGCGTTGCAGTACTTCAATGTTAGAAGTTCATATGGGCTTGAGTACCACTTTGTATAGCAGGACTTTGTTTCTAAGGCTCAGTTGGGATCTGTAGCCCAGCAGCCACTCAGCTGTTTTTTTTTTTTGTTTTGATGTGTTCTGCCTTGGTTAGTCTTCTGTCAAGTGTTAAGCTGTGATATTTGACTTTTTTAACTACAGGCATTGTAGTGCCATTCAGTCGGACCTCCGAGTAGCTTTAAGGGCGGGTGGCGAATGTTATGAGCGCTTAGTTGCTTTCGTTGACGGCGACATTCCATCTTGGCAGCCACGGTTTCAGTTTTGTGAGTTGTAGCTGCAAGATTGCTGATGCTTGAAGTGGCTAAAAATGCTGTGTTGCAAAAACGAGATCTTCTCTTTCAAGCACCTGAATGTCTACAGTGAAAATGGTATACAAAATAGGACCTAACACGCTTCCCTGGGGGACACCTGCTTTTACTACGAAGATTTCAAACTCAAGTACTTCCAGCGTCAGCTGATTTGATTTTACTCGAACCGATTTTCGCTCGGCAATCACAATCAAGTACAAGTATGGGCTGCTTCGGCTTGCATCAAACCCTTTGATGCGATTGTTGCTAACGATTCATTGGGTTGGACTGTTGCTAAGTCAGAATTCAAGGCATTTTTACTCGAGTATAATTGTGTTGATTTTATTCATCTGTCGTTTACTCGAATGATTAGGTTATGATGCGTGTGATAGAAATGTTTGATGAAATGCACATCACAAGTATGTGCTTTGTCTGCCTGTCTACATATGTATGTTAAAAATTATTTTTGAATAAAACAAAGGAAAAGTAGTATTTATTATAATTATAATTGTCATTTTATATTATATTTAATACATTATAAAATTTATTTAATTTTCTTACATTTTGATTATTATTCATCTAATTTTTTAAAAATTGAATTTAAAAATATAATACTGTCGACAGAGCCAGGTGCAAGTCAAAACAAAGGTTTTCCATCCATACCTTTTCAATATTTTCTAAAATATTTTGTTTGAATTTAATGATTTGGAACTTTTAGAACTTTCTAGAAATACAACGAGTGTACGAGTACATGAACACAATTTGAGCGAACACCGGTAGGCATTTACATCAATCATGTTTGAGTATGATTGAACTTCGAGTATTGGTATCGTTTATACAAAAATCATGTATGGGCCGATTACTCGTGATTGAAACTTGTTCGTCGGCAATGAGTTGGAAACGAAAAGTTCAATACGTATACCCGAAGCAAACGCATTAAATCAAACAGAGTACTGAATCAGTACTCGAGTATGAGCAAAAATGTCATACTCGTTGCAGCTCTCTGCCAGCCTGGTACCATAGACTTGAGCTTGTAAAGCAAGCCAAAATGCCAGACACGATCAAGCGTCTGTTTTATGTCTAGAAACGCTGCGGAACAGTATTTCCTGTCTTTAAATGAACTCAATATCGTTTGCGAGATTCTTTGGCATTACTTTGGGGTTCCATGTTGCCTCCTAAAACCAAATTGGTGCTCTGGGATTAAGTAGCCAGCACCAGAAATAGCCTGGCAAAAATATTCGATCGAATTTTTTGAAATGTTTACACGCATATCAAGTTTGTTTCAAATTTCTGCTCATACATATAATACATATAATAATAACAATAGCCTTTATTGATTCCAAAAATTTGGTTGCGATCAAATAAATATTGTGGAAGCTATTAAAGTAATACTTTTGCATAGGGAAAACGCCTTATTACTATGGGTCTTAATTGCACTCTATGCTATTTATTGAATTTAATATTATTGCGGTATATCCGCTTAATACATTTCAAAATGAATACCGCACCATTTTTGCGGGTAACTGTAGCTGTAGTACATGAGGTATTCGCGGTAAATTATTTTTTGCATTAACAACATATCAAACTGTTATGGCTCATACTCCAAATATTGGAACTTAACAGTTCCTTTCAGCATAACAGCTGTTAAATCAGGTGTTGCATTCGAAAGCTCATGAGCTAAGATTGCATATTTTATTCATTTATTAATGTTGAAAACCATTAATAAAAAATAGAAGTCATGAATAATAATTTTGCAGGTTTCTAGGTATGTTAAATCTAATTAATTGTTGAAATTGGGCGTGTTTATATGCTTATTTTGTGATTTTATAAATACTACATTTTGAGGAACAATTTTCAACTTTAAAAAGGATTTTAGAAATCAAATAAGCATTATTGAGTTGTAAGCCCTAGTGTATGATGTAGCATTGTTAATTCTGAATCCAACAATACTTGTCTTTTTATGTACTTTTCCGCACAATTGGCACAATTTGCATTTTTCTCATAGAACATCACGTTGTCCAACACCGATTTGTGCTGTATAAAGAATAGAGAAAAGAGCAGGCTGGACTAATGTTATTCACTTTTCTAAATTACTTTCAGGTTTTTTTTTTTATCAACAAGTTATTTGTAGGTCACATCCGGACTAGGATGTATGTATATCATGACTGCCAAGCAATGGAGCAATTTGCTCTAAAATTACCCGATATATGCTGAAACTTAAGTACAAATTGGTGTTAAAATTTGATAAAATTAGTATTATTCAATTTTTCCGATCATTGTGAGCGGTAGAGGTCTTACCACGCCCACTTTTCTTTATTAGATTTATTGGGCGCATACGAAAATCCGCAGAAAAAATCTCGTATGGTTTACTCGTAATATTAAATGTCAGTTAAAATGGAAAATGTCGAATAGTGACTTGGAGCAATGTTGCTGCTGCTACTGTTTGGGGAAGCTATTAAAAGCACATTTTACGCTGCTATCAGCATAAGGATATTCAAGGTGGATGCACACAAAATGAGATGAAACGAAAACGAAAATGTACGCAACACAAATAGCTACAGATATGTCTACTATATGTATGGATATATCCCCATGTATATAAACGGTGTATTTACATTGCTAGCGTTTTCAAAATCCTCTGTCAAACTTTAGATACTATGAATTCTTTGATTGTGAATGTATTTTGTGATTCTTTTATAAATTTTTGTCGTCAGTAGATTCCAAATTGTTACCTCCAGCGGACGTCAGTCAAGAAAATGAATTTTATATATTATTAAATATATATTGACACGGATGAAGTAAGCTGTCAGTAATCATCTAGTAAGCTTTTTGTCAAACGCTATCTCTAATCTATGCTTTAAAGATTGCATGTTTATCTCTAGAAATCTTTCTTCGTTATGCTGCTCAGTTGGGCCTCTTTACCGTGTTTGGTCAAGAAACCAAAATCATTTTATGTTTAACCTTAATAAACATACAGAGTTTGCTTGAATTTGAGATATCGGCTACTCATTTAAAAAAAAAAGCATAACCGTGACATTATTTTATTGACAAATATGTATACCAAATATATAATTATTTATTTTTTTTTTAAGTACCAAATGAATATTCCGAGAATACTCAAATATTCCATATAATACTACTACTACTACTACCATATAATATACTACTACATTCAAAATGTACTAGAGTTTTGATCTTGGTTCAATTTTGACATACAAGCAATATTGATTTAAGATTTTATTCTTGATTTCAGCACGTATATTAATTCGGTTTATTGTATATATTATTCGTATTTTTTGACTATTCAGTTAAGGTTCATCATTTTGTTGTATGAATTTAGCAAATGAAACTTCAAATTACGTATACTTAATTTTTGGACTTACTGGTTAATGTATTTATATGAATTTTGAGAGATTACTTATGTATGTGTATATGCAATGATGAAATTTGTATATGGAATCGCACTTGTTTGACTACTTAAAGAAATAATGAAATGAAAACATGAGCATAGCTTCCAAGAATGAGTGCTAAAAATGCAGTTTGCTTAAGAAAGATCAAGTTGAAGGTTTAACTTCTACTGGCTTGTATAGTAACTACGAGTACAGCTTGCCTTCGCTTATTGTGGCATCGCGAATTCAGTCTGCGCTTACGGTCGATAGCCGGTCTGGCAGTTGTTTGAAGAAATATGGCAACACCTTCGCTACGGACATTAATTTTTAGTGCTTTTGGGTTTTCAATTTGCCAAAGAAGCCACGTGAACGACGACGATGATGCGACAGAGAGAGAGAATGGGAAAGAGAGAGAGGGAGAGGAAAGAGAGAGGGATGGGTGCTCGGATGGAGCATTTAACGCCGCATAGAAAATCAAACGCAAAAGGTCAAAGACAAAGGCAAAGACAACGGTAGCCGCAGCCGCAGCCGCAGCTGAAACAGAGGTAACTAGCAGCGGCTACTTGTGATATATGCCACAACCGAAAAGCGAAAAGCGGGTACAGAGGGGTAGGGGGAAGAGTCAGTAACCCTTTATCGAGACGCACAGCATGGGGCAAGTGTTGATTTAGGGTTGCAAACAGAAATTATGATAATGCCTGTGAAAACAACTGAACAGAACAGCGCAGAACCGAAAAAGGCCAAGGTGGCATGAGCTGGCTGGTGTTGGAGTTGGAGTTGGGGTTGGGGTTGGGGTTGGGGCAAGGGAAGCAGCAGTTGCAGAGTAATGAAAACCCAAGCGAAAGAAAATATATTAAATGATATTGAGAGGAACTAATTTTCATTAAAAGGATTAAAAAGCATTTGGCAGCAACACGGCGCTCGTCTCTCGCCTTTGCGTCTCTCGCCTCAACCGCGAAGGGGCTGGTTATGAATTAACATAAAAATCATAAAAATATGACACTATGCGACTTCATAATTATCATGCCCATCCCTCCGATTCTTCTTATTATCATCGCCATGCTGAAGATGATGATGATGTTGATGACGATGATGGGAAAGCTCAGACGCGGCCAAACAAGATAGAACGCATGATGCTCATTACAGCAGACCCACAAACACCCGGCTAAATGGATATGCTGGCCATGATAGGCGGGGGCATGTGGCAGGCGGCAGGTGGCAGTTGCCTGTTGTGTGTGTGTGTGTGTGTGTGTGTGTGTGGCATCATTGATGGCAACGCGCGACAATCAACACGAGTCGCGCTGATAGCGCACAGCGAGCGTCGTCGGCGAATGGTTTGGTTTTTGGGTTGGAGGATTAGTAATGACGCCAGGCAGCATCAGCAGCAGCCTGGTTGGGTTAAAGGTGGGCCAGCGCATGCTTAGCATCATTTGGTTGCCGCCTCCTCTTTATCCTCCTCCTCTACTCATCCAACTCGGTCCGAAACCAGCAACATTGTTTGCTCTTTTGTGGGCGTTGCTGCGGCTGCCGCTGCGACTGTTGTCGATGGCAATGCCAATGCCAGCGATGGGGCTATGATGATCCTATAACCACTCAACCCAACCCAACTCCACAGCCCATCAGCCATCAGCTAACCCACCAGGCAGCCAGCCACTTAGTAACTCACCCGCAGTTTATTATTTTCAAAATATTTAAATTTTTTGGTAATAAGCGAAAAATGGTTTTAATATAAGCGAATGCGAAGGACGAGACAACGATGTGGCTGACTTCGTCGTTGTGCCTAATCCACCTGGACGAGGAGTAGGGGAAGCATCTTTCATCTGCAGATGAACCGCAGAGCAAGAAAGTATGCCGAGAGTAAAGACTCTATCTATATCTATATCTATATCTATATCTATATCTATATCTATATCTATATCTATATCTATATCTATATCTATATCTATATCTATATCTATATCTATATCTATATCTATATCTATATCTATATCTATATCTATATCTATATCTATATCTATATCTATATCTATATCTATATCTATATCTATATCTATATCTATATCTATATCTATATCTATATCTATATCTATATCTATATCTATATCTATATCTATATCTATATCTATATCTATATCTATATCTATATCTATATCTATATCTATATCTATATCTATATCTATATCTATATCTATATCTATATCTATATCTATATCTATATCTATATCTATATCTATATCTATATCTATATCTATATCTATATCTATGCACCATTCCAATGAATGCACTTTCATGAACATCAAAGCAACTTGTTGTGGCAATGCCTAAACAAGAGAACGACCATTTGACGATTTCTTAAGCTCTCAGCGGACCTGGCCAAAAGGCAATTGTTGTTGTCTTCTTCTTGTTATCCCATTCCATTGCGAAATTAGCCAAAAGTAATCCTTTAAGTTTAGAGCGCAAAAATTGCACACACAATTGGGAGGATGGGCGTAGACAGACAGAAGTGAGTGGTGGGGAAAAGAGAGACATTGGCAGGACAGGGCGCGGCAGGGAAGAAAGGGGGTGTCAGTCGAATAGTGGCTCAGAAGCCGGACCGACTGAAAGCTCTGTCCAAGGAGCAGTAGAAGCAGCCCAACATTGTCAGCGATGTTGATGACATTGTGTAAAATTTTGTAGCTGTCGTCGTTGTCGTCGCCGTTGCCGTTGCTGTTGCTCTCGATGTTGTTGCTGTCGCTTGTCGCGCCATCTTCAGCCGCTTGACTATAAAACTTTTATAGTAAAAAGTAAATGCCACAAATGAGCAATCGAAAATTTCGCATTATAATGCAAACTGTGTGCATTTTTCGGGTTATTGTAGTCTACTTTTGGGCAAAAGACAAACGCATACCACGACGACAGTCAGCCCTGTTCCCCCTGCTCCCCTGTTCTCATCCCTAACCCCTTCGACATTCCTTTTCTACATTTCCATGCTCAAGCTCAAGCTCATCGTCATTCTCATTCTCATTCTCATTCTCATGCTCGTTCTCATTCTCATTCTCATTCTGGTGGCAGTCGTCATGGCCGCATTTGCATCGTTGTCTGCACATTCATTTGCCAGCTTTCCCGCTTTCTCCACCACTTGCCCCTCCCTCCACAATCCCTTTCGCTCACTAGCTCTGCTCCCCTTTTCGCCTCTATTAATAATAATAGAATTTTTGGAAATTTTGCTGCACAGCCAGTGAAAGGAAAAGGAAGCTCGCCTCGCGATTTTTGCATTTGACGACGACGACAACGAACGGGTTGGTTAGTGGCAAACCATTGCATTCCCTTTCCTTTCCTCTCCTCCCCCCTCTTCACTCTTCTCTCTTCTCACTGCCCACCCATCAGCTTTATTTCCTTCAGTTCGTTTCTGACTTTGTCTATTGCATAATTCACAGACCTCAGTCCTGTGCAGGATACAAAAGCCCTCACAATAATGCAAATAATGCTTTTGATAATGCCCACACTTATTTAATACCCAACAATTTTCTTCGCATTTTATCGAAATGCCCTGTGCATTACCCTTCTCTCAATTGCTAATGAACTTGTTCTCCATATTTACATAATTGCAGCAAGCTCGATATACTCGAATACAAAAAAGAATCTACAAGTATGATTATATAATATTCAAAAATCTTTTCAAAGCTGATTTGTTTCTAACTTTATGAAAATAAATATTTTGATGAATGCTGAAATCGAGTGATTTTCTATTAAAGTAAAACAGTGCGGTATTATTCGCAAAATATACCAAATTAATGAACTATATTTACATTCATTACCAAATTACATTCAAAATATGCCATAGAATATAAAAATATCACCACATTAGAAGATTGTTTTCCTAAAATTATGCAGAGAGCAAAAATGCCTTTGCATAACATTTCAATTTAACTTTTTACATAATTAAGGGATAAAAGAATATAAGAATTAGTAGTTATAAGATCAACTAAAAAATGGAAAGAAATAATTGGAATTTTGCAATTAATCATTGATTAATATGTTTTATTTGCTAAATTGTGTATTTCGCATTTTATCGAACTCAAATAATAATTTTGATTTTCAAAATATTTCAAAATTATTAACTTTATTTACATATATACAGAAAGCACTTATAAAATCAATATTGTGGTCTTAGTACTAAGAATTTTGGACTTAAAACTATATCAAGTAGATGAACATCTTAATGCACTTTTCATACTAATGTTCTTAGTTTAAAGAATTTGGTTTTAAAGCTGTCTTGTTTTAAGAGTACAGTTTTTTAAGACAAATGAAATTGGTCTATTTTGATGAGTGTATGCATATGTTTTTTTGTTATGAATGGATCAATCGATCAGCTCAAATTTGAAGTCAGAGTGATTTTGGTTGCCAGTTGAAGTCAAAGGTTGGCATTCTGGCCACCTTGCCACATTATGAACTCTATTTTTGCCTCCATTCGGTCTTCCTCCTCCATCAGCAACAACATCAGCATCAGCAACAGCATCAGCGTAATGTTTCGCCATAAAAGTGCCAAAAACTCATTGACTTATGGGCCAAGGCTTGTTGTGTTCGCAGCGTCTCTAATTGCAGTTGCCCTGGGCTGAGCTGGGCTGTGACTTTTGCCCCCAGCGAGTTAATGTTTGTCTGGCTAAGGGCATATTAAAATTGGATTTCCGAAATAGCTCTATATACATATAAATTGTATATATACTTATTATTATTATTATTATTACTACTACTACAATATCTATCTATATGCTTATAAATTAGCATTTTCGGCGGCCGGCGTCCGTTTGCCTTGGAATGCGTTATTAATGGCAAATTAAAAGCAATAAAAAACAGATGTGCTTAACGTAGCACATTTTACGCGACTTCCCATTCCCCGATTCCCCGATTCCCTCACCTCTTCCCCCCTCATTTTACCAGGGTTACAGCTCATCAGCTGGCTATGAGGAGGGGAGGTAGATGGTCTAAGGAGAAAAAGAGAGAGAGAGAGAAGGAAAGCGTCGCACCTTAGTCAAGAAGTTAGCGTCGTTGTCGTTATGAAAATGACTTTGCTCTTTGCTGTTTTTTGTATGGCAACCAAGTTTTGTGGACGGGGAGAGTTGGGGATGCACACACACACACACACACACACACACACACACACACACACACACACACACACACACACTTGTGCGAAAAAGTTTTGCATTCGAAATTTTGGTCTGTTGCTGCTGCTGCTGTTGGCTTATGCAGTTTATCATTTTGCTCCATCCAGGTGGGTAATTTTAATTTTAAGCTTGAGTAATGACAATATTTACTTCCACTTAAGCGACAACGTCATACGCTTTAATGGCATTTTGATTTGAGCTCTTCCCCCTCCTCCTTCCCTTCCCCTTCCTCTGTATCACCCTCTCTCCCTCACCACCTCGTTGTTCACTTAGTTCGTTTGTTTCATTCGCCTTTGGCAGTTACTTTTTGTCACCGCGTCCAACAGCTGTTGACAGTTGACTGTTGTTTGTAACAGCATTTAAAAAAAAATCCAGTTAAACTAAATGCATAATTCGAATTTTGGTACACAGAGTTCTTTACATTTGATAAACTGATGTCTGCTTTGGTTGACAATCTGGCATATTTTGTGTTCTTTTGCATATCTTGAATGTAATAGTATATTGATATACCAAATATTGCGCATAATATATTGTAGTATATTTTGGTATATCAATTTTATATATTTTTAGTATAATATCGCACTGTTCTGCACTCTGCTGAATGTAATAGTATATCGGTATACCAAATAAAAACTTCGGTATATTTTTAGTATAATTTCAGTATAATAATTTGGTATATTTTTAGCATAAAATCGCACTGGTTTGCTTTTATTGAGAGTGAGTAACGGGTATCTCATAGTCGAGCATTAAAAAAAATCCAGTTAATCTAAATGCATAATTCGAAACTCATGTCGCGTATTAGCTGCTTTGGATGACAATCTGGGATATCTTATACCCTCTGGCATATTTTCAATGTAATAGTATATCGATATACCAAATATAGCGTACGGTATATTTTGGTATAATTTAAGTATATTAATTTGGTATATTTTTCGCATATAATCGGACTGTTCTGCTTTTATTGAAAGTGAATGGCGAGTACTTCATTGTCGAGCATTAGAAGATAATCCAGTTAGATGCATAATTCGAATTTTGTTACACAGCTTTCTTTGAATTTGATGAAATGATGTCGGGTCTTGATCGCTTTGTGCTCTCTGGTATATATTGAATATAAATATATATATATCGATATAACAAATATGTCATTCCGTATATTTTTAGTATATTTCAGTATATTATTTTAGTATATTTTTGGTGTGTTTAAAGAATGCATCTTAAAATTACACAAATGTTTTTCTGTATATGTTTTTTACTTCCCTAATTCTCAGACAGTCTTCATCACATTTATAAATACAAATTTTATTGAGCTCAGGATTATCTATATTTATATTATTCTAAGGGGAATTAAGTCGGACAATGGAACGAGGATTAAGACATTGCCTCATCACCATCCCCACAAAGAAGGGAAAAAATTAAATAAAGAGACTTATAATGAAGATGCAGTCCCGTTTACAAGCGCTGATAGAGCTTGTTAAACACATAAACTACGAGCCTGCGAGGTGAGGGGAGGAGGACAAAGATCAACAAAAAGTCATAAAAAATATAGATATATGAGCAGTAGGAGGAGTATTATATGATTCCTCTCGAATACTCGTCGTCGTATAAGTATGCTCGGATCTCTTTCTCTCTATAAATTTCGTTGTATAACAAAAGATGTGCAAAATTTGCGCTTGTTAACAATGCAAACGCACGAGTCACACACACACACACACACACACACACACATACACTGATAAACATTCCCCTCCCATCGAGGTGGGGGTGGGTGAAAAAAAGTTCAAGGCAAGTAAAAAACAAAAGCAATTGACGCTACCATCTCCTACTACTTCTACTCATGGTCTTATATGCCATGTCAGAGTCATTCAAGGCTCAAAGAGTTGTTGGCTCGTATCTTTTTAGCCAACTTTCGTCTAGGCTGAACTGTTGTTCAGCAATTCCAAGGGAGAGTAGTGGGAGGAGGACTTCTGTTAATGGGGGTGACGTTGCGCGTTGTATGTGTGTGTGTGTGGCATTGTGTCAAAAGAAGTTAGGCAAAAGTAAGCGACGCACTAATCTCGTTTATGTAGCGTAAAATGCATGTAATTGTGTAAACACACCAACAGCCTGCCTACCATCAAGTTAGGGACGGAGGTGCCACATCTTCAACGTGGAACTGCGACTGTCTGTCTGTCTGTCTGTCTGTCTGACTGACTGATGCACAGATAGAGTCTTTGATTATTGTGTGACAGACGAGTTCACGCAACGAATGTACGACATTTCAGCGCCAAGACAAGTGCCATAAAATTCGAGCAGACTGACGACTATTTCTGGTGCATCTTGAAGAACTCTGAATACTCTACAATAACTGCAGGCAACACATTTCACTTTTATTTGTTTTCTTTTAATTTAAAAGTAAAATGTATTAACTCTAAATACTCTTCAATAACTGAAGACAATACATTTTATTTATTTGAAAGTACAATTTGTTAATATTTTACTAAATACTTTCTTATAAGAAAGTTTATTTTTATGCCTTGGAAACTGTTTCTTTTTTTTTTATCAAATCTTGACTATTTCATGTTTTAGATGTATTATTTCTTACATTTGCTTAAAAATTTAGTTTTCTTTATTTTTATTGCGGTTTACTTTACTTTCTGGGTCATTTAATGCTTTCTATCAAAATTCGTAAAAAAAATGGTAAAATTAATTTTAATTTGATGCATTTCTCTGGTGTCTTAAATTATTTGAAATTAAGTTTTAATTATTTCTTTTAAAATTTGTTTACTTTATTTATTTTCCTTTCTCTATATTCTTTTAAAAAATACAGAATCTTTTTTGTAATTTCTTAAAATGTGGCTTCATTATTTAAGATTGGAAACTTAAAACTTTATTTTTTTCTACAGGGCTGCAGTCGAGTGTACTTGACTATGACATACTCGCTACTCACTTTTTATAAAAGCAAAACAGTAATGTAGTATTCTAAAAATATACCATATCGTTATACCGAAAAAATTCGAACATATACCAAACACTTTATTTTTTATTTTTATCAATATACTATTTCGTTTAAAATATACCATTGAGCACACCATATAATTCCATATACATTCTGAAAATGTATTATTACACAATTTAACAAAATATTTTGATAAAATACATTTTTTTAAAGAAATTTTTGAAAATTTTCGCAGCACAGGCTTAAATCAGCTTTAATTCATCATTTTATTTTTGTATGAAACATTTTTTATATATTTTATTAAATTCAGTTCAATATTTTTCTGTAACTATTTTTTTTTGAGTGTTTTAATTACATTACTTACAAAAAATGTGTTTGTTTATAAATTTACTTTATGCCCTAAAACATTTGTTTTTTTGTGTACCTTGAAATACCTTGAAATAATATCATATTTGTAAGTTTTATTTGTTATAGAAAATGAAAGAATAGGGAATTTTCAACAATATGGAATGCTGAAACAAAGAAAATGAAAATAATCCATTTTATTCTTTTCGGCATTCGATTTAGTTGACAATTCCATATTCGTTCTATAGTTCTATATTTTGCCATTTCTCTGCAACTTTCCATATAGAGAATCGATTAATATTTGGTCTTTGACTTGCTTTTTTCTGAAATGTGGCTTATCTACTTTTGTAGCTCAAATGTGAAAATGAGGAGCTCAGCTTTAGCCAACGAGCGGTGGCAAATGTGGAAAGTGGCATGTGGCAAGTTGCAAGTGGAAGTGGAAGTGGAAGTGGAAGTGGCAAGAAGAAGTTGGAGAAGGAGTAACTTATTTTCAAAGTGATACGGGTGGGAACGTCAATGAGCAGCAAAAATTATGAAGCTCATCAAAATGTGCGCTGAATTGTAAAATTACCGCTTGCTTTGCCTTCGTCTTGCACGTTTTTTTTTTTTTTTTTTTTTTTGTCCAACTCTTCATCTGTATTCTTCATTTGTTGCCCCATAGGGGTGGCAGGAGTGGGAGAGGGGGAATTGTTGTGGTATGGGGGACAAGTTATGTGTGCTGTGTCTTATCTGAAGCAATTAAAAAATGTTTTTTGTTTTCGACTTCCGCTGCGTTGTCGTCGTCTTCAGACAAAGCCAAAGAGCATTCCACACACACACACACACACACACATACGCACTCACACATGTGAAGGGGATTAGCATTTGGGGGAAGGGGGACTGAATCCTTTAGACGGCAATGCCAACTCAAAGTTGGAGACGCCATAGAACTGTGGAATCTGCCGTGGGGCAGCAAAAGTTTTGCCTTTGTGTTGATGTGTTTATTTATGCTGTCTTTCTTATGATTTTCACTGATTTCCCCTGCATTGCATGCGTGTTGCAAAGATTTCTAGAATACATGAAACACGCTCTTGTTCGATATATTACAGCCCACTTTTCGAACGATCTACCCATAGGGTAAGTAAGTAGGCACAATACAGACAGAAGGAATGTATATATATACATATATATTCTTGATCAGCGTCAACACCCGAGACGATTAAGCCATGTCTGTCCGTGTGTCTGTCGGTCCGTCTGTCTGTCTGTCCGTCTGTCTGTCCTGTCTGACTCTGAGACTATAAGTGATATAATTTTCGTTTTAAAGCACTGGAAGTTATTTATAAAATACTTTTGACTGGGCAAAAACAGCAACTTATTACGAATCTTAGTTGCTCTGGCTGACAATCTGGTATATTTTGCATTATATGGTATATATTGATTGTAGTGCTAATCAATATAACAAATATAGCCTTTGGTATTTTTAGTATTTTTTCAGTGTATTTTTAGTATATTCGTAGAATCTGATTTAATTGTCACATATTTTGCACTCAATGGTATATTTTCAATTTCGATATACCAATTATAGATCTTTTTTTTTTAGTATTTTACCGGTATATTAATTTGGTATATTTTAAGAATAATATCACAATGTTTGGCCTTTGTTGGAAGTGGCTAAGTATCTCACAGTCAATCACATTCAAATGTAGCAATCTCACTTGTAATATAATAACAAGTCCAAATCTTGATGAAGATGCATAACTGTGAATGCAGCCATACTTTCATTACTAAGACAGCTTACGAAATGTGCAAAGTGTTAAATTGTGTTCTTTGTATTCCCTTTTTTTTTTTGAAGAAATGAATTCCACGTACCCATTTTTTTGTTGGGCTTGGGCTCATTATTCGACAGACTAATCGGACAATCTATGGCCAGCCATAAATCGTGCATTTAAATGTCTCAGACCCCTGGCAGCCATTATGGCCAGTGACCCGCGCTGATTGATTGAAATGTCACTTTAAATGTGATGCTCGAAAGAGAAAACCGACAAAAAATTAAAAAATAAAACGCATCAAAAATGCCAAATGAAACATAAATGCCACAATCACCAAGCTTCCTCCCTTCCTCTCTTCGACAACCGCAACAACCCAGCAACAAGGAAAAAAAACATACCCAACCCTGCACACAATCCCATAGTCAACCCTCGTGTGCGTTTGTTTTGTATTTGATAAGCATGAAAAACGCACAGAAAATAAAATTGTTTTAGATGCGAAGCGGCGGTTGGGGGCGCCCAAAACAGAATCCTTAAAAAATAGTGCTACTTAAAAGCAACAAAACGACGTAAAAAAAAATGTAAAATGGGTGGGACAACACTGGCAAATAAGTGGATGCAGTAGCAGCGTCGAAGAGTGTGGGCGGTGGGGGGAATGGTGGAAGGGGAGGCAGTGGGCAAGCAGCCAGCAAATGTTTTATCGTTTATACTTTTTTTCACTGTGTTTTGTTAAGTTGGAAAAATGAGCGTCGATTAATTTAATAGAGACAAAAAGCCTTCGCACACACACACACACACATACACACACACACACAAACTTTGTGTATGTGTTGAGTCGAAAGTCCACAATGGATATGGTAATAGAAGTTAGCTTGGGAAGCGAATGATGAAGACTGACTGGAGATCCCCAAAGAACTGACCCAATGCCGAGACCAGCAACAAGTCTGACAACCCTAGCTAGGGTTGTCAAGATCACCATAAATAAGTAATAAGTAATAAGAAATAATAATAATAATAATAATAATAATAATAATAATAATAATAATAATAATAATAATAATAATAATAATTTTTTTTTTTTTTTTTTTGAGGTAGGGAAGAAAATGTCTACACACCACCATAGCGACGTCTCAAACTATGGCTGTGCGGGGATTGCATATGCATGCTGACCCGCTAAAAACTCCCCTTTCGCTGTTTCAGGGCGGAATTTCCCAGCCCGGAACCGCATTGAATGCGCATAACTTCAGGCTGGGCGCTCTGGTGTTTTTTAGCTCATCGTATCGCCTGCGTCCAGGCGCCTCTTTTTGCGTCGGAGGATTCTCTCGACGTGTCTCGTTATTAATTTCCAGTTTTGCTCGTTACTTACGAGCAGATTGGCAACGTTTTGAGGTCTCCAGATTCCATCGATCTGCGATTCAAGTAGCTCTCTTTCTGTTTGCCACTGAGTGCATGAGAAAAAAGTATGCTCTGCGTCATCTATATCGGCATCGCCATACACGCAGCTTGGCTGTTGGCGTAGTCCTCTTTGGTGCAGGTACTTTCCGAAGTATCCGTGCCCAGAAAGTAGCTGTGTCAAATAGTAGTTTACTTCACCGAAATCTCGGTTGCTCCATATTTTTACGTCAGGTATTTGTTTGGCAGTCCACCTACCGGTTTCGTCGTTTGTCCAGCGATCTTGCCACTGTTGCATAGTTTCCTCTCTGGGGTCGGTGTCAGATTCTTGGTTATTTTGGCGCTTTAGCCAGGTGCGCCGTCGCTCTCTGGCCTTCAGGTCTATAGGGATTTCGCTGCTAATCACCAAGACTGCTGCTGTCGACACTGTCCGGTATGCGGACGTTACTCTAAGTGCCGCCGTCCTCTGAACGGCCAACAGTGTTTTGCATTTTTGTTTTATGGACAGGGTGTCTGCCCATGCTTCAGACCCGTAAAGCAGTATTGAGTTTACTGTTGACATCAGCAGTTTACGCTTACCCTCAGTTGGGCCACCAACGTTTGCCATCAGCTTACTGAGTGATGCCACTGCCCTTGACGCTTTTTCCACTGTATGGTGTATTTGGGTCCAGAAAGTCATTCTTGGGTCGATACGGATGCCTAAGTAGTTGAGTGATAATTTTGTTTTTATTATGTCGTCGCTTACGTGCATGTTCACTTCGAGAGGGATGTGCCGTTTTGTTAAAATTATTAATTCTGTCTTCTCTGTGGCGAGCTTTAGACCATGGGTTTCGAACCAAGCCATTGCTCGCATCATGACTTGGTTTAGCTTCCGCTGCGCTTCCGTCATGTCGCGTGCCTTGATGATGGCGGCGATGTCGTCGGCAAACCCGACCAGGTTGCAGTCGTCTGGCATTTCTATTGAGAAGATGCTGTCATAGCTAGCGTTCCACAGGTCCGGGCCGAGGATAGAGCCCTGTGCTGCACCCGAAGTGACGGTCTTTCGCCTGGTCCCACTTTGCGTCTGGTATATCAGCTCTCGGTTGCTTAGGTAGCTGCGGACCATGCGCATCAGGTAGGCTGGTGTTCCGAAGCGATTTTCTAGCGCGTCGATGACGTCAGTCCATCGCAGACTGTTGAAGGCGTTTCTAACGTCAAGGGCGGCCAGGAGCACTATTTTTTTGGAGTAGGCGTTTCCTCGCTGTGCATCGCTTACCGCTTCTATGACGCACTGCAGTGCTCCAGCTGTCGATCTACCTGGTCGAAAGCCATGCTGTCTATTTGATAGGCCACCTGCCATTTCTATGGCTGTAGATAGCCGAGGTTTTAATAACCTTTCTAGCAGTTTCCCCGCTGTGTCGAGCATGCATAGCGGTCGATATGCACTTGGGGTAGCTGGGTCTCCTTTCCCTTTATCTATTAGCATTAGGTGCTGTCGCTTCCACACCTCTGGAAAAATTCCTTCCATCAAGCAAGCATTATACATGTTTAGCAGGATTTTCGGGCGTGCGTCTGCTATGGCTTTTAGTGCCTCGGATGGAATCCCATCGGGTCCGGGTGCCTTGTTGTTCTTCAAAGATGTTGCTGCCGATCTGAGTTCATTCTCTGTAAAGAAAGGAGGCTCTTCGAGGGCGGGCGTCTCTGGGTCAGTGCGTCGTTCGTGCTGTGGGAAGAGCGTGTTGACTATACTGGCCATGACATTTTCGTTTAGCTCCGGAATCGGCCTCTGCGCTCCTAACTTGCGCGTTACGATTTTGTAGCCAAGACCCCACGGGTTGGTGTTTATGTCGTTTCGTAGCTCTTCCCATTTGCTCTTTTTGCTGTGGACAATGGCAAGTTTAAGGCGCTTTCTAGCTTCTTTGTGCTCCTCGATTTCCGCCGTAGCACTGCTTCGAGATCTGGCTCTAGTCATTTTCCTTCTCGCTCGTAGGCAAGCTCTTCGGAGCTCCGCGATCTGTTCGTTCCACCAGTAGGCAGCTTTCCTTTTAAGGAAGCTCGTCGTTTTGGGCATCGCTGCGGCGCAAGAATGCTCTATGGCGCGCATGGTGTGGCGTACTGTGCTTCTTGCGTCCCTAGGGTCTACGGCTGTTTCCATACTTGCGTCTAGTACTTCGATGAGTTTCTCGGTGTCCAGTTTTTTCGCGTTCCACCTTCGGGTGGTTTTCTTATCATGATCGGGCCGACGTCTATGGTTTGAGTTTATGGAGAAGCAGATATACTGGTGGTCACTGCCCGTGTAGTCCTCCAAGACACCCCACTCCTGTAGTCTGTTCGCTGCTCTTTCTGTCGCCAGAGTGATGTCTGGGATTGTGCCCTCGCATCCTGGTCTGCAAAAAGTGGGTGTGGACCCTTCATTTGCGACCACTAGCCCGAGCCTGGCAGCCATGTCAAGTATCCGTCTGCCCCGGGGGTTTGTTGTCGGCATGCCCCACTCGATGGCTCTAGAGTTGAAATCACCCGCGATGATCAAGTCTCCGCCAAGCAGCTGTGCTTGGTCTTCTATTGCGTCTAGCTTCGTCTTAAATTCATTTATACTGTCACTAGGCGTCAGGTAGCAGCTCATGATTGTGCAGATTTTAGTTTGTGCCCATACGAAGCCTTGTCCGGCACCACTTCTTGTGACGGTGAAGTTGTTTATGTTTGGCAGCCAGATGGCTGCCGTCCCGGTGTTGTCAGTTAGGAATGTACCATTGTTGGGAGCCTTGTACTGCTCACTGATGATGACAACATCAACCGCCTTCTCTAGCACGAGCTGAGAGAGAAGCGAGTCGGCTGTTTTGCTCCGGTGCATGTTTGCTTGGAGGATCTTCATCTTTGGGCTCTTACCGATGCACATTTGCTAGAGGCAGGGATGTGGTCAACTGATTTCAGTCCGGCAGTGACGCACACGCAGCATTTTGGGGGATTTTTGCATTCCTTGTGCTTGTGTCCAATTTCGCCGCACCGGATGCAAAGGTTTCTTCTGTCTGGGCCTTTGCACTCTCTTTGGGTGTGACCCGACTCGAAACATCTAAAGCAGCGCGTGGGAATTGTTTGCATGCGCATTCTGGCGCGAATCCAGCCAACAGTTATTCTTTCTGCTTTGAGAAGCGTCTCTGCAGCTTCGGTTTGTAGTGTGACATATGCTCTCACTTGTTCCCGACTATTTGGTTTTGTCACCACTACTTTTAGTCGGTCCCCTATGTCCGGGAGGATCTTCTGTATGGCTTCCTTGACATCGTTGGTTGTAGTGAGTGCGTCTAGATCCCGGATTTCCAGCGTGCTCGTCGGTATGAGTTCTTTTACTTCCGCTGTTTTTTGTAGGGCACCTTTGATTTTGTGAATGAAATCGGTGCTCACTTGAGTGCCTTTTTTCATTTCTATTAGTAGCGCTCCAGACATTGTTTTCCGAACTGCATGAATTTTAATGTCAGCGTCGTTTGGGTCCACAGTTTCCTTAAGGCTTTTAAGTATGTCTGCATAGGTGTGTCCTTCGTTTGGTTTCACAAGAAGGGCTTCATTTTTTGGCCGTCTTTTTTGAGTGTTGCCTTTCTCTGAGTTTGGCTTGACTCCTGAGGGTTTGTTTTGTTCGCCGCCAGTTGTTTGTTTGGGTGCGCTGGATTTTTGCTTGTGTGCTTTGTCAGCCTTTGACTGCACAACCTGCCAGTTTGCACCTGTGCTCATGGCGCATGGTTTCTTTGTGTTTGGTGAGTCGACGTCCACTGGGCTTGGGAGGGGCCGTTTTGACTGCGGAGCGGCAGAGGTTTTCGGCGTAGTCGATTCATCCACATTGTTTTTTTTTATGTCACTTATGCGTTTACCTTCAGCCTCCTGGCTTAGCCAGTTTCGTCGGTATGTTTCCACTTGGTCGAGGATTTCATCGAGTTCGCCGACTCCTTGTTTAACATCTCTAGAAATGTTTTTTTGGATCTTCATTGCGGCTTTCATGTTCCGCAAAACCCGCCGGCACTCTTGCAGGGCATTTTCTTCTTCCCGTCGCATCTTTTGTATGAATTCTTGCCGTGGGGAAGAGTTGATCCTTGTTTGTTGCGCTGGATTTGCGTTGGTTTTTTGCGCTGTGAGTGGTGCTGCATCGTGTGGAATCCTTGGTGTTTCTATGTCACTTAGCCTCGAGAGTAGAACATTTCTAGGTGTGCTATCTTCGTTTTGTTGTGGCTTGGGCTTGCTCGTGCTCAGGGAGTCAGCTTTCTTTGCTTCCATGGCGTCAGCTTGCTTAGGTGGTGTTCTCGCTGTTTTCGTGTTTTTGTTGAAGATATTTTCTTCCATCTCTTTCTCTTTTGTTTGTGTGGTTTTTGTTGTTTGTATGTTCATGCTATATGGGTCCAAACTTTAGGCCGCTATCTCCTCGCGTATGTACAGTTACCTTGTTTCGTCCCCATGGGTCCCTTTGCAAGCAGTGAGGTCCATGCGATGGGTTGATACGAACTCTTATGGAACTCGTATTCAGAGCCAGGACGGCGTTAAGCAGGAGTGAAACTCAACTGCACCTGTACCATCGAATCAACGATGATCACGGTTCGAACGTACCTAAAGACTCGCTACGTTTTAATAGGGCGGAGGTAACCTTAGCATTTGCCCGTCAGCCATTTCGCCAGGGGTTCAATCTGGGTACTGAGGTGAAAGATTGCCTTGGTTATCAGCGAGCGAATCTTCTTTTGTGTCTCCCGATCCGGAGAAAGACATGTTTGATAGCCGTCCAATGTGGAACAGACGCTAACCAGTTTGCCGCCCGATTCGGGAACAGACGCATACTGGATTTTTTACGCCTTCTCACCTTAGCTAAGAAGCTATCGGATGATAGCTGCTTATTTGCCAGGGTCGCCGCGAGGAGGCGGTGAGATGCTTGAGACACGCGTGTATGGATCACGCTGGACTTCGCCAAGTTAAAGCCGATCAGACGCTTTGCCATAAAAACAATGCCTCCGACCCCATAATAATAATAATAATAATAATAATAATAATAATAATAATAATAATAATAATAATAATAATAATAATAATAATAATAATAATAATAATAATAATAATAATAATAATAATAATAATAATAATAATAATAATAATAATAATAATAATAATAATAATAATAATAATAATAATAATAATAATAATAATAATAATAATAATAATAATAATAATAATAATAATAATAACAACAACAATAATAATTAATTATTAATTTATTTCCTTTTTCCTTTTTTCTCATTTACAGGGTATCTTTACGTAGACATAGCTTATTCTGAGCATATTGCTTGTTATGATTGCCGGCCAACGCATGGCTGATTGATCCCCATAGGGTGCGTTTTCCCCTGGAAAGTAGCTTTTCCGACAAATATCCGAATTACTTCAACTGACCTCTGACTTTCCAGCTGTCCTGTTGGCCGGTTGCTTCATCGCTCAGTTGCTCAACTTTTCATATCAAACAAACTACGATAATACAAAATAACAGACATTTATCTAAACGTTCAGCCATTTATTAGGACTGAGACTCGACTGATGACCAAAGTAAAACACAAACAGAAAATTTCTAAGAAGAAAATAAAAAGTATCGACCCATTAGTAAATGTGTGAGTGTGTCGTTAAAAAAAAACAAACAAACACACGCAAAAAAAAAAAAAAAAAAACAAAAAATAGAAAAAACGAAATGTATAAAACTAATGAAATCCTTATTAATATGCTTTGGACCTTTGCTGTTTGTTTGCTTTTTTTTTTTGGGTGCCCTTGTGGCAATCTTCGTCCTCGTTCTCGTCCTCAGCTTCCTCGTCGTTGTAGTCGTCCTTCTCGTTGTCGACCCAACCAAATTGAATATGCAATGAATTGTAAAACGCAAAAGTTTTGCATAAAACAAACGAAAACGAAAACGAAAAAACAAAACAGCTACTCTGGTCAGCCCGACAACAACAGCAACATCCAAAGAAACCAAACAAAAAATGTACGCACATTTTTCAGCGCATATTATGTAATTTTTCACATTTTCCAACAGCTTACAGCGCGGCATTCGGAGTCGACCCAAGCCAACTGCAACCGACTTCCATACAGCTTCAACATCTTTCCTATTTATAATACAAACACACACACACCCACACACCCACATATGTATATACACATTTATATAGTATATTATAGTATTTTTATTATATGGTTTCTCGGTCCTTGGGTTCTCTGTTCTTTTGTCCATTTGGCTAGTCAAAGTCGCATGAAATTTGTCCAATCAGCTGTCTGCACTCATGCGATTGGCTGCCACATTTTGTGGCACCGAAATCGAATCCTCCACACATAGGGTAGCACACACACACACACACAGACACACATACACACGCACGCACTCTTCTCTCTGCGTGGTCGTGACCGTGGCCAAGTATTGATATCTGATGCGTATTCAATAGGTTTCGACGCGCGCATTCATATGGGGGATGGAAAATTGCTTTCAAGCAACCCTTTCGCATCGTTGGGTGTGAGTATATATGTATGCATATGCATATGTGTGGGTGTATGCATGTGATTGTGTGTGTGTGTGTGTATGCGAGTCAGTGCATGCTTTGTGCGGTATTCCCAATTTATATCAAGATTGCTGATACATGTCAATACATAACAACATTATTCACTGCACTTCTTTTCTGGCTTGCTTTCAAAAGTTGAATTTTTTGAAGCGCAATTTATTTTATTTTTATATAATACGAGTACCATATCAAATATATGCATTTCTATATTTCAGTTTTTTTTGGGTATGGGTATGAAGAGCTCAGTCACAATTTTTAAAGATTGCTTATACAGAGAGAATATTAGTTTAACAAGATTTATTTTGTACACTTCTCCTCTAGATTATAGGAAAATTTTCAAAACTTGGATTTATTTCTCATTAAATATATTTGAATACCATATAAAATATAGAATTTTATATATTTTAGTATTCTTGCGGTACTAAATTAATAGTATATTTGAAGAATAATACTCTCATGTTTTCCTATGGGATACTCGGTAGCCATTTTCTATTACCAAATGAATATACGAAAAAAAATACTAAAATATTATATATGATATTACGTTAAAAATATACCATAGAGCGGAATATATACCAGTTGTCTCCTTCTGCCTCTTACATATTTCATATACTGTAGGCATAAATCTTTAATGTCCTTTGACCCACTAACGATTTAAGAGCGGTCAGATGTCAAGCATATCCAACTACTTTACATTTTTATAGAATGATGCAACCGCAATAGTGCAGTTGTAATGCACATAAATACCTGACAAAAGGGATTTGGTTTCCTTTACACTATACTGGCTAGAAGCCAAGGTAGCCAGAGTTTACGAAGAAGAGGTCAACAATATGTCACCCGAACGATCTTAATTATTGTTGTCAAGTAATTCAATTTTTAAATTATCGTTGTGTTTTATTTTTCCTGCAGCAAACCAGCTAAAAGTGTAATATATTGAGAGTATATAAAATGAGAATTACACATCGACATCTAAAAATTTGTTTTGTTTTATTTTTATAAATTAAATCGTAACACACGTAAGTAAGAAATAAAAAATCGAGGAAAAGATGGTTGAACTCAATTTAGCATGTTTTATGACGTGCAACTATTTTCATTTCCCAACTGCTATTCTCAATATAAATCAACAAAATAATTTTAATTCAATTGCAATTTTGTTGGATATGAAACTGGCAACCCTACATGAGTTCATCTGGGCACACTGGCAATAAGTATCGATACGTCTTTACAATTATCTTTGAGGTTAGAGTCTCTTTTAAGTTCTATACACGACGCAACTGAATGCAACTACTTTACTATATAAGTTTTAATAGATCAATAAAAACTCGGATTTAAACAAATTACATTACAAAGCAGTTAAATTATACATATAATCAAATAACAACGAATTTCGACAGCAAAATTCTCAAATATCTAAATCCAAAATGATCCAAAATATTATGAAAAAGCAAATATTTCAGTATTTCTTTTTGTTTATTTGGAAGAATATTTCAACATTCTTGTGGTAAAGTATGAATGGAGATTGGCTTTAATGACAACGAAAACTGAAACTGAAACTGCGTTGTCAATAAAAATACTTATAGTTCATTAATAAACAATTATGTGCGGCATTATTGCGCGCTAAGCGCAACGAATTAATGGCCATTGTCGGCTTCAATAATTTTAATGTGTTTTGCGAGAAGGCGCACAACTTCCTTCCTGTTTTCCCCTCATCCCCACCTCCCCTTTGGTGTCCACCTACTACTTCACACCATGCCATTAATGCCCATTAAAATGCCAAAGTGTTTGCCATGCAAAGAAGCGCCACAATGTAACGGCCATAAATTACGGCAAAGAGTAAGAAAAATACTCAAAAAACAGCAACACCAAAAGCAACAACAATAAAAACACAAAAATTATTAACGCCTCAAAGGCGTGTGCGTATGTGTGTGTGTGTGTGTGGGTGTGAATATTTTCGAGTCGTCGTCTCTAAACAGCGCGACAAGAACAAAAACTATAAGCGGCCTCCGCGTTGTATGAGAATGATAATACATTATCAGACCGAGCCATAAATGAGCTGCGTTCATGTGTGTGTGTGTGTGTGTGTGTGTGTGTGTGTGATGTATAACGAAAAGGGTTTAATGTGTGTGCGTGTGCGTATGTGTGTGCCTGTATTTTCAGATGGGATAGGGCAGAGGTCCTGGCACATAAAATTTATGTGCCGCAAAAAGGACAAACGAACCAAAAATCAACCGACAGCTGAGCAACTGACTATCAATGCAATGAAGTCTAAAGCCTTTCGCATCTCAGCTTCTCCCCTCTGCCCTTCTCGTGACTCCCTTCCTCCTTCTTTTTATATCTATTAAATCTACTTGTTCCTGTGCCATATCCGCCATATGCCCATTAAGCAGCGACGCTCTTAGCGATGGTCGCGTGAGTCGTGCCTTTACACATATCGTATATCGCATTTACATAATTGAAGAAAACAAGTAAGAAAGCTACAGTCGAGTGTACTCGACTGTGAGATACCCGCTACCCATTTTGAATAAAAACAATATATTTTGCGGTATTATTCTCAAAATATACCAAATATACTGCAAAAATACTAAAAAATATACCAAATGGTATATGTGGTATATCGATATAGTACCGCATTTAAAATATACCATAGACGGCACAATATACCAGATTGTCGGCCAAAGCAACTCAGACCCTAGTAAGTAGGCGTTTTTGCCCATACAAAAGTGTTTCTTTAATTACTTCCACAATTTCCTTCTGATCGCAACCAAATTTTCAGGGATCATAACTACTATAGTTTTTACTGTATATACCAAAATTCGTAACTCTAGCTTTAAAATTACGCTTGTTATTCGATTTTTTTTGAATTGCAGGGGCGGAAGTGGGCGTGGCAAAAATTTGAAACAAACTTGATCTGCGTGCAAACATAACAAATGCTGTCGAAAAAAAATTATAGCTCTATCTCTTATAGTCTCTGAGATCTAGGTGTTCATACGGACAGACGGACAGACGGACAGACGGACATGGCTATATCGTCTCGGCTCTTGACGCTGATCAAGAATATATATACTTTATAGGGTCGGAGATGCCTCCTTCTACCTGTTACATACATTTCCTGCCGGCACAAAGTTATAATACCCTTCTACCCTATGGGTAGCGGGTATAAAAAGATGGTCTACGTTTTAAAAATACATATGTATATGTCGAACTGACATTTAGTAGACACAATAATTCATTTATCATATGAAGTTTATATCAAATACAAATTTTCAAATATAATCAACAAAATTGAAATATTTTTTTATTTTAGCAAATTTAGTTTTAATAAGTGGGTTATAATAACTTGAAATTAAATAAACATTTTAATTTAAATCTTTTTAAATTAAATATTAAATAATTCGAATCTCAGAAAATTCTGCAAATATTGGTTAACATTTATTTAGTATTTTTAAATAATGAATAATTTATTAAGCGTTTCATAGAGAATTGAACTAAAGTACAAATTTATTTTTTAGAAAATTCTACATTTTTTATTATAGTATAATATTATTATAGCACAATTTTAAACTATGAAAAATTAATTAGGCGTTTCATTATAAATTGAAATTAAGTTAAAATTTTACTTTAAATGTTTTAAATTAAATATTTGTTTTTAAATTAACCATTATTCAGTATATTTTTTTAAACGTTTCATAATAAATTTAAATTCGATTAACATTTCAAATATAATTTTTTGTATTTTATTAGGCGTTTCATAATAAATTTGAATTAAGTAAAGATTTTAATTTAAATGTTATTTGTTATTAATTATTCCATAATTATTATAATATATTCTGTTAATAACACATTTTTCAGCTATGCATATTTCATTAAGCTCTTAATGATACATTGAAATTAAATTGTTAACTGATTTAAATGTTTGTGAATTCTGCAAAATATTCTTTTTTGTAAATTGAAATTTTCCCAAATATTCGTATTATTTGGTAGCATTTTGCGACCACCTCTAGTTGAAAGTTTCATAGATGTTGCGGCTCGAAATAATTTTATAGCATATTTTTCGGCTGTTTTTATATTTATTACATTGGGGAGTTTTCATTGTTACGCATCGGTCGTTTTGCCCAGCGCCAAGAAACTAGGCGACAAAATTTGTCTTCCAAGACGAAGCGACTTGAGCCGGAGAGAAAGTGAGGAAGAGAGGGGAAGAGGGGGAGTTGGTGAACCATTGCACCACCCATTAGACCCATAAAGCCAGCAGCAGATTACAACGAATACAACCGAAGAGCACACATATAGAAGAAGTATGTATGTGGTGAGCTTGGCTCGGTGTTTGTTTTAGCTTAAATTAACAAATGTGCTTTTGTGTGATAATTATAATTTTACATTACCTTTTGTTAATTGTTCAACGGCATACGATGCCTGGATTTGTGTGTGGGTTGTAGGTGTGTGGGTGGGTAAGCATATGCCTTGAGTGTTGCTTGGGCCCAGGTAAGGTGTTAAAAAGACGTAAATAAGATGATGATGTTTCGCCAGTGTTGTTGTCGTTATTAGTTTGCCCGCTGAAACCCTCGCTTCCTCTTTCCCTTGCTTATTCATGCATTCCGAGACAACCCCAACGGAGTGTCTCTGTATCTGTGCGTGTGTGTGTGTGAGTGTGTGTGTGTGTGACATATTGGCAATTTGATCATGTTGCGTGTGTGTGTTATGCATTAATGGCACCAAATTTTTAATGATGTGCTACGTGTTAAGTCATCTCCAGAGTGTAGCAAAAAGCCAAGCCTAATAACAACACCAACACCAACACCAACAACAACAGCGACAGCGACAACGCCAAACGGAAAACGCAAAACGAAGCAACGAGAGTGCAACTCGCACATTGTCAAGGTAATAATCGTAAGCAACAAAATTGGTAATTTTTGGAATATGTTTTCCTTGACACCCTTTTTCCCTCTCCCTCTCCCTCTCCTCTTCCCCATCGCTGCCATCTATAAAATATAAAATTGTAATAAGTAAAATTATGCCGAGAGCGAGGCAAAGCGACGAGGACCGAAAACGAAACGAGAACCAAACGAGAACGAAAACGAAACGAAACGAAAATGAGAGGCGAGTATTTCATTAGGCACCGCTAAAAGGTGTTGAATGTTTGCCAGTTGCCTAATCATAAAATAGTGTAGCACTGTGGAGAGACATTTGGTTTGTCTTTCCACTGCGTATGTGTGTGTGCGTGTGTGTGTGTGTGTGTGCTGGGCTTGTTGTTAGCCTTGTTGGCCTTAATAGGCTTTTTGGTTAATTAGAAATTTTATGTGAATGTCGGTGTTGAATACTATAAGCACTTGCCACTCTCCCATAAATACCAAGTATGCTGCCGAGACACTTACTTACTGACTACAGAGTATTATCATATATAACATGCCAATCAAGAATTTTGCATATTTCGGACAGATATTGACAGCTCAATGAAGTGACAACAAAATTTTGAACTTAGAAACATCACATTTCATTTTAATAAAATTCAAAATTAGAGCAAAAGTTGATTTATCAAATGTATTTATTTCAAATATTCAATTCAAATATTGACAGCTTAATGAAGTGGCAACATTTATTTTATTATTATTTATTTATAATATTAGCTACAGTCGAGTGTTCTCGACTCTGAGATACTCGTTATCCAATTATTGAAATTGAGAACAAAACAGTGCGATATTATTCCTTAAATAAACCAAATTAATATACCGTAAAAATACTGATACTGCCTATACAAAAGTATTTCTTTAATAAGTTCTACAATTTGTACCTGATTGGAACCTAAGTCAGGAATCGTAAATACTACCATACAGTTAATATAATACGTACCAAAACTAACTTTAAATTTAAGCGTGTTATTCAAATTTTTTCGATTTTCTGTGGCGGAAGTGGGCGTGGCGCCGATTTTAAGCAAATCTGATCTGCGTGCAAAGATTACAAGTGCTTTTATTTTATAATATTAATATAATATAATAATAATTAAAATAAAATATATACACTATAATATTTTATAATAAAATTCATACAACTTATATAAGGGATTCAGATGTAAAATTCAATTTTAAATTGTGTTCTTCCAAACCGTTGAAATTTGTATAATTTCTAAAATAAAATTGTCAAACTTTTTGTGAGATTAAAAAAATGATTGCTGCATTGACAATTTGGTGTATTTTGATTATTATATATATGAATATACGAAATATAGCGTTCAGTACATTTTTAGTATTTTTTTGCACTTTGATTTGGTACTTAAGATCTAATTGATTGATTTAAGATTGATTACGGATAACCAAATATAAGATTCAGTACATTTTAGTATTTAATGTATTCTAATTTGGTATATTTAAAGAATAATATATGTAATTTGGCCAGTATATATGTGCGTATATGCATATACCAAATATAACATTCAGTATATTTTAGTATTATTTAGTTATTCTAATTTGGTATGTTTTAATAATAATACTGTTATTGAATAGATCTGTATCTTTCTCACTTGATTTTTAACTTTGTATAATACATTTTTATACCCGCTACCCATAGGGTAGAAGGGTATTATAACTTTGTGCCAACAGGAAATGTATGTAACAGGTAGAAGGAGGCATCTCCGACCCTATAGAGTATTATTATATATTCTTGATCAGCGTCAATAGCCGAGACGATCTAGCCATGTCCGTCTGTCCGTCTGTGTGTCTGTGTGTCTGTCCGTCTGTCCGTATGAACACCTAGATCTCAGAGACTATAAGAGATAGAGCTATAATTTTTTTTCGACAGAATTTGTTATGTTTGCACGCAGATCAAGTTTGTTTCAAATTATTGCCACGCCCACTTCCGCTCCCGCAAATAAAAAAATCGAATAACAAGCGTAATATAAAAGCTAGAGTTGCGAATATTGGTATATACAATAATAATTGTAGTAGTTATGATTCCTTAGAATTTGGTTGCGATCAGATACAAATTTTGGTAGTTATTAAAGAAATACTTTTGTATGGGCAAAAACGCCTACTTACTAGGGGTCTTAGTTGCTTTGGCTGACAATTTGGTATATGGTATTGTTCCGTCTAAGGTATATTTTGAATGCGGTACTACACCGATATACCACATATACCATTTGGTATATTTTTAGTATTTTTGCAGTATATTTAGTATATTTTGAGAATAATATCGCAAAATATATTGCTTTTATTTAAAATGGGTAGCGGGTATCTCACAGTCGAGTACACTCGACTGTAGCTTTCTTACTTGTTTTTTATTTAAAATATCTCTTCACTCAATAAGTTGTACTTGGAGTAAGAGAAATAGAGGGTTAGTTTCCTAAGGAAAGCTGCTCAACAAAGTCAACAATAACTTAGGAAACCTGAAAAAAATGTCTACAAATGAATTTGATGAGCAGCTACTGGAATACAAGTCACTTTCGATAAGGTCGTATGGCATGTGATCATATTGTTGCGCTGTCCAAAGGCGAGAGGCTGTGGGACACGACAAGGGAAAGAGGATAGAGTAGAGAAATGTAGGAAAATGTTTGAATTATTTGCAAGTTTTGTACAAATTAACTTTATGACCGCTGGCTAAATACAGTCAAACATGACAGAGGTAACAGCTAACAGGTAACTGGTAAAAGATGCTGATACTAGAGAGAGGGGGGAGGGGGCAGAGTACAATGTGTATACAATACACAAAGCATAACAAGGCAAACACAAAATGCAGAGGAAAAGAACTGAAAAAATAAAAAGAGAGTGCGCCGACTGTCACTGGAATGAATGTTGTTGTTGTTGCAGCAGCAAGTGTACATGCATAGCTCTATATAGATATCTATATATATATATACGGTAGGTATGTAGTAAAAATTGTAAACATTGTTTCCGCTTCATTGTTAGAGGAACCCGGTGGCTGGGCCAGAGCAACTGTCACTGGGCATTGCAATGGGTCGACAATGACGAGGACGATGACGCCTTGATGCCTTGATGCCACAGCAGCACAAGCTGAGATTCAAACAGTCAGTCAGTCAGTTAGTCAGTTGGTCCGTTAGTCAGTTAGTCAACCAGTCCAACCAATCAGCCACCCAATCAGACTAACAAGCCCAGGCCTCGGCCAGGCAATGCTTGCATTTTAGAGCAGGTGTCCTTCTCTCGTTACAGCAGCAGACGAGAGAGCGAGAGAGGGAGAGCGGGAGCGGGAGCGGGAGAGCGAGAGAGATGACACCAAGTTGATGCGAGGAACGAGGTTCTTCTCTTCTCTCGTTTTTTTCCACATTTTGTTTTCTTACTGCTGACTGACTTTGTTTACATGGACATGGCGAAGCAAAAGGCAAAGGACTCGCATCCTCTCTCCTTCCTTCTCTCTCCACTACCACACAGCTCGCACTTGAAAGCGAAGCGAGCCAACAACAACAATAAGCAGTCGCAAAATTGAGGTTGGATATGCGACGACGCTCGTCGAATCCCGTTGCCAAACTGCAGTAAAAACTCAATGATTTAACAATGAATGCAGCGTCGCCTTCTGGCCAGGTTCGCGACATCTCTCTCTCTCTCTCTCTCTCTGTCTCCGCCTCCCTCTCAAGTCTATGGTCCGGCCAGGCTATACAAATATAGATACAAATACATATATATATAGATATATAGTGTATGGAGGAGGAAGCGAGAAAGAGTGACAGACTACGATTGTACGAACGGAAAAAAATAGAAGCGAAACAAAACAAAACGAAGCGAAACGAAACGAAACGAAAGCAAAACATTGACAGACAACGTCAAGCTCTGTCGAAGGACATTGTCGACCCACTGCTCCGCAGAAATATGAATGCCTCACTGGTTCAAAATGAATTAATAATCAGTAATTCTTGAACAAAAAACGATGCATACAAAAAAAGCGCGCCAACAGGAAATCCAGAAAAAATAATGAATATGCCAAAACTGAACTATTTTGCAATCCAACGAAGTTTTAATACTCTTTGGCATTGTAAGAATATATTCGTTTATTCTTAAAGATGAGAAATAATAGAAAAAAACTCTATATATTTATAACTCTATATATTGATAGTAATTTCATCATATAAATAATGATAAGAAATTAAAATATTATAAGAAAACATTTATTTTTAAGTTCAAGTTAAAATGGCATTAAACTGCTTTTAGTATGGAAAATAGTTTCATTACTCTTGCAACATTTAGATATTGTTAAGATATTAAAATATTCATTGCTTAAGATGAGAAGATAATGAATTGAAAATAGATAAACATATACAGTTCTGAATTTTCAAATGTTGATAGTACATATAATTAATGTTTCTTGCAATAAAACTTATATGGATCTTACTTATTTCTGGTGATAAAGGAAAAATTGAAGTTGTATATTTAGCTGTTTCATGTGGTGTTTTTTGAAGCAATAATTTTCGAAAACGATGTAATTATTCATTTTTGTAGTTAATAGTTTAATGTACCTTTAATTGAAAGTCGAATTTTTTGCTGATTTTGTTAGGATAATAAATAACTGCTCTAAGATTATATACAAAATGATCTATGAATGATTTTTGGTTAGAGTATTTTGAATGAAAAAAGGCGAAAAAGTTGCATAGACAAGAAAGAGAAATGCAGAGGGAGAGAGAGAGAGAGAGAGAGAGAGAGAGAGAGAGAGCTAAAAAGGTTCGCCTTTGGGGTCTGCGTTGCAGTGACAAGTGCAGCTGACAGAAATCGGTGGTTGGATGTGGGATGTTGCAAGGATGCTTGGATGGTTGGGTGGTTGGGTGGTGGGGTGGCTCACCTAACGGAATGCTGCCTCCTCTCGGTGGTTGACTCTCGCTGTGACTGATTGGCGCAGCTGAGCACCTGACTGACTCTTGGCCTGACTCGAAAGGCCATGGATTATAATTACAAGAAATTGTTTGCTTTTATTTCCTATTTATTTTATTCTTTTTTTTTTTTGTGTGTTGTAATAGCAACTAAAACAAAAGCATTGCCGGATTTAATATATATGTATAATATAGAATGAGTTGGTTCATTGCAAATTGTTCGATTGCAAGTTTTAAGACGCAAAAATAGAATTTAATTGGAAATAAATGGTGTAAGACTTGTTGCACGCTCAGCCGATGGCCAAGGCTATAAAACAAATTGCGTTTTATTAGCAAACAATAAAAATAAATGAAATGGCCGGCGACATTACAAACGACGTCAGAAAAAAGGCCAAAAAATAAAGCAACTATTGTCACATGATTTTTTCTCTTTTTTGTGTGGCATTTTTCCCTATTCGAATTCAAAGGCAACGAGGAGGACAACGACGACGACGACGACGACAATGCTTGGATTCTTGAAAGCCGGTCCGAGTATCGGTTACAATGAAAAGGGTTCGACGTGACTGCGACAGGGATGCGACACAAAAGCAACGGTCACAATGCCGCATAAAAAGGTGTCTCACAATACACACAGAAAAAAAGAGAAAATGGCAAAATTTATTGGACATCTGCACGCCACCCATTTAATTTATATTTATAGAAAATAAACACTGGTCTGATTTGCCCCAAGACGCACAAAGAAATGCAAGAGACTACATATAAAAAAGTCTACTTCATAATACAAATAATAAAATAATATGTCTATAGCCGAATTATACATACGCTCACAAAAATTAATAGTATGAGATAATAGGAATATTCTAATAATAAAATAATGAAAATAATAACAATAATAATTTAATATAATATAATATAATATAATATAATATAATATAATATAATATAATATAATATAATATAATATAATCATTATCATTATCATTATCATTATCATTATCATTATCATTATCATTATCATTATCATTATCATTATCATTATCATTATCATTATCATTATCATTATCATTATCATTATCATTATCATTATCATTATCATTATCATTATCATTATCATTATCATTATCATTATCATTATCATTATCATTATCATTATCATTATCATTATCATTATCATTATCATTATCATTATCATTATCATTATCATTATCATTATCATTATCATTATCATTATCATTATCATTATCATTATCATTATCATTATCATTATCATTATCATTATCATTATCATTATCATTATCATTATCATTATCATTATCATTATCATTATCATTATCATTATCATTATCATTATCATTATCATTATCATTATCATTATCATTATCATTATCATTATCATTATCATTATCATTATCATTATCATTATCATTATCATTATCATTATCATTATCATTATCATTATCATTATCATTATCATTATCATTATCATTATCATTATCATTATCATTATCATTATCATTATCATTATCATTATCATTATCATTATCATTATCATTATCATTATCATTACTTCGAACTACCATGTTTTAAGAGAGTTTATTTATTTTTTTGTTTAATTAGTTTCTTTATTTAAGTATCGAAAAAGAGTATATAGATACGGATTCAACTTGTAGATTGCAATTGAATCACTTGCGATATTTATGGGGCGTTTTCTTATTGGGAGTTTTGCTCTAATAAATTGGCCAGACTCTCGAACCGCAAAATTGCCTTTCTCTAACAAAAGCTCAACAAATTAAATGTCAACTTTTCGTGGGGGCCGAAACACACACAGAGTTCCCAACTCCAAAATCGGTCATACTCGTATTAAAAAACAATTTCCACATACACGCACACTAGGGAGCTGAAGAAAAATGGAATAGAACAAAAAAATGGCAAAAGACTCGTAAAACTGGCGACACGCGCCATAAAGAACGAAAAGAAACGACAAAAAAAAAAACAAAAAAACGACGGAGGGCAAGAAAATTGGCTACAAAAGATGCTAATGATTTATTTAATCGATTTGACCATGAACATATGTAACGCCATTCAGCGTGTGAAAAATGACAACGGACAAAGTCTTGGGCACTGCTTTTTTGTGATGATATTTTTAATAGTTTCGGTTACGCAACGTTGACAAGGGTTTGACCAGAAGAGCAAAGGGTCAATACTTGGGCAAAGTGTCCCGTATCGCATTTATGTGGAATGTGGTCAACTGCAAGTCATTGGGTTTAGGTTTGGGTTTGGGCTTGGGCTTGGAATTGGGCGTGTAAATTATGTTAAACGCTTGTCAATTTGTGTGTGATTTGTCTTGTCCAGTTTGGATATGTGACCATCGTTAGCCAAGGTGCCAAAGGGTTGACTGGCATGCCATGGTCACGCGCTATTAACTGCGACATCCCCCGAAAACAGAAAACACGCAACACAAATGGGGGGAGAGCGACCCCAAATGACCGTTTAGACTTGTCTACCTGAAGTGCATTTATCATTATTCAATTCGAACATACCTTATCAGCACTTGGACAGTGTCGGTTGTTATGATATGCCAAAAGAGAATAGCTTCTATTTTATTGATGATGGCGAAAGGTTAATAAATGATAATAAAAATGTGTTGACATAACAAGAGAGAAAGAGAGAGAAGTATGCCTTTCTGTTTAATTTATATATATTTTAACTTTGAAAGTGATGAAAGTTAAATTGAAATGCTATATTTAGCCTGTGCTTTGGTATTTATTTAGCTAAAGAAACTGTTTCTGTTATTAACTTAACTAAACAGATTTATTATTAAAACTACACTTACGGTAAGTTTATAATTATTCATTATAATTTGTTTATACTCTTCCTTATTCGATATTTCGATTATTATATGTATACACACATATATTTGTTAGTTTTTAATTTTAGATTTTAGGTTTTATCAATATTGTAGGTTCGTGTTCACTCGCTAATTTAAAATAAAAATTAATTTGTTCAAGATAGATTTTTAAATTTATTTATTCATGGGTTTTGTTATATGTATTTATCTTCATATAATGATATAATCAAAGAGTCAGTCAAATTTAAATAACTTTTGTTAGTAAGTTAAAGGAGGATGAAAAGGCAGAGAGGAAGAGGTAGAGAGTGAGAGAGAGAGAGAGAGAGAGAGAGAGAGAGAGAGAGAGAGAGAGAGAGAGAGATAAAGAACTAACATCAAATAGATGATGAGAAATATTGAACTCTACTGTAACATATACTAGTTAGTAACGGTACATTTTGTTAAGGGCCAGCAGTGTCGTCATTTAATCAGAGAGTGAAGCTGACAAGGAGCAAGAAGAACAATAACAATGGACATCATTCGCAACAGGAATTGAAAAGTGGAAGAAGAGTGCAGAGAGGGAATCGGTCAAGGCGATGGCAAAGTTTAAAGAAATAATACGCATGATGCTGAGGATGGGGATGGGACGAGGGATGGAGTGGTAAAAAGGCGGCAAATAAATCGACTTCCATATATCAAAGACTTAAATTTCAATTTTTTTCAAATTTCCTGCCATTTAAATGCACTCCTTCGGCCAAGTGGTCCTATGTCCTATCATACTCCCTGCCTCCCACCCCCTTCTTGTCATTCGCTGGGATGTCTCATTGTTATGGTTGTGTTGGTAAATGATGCGCAGGGGGAATGGGCGTGGCATCACTGCAGAAATTGTGCCAAGAATTGAAATTTTTTGTTGTTGCTGTTTTTTCCTTTTTTTCGATTTTTTTTTTAACAAACAGACGAACGATGGCAAAAGACGACGCAATTCTTTAGCATTTTATTTCAATTTTTTTTTATCTCACTTTGCATTTCACATCGCTTCCTAAGAGAGAGCGAGAGAGAGAAAGAGAGTGTGTGAAAGGAGCGGGAGGGGGAGCGGCGTAGAGTGAAGAGACAACGCCAGTGTACAGCACATTTACTGCCTCATCTATTTAATACCATAAATAATTGCATCTAATTAAATATGCTCAAATGAAAATGTCCGCGTTTTTTTTGCGCATTTCGCATTGCCGTTGACAACTACGTGCTCTGCCGACGTCGACGCTGACTGCAGTTGACGCGTGATGGAGCGAATGTCATTCGAAATGAAATTCAAGTTCCAATTTGGACCAAACGAACGAACGAACGACAGCACTAAAGAGACGCCGGCAGAAACGGGACAGATAGCTGGGACGAAGGCATTAGTACGAGTGAGCGAGAGAGAGAGAGGGAGAGGGAGGGAGCAAAGGCGAGCGCAAGAAGAAAATTAAGTAGCGTGAAAATACAAAAAAAAGCGAGGCAGAATTTAATAGTTTTCAATTAGGAATCGTTTGCAGCCTTTTCTTTAGCTAGCACTTTTTTCCCTTTTTTTTTTTGCTCTTCTTTTACGATGCCAGGGCTGCGCTGCTCTGCTCTGCTAACGCCACGCCGATGCCCTTCACATTTCTTCGCTGGTGTGCAAGTGTCAAGCAAATGAAGTCACGACTCGTCGTCGACTCAGTTTCAGTTATTTGTTTCGCTCTCTGCCTTCTTCACATTGTTGTTGTTGCCTTTGCTTGTTTTTAATTCAACGTAAATTTTATTTTATTTTAATTTTGCTGCAATTCTTTTAACACACACACACACACATACACTTCGCTTTGCTTATTTCCATCGTCTCTTCATTTTGTGTTTTGTCATCTGACCGAGCCCATGCTCTGCCATTTTTATGAACCCCAACACAACAGTATCAGCATTAGCGACTGCGAATGCGACTGCGACGAGGTTGACGTTGACGTCGACTGCGACTGCGACTGCGACGCGAACGGCTTTTATTGAAATGACACGCCGTGCATTTGCTTACGTGACTCTTATTTAACCCATGTTCCCCCCATTTTTTTCGTTTTTTTTTTTTGTCTTTAAGTACATACTTAGTACTTACTTGTAATTATTGTACACACACTCTACACAGTGGGTGAAATGAGCAATTCAGTCAAAGAATTTAGTTACCAGCACTGTAATTAAATTCAAATTGAAAATAATTGTTACCCATTTTGAATAAAACCAAAGCATTGCGGTATTTTTCTTTAAATATACCAAATTGCTTTGCCTTCAAAACACTTAAATATACCGAAGACTATACTTTGTAAATTGATTACTTGTCAAATATACCATAGAGTACAAAATATACCAGATTATCATGCAGAGCAGTAAAGATCTGATTTCAGAGTGAGTAGAACATGCATTTTTTGTAGAAGTCAAGTGTAAAGTTTTAGCATTAATTTATTCGAATGGTTTAAGTGTTAGTTTATTAGTTTGTGCTTGAGTATGTGAAGTGTATCACTTAAATGCGTTCAGTATTTGTTACTTCTGCCAACTTAGCGCAAAATGTATGTACTACATACGAGTTAGTGGACCTAACCACAAGACGAAACACTATTTGAGGCGAGGCACACAAATAGAATAAATAAATAAGAGCCTTGGACTCCGTTCCAAAATTCTTGGGCGAAACTTTAGCAAAGAGCCCACACGTTTAGCGCGCTCTCTTGTATTATGGATATTTATGGAGACACGCCTCTCCGCCCCCACTTGAGTGTATGTGTGTGTGTGTGTGTTGTGGCAGGCACAATCAATGTAAAGGCGAAAACAAGTCAAGACAGTTACTTAAATAACTTTGTAGTGGGAATTGGCAATGGGTCAGATGTAGAGGAGATGTAAGGAGCGCGGAGGGGGAGGTGTGTGTTTCCGGCGGAAGTTATTGAGTACGGCAAAAGGCGCGACCTAAAACAACAACAAAATCAAGGCAGCATTTGCCACTTGCCACCTGCCACCAGCCACCTGCCTCCATCGTCTTTGTCTTCGTCGTTGTCGCCATTTGCTTGGCGTGCAACATTTTGGTTCGATGAATTTATTACTTTTGATGTTCAAACACGAAAACTGCTGCAGGCCATAAAACAAGCAAAGCAGAGAGTGCCAAACTTTCGACAAGCGCAGCGCCCTAGCCTAATGTTCAAGTATTAACCCCAGACCGCCCTAAACCAGAGTAAACCACACTCCCCCATACTCAACTGAACTGAACTGAAGGCGAACCCATCGAGTTTTTGGCACAGCAAATGCTATTAAAAGTTTACATGTCTCAATAGAGTGTTAAGAGATTAGTTGCCATAAAATATTTGCAGAAATTCAACGGCCAAAAACAGCAAACAGCGAGCGGCCTTGTTGAAAAGTTAAGCAACGAACAGTTTTGGCAATTTGCTGATTTTTCCCCGTTACAGTATTAGTTAATGGGGGGTGATCCAAAGTCGGGGAATTTTGAACCGTCTCAAGTTAACGAATTCAAGAAAAACTTGAACCCAAGTTGACCTAGAAATAACAAATTTGAAAGTAATCAAATACGATTACAAGTCGCCTTTAGGGAAGACAGATTGTAAAAAGAAAATAAAATGGATAGATAAAACATAGACTTTTCAAGTGGCTTCGGTTAACAGAGAGTTCCCTAAACATAATGAAATGCAACACTGAACTGTTAACTAGGAATGCATTATCTGAAAAACCTTTTCAAATTCTTTAAATAGAACACAAAGCGGGGAAATCGAATGACTGATGACTGATAAATGACAGTAATATCGATATTTCTATTATATTTCGATAGCAATTAAAAATGTTATTGGTATTACACGCAAGGCTACTTTTGACTGTTAAAAAAGATAATAAAAGTCCAAATGAAGTAGCTATCATAGAATTCAGTTCAAGAAATCCTTGACTATACTTTAGTTGAAATATTATATAAAGATATACTTTCAATGATATTTACATATAGACATATATAATATATTGAAACCAATTTTTATACCCCGCTATCCATAGGGTGAAAGTGTATTATAACTTTGTGCCGGCAGGAAATGTATGTAACAGGCGTAAATAGACATCTCTCTCACTATAAGATATATATATTCTTGATCAGCGTTAACAGTCGAGACGATCTTGCCGTATGTTCGTATGAATTTGGTTGCGATAGAATACAAGTTGACGAATCGGGTCTTAGCTGCATTGGCTGATACTCTGGTATATTTTAGTACTCTCGAATATAGTACTACATAGATATACCAATTGTGGTGCTTGGTATATTTTAGTCGAGCACACTCAACTGTAGATTTTCTTTTAAGAATGAAATACAGAGATAAATAAATGTAATATCCTTAATGCTTCATATCCCATAGCTATGATATTCGATTAATAATAAATAATAATATAATAAATAATAATAAATATAACCTCAACAACACTTTCTATTATACACATTTTAAACACAAAGCTATGAAATATTATTTAAATTTTGAAGAAAGTGAAATCAAATTTAATACATTTGAAATGACATTAGATTTATTTAAACTGAAGAGTTTATCATCTGTATTGCTGAACTTTCAAAGTATTAGCTATGGCCTCCGATTTATAGTGAGTTAATTCTCTATAACATTACACAAAAGTTATCTGTAATAAATTGTTTACACAACATTCGCAAATCGATGTGTTACAATGTGCCCAACAAGTGCACACAATGTTGGTAAAATTGGAATGCAGAACAACGATATTGCATGCGAGATAAACTGAATTGAGGAACTACATCCATATATGATATGTACGAGTATATAGTATAAATAGTGTAGAGCGGGTCGAGAGAGATTGTCAGTGTGGAGTTGCGGTTGCGGCAAGTATGACTCGTACTCGTATATGTAGTCTTTTGGGTTGTCTTGGGTTGATACTTTTGGTATGCACTGTGGCTGTGGCTGTGGCTGCCGAGGAGAAAGCCTACAATGTCGAATTGAACTCATTCGAAAAGAATCCTAAAATCAACGACGATGAGAAATGGGTCGATTGGGGCGATTTGCGCATGAAGAAGGTCTCCAAAAATAAGTTCACCTTGACCGGCACCTTTGAGTTCAAACGGAATATGGGCGACGAGCAAAAGGTAAGCTGATCATTATATAGATCAGGATATCGATCACGATTTACCATACATTGACATACATATTTATTCTAGCTATCGATGCAAGTCTTCATGTATGACGATTCCACACAAGAGAAGGGTGCGATGGTCATGAATGTGGAGAAACCGTTCTGTCAGTTCGTCAACGAGGACGAGGACACATATCCCTATCTGCAGAAGTCATCCGATTTGCCCGAACAGGGCGGTTGTCCCTTCCCAAAGGGCACCTACACCATCGATAAGTACGAGCTGGAGACAACATTTCTGCCCGACGATGCTCCCAAGGGCGATTATCTCATCGAGCTGAACACCCTCGATAAGGACATGCCCGTCACTGGACTTCTTGCCTCCGTTACGCTCACCTAATGGAAACTCGTTTATTTTCTGTTTTTTTTATATCATCTACTATTATTAGTTATTTTGTTGTTTTAGTTCAGCTTTTCTATTTCTATTTCTATTCTTTCTGGGTGGATCCATTTGACACTGCAAGCGTTTTATATATCTGATATCTGAATATGTGTACTTATGTCTCTTAAGGTAGACTTAGTTTGTTCTCAATTTGTTCATCGCTCAAATATACAAAAAATGCTTTCGCTTTCAAGGACCAAGAAATGTTTCAAATTGCTTTTCATTTCATTTTTTTTGTTTTTAGTGATTTCAGAATTATACAAATTTTAAATTACGTATCATAAAAATTCAAATTGCAATATAAATTTGACAATTTGGGTAAAATTAAAATATAATTTAATTTTAAGCCAACTCTTGAATTGACAGCAAATAAATTGACTGCTGCAATATTAAAATATTACAAACATTATAAAGTAAATACATATTTTGGCAAATATCAAGATAAAAGATATAAAACCCAATTCTTTTGATCCTCATTCATAGTTGATGAATCTTGATTAATACTGAATAAATAATGATAATATTGCATTGCACATTCAATAAGCGAGAATTTCGGATCATTCTTGATGTCGCATGTTTGACTTTCAAATATTAGATTCGCATAAAAAAGAACAGGTAAGAAAGATACAGTGGAGACTGTGAGATACGATCTACACATTTTAAATAATATACCACTTTAATATCGAACAAATACAAAATATATCGAAGTCTATATTTGGAATCTCTCCAAATATATGATAGATTAAAAATATAATAGACTGTTAACCAAAGCACTAAAATTGCGATATTAAAATCCGTTTGTCGTATAAAATGATTCTTTAAATAACTTTTATCTTTTTATACCCGCAACCCATAGGATACAAGGGTATTATAACTTTGTGCCGGCAGGAAATGTATGTAAAAGGTAGAAGGAGGCATCTCCGACTCTATAAGGTATATATTATATATTCTTGATCAGCGTCAACAGCCGAGACGTTCTAGCCATGTCCGTCTGTGTGTCTGTCCGTCTGTCCGTATGAAACACTGGATCTCAGAGGCTATAAGAGATAGAGCTATAATTTTTCGACAGCATTTCTTATGTTTGTACGCAGATCAAGCCTACTTACTGGGGTTTTAGTTGCTTTGGCCGACAATCTGGTATATTGTGCCGTCTATGGTATATTTTGAATGTGGTACTATATCGATATACCCAACATACCATTCGGCATATTTTTAGTTTTTATTTAGTGTATTCGGTATATTTTGAAAATAATAATAATAATAATATATCTCATAGTCGAGCACACTCGACTGTTACTTTCTTACTTGTTCTTTATTTGTTACGTTAGTTTACAGTTACAGGTATATTTTGTAATTATCGTCATAGTGCTGTATTTAAATCAATCATCAAATATATATATACATATGTATGTACATATAACATATGTATGTATATATTTGCTTCATTATTCATTAAAAAGAAGTAAGAAAGCTACAATCAAGTGTGCTCGACTCCATTCCGCTACTTATTTTTAGCAAAATATTGAGGTATTTACAATACTTTAAAATATATATATTTTATATATTATATTAGCGACAATACTGCAAATATACTAAATGATATATTTGGTATATTGATATAGTACTACAGACAAAATATACCAGATTGTTAGCCAAGGCAACTAAGACCCGTAGTAAGTGGGTATAGTAACTGTTGTAAATGTGCCCATATCGTATATATCATGAATATAATAGCAAACGTGACCGTATTAGTTATTCTATATTTTGTTGTATGGTCACACTTGGCTATACGGTGTGGTTTGATACGAAAATATAAGTTCATATATATTTAAATTAAATCACTTTTGTGTGTGTGTGTTTTTTGACAATCAAATAATAACAATTATAAATGAAGGCGTTCTAGTACAAGTAAAGTAGTATTAATAGGTATGTACTATATGTTACATATATCTATTTGGGTAAATATATCTAAATCCTAGATGCTTTACCATGGACTCTGCTCTGTATTTATTGAGTCTGTTGTAGGCTATGCAATACGCTGTGGTAATATGCATCTAGTAGAATACCTTCCCCTCATGTTGATATCGCATCGAGTATCGAGTGAGAGGAGGAGGAGGTCGGGTAGGTGGGTGACATGCTATACTTGTTCTATATGCTTGAAATGCCAAATACACAACAAATTTGCAGTTTCTGCATCAACACCTCGTCTAATTGAAATTTGCAATTGCAATTTGCAATTGCTGCTGTTGTTTGTCCCGTTTCACGCTGTGCCATTTGTCATTGACAAGCAGAGTGGCAACGCCCAGCATATGCTACGGATTGTACAGAAAGAGAGAGAGATGGGGAGAGTGTGAGAGAGATGGGGAGAGAGGGAGAGAGGAAAAAGAGACTTTGCGTTGTGTTTTTGCTAAAAATGATTATCTGTGCATTACAATCCATTGATTCCACTTAAGCACCGTTACAATTGCGCACACCAGCCACACTCACACACACACACTCGCACACTCACACACGCACACACTCACAGCACAGAGAGACAGTCACACACGACACTTAATTAACAAATATGCATTACAAACACCCGCAACGAGCAGCAATTGGTTGGTCATGCCAACAGAATATGCCCCTCGACCGTGCCACCCATGCCACACACACACACACACACACACACACACATACACACATATATATATAGGCCGTATAAGTGTATGGATGGCTTTTTATTTGCCTCGTCAGCGTCAACCACCCGCGTGGCAGCAACAACAGCAGCGATGCGTTGCAAGCATTTGGGGAGTTGCATGTTGCATGTGTTTAATTGAAAAATCATATGCAGTGCGCATAATTATGTTTATTGCAATAATCTGATGCAAATTTTGCGCGCAGCTCAAACTGAATGCGAATAGACGACGACGATGATGATGATGATGATGATGGCAAGCAACGCCCCAAGCAGCGCCGCAACCTGGCAACCCTAACATACCCCCTTCCCCCTGCCCTTCTCCTACCTCTACGCACTTCTGTGCTATCTGCTCTCATGGCTGTTGTTGTTGTTGTTGTTGTTTTTGGCTGTTGGTGCACATTAAATTGCACTTCAAATTGCACATTTCAACGCCTACTGATTATGACAGATAATTATGTTATCGAGTGCTGCCACACGCGACCCCCACAGTGTGGCAACAGCAGCCGACAGCAGTTGCATGCCACTGGGATGCACACAGAAACAGAAACAGAAGCAGAAGCAGAAACAGAAATAGACAAACACACACACACACACACACACACACCCACACACACCCACATACACCTCTGCACACTCTCTCACTCTCTGTTGAGTAACCACGATACCCACTCACGAATATACATAACAGATATGTGAATCATAATCAAATCATTATCACACACTCCTGCACATTGATGTTGAAACGGATTCAAAGTCAATCCGACACTCGTTAAATACTTCAATGAAACAAACTATTGAAATAATACAACCAAAAAATATATGAAAAATAGTAAAAACAATTAAGAAAGCTGCATTCGAGTATACTCGACTGTGAAATACCCGTTACCCATGGTTAATGAAAGCAAAACTGTGCGGTATTATTCTTATAATATTTCAAATAGGATGTCATAAAAATACTAAAATATACCGAAGGCTATATTTAGTATATTTTCAGAAAACACCAGATTTTTAGCCAAAGTCACAGACAAAAGTATTTCATTATTAATTTCTTCAAATTCAATCTGACACTCGTTAAATACTGTAATGAAACAAACTATTGAAATAATACAGAATCAATAAGTGAAAAAATAGTAAAAACAATTAAGAAAGCTGCATTCGAGTATACTCGACTGTGAGATACCCGTTACCCATGGTAAATGAAAGCAAAACTGTGCGGTATTATTCTTATAATATTTCAAATAGGATGTCATAAAAATACTAAAATATACCGAAGGCTATATTTAGTATATTTTCAGAAAATACTAGATTTGTAGCCAAAGTCACAGACAAAAGTATTTCATTATTAATTTCTTCAAATTCAATCTGACACTCGTCAAATACTTTAATGAAACAAACTATTGAAATAATACAGAATCAATAAGTGAAAAAATAGTAAAAAACAATTAAGAAAGCTGCAGTAGAGTGTACTCGACTGTGAGATACCCGAGTCATATTGAATTAAAGCAAAAATGCGCGGTATTATTCTTAACTTATTTTAAATAAGATACCACAAAAATACTAAAATATACTGAAGCCTATATTCAGTATATTTTCAAAATATACCAGATTTTTAGCCAAAATCACAGGCAAAAGTATTTCTTAAATAACTTCTTAAATTTGTATCCCAAAATAATAATCACACACTTCTGCATATTGATCTTAAAACGGATTCAAATTCAAGCTGACACTCGTTAAATACTTCAATGAAACAAACTATTGGAATAATACTGAATCAATAACTGAAAAAACAGTTAATAAATATAATAGGTACGAATGCAAGCAAAACTGTGCGGTATTATTATTATTATATACAAAATGAATATACCACAAAGATACTACAAAATATGGATACAGTGCTAAATTCAAAATATACCGTTGAGTGCGAAACATACTAGATTTTCAGTCAAGTCCCATAATAAAGTATATCTTAAATAACTTCTATAATCTTTATCCTAAATCATAATCACATACTCCTGCACATTGATCTTGAAACGGATTCAATCTAATATTCGTTAAATACTTCAATGAATGAAACCATTCAAATAATTGAAAAATTCAATAAAAATAAAAAGTTCAACAACAATAAGAAAAGTATATTCAACAACAAATAAATATGTATATAAATTATAATATCAACAAGTAAGAAAGTTGCAGTCGAGTGTGCTCGACTGTGAGATACCCGCTACCAATTTTTAATAAAAGCAAAATATTGCGGTATTATTTTCAAACTATATCGAATATACTAAAAATACTAAATATATACCAAATGCTATATTTGGTATATCGATATAGTACACCTTTTAAAATATACCATAGACGGCACAATATACCAGATTGTCGGCCAAAGCAACTAAAAAATTAAAAAATTAATAATTTAAAATTACGCTTGTTATTCGATTTTTTTGATTTGCGGGGGCAGAAGAGGGCGTGGCAAAAATTTGAAACAAACTTGATCTGCGTGCAAACATAACAAATGTTGTCGAAAAATATAGCTCTATCTCTTATAGTCTCTGAGATCCAGTCTCATACGGATGGACGGACAGACGGACAGACAGACATGGCTAGATCGTCTCGGCTGTTGACGCTGATCAATAATATATATACTTTATAGGGTCGGGGATGCCTCGTTCTACCTGTTACATACATTTCCTTCCGGCACAAAGTTATAATAGTCGTCTACCCTATGGGTATCGGGTATAAAATTAAGCAATGGTTATTTTTATGGCTCTGGATTAGCACAATATTTTAGATCGAGATTTTAGGAACATTTTCTGTTTTACGATGAAATATACAAATTCGTTAAATTTTTGTTTTTCGTAGGAATTCGTTCATTTTTCAATTATCTTAAAACAGGGAAATAATTTCAAAGTCATAGCTCCAATTGAAGAAAAATATGTTCAATTAAAATTGAATCGAATATTTTTATAATGAGATCGAATTATATTAATTACATTACAACAAAATCTAAAATTCAATGAAAGAATGCAATTTAGTTTTAGTTTCGACAGAAATAAATAACTTTTTAATATTATAAGCATATTATAAAATTTAAAAGCAAAAATTTGCTGAGTTAATCATTGAAATATGTCCAATAAAAATAAATACAATATTAATTGTTATGCTTAATACTGAAGAATAAGTCTTAAATACCTTTTGATCATTGAAACATTCATTTGTTAGTATCAATAACAATAAAAAGTAGAGTTTAAATAAACTAAATGAACTAAATGAAATGTATTTAATAGAAATAAAATAATATAATATTTAAACTACTTTTCTTTTGGTTCTTAAATTTGTTAGAAGCGTTAAATCATTTGGATGTTAGTTTCAAAATTCTTTAAATGTATTCTCAAAAAAATATTATTTTGTAGTCAATTTGTTTCTTTTTTATTTCGTTACTTTCTTAAATAATTTCCATATTTCTTTATTTCCTTATTAATTTATTTTGTTCTTTCTTTCCTTTCATTTTTTCTTCATTTATTTTTAATGGTTTTACTAATTATTAAGATATATCTATCAAAATATATGAGAACATTGGCTTATGGTGGGGAAAAGAAATACGATGTGACGGGTCGCAACCGGTTGTCAACGTACTGAATTATCTCGGTGGTTGTGTCAAGAATGATGTATGTCAAACCAATGAAAACAACGAAATAAAATGAATGCAATATCTGTTGGAATCGTCGAAGTTTCTGAGTTGAGTTTGCCATAAAGTTGATGTCAAAAAGACGCGAATCGAATTCAATGCGTTGCACAAATCGTGGATGTGGCAGACAAAGAGCCAATTGTGGCAATGGATCTTCAATGGGCACAATCTGAAGATTGGAGATGAGTGATGGATTACATTTATTTTCTTTCTTTTTGGGACGATTGTTGTTATGGAGAATTAATTTGGCGTTTAACTTTTCTCGACTTTTATAGGATGGATCGCATAGTTCCTTTGCCTTAATTATTCTGCCTCGTTTCTCTGGCTTGGTTCCGTGCGGAGAGCTTAATCGATCTTTCAACTGCTGCGGGGAAATTTGATTGACACATTTATTGTCCAGGAGTTTAAGCAATGATCTTTTTTTGAATGGAGTCTTCTTTATTTCGGTGGATAAATTAGTCCACACCGGAAATTCCATGTTAATCCTTGGGGTTATTTCAAATTCATAATCAATATTGAAATCATTTTGAGGAATTGTTTCGCAGTCAATATCCAAATCATGGAACTCGTATAAATCTTTGATAGACTTGTTTACCACTGAATTTTTTCTTTGTGTATGGATTTGCTCAGCAATTCTCAACACAGAAATCTTTCTCATTAGTCCATAGTTGCCAATAATGCAGCGATTTTTATTGACTTGAAGTGGCTTCGTCTAGCGAATGAAACGTTATAATATCTTGCAAGTTTATCAAATATTTCTTACCATTTTTATTGTATCTTATAACAGATTACATTTACTATATTTCCAGTTGTCAGATTGTGATTTCGAATACTAAGTCAAGGGCACAAAATTTAATTCAAATTCAAATTCGGGCATAAATTTCAATATGAAATAAAATTCAGTTTGCAACTTGTCACAAATACCATTCAGATTATTATTTCAATCGAAATGAATTGATTTAATCTAGTTATTATTAAGCATGCTTATATATTTTTATATGTTCGATTGTTTAAGTGATATGTAAAATATATGTAAATATATATTCTGGTAATAAATATCCATATTCCACATAATTTAAGAACACTTACTACATGCACAATTTCGAAATGGATGTTTAAATATTGTATTCTCTTTACCTATCACAACTAATATTTTGAAGATATCAAATAAAATATATTAAATAAGTAAAGAAATGTAAGATATCTACAGCCGAGTGTGATTGATAGTAAAAGGTGAAAACTAAGCAGAACAATATTATTCTTTATTATTTCGCTTTTTGCTATCTTTGTGAAGCACTTGTGCGTCAACTAAAGGACTTGTGAAATTTAATTCATTAATTAATGCTATTTGCGAAATATATTGGATGTCAGTATGTCAAAAATTTTGCTCATCTGGGAACAGCGCTTTAATCATAAACATCAACTTTAACTTGACTATATAATAATCATTGTAATAATCAAAAACCTGTCTAAAATGTCAGTAAATTGATGAAGAACTTTTGTTTTGTTCCTTAAAGATAGATTTAATAGAATGTGTTTGTTAACAATAGTTGTTCTTAGTTTTTAATGCTGAGCAATGTTGCTGGTTCGTTAGAAGATTTAAGACTCGAAGTGCTCTGAAGTTGCCTGATCCATTCGCACATTACTTCAGTGATTGCTATTGAGTCTGCTCCCAGCTCGGTTCGAGTCAAAGCTGAAGGAAGTCGAGGACATTTGGGGACGCAAAAGAAAATGTGTTTGTGAAACACGTGAAGCCAAAAAGAAAACCGAATAAGCTGAGGGGAAACCAGAGAGAGTGTGTGTGTGTGTGTGTGTGTGTGTGTGTGTGTGTGTGTGTGTGTGTGTGTGTGTGGAGCGTTGCGTGTGTGCTGAGGTGTGCTGTGTATATTATGTACTATATGTAGGTACACATATTTTTAATCATCATTAACAATAATTCGAGAAATACTTTTAATTTTTTTTGCTTTGCCTTTGCTCTCGGCTCAAGACGACGACGACAACGAGAAAGCTGCAAAGACGTCAACTCGACACTTGCTTTTGGCCTGCTAACATATGTGTATGTGTGTGTGTGTGTGTGTGTGTGTGTGTGTGTGTGTGTGTGTGTGTGTGTGTGTATGGGTGTGTATGTATTTATGTTGCTTATTCCCCGCGCTACTTGCTGCCACTTCTGCCTCAATGACATTGCACTTACTGCCACGACGTCGCGGCAAAAGATTTATGAAAAAATTGCGTTTGCTCGCACGTTGAAGCTGTTGTTGTTGTTTTTGCCTCCTCTTCGTCTCTTCGTCTCTTCGCCTTTCGCCTTTCGCCTTCCACGATCCTGAGGGATTGTGTTGCTCAGCAGCAGTGTCTTTTGCTTGTGTGCAATATTAATTATTATAGGCGAGCCACCCACACAAATAAATCATAAATTAAAAGCCAAGACGCAAAGCGCCGGCCAAGTAGAAACCACATACCCCTCTTTCCCCTCCCTCTTCACACTCTCCACACTCTCGACACTCCCCACTCTCCTTTATCCTGTCGCCCATCTCCACAATATGTACTCTCAACTCCCAATCCGACTTCCGCTTACACAGAATACGAAAAAAAAAAAACGAAGAAAATACAAACCCTCTCATACCCGCAATAAACAATTTTTATCATTAAACGCATTTGATAATTAAAAATTGTCATTTTTTAGCAGCGCGTTCTCCGCTCAAATATCATTTTTCTCATATACTCTCCGAGTTGTTCATTCATTATACCCGCTACCCGCTAGGGTAAAAGGGTATTCTAATTTTGTGCACAAGAAGAAGGCATCTCCGAGCCCATAAAGTATATATTCTTGATCAGACGAGACGATATAGTCCGTCTGTCTGTCTGTCCGTCCGTATTATCACCTATATCTCAGAAACATTAAGAGATAGAGATATACTTTTTTCCGACAGCACTTTTTACTATTGCACGCAAATTAAGTTAGTATCAAATTGTTGCCACGCCCACTTCCGTGCATACAATAATACCAACAATATTTATGATTGCTGAGAATTGGGTTGTGATCAGATAAAAATAGTAGAAGTTCTTGAATAAATACTCTTGGATGGGGAAACACGCCAACATATATGATATATTTTAGTACTCTATGGTATATTTTGAAAGTAAATCAAAATACCAAATATACCATTTGTCATACTTCGGTATATTAATTTGGTATATTTTAAGAATAATACCTCTATACTTTGCTTTTACTCAATATGGGTATCGGGTATCTTTCAGTCGAGTACACTCCAGTGTAATTTTTATACTTGCTTTTTTTTTGGATTTTTTCTTCTTTTGGCTGGAAAAATATTAAATTACCAAATGGTTGGTCCGCGTTCGACTGCGACTGGGACTGAGAAGCGAAAAGTGGTGGGGGGAAGGGGATGGGAAAGGGGAACGGGAGGTGGATGGAGTGGGGTGGCTGATGCAAGGGTGCTGCCGGGACATATACAAAAGCAACGGCATTTATCATTTTGCCAACTGTTTGTTTGATAAGGGGGACCACCAAAAAAAAAAGGAAAAAAAAACGAAGCGAAGTTAAAAACGCAAAGCACATAAATAAAAATTAATTGGTGACCAACTGAAGAAGAAGCCCCAAAGAAGCAACAAAAAGAATGTGTGTATAAAAAACAATGCCCATAAATATTGCTTAAAATATATTTAAAAAAAAAAAAATAAGGAAAGTGACGCAAATGAAATGAAAAGACGCCATTTTCATTAGATGCCCGCGAATCGTTTCTATAATTTATCAATTGCAACTCTGCAACTGGTTGTTACCTAGAAACTACAACTAAAATGTTATCAAAACAGCTCTTCGCTGCGAGTAGCCCAAAAATCCTTTCTATTGCGAAATCTAAGAAATTTCATAGCGAATGTTGTAAAAGTTGTCAAATATTCAGTTCACTAGCTAACAAATTATATTAATTAACGCTCTTTTGGTTGAGCGCAGGATAAACAAATTTAATAAAAAACAAAAACTAGTAAAAAAGATACAGTTTAGTGTGAAATACTTGCTATTCCATTTCGATAATAGCAAAATAGTTCTTAAAATATTAATATTCTAAAAAATACTTAAATATATACATACATTTGGTATATTGATATACTATTGCTTTAAACATATAACAGATTGTCCACCAAAGAAGCTCCTACATGACTTCAGCAGCTGATGTTTGCCTAATAAAATTATTATTTCTTATTTATTATTGATTACTTTTACAGATTGCAGACAAATTATCCTCTTTTTCAATATCTTGTAATTATCTATTAATAAATCTATAATCTGAGTGTTAATTCAGTGATGAAAACTTCCAATCCAATCACTAGGTTCAGACCATACATTCAAATTAATTAAATTATATTTTTTGTTCACTTTAAAGAGTTTCCAACTCAGCTTTAGTGAAGTCCTTGGAGTATTAATATATCTTCTTTGTCAACGGACTATATACTAAAGAACGCATTCTGCAATTGTTTTTTAAATAAAGATTGCTTTAGAAATTGGAGATACCCATAGGGTAGAAGGGTATTATAACTTTGTGCCGGCAGGAAATGTATGTAACAGGTCATGTATATATATTCTTGATTAGCATCAATAGTCAAGACGATCTAGCCATGTCCGTCTGTCCGTCCGTCCGTCCGTCCGTATGAACTCCTAGATCTCAGATACTATAAGAGATAGAGCTATAATTGAGTATGCTCGCCTGTGAGATACCCGCAACCCACTTTGAATAAAAGCAAAATAATGCGGTATTAAATTTAAAATGTAGCAATTACCACAAAACTACTGCAAATATACCAAAGGCAGGTTTAGGTATTTTGCAACAGTACTGCATTCAAAATATACCAAAGAGTGCAAAAAGCCCGAAGTAACTAAGTGTTTATGCTCATACAAAAATATTTCTTAAATAACTTCTATAAATTTACATCTATTTTAAGAAATCAAAAAAAAAATATATAGTTATTATTGTATGTACTAAAATTCGCGATATTAACTTTTAAAATTGTTTGTTTCTGCTGTTAAAAATGGTATAAGAATCTCCTATAGCATTTACTTTTTGTATTTATAAAGCTTAAAAAATTATAAAAATGAATTTCATTCATATTTTCTTCAATTCTTCTCGACTTAGATTTCCGTATAAGATCCAGTGTTTTTCACTTCAATCTATGATTATTAATATTTAGATTTTACAGATCTGGAATTTGCCCGTATTTATTTTATTGCAGCTAACATCAATTTGAACAGTCGACAGAATGACTAAACCTTCTTATGGCTTCATTTCATTACATTTAACGAGATTCTCAATTCGACTCAGACAAAAATTGCAACTGAAATTGTGCGTTGGCCAAGAAAAACCACTAGACATAATGGATCCATCGCAGAGAATACTTACACCGACAGTTGTTAATTGAACTACACTTTCTCTCCCTTTCCGAAACAGCATCCAGACGCCATAACAATAAGCTGAACACAAACGCGATTGCAACTTGAAGTCTAAGAACTCGTTACAAACAGACAAAAAGCAAACAAACAAACAAACAAACAAATAGATGTGTTAATGAGATGCCAATGGATGGTAGTTGGTAGTTTGGTACCTTTGAAGAGCAGAACCAATTGCTGAAAAGGATGAAACCAAAATCAATAGAAATGATCATTTTTGTTGTTGCTTTTATCATCATTACTTAAGCCCAATAATATTGGTAATAACAATAAATGCTTTTGCTGAGAATAAAGTAGAAGGTAAATTGCAATTACATATGGAAGTGCTTCAATTTCGAAAAAGTTCAGTTTCAGTTCAGTTAAGGATAGATGAACTTTTGCAATATGTTTTTATGATGCATTTTTAAGTTGATGAGTTGGGGAGTATTTTAGATATTCGGTAGAATTTAAATAGAATTTAAGAACAACTAGATTTTAAGTTGTATTTAGTTTTCCTTTCTTTTTTGTTTATAGTTGAGAAATTATATAAACTTACTAATTTCACTTAAAGGTTTCAATTTTGAAGCTATTAACTAAAGTGCAGTTAATTGACTTTAACGAACATTAAAATAAATTAGAAAAAATTTAAGAATTTTGTATACGAAATTATATTTATTTAGTATTTTATTTAATAATATTTTTACAAATAATTTTATTTACATATTATCTTAATTATATAGAAAATAATTAAATTAATTTTTAATTTAATTAAATTGATTGAAAACTGAAATATATAATAAAATTGGTATAATCAATATGGTATTTTTTTTTTTGATATGAGAGTATATTATATTCAGTATTATTTAGTAATAATTTTACTTAGGTATTATTTTAAAGATTTAGAAAATAATGTAGATATTGAATTAAGTCGTTATATATTTAAAAAACAATTGTACTTCGACCAGCAAAAACATTTTTCGACTTTCTCTAAATTTGCAGCAAAATATATTAACATATACGTTTATATATATAATATGTTGATTGAACGCTTTGTTAGAAAATGCTTAAGTTTAAATGGCAGTAAAAACTACGGAGCAATTTGGTTTTTATTACTTAAACAGATTAACTCTGGCAAACAAAAAATGTAAGAAATAAAATCATTAATTTGTAAAATATTTAAATAAAAAGTATAACATAAAAAAATATTCAAAATATAAATATATTTTTTTTATGTTTACTATTTATATATTTTAAATTAATTTATTAAATTATTCGTTATGTTAATCGCAAATGAATTGAGACTTTCCTGAATACATCAACTATTTTAAAATGTTGCCGAAGTTGCAGTTCTGTCGTCACTTTAACTGCGTTTCACCCACAGAAAGTGGGAAGTGTGGAAGGAAGCCAAGAGTGAAAAGTGCTCTGAATGCCAGCAAATATTCCAGTTGGCTTTGGCATTCATTTCGGTTTTTATTCTGGCTTTGACTTTGGCATTTTACGCGCTATTACCACTTTTTCGAAGGCAATAAAATATTATTAAAATTATATTCGGATGAATCTTTCACGGAGTTCACATGCTACAGTGGCTGCTGCCTGTAAATCAACGACTCGATGACATTAAAATAAAATTTTAATGCCATGAATAAGTGGCGCGGCGCTGAGCCTCAATTCAGAGACAGAGACAGAGACAGACACCAAAGCAGAAGCAGAAGCAGAAGCTGAAGCTGAAGCCATTTTCCATGCAATTTTCCTTCGCTCTTTGATCGAAAACTTTTGCCTGCCTGCTTAGCTTACTCGTAGCTTGTTCGCTTGTGCGGGGACTTTGCTATCATTTTCACCTTGGTTACACTGCACAATTTATTTGAATTTATCAGCATGCACACGCCCACCAACCCACCAACCCACCGCCCATCGCCCACCCTCTGTCGTTGTCTGGCTGAATGGCTCATTTTCATGGCTCATGGCAAATAATTGTAAATATTTGATACACAATAAGGCAATAAAAATAAAATTGAAATTTTCGCTTTGTGCCACAACGTTGCCGCTGCCGCTGCCGCTGCTTTTATTATTATCATCGTTGTCCTCGTTGCGTCCTCGTCCTGTGAAGTCGTCGTCGTCGTCGACGTCGTCGTCGTAAAGGAAATTGATACATAAGTCATTTTTATTGGCATATTCTTTTGTGTAATTACGGCACAGGTAATTTAAATTTCCGCCGTTTCTGCCCTTTTTTCTTTTTTGTTGGTTCGTTCGTTCGTTCGTTGTTATTATGATATTTTTTTATCTCTCCTTCGGCTCGTTTTGCCAGCCGTCTGCAAAAATTTGTATTACACATTTATATGGCAAATTTGTATAATTTGATAAATTATTTCAACTGCAGGCAGCTACCCCAAGCACTGTAACTAGTTGAGCAACTGTTGCTAAAGCAAATCATTTTTATTCACAAATTTATTGCAAACATTAATGACATTGCTAGCTTAAAACTTAAATTTGTAAAGAGATATCGGAAACATAAACAGTTTTGTTTTCACTGAAGTAAAATCGGTAAAAGTCCAAAGAAATATTAAAAACGTGTATGAATTCGGGTGTGCTCGACTGCGAGATACGCGCTACATATTTGGAATAATAGTAGAAGAGTTCGGTATTATTTGTAAATACATATTCTACTTAAATACATGTGTATTTATTCTTAAATTATATTCTACAAAAATACTAAAATACATTAAAATATATATGTGGTATATTGATATGGTACTACATTTAAAATATACTATAGAGTAGTACTAAATATAATAGATTGTCAGCCAAAACAACTAAGACCCGATTTGTCCATAAAATAGAGCACTAAATAAAATAAATGTTGTACAATATTTATTATAATACTTATAATAGAATTTATAAGAATTATGTCAGTATTATACCCTATATTTTAGAGACTATACAATATAATGGTATATTTTTTGCTGGTATACATGGTATATGGTATATTTTACACCTTACGGTATATTTTTTGAATGTAGTACTATATCTATACAGCAATTATAGCCTTCTAAAATAACGTATTGTTTTGCTCTTATGAAAAGTATGTGGAGCAGTTATCACTTAGTCGGGCACACTATACTGTAGCATACTTACTCGATTTTGGTATATTTTGTATACTTTTGGTATACCATTTCCAGCCTTCGGTATATATTAGTATTTTCAATACAATACACGTATGTACATAAATAATGATTAATATTTATTTTGATAAATAAAAATATCAATACTAACAATGAACACATTTTAGTTAATAAGAAATGATAATTGAACTTGTTCGAAATTTAAAATGTTTGCAAAGCTTTCGTAGTCGAGTCGAACGCAGAGTGAAGCCGAATGCGAAGGCAATCAATTAACTTGTTGAGGAAGCACAGGCGTAGCGAATAGTGCTAATAAGTCAATAAATCCATTTAGTCAAAAGTGCCAAGAGTCAAGCAAACAAAACCTTCAGGAGCGGATCAGGCTGACTCTGAGTCTGTGGTGAGGTGCAGGGGGAAAGGGGGAAAGGGGAAAATGCGGAGGCAGGTGAAAAAGTTTTGCCGTTCGCCACTTAACCGTTCAATTTGGGGTTCCGACCTTTATGATTGTTGGATACGTTGTTCGTTGATGTTTTTTGTTGTGTTGTTTTTTCTTTTGGCTGCTTGCATTTCTTTAGCCTTGGCTAAGACTAATAGAGAACAGGTGGAGAGATGGAAGGAAGGAGGAAGGGGGAAAGTGTGTAGTTCTAGCGTCGTTTGCCTGCCACGTTTTTTGGTGCAAAGTTTTTGCGGCTTTTTCAATATTTTATGAGTCAAGCTTTTGCGTTAACACCTTAAGTACGCAGGGCATTGCGGTTACGGTGAGTGTGTGTGTGTGCGTGTGTGCGTGTGTGTGTGAGGGGGAAGCTAGCTCTCATCTACGATGTGTGTGTGTGTGTGTGTGTGTGGCAGGAAATAACGCGCAAGTTGTAAGTTTGCAGCCAGCAGCAAACAACTTTGGGAGAATTGGATTTCGGGGCATGCGAAGAGGACGCAGCCTGTTGAACTGTCGTTGCTGTTGCTGTTGCTGCGGTTGCAATGAAGCATCGAATATTACACACATATAGCCAACTAAGGGACTCACCCACACCCACACACACGCACACACACATTGTTAACGTCGACGACGATTTATTTTCCAAGCAACTGAAAGCGCGCGCGCCTTTGAACAATGAAAAGCTCCATTGAAGCTACTGCTGCTGTTGCTGTTGTGGAAGGGGGGCGTGCCACGCCCACTGCTTGTGGCTTGCCTGTTTGTTTAGGTATGCGTGTGTGTGTGTGTGTGTGTGGAGCATTTTTGGCGGCGCTAACTCAATGAGTCGAAATTAAACAATGCTAAAGATTAAGTGCAGATTTGGGACTTTATCTGCTTGTGCCATAAATTGGTATTTAAGGGATACCTCACAAATGTCTATAACACACACACACATACGTACGTAGAGTGGGAAACAGGCAAACACACACACACACAGAGACAAACAGACAGGCAAACAAGTCGAGCTATTTTGGCTGCGCCTTGAAGTATGCAGCTAAAGTTTGTGCTGCCAACAGAAGAAGAGACAATAGATCAGCACCCACACACACACACCTCACTGTCCACTATCTCCTTCTCTCTCTTTCTTTCTGCTGTGAAAACTTGTGTTGTTTACCAATAAACAGAGGAAGCTGCCACCTGCAAAAACTGCAGCCACAAGGAGATGCGTGGTGTGTATTTCGACTTCGACTTCGACTTTGACTACGAGTTGGAACTGAAGTTCTTAGGGAACTCGCTCTCAACATGCACAAGATTAATTGCAATCGGTGTTTTGGCATATGTTTTCAGTTGGTTCGCCCTTCCTCCCCCGTCAACGCCCTTTACAGTTTCTTTCTTTTGCAGCTTTGTTTCGACTAGTTTTTTGCTTCGTGGTCGCCAAGGGAATGAGAGCACTTGGCACTTGAGAAGGTAATTAAGCAACTATTTATGGTCTGAGTGCTGCACTGCATCCGCACACACACACACACATAGAAAAGACAGACAAAACATATGTTCTATGGAGTTTTCGATGAAATGGGACAGGTAAACTTCGGAGATTGGCTTCGCTTTGTTTCTCGTGAAGTGTATTGTTTGTCTTAAGCTAGAGCAAAGGTATTTACTATAGAGAGCTGAGCATGCTTGGAATAAGCTCGATCTGAAAGTTGTATTTGGAATATTGTAAACTATGTTATGAATGAATTAATTGAAGTCAATTATCAAGACCAGAATATATTATTTTTATACTCGCTGCCTATAGGATTGAAGTTATTATAACTTTGTGCCTTTAGAAAATGTTCGTAACAAACAGAAGGATGTAACCAACACACAATCAAATATTATTCAATTATGAATTTACAAATAAATAGTTTTGGAAAAACACAACTACAAAAGACGAACACAAAGTAACAACACAACAACAGAAAGGACAAAGATTCGTCTTGGATGGTGTTAATATATTTAATCTGCAAATTTAAGCAACTCTTTTTAAAAAAACTGACTACCTTAAAAGTAAGACAAACACAATGACAAACACAAACATTTTTAGATTTTCTTGGAACACAACTAAAACTTTAACTAAACATTAAAAAGTCATATAAGTGAATAATTAACATCTTCATTTTATGTAACTAGCTTCAATTTTAAAATTCATTTTAAATAATTCATTTCGGAGTACAATAACAAATTTGATCTCTTTAAAGTACGATTTAAAAATGAGAAAAAACTTACTGAGTCCTGGAGCTTTGCAAAAACGAAAATACGAGTACGTTTAATGCTATTTTTAAAAAGTCTCATTAGAATTCTAGAAACATCCGGCTTACCATTAAGAATCATAGACATTGAAGAGACAATGTCTTTACATTTTCTTTTAATGTAATGTGATCAATAATTTTATTTCGGATCCATTATGTATTGGTAAAATGAATTCACTTCTTTCGATATGTAAAACTACTTATACTTGTATAAATATATTCATTTTCGAATTATAAAAATGTAGTGGAAATGCTAAATTAATTTATCTTATCACATGGCTGTTGATTCATAATATTAACAATCTTCTGCATATGACGACAACTAAATTGAATCTACTTGAATTTTTATGATTTTCTCTTTTAATTTACCCGCTACCCATAGGGTAGAAGGGTATTATAACTTTGTGCCGGCAGGAAATGTATGTAACAGGTAGAAGGAGGCATCTCCGACCCTATAAAGTATATATATTTTTGATCAGCGTCAACAGCCGAGACGATCTAGCCATGTCAGTCTGTCCGTCTGTCCGTCCGTCCGTATGAAACACTGGATCTCAGAGACTATAAGAGATAGAGCTATAACTTTTTCGACAGCATTTGTTATGTTTGCACGCAGATCAAGTTTGTTTCAAATTTTTGCCACGCCCACTTCCGCCCCCGCAAATCAAAAAAATCGAATAACAAGCGTAATTTTAAAGCTAGAGTTGCGAATTTTGGTATATACTATAATTACTATAGTAGTTATGATTCCTGAAATTTGGTTGCGATCAGATAAAAATTGTGGAAGTTATTAAAGAAATACTTTTGTATGGGCAAAAACGCCTACTTACTAGGGGTCTTAACTGCTTTGGACGACAATCTGGTATATTGTGCCGTCTATGGTATATTTTGAATGCGGTACTATATCGATATACCAAATATACCATTTGGTATATTTTTAGTATTTTTGCAGTATATTTGGTATTTTTGAGAAAATATCGCAAAATATATTTCTTTTATTCAAAATGGGTAGCGGGTATCTCACAGTCGAGTACACTCGACTGTAGCTTTCTTACTTGTTTTTATTTTTACTTATCGAGCTTCAATCATATTTTGGCCTTGGTATATTTTCGTATTTTTTTCATGTACTGATTTGGTATATTTTTCCTTATTTTTTTTTTTTTAGATTTCTTAAACATCAACACAACTTTCGAGGATTTGTTTAGTTTTAGATTAAGAACTTAAAAAAAAAAAAAAAAAAAAAAAAAACAAAGATTATAAGCAATGACTATTGAATTGCTCTTATTGTAAATTAATTATGTGAAATATGTTTACTACATTTATAAAATTTAAACTAATTTTAAAGTAGTATTCTCGCATATTTCCATTTTCTATATTTTAGAGATAATGAATATATATTTTTTTACTTGTATTTTGAAATTCAAGGAATGGTTTAATATATACATATAGAGTAAGAATATAGTATAAATAAAGTAAGAATTTTAAATGATTTGGTGGCATATTGAAATTTGTTTTTCTAAACTTGAGAGTGTTTTAAAATACGTAAGAATGTTTAAATGTCGCGTAATAAATAAAAGTTGCTGGATTAATCGTTCAACAGGAGTATTTACAGCAATAATGTTGTGTTCCTTAAGCATCGTGGTAAACATACGCTTACGTTCGGTATTTTATTATATTATTTTGTTGTTGTTGCTTATCCTGGCAACAAAGCCTGTCAGATGAGGGGCCATAATTCGATTGGCAGTGGGGGCTGGGGAATATCTTAATGGCATAATCGCAGGGCACACACATTGAGACAGAAGTGAAAGCAAACAGTTGGACACACAATGTGCGATGTGTGTGTGTGTGTGTGTGTGTGTGTGTGTGTGTGTGTGTGTGTGTGTGTGTGGCATGGCAACATGAGAGGAGGCATGCCTCCGCTTCAGCTTCAGCTTTAGCTGCAGCTCCTTCCCCATTCAGCACCATATCACTTTGATTACTTTATTATTGGAAGCAGGCATGTTGCTGCTGTGACTTTGTTTACCTTGCCTGCCCCCCTTCTCCTGCCTCTGCCTGTGCCTAGCAGCACTCACAATGATTGTGGCAGCCACTGTTGCTTGCCCCATCGTCGTCGTCAGCATTATCCAAGTGATACACACATTTGCCACTTTTCTTATTAGAAGCAATCATATTCGAGGCAAGTTTCCTTGACTCCCTCCCTCCCTCTCTCTCTCTCTCGCTCTCTCTCTTTCTCTTGCCCAAGAAAAAAATAAATCATTTTTCTGTTTTTGTTGTTGATTTATGCGTTTGTTCGATGTGTTTGCTCCTCTCTCTCTTTCTCTCTCTCTCTCTCTCTCTCTCTCTCTGGCTATATGTCTGCATCTCTTTCGTGCGCATTCCGTGCACTTTGGCTGCTGTTGATAATGAGCCAAATCATTTCTCGTGAGATAAATTTCCGACTCGCCTGCCATCATATAAGTAGCTGCAAAACTTATGTTGCGACCCACCACAAAACTTCCCCCTCCCCCCTCCCTATCCTTCCCATACTTTGCTTCGCTTTGTCTGCCAAGTCATCAGCTGCCCCTTTTCCTATTCCTCTCTCTTTCTTTCTCTTACTGTTTGTCGCTCTCTTTCTGTCTACCCACGGGGCACACAGACTCCTCACCTCATTGCGGACTTTGCCGTCGACAACTTCGAGTCTTTGGCGCGCTCCTTGAAAGCGTTATAAATCATTGACATGATTAAGCGATGGCACGACACGACATGCTTTTGTTGTAACTAACTTCTATTCTTCGCCATCGCCTTCGCCTTCGCCTTCGTCTTCGTCTTCGCTTTCGTATTGCCCCCCTTTCATATTGTTGTAGTTATTCCTAAGAAGGAGGCTTCGTCTGATTGTTGTTAGAGCTGCACAAGAGCATTGCGCAAAATGATAATTTAATATCGAAAATTACTTTTATTGAGTTGATTTGTAAGCACCATAGGTGAGAGGGTGTGTGTGTTTGGATGTGTGAGTGCGTGCTGGGTGTGTGTGTGTGAGGGCTGCGATATAGTAAGCAATAGTTTTTGGGATCTCTCAGCTGTATTATTATACCAGCTGCCCATACATAGAGAGAACAAAATCTAGATTGGAAAATCTTGATTTAAGATTTTTTCAATCATTAGAAAAACAATCTTGGGTTGAAACAATCTTAAATTTGGGCAATTTTTGGCTGGCAATCTGGTATGTTTTGCACCCTATGGTATGTTTTGAATGTAGTACTATACCGATATACCAAATATATCATTTGGTATTTTCAGTATTTTTCGGTATATTAATTTGGTATATTTTAAGAATAATGCTTCGCAGTTTTGCTTGTACTCAAAATGAGTAGCGGGTATCTTATTGACGAGTAAACTCGACTGTAGGTTTCTTAATTTTGAAATTTAACATCGAGTTGCACAGGAAAAAAATGATTTCGAAAGTACAACTTTCTTTGAATTGAAATAATAAAGAATTTGAAAGATGAACGAAAATATTAAAAACGTATGTAAGCATATGCAAAGAAAACGCAAAATAACATATAAATGAATGTTAAAAGAACAATTTTTTAAAAATTAAAATGTTTCAAAACATTTCAAACTTTAATTTTACATATTTTTGTTTTCTTTATTTTCAAATATTAGTATAGTCAAGTATTTTAAAATGTTGTTGCTTACAAAAAATAGTTAAATAATAAAATCCGAGAGCAATCTGAAGGGAACTTTAGGAAGACTTTCTTTGGGCTGATTGCAACATGTGAATTGAATTATTAAGCAGAGAGCTGAGCTGAGCTTAAAAAGAACAACTGAAGAAAAAAGAATTTACAAGATGAAAGAAAATAATAGAAAAGCCTCTAATCACATCTAAAGAAAAAGCAAAATATAAGTGCAATTATAGAAGATTAAGTTTTCAATAATAAAAATGTGTCAAAATATTTTAAACTTTTTCTTAAGTATTTTTTTAAAGCACGAAATGTGAATTAAGAAAAGTAATTAAGTGGTATATTTTAAAATGTAATAGCTTACATATATTATATTGTAAAAGAATAAAAAAAAACAATCCGCAGGGACTTTCTTTGGGATGAGGGCAACATGTGAAATGAATTGTTAAGCAGAGTGCGGAAAGCGGAGAGCGGAGAGCGGAGAGCTGAGAGTTGAGCTAAGCTGCGCCGCTTGGCTTGGTTCAAAGGATCACTAAAGTCAGCCACTTGGCTGACTTTCATTATGGCATCTTACATAATTTGCCGTTGACTTAACACACAACACACACACATACACATACACAAATGTACAAGCAACCAATACAACACTGCATAGCCCCCTCCCCCTCCCCCTCCCACTGTCACTCTCCCCTCCACACCGCTCTTCTGCCTTCCGCTATCCGCTTGCCTCTGTTGCCAAGTTGGCTGCTCAACTCAGCTCGTAGTCAAACACACATCAAACATATTTATATGTGTGTACTTTAAGAAACTTTGCTAATATGTTAAAACTGTTCATTGACACCAAAAAATGAGCAAAATAGCAGTGTTGGAAAGGGACAGGAAGCAGTGAATGGGGGTGGCAAAGGGTGCACTCGACTGTAGGAGAAAATACTACTACACAAAAAAAAAAAAAAGGCCAAGCAAAGCTCAAGTGTTAGCGAGCATGCGAGTGTATGTGTGTGTGTGTGTGTGTGTGTGTGTGTGTTTGACTTGTGCTAGCAAGTTGTACATGTGTGTGTGTGTGAGTCTCATATGAGGCGGCTTCAGAATGCTTTTGCACTTGCCTGTTTGCAGTGTTGGAAAACACAAACAAAAACTGTGAGCTTATTAAACGGCAGATTTTTACCCATACTCGCAGGCCACTTTGGCACTTGGCATTTCACAAATTTTCTCCATTTCGCAAAAATTTCACCATCTCTCCCGTTTTTGTAGACAAATAGCGCAAATAGAAATATAACTGACGCCCATATTTGAAGGCGTGGTTTGGGAGGGAGGCGGAGAAAGAGAAGAAGTATTGCGCGCTATGCTGACGAGTGCAAAACTTTTTGCCGCTATGCAATATTAACTGCTAATTATGGGAGCAAAAGCCGTGAAAAAACGCCCCCCCTCCAACCCCTCTCCCTCACCCTCTCACCCTCTCCCTCTCTCCCCACTCTCTTCATCTAACCCGCTCGTTGCAGTCAACCGACCCAGTTTATGGCACATTCACCGACCTCTCATCTCCCGCCACACTTTGTCGAACCTACAGAGACTCTCTGTGACGCAACTCGACTAAAACGGAACTCGACTCGACTCGACTCGGTATCGCCCCTGTGGCAGTCTGTCAATATTTGTTGAAACACTTTTTGATAGGCAAATGGTTTTTGAATATGCCAAAAGTTCTGCAATTGCAATTGCTTTTTCCCTTAAAAAAAAAAAAAAAAAAAAAACGAACGACCGAACGTACGCCCACCCGCCTCCCCTTCAACCATGATCCCCACTATTTTATTAGAAAAGTTTTTCCAAACAGCAGCAACAACAAATGCAACTGAAAAACTGAGAGCTGAGATCTGAGAACTGAAAACTGAAAACTGTTAGCGGCTAACAGTTAACTGCTCAGAACTGTGAGACTGAGTGGCGAGCGTTCAGCTTCCCAATGTTTGACTTTATGCGCTATTTTTAATATTTATTATGACTGATTGCGGTCGCATTTTCCATTTCCCATTTTCCATTCTATCTATGCACTGCTCTCTCTCTCTCTCTCTCTCTCTCTCTATCTTTCTCTTCCCATTCTACGTTCATGGCTCTGTTTGCTTTTGTTGTCTGACCGAGAAGATGAATGGAAATGGAATAAAAAAAATGTTTAGACAGGGGCTGACTGCATTCACGCATTATAATTTAAGTGAAACATAAATATTGATGTAATAAATTAATTTTTGCTAAATTGAAAGATTGAGCGCCCTCTCATGGAATGGAAAAAACATTGCAATGGGGCCCAACCATATCAAAAGCAACCTTCCAACAGCCGATTGACTAAGAAGGGGGCACTTCGATGGGGAGTCTCATTCGAAACTGTCTTCATCGTGATAATATGAATGTTTGCATTCAGTTTTTTCATTTTTAAGCTATATTTATATACCTGTTATCCATTGTATAATGAATATGAATAGTTTATTAATGTGAAGCCTTTGGTATATTATAGAATTATTTTAATATATTCATTTATTATATTTTATGAATAATACCACACTCTTTTAGTATTAATATAACAAATATAACGTTTGGTATATCTTAGTAGTTTTTCAGTATATTAATTTTGTATATTTTAAGAATTTTAATGCAATATTTTGCTTTTATTATTGATATACCAAATCATTCCTATTTGTATATTTTATAAATGGTATGCTTAAGTATTTTTTGATGTATTAATGTTGTATATTTTATAAATACTAATGCATTCTATTGCTTTTATTATTGATATACCAAATATAACCTATGGTATGTTATAGTATTTTTGGTATATTCAATCAGTATATTATTTGAGTAGTAAAACACTTTTTTTTCGTTTATTATTAATATATTTATTCAGAATATTTTATGAATAATACTGATGTTTTTTTTTGTATAAATATACCATATATATATTTTATGATAATTTTTTTTCAAAATATTTTTTTGGTAAATTAATCAGGCATATATTTAATTGATATACCAAATAAAGCCTTTTGTGTATGAAAGTATATTTTTGATATATTAATTTAGTATATTTTATGAATAATACCGCACTGTTTTCATTTTATTATTGATATAGCAAGTATATCCTATTAGTATGTTATTATATATTTTATGAATAGTGAAGCACTCCATTTTATTATTAATATACCATATACATCGATTAGTAGATTTAAAATATTTTTTGGTATATTTGACTCTTTTGGTTTCATTTAAAATGGATAGCGGGCATTTCACAGTCGAGCAGACTTGATTGAAACTTTCATATTTTACTTTTATTTTAAATAAAATAACAATTTCAATTACTTCAATTTTTTTCAGTACTCAACTTTCCTAAGCACATTTTGTAGATGAATTAATTATTTCTGGGAAAAGAAATAACAAGTTTCAGAATTACTACTATATAAACTAAATAACACTATATAATACTCTACTATTTCATATTTAAATAGTAGCATTCAATATTTTTTATAGTTAATAGTCTTCAAATTAACATAATTATTTAAATAGTAAAATACTTTTTTTTGTTTTCTTTGAGTTATTCATTTGGGGAATTCTTTTATATATTAATTATTTTTTATATTAATGATATTAATAATTTTAAAATAATGGATAATGAAAAGAATATAAAATGCATGAGCATCGCTTTAAATTTCTTTTGCGATTAACTAATTTTCGAATTGTTTTTAAATTGCATACCATTAATTTTGTACTCACTTTTCTTGTAAGATATTTTAATAACATTGTAGTAGAGTAAATTCATTATTAATATCTAACATAATTCTTAACATTGATTATTATTTATTATTATTATTAATATACATATACTAAATGTAATTTTTAAGAACTTCCTTGTTATCTGCTGTTTTCCAGGATATTTGTGAGTTGTTCATCATCATTGTTTTTTTTTTTCTCAAAATCTTCTACCTTTCTCGCTCTCCTGTCTGTCATTCGGTCTTTGTCTGTCTGTCACTTCCGGCAATCGTTTGTGTCTATAGCCAAATGTCTAGAGTGCGTCTATGCAGTGCATTTCCATTGTGTTTTCTGTGTCCTGTCCTGTGCTGTTCTCTGTGCTCTGTGCTCGCCAAGCATCGACGATAGCATTTTTTGGCAAAAGGAGCGCAAATAACCCGCTGGGAATTAATATTTTCATTTTTCGACAAAATAACAAACGACGACAAAGTCTCTTCCATTCACTCCACTCTATTGCTTGGCTGCTTAAAAATTTGCCAGCCATTGTCTTTAAGTAGAAAATTCAATTTATATTTCGACTGCTGTGTGCAATGCTTTTTGTTTGCTCCCCCCCCCTCTTTGCCACCGCCTGCCCGACTGCCCGCCTGCCGCAAGCATTGCATTTCAATAGGCAATCACCTTGCCCCTTTCCCATACTCTTAGTTTCAAGTCGCAAATCTCGAGAGTTATCCGAAATGTTGTGTAGTTGTGGTAGCATTTCATTTGCTTGCCCTTCGCTCGATGTTAATTTGAAATTCAAATTGATTTGCAACCTTGAACGTAAATGTTTTGTTTGCATTTCGTTATGCGACTTCTTTCCTTGGTTTTGTGGCAGTATTTGCAGATGTCGCAGCGCGATTTATTTGCTCAGCGAATTAATTGGTGTAAAATGCAATTAGCCTCTGTTTAAAGATCTACGCAGTAAAAAGGAAAAAAGAAGCCCCCAACTGACAAACAATGGACAGCATCAGCAGCTCTCCAACTTTGTTGTGCACAAATAGTTTATGAACTATTTATGCACTTATCTCCGGATGACAGTGGAGGCCACCAGAAGTCGTCGTAGTTCAGCTCGATCCCAATGCCTTTGCCTTGCTGCTCGCCTAGCTTTTCCCATCAGGTCTAAGGTCAATGTTGTCAACTCGTCTCTCGTCTCTCTCTCTCTCAATCTCTTTTTCTCTCTGAGGGTCTCAGGGCCGCAGCTATGCAAACTTTTTGCAGCATAACCTTTTTTTCGGCTGGCGGGGGAGGCTGGGGGAGCAGCACATAACTTCGATGATGCCTTCGACAGACAACAAAGGCATCCAAACAAAAGCTGACAACATTAGCTGCTGGCTGCTGGAAAAAAAAAACCGAGCAGAAGAGCAGCTACTTGGATGGAAAGTTTGCAATTCTTGTGGGAACACTTGATCATAAGTTGCACATTTTTCCACTGATTTATACTTTTTTGCCTGTGTTGGCTTGGCTTCACTTGGAAACTTAAGAACTGCATTGTGTTTAACAAATGTTTATAGAGCTTGCGCTACTCGAATAGCTGAGACTTCATATTGATGGGATTGCTCTGGCCTCTGACTTGGTCAACTGACTGCGAATACTGCATTATTTATGCATGTGAAAATCAAGTAAATTTATGAACTGAGTAAAAGATTAAACGAAATTAACATTGATTATTTATCCAACAGCAGAAAACTGCAATAATCTTTCATTCAATCATAATTCGAGTTTATCAAATAGGAAAGCTACAGTTGAGTGTGAAATATAATACATAGCAGAAATATACTAAAAAATACCGAAGGCCACACTTGGTAAGTCAAAATACATTTAAAATATACCTGTTGATAATAATAATTGAATCTAAAATTAAAAACAATTTCTTTGATCTTACTAATAATAACTACTAAGAAAAGAGTCTAAGGCCTCAGCAACCAGCTCTCTCTTTTATGTAAAATTAAATTTAGCATTTCTTTGTAGATTTAACATAAATAAAATGTGTAAAAAACTACTATTGATGGAAAAGATAACAATATGTAGGAAGCGTTACAAATTTATATTTCTAAATCAAATATGTTTAATGGGAAACATTGGTTGACATATGTTAATAATAATAATTATGTGGCCTAAGAAATGTATTTAATTTGGATTTGTGATTAAGTTTGATCTGAACTATTGAATGTGACTTTGAAGCTCTTCTTACGTGATTAGCTTAAATAAATAAATTAAATGAAAGTCCTTTATTATTGTTGATGCGAGCGCATTGCTAAGTGAGAGGCACACCTCCGCTCCGCCGACCGAAAAGCACTCAAAGCTTTTTCGCTCACTAGCAATGCGCTCAGTGCGTAAGAATGCACTCAAGCTCCAGTGCTCTCAGCATCTCTCTCCCACAACTCACCACCGCTGAGCCGCGCTCAGTATAGATCGCCGAAATGCCGTCGGCTTTTTCCTATTAGTTAGTAGCAAATCACGTCTCTTTCAAATCGTTACAATCACCCCTTTTTGTGCGACATAACAACCCGATAAGTTTTCAATAAATCAAATATTTATAGTGATAAAAACGCGAGTGTTTTTATTGTTCGGGAAGCAAACATTTTGGACACTTTTTCAGCGCCGCCACAAACATTGGTCCTTCGAGCCGGATCTAGAAGATCTTCATCGTTCCAGTTTTTTCATCCGCAGATAAGTGCCATTAGTTTTTGCTTTCCTATTCCTTCTACCACGGTCGTCCGCCCCTCCAATTCCGCCATATTGCGCAAAAGTTTTTCCCATAGCTTTTGCCAATTGCCTTCTTTGTTTTTCGGACGACCTTTTCCATGGTTTTTTTGCCTAATTACTTGTATAATAAATAATTATATTTGTTTTTTCCGCCAATCGCGTACGTATGTATGCATGTGTGTTTTTCTTTTTTTTGCAAGTGCAAGTGCAGTGACAAGTGTAAATTATCCAAAGAGAGTCATTTTTTTAAAGTGCGAGGATTATATATTGTATACTCCATACATATATAATCATACGAATTATTTAACTTAAATCCAAGTTGTGTACCAGAATTTCGTTTTTCTTAATTCTTGTCCGTTATTTCTTGTACGTTTGTATGTCGCGGTAATTGCCGACATACATACATACACACATATTTCGGTGCACTCTCTTTTGTCCGCAAGCGCACCGGCTTGCAGCCGCGCTTGCTCTCGCGCTCTCTCAACACACACACACGCACTCTTGTGCATTCGTTGTTTGTCCGCACTTGCTCTCGCTCTCATTTGTATTACATACGAATATACGTGCATTTCGCTTGCTTAGACGTTGGCAGCGCAGTGCAAGCACATACATACATACGTACATACTGTTGTGCATGCTTAACCGCGTGCATAAGTACTTCTACGAGTGAAGTAATAGATTGGCAGGGCAGCGGTAGTCGCACTCGACATACCCTACCCTTTCCCTTTTTTTTTGTTTCAAGTGATATATTTAGTGTGTGTATTTGAGAGCAACTCCCAGCTCAAGTGTCGGTGTATAGGCTACCTCCAGCCAGTGTCCACACATACATAGACATACACACACACATATACACACCTACATATAATCACAATTGTACTTCCACCACATCTCCACATTTGAATATATAAATATTTTTTGTTGTTGTTTTTTCGTGACAATTTATTTATTATTTTTCCATACAGCGCTTTTTTAACCACATTTGTGTTTTTTCCAGCGTATTGTATTTTCGTGGTATTTTTTCTTATTTTCGTGCCTTTTTGTTCTTGGTTTCGACAATCATCTGCTTGATTGTCGCGGGAATTTTCCCCCGCCCCCTTGCGTTCGTTTCCTGTGTCCGCAGTCCGTACCCATTTGGGGTACAAAATACCTCAGCACTACCTGTGGTATTTTTTCCAGTATTTTTATTTAGTATTTTTCTTTTACTAGTTGCTACGTGCCTTTCATTTCGTTTCCATCTTCTGGGCCGTTTCCGGATATATATAAAAAAAAAAAAACCAAGTTCCATTTGGTATTTTTTTTGGTATATTTTCTGTGATTTTCTGGTTTTCTAGCCAGCGGCTTCCTACCTTCCGTGCGTAGCATGTCATCGGGCAAACCCGATAAGACTAAAACTAGACTGTCCGTGCCTTCTACTAGCGCCGCTAGAGTTTCGAATAACCTCCCTCTTCCTAGATCCAAGGGGGAACCGGCTCTTCGTGCATCCAGCACATCGCCCGTTCACACCAAAAGGGAGGTCCCCGCACGGTCAGCTAGTGTTTCGCCCACTTCCGGTACCAAGCCTCTGATCCTCGTCACGAAACCTGCGTCTCTTCCTAAGACCAAGGTTGTTTCCGACCCAATTCCTCGGCCAGCTGTTACTCGTTCACAAAGCAAAATGGCACAAAATGTGGTAGATTCTTCATTGAATAAGTTCATCGCCGCGACTGACCGACTAAGTCACTTTGCGGCGCGACTTAACAATGTTTCTACTGACAGCGCGTCCCTGTACACGTGCCAGGTCCGGAGGGACCAGATGCGTGCCTTGTGGGACAAGGTCGAGAAGGAGTACGAGGCTTGCTCCTGTGTCATGTCGGATGAAATGACGACAGACGAGTTGCCTACCATTCAGGCAAAATATGATTACTGCTATATTCTCTATGAGCAGTGGTCCGCTCAGCTAAGTGAGCAAATAGCTGATGCCTCCCAGGCACTCACTCCTCGTACACCCGTACAACCCCCAGCCGTGCCGTTCGTGTCCACAGGGTGTCGCCTACCTCCATGCGACACCGAAGTTTTCGGAGGCGATTATACTCGCTGGCCCACCTTCCGAGACTTATTCACGGCTATCTACATCCGAAATCCTAGACTGTCGGAAGTTGAGAAACTTTTCCATCTCAACTCCAAGACCAGCGGTGAAGCCCATGCCATTGTGTCAAAGTCTCCTTTGACCAATGAAGGGTTTCAGTCGGCATGGTCCAGCTTGACTGAGCGTTTTGAGAACAAACGGTTGCTCGTGAACAGTCAGCTGCGTATCCTTTTTAATTTGCCCGCCATCGGGCAAGAGTCGGGTGCAGCCATTCAAGAGTTGCAAAGCACTATCCAAGGGTGCTTGACGGCTTTGGAGCACTCAAAGATCAATACGAAGAATTGGGATTGCATCCTGGTTTTCCTGTGTTCTTCGAGGCTCCCCAAATTGACCCTTTCTCTTTGGGAACAGTCCATCCAGAATAAGAGCGACGTTCCAACGTGGGCTGACATGAACGCTTTCCTTCTAGAGCGGTATCGCACCCTAGAAGCGATAGCGGAAGTGTCAGCCAGCACGAGCGCTCCGACGGTTCCGCGTGCCTCACGCAAGGAGGCCCCCGTCGCCAAGCAGGTAAACTCCTTTGAGAGTCGGGTAACTTCAAAAACCCAGTCCTGCAAGTTGTGTTCCCGGGAGAATCACCCGATTCGTTTGTGCCCGCGTTTCCTCCAGATGGGTATCAACGATAGGGTCAATTATATAAAGCAACAGAAGCTGTGTCTCAATTGTTTCGCACGAGGCCATATCCTGGCTGAGTGCACGAGTGCGCACAGCTGCTTTACTTGCAAGGGTCGTCATCATACACTCTTGCATCGAGTGAGCCCGGCGCCGACAGTCACAACCCCCATTCCATCTCCAATACAGTCCACTTCCACCCAGTCAGCTAACGTCCAATCCTTCGTGGCAGTTAACACACAAGGTGTTCTGCTCAGCACAGCTGTCATTCATGTATGCCATCTCGGCGTCCGCTATACAGCTCGGGCTCTGATTGACTCCGGATCAGAAGCCACCTTCCTCTCAGAGAAGTTGTTCAAGCGCTTGAGGATGCCGTATACATCCGTGCAAGCCCGCGTTTCTGGGCTGACGCAAGCTGTGGCAGCCCAGCCCCGAAAGTTTTGCCAATTCTTAATTGGCTCCCCGGTCAGACCCGATTTGCAGATCGAGGCGTCGGCGTACGTCCTCCCCCAGTTAGCGGGAAATCTGCCTTCATGTTCCGTCCCACAGTCACTCCTCGAAAATCTGCCCAGCATCCAGCTGGCAGACCCCAAATTCCATGAGAGTTCGCAGATTGATGTGCTACTAGGCGCTGACATCCTCCCGTCCATTCTGCTCGGCGGCTCTCACCCTCACATTTGTGGGACCCTCCTCGGTCAAGAGACCATTTTCGGTTGGATCCTGACTGGCCCTGTGTCGGGATCCATTTCAAGATCCATTTCGTCCTTTTCGGCTCGACTGTCCGTCGAGCGAACTCCGCCATTGGAGGAACTCCTCTCCAAGTTTTGGGAGGTGGAGGACCTGCCGGCTAGCCCAGCAAAAGAATCTGACCTTTTTTGTGAGGCTAATTTCAATGCCACGACCGTGCGAACCTCAACGGGTCGCTACATGGTCACGCTCCCATTCCGCGATCCTGGTCACGTTGACCTGGGTCACTCGAGGGCTACCGCTCTCGCTCAGTTCCTGAGAAACGAGAGCCGTTTAAAAAGGAACGACTCTCTGAAGGAACAATATGACTCCGTTATTCGAGAGTATCTGGATTTGGGTCACATGACTCAAGTCCCCCCATCCAGTTCCGGCAACTACTATTTGCCGCATCACGCTGTTCTCAAGCCCGACAGCACCACCACAAAGCTCCGCGTTGTATTCAACGCCTCCAGCCCGACTTCAAACGGGAAGAGTCTGAACGACATCCTCCACACTGGGCCAATCCTTCAATCCGACCTGACCATTCAAATCCTGAAATGGAGGTTTTTCAAGTTCGTCTTCAACGCTGACATCACCAAGATGTATCGGCAAATCCTTGTGGATCCCAACCACACCCGTTTTCAAAGGTTGCTCTTCCGTACTCCAGACGAGAAGTTATGCGACTTTGAACTCAACACAGTCACCTTTGGAGTGAACTGTGCTCCGTACCTGGCTATCCGCGTTCTGCATCAACTTGCGAGTGATGTTCGCGACCGGTACCCCCCTCGCTAGTGACATCATCGCCAATTATATGTACGTTGATGACGTCCTAGCAGGAGCTCATACCAAGCAGGCTGCTGTGTCTGCTATAGATGAGCTTCGGACAGCGCTCGAGAGTGCCGGGTTCCCTTTGCGTAAGTGGACCTCGAACTCGAAAGATGTGCTGAGAAGAATCCCTAAGGATCACTTGCTCTGTGCAGACTTCCTCGAGATTGACGAAGCTAGTGTCGCAAAGACGCTAGGTATTCGTTGGCGGGCCACGTCCGACGAGTTCTTTTTCGTCACCGCCGAGATGGTGTCCAAACCATCTTTCAGCAAGAGAGAAGTCCTTTCGCAGATCGCCAAGTTGTTCGATCCTGCAGGTTGGCTTGCTCCCGTGGTCATTTGGGCCAAGATTTTTATGCAAGAAATCTGGAAGAAAGAAATCGGCTGGGACGACTCCTTACCGGCGGATCTCACAGAGCAGTGGACCAGTTTTCTGCGAAACTATTCGTCCTTGCAGGACATCCGCATTCCGAGATGGACCAACTACTCTCCCGGCGCAACAATCCAATTCCACGGGTTTTGCGACGCCTCTCAAAGCGCGTATGGAGCCGCTCTTTACGCACGTGTGGAAACAGCTGGACAAGTGTCTGTGAGCCTCCTAGCAGCGAAGACTAGAGTAGCACCTATCAAGACGGTCTCTCTACCCCGTCTTGAGCTGTGCGGAGCTCTCCTATTGGCAGAACTATCCGCCGCTCTCCTACCACATTTTCCCACCCCCGACGCTGAGACGTACCTGTGGACAGACTCCACTATCGTTCTGGCATGGTTGGATAAGCAGCCATGCAAGTGGACCACTTTCGTGGCGAACCGAGTGGCCAAGATTCACTCGGTGAATGGCACTTGGCAACATGTTCGTTCCGAACATAACCCAGCCGATCTGGCAAGCCGCGGTGTCTCGCCGCAAGAGCTACTGGCCAGTCGCCTTTGGTGGCAGGGGCCTGAATGGCTGACGCATTCACCAGCGCAGTGGCCTTCACCAGTCATTGGGCTCGATACTGAATTGGAGTGTCGAGCGGTGAAGGTCCATGCAGCGCAAGTCCTATGTGAGGACTTCCTCGACCGTTTCTCCAGGTTCGATCGAGCGCTCCGAGTGTTTGCGTATGTGCGAAGGTTTGCCCAGCGTTGCCGCCAACCCAAGGTCTCGTTTCCAGAGACGCTCAGCTCTCAAGAGCTTGCAGAAGCTCAAGAGAGGCTGATTGTACAGGCTCAGAATCGGGTATACGCGAAAGAGTGTGCTTCCCTCCGGTCCCATAATCGTCTAACCGGGTCAAGCGATATCCTAAGCTTGAATCCGTTCCTTGACAAGCAAGGTGTCCTGCGTTCGTGTGGACGCGTAAGAGCGTCCACCTCCTTATCCTACGACGAACGGCATCCAATAATTCTCCCGTTCGGCTGCGTGTTCTCACGCCTCCTGGTTTCCTTCACGCATCAAGTCTCCCTCCATGGAGGCAACCAATTGGTGATGCGGCTGGTCCGAACCAAGTTCTGGATTCCCAAGCTAAGGAACTTGGTGAAGACAGTGATTAGTGCATGCAAGACCTGTGTGATTCATCGCCGCAAGCTCCAGTCGCAGTTGATGGGTGATCTCCCAAGCGCCCGGTCGACTTTTTCGCGACCTTTCACTAACTCCGGAGTAGACTTCGCCGGTCCCTTCGACGTCAAGAGCTACGTCGGACGGGGCTGCAAGATTACGAAGGGTTACGTATGTGTCTTCGTGTGCTTCAGCACGAAGGCAATCCATCTTGAGGCGACCACGGATCTGACAGCGGAAAAGTTCTTGGAAGCTTTCTCCCGATTCGTGGCACGGCGCGGGTGCCCTCTCCACATGTACTCTGACAACGGGAAAACGTTCGTCGGAGCCTCCTCCATTCTCTCCAAAGAATTTGTGGAGAGCACCCGCAACCTGATTGTCACCACTCACAGCCATCAAGGTCTTGCATGGCATTTCAACCCACCTGGTGCCCCTCACATGGGGGGTCTCTGGGAAGCGGGCGTCAAGAGCTTCAAGGCGCATTTCTACAAGACGGTTTCCTCCGTAAAACATACGTTCGAGGAGCTTTCCACCCTCCTATCAAAAATTGAAGCGTGCCTCAATTCGCGGCCTTTGACTCCCATGTCAGAGGATGTGAGCGACTTGGCGGCACTTACTCCCGGTCATTTCCTGATCGGGGGTCCGCTACTCTCCATGGCGGAGCCAGAGGCCAGAGAGGATGTGGAGTCCATCCGCAACCGCTGGCAACGGCTCAAGGCTCTCCATCAGCATTTCTGTGTGCGATGGAAGAGTGAATATTTGAAGGAATTGCATAAGCGGAATAAGTGGCAGTCACCTTCACGCGATCTCCAAATCGGTGACATGGTGGTCATCAGAGAGGAGAATATACCGCCACAAGAATGGCGCCTCGGGCGTGTGCTGACCGCTTGCCCAGGCGCTGATGAAAGGGTCCGTGTGGTTGACATCCAGACGTGTCGTGGTGTTTTCCGCCGACCAGTTGCAAAGCTGGTCCTCCTTCCTACGGGACACGCGCTCTGAGTCACCTATTCTTCTCTCTACTGCCATCCACTATCCTGTGTTTTCCTCTTCCGGCTTAGGCAATTCATCCCGCGCCATGTTCTTCATTTAATCTATTGTTTTTGTTCTTTTTCTCTTCCTTTTGTTTTTTTTCGCCTTTTGGTTTCATCCCATTACAGTTTACCATGGCGTCCTCCAGAAGATCATCCTGCACCCTGTCCGACGGAGTGAGCTTGCGAGGGCTCTTCTCGCCAGCGCGCTCCCTTTCGCCTCCGATTGCCGGCTCTCCGCCGAGGCAAGTCGCCCCGATGGAGTCCGAGCCCTCTCCAGCACCGGTGGCACTGGTTGCTCCGCGTGGAGTTTCCGTGCCTCGCCGGGCCGCCCCTCAGCGGGGTGAGTATGTGCCTCCCGGCACTAACTCGTTCCGCTGTAGGGTGTGCCGCGGTGTCCACGCGCTGCGCAAATGTCCACGGTTTGCCCAGCTGACGCCAGAGAAGCGGCTCCGGGCAGTACTTGTAAATAAGTACTGTCCCAACTGCTTGGCTCATCAGCACTCCGGGGGCACTTGCCGCAGCGGTGGACGGTGCAGGCATTGTGGTGAGGACCACCACTCCATGCTGCACATGCGGGACCCTAAACCCAAGCAGCGGTTGGCGCGACGACCGAGGGGCCGACGCGACCACCCGGCACCCACCAGAGGAGGACCATCGTCATCCCGGATGGACCGGCCCACTTCCCCACGCACCAGGCCCGTGCCTAGCCCCGCCTTGTCATTGACGGCACTACTCCAGTGCAAGGGAGTCAGTATTCTCCCCACCGCGGCGGTCTGGCTAGCCACGGGGAAGACGGCCTTCGAGGCGCGAGTGCTCATTGATCCGTGCTGTCCTGTAAGCCGCATCAGCGAGTCGATGGCAGTGGCCATGGGTCTCTCCATCACTCGCGTGGGCGCAGAAGGAGTGTGCACGGCAACGTTGCGCTCCAAGACGTCACCCATGAGCCGGGAGGTCGTCTTCAAAACTGATCCGCAGCTCCATACAACGACGCCCACCAGGACTGTCACTCCAGCCGGGCCCAGTTCTTTCAGTAACCTCGTGTTGGCTGACAAGGACTGGTTCCGCTCGGCATCGATCTCGGCAGTCTTGGGGGCTGATGTTTACCCTGATGTCGTGCTACCGGGTATCCTCCCGGGCCAAGGCGGACTGCCTATGGCGCAGAATTCCACGCTGGGCTGGATTCTGTCCGGCACGTGCTACTAGTTGTTTCGTTGCAATCCCAATATTGCAAGGGGGGGAGAATGTTGATGCGAGCGCATTGCTAAGTGAGAGGCACACCTCCGCTCCGCCGACCGAAAAGCACTCAAAGCTTTTTCGCTCACTAGCAATGCGCTCAGTGCGTAAGAATGCACTCAAGCTCCAGTGCTCTCAGCATCTCTCTCCCACAACTCACCACCGCTGAGCCGCGCTCAGTATAGATCGCCGAAATGCCGTCGGCTTTTTCCTATTAGTTAGTAGCAAATCACGTCTCTTTCAAATCGTTACAATCACCCCTTTTTGTGCGACATAACAACCCGATAAGTTTTCAATAAATCAAATATTTATAGTGATAAAAACGCGAGTGTTTTTATTGTTCGGGAAGCAAACATTTTGGACACTTTTTCAGCGCCGCCACAAACAATTATATTCTAAATATGCATATTATATATATTATTATATGCATATTTGTTGGACTGTATTCTTGAATGAAGATTCAGAAAGGTTTTTAACATGTGATTTCTTCTTGATCGGAATATAATGCTGGAGCGCCTCTCAATTATGTTTTAATAGCTTACCATATTTATGTGAACAATATGGTTGGAAAAAATGATACTCTTTGATTATGAAATGCCACTTTTTTCAGCTGTGCCACATGCCACGTACAGGCAAGCCTCAAGTACTACTTGCAACACACTTGCAAGTAGCAAAAAAGAGAGCAGACGAGGCGAGCGAGCGTCTGTGCAAATCAATTCCCTTTAGTGGCATTTCTTGGCGTAACTCGTATGCTCACTTAATCCATCCTCGCCAGCAGCAACCCAGTTTGCCTGGCCACCTGGCCACCGCATCTGGTAGAGGAGCTTGCAACAAGCCACGCAACATGCCGCTGATATGCCACAAATTTGTCGTTCTTCTTGTTGTTGTGCAAACAAACACACCTTCGGGTGCTTTTTTGTGCACCACAAGGGAGGAATGGAGGGGCCAGAGAAACTTGAGGTAGCTCAAAGAAACTGAGTTGAAGTGTTGCCGTTGCTCATATGAGCAGAGGGAAGAGGAAGCTGCTAGATAAAAGTTAGTTTTTTGTTGACTTCAAATGCACGCGTCTGCAACAACAACAACAACAACGACAACAACGACTGACTCCAGTTTCTGCTCCGACTTCGACTTGGCTCGTCTTGACTGTCATGTGTCTTCTTCAGGTGTCTGCAACACACACACACACACACACACACACACACACACATCGCTCCGCTCAGCTCAGCTTGGTTGTGTGAATCGTGTGAATTATTAAAATCTAATAAACGACAAGATTTTATGTAACACAAAACTCGTTCCTCGCTCGACGCTGCAAAGTTTTTGCGGTTTTCTTTGGTTACGCTATTGAACCTTAAATTAAGTTTGAACATAACTTCCGCACAGTTCTTCCGCCCACACACACACACACGCACACATACTCGCACACACTCCTTGGGTGCGACCATTTCTTGGCTTGCCTCTTGTCTTGTTTACATAGGTAAGTTTAATTTTCCTGTAGCATACTTTTCGGGGCGCATGCATGAAACATGTGCGTCTCTCTCTCTCTCTCTCTCACTCTCTTTCTGTCGCTCTCGCTCAGTCTCTGCTTTGCTCTATCTCGATGTGTGTGTGTGTTCATAAATTTCCTTAATGTTCAAGTGTGAAAATCTTTGCCGTTCGATGGTGCTTTTCACACTTTCGCCATGTCCTTTTGCCCAGGCACAAGTTTCAGTTCTCCTCCCCTCGCCCTGCCCCTCACCACCTATCACGCCTCACGTTTCCTGGCGAAATCAAGCGGCAATGTGTAAACTTTCAATAGGTTCGTTAAAATTTTATGATTTTCCCGTGTCGGCTCCCTGTGTGCGTGTTTCTCTCTCTCTCTCTCTCCCCTCCCCCTCTCTCACTCGTTCGCCCGGTGTGAGTGTGTGATAAAAAAGACCACACACACACACACACACACACACACACACACATTCGAACCGACAAACGTGTTGAAAATTGTTGAGCTACTTCCGCTTTACGGTTCCGATTCGTTCGTGTGTTGCCTTTTGAAGTTTGGCCTGGTCTTAAAATGTTCTCTTAGCTTCTTGTTTATTTATTGACACGATAAAAATCGTGTTTCACATCATCTTTTGCACTACGACCGCAGCAGCAGAACTTTTTTAATGTGCTCTTATTCCAATTTATAGAATATTTATGAGTTTCTTTATTGGTTCCTCTTCTGCTACTTTAATGAAACATCACACAGAAATAACCACAGAATATTAACAACAATGCCAAATGTCTCATCAATTTCGATGAATAGCTTTTAACAAAAGAAATTGGTTTAAGTGCAGCAAGTAATGCTTCCTAGGAAAATAATTTAAAATATACAATACAATATGTAAATCATTATTTGAACTAAAATAAATTTGTAACAATTTTCTTTCTGTGCCCAATTTTAATTTGTTTTGTATCAATATATAATAATAGCTTTAGTATTTATGATTCCTAAAAGTTTGGCTGCGCTTAGTTACAAATTGCGGAGATTATTTAAGAAATAATTTGACATAAAAGAAGATGGTGCTCGAGTTAGGTTTCAGTTTCTTCGCTTGACAATTTGGTATATTTTGTATACTATGGTACATTTGGAATATTTTTAATGTAATAATATATTGATATACAAAATATATGTGAGTATTTGTTGGTATATTTGGTATATTTCGAATATAATACCAAATGTTGAAATATTGAATGTAATAATAATCCACGATATTTTGTACTCTATGGTTATTTAAAGATACGCAATACTATTGTATTTGTATAATACCAAAATACCATATATAGACATCGGTATATTTTAGTATTTTTATAAAGATTAGTATATTGGTATATTTTAAAAGTAATAGCAATATACCAAATAAACTGTTCAATATAGTTCAGTATTTTGGTATATAATGATGCACTTCAAAGGGAATACTATATAAATATACCATATATGGTCTTCGGTATATTTCAGTATTTTTTCAGCATTCTGATTTGGTATATTTTAATAAAAACATTGAACGGCTTCCCTCTCATTCAAAATAGGTAGAGGGTATCTCGCAGTCGAGCATATTCGACTGCAGTCTTCTTAGATTATTATATAACATGTCTAATAATATATTAATATTACAAAAATAGCCTTAGGCATACGTAAGAATTTGTTGGTATATTTCGAATGTAATAATATATTCATATATCAAATATAATGTAAGTATTTTTCGGTATATTTTGTGTATGTTGTAATATATTGATATACCAAATTCACCCCTTGGTATTTTTTCAGTGTATTTGGTATATTATGAATGTAATAATGTATTTTTATACAAAATATATGTGTTCCTCGATATATGGAAGTGAATTTGTTGGTATATTTGGTATATATTGAGAATAGTATCGCTCTGTTTAGCTTTTATTGAAAATGAGTAGTACATGTAGTAGTTTACATTATAATCTATATTTTACTTGCAGTTTTACTATTTTGATTAAAAATGTGGTTTGTAGCCTTTGTAGCACCTTATATTTATTTCTCAATTACGATATTTATGTATAATTTGTTGTTTATACAAATATTTATAGCATTTTTCACTTGAGTATTTTAAAATAGTTTCACAATTATGATTGATTAATGATTGTTATTCAATAATAGGATTTGAAATGAAATTGATACTTGAGGACATTGTTATTCGGACTAAAGACTTGATGTTTCCCTCTCTTTCCTTCGGATCATCTCGTTCTTGCTGTTGTTGGGCTGCCTGCATATTTGTGTTATTTTGAAACTTTGAGAAGTGCAACGTGCGGCAACTTGGCGGCAGAGCTTTGACAGCTGCATCTACAGCGCGTCCGATTCGGCGTCTTCGTCTTATCTCTGTAACTCAACTCACATCTGAGGCACAACTTTGGTTGCTTCTTTTAAATGCAGTCAGTCAAGTTGGCAGCAGCAGAAAAAACTTGGGGCCAAGCAAAAGGTGTAACATGTCTGCTGCTGCTGCTGCTGCTGCTTGCTACATGCAACAGCAACAGCAACAGCAGTCGTAGCCGTTGCTGTAGCCGTAGCAGCTGTCAAAATGACAGTTGAAAAAACAACGAGGCGTCGGCAGGTGCCAGGCTTTTCTTAGCATTGGTTGCAGGGTAATCAGGGTGCGAAAGGGGAGGGGAGGAGAGGGGAGGGGAAGGACAGCAGCGGTCGGTACGCAACATTTGATAAACTTTTCCAACACACACACACACACACTTCTTAGTTCACCTTTAGCTCAGTTGCTTGTCCATGGCGCCTGCTTGTATGCAACACTTTTTTTCCTTGCTTTTGTTAGTCGAATTTGCAGCTGGCGGCAAGAAAGAAAGAAAACAAGCAGCCAAGCAGCCAAGTTTTAGCAACTCCGAAAAATAAAGTACTCCAACTTTTGACTAAACTAATTACATATATGATGTTGCAGCCGAAAGAAATCAAAGCTCGTTGCACTTGAGAACTCATGCACACACACGCACACAAGTGCACCACACGCTTTTGATGTGAGCCAAACAACAACTGCAAACAGCAACAGCTAAAAAAGCCGATCGACAACAATTGAACAATGCAAAAAAAAAAAAAAAAAAATAAATAAATAAAATCAAAGGCAAATACGTAAAGCAGAAAGAAGCCTTGGCCAGCAAACCTTCAGTCCTTGGCTTGCCACTTCACATTTCCAAGCGACGGCTGTTAAAATTCTCAAGTGCTTTTCGCACGCATTTTCAATAAATTCTCTGCCTTTTTTTGTAGGTTGCTGTTCAAGCTCTTCAGACTGTGTTCGTTATTGTCGAAGAATTTGTTGTGGTTCGCTTGTTTTGAAGTGTGGCGTGTGAGTGGAGTGTGAATTTATTTTCAGATGGATGGTGGATGGCTCAGACTCAGACTCAGACTCAGACTCAGGCCAGATGAAGCAGAAGCCATCTGTTATTCTAATGAGTTTAGCAGAGATTAAAGCAACAATTGTGCGGCTTTGAAGTGTTTCAATTGTGCCAATTCTCTGCCAGATTGCCAGTAAGCGCATGGACTTAGCTTTATTGATTGAATGCCGCGAATTACACTGAATTTTCAATGCCAAATTGTTTATCAATTGCTCAAATCAAGCGGGTTAACAAACAAGATGCCACAAGTTTTAAAGAAAACTACAAATTATGGTAGACAGTGTCATCAAAGAGCTGTCAGACAAAACAATCTTGAACTTGAGCCAATAAATTATTATGCAGTTAATATTTAAAAAACAATGATAATAAAATAAAAAAGTAAAATAAAATAAGATTAAACAAAATTAACAAATTTTATATAAATAAAAACAAGTAAGAAAGCTACAGTCGAGTGTGCTCGACTGTGAGATACCCGCTACCCATTTTGAATAAAAGCAATATATTTTGCGGTATTATTCTCAAAATATACCGAATATACTGCAAAATACTAAAAATATACCAAGAGGTATATGTGGTATCGATATCGATATAGTACCGCATTCAAAATATACCATAGACGGCACAATATACCAGATTGTCAGCCAAAGCAACTAAAACCCCTACTAAGTAGGCGTTTTTGCCCACACAAAAGTATTTCTTTAATACCTTCGACAATTTTTATCTGATCGCAACCAAATTTTCAAGAATCATAACTACTATAGTTATTATTGTATATACTCTAGCTTTAAAATTGCGCTTATAGCTCTATCTCTTATAGTCTCTGAGATCTAGGTGTTCATATGGACAGACGGACAGACACACAGACGGACATGGCTAGATCGTCTCGGCTGTTGACGCTGATCAAGAATATATATATTCTTTATAGGGTCGGAGATGCCTCCTTCTACCTGTTACATACATTTCCTGTCGGCTCAAAGTTATAATAGCATTCTACCCTATGGGTAGCGGGTATAAAAAATATAAAATTAAAAAAGGTAAAATAAAATACGTTTTAAAACGAAAAAAATAAATTAATATCTAAAAAAGAAAGTAAGAAACAGTAAAATAAAAAATACGAAACATTTTAAATTATAATAAATATAAATATAAAAATGTAATATAATAAATATAAATTAATATTGAAATAAAACACAATTATTCGTTGCAAAGTAAAATAAAATAACAACCCATTCCTTGATATAATTAGCAGATTAGCTGTCACAGTTGTCAAGTTTATCAAATCGTTTTGACAAAATCAAAGAAAAGTTTATGTATTTCGTACTAACTACTTAAATTTATAATTATTAAAATCTTGTTTAAAACATTTTTAGATTTACTTATAAATATTTGTAAGTAGAAGTAAATAAAATTATAATAAGAAGTTATTGCAAAAGAAATAAGAAAGTTTTTCTTAAGAATGAAGTAATATCGTGACTTCAGCTTTAAAATGTCGATAATCCTTTTTGTGGATAATCAAATAATAATTTTAGTTTGCAAAAAAGCTCCTCACTCATCGAAACTCTTATAAAGTTTAGTTGACTTCTTTTTAGAAGAAGCTTGAAATGAAATCTGTAAGATAAGAAGTTAATTTACAATACCGAAATCGGGAAAAAATGAATATCATAAATCAGTAGCTAATTTATTTATTTTTGATTACCTTTTATTTTTAAATTGTATTTAAAAATAAGGCATACAAAACTTAAAGCATATAAATGCAGTTGCCAAGTTTCTAAAAGCTGATAAAAGTCGGAATTCAAAAAGTTGGTTAGAAACATGTTTAACTTACACTTTGGCAATAGTAATGATAATGAGGCCAGCCGCAAATTTCAACTCATTGAGACGCACCTGTTGTCGTGTGCTCCCTCTTTCCCCTCTTCTCACTCACTCTCTCTCTCTCTCTCTTCCGACCGAACTTAACACCAAATCAACCATGCAAATTTCCTAAGCTCGCCGCAAGACGACAGCAGCAGAGGCGAATGCCAAAAGCGAAAACGAGGCACACGCAACACGATAAACAGAAGCGAGCGAATGAAGGAGGAGGAGGAGAAGGAGGAGAGAGAGAGCAGAAACCGTTACAAAGTAAAATAGCTAGCCAGGCAGCAAATGCGTCAACTTAATTAGCAGCGTCACGTTTATAGAACTGAACTGGGAACTGGGAACTGTGGACTGGAATGGGAATGCTCGAGGGGAGGTGTGTGTGTGTGTGTGTGGGTAGGGTGCTTTCCAGCCTGCCATATTGTTGAATATTGTTTTCTTTTTCTCTTCTTCATTTTTGGTGGCTTCTGTAGGGGGAGGGAGCGGGGCGGGTGCGAAACGTGGCTCGCTTCGGTTTCGTGTTAATTGTTGCGCCTCACACAAAATTAATGAACTCAAGTTGTTTGTGTTGTTTTTATTTTGCGTGAAGCTTAGGGCTTCCTTTTTCTGTATTTTTTCCCCATTGTTGTTGCCGACAAATTCCTTAACGGAAATTGATACGCTTTATGTGGCGGGGGGTGAATTGTGAGTGTGGGTGTGGCTGTAGGTCGCTGCTTGTCATTGCCTTGAATGACATAATCTAATTGAAAAGCCATTTAAGCGTGCTGCATGATAATTTTTTCTTTTTGTTTTCTTTTTTTTTTTCTTATGTTCTCTTATATGGGCAATGCGAGGAGGCTGACAGCGTTCTTAACGTGATTTGAATTGATAATTTGCAACAATTAGGCATTTTGTCGGGAATTTTGTGCGCGCTTGTTTTAATTGAATCGAATGAAGTTTGACAGCTGCCAGCACAGCGAAAGGCGGGGCAGTAAAAGAAAAAGAGAGAGAGAGAATGATAGAGTTAAGTCAAGAGTGTTTGAGCACTTGCGTTCTCGCTCTGCAGGCGCCACCTGGCGGCCAATGACAGTAGCTGCCATGACGTATATGTTATTTGAGTTTTGAAGTTCTTTTTGCGCGTCGCTTTGCTTTCCTTGCCCTCCGCGCCCCATTGGCAGGCATTGGACTGCATTGAAGACCAAACTTGCACTGTCCTTCCTCTCCTCCTCCTCTTTTTCGTCCCCCTCCCCCACTACTGTCCTCTAGCACGTTCCACTATGTGTCTGTGCTGCGACGTTTCATCTTGCATGAGGTGTTAATGCTTTCTAAAGTTTGTAACAGCAACAGCAACAACAATAACAACAGCAAAGACGACAACAATGACGGAAAAAAAAGTTAAAGCATATCGTATGAGTGCGACTTGTGGTGAACGGAAGGCAGGGCAAAGCGAAGGGTGGAGAAGCAACCTGCTGACGAGGTTAGCACAAAAAGCTCGTCGAGCTGCACAATAAAAAAAATACAAAAAAAAAAAAAAATGCCAACCACAAAGCATTTTTATGAGTTTCGTGTATGTGACGGTTGCTCTTTTCCTTCTCCCTTACTCCTCCCTCTCCACTCTCCACTCTCCACTATCTCTTTCTATTTTCTGCTTCTGTTTCAGCTTCTACGTTACGTTGTTATTGTTGTCGTTTAAGTGGCTTTTACTTAGTATGCCAAAAGTTTCTTCTTGCCGCTGGCCATTTGCTCAAATACGACCAAAAAGAAGCAGAAGCGCTCAAAGCTAACGCTTTTGAATTTTGTTTTGGACTTGCTAAAGAAGCAGTTAGATAATGTTAAACTGTGATTGAAAGCTCGTGAATCTAGATCAATCGGAGCTTTTAGCAAATTACGAAATTGAAAAGTCTTAAGATTTGTCATTTTACACGATCAGTTTGAAATCAACTAAAACTCGCAATATAATATGAGTTTAAAAAACACTTCTGTAATAAATAAATAAATAATTTAAGTAAACGTTCATAAAATCTATTAGGCATTGATAAAATATTTGAGATTAATATATGATAGATTTGTGTGTTCATTTATTTATTTTAAGCAAACTTGATGATATTTTATAAGCAGATAATTGACAGGTTTATTTATTGTATATCACTGTGTATATATATTTATTTATTATTATTATGTATAAGTGTATTATTTATAAATGTGAAAGTTTATAATTATGTCGATCTCTCACTAGGTTTGGTATAGAATTTGTATATAAAGTATCATATATTGGTAGTAGGTAAATAAATAAATATTTTATTAAGAGACATAGAACAAGTATTTGGTATATCGATGTACTATTACATTCAAATTATACCATAGACTACCAACATTTTCTTCTACCTTTTAAATATGATTGTTTTTGTTATTTATTTATATACTTAAATATGATATACGAGTATGTTAAATTGTTAATATCGAACAAGAAATATTTAGATATTCAGGAAGAACTGACAATTACTAGTTCTTTCAAACTATTTATATTCGGTTTTGACTCGCAAGATGATAATTATAAATATATTATCCTTTATACATTGTTATATATAGCCCATCTTTATGTAGATATATATAAGTAAAGAGAATGGGCAAAAAGACGCTGTTGGCATTAAATACTTTGGAAATAATTTATAAAGAGAAATGCCATCCTTTATATGTATAAAATATTATATAGCAGAGCAGCTGAGGAGAAGAAGAAGGCGACAAAAGAAGCGGAGTTCAAATCGGAGTTGGGATCGGAGTTGGAGCCACAACCATACACACACACACACACTCACTCACATACAAAGGACACTTAAAATAGTTTTATTTCAATTAACAACAGAAATTCGATGAGTTTATTTGGTGTTGTTGCGTTTTATGCGAGACAAGATAAGAGCTATGGCGACAGCGGCAAACATTTAATGCTCCGCTTTCGACCCAGACCCGGACCCTGACTCGGTCCCTGGTCCCTGGTCCATTCTTTGGAATGGACTCCGCAGTTCCTCGCTCTCCCCCCCTTTGGCTCATCCAAAGGCTTGCGTATTGCGTGTTTAACTGCTGCAGAGTTGCCCATACGAAATGCTGCTCTCTGTGTAAGTGTGCCTGCGTGTGTGTGTGATAATGTTGACAGATAATAAACTCGGAAAATTACAAAATTACAATCAACACACACACACACACACACACACACATACGCAAACACACACAGACAGTTGCATAGCAAGCGGGATATTTGCAAAAATGTCACATGCATGGGGCGCTTGCTAATGGCGCGCCATTGTATGCTGCCCCTTGCCTTCCCCTTAGCCACCCCCCCCCCCCACTCAGTCACCCCCTCTTGCGGATCTCAGTGGCTCACATTTTATAGCCGGGGTCTAGAAAGCGGCCCAGCAAACTGACGGGGGCCCTTTTGGCGTCGTGGCGTACGTAAATTTGCCACCACAAAACTATTCAATTGAAAGTTATTTACGTTTATTGTTTCATTTCACTGCCAGTTGGCAAAACATTTCACATACATGTACACACATAAGGAATGCGTATGTATGTGTCTGTGTGTGTGTGTGTTTTGGCCTTTAAATGAATCGCTGATTAGCGACTGCAAAGACTCTAGACGCCAGCATAAGTGTGAGCTGCAATTCCATTTTCTATACTAGGAATAAAGTGCTCAAATTGCTTATGTATGTATGTCGATATACTAAATATATTTCAGTATTTTTTCGTATATCAATTTGGTATATCGTAAGGATGACGATAACGTTCCACTTTTTATACAAATAAGTAGAGTACTTGACGCGCTTAAATTAAAAACTTGTATATAGATATACCAAGATTAACCTTCGGTATATTAATTTGGTATATCGTTAGAATTGAACAGCAATTTCACTTTTTATACACAGAAAAAAAGTACTTAAATTACGTAAATTAAGAATTTGTATATCATTATACCAAGTGTGGTCTTCTTTATTATTCAGTATTTGTTGGTATATTAATTTGGTATATCGTTAGAATTGAGTGGGAAAAAACGTACTCGAAGTGTTTATGAGTGTCAATATACTAAGTATGGCATTCGGTATATCTCAGTATTTTTTCGTATATCAATTTGGTATATCGCAAGGATACAGCTGCAGTTCCACTTTTTATACAAATAAGACGAGTACTTGACGTCCTCAAATTAAGAACTTGTATATACACATATATGCCAAGCTTAGACTTCTGTATATTAATTTGGTATATCGCTAGAATTGAGCAGAAATTTCACTTTTTAAACACAAAAAAAAAAAAAATAATAAATGCAAAATACAAAAATTGAAATCTCATCAGAGTGCTTTCCTCATAATTTAGATTAGTTTAGTTTATTAGTCGTCAATCGATCTTGACGTTCATTCAAGCATGAATATGAGGACGTTACAGTGCACTGAGTTAGCCTAAGGACATCTCAAATTTTAGAGTTATTTATAACATAGATCCTTTAACACACTTAAAGATAAGATTAAATACAGTTTTCGATTATCAACTCAAAAACCCCATCAATTATTATAGTATGGAGACATCAAAGTTAATCGCTGCCTCGTTTTGTTACTTCCAATAATCAAAGAGGCACTTGACATATCGAAGAGAGGGTGCTATCACATTGCACACTAAAATATAACGAATATGAGATTATTATTAGCTATATAAGATATAGGATTTTAAGACATAAAAGTTGGTTCTCAAACAGAATTCATCCTATTCTCTGCGTCCATGCAATATGGTTTAAGGTTCTGTGTTCAAATGCTGAGTGTATCGCTGTGATAAGTAATTCGTAAAAAGTAGAATTAAATGTTGGATTAAGTAGAGATCAAATATTATATTATATTCTGTAAATATAGTAAACATTCTGTTTTCTTATGTTGAATGAGGAACAACCAATTTTCATTTGAATAACTTCTTTATTTAAAGTCGAACGAGTGCTAAAAACTTTGCAGCATTTAACAAATTTAATATATTCTGCGTGTTTAGCCACAATGTCTTTAAGAAGACGCGACCAAAATAAAATTAAAAGTGTGACCATACAACATGACTCAATATGCCTGAATAATGCATACAATAATAAAGTGATTATGGGCACACTTACAACAAATTCAAATACTAAAGTGGCATAGTAATAATACCAAGTATGGTTTTAATTCTTTCAGCTTACCTCTTTTCAATTTAATACGATGTATTTATTCCTGATTTTTCATTCTATGTAGAGTAAAAGAGAGAGAGAGAGAGAGAGAATGAGTAAGAGAGCAGCGACTGACATTATTGAGAGCGGCTTTGATTTATGGGCGAATGCCATTAGGCCCGGCCATTGGGCATCGATTAGCCACAGTTGGCAAAGCATTGCTCGAAATCTATACTTCCGTTGTTAATCATTGGCATCACTTAATGGCCCCTTCCGTTGCTGCTAGAGTCAAGTGGCAGCAACAGCAACAGCAACAGCAACAGCGACAGCAGCAGCAGCAACGATGAACGAAGAGCGAAGAACGAAGAACACGCCCTTCAATTACAAATCCAATGCGAGTCGAATTTTGCTCCATCAGATAATCTGCTAAAGGACTTCCGCTCGGTGCGTGTGCTGCGTGCAAAAAGCGAGAAAGGAAAAGCGAATTTCGAGAAACCTTTTGGCGGCAACAAAAGAACGAGTCAAATTCAACAGGAGGCGGTAGGGGGACTGGACTGACTGTAACTGAAAACGCAATGATATACTGCCGTGAAATCGAAGGCAAGACTTTAAGTGCTTGCCGCTGTCTCAAGACATTGCTTTGCTTTGGCAACTTACTGCGAACAAATTCAACAGACTTTCTCACTCTAGTCTAGTTCTCAGACTGTTTCTACCCGTTGCCCACAGGGTAGAAGGGTATTATGATCGCTGGCATATTTTAAACTCTACTATTCTTAAAATATACCATATATACCATAAATTAATATACCAAAAGATACTAAAATACATATTTGGTAGATCAAAATATACTATAGTGTAGTAGCTTATCGATTTACCAAATGTAAACTTCGGTATATTTTAGCATTTTTTAGTATATTTGTTGGGAATATTTTCAGAACAGTGCCAAGACTTTAGTCACTATGATCTCTAACCATCTGGCAAATTTAAATTGTTATGATTCTTTAAATATACCAAATTAATATACTGAAAAAACTAAAATTTACCAAAATGTGTATTTGGTACATCGATGTAGAACATCCAAAATATACTAGAGTGTAATAGTTTATCGATATACCAAATATTGACTATGGTATATTGTGACATTTTTCAGTATATTTGTTTGGTATATTTTCTCTCTAGGATCTTTAACAATCTGGAAAATTTGCAACTCTCTGATTCTTGAAATATACCGAATTAATATACTGAAAAAATAATAAAATATTCCGTACTATATATTTTTCATTTTTAGTATATTCGGATAGCGGGTATCACACAGTCGAGTACACTCGTCTCTAGATTTCTTACTTGTTTTGTTTTTTTTTGTGTGGATTTTGCATTCGCGTGGATTTTTCGGCTATCGCTGCAGCCGAGAGAATTTATTGCGACGCTGTGCCGTGTTGCGTGTCCACAAAAGCTCAAAGACACAGCGGGTTGCATGTCCTGCCTGCCTCTGCCCCTGCCCCTGCCACTGCCACGGCCAACTGCCGTCGCCATTCTGGCCCTTTGAGCCCTGCACTTTTGCTTGGTAGGCGTTGGCATTGCGTTTTCGCCGGCCGTGTTGAAATTGACAGCAAAATAATTGGTTGATTATTTATGCGACAAACGAGCAAAGACGCCAGCGAAGACAGCGACGGAGACTCGACCAGCTATTCAGCCAAGCATTCAGCCATCCATTTAGGCCAGCCAAAGTTTGTTTAGGCCGCATTTAAATCAATGCCAAAGAAATGTTTATTATACTCGCGCCACAGCGCAACAGGATGACGTTGCCTTCCCCTTTTGCTGCGGCATTTGACTTCAAAGTGCCAGACGATGCTCATGACGCTCTGACTGTGATTATTTGAGCTAATGCTTGACAATAATATGAACACGGCGAATAGACGAAACTTAGTTTTTTTGCTTTCGCCAAGCTTTAATTGTCAAATTTATGTTCATATGTAGAGTATTTGAAGCTATTAGCACAATTTACTTTTATATTACTTCTATTAGTCTATACCATCTATCTATTGTGGACTAACAATGTTTGTTCGAGTTTTAGACAAAATTAAAGTATAAAGTCATATTGTCACATTTCTATTAATATGATAGCTTACTCACCCTTGTTTTTCTCTTTATAGTAATATTCTCATCAATGTAAATTTTATTATATACTAAAAAAACCGAAATTCTATTCATTTCAAACATGTGCCTACATGTGTATATGAACAAGATAGTAAATATAATTTCTATTAAAATTGAAATTGCTAAAATTCATTTATTTATTTTATATAAATCCATGATTTGTTATAACCAATTTATTGTGAACATGTTTTTCTTTTAGAATCTAGTATTTTATGTAATGCGCAAAATTATTTAATTTAATTCATGAGATTTATGAATTCCATAAGCCAGGATTATGCTGGTCTAGTCACTTTTCATTAGAAATTTTCAAAGCAATATGAAACATAAATCAAACAAAATAAAGTGCGAAAGCTGCAGTCGGGTTTACTTCACTGTTAGATACTCACTACCTATTTTGAATAAACGTAAAATAATGCGGTACTAATTTTAACATATACCAATTTAATAATTTAACTGCATATTGACTACTTATTTATACATACTTCTTTTGATAGAGAGATGTCTTTCTTTACAAAATTCGAACATATTTAAATTTAAGTAAATGTCAAAAGTGACTATGATTCTTCGGCTTATTGAAACAATAGTTTAGTATTAAAAGTGCGATTTTATGAGAAAAGTTCAAAAGTAACTATTGTAGCACGTAGCACCAACGACTGTATTTGTATATTTCAGTCGACTTGATAAAATGAATTTTTTACTATAGAGCTACTAAGAAGGTGTACCAAAATATGTATGTAGTCTAGAAAGGTCCATATCGTATATTTAATTTTAGTAAGCAGAACTGAGTAGTACTTGAAACCAAGTTCAAATGTCAAATATCTAAAATGTGAAATCAAAAGAGGGTTGCAGCATCAGGAACAAGGGTTCTGCGATCAATTTTGTATTTGCTAAGCAGCCCGAAGCTGCTTCAGCTGTAAGTCTAACTCTAAGATTCGACTCGAAATCCAGCTCCAACTGTGACTCCGGCTTTGGGTCGTATGTCATGCTTGGGCAGGCGATTAATTTGCGACGAAATACTCTTAAAAATGTTGCGTAAGTTGCAAATGCAAAATGGGATTGCAGCAGGCAATGTAAACAGCAAACAAAAGAGGAAGGGGAGGAGGTGGAGGTGGAGGGGAAATGTGTACTATATGTGTATGGATGTACACATAGTGTGTATAAATAACGCACCCACATATATAAATTACCTTTTGATAAATCTCAGACGTCGTTGGCTGTTGGACAAAATGCAAAAACATATAGAAAAATGGCAACAGAGAAAGAATGAAAGGAATGGAAAATGTTGCAGGACCAAGGATTGGAATTGAGATTGGCCTGGGGGGGATAAAACGAAGAGGGGTGGCAACACTGTCAGCAGTTTGTATAACTGTGCTATGCACACACAAATACACACACACATTGTCGCACTTGAGAAATCTTTTCGAACGTAAATCAATCCGTGCAGCTACATCATCGTAGTCCCAACTACGAAATGTTCAACGACGACTTGGTTCCGGGTGCCACTGCAGCCACCAGGGTTGCCACAGTGCCTCACACACACACAGTTGCAGTCGCACCAATTGCTTTTCTTGATTGTTTTCTCTCTCTGTGTGTGTGTTTGTGTGAGAGACATATATCGAAATGTAAATTCAAGTTTGTAGATAGAATACTATACAGCAGCTAGAGAGAGAGAGAGAGAGAGAGAGAGAGATGAAAGAGAGAGGTATAGTAGCGGGGAGGAGAAGCTGTGACAAAACGAAACTCCACAAAAGCGATAACGACACTCATCATCAACCAAAGTCGGATTTGCCAACTCCTTTAACCATTCCATCTTCATCTCTTCAGCTCCCTATCTCTCTCTCTCTCTCTCTCTCTATCTCTCTCGCACTCGCAGCGCAGCTTTCTCGTTCTTGCCGAAAAACGCAATTTTTGGTGTAGTGCAACTACTCTGGTCTCCTTTGGTCCTGGCTGCTCCTTGCCCGACACTTCCATTGCAATGCGTTCAACAATTTCGTTTACTTTTGACCCCGGCATTTTGCCCCCCAGAGTTGGCCAAAAGATGACCGAGCAAACCGACCGAGTAGCTCCTGCTCCTGCTCCTTCCTCCCTTTGCTGTGCTGTGCATTTTCCGTTTTCGTTTACGCATCGTTTGAAATTTCTATGAATTGTAGATGCAATCGGGCCAGTCCGTGGAGCGGCTAAGACTCATGTGTTACAGTTACAGTTACAGATACTGTCCCCATTTCCTCCGTTCCTTTTTCCCGCACCCGGTTCATTTGCCCACTTGCCCTTTTGGCCTTTTGTGGAGAGTGCATTTCACTTGCAGGACACACACTGCACACTGCATTTCTGGCTAAGCTCTAGACGAAGGCAAAGAGTTGACGATTCTCTTCGGTAGCTGTTCCTGTTTCTGTTTCTGTTTCTGCTTCTGCTTCTGTTTCTGTTTCTATTTCTGTTTGCGGCGCCACACAAATTGAAAACCCCGTAAGAACCCAAACTACAAATCTGCAGAACAGCAACGGAGCAAAGGAGCAAAGGAAAAAACCGAAATGAGGAAAACAAATACCACACTCACACACAGTTGAGTAAGGATTACAATGAAAGAGTTGCAGCCGGGCAGGCAACGGGTCGCATACGCAATTGGAGTCGCACTAGTTGCAACTGGAAGTCGCAGTTGGACCCGGAGTCAAAGTCATACTCGGAGTTGGAGTTGGAGTCGGAGGCTGGCTGGGGCCAATCTTTCATGACGAAACAAATATCCTCATAATTCAACAGGAAAATTGCCCTGAGAGATGTGAACAACTCGGGGGATTGGAGGAGCACCTATAGGCCTAGGCCCATGGCCAGCGTAGCCTCTATGTCAACGTCGTTTGTTACGCCTCTTACTCTATCTCTCTCTCTCTCGCTCTCTTTCACTCTCTCTTCTTCGCTCAATCTCAGCTCCTTCTGTGCTTTGCTCTTGTTGGTTTTCGGTGATTTGCTTTGTCAGTGACAAAAATAATAACAGCTATGCCGCAGGCTCCTGTGCGTGTGTGTTCGGGGGCGCTGGGTGCTTACTCATGTCCAGGATCCCCGGCTCCATATGTCAAGTGCCTGGCCTCAGCCATTGTCTAGGTATAACCCACACTCACTCCTCACTCTCTCACTCCCTCGCCTTCCCTTTTTGCTGGCTACGGGTTACGGCCTGCTGGCCATTTTTAATTACCACAATTTGAATTGCTTAAATAACTATTTGGATAACAATCAGTTGGGCGAGAGCATGCATCGTGCAACATCAAAGACAAAACTGCCTGCCCCATGTTGCACCCACGTTTCGGCCTGACAGCCGCACAAAGCTGCTGCTGTTGTTGCTGCCTGCTGCCTTATGCCCTGGGATTAACCAAAGACTTTTCCACATATACGCATAGTTTCTATTTAACTAATGAATGTGCCACATCCCCCGTTTCTCTCCTTTTCCAACTCTCTCCCTTTTAGTTACCTCTTCGTAAGTTGCCCCTTCTGCTTCGGCTTAAGGGCTCGCTCTTCCAGTTCTCAATTCCCAATTTCCTTTCACGCACCTTCATTATCAATAATTTTGCTAATTGATCTATTTCTAGTCCAAAGGTTTTTAGCATAATTCATTATGAATATACATATGCTTGAGTCTATCATCAAACGAAGATGAAATGATGACTAGATAGAAGTGAAGAGTTCAGTTCAGTTCAGTTAATATAAATCTTAAAATATATACAAAATTAATATACCAAATTGAGTACAACATACCCAAGCCTATATTTGGTATATCGATACACCATTTCAACTTAAATATTTACTTAAGTATTGCTTTTAAATCATTGCATCGGTCACATCAACATATTAATTCCTTTTAATCGAATCTTAAAATAAAATTCCACAGTACAATATCGAATTATTTTCAAAAGGTTTTCATTGAGGACATCTGCATGAATTTATCATCCAACGAAGATGAATTGATGACTAAATAGAAATAGAATTATTCTTAGAATGCACCAAAATACAATACCTCAAAAATACTATATTATACCAAAGGTTATACTTGGTATATTGATATTTAGAATGTACCATACAGCACAAAATATACCAGATTTCCAGCCTAAGTAATGTCGCACTATATCGAAATACTAATAATGCGTTCGGTATATTTTTAGTATTTTGCGGTATATTTGTAGAATCTGGGCTTATTGAAAATGAGTAGCTGGTATCTCACAGTGGAGCACACTCGACTGTAGTTTTCTTACTTGTTAGAAATGTTATTATAATGTTTGGATACTTCCTTATTTTAAGTGTTGTGTAGTACATAAAGATTTCTTCGCTTAAGTATTGTAAAGATTACGTATTTCAAGTGTTGTATAATAATACAAAATATTTTATTATATGGCTCATATTTTTATATATGTATGTATATTTGAATAATACCTCCATATAACATTACTATTAGACACATAATAGGATAATAATATTAACTGTATCGATGGCTATACGAGTGCGTTATCTGAGCTTGTCAGCTGCAGTTGCTTTGACGAGGACACCCATAACTCTCCTCTAAAAAGAGAGCGAGAGAGAGAGAGAGAATGTGAGATAGAGCACAAATGCATAAATTCAATTTTCACATAGCGAAAGGCACTCGTGGAAAAAAAGTTGCATAATTTAACGCTGTCTATGGCGACTGACGATGGGGATTGGGATCTGTTTCTGCTGCATGCACTCGAGTATTCCATTCCAGATGCCAATGCGGGGCACAGCGATTGCGATAGCGATTGCGACTGCGATGATGTAAAAAATTGCAAATCGAATCGAGCTTGGCAAACGAATGTCGCGCCCATTGAATGAAGGTGAGGAAAGGAGGAGGAGGAAGGGAAAGGGAAAGGGAAAGGGAAAGGGCGAGAGATGACTGGGGGTCTGCATACCGAAACGTCAAGAGCACTCGCTCGACAGTTACACGCCTAAGCCACTGGCTACCAGATACGTTAGTCCCCTTCTCAATCTCTCTCTCTCTCTCTCTATCCCTGTCGGATGAGTAACCAGAGAACCCGAGAGCTCAAACTCCAACTCCAACTGGAAGTGGAAGTGGAACCCGCAGGCCAGAGGGCCACGGTATAAACATTGTTGACATTTGCCAAACCTACTTTAATCACTTTTTAACCCCATTTGATACAGTGTCAACATGCATGGGGCGGCGGCTCATAAAATGGACAGTCGACGGTAGTCCTGGCGTCTGTCTGTCCTCGCCGGTCTGTTAGTCCGCTTCGGTATTTGAGGCTGAATGCAACGCCATAATAAAATGTGCAAAAACTCCGAGTCGAGTCGAGTCGAGTGACAAAAAATGCCAATGACAAACGTCGAAAAAGAACAACACAAAAAAAAGAACCGAAGAGTTGGGCACAAAAAAAAAGAAATATCCAAAAATGGGAGTGAAATGGCAAAGGACATTCAACGGGGTCCTGCGAGCGTGTGTGTGTGTGCAAGCGAGGGCAACCGAGGGCATGGTCAACGGGCCGAGCTGCCAAAGCAATTGATTTACTGCACTTTGTTTGCCAAAAATTAATTGAGTTGATGACAAGTGCAATTGATTTATGCGGGACTCAAATGAGTGTGGACAAACGCATGGATGGATGAACGAACAAGAGGACGAACGACAGATGAACAGACGGACAGACGGAAGGACGGATAGATAGACAGCTGGATAAAAGTTTGAACAGTTGAGCAGGCAAAAGAATCGGGTAGATGTGGCCAAATGCTCTCTATGAGGAATCCATTTACGATCGTCTTTACCAAAATAAAATTCCCCAAGCTAGCTTATCCTAAACTTAAGTTCTACACAATTCAATAGGAATATATCTTATTTGAAGCTTAATTTCTACACAATTTAATTGGAGTCGAAATATAATGTGACACCATTTAACTTTTTTTATATTTCATAAAGTATTTTTTTAAATGTAATCTCAATTTGAATAACAGCGATAATGCTTCATCGAAATTATTTTGTTTTCAACATTAAATGAAACTTCTACATAAACGAAATGTAATCTAAATGTATAAATACTTTGACAGAATTTTACTGACCCAAGCATGGGTTTGAAATGAATAATAAATTCTTTTCAGGGACTGTAGCGATTACCATTATGATCTTATGGCTTTTTTCTTTACATTAAAAAAAAATGTTACCAAAATAAAAGTAACTCATACATTCAAATGATTTCAATTGTTCTTGAAATTATGTTAGTTTGATGAATAATGAAATTTTGATTTTAAAATTACAACATTTTTTGTTGATGGATAAGAAGAACTTTTAGTTGAAGCCAACTTATTAGCAGAGACTTTTCATTTCGTTTTTTGGTAAATTATTTGTAAGACAAGTTCGCATTCATTGCTCGTCTGTGCTTTAAAATCAGACCAATATTTGTTCTGTTTTAGTCGGTTGGGGGCATTTAACACAACGACAACGACAACGTCAACGAGAACAAGAACGGCAGGTGTCAAAGGCAACGCTGTAAAAATGTTCACCTGGCCGATGGCTTCCTTCTCCGCTTTCCCGTTTTGCAGGTGGAGTGACTGCATGTTCCGTCACGGAAGCGTGCCGCGCACACATGTCAGGCTTGGACTCACTCTCCCTCCTCTTCGTCTCGCCCACGTTTGGCCAGTTTGGTTGGTCGGATCTGGTTTAGGCCAAAAAGCGACGACGCAACGGAAATAAGCGCCAAGCGGATGCCGGCAAACGAAGCAAATGATTCATTTCCGATGATGCGACAGCGTTCCGCGTTCCTTTCTCAACTCCCCTCTCCTCTCCACGCTCTCTCTCGCTCTCTCTCTCACTCTGACGACGAGAGTCCTGCGTCCTGCTTTTGTACTCGTTGTCATCATCGTGGACGTCTGCCACCAAAAATTTGCATGAAATGCAAAATCAAACGGGTCGCGGACCTCACCGAGAGCACACCTAATCGAAAAGGGATAGCGTGGAGAGGAGTGAAGAGAGGTAGAAAGAGAGAGAAAGAGCGTGTGTGGAGAGTGGAGAGTGTGTGGCGAGGCATCACGCGTCACGTTTCAGGTTGACGGGCAAATGTTGCCACTGCCGTTGCCATATTTTATGAGTCCGGTCTGCGGCGCAGCGTGTGTTATTGATATGCTAACGGTAAATGTCATTGGGTAGCCAGCGGGACGGAGTGTGGGGAGGAAGGGGGCAGGCAGCATTCCGTTCTGTGCTCTGCTCTGCTCTGCTCTGCTCTGCTCTGCATTTGACGGTTGTGCCCTTGTGCGGAAGTGGTTAAACCGAGCCATAGGCCATTGCACAGTCTGCGTTCTGCTTTCTGTGTTCTACGTTCACTGGTCTCCCGGCTCCCTGTCTGTTCTCCCTCTCACTCCGGCCCTGTTGGGTGTGCAGCCCTGGCGACATATGTCGCGGCCAAACGTGTGAAATTTCAAGCTAAAAATTTTGTACCGCACCCTCGATTTATAATGAAGCACTCTTCTTTTTTCCTCGGAGAGAGAGAGTGTGTGTTGGACAACATATTGGAAATCAAAATGTTGACATGCAGCAGGCAACATTTTTCAATTAAGCTGACAACAACAGCAGCAACAACAACAATAACTCGAGTAGCCTTGATATCATCTAGTTTGTGGAGTTTTTAATGTTTTGTAAGGTAAGGAGGAGTTGGTTTTCGGATCTTTTATTCAAGGTGCTATGAAGAGTTTTGATTGTGCATCTCAGGTTAGAAATGTCACTCGATGAAACTTTCTACATGAGAGTGTGTTAATAGTAAGATTTTTGTTGTATTCTTGCTCCACATAAGGTGGAAGTTTGTTTGAGATTTTTGACGCCAACTTCCAGCTGTGGTTGCCAGTATTTGCAACAACTTGTTATATTTATACCCGCTACCCATAGGGTAGAAGGGTATTATAACTTTGTGCCGGCAGGAAATGTATGTAACAGGTAGAAGGAGGCATCTCCGACCCTATAAAGTATATATATTCTTGATCAGCGTCAACAGCCGAGACGATCTAGCCATGTCCGTCTGTCCGTCTGTGTGTCTGTCCGTCTGTCCGTATGAAACACTGGATCTCAGAGACTATAAGAGATAGAGCTATAATTTTTTTTCGACAGCATTTGTTATGCTTGCACGCAGATCAAGTTTGTTTCAAATTTTTGCCACGCCCACTTCCGCCCCCGCAAATCAAAAAAATCGAATAACAAGCGTAATGTTAAAGCTAGAGTTGCGAATTTTGGTATATACTATAATTACTATAGTAGTTATGATTCCTGAAATTTGGTTGCGATCAGATAAAAATTGTGGAAGTTATTAAAGAAATACTTTTGTATGGGCAAAAACGCCTACTTACTAGGGGTCTGAGTTGCTTTGGCCGACACATTGTGCCGTCTATGGTATATTTTGAATGGTGTACTATATCGATATACCAAATATACCATTTGGTATATTTTTAGTATTTTTGCAGTATATTCGGTATATTTTGAAAATGATACGCAATATTTTGCCTTTATTAAAACTGGGTAGCGGGTATCTCACAGTCGAGCACACACGACTGTAGCTTTCTTACTTGTTCTTATGTAATAATATATCGATATACCAAATATAATCTTCGGTAAACTGTACTATCTTTGTTTTACTTGTGTTCAATATGGGTAGCGGATACCTCAAAGTTGATTTCAATCAACTTATCTTACTTTTTATACCCCATAGGGTAGAAGGATACTAAAAATTTGTGCCTGCAGGAAATGCATATAACATGCAGACGGAGGCATCTCCGACCCTATATTATACATATATATACATACATAATGTATATATATTCATGATCAGAGTCAACAGTCGAGACGATCTAGCCGTATGTCCGTCTGTCTGTCAGTCTGTCTGTCTATCTGTTCGTCCCTTTGAATACCTAAATCTCGGAGACTATAAGATATAGAGCATTTGTTATGTTTGCACGTTACTGAAATTCGAAAAAATCGAGTAACACGTAATTTTAAAGCTAGATTAACTGCTGTATTTAAGATTTTTTTGTTCGCGTTGAGTTCAACTTCGTAAAAGTTACTTAAGAAATTATTTTTTATGGTCTAAAACACCTATAGCAATCTGGCCATAATTGCTTTGGCTGACAATCTGGTATATTTTGAGTGTAGTACAATATCGATATACCATTTTTGGAATATTTTTCGATTAAGGTTTTATTCTAAAAGGGTAGCTGAAATCTCACAGTCGAGCACACTCGACTGTAGCTTTCATACTTGTTTTTTATTTCGGAAGAAGTGTTGTAGTTTCCTAATTTGTATTGATGTTTACTGTTGGTAATAAACATTTTCGAAATATGTACATATTTATAGTACATACTTAATCCTTTGCTAATAGTAACATCCTATAATATGGTAGAATAAAATTAAAGTTGAGTCACTTCTGCTTCATGTTCTCCAGCCTTAAAACCAGCTGCAAATGTATATTTATTTTATCAATTTGATTAGACTCAATGGGGAACAATGATTGATAAAACACTTAATTTTGTTGGGTTTGGCGAATGAATAGCGAAATATTGTGATGTTCAGAATAGTGTATGTGGATTTAGTTGTCTGGATTGATAATGAAGTTAAGCATTGTTGACACATGATTAAAGAGTTTGTTCAGGCTTCGATGATGTTCGATGTAGGCAGCCAGTTGTGAAGCGTGGAGAAGTTAAACGACGCTTGCCAAAATGACGGTGATGTCATCCGGTTTACCGCCGGGTGCATCGATGTTGTGTCGTCTGGCATTCAGGCTGAATGGCGAATCGTGGCTGGGATTGAAGCTGAGTGAGCGCGCCATCAACGCAATCGAATTCGCAAAGGTCTGCAGTTTGACGTGATCGGAAATGCCGCTCGCATGGCTCAGCACACGCACCAGCAGCTCCTCGGACACATTGTCGTAGACACCATCGGTGGCCAGTATCAGGACATCGCCTTGCTGCAGTTCGAACTGCAGAAGAGCAGCGCACTCGGGACCGTCGGTGAGCACATTGAGCCCCTGGCCCGGAGGCGGCACAGCCAATTGATACGGGGTATTGAAGTGATGCTGCTGCTCCATGGAGCGACAGACGATGGCACCGTCGCGTATGATCAGCAGACCGCTGTCACCAATGTTGGCGGCATAGAGCGTGCTGCTGTCGTGGAGCAGAGTGAGCACACATGCAGTGCAGCTGCCCAGGATCGGTTGCTTCTGCTCCAGCAGATTGCAATAGGCGCGAGCCAGGAGATGCTCGGGTCGCGTGGCCTCAAAGTCTTGGGCGTGGGCAAGACGCTCACAGGAGCGCATCAGGAAGCGACTGAATTGTCCCGGATCGATGCCGTACACACGCCAGCCACCAACGCCATCGGCGACGCCCAGGGCATCGGCCTCTTCGGTGGAGGTGCTGAACCAGGCATCCTCGCCAAACTGCCCCTTGCTGTAGTGCGGATACATGCCGATGTCCTTGGGAAAGCCGCACACAACGCTCACGAGTCGCGGCTGCCCCGAACGAGTTCCCGACTCCGACTCCGATTCCGATGATCTAGATCCAGATCGAGATGCGCCAGTTGCCCCACTCGAATCGCCTACGACATTCGCTCGTCCACTCAAACCGATGAATTCGATTGCCTCCTGCAGCAGCAGCGCCTTCAGGTGCATCAGAGCATTGAGCATTTGATTGGCACTCGTCGAGGCGAACATCGCTGTCATGTTTAGGGTCTCGCCGAGTGAATCGCAGCCACTTATCACCGTTCGCTGAATTTGGCGTCTGGCATTATCTAAATATTCATTCATGTTCGCTCACTAAATGCACATCTCAATTTACATCTTCTAAATACTAATTTATATACTATTTATTTCAATTACCTGAGAGGCGAGAGACACATAAATAACGAGAACCACACACACGCGAAAAAATTGAGAAAATCAAATAAAAGAGAATCGAAAGTGTATTAAAAATGATTTCCAATGTTTCTTATGTAGTTGTATGCGTGTTGATTTTTGTGCTTGTGTCACCAACTCAATACAAAACAAAACTAAATGGAAATTCTATATTTCCAACTGAATAGCTTGACTTACGTTCTGACAGCTTTCACATTATTTCATTTGTCGTACAGAATTTGTAAATATTTCTTCAACAGCATTTCATGTCCAACTTTCATTTTAGAGTTTGTCAAAAATAGGCTTACTACTAAAACTAATGATTATGTGAACATTTCTAATACGTTCTATGATTTTATCAATATACCCAAACAATACTAAAACATAGCCAATGTTATCTTTGGTATATTGATATACTATTGCATTTCAGATATGCCATCAATTACAAAATATACCAGATTGTCAACATTCATGAAATGGTGAATGAATTATTTTTAAAGTTGAGTTGAACTGGAAAATTGTTTTAATATACCGGAAAATACTGAAATATACCGAATTTGAAATTTTGATATAGTATTGCATTTAAAATAAATAAACCAAAAAATACTAAAATATACCGAATATTATATTTGGTATATTGATATGTTATTGCATTTAAAATGTTACTTTACGTTATATTCAATATATTAATACACTATTACATTTAAAATCAATATACCACAAAAATACTAAAACATACCGAATGTGATATTTGGTATATTGATATACTATTGCATTTAAAATATACCATAGAGTAGTGATCTTTAAATGTATTTACATTTTAAAGTGAATAACAAATCGTTGAAGTAATTGTGGCTTCAAATCGCGCGCAGTAATTGAACAGCAAACACGCATGCAAATATGCCATCTGTATCTGTATTTGTTGCCCGAAGAGTCGATTAAATTGCTGTTATCCTCGTTGGTGTTGTTGTTGTTGTATCTGTCGTGGTATTGATAGCGATGCTGTGGCTTCAATTCCAAACAGCACACAAAATGCATTTTGGGAAACAAATGTGGGCAAACAAAGGAGCAAAAGCTGTTGCCTACTTACAGGCGCGTCTGCCTGGGAGAGACACAAACAAGAACTGGCAGCAGGCAGCAGCAAGTGAGTGAGGCAGTGAGGCATGCGGCATGCGGCATGCGGCATTGAAGCATGTGGCAGTCAATCAGTCAGTAACTGAAATGGCTTCAATAGCAGCCGCCGCCACCAGCTCCATCTTCGTCATCTTCGTTTGCTCAACTGAGTGCGAGCCCTGGCTGTCTGTCTGTCCGTCCGCTGGCTGTCTATCTGTCTGTCGGTCTGCTCCTCTATCCGTATGTCTGCTTACAGCTTCTCTGTTTGTCTGTCTCTTCGTCTGCCTATCTGTTTGTCGCTCTATTTGCTTCAACACCCACTGCAAATTAAATTCATTAGTCAACTTCCGGTTTCGCACACACACACACACACACACATACATACACTAGCATTTGCAAAGAGGCAGGCTTTGCCGTTGCCATGTGTTGCCTTCGTGCTTGCCTCAGCTGAGTGGCTGTCAATTCAGACGGATTTGAAGTCAACTCAATTTGAAATCAATAGTGTGTGAATAATCCTTTCACACCGCTGCACCTAAGCACACACACACACACACACACACACCCACACACACTTGCACAATCGCAAACACATTATAGCTATCTCTGGCCTGGTTGCATGCTGCAATTGCCATTGCCATTGCCATTGCTGCAGGCTGTTTTGGGGGCACGTGAACACACACATTTTTGCATTGATTGCACTTCATATCGTTGATTCATTCGTTCATTCATTCATTCATTTAGTCTGTCTGCTTTGGGGCTCGTTTATTCATGCGCTGCCATTGGCATATGTTGCCTCACTCTTCTTTTCTTTTTTTGGGAGCGAGAAAGGGAATAGGAGCAAAAACCCATTACGGCGACGACGATGATGATGACGACGACGATTCAAAGTATTTAAGCAATTCAATGGCATTTTGACAGCAGTCGCCACTCCCTCCTCGCGCTCCCCACTTGCAACCACTTCAGCCACGTCGAGTGGCAAGCAATGAGCTATGCATGCAATTTAAACGCCTCCCACACACACACACACGCACACACACACACAGGCACATGGGGCAACTGCATTGCATCGTTGTTGTTGCTGCGAGGCACCCGAAAAAAAGAAACCAGCAAAATATTCCCAAACGGAAAAAATAGGCAAATGGCATTGAGGAGGCGCCACCAGCAGCTGCTGCTGTTGCTGTTGCAACTGGTCTGCTCTGTCGTTGCAACGCGCAGTTAAGTTGCCTGCTGCCTCCTATTAAGGTCGTTGGCTATTAAATAGGCGCTGGAGAGGCCAATATAGAGAAGGAGACAGAGACAGAAACAGAGGCAGAGTCAGCGACACAGACAGTGGCAGTGGCAGCTGCAGCTGCATATGTGCCGCAGCATCATGCAACTTGCCACTTGGTCTGTTTGTGTCTGTAATTGTGCATAATTGAGTTGAGTTTTGGCTGCCACTTGGCTGCCACAAGCTGCCTCCTCCTTCTCCTCCTCCTGAGTGCCAGGCTGGATGCATTGTGGATAGCAGGCAAATGCCACAACTGCACTTGCCACTTGCCACACAACGAGTATAAGCTGATTTCAGCTATTGTTCGATAAACGATGCTAGATTGACCATTCATTTGCCTTGAATGATACCTCACATGGAATGAGAATGAAAAGCGAGAGAGTTAAAGGTGCAAATCAGACAAAGTCAATTTAAAAAAAATGTATTCTGTAGGTTAGGAATATTTGTATTTATTTCATTTCGTTATTTTACAATTTAGTCCATCCCACACAAATTGCCCTTCATAATCCATTTTCTAATCTCTTCTATTGCTTATCGATATTTTCACTTCTTAAATGTTGAGTACCGCGTATCGATTAAGTGTTGCTTAGTGTATAAATATTAAGACAGTAGAAATGAAGCAATTCTATAATAGTATTTTGTTAATGCTTGTCATTTGTCATGAATTCATTTACAGACCTTCGTCAATATTGCGAAAGGCAAATGATAATATAGATGAAGTGTGTTGTGAAATGTCCGTCCAGAGTCGTAACAGAGATGAGAGAGTGATAAAGAGAGCTTAACTAACATCACGAGAGAGTTGTTAGAATAACCAAAAGAGCCTAAAGTGAATAAACATACGTGTGTGTAGTCAATATTAAAAGAAGTATATGAACACTAAACAATTAATGAAAGCGAAAGATTTTAATTTTAATGTAAAAGTATTTGTAATATACATGAATGTACATAGTCGGGGAGAACAAAATTTATAATAATTGAACAGTAATAAGCACTCTTTAAATCAAGCAAAATATAGAGACAATTGGTGAAGAGAATCATGAAAGTTGAGAAAACTTTTTCTTTTCTTTTTGAGAGCTTATTGCTCTTCGGACTTTGATTAATTTAATTAATATGAAAACACAAAACTCGTTACTTTTTAGTCAGTTATGAAAATTTATAATTTATCATGAATATAACAAATGTTATGATGTAACAAAGTTAAGTAGTTTATTAATATAAAAGTAATGAAGTAATGATGTAATAAACAGATTAATGATATACACGATTCGAGGACAACTGTTCCTGTCAACGCCGACACACTAACTAACTTAGCGTCGATCTTGGTTCCACGATCAGTGCTGCCATATCGTTTCACTAAGCTCGCGTTGCCATTCGTTGCCAGCAACCAGTAGTGTCGTACTTCACATAGATATAGATTATTTCTTACAACTTATTTCCGAATTATTTTAATACACGATAAGGGCTTAAGACAGGGTAGAAGTCTATAGACAGGGAGCCATATCCGTCTGTCTGTCTGTCTGTCCGTCCGTCCGTATGAATATATTTTTCTGTTCCTTGGAATTTAAAATCGATTAGCAATTGTAATTTTAAAGCTAGTGTCACAACTTTTAATACATATTATACAATAACAAGTAAAAAAGCTACATTCGAGTGTAATCGACTGTGAGATACCCGCTACCCATTTTGAATGAAAGCAAAACAATGCGGTATTATTTCTAACATACATACATATACCTCAAAAATACTCAAGTATACCAAAGACTGTATTTGGTACATTGGTATACTACTATAATCAATATATACCGTATGCGAAATATACTAGATTTTCAGCCAAATCAACTAAGACCCGATTGCACTAAGGGTTGTTTGTAAATAACTTTGAAAATGATTATCTGATTTAGAAATAAAAACAGCTGTTGCCGTCGGATCTTACTTGCTTACTTTGGCAATCTAGGTATATGATGAATATAGCTCTAAATCGATATACCATATATATTTTTTCGGTATATTTTAGTATTTTTTCAGTATATTATCGAACACACTTCATTTTAGTCTTCAAACTTGTTTTTATTCCACTCCATGTCGAAAATCTATTGCATTCAGCCCAATCTCAATAACGAAGGAGAAATTATTAGAGTTTGACACTCAAATTGGAAGCGACTCTTCAGCTGTTGTCTGCGGCTGCCACATTGATTGGCAGTTGTGATGGCAAATGCCAAAGATAGCTGCAACACCAGCTGCAGTTGCAGAAGAATTTTGCAGCAACATTCGAACTCTCATTCGCATTCGCATTCAAATTCAGAGCATTCAAGCAAGAAGCATTTCAATTAATTTCATTAGAGTCGTACAATTAATGCACAAAAGTGGCCAGTCGAACGTGGCAGCTCCCTTGGGCTGCCACTCAACGTTGTCCCGAGACAAAGGATATAAAGGAGAGGCAAGTGGCCCACTCAACTCCGTCCGTCCGTCCGTCCGTCCGTTCGTCTGTCTGTCTGTCTGTCCGTCTGTACATTCACTTGTGTACGCTTTGGCCACAATTGTTGCTGACCAATGATCAATTTAATAGGAAAACAATATTGATAGCCCAGCCTAGGGACGTTAGCTAGACAAGCAGACAGGAGGCAGCAGGCAGGACGTCACCAGGGACCGGACAGGACACTTCAAGCCGAAGTTGATGTTGAAGTGGAAGGGGAAGGGGAAGGGGAAGGGGAAGTTGAAGCAGGCGGCGGAAGTGTTGTGGTTTTGTGTTTTCTGAGAGCGGCTGGAGACGGTGAGGAGAGGAGAAGATTGAGTTTGTTGGGGTTCCTTCTGTGTGCGCTTTGTTTGTTTGAAAACTTGCTAAACTTTTGGTGTTGTGTTGTAACTAAATTTTAAAACACACACATGTGTGTGTGTGTGTGTGTGTGTGTGTGCTGGAGTGCAGCAGATACAGTTGGCAACACTTTCACTTGTGCGTTGTCTTTGGCCATCGCTTTGGCTCTGTTTGGTTTCTTGTGGTTTATTATTCACGCCTGAATTGATTGTAAATTAAAGTTTGCTCCAGCGCCCAGGTCAAGGCAAGCGAGGAGCAAAAGGTCCTTAGGCATTCACTGCCTGAGTTGCCCGTTGTGCATTTTGAGGTCAGCCTATGGCAAAGTTTTCTTTTGTGTGTGCGAATTGGTTACTTGCCTTGCCTTCGACTCCAACTCCAACTCCAACTCCCATTTTCAACTCCAGTCTGGGTGCGTCCTTTGTGCTGTTTTCGTTCTTCGTCCTGCTGCCTTGCTGGCCATGCTCATGTCGATACTTGCAGGTCCTTGTCGCCAGTGCTGTCTGTCGCCTCGCTGGCCATATTAGAAGCCAAAAGGCATTCAAGTGCACATAAGACGATTACACATCATTTAACCGACGCACTGCAAAACTATGAGGCACAATCGCTCCTTGCCCCCCTTGGTTGCCCCTTCTCCACATTGGGCTGCTGTAATTGTTGCTTCTCGACCAAAGGACTATTCAGTCCTTTATTGACTGCTGCATATTGATTATAGTTACAATGCCTTGCCTTTGCCTTTGCCTTCGTCTTCGCCTTGCTTCTTCCATTCACTCGGTGTCCTTTTGTGCTGCTCGGGGAGTTCATTTTGCTCTGCTCTTTTAACATGACTTCACTTGATTGCTGGCATTTGTCCTTCTTGTTTAAAATTCAATCGCCCTGCATTTAAACACACACATGACTACTCCCCATGCCCATGACTTCTTTCCCTCTCGCTCTCTCTCTCCCTCTATCACCTTCTTTTTGGGGTTGTGTGTGTTTTGAGACAAAATTAATTTGGTGTTAATGCAGTGAAAGTGCTGCTGAAAAGGGGGAGAACTTCTTAAGCTTGTCGCTCAATCCTTAAGTTTGCAACTTTCCACTTAAATAGCTTTGTTTTATATTCAATATTTCACATTAAATTAGCTTCATACTAAGGCAATTACTTCATGAATTCAAGAATTGATTGCAAGACAAATTCCTTGGCGAACTTTAAGTATATTATTATGAAACTAGCTAGAACATGGATTGATTTTATTGTTGCCAAACTAAACTGAAATCAATTAAGCAGCCAATATAAAAAGTCTTAAAAATGAAGAAGTATAGAAGCTTCATAAAAAGTCAGTTTTACAATCAATTCTTGAATTCCTGAAGTAATTGATTTCTAGACTATATTATATGGTGAACTTTATATATACATATTATTATAAAACTATATTAATTTATTTACTGAAATCATTGAGGCAGTCAATTAAAATTTAGACATTTTTATGCGATCGCAACCAAATTTTCAAGACTCATACAGACTATAGTTTTCTATGTATAAATCAGATTTTTATAAACTTACAAGTGTCTCTTGACGCTGAATAATAACCTTTTAGCCTATGCGTAGCGGGTATAAAAATTATAGAAACGTATCCGTTCTTTTTCTTTTTAACTCAATTTTTCTGTAAGCATTCTTACATCTCAGCAACACGTTTAAACTAGAATAAATGAAAATAATTTTTTAATTATTCACATAAGTAAATATATACACAAAGTGGTTTTATTATTTGACTGTTGTAAATAAAATTGGTAAAGTAAAATGAATATTTAATATTGTTGTCTTTTCAACTATTGGAGTTGAGATAAATCCTTGCAGGTAAGCCCCAAGCTGATCTCTTTGATCCATAGCTCAGTTGTTGCTGTTGTTGTTGTTGTTGTTGCTATGAATGTGGCAAGTTCGCAAGTGAGTTATGAACAGGCAGTGAATGGATGTGAATGGATGACAGACGAGCTGACAGTATGTAACACGCTGACTATGCCATACTTCTGGAGAGTACTTACCTCTTAAGCTCATGCAGTGTGTGTGTGTGTGTGTTGAGGTGGAGAAGGTTGACCAGAAGGCGACGCAGGTCAACTGCTTAGGCAAGAAACTTTTGCCACTTGGCCACATTGCTCAAGTGGCCGAGGAGGACAACTGCAACTGGAAACTGGCGAAACTGGACGATGTCCAGGCATGCACTTGGCTTGGTAGCTACTCATCATCATCACCATCATCATCATCATCATCATCGTCATCGTCATCATGGTAGTCCTCATGCAACTGTTTCTCCCACAGACGCATGCCAAGAACCTTGTTGCATACTTTTGTTGGAGTGCAGCCTGCCTGCCAAATGCCAAATGGCAAATGGTAAAGGAAGAGAGAGAGAGGAAGAGGAAGAGGAGCAGCTTGGACATCAAAGTTGCCAACTTTCGGCTTGAGGAATTTTCGACAAGGCGACTTGGAACTTTTGTTACTTTGCTGGTTGTGAAGATACCTGAACACAACAAGCTCAAAACCAAAAGCAAAGCAACGAAAAAAAAAAAAAAACTAGAAAGGAAAGGAAAAAAGGGCTGTGGGTTTAATTGTTGTGCTCGTCTGTGTTGTCTGCTATGCTCTGAGTTGTAGTGTGATGCGACTGGCATATAAATTTCGCCAGGCCAGGCTCGGCCAGGATGCTCAGGTGTCCTTAGTGGTGTTCTAATTACTAACAAACTTAATTTGCTACAAGTTATTTTCGCTTTACCCCGAAAGTGCTCCGGAGTTGGGGGCCACGTGGCCACGGCAGCCACTTGACTGCAGTAGCAGCAGAAGGATACCGAAGTAGCAGTCGTAGTCAACTTGAGATACTTAAGCCACACGCCTAAAAAAAAGTAAGGGAGAAAGAAAGGGGGAACTAGCAATGCGGCGATTCTCGATCAATGGGCTTCGAGAGTATTTGCTACGTAAGATTCTCAGTGTGTAATTTTATGACCTCAAGCTCAAGACAACAGACAACAGACAACAGACTGCGACTGAGACAAGATGAAGTCTGTGGCGTGGTCAGCTTTAAGCACCGTTAGAGCAAACCGAAATGTTCATTGTAAATTATGCGCTTTGGTTTACAAATTGCATGTGCCTGGACCTTCGCCGCACGAGGCATGAGGCATGAGGCATGAAGCATGTGGCAAAGTCAGCGACAAGGACTGACTTGCTTTCGCCTGGACTTGACTTCACTTCACTTCTGAGTCCTGCTATGCTGTGCGCTGTGTTTGTTGTGTAACTAATGCGTGGTCAAAGTTGTTGCCATGTATTCAAATGAGCAGCTTCGTCGCAAGTGCAACTTGTTTGGCAACTTCTTAGACATACTTTTCTTACAGTCCAGTCCTGTCCAGTGGACAGCATTAGAATGCTTAAGAAAGTGGCAAGACAGGGTGAGGCAAGGGTCACAGCTAGCAAATATTTTATGCTTTACGTGGTTAGGCAATGGCAGCTTGAGAAATTACGTGGTCCTCCGCATGCAAGTAGCACCACCCACTCACCACCACCATTTGGACCACTCACAGCACCACTCACCATTCACCATTCACCACTCTCCACTCGCACCTCTGGCTCGGTCATTGTGTTTTTGTCTCTTGGCTTGCATTTAGTATTTTAGTATTTAACATGCGCTGCCTAAAAGTATGCAAAGTTATTTCTTGCAAACCTTTTTGAGCTCTAACTAAATGCCGTTGCCATTGTCGTTGTTGTCTTTGTTGTTGTTGTTGCTTCTAACTCACTTGACTTTTTATTTGCAGTACACTCTCGCTCTCGCCACTTCACTTGCCTTCACCTTCAGTTGCCGTTGTCCAGCGAAAAGCTTTTGTCTACTTAGCCGAATGCGCCGAAAAAAGTTGTAAAAATCGTGTAAAAAATTTGCTCAGGCAAAACGTGCAAAATGCGTTTAGTTGTTGCGTAGTTGCCGCTGCGCTCCGGACGGACTCTAATAATTTATTTTAATGATAATGCATAGCAGCCATACGACGACGACGACGACGGAGAGCAGCAGCAAAATCCGGGGTTAACTAAGTGGACACAATCGCAATGTCAGCTATAAAGAGGGGGAAAGGGATGGAAAGGGAAGAGAAGGGAAGGGAAGGCTGAAAGGTGGCATTAGAAATGCGTTGCCTAAAAACTTGTGTCTCTAACCCACAAAATAGACCAATAACTAGCCGCTACTTTTTGATATGCGTCTCAAATATTAAGTGCCTGACACGCCCACTTAAGCGAAGCGGGTTGCAGTGCGACAAGCAGGAATGGGGAAAGGGGAAAGGGAAGAGGGGTAAGCTGTTGCTTGAAGCGCATCATTGTAAAACCCTTTCGGCGGGCTACAAGACAAGTGCAAAGTTTCTACCACAAAAAGTTTTATAGAAGCATAAAACTTGTGCATTTTTCTACAAAACAAAGAAGAAACAACCCAAAAAAAACAAAAAAAAAAAAACGAGCGAAGAAACAAGAATGAGCATAAACACCATTGGTCTCCCGTTTTTTTTTTCAGCTTTCTTTTTACTTAATTTTTTGCTTCTGTTTCATTCTTAAAACAAAATGCAAATAAAAAAGTTTTAGCTATGTTTCGGGGCATCGTTTTTTTTTTTTTTTGTTCTCCTCTCTGTTTTATACTTTTCGAAAGAACTACTTGGGCGTGGGTCACGTTTTCGAGGGTTGCTTCGTCAAGTAGTGACCCATACGTCTTGGGGCAAGCACAAACACTTGCTGCCTGCCCTCCCCATCCCTCTTCTTCCCATCTCCCCCTTCTCCGAGGGTCAGAAGCTGACCAATCTGTGTGCCACTTGCCAGTTGTTGTTGTTGTTGTTGTTCGTCTGTTTCTCTATGAAGTGGCAACGTTTTTTTTATACCACGCAATCAGACTGTGGCAACAGCGGGTTGCCATAACTGCTCCATAAACTTGGCTAAGCGATGCTGAATAGCTATTTTGAAAAGCAGCTGTTAGCTGTCTTGGCTTAATTCACAGTCTCTCTCTCTCTCTCTCTCTCTCTCTCTCTCTCTCTCTCTCTCACTGTCATTTAGTTGTATCAATGAAGACAACAAGTGCATTTTCTTGTTGATGACTCGCCTCGAACAGTTGATGGGAATATTGACGACGCAATTTGCTCGACTGTGAGATATCCTCTGACTATTTCCATTAAAAGTAAAACAATGCAGTATTATTATTAAATATATAAAAATAAATTAAACAACAAAAAAAAAAGTTAAATATAGACTGTCATTTCTATATCGATATAGTATTATATTCAATATATACCATAGAGTACACAATATACAAGATCATACTAAAAAAAATACTAATGTATACCGAAAGCTATAATTTGAATATAAATATCCTATTACACTCAAAATATACCACAGAGTACACAATATACCACTTTGCTTACCGAAAAAGATCACAACTTTCAGACCGATTTTTTATTGGATACTATGAACTATGTTTTAAAAACAAAATGCTGTTCAAATAATATATCCCTCTTGATTAAACGGCTAGAAATGGAGGAAGCTTAAATGGATTTCATTAATCAATGCATTGAAAAAACAATTCAGTGTGGCACATAGTGGGAGTAATAGATTACTACTCCAACAACAAAATTTGAATCCTGTATAAATAAATAAGAAATACCCGCTGATATTGGAGTTTTAGATATTCCCAAAATTCAATATTCGAAAATTTTTGAATTTTTTTTTTTTTTTTTTTTGCTGGACTGTTAGATATTCGCTATAAAGCAAAACATTGCGGTATTGTTCTGTCAAAATAATATACTAAAAATTCTAAAATATACTAAATGCAATAATAATGGGATATAAAATATACTAGCCGTTTTTTTTCCAGTCGAAGTTGACTCCTTCTGCCTGTTACATAGATTTCCTGAAGGCACAAATATATAAAAACCTTCCACCCTATTAAATGATATATTTTTCTCAAAATCATTCAATTTATTCGTGAGTGTTTTTGTGAGTGATTCTTAATAATAATACGAAATGTGACAAAACTGATTCATTTTGGTTTCTTTGACAAAGAGCAGAATTTACACAATGCTAACATATATTGAGAATGTAAATTGGGACTAGAAATACAGAACAATTGTGATTGGGATTGATCATGCAATAAATGATAGACTTAAATTATATGAATCGTTTATAAAATACTTTTGAAGATGTCATCTTCCACCAACTTATGATATAAAAAAAAAATCTACATTAGGTGCATATGACTATTATTTCCAGAACATATTCTATACGCTTGCCTTGACTTAACCCAAGAGTGAGGCACTCATCACGTAATTTGTATGATCTAAAAAACAAGGCGCTTTTAAGTGATTTGAATTCAATTTGTCAGTTGGCAATTTTGATTATTGAATGACAACTGGCAATCATAATTCAAATGACCTTAAAACCTCTAGTTGTTTTCCATCATAATACAAATTATAACATATGATGAGTGACTCATATTAATCTTGGGTATTGGACAGTGAAATGATATTTGCCTTCAGATCAATTATGAATATGAAAGTATGAAGTATGTCATACAAAGTCGAATTCGAATTCATATTTCAGCTATCTACGCTTGATCACATCCTGCTTCTGGAGTGGAACACGCTCCCAGAGGGTGCGAAAGTGTGCGTCCTGTTTGTGGGGATTAAAGTTGGCGATGGTGTCTCTCGAATAGCTGTGAAAGTTGGCTGGCAGCTCGGCGGAATCTCCGCCAACATCGTCGTGCTCCAATGCTGAGTCATCCGCATCCATGAACTCCAATGCGTGTGACTAAGCGAAAGAAATTGAAACTCAACTAAATACGCAAAACAATTTTGAGTTTTGTTATTTACCTGAACTAGGAGCAGTGCTAAGGTGAGTAGCATTGTCGCCATCAGCCGTCTACTTGGTGCAGCCATCAGCAACAACAACGACAACAACGACAACAATAACAATAACAAAAAGCGACAACAACAAAAACGTCAGCCAAAAAGCGCTTACAACATTTTACGTTGACCAACGAAACACGACTGGCGACTGACGACTGGCGGTAACTCGTCGTCGGATTCTCCAATTGTCGCACTCCCCTTTCCCTTCCTCTACCCCTACATCACCCCCTCACACTCCTCTAGCTAAAATACACGTGTGCCGCATACCGAACGAACAGCTTGAGCTGACCCTAACTTTTTGTCTATTTTTAGCGCACCGCGTCATTTGCAAACCCCTCTCTGAGTTTTTTTTTTTTTTTTTTTTGCCAATGCGGGCAATTTTAATAGGCTGTGACCCCCTCAACACTCCCCCCTTCCCTCCGCGAACATTCATTGATTCAACTTCGCTTCGTTTCAATGATGAAAATTACCTTTTGTTTGTCGAAAGAAAACGAAAACCAAAACCAAAACGAAAACGAAAACGACGACAAAAACCGAACCACGAACGCGACGCTTCGAATGATTTCATTCGGCAAATTTCAGTTTCAATTGCCATTAATGCAAGTGAAAATTATTAACCAGAACGTCGAGTATCATCGCATTAGGGCAAATTAATTACATTCGCATTGTGTGTGTGCTGTGCTGTGTGCTCATGCTCAAGCTCGGTCAGAATTATGACAGCACTATTAACTACACTTCACTCCGGAGAGAGCGAGAGAGAGAGAGAGAGAACTGGCAGCGAAACCAATGGAAATTGTCAAATTATCCAATTCATGATTTAATGATGCTTGAAGCTAAAATAAATACTCCACAATTTTCTAGTAATTCACGGAATTCTATGAGTTTAATAACCGTTTGCTTATTCTACTTTGTTGTTCTATTATTAAGTTGCTTATTCCGTTTTGCTGCTGAATGTGTTAAATGGATTTTTTTTATACTAATACATTTAGAAAATACTAAACTTTCCACATATATTAATGAACAATAATGTAAATCATACGCTTCTTTATTGTTAGTATATTATGATTTTGCTTTATTCGCCTTGCAAATTGCTGCTGCATATATATAAAATGATATTTTGTATACTAAACACTCCAAATATTATATTAATGTACAAAAAGAAAATCATACGCTTAGTAATACGCTGCAGTAGTTTTGAAATTGGTGCTGAATGGTATTTTTTCATACTAAACATTCCAAATATATTAATGAACAATACTGCAAATCATACGCTTCTTTATTGTTATTATAATTATAATTATAATTTTGCGTTATTCGTTTTGTAAATTTCTGCGGAATATATTAAATTGTATATTTTGTATACTAAACACAAACTATGTTATTATATCATTATATTATATGTACAAATCATACGCTTAGGAATGATAGTTTTCATTATAGTTATTCTATTATTATTTTGCTTAATTCGCTTTTAAAATTGCAGCTGAATATATTTAATAATACTTTTAATACTAACCACTTCAAATATTATATTAATGTACAAAACTAAAATTATTTGGTACATAAAATAATATAAAAGGCAAATGAAAGCAAAAATCTTAAATCAATAATTTTGTATTTTACAAATATTTTGATCTTTTGTAAGCAAGCTTAAAACATAAATCAATCGTACTTATTTTGATTAGAATATATGTTCGAATGATTTTTGTTTATGATTGAAATTAAATTACCAATAAAATTAAGACATATTATTCTCCAAATTTCTCAACTTGTTGAATCTACGCAGAGTGAATGCTTTAGTTAACTTCTTCTGACATTTTTAGTATTTCCCTTCCAATAATTTCCTATCGTTAATGAAGACATTTTGACAGTCTCTTAATTTTTCATTTAGTGCAGCGAGCTCTTCAACAAAATCTCGTATTTTTGATAGCCAAAATTTGTTGAAATAATATAGGATAATAATAATAATCATTTTGTTGGTGGGTGAACTCCATTTTCTACTGGGATTCTGCAATCGAATTTCCTACTGGGTGTTTATAATCGGCGATTCTCTTTTACCCATGCGAATTTTACCGTTAGGCCATTCAAATGCCGCTCGTCGTAGTAATGCAGCTGTAAATCTCGATAGCGTGATTTACTCTTGATATGTACGTCAGCTCAATAAGTCGCAATTAATTGGGTTTAAATCTAATAAATTAAATATATGAATAAATAAAGAATTAATGAATGAAAGAAAAGAGAACAAAGATTTTAGCTAATCCACTACAATTTGTTGTTTCTTTGTTTGAAGTATGGAAATAGGCACATTAACTAAGGCACGGATCCGGTTCCGATACATTTCATATCGATTTATTCCTAGATCCATAAAAAAACTTACTTCGAAAAAGGTTTAATTGATTCCTTAAATTCTATGCACATTTTCACACATGAATTATAATACTTATATTAAATAACAATAAGGAAAAATAGAAGATTGGGATGTATAGTTTTGCTTTAGCTCTAGATATTCAATATGAACCAAAATATTCAACAACATTGTTTGTTTATATCAGAAAACGTATCAAAAAAAAAATATATAGCATAAAAATAATCGTTAAACTAACTTATGTTATTTTGTAGAATGTTAAAGATATTCCTTAAATTATTGACACATTTTTATATATGAATTGCTGAATATGCTGATTTGAAATATAATATCATAAACTGTGTGGAATAGGAAAGTGCTTATCAGTAAACATATGCAAGTGAACGCAAGAACTCTTCGAGAGAAATACTTTGTGGGCTTGCACGAAATGACAAAACCTTTTAAGTGTGGCTAATCCTCAGTCTTTCATTACTTTTATTTTATTTTATTATTATTATTTTTTTTTTTTTGGTTGACTCTCATTTGGAGATTGGAGCACGCAAATCAGGCGCATTAATGCCACACACCTTCATATTCAATTAATTTGAAGCTTATAAAAAAATGCAATCATCACGGGTCGCGGGTATGAACTCATAAGTCGACTCGACTGGACTCGACTGTATTAAGTACTTGAGTGTGGGACAGTCTATGTTATTAAAGAGGGAGAGAGAGAGAGGGAGTTTTTGTTGTTTGCCTATTTACCTGATGGCTGTGATGTATCTTTCATGTATTTAGTAAACATAGTTAAAGATCGTTATCCAATTAGTCAAAAGCTCATGTAATAAATTGCCTGAATTAAGGTGCGGAATTTTAATTACATAATTTACGCGTGCGCCCTCAAAGAGAATGCTACAGAGTGTGGCATCAGAAGGAGGAGGAGGAGTGTAGTGTGTGAGTGTCTATGTGTATTAGAGCCAAGGAAATATGGGCAAGTAATGTTGAAAAAACAACAAACGAAAATTATGGAAATACTATTGACAACAAGTCGAATTTCAAGTGCGCTAACCACAAATTAGTCAGAGTGTTCAAAAAAAGGAAAAGGCGACATTAAAACATTAATAACATAAAGAAAATGTATTTAAGGGCATAAAAAAAGTTTAAAAAATAAAATGATTCTTTAATTAAAAGGCACTTTAAAGAATTTAATGTATATATAAGGAGAACTATAAAAATACATGAATATATTTGGGTTATTAAGATTTCAAAATAATGTAAATGTGCCCATGTCATAATTAAGCTTAACAAAAGTGACTTTATTTAGTTTTAAATATCCCATTCTTTGTTGTCTGGTCACACTTGAACTTAGCTGTCGTTTTATATGTACATTCAATGTGGTTACGTGCGCAGTGCTTATCGATAATATAAGTTCCCTTATATATATTTAAAACTAAATCGATGTTGTGAATTTTATTTGTAAACGGACTTTGGCAATCAAATATATTTTTGTAGTACTCTTATATTGAATTTAATAAAATGGGGCGAGCAAAGACGACTTAAATCAGAGACACTTCAACTTAATCACACTTTTCTTTTGATCCAAATCTATCTTCTCAGCTTCAATGTTGCATTTTATGATGTATTTCTTAATCAATGCTTGATAGTGCTTCTGATTGTTTAATAATTCTTACCGCTTCATGTAGTGCACATTACTAGATAGAAAAATGTTTTGAAAAGCATTTAAGATTATTTTCCAAAATTACAATGTACAAAATAAACTTCAAACTGTTTTATTTATCCATTAATTTCTAAAAGCATTTGTTCGAGAAATAAGAAAAAAAATTTTTATTTTTCAAAATTCAAATACAGAAAATAAACTTGAAACTGATTTAGTGATCCTTTAATTTTTGAATCAAGAGATTGTCAAAGCGTCAAACCATTTGATAAAAGTCCAATGCTCAAGCTAGAGAGTATTTGTTAAAACAAACAAAAATAACGAGAAGAGCAGTTGAAAAATGACAAGAGGGAGAGAAAAGGAATAGTTGTGGAGAAGCGGAATAAAAAATCAACGGCAAAAAAGGAGTCGCAGAGTCAAAGTGCGTTTGGCATTTGATAGCTCATCTTAATAGAAAAGTACACGCAATTTGTGCGCTGTGCGCTGTGTGCGCTGGTCATTAGAAGGAATGACAGTAATAACGATAATTATGAATTTTATCCGATTAAGCGAGGCAGGTTTGAGTTCCAAGGTGCGTGGCACAGAAACAGAAACAGAAACAGGAACAGGCCCAAATGACGGGGCATAAGTCAAAAAAGGTTCGTTTCACTTCGTTTTCTAGGAGTCGTCCACATCACACATATGTTACACACTCTTCATATTCAAATATTAAGTGCAATGCGTGCCATTGAACAATTAATTCTTATCTACTTAAGCCGCGCAACGCGCTGCAAGGGGAAAGTCCAGAGAAACTGATGCAACAGTGCCTGCTAACTGTCACTGTCACTGTCACAGTCACTGTCCCTTTTCCACCTCTCCACTTCTGCTTCCCCCTCACTCTCTGCTTCCATTTCCTTTTTGAGAGTTCGAGCACTACTTTGACTGAGTTGCTTGCAAGCAGCTTGGCAACTATTTAGTTGGAAATTTTCCCATTCTCCGTTCTCCACTCTCTGCTCTGCGTTCTCCGTTCATTCCTCTCCTCGATTAACCCTCTGCGCTCGCATTTCTCACATGTCATCGTGCTTGCTCCAATTGCGTGTCAAATGCGCTCAATTCTGTTATGACAATGCGACGTAATTAGAGGCCACGCATAGGCTCGCCTCATCATCATCATCATCATCATCATCATGAATGGATGGATGATGATGATGATGGCGAACAGCAAATGGCGAATGCTGATGACCCAGGCGCGTCCATACAGACTAAGCCGCTAATATATGACACTACTCCTAGCTGGGTGTGTACAGAGAGCGCGCACTTGATAAATATTATTGTAAATGGGCCGGAGATGAGTGTGTACACTGGCCACACACTCACACATACACTCACACACACAGCTCAAGAGGCAACGAAATGGACACGAATGCGAGTACTCGCAGGATGCGTGCGAGAGAAGCTCGCATTTGCATTTGCATATGGAAAGTGACCTAATACACACATCAGTGTCATCGCACACAACGATAGCAGGAAGTACAGTTGAGAACATTTCGATAACTAGGCGACAGCTCTGTGATCGAAGTCTAAAACACTTTTGCTGAAATCATTTGTTCTTTTTTTTAGCTTTTAATAAGTTGGAAATTAGTCTTTTTGTGTCTTGGTTGGCAATCTGGTATATTTTATACCTTAATTTGAATGTTCCAGTATACCGACATACCAAATATAGCTTTGGGTATATTTTAGTATTTTAATCTTGGTTGACAATATGGTATATGGTGTACCTCATTTTGAATGGACTAGTATGACGATATACCAAATATAGCTTTAGGTATATTTTAGTATTTTTGGTATTTTAATCTTGGTTGACAATCTGGTATATTTTATACCATTTTTTGGATCTACTAGTATATCGATATACCAAATACAGCTGTAAGTATATTTTAGTATTTTCAGTATTTTAATTTTGGTTGACAATCTGGTATATTTTGTACCTCATTTTGAATGAACTAGTGTATCGATATACCAAATATAGCTTTGGGTATATTTAAAATTTTCGATATTTTAATTTAGTATATTTAAAAAAAAACACCCCAACCTTAAATAACAATTATTTAAAGTAGTATTAAGTTTATCTTAAACGAAATGACACAGAGAGGACATTTCAGATTTCATTAACCATTTTACAAATTGTGAAAGTTATTTAGGGAAAAGTGTTATTCCTTGTCTCGGTTGACAATCTAGTATATTTGGTACCTTAGTTTGTTGAATGCACCAGTATATCGATATACCAAATATAGCGTGAGGTATATTTTAGCATTTTTCGGTATATAAATTAAATTTTATTTTAAAGGTTCTATTAAGTTTGTCTAAAACGAAATATGCCGAAGGTAACATTTCTGATCCAATTTGTCATTTGTTTGAGATCAATTAATAATTGCGAAATTTATTTAAGAATATTATCGCGTCTTGGTTGCTTTGGTTGACAATCTAGTCTATTTTGACCTATATAGTATTTGGTACATTTTTTCTCTTATGGTAAATGAGCAGCGGGTATCTAACAGTTGAGCACACTCAACACAATCACTTAACCACTAACATCACTGATCTTAGAAGTAAATGTTTGAATCGCTTACTAAAGCTTATTGATCGGGATTAATTCATGCAGACAAATCGTTATTGTACGATCTTTTGCATTAAAATTATAACTGTAGCTTTCTGTTTTATTCCATTTCTATTTTATTTTATAATTCATGCAATATTCGTGATTTTCTAACAAATGAAACAATTTTAATATTGTAAATGCTAAGGTTACAATGTTTTATATTCTTTTTAGAACCGAAACATTTAAAAGTTTTTTCTAGGTTTATTATCAACATCTGTTCATTCGTGTGTATTTATCAGATCTATTGCATCATAACTGTGGCTTTCTTTGCTATTTGCATTTACGATGCTTGCAAATTTGGAATAACTGATAAGCTTATCGTAGACTCTGAGTTCTCAGAACCTGAATCGTAGATGCTGTAAAACAATTTGCAGTTCTTCCCCCTTTCTTTAGAATTTCATTTCGTCAATATTTATGCGCGTGTCAAGTTTTTAGTTGTCTTAACTTTTTTATCTGTTAGTTGTTTTTCGAAAGTCGCTCAAATCGAGGCGATTATGAAATGTGGGCGCCTTTAATTAGGCTAAGGCACGATCTCGATCTCATTGACGTTTTGATAGGTTTTGTGAGTGACTCCACTAGGAGTATAAAACGTACTGAATTGCTTAACGTGGAGTTCAGTAAAGTTGCAGTTGCAGTTGCATTTAACATACGATATGAAGTTTTCGACATTGACTTTTCTAGGCTTCGTGCTGACTTTTGTCTGCTTGATGCATAAGACACCCGGTGCCGAGGTAAGTTTAAATCAAGTTAGCAATAAAGTCTTCAAATTTCAACTACTTTCTTCTAATTGTAGTCGTGTAATACTAATCAGCTGAGGCAGTTGACTAATCGCTTCTGCAATGTGTGGGATCCTCTGCGAATTTGCCATACTCTTGTTACAGTAAGTTCTCCGTCGATTTCTGATTTCAAAACATGCATTTATTAATTGCCCTTTATAGAGAATTGTGACCACAATTGATTGTGTTTGTCAACCAGATCAGAGCTCAACCTCTAGCTCAACTTCAACTTCGACTTCAACTTCGACTTCATCTTCGACTTCAACTTCAACTTCGACTTCGACCTCAACAACGGAAAGCCCAACGTCAGCGCCGTAAATGGCGATATTGCTGGCGGACACTGTAATCTCAAAACCGTAAATTGTAAACTGTAAACGAATGCGATTGCGAATGGAACCTACACATTTTGTAATCCCATTTTTAATCTATCTTGTGCATGCCTTGTAATAAACTTAACCTTTTCTTCAGCACAAACAAGTTCTTAAAATAGGAGGGGATAAAGCGGGTTGGCTGCCTGGCTCCTTTACTAGCTAGAGCTAGAGATGGAGCTAGAAGTGGAGCTGGACTGGGGATTGGTATTCGTATTCGTGGACTGCGCGCATCCTGAACCGCAGCAAACCAGACCGAAAACAGTTGGGGCAACTAATTAAAACCACTTTAGAAATGCTTTCTCAACTGTAAAGTTAGCTATAAACAACGACCCATGCACAGACACACACACACACGCACACACAAAAATACACAGACAGACTGAGAGACATATGCAACTTGAAACAAAATTAAAAAGCAAATAATATTCATAGCATTCCAACAGCGTCGACGGCGGCGGCGGCGGCGAAATGCTTAAAAAAAATTCCAACATAATTCCAAATAATATTACAACACCTGCAGAAATGTTTCAAGTGCAGAAACACATCCCAGCACACACACACACACGCACACACACACACACACACACACTCTCACATGTCGTGTGTTAAATGTGTAAAAAGGGCTTTTTCTTGAAAAATCGCTGCACTGGAATTAATTAATGCGCCGCTGACGCTAACGCTAACGCTGCTGCTGTTGCTGTTGCCGTTAAAAATGAAATGCAAGAAAAGAGGGCGAAAAATATCAAAAAGAAATATATAGAAATTGAGTAGATACAGGGCTTAAACGACACGCAGAAAGCGGTTCAATAAACGTATTCAAAATAAAGATGATTGCAAATAAATACATGAGAGCAACTAAAATGCAACTAAAATAAAACGAAAATTGACTTTACTCTCAATCAAAGTAAAACCTCTACTCAATTCAGTTCACTTCACTTGTCGGTGGAATATTCTAATTATATTAAATGAATATGGCGATATATATTTAACTCTTTTATACGCATAACTTATGGACTCGACGTTGTCTGTTCGTGTAGCGCAGAATGAGTGCTATGAGTACTTATTTGTAGTATTCATTTGCAGGATTCATGTTCAGCGTGCGTCGTATAGAATTTTTGATTCTGATTCGAGTCCGCACAACACTTGGCTCCATGCGTATGTATGTGTGTGTGTGTGTGTGTGTGTGTGTTAGGTTACACCTGTGCATTACGCTGCACTCATTTGCAGTATCTGTGTGTGTGTGTGTGTGAGCGTTCGTTTGTGTATTTAGATGTGGATGTAGTGGCACTTGCTGCTCATTTTATGCTTCGATTGACAGCAAAGTGCAGACGCTTTTTGCCAGCACGAACAAAATAAATATACGTATATATTTATATATATGTTCATATGTATATATATATATACATGTATATATATACACATACATATATGCAATGCTTGCTTCGTACTAAGCTGCAAAAACAGCAAACATGCTATTAACAAATTTGCAAGTGTCTCCAAAGCTTTACCAAGCAACAATTTTTTGCTGCATACTTTCAGGCTGTCGAATCAAATACTCACGTGCGAAGCCAAATTGTTAATCGCGACTATCTGCGAACTAAAGATGTTATAAACCAAATCATAAATAAGATAAATTAATTTGAATGAAATTTTGACTTCACAGTTTATTTGTGGTAGCATGGATTTAATAAACAAATAATGTGACAACGATTTGGACCTTAAATTATGTCAAGCAAAAGTTTGTTGCATACTTTCAGGCTGGCGAATCAAATTCGCAAATCGTTAATGCGATCTACGATCTGCGGAGCAGAACAAGTTATAATCGTAAACACCTCAACTTTATGGATAATAACTCGTGTCTTCACAGTTCATTTGCTGCTTATTGAAGCAATGTGGACACAATTAGGTCCTTTAATTGTGCAGAACAAAAAAAAAGAGATTGCGATCAGTATTGTTTCCACTATAAAAAGAACCGCCAAATGTTTGTTAAATTATAGTCATGACTTCTCATTGGATTTGTGTGACAGTCGCACTGCTCCTCTGTCTGTACTCTTGGACTTGGGCAGCGCCGTCGATCGAGCATTGGAGTAAAATTGACGAAATGGAGCGAACTATAAAGGAACTGGCCACCACGGTTCTGGCAATGAATGGCGCTGGAGCTGAAGGACGAGCGGTGGACGGACTTGGGACTGAAATCAGAGGCAAGAATTTCAAGCGATGTACAGTATTATAATGTTTTTCTACATACTTTACTTTACTTTACTTAACTCTTAACAAACAGATGGCGAAATCAACTTGGATGTGCTGAGCAGCGAGGCTGCAGCTGCCTTGGCGGAACTCACTTGAGGTTCTCACATGTGAGAAGCATTAAAAACGAACTCTGCTCTTCTAGACCCTATGTTTAGCAGCCTTAGAGTGTTCTCGAAACTAAATACTAATAGCATTTTTTTTTTTTTTTGTTTAATAAAGTATGTAGAGCATATTATAAATGTTATTCTGAATACATATTCTCAAAATGGATTGATTTTATGAATAGCATTGTGTAAACTCATAATTATAAGAGTTGAAACGAAAACGCAGTTTTATTTGAAATCTAGATAAGTTGATTAATTCGCCGAGCACTCTCAAACAAACAAAAACGAGAGCGATCTAAAATTGGCACATTCTTTTTATAAGTCGCAGTCAAACGAAAGAGACAAAGAGACACCGAGTGTTCACAAATTTCAGCAAATTAACTTTAATCCTAACTGATAACTAACAAATTACGCTTGCTATATCTGGCACGATCACAGAGTGCGTCTGTCTCTCAGACACACAAACATCGCCCTACATGCTGCTGATATGCTGAACTCGGAATCGGACTGAGTTATTCTCAGTGCTCAGAGCTCAGTGCTCAGTGCTCGGTGCTCGGTGCTGAAATTGCTCACTAAATCTAATCAAGTTAATTTACGCAACCAAACCACAGTTCGGCACCCCAAATAAAATAAAGAAATCCCCTTTTTGAGGTGCACTTTGACAAGCCTAGAATATCGAAAACGAAACAAAACGACAAGAAAAAAAAGAAAAGAAAACAAAGACAAACCCAAGATGACACTGTGTTTATCTAAGGCAAAGCCAATTTGCGTCAAGTTCTTCAATTTGTGGAAATTTTGAGGGGCAGGTGGATGATCCACAATGTAAACAGCGACGCGAACTTGGAGCTATCAGCTGTTGTCGCCTCTGAATTAATGTTCAGCAAATCAGAAAGAGAAGCAAGTGAGAGGCTGCCAAGTCTGTATGATGAACTACTGACTACCCTGCATCCATAACATACAACAATTTTAATTGTTGAATACATAATTATAGTTTGACAATGAGATAGGTCTTAGAGAGAGAGGGGGAGCATAGATCAATGGAGGTTCTTTGATATGAGTTCTCTTCATCTCAGAAGTCGCCTGAGTGAATGTATGAATGCATTTTGGCAAAAGTTAGCAACATCCCGGATCCTGGTTGCCTTGAAACGGAGATGTTTTTGATTCAAGGTATTTTAGCCGGATTCGGAGTTTACATTGTTAAAAACATATTTATTTATTTTCACAATGAGCTAATACAAATTAAAGTTTCTGCATTCAACATCTAACAGCTCAATAACTAGTCAAATTCTTATATGCTCAGGAAAATGGTTAAATTTATTAAAGTGCATGCACAGGACAGATTAAAAAGGATTCAGAAATTACAAATAGATTAGATTCCGCAATCATTTACAGTGTTCGGGGTCAGTATCGCCATCGCTGTCGCCATTTCTCACTCCGTTTTATGAGGCAACGCCACAGAGACACTTCAGATTGTTTGTGATTACCTGAAAGTGCAAATATATTTATGCATGTAATTACCATTAGTCAAGAATTGCTGAAATCTCTTACGCCAATGACTAATTCACAAAGTTCGGGTAGGAGAGGCACAGGTGGAACGCTTTTGCAAATGATCTCCTTTGCTTGGTTAGCTGTTGAATAACACGTCTGAAATTAAGAACTGATTATTAAAACGGACTGAACACATTCGATTAACTTGTCTTAAACTTGCATCTGGTTCCGGGGAGGTTGATGTTGTAGTTGAAGCTGTGGTTGCAACTGTGGTTGAATCATCAGCGGATGCGCAAGCCACGACCAGAACGAGGCCAAGGAGAATCAAGGTTGAGAACTTCATCGTAGTACAATAGTTGGTAGTAACTGAAACGCTTGTTTTCACACTGAAAGTCCCAAGGAATTGGAGTGCATTATATACTCGAAAATTTTACCTGGATTGCCGATAATGAAAGCGTGCTGAAGCTTATTGAACACGATTCCTATTAAAGATAAAGCGCGCCATGGGAGTCGATAATTAAAATGACTCAATAATTCAAGAAAAAAATCATTATTGATAATATTAATGAACTCTACTTCAAGCTAGTTTTTTTAAGCAATTAATTTGTACGCTTGTTTTTTAAATTGTTCAAAATAATTTGTAAGGAAAACTATATTTTTGCGATTTCAAATCCTAAAAGATATTATCAAAGGTAGTATATTAATCGGATTACTTTTAGTAGGTGTCCAAGCGGACAGACAGACAGACGGACAGACAAACAGACGGACAGACGGACAATGCTAGATCGTCTCGTCAGTTGACGCGGATCAAAAATATATACTTTATGGGGTCAGATGCCACCTTCTGCCTGCTACAAAGTTATAATACCCTTCTACCATATGGGTAGCAATTATAAAAATATTAAAATATACCGACAGCTATGTTTGGTATATCGACATAATATAATATTAGATTCACATTATGCAATAAAGTATAAAATATACTTAATTGCCTTCTACAATTTTTATTTGATCGTTGTCAAATGATCAAGAATCATAACAAATGTAGTTATTATCGCTACTCTCACACTGACTGACGGATGCTGATCAAGAATATATATGTATACTCCTTTCATCTGTTATACACATTTCCTGCCTTCTACGCTAAGAATTGATTACCAATCAAAATATTATTATATATATTATATATACATATATATATTATTATATTATTTGTCCGCTCGTTGGTTACGCACATGCAACACTGTTTAACCCGTTGAGCAGGGTATCTGCGAGTGGCGAGTGGCAAGTGCCACATATAATATCATTAATAATAATAATAGAGACACGAGCTCTAGTGACTCTCGCAATGCGAATGTTAAAACAAATCTAAATCTAAATCAAAGTGAGAATCAAATAATAAAACGAAAAAAAAAAAAAACAAAAACACAGTTAGTTTGGGCAACTCGCTCGTTCAGTCTCATTCGTTAGAGAGGCTGAGCCGAAGCCAACGAAGACAGAAGACAGAGCAAAAGATGCCACATGTGGCATACACAGATGTGTCTTGCTTCTCATTTCAGTCACATCTGATGCGTGCAGCTGTGAACGTGCAGCCAACGGAGTCCGTGAATCATTCGTGTGTCTGTGTTTGAATCACTCGCGAATCGTTTGATCACCTCTCTTTATTCATTCCTTGTTTTTTTTTTTGGTGTTCTGTGTTGTGTCCTTTGTTCAAGAAAAGACGAACATGCATGTGGATGAGCTGAGAACGAGTCTGCAAAGCTTCGGCTGGCCCGACTATGTCGTCTTCTGCCTCATGCTCGCAATTTGCGCCATCATCGGCATCCACTTTTGCCTCCAACTGCGACGCGAGTCGAAGCAACTGAAGCATGGCGATCCCGAGGAGGCGGCCAAGAGTGCTGCCTCATATCTGGTGGGCGGCAGGAAAATGAAGATCTTTCCAATTACCATGTCACTTATAGCGAGGTAAGTCTGTTCGTCTTCAATGCTTAATTAATTTATGACTTCTGCTTAAAATTCGTTGGAAATTTACGAATTTCTGTTCGCATTTAATTTTGGGTAATAAAAAGGAATTCTTCTTCACTTTGAAGCAACTAAATCTTTAAGTATTTCAGATAGAGTTAGATTTAGATTAGAATTGATGTAAAGTCAAACATCTTAAATTCTTTCCAATTCTTTTTCACTTTGTAGAAACTTAATCTCCAAGTATTCTAACCAGTTTACTTTAAATAAAACGAGTTAGATTTAGTCTAAAGTTGATGTATCAAACATATTCAATTCTTGCCAATTCTTCTTCATTTCAAAGCAACTCAATCTTGAAGTATTTTAACCAGTTCACTTTAGATAGAAAGAGTTGGATTTAGACTAGAGTTGATGTAAAGTCTATTCTTTCCAGTACTATTGAGTTTCTACACTCTTTTTCTATCTTGTAAGTTGCAGTCGATTATCTTTGTTGTATGAACCTTTGCATGTCCGGGAACAGAGAACATAGAACCAAGAGGCTGCTCCACTTACAGCCAGTTATGTCTGCTCATCAAGTGTTATTTTTAGTCGGTCCAGCTGCGAGACACAGTCTCAGTCTCAGTCACAGTCAGAGCTACAGAACTGTGCCTATCAACGCACAAAATCAAATAGATTCATGAATTCGTGCCCCGCACAAATGCAGGAAAAGCTCTGTAAACGGGCAATTTGAACGCCTCCCAAATGATGATTGGCTAATTGAATTGCATAAAACGCACTTTGATCTCCCCAAAGAGTTTCCAGACGACGGACTGACACACGACAAGCCCCAGAAGTGAAGGTCAAGTGACAAATTCAATCTTGGGCAATCTCTCTAGCGTAGTATACTATAGATACAATTCATAGATGTATGTGTCGTAATTTGTATGCTTATTTAATTTCCCCCTCCACTCTTCCACTCGACAGCTTCATCTCGGGCATCACACTTTTGGGCACACCAACGGAAGTCTATCTATATGGTGCTCAGTATATGTACATCATGGGATCCCTCATCCTGATGGGACTCTGCATGTTCTATATTTTTCTACCCGTTTTCCATGACCTCAATCTGATATCCACCTACAAGGTATATTGTTGTTTATTAGCGTTATTCAGTATTTTTTTAATACTATATTGCCCTTTTTTGAATTAGTATTTGGAGCAACGCTACAACCGCAGTCTGCGTCTTTTTGGCTCCGTCATGTTCATTATGGCATCGGTAAGTCTACGATTTTTAGTACATTAGTATATTGCTTGTCATTCCCGGAAATTTAGTGGCGAGCAAATCAAAATTGTCGAGCTTACATATGTAAGAAATAATTTTATGTTGAAAAAGAAAACGGTTTCTGCATATATGTGTCTGGTATGTTTTGAAAGTAATAGTATATTGACATACTAAACATAATTTTCGGCTTATTTTAATGTTTTTTCGGTATATCAAGTTGGTATATATTTTAGAATAATACCGCATTGTTTTGCTATTGCTGAAAATGAGTAGCGGGTATTTCACAGTTGAGCACACTCGACTGTGGCTTTCTTGCTGTTTTTATTCTTCTTACTGAAAAATGTAATTCTGCATTTTGTCAAAATAATCATATAATAAAAAAATTAAATTCCAAAGCAATTTGACACAATCTTACATAACAAATTTTAAGGTAAACGGATTTTTTTGGTTCGTTATTATACAAAATTACGTTCGGAAAACTAAAATAAAAGCATTAACATTTAAAACAAGATTTGGATTAATAAATCAAATTCATTACATAATCTTAATCAATCAAACAAATTATTAATCTAAACACTTTAAGATATGTACATATATAACATCTATAATTGTCTAAAAAGCCGAACAAATATAGGTAAATGTTGCCATATATGAAATCTTATTTTTCCATTTATCTGACAGTCTAAATGGTTTTCTTAATGTAAAGTTTTTTCTTGACGTGCAACATTAACTTAAAATAATATCTATATGAGTTACGAAAATGTATATAATTGAATTATTATTATTTAAAGTTATCAGTAATCAAATATGTTACATAGATGAAGTGAGCGAATTTATTAAGTTTATCCATTGCATTTAAGGTTTTACGCTCGTAGTTACTTTGGCTGGCAATCTGGTATATTTTGAACTATATTAATATACCAAATACATTTTTGGTATATTTTCAGTATTTTAGTGTAACAATTTAGTATATTTTAAAAGTAATACCACACTGTTTAGCTTTTATTCTCAATGGTTATCGGATATCTCACAGTCTGTCTTCTGCTTTGTTTTTACATATTTCCCTGATCTGTCTGCCCCACTCTCCAGCTTTTGTGTCTGCCCATTGTGATCTACGTGCCGGCGATAGCATTCAACCAGGCAACGGGCGTGAACATACACATTGTGACGCCGTGCGTGTGCGTGGTGTGCATCTTCTACACCTGCATCGGTGGACTGAAGGCTGTGGTCTGGACCGATGTCATCCAGACACTGATCATGTTCGGAGCGATGGCGCTGGTGCTGATCAAGGGCACGCTCGACATTGGGGGTCCGAGTGTGGTGTGGCAACGGGCCAAGCAAACGCAACGCATCGAGACGCCCAACTTCAATCCGGATCTCACCGAGCGTTACACCTTCTATTCGCTGGTGCTCGGAGGCGTGGCGCATTGGCTCAAATCGAATGCGATCAGCCAGAACATGATACAGCGCTATCTATCGCTGCCAACGCTGCGACACGCTCGCATTGCCATCTGGACATTCATAGCCGGCGTGCTGACCTTTCTCGCCATCTGCGGCTATGCCGGGCTGCTGATCTATGCCACCTACGCGGACTGTGATCCGCTGGAGACGAAGCTGGCGCAGCGCAACGATCAACTGTTGCCGCTGCTCGTCATGGAGACGCTCGGCGCGTATCCGGGATTGCCGGGTGTCTTTGTGGCTGGTGTTTTCAGTGCAGCGCTCTCCTCGCTCTCCACGGGTCTCAACTCCCTGTCCGCTGTGGTGCTCGAGGATTTCGTGAAGACCTTCCGCAGCAAGCCACTGAGCGAGGCCCAAACGGCGTTTGTGATGCGCAGCGTTGTCGTGCTCTTCGGCATCATCTTTGTGGCGCTCGTGTTCGTCGTGGAGAAACTGGGCGCTGTCCTGCAGCTGACTATCACGCTCACCTCGGTGGCCAACGGACCGCTGTTGGGCATCTTCACCGCCGGCGTCATGCTGCCCTGGGTGAACTCCAAGGGCGCTCTGCTCGGTGGCTTCACCTCTCTGCTGGTCATGACCTGGATGTGCATTAGTGCTCAGCACGATCTCGTCACTGGCGATATCGTGTATCAGCGTAAGCCGTACTCGACTCTGGGCTGCAATTACACCTTCGCTGGCGTGCCCGGCGAGTTCAGCAGCCTGCCGTTAGATGGCGCCAGCACCACGTAAGTTATCCATTTGTTGTTTTTATACCCATTGGGTAGAAGGGTAGGGGAAATGTAGTTAAAAGACAGAAGGAGTCATCTGCGACCCAATAAAGTCTGTACGTATGTCCAGGTGAACACATCGATCTCAGAAACTATGTGTGTATTTTAGTATTTTTATACCCGCTACCAATAGGGGAGAAGGGTATTATAACTTTGTGCCGGCAGGAAATGTATGTAACAGGTAGAAGGAGGCATCTCCGACCCTATAAAGTATATATATTCTTGATCAGCATCAATAGCCGTGACGATCTGGCCATGTCCGTCTGTGTGTCTGGAACTCAGAGACAATAAGAGAAAGAGCTCTAATTTTTTTTCGACAGCACTTGTTATGTTTGCACGCAGATCAAGTTTGTTTCAAATTTTTGCCTCGCCCACTTTCGCCCCCGTAAATCAAATCGAATAACAAGCGTAACTTTAGATCTAGAGCGAATTTTGGTGAATACAATAATAACAATAGTATACATTATTCCTTAAAATGTTGTTGCGCTCAGATAAAAATTGTCGAAGTTATTAAAGAAATACTTTTGCATGGGCAAAAACGCCTACTTTCAAGGGTCTGAGTTGCTTTGGCTGACAATCTGGCACATTGTGCCGTCTATGGTATATTTTGAATGTGGTACTATATCGATATACCAAATATACAATTTGGTATATTTTCAGTATTTTATTTTATATTTTGAAAATAATACCGCAATATTTTGCTTTTATTCAAAATTGGTAGCGGGTTTCTCACATTCGACTGTAGCTTTCTTACTTGTTTGGTATATTGATTTGGTATATTTTAAGAATAATACTGCGCAGTTTTACTTTTATTGAAAGTGAGCAGCTGATTTGATTTAAGTATATACTAATTTTGTATATTTCATAATTTGATAATAATACAATTTGGCTATTATAGTCTGGTATAAATTTGAAGTGAAATACTATATCAATATGTAATTCTGAATATATTAATATTTTACTTGGTATATTATAAGATTAATACTAAACTGGTTTGATATTAATGAAAATGAGTTTGATTTTATCATTTTCCTTTCAATATATCAAATTTGTATATTTTACATGTTATAATAACATATCTATATACACAATATGTCATTCTGTATATTTTAGTATATTTTTTAGTGTATTTTAAGAATAATACGGCACTGTTTTGCTTTTTTGCAAATGAGTAAGCAGTTTGGTTTTAGTTTTTTTTAATGTACAAATGTGGTATATTTTATAATTCGGTATACCTTTGTATTTTTAGTATTTTTTCGGTATATTTGGTATATTATAGAAAAATTGTTTGTTTTATAATATTCTTCTACCTATTTGGTAAATTTAAGAAAAATACCGCATTGTTTTGCTTTCTGTGTCGAGTATTTCTCAGTTGAGCACACTTAACTCTAGCTTTCTTAATTTCCTTTTAATTTATTTTTGATATTTTCCAGTCCCGCCGCGGCAGCATCTTTTCAACTGTATCGCATCTCGTATCTGTACTTTACACTGTTCGGCGCCCTGGTGACGATTGTTGTGGCCCTGGTCGTCAGTCTGCTGCTGCGTGAGTCCGATGTGGATGCGGTCGACCCACGGCTGCTGACGCCCTTTGTGCGACGTTGGCTCGAGCGACGTCGCAATCGTCGCAGCCAACTGCCGGCGGGGAAGCATCAGCAACAGCATCAGCAGCAGAAGGCCAAGGGCAAGGGGAAGGAGAAACTGAGGGCGCTCCACGAGACGACAACGTGAATCAGAGGAGAGCAGGAGAGGGGCAGCAACAGCATCTTCTGTGTGTCGGGCCAAAAATGTTCCTTCGGTAGCTTAGCAAATATATGTTTTAAATTAAATAAAATACAATTCCAAAATTATTTATGTACGTAGTTTTTCGGCTTCAAAGCAGCATTTTCTATGTAATTAGAAAAATGCCCGCAGTGATGGAACCCGACCCTGAACCCTGCCCAAATCAAAGCAAACTATGCACTAAATTAGACCACAAAAAAAAGAAGACAACTAAAAAATAGATGTACTGAAACTTTTTCCTGGCTAAAAATTGGGAGAAGGGGTAAAGGTGTGTCTCTTTGAGGGCACAAAAAGGGTTCGGCTTTAGTTGAGCTTGTGCTGTTAATTGAATATTTACTGTTTTCCATGTGTGGTTAGTCCAACTACTAAACTCAATTCAACTCAACAAACTATTCGTTTGTACTCCGTCTCAGTCACATTTGTTTAAGTAGGTTTAGGCCCGTTTATGCAGCAAATTGAATTGTTAATGAGCTGACAAATGTTTGCGGAATTACTTCTCAGATGCCATACTCTAGTCCAGTAATAAAGTATTCGAAAAAAAAGCCATTTAATTAGAAATTCAGTAATTCATGATTAGAATAGCTTTCAATATTTTAACAATTATTCATTTTAGATAGTTTTGTGTTTCACGCAATCAATACACAATTTCTCTAATCATGAAAATTATAAAAATAAATTTATTAGTAACGAAAAAGCCTAAGCTCACGACGCTGCCTTCTCTTATCAGCGAGCTCAATTAGACTGAAACACGATCTTTGCGAGTATATAATGCACTCCAATTCCTTTGGATATTCAGTGTGAAAACAAGCGTTTCAGTTACTACCAACTATTGTACTACGATGAAGTTCTCAACCTTGATTCTCCTTGGCCTCGTCCTGGTCGTGGCTTGTGCATCCGCTGATGATTCAACCACAGCATCACGCACAACATCAACAACCGTGAAACCAAAGGCAAGTTTAAGACAAGTTAATCGAATGTGTTCAGTATTTTAATATTTAGTTTTTTTTTATATCAGTCTTGTGATACCAACGAACTGAACAAGTTGAAGGATTCACTCTGCGAAAAATTACTTCAAAATTATTTTATACCGTTCTTTAAAAATACTGTTCTTAAGGCTTGCAAGGTTGCCGTTGCGGTAAGAGACATTAAACACTTTAAACTATAATATAAAAACATTTCTATATTTCAATCATCAGAATGCTGTGAACATTCTAAAGTGCGACTGTGGCATAGCCGCATAAAAAACGAAGTTAGACGATGGCGATACTGATCACGAACACTGTAAATGATTGCGGAATCTAATCTATTTGTAATTTCTGAATCCTTTTTAATCTGTCCTGTGCATGCACTTTAATAAATTTAACCATTTTCCTGAGCATATACATACTTATGAGTATTTATTGTAAAACTGCAATTTAAACCATGATATGGGAAAATTTTGGTAAAAGAATCTTCCAAAGTAGATTGCAAGTCTTGTTTTTGAAAACATCAAGAATTTTAAGTTAAAAAATGTATAAAACAAGATTCAAAATCAAATATCTTATTTTAAAAATGAAATTTAATTTTATTCTATACAGAGAAAAGAGTTACATAAAAACTATAATGCAAATCTTGTGTTAATAACTTTTCGATCTTAATAAAAGTCTTCTGGGTTTTTAGATTAAAAATATTGTTCGTAAGTTCTGAAAGCTCTCAAATTGAATAATCTACATTTTGGAACGTTTGCATTTTTTATTCACGGTTTAGTTTTTACATTTTTTGCCGAATTATAAATGCTTTAATTGAGAATGTTTCTTTATCCAATTTGAGCGAAAATCAATTTTATTTCAATCTGGAATTATTCTAGAAATTCTGAAATTTTTCCATTTTTGAAACACGAATATAAACTTGAATTTGGAGCAATTTTAATCTAAAATTTTTGTAGAGTTTTGATCTCTTTTAAAGAATTTTTCTTCTTCGCTCATCATATAATTACGATTCAAGATTTTATTTTTGATTTCACAACGCTTCATTTGAACAATCCTATGCTGAAATATTATATATATCTTGGAAAACTACAATTCTGACAATTTTATTGTATAATTTTTCGATCTTCTATCAAATTCTTTATTGGAGTAAAATCACGTTACCATTTACGAGCCATTTGTCAGTGCAAAGACAACTTATGAAAGACAAAGAAAAATATACTTAAAAACATGTGAAGCTTATTCCTTTACCAACCCCACCCCCTCCACACTCTCACTCTCTGTTTCCCCCTTCCCGACGTGCACACTTTGGCAAACTGTGTACTAATAATATGCTGTATAGAATTTCCATAGCTAGTTGGCTGGCTCTTAATTAGCCGCTACAAAAATAAGCTCGCACAAAAGACAGCGGCGAAATGTCATCAGAATGCATAATGACAACGGTTCGCAACGGACGCTGGACGTGGCAAGGTGGAAGGGTGGGTATACACAGGTGCAAATCTCAAAAACAGACGGCACATGTGCGCCACCTTGCGGCACATTCAAAACTATGGTTGTTGCAGGGTGTGAGAATGGAAATGGAGACAGAGACAGAGACAGAGACAGAGACAGAGATGGTCCTGGGCCAGATCCCAAATCCCAAATCCCAGATCCAGTGACAGCGACAGTTGTCATATGGGTGGATTGTTTTTCGGCCACGGACGGAAACGGAAGCTGAAGCTGCCCGCTAACGTGCATACAATGCCAGCACCAATAGCAACAACAACAACAGCATCAGCAGCGGATACAAAGAGTAAGGAAACAACAACAGGTACAACAACAACAACAACAACAACACCAACGAGAGGCACAACAAGCGCTGCTCAGTTAACTTGTTTATGTCGCTGTTTGCTTTGTGTTACTTTTTATGTCGGCATATAATTTGTTTTTGCACCTTTCGCATTCCATTTGCGACGAGACTATTAGCTGCATAAGTCACTTTGTTGCACTTCATTTTGCTGAAAATTAAAAATATATAAATATAAATTTCGCTTTTATTTGTTAGTCGTCAGCTTATTTTCTTAAATACTCTACTTTGGTAATGCACATCTTTGGCAATGCACTTCAGATGTGATAGATTAACTTTAACTTTAATTGGTGTCAATCCTTTGCTCACACGCTGCTCATTGCTTATTTTCGGTACATTTCCAGAAAACGATTTGAAAGATTAAATTTACTATTCTTATTTACTCGTTAGTTGTTCTTTTTTTCTTGCTAATGTTGTTATCTATTTATTAAATATAAATTTCAGCACGAATATATTTTTCACTCGTTACTTAATTTGTATTTATGTGCTCGATAATCTGCCAGAACGATCTTTTAAAGTTTAAATTTAATATTTTTACGCTAATTTTTGCTACAACAATCGTTATTTTGTTCTACTCGTTACTTTGAAATTCAACACGAATAATTTTTAGAATTCCTAGATACTCGCTACTAGTTACTCGGTACTATGCTTCTATTCGTTCGCTACTATTTTGTACGAGTGATATTTTAAAACAGTATGCTCAAAGCATTTTATAAAATTTTCAAATAAGATTTACTTTCGCACTCGTTACTCGTCATTTAATTAGCTCGCGGTGAAAGCGTATTTGAACTACAGCGAATTATGGAACTTCAAACTACTTATCCATGGTTCTTTTATTTTATACCATTCTTGAATACATTCTGAACTTTACCATCTTACTCGTTACTCGTCATTTAATTAGCTCGCGATGGAAGTGTATTTGCACTACTGCGAATTATGGAACTTCAAACAAAACTCTTGCAGACATGTGCAACTGTTGACTGGTTGGCCCGGCGGCCATAAATGCCAGTGACAATTTGCAGCGGGTCTACTACAACTACAACTACAACAGTTCCCCCATCCCGCGTGCTCCTAACTGATCCTAAGCGTACCCAAGTCCCCCTTTTCCTCCCACTGCTAACTACGAAGCACTTTGCTATGAAAGGTGGCAGCGTTTGAGGCTGATGCTTCTGTTGCTGCGGCACAAAAGTCATTTTTGATTGTTTTCATGAAAATGAACATAGAAAAATTATAATTAAAATTCATATGGAAATTGTCGAAACAAGAAGGAGAAGGAGAGGGAGCAGAAGAAGGAGAAGGGGAGCAGAGAATGTCCGAACAATGGAACGTTGGCCTTGTTGTATTTATTGTTGTTGTTGCTGTTGCTGTTGTTGTTGTTGTTGTTGGAGCTACTGCAGGCCAAAAAATGATTTCATCTAAAAAACCTAAAGACCAAAGAAATGCAACTGGGGCCAATGGCAATGTGTGTGGCGGGGGGAGTGGAGGTCAGGTGGAGCTGCCAAAAAAGGGGCTGTGAGTCGGTTGAGCTGCGGGCGTATTGTTTGTGGAACATGTGCTAAGCGAAAACATATACACATTGAGAGAGAGGGAAAGAGAGAGAGAGAGACACGCACAAAGACTATGTGGATGAAACGACAACAATGTCAGGTCTAACAGCATTAGGAGAACGGCCTCTACCTGAATCCCCTTCCCCCCTTCACCTCTTAGGCGACTATCCTTTTCCCTCGCTCGGCTGTCTGTGCCCCTGTGTGATGGTGAAAGGAAAGGGGAGGGGGGAGGGGCATGGTGGAGCGAACGCATGCCGGCTGCTCATTTTCTTGTTGTCGTTTCATTTTGGCACTTTTCCGTACACTTTTATGCGATAAAATATTTAATTATATTTGGCAGCTTGTTTGTGCATTGTGCGGTTAGCCTTTGCTTTTGCTTTTGCTTTTGCATTTGCCAGTTGCCCGTTGCCAGTTGCCATTTGTCCAATTTACAATGCTTCTGCCCTTAGGGAGGCAGCTGTGCATTTTAAGTGCCAGCCGCAAAGTATGCTCTGATCTTTTCTTTAAGCTGCGCAGCTTATGAAGCAAATGCAATCTATAGGCAGCTGCAGCGTTCCATTGAATATACCCCAATCTGAAAGTAGAATTTATCAATCATACACTACATTGAATATACCCCAACCTGAGCGTAGAATTTATCATCCATACAATAGATATTCAAAAAGAAAATTAACAAATAAATAATTAATTTGTACATATTATTATTATTTATTACTTATTATTAATAAATATTAAAATCAAATTTTATTTTTATTTGTTTTTATGTATGACTTGTTAAGGTGCCACACACCACGCAAATTTATAAATTTGGCCACCAAAAAAGTTTATATCGAGTTAGCAAAATACATAAATTTATAAATGACCAATTTAAACAAATTAAATTTCCATAGGTAGAAAAAATAAGGAGTAATTTCACATTGTGAGTTATGGGGTCAGGTTTATATGTTAATATGTTTTTTTATGTGTTATGTTACATTATTTGTTTGTACGGATTCTTCGCTTAATTATTAAAAATCTTCAAAAAAAAAATGGGCGATTGCTGCCAAATGGAACTACGAGTGCAATCAGGTACTACAGAATCGTATGCTGCGGCAAAAAAACGGATTGCCTTGGTATGTCAGAGGATCCACATTTCATCGTGATTTGAAGCTGAACCCTGCAGAGGAGTAGACTGGATATTAAACCAACAAAGCAGACTCGCTGGAAGATTCTTACCTGCTAGACCACTGAGGCGCTTAAATCGTCAGGGTTACGCCAAAACGTTTATTCAAACGTGAACTTCAGTAGATGCATCCTTATGATGTCAGTATAAGGTTTTCCTAAATGTGTTGTTATGCTATTTTATCGCTGTACTGGTTCAATTGAAAACAAGTAAGAAAGTTACAGTCGAGTGTGCTCGACTGTGAGATACCCGCTACCCATTTTAAATAAAAGCAAAATATTGCGGTATTTTTCAAAATATACCAAAAATACAAAAATACTAAAAATGTACCAAATGGTATTTTCGTTATACCGATATTATACCACAATCTAAATATATACCATAGACAGCATAATATACCAGGTTGTCGGCCAAAGCAACTAAATCCCCTAGTAAGTAGGCGTTTTTGCCCATGCAAAAGTATTTCTTTAATAACTTCCACAATTTTTATCTGATCGACCAAATTTTCAGGAATCACAGTTACTATAAATATTATTGTACATACCAAAATTCGCTATGGCAGCAGCTCTAGCACTAAAGTTACGCTTGTTATTCGATTTTGTTGATTTGCGGGGGCGGAAGTGGGCGTGGTAAAAATTTGAAACAAATTTGATCTGCGTGCAAACATAACAAATGCTGTCGAAAATAAATTATATCTCTATCTCTTATAGTCTCTGAGATCCAGTGTTTCACACGGACAGACACACAGACGAACATGGCTAGATCGTCTCGGCAATTAATGCTGATCAAGAATATATATACTTTATAAGGTCGGAGATGCCTCCTTCTACCTGTTACATACATTTCCTGCCGGCACAAAGTTATAATACCCTTCTTCCCTATGGGTAGCGGGTATAAAAATGTTCATTAGCAGTGAGGTTTGATTCTTTAAATATGTCAAATTTATACAGCAACAAAATACTGAAATATACCATAGGCAATAATTGGTATATACATATACCATAAAATATAAAATACACCGTAATGAGCATTAGTCTTAGTTATCGGGTATATTTTGTACTCTGTGGTATATTTTTATTGTAGTACCATATCGTTATACCAAATGTTTCAATTGGTACATTTAAGCATTTGCAAGGATTCACCAAAACGTTTATTTAAACGTGAACTTCACTAAATATGCCTATGAGAATATATACCAACAAAAACTCATATATACCAATGGCAATATTTTGTATATACATATATACCAAAAAGTACAAAATACAACAGAATGAGCATTAGGCTTATGTTTTTGTGTGTGCTGTTGTATCGCACGTATACTTCATGTGATCATAATTAACAAAAATCAAATGTGTGTGTTAATTATTGGTATAGGAAGTTCTTAGCCAGGCGCCACTGTTGCTACAGTTGTAGCCGCTGTTGTTGTTGTTGTCGTCGTCGTTGTTGTTGTTGTTGTTGTCGTAGTGGTCAATGGACGTTTGATGATCGTAACACGTATGCAACCAGCATGATCCGGATGCTCGCCAATTGGTGCGGCATGCAACTCGCCAATCAGCAACAGAGTGCAGAGCAGCAGCCCAAAGAGATGCATTGAGCAGCGCATATCAATGGCGAACGAACAAATCACTCCGCTTACTGGCCAATCGAGACTGATGGCTGCACTCTCTGTTCGCGCTAGATTTATAGTTGTCTTCAGTGATCCGCTACTACAGCTGTCATTGAATCGGGTTATAATAATTACAATTATATTTTTACTGACTTCGCGCATAGTATTTTTTATATTTCTATTTCTGTTACTGTTTCCATTTTCATTTTAATGTGAACTCTTTATACCCGCTACCCATATGGTAGAAGGGAAATATAACTTTGTGGCTACTGGAAATTTATGAAACAGGCAGAGGGACACATCTCCGACCTCATAAAGTTTTCGATATCTTGTATACTTTGTATTCTGCGGTATATATTCGATATACCAAATTTTTACTTTGGTAGATTTCAGTATTTTTTGGTTTATTTATTTGATATATTTTTATACTCTTATCAGTAGACAATCTGGTATATTTTGTACACTATGGTATATTTTGATTGTAGATCAATACTTTTGGTATATATTAGCATTTTATGAAATATTAGTTTAATGTTTTTAGTCGCTACCCATAGAAAATCTGGTATATTTTTAACTCTATAGTATTTTTTGAACGTAGTACTATAAAAATATATCATTTATACCTTTTGGTATATACTTCAGTATTTTTGTGGCAAATAAATTTGGTATATTTTAAGAATAATACAGCACACTTTTGCCTTATTCAAAATAAGTAACGGGTATATCACTATCGAGCACGCTCGACGGTAGGCTTCTTAGTTGTTTGCATTTTCATTTGTGCTCGCATCACATTTGCAGTTGAATTTGGTTTCATTCAGTTTGTGTTGGTTAAGCTTATGTGTATTTTCTATACACTTACAGCTCGTTAATTAAATAACTAAAATGTATATATTATTGTTTAGTAAAATATTTAAATAATTAGTACAAAAAATACTGAGCAAATAATACGTATTTCTTAAGTATGAATATTTTCATTCTGTTGTCCAGGGTATACAATAATCCGCATAAGAAGCAAATGTTTTCTTTATTCATATGGTTTAGATCAATATCGATCTAATGCTGTTTAATTGTTGCTGCCCATTTCGAATTGCCCGCTAAATGCCAATTGTTCACATGCATTTCGAGTGTCAATCCATTCATAAGTATTCGCATTCGCATTCAATGAGCGAAATGAGTACTACAGAGCGGAGAGACCGGAAATACGCCAGACTTTAAATTATTTGCAATCATATCGAAATGGAGATATCCCAAGATATTTTTTTAGTTTTATTTTTTTTTTACATATCTCAGTAGTTCGCGTTATAATTATGATGCATGATGTCATTCTCGGGGGAACTTTCCTCTTCAAACAATATTAATAGTTGATTCATTTCGAGTGATATCAATTAAAGCAATGCATTCATTTTGTGCCGCTCGAATATTATTTAAGATTAACATCTCATCGCTTGCCCACTATAATTGCATTGTCGCTTGTCCTCCTCTGTTGAACTACGCGGTTATTTAGTTCAGTTCAGAATCTATAGACAGATTTCAATTAAAATTTTTCTCACTTGGACAATATGTTTTTATAAAACGAATTCATCTTTTTGCACTGCTTTAAATCATTGTTGAAAATTATCTTTATTTGTGATGTATTTAAGTGCACTCAAAAAAAAAAAAACATTAATATTGCCAAGGAAATATTAATAACTACACAATTGACGATTTCTGAAAATTGCAATCCGATAAAAATTGTAAAAATAATTTAAGCAATAAATTTTTGCCATTTGGCTCTGGAGTCAGGTCTTAGTTGCATTAGTTGTATATAAAGTGTATACTATGGTATATTTTTGACGTAATAGTATATAGATATATCGAATATAGCCTGTGGTATATTTTAATATTTGTTAGTATATATTTTATGTATAATAGTGGAATATTATACGCTTTGTTTTTCTTTTCTTGACAGTATGTTACGGGTTTTAATTTAACATGCTGTTGGTATATTCATTTGGAATATATTAAAAATACCGCACTGTTTATTTTATTTTTCACCATATTAATTTGGTATATTTAATGCACTGTTTTTCTGTTGTTGACAGTGTGTAGCGGGTGATATCCAAGTATTCTTTTGGTATATTTAAAAAATACTGCACGTTTATTTTATTTTTTCAGTATATTTAATATGGCAGTGGATATTAGATTTTATTTTAATATTCTTTTAATATACACATGCATTTAGTATATTTTAAAAATACCGCACTATTTTTAGTATTTGGCATATTTGTGGCTAACAAATTTTATTTTTAGTATTTTTTGTATATTAATTTAGTATATTTTAAAAACACTGCACTGGCTTAGTATATGAATTTGGTATATTTTATGACAGTGTGTAGCAGATTTTATTTTTGTATTCTTTCGGTATATTTATTTAGTATATTTTAAAAACCGAAGTGGTTATTTTATTAATTAGGTATGTGAATTTGGTATATTTTATGACAGTGAGTAGCGGGTTTTATTTTATTTCTTTTGGTATATTCATTTAGTATATTTGAAAAATACCGAACTGGTTTCCTTTTATTAAGAAATGATAGTAAAGCACTCTCGCCTGTGGCTTTCATACCTGTTTGCTATTCATATTTGATATGTAAATAAGAAAGTGACGGACATTTGCAACAATTCTCAATTAGTTTTATTAGACATTCACAATTTTTGCTATTCCACTACATTTGCTTTATTCAGTTGCTCAATTATGATACAGTGCAGAGAGTGTAGGTTCGATTATTTATACAGTTGTCAGATTCCAGAGTCGAGTTCATGGTTCGGCGTCAAACAAGCTTCATCGCTGATTAGCCAGAGGAGGCTGCGGTTGTGCGGGGTGGTGGAGGACCGCCGTGAGGTGGACCGCCCGAAGGCGGGGTTCCGGCAACGCCAGCGGTATCCCGTTGGGAGATCGCATGGAGTGGCGTACGAGTTCCTTCGTGCAACGCTGCGTTGCCAGCGACCAGTTGCTATCAGTGTCAGGGATTTTGGGAAAAGGATTAGCTAAGTCTCGAGGATATGTTCAGTTGCTACTTACCATGAGGACGGTCAGAGCGAGAGCGATAAGCAGATAGAAACGCATCTTGATGTTGGTTGTAGATACAGTTGTTGCAATCTGTGTCGAGGCAGCGGTTTATATTTGGGTCTGGTTCCGATTTGTAAGCTGTAATTTCATCAAAATGCGAAATTATTGTGACACATTAAATATGTAATTGTGTTGCTCAAATAGCCGTTGATTTTCCCATTTCCATTTTCGATTTGTTTACACTTTTTTTGCGTTCGTAATGTGCGTCAATTATCATGTGCACCGAAGCCATTTGTTTTGTTTGCTGTTGGGTTAATTCAGAGTGTGAAAATACAAACAAAATCATTTATTATCAACTTTAATAAGATGTCTGGCAATGAATATGAATTTATAGTTCCCATAATAAAGTTATTGACCATCACAATGAATATTGCAAAAGCATCTCGAAAATAGTTTCAAAGAGAACTCGAATTTGTTTTGCTTTTAGTTGATCTTAGGCAAAGCAAAGCATTCATCTAACATAAACTGCCCATGTTACATAAGCTCATAAAAAGTTGGCTTTATTGCGATGTCTCTGTCCTCATCAATAATGATATAATAATGCCAAACTAATGAAATGTATCCACTGAGCACTCTGAGCTACACCGCAGAAGCTCGTCCTTGTCATCGACTATTTGATCTACTGCGACTTCTGATGATGATTCTAGGCGTGAGAGATAAACATAAACGTGTCGGGCAACTTTTATTGCGATTTCTCTCTGTCTCTCTCTCTCTCTGGAAAACGAAGGTGTGCGGTGCGGCACACTGAGCGAAATTTTCAACAACTACAACTTAATCTGTTCAAAATACAGATAGAAATTTTTGTGAAAAAATAAAATGATTAGCTAAAGAAATACTTAAAAATCTAAAATATATTTGTCCTATTTAATAAATATTACTATTGAGTTATTTTAAATTTACATATTTTAGATTATTTTTGTTTTGTCATGATATTGAAATGTTCAGTTTCATTTGATTTTAAACATATATTTTTGATTGAGCTAATATTCTCAAAGTATAAATTTAGTATATTTTACTTACAAAGTCCATTTCTAGTATATTTTAAAATGTGTTTTGGTATATATTTAAACTATAAAAATTCGTTTAATAACATAAGTGCATTTTTGTGGCAAAGACAAATTAAAATAAGAAATATTTACAATTTTAAAATTCCATATAACATGGTTTTGTCAAATTTAATAGCTATTATCGACATTTTTTTAATTGTGTGTACTTGCTTTATTATTTACATTGAAAATATGCTATACGCGCTTCTTATTTTTAATTAAAGTAAAACAGTGCAGTATTTTTAAAATATACTCAATGAATATACCAAAAGAATATTTTTATAAAACCCGCCACCTTTTGTCAACCAACAAAAAAAAAACAACAATTACTCATAAAATATACCAAGTGTATATACTGAAAAAAAATACTAAAATATTACAAAATTTGATATTGAAAGGTTTCAATTTCAGTTTCATTTCATTATCATATTATTATTTTATTGATTGAGCTTTGATTCCTATACTATCTATCTAGTATATTTTATGTCGATAGTATATTTCCAAAACATATTTATAGTATATTTTACAATACGTTTTGGAATTTTTTTTAATCAAGTACTTTTTTCGACAAATTTTTACTTGAAAATATATTTGAAAATTTTACCTTTTTTTCTGTGTTTATTTTTTTGTAGTGTGCGATTTTAGATTGCGGGGTTGGGCAAGTGTCATGTAACTGAACTTTGACAGATTTGCCAGAGTATAATACACACACACACACACACACATACACACAAAGAAAGTGAGAAACATTGAAAGGAAAGTCGTAAACTATATGAGATGAGACGATGATGGAGGGTGAAGTCGAAAACCGAATCGTAAAAGGCAAAGTTGCAGCCTCCATTTCGACAATGTGTGTGGGTGTGTGTGTGTGTGTGTGTGGGTGTAGAAGCATTTATTGGATTTTTATGATAAGCAACGACAGGTCACAGACGGGAGTCACTTAAATCGTGCGTTTCTTCTCTCACTTTTCTCATTCCCAGATTTTGTTGTTTTGAAGATTTTGATTTTTATTTGTGTTTGTGTTTCTTGATTTCCTTTTGCCGGGGCACTTAGAGGGCAAATTGTTGCTCTTATCGCTGATGGATTGACAAAAAGGCATCCTCCGTCCAGGATATGTGTGAGAAAAGTGGCTTAAAGTAAGCACGAATTCGAATTCGAGATTGAAACTGAAACTGAGACTGAGACTGACATCCTGAACTGCTGTTGGATGGCACAATGCAAATCAAACAAACAATAAATTCAGCGACGGAGACATTGTTGCATGTGGCACATACCCATCGCCATCCCCCTTCCCCTCCCCACCCCTCCTTTGTCATGCTCCTCTTGAGTGTAGACAATGGCGCACACCGGCAGTAAAACGCATGCATATCCTAGAAACATTAAGGATATCCTTGAGTAGATGCAATTTTCTAACCAATATAATTCATAAATTTATTTTCAATCCTTTCCGCACATAAATTTTCATATTATACACACACACACACACACACACGCTTAGGTAGCGACTGTGTCTTTTGTCTTGCTCTGACCAAGGTCTTTTTTCCTATAGGCCTATTGTCCTGCATATCCTGTACATCTCTCTCTCTCTCTCTCTGTCTCTCTCTCTCTCTGTCTCTGTGTGTGCATTATTATTTGTCGTCGTGCTTGTCATTATTTATATGGCCAGGCCAAGAGATAAGTTGCTTGCAACGTTTTCGGCTGCCAAGGCGCAACGTTGTCCTGCAACCGAAAGCTACAGTAACTGGCAATTACACACACACACACACACACTCGCACATCGATACTAGAGAGTGCAGCAGGCATGTCCTTTTGCCTGCCAAGGTTTGTTGGCCCAACATTTTGATTTATAAATGCCAGCGTCGACTCATAGACCGACTCCAAAATCCAACGACAACGACGATTCCAACTCTGGCTGCGACTCCTCCGTTTAAGTCTCCGTCTCCGTCTTCGTCTCTGTCTCCAACTACGATTAAAGGACTCTGGAAGTGCAACGACTGCAGAGAGACTGTCCCCAACCTGGACCAGAGTGCAGCTACTTTTGCTGACTGCTGCTGCTGCTGCTGCTGCTGCTCACTGAGTGAGTGAGTGAGTGAGGAGCTCTACACCCCCCCGTTGGCTGCCTTTGGCTTGGTTGCCCCCAAGTGGCCATTAATATATCAGTTCAATTCATATTTGAAATTTTGCATATCCTAACACGCCAGTGCATAGAGAGAGAGAGAGAGAGAGAGAGAGAGAGACTGTCCTCGTTCTCAAACCCGAGTTGCCATTGCACACGCATACGCATACGATTATGATTTGTGTCTTACTTAATGCACAGACAGCTGGGGTCAAGAGGTTGTTGTTGCCTTCGCTTTTGCTGTTGCCGTTGCCGTTGCCGGTCAACTGTTTTGGCCAACAGACAGCAGGATATCGGACTGTCGGACTGCAAGGACTGCAAGGACATGAGTGAAGACCAGTTGTGCTACCGAGTCATCGTCTCAATCTGATTGATTTAGAATTCCAATTGAGACTGCATGAAATATGTTTGTCTCGTGTCTCTCCAACTGCCTTCTGAGACCTTCCTTTTCCTCTCGAACCCTTCTCCTCAGTCCTCTGTTTCGTCTGTCGTGCCCAGGCGGTGGCTGCTGCAGCCAAATGCCATTTATGCATGGTCATATCCTTTTGCAAAATTTGCATTTTCCAACAGCAGCAGCAACACCGACAACAACAACAACAACAACAACGACTTATTGGTATTTCATTGATTTATGACACTTGTGAAACAATTTGGAAAATCACAGATTAGCCAGCAACGTGGAACTTTACTAATTACACCCAACGCTTCATTGACCATCAGTCACCCCACACACATACCTCGGAATGAACTTTACCTGACTCAGAACAGGGGTCCAAAGGGGGTCAAGTGGTGCTCGATTTAATTACTAATCTGCTTTAGGTACTTCACATAAAAAGCACAAATTTGATTAAATAGAGGGCAAAGCTCAATTGCTCGTCAGTAATTCACAATTCACAACTTCTGGCAATATGTTACAATATATGTTAATTATATTTGTTTCCCATGGAGTAGAAGGCGAGTCTTTCGAATATTTTGGTATTTTTTGGTATAATAATTTGCTTTAATATAAGATTAATATGTTTTGTCATATACCATTCATGGAGTAAAAGGAGTAAATCGAATATTTTAGTATCTTTTTGGTATATTGTATGTTAAGAATTACACCGAAATGTTGTTCGCTGATTGAAACTGCGCAGCGGGTTTTATTTCGAATATTCTAGTATATTTTTGGTATTTTGTAAGGATAGTATGTTTTGCTATTTTCTAACCATAGAGTAGAGGGGTACCCTCTCATATAGTGTAGTATTTTTTTTTTTTTTTAGTATTTTTTGGTATATTGTAAGAATTACACCAAAATGTTGTTCATTGATTGCAACTGAGCAGCGGGTTTTATGTTAGTATTTTTTCGATACGTTAATTAGATATAATGTAGTATATTTTTTGTATCTTGTAAGAATAATATGTTTTGCTATCCGCTAACCATAAAGTGGAAGGCTAGCGTCTCATATATTGTAGAATTTTTTTTTGTGTATAGTAAAAATTACACCGTTATGTTTTTCATTGGTTGAAAATGGGCATCGGTCTTAATTTAGTATTTTTTTGGTAAGTTAACTTCAGAAATAATAAATTGTGCTTCCCGAATATTTCATTTAATATTCATTTGGTATATTGTAAAACAATATGTTTACTTTTGTATTTTTTGGTAAGTTAATTTAGCTTAGCGTAAGAATAATATGTTTTGTTATTCGGTACCCATATAGTAAAAGGTAGCTTTCCATATCGTTTAGTATTTTTAGGTATATTGCAGCACAATGTTTTTGATTGCTTGAAAATGGACGGCGGGTTTTACTTTAGTATTTTTTCGTTAATTTAATTAATTTGATATATTGTAGCTTTTTATATATATTTTTTTATTTTTCAAAATACTAATTTGGTATATTGTAAGAATAATATGTTTTGCTACCCATAGTGAAGAAAGCTAGCTTTTCGTATACTTTAGTAGTTTTTGACATATAATATTATATTAATTTTGTATATTGTAAGACAAATATCCTTATTTTAGTATTTTTCGGTAATTTAAATTGGTTTAGTGTAAGAATAATATGTTTTTTATCCGCTACCAATAGTAGATAGTAGAAGGGTAGTCCTTAATATAATTTAATATATTTTTAGTACATTAATTTGGTATATTGTAATACTAATATGTTTTGCTACCCTTTCGTATATTTTTGTATTCTATTGGTATATTCATTTGGTAGGAATTAAAGTCAAGTTAAATTACTCAATTGTAAAACATTTAAAATGTAAAATATAAAAATTGGATTATTTTATTTTTCTTATTAAGTAAATTAAATTAAGTAAATTATTTGTAGTGAGGTTAATAGAAAATTATTTGCTACTTCGTTTTCAATTAATATCAACTGGCAACTATCATCAATATTCATTTGTTAATCCCCAAAACTCCCCATTTAGTTGTTTTCTTTCTGAAATTTATTATTATTATTATTATCAATACGTTATTTATGTATTCAATCAGCGGATTCACTCAATATTTGTTTGGAGTGTTATTAATGAAATTTTGATTCAAATTGAATTTTAAATTAAAGTTAATTTAAGTGCTCAACTTTCGGATTCTAAATTACTCAATTACTGTATATTTCCAATGTTGAATAAACAAATTTTTTGTTTAATTATTTTTTGCTTTATTTGTAGGCAAGTTAATAACAAATTGTTTGCTTTTTTAAGCTTATTAAATTGAGTTAATTTCATATATTATCTCATCATTTATTATTATAATATGTAATTAGTTTATCAAGCAACCTTAGTTCTGAAAGTGTTATCAATCATTTATTTGGCTGATCATTAATCAATCAATCTCTATTTGGCATTTAAAGTGTCTATGAAGCAATTGAGAAATTGCCTTGAATTAGCTGAGCAATTGAACGATTTTCCTCTCTCTCTCTCTCTTGAATCTCTTTGCTGCTTTTGATTTCCCTTTCCAATCTTGCGACACTGTCGTCTGCTGTTTCAGTTTCTCTGTCGTTTGAGATTTATATGTCAACCCTCAATGGCCAATTCTCTACATATTCCAAACCCATTCGCATTCGTATTCACATTCACATTCGCATTCACATCCTTTTGCCGGGCTTCCGCTGGCTGTTGAACTAACGTGCAGTGATTAGGCTAGCAGGCAACAAACGATTTGTTGCATGTTGTTGCAATTGATTGTTGCAATTTCAATTTTGAATTATGAGGCAAGCAAAGGCGAGACAGCAGCAGCAACTGCCACAGCAACTGCATCCTTTGGCAGTGCATCCGGCCGCTTCCCGCTTCCGCCTGGGTGTGATTCTCCTCCTCCTCCTTCTGCCTTTTGGCCTGTGTGTTTATGTCCTTTGCATGTTAAGCTCCCGTCTCAGTCTCAGTCTCCCTTCTCCCGTCTCCCGTCTCACTCACTCGTGCAATGTGCAATGTGTTGCAAGTTGCATTGGCAGCGTCATTCAAGTGTTTAGTGATTTATTGAATGCCGTTAGAGCTGTTTTGCCCCCGCCTCATCGAGATTAGCACAATGGCTTTGAGCACTTTTGACAGCTAAGATTTGTTTATGCCCCGCCGGAGAGACAGAGAGACGGAGGTCTTATCTTGAGGCCAGTTGCAAGTGGCTGTGTGGCTGTGGCATGCAACTGATTCATGTCTTTGCATATTGGTAACAAATTTGTGGTAATTGATTCGAAATTGATTAATTAAGTTTGCCTCAATCACGTTCCACTGTTTGCCCATGGCTTTAACCAATTGCTGCAGCTGCTGTTGCTGTTGCAAGGTGCCCCAGTATGTGGCAGTGGCATGCCTCAACCACAAATGCTTCAATCCCTTGCACTCGTCTCGTCTGGATTTTCGGGCCACTCTCGAACGCTATCGACACGATTTTGACATATTGAATAACAGTAAAACGTTGCCAAGTGGCAGACAACATGTCTGCCTCCCTTTGTCGCCCCCCTCTCGCCATTCTATCCAATCCTGGGAGGCAACTTGTATCCTTGTTGGGGCTGCCTGATGCGCGCGTGTTTGCGGCTGCCTTTTGGCATTTGGCTGCCAAATGGTGCATATGGCTAGATACACATGCAAAAATATGGCAAATCGGTTTAACAAGCCAGCTAACAGGCGGCGGCACTCCAGACGACATCGACATCGACATCGAAGAGAGAATGTTTGTTGACACGTCAGGCATTGCCAAGCATCGACCTTCTCTCTCTATCAGTGTCTGTATAGGCGCTGGGTGTTAACATACATCAAATATTGACAGTTTACTTAACACACACACACAGAGAGAGAGAGAGAGTGGAAGCCAGAGAGAAGACGACGCAGCTAACGACACTTGCAATCGACGCTGCCAGCTGCACACACAATTCGCACTTTAACTCAGCTTCAAACTCAAGCCCTTCGCCCCAAAATTCTATGTGGTCGTTGTGGTGAATGTTGACCAAACCTCCTTGCGGCCAGTGCGTTTGGGTTAAACTCAAGGAAATTCATGTTGAGCAGGGGTCAAAATGGCATTGAACTAGTAAGAAAACTCCAGTCGAGTGTGCTCGACTGTGAGATACCCGCTACTAATTTTGAATAAAAGTAAAACAGAGCGGTATTATTCTTAAAATACTGAAATATGTCAAATTATATGTTTGGTATATTGAAATCGTACTATTGTACATTCAAAGAAGTAAGAAGCTAAAGTCGAGTGTGCTCAAATAAATGTTGCCAAACGGTATATTTGGTGGATTGACAATGACTACATTCAACAAATTAAGAAAGCATCGGTCGAGTGTGCTCAACTGTGTGGTATCCGCTCCCTATTTTGAATAATAGCAAAATGGTTCGATATTAATTTTAAATTATACCACAATAATATACCGCAAAACTACTCAAATACGTCAAATGGTATATTTGGTATATTGACATAGGACTACATTCAAAGAAGTAAGAAAACTCCAGTCGAGTGTGCTCGATTGTGAGACATCCGCTACATTGCGGTATTTAAAATATACCAAATTAATATACCACAAAAATTCTGAAAATATACCAAAGAGCATTATTCTTAAAATACTGGATTATATCAAATTGACATTCAAAGAAGTAAGAAGCTAAAGTCGACTGGGCACAACTATGAGGTATCCGCTACTTATTTTGAGTGAACGCAAAACCGTGCGGAATTATTCTTCGAATATACCAAATTAATATACCATAAAGATACTAAAATATACCAAAGTCTATGATTGTTTTACCATGGAGTACTAAATATTCCAGATTGTCAGCAAAAGAAACTAAGACCCCTAGTTAGTAGAGGTTTTCCCCTATACAAAAGAATTCTTAATATCCAGGAAATATAAATACTATGGTTATTATTGTATTTACCAAAATACTAGCTTCAAAATTACACTTGTTATTTAAGTCGATTTTTGGGAGTAGAAGTGGGTAATGCAAATATTTCAAAAAAACTGGATCTACGTGTAACAAAGTGAGTGAACAAAGTGCTGTCAGAAATTATATCTCTACCTCCTATAGTCTCTGAGATGAAGGTGTTCATAGTATGAACTTCATACAGTCAGACAGACAGACAGGCGAACATAGCTATATCATCTCGGCTGTTGACGCTGATCAAGAATATATATACTTTATAGGGTCGGAGATGCCTCCTTCTACCTGTCACATACATTTCCTGCCGGCACAAAGTTATAATACCCTTCTACCCTATGGGTAGCGGGTATAATTATTTAATGTTCGGAACTTATAAAAATTTCTGTGAAAAATTTGGCAGCAATCTGAAAAAAAATCCTGAGCCTCCACTTTCTTTCGAAGCTCATTAATTTCTTGCAAGTGTAGCTCTTCTTGTTCCCTAAGATAACCAAGTAACTGTTTGCACATTTCTATATATTCTGGATTCTCATATACTTGGGATATTTGCTGCTCCAACTGATGACATATAACATCTTTTGCCTTCAACTCCTTTTGATGTTTATCAATTTGGAAATTAAATTCTTCTTCTCCAAAGTCCTCTTTTTCATCCATTTTAGACAGTTCGAGCTCTAGTTCATAACTGATCTTATTATCTGTAAGCACATAAATTTGTTGTGAAATAAAAAACATAGTCACGGTTGCCAGAATTGGCTCTTTTGAGCCACCTGGTCATCAATGGACATCTCCGTGTAGTCCTGCACGAATTCCTCAAGCTTGCATACAATCTCACCACGGAACGACTGCCAACAGGATCATCGCTCTCGACTGTGTCTCTGGGGGCAATTTTACAATTGTAAATAGTGACAAATTAAAGCTCATTGTTAAAATTTTTGAAATTAGTTCTATCCACAGTGGTTTGTGTTATGTGTTTGTGCTTGTCAAATGTGTAAAAAATTCGTGTTGTCCCCTGAATAGATTAAAACTGTTAGTAATTTAAAAAATGTATATTTTTGATAGAGTCTCATTTTCCAAAAGCTATGTAAAGTGAATCCAGCAGATCCCATTGATGAAATGTTGTAGAGTATTTCATTCTTGTTGAAATGAGAGTAATTAAAAAGATCAATTATAACCACAAATCCGTTAAATTTTAATTTTTAGAACGTAATCTAAATTGCAAAAATTCAGAGTTTTAGGTTAAATGTCGAGAAAAAAAAGCAAAATTAATTTTTTTGTTAACTCTTATATGTAGTATGTGATATAAGTAGGAAAAAAGCGATTTTACCACAAAAAAAAATGAGAAATATCAAACAACAAATTGCATGAAATTTTTTTTTTTTTTAATTTTTATTACATTACGGCGTGCCACGCATACTAATGTCAAAAAATATATAAAATAATTATTATAGAAACAGTTGTTGTATATTAAAATAGTATTTTAAACATATTCCCAAAATTATTTAAATTTCATACAAAAAGGGGGCGATGCCACACCCACTTTTTTTTAATTTCAATAGATTATGGTTGTCTTAACCTAATGCAAAAACCCGATTTGAATTATCTTGCACCGTTCTTGAGATATTAATTTTGGCCAGAGAAAGTGGTCAAATTTTGGCCAGAAAAAAAGCTGTTTTTGACGGAATGAATGGAGAAAACAGCTCAACAAAATTATTAAAAAATCTAAAAAAGCTAAAAACAAATGTATCAAAAAAAAGAGAAAAAATGTCTTCAAAAATAACAATTTATTAAGTTCATTTTTGTTTAAAAGATAAAGATTTGCATTATTTTATCGTTATCTCCTTAGTCTCTCTCATTTTCGTATGACATATTAGTGCCTATCGCCAGAAATCGCGTATGACCAGGGCAAACACAATATTTGGATGGCCACAGTTGCCAACTCAAAAAATCTCCGGTTTTCACCAGAATCTTTAAAGACCAAAATTTGTTTGTGTTGCTGATGTTGGTACACTTGATCAAATTGAAATGGAAACACTAAGCCAGTGATGAAATTAGCGTATTTCGAGAAAACAATCGATACGCCATAAGTGAATTGTTTATAAGTGACTATCGTAAAGCTGCCACTTTTCTATATTTTGTACAAAAAAAAAGTTGGGAAAAAGCCAACAGAATTTCTTAAAAATAGCTAGAATTCCCGCTTTTCACAATTCCCGCAATTCACAAATTTTTCCCGCATTTAGCCTTCAAAAAAAGCCAGTTTTGCGGGAAAAAATCCAAATTGGCTGCACTGATTGGCTGCTTGTTGGCTTGCTCAGACTCCTTGAGAATTTTCTCTAAGCATAGCCTCCAATCCTGTCAGCCTGGACTCGACATTTCGACGATTCCTGCACCATATGGTGGGAGTCTCGCACCCGAGTACTTGTACCCTCGCGTCCAGAACCACTTGAGAATTGCAACAGGCGAACACATAAAAATACAAATTTGTAATTGGAGAACGAAATATTGCATACTTTTAAGCTGATCATTCAAGAAAAATGTTAATGTCAATGCATTAACAGAACATCAAACTGTTAAGGCTCATACCAAAAACATGTATATCTAACAGCTCTTTTGAGTATAACAGCTGTAAAGTCAGCTGTTGGATGCGAAAGCACGCGCGCTAAGTTGTCACATTTTTTTAAAGTGAACTAACTTTGTTATTCATTTATTTATGTTGAAAGCTAGCTAGGTAGCGGGTATAAAAACATAGTACATTACATTATATTTTTAACATTATTCAAATAGATAAACATAATATTCCACAAAATGTTCCAATTAAGCAACGTATAAAGTTAACAAATACAAATTGATAAATAATATCTAAAAATCACAGTATTAAACACTTCATTTTACATGCTAGCTAATTTTACACCAATAACTAATTATTCATATATAATATAGAAGTTGTCTAAGCAAATATATCAATCTAGTGTCTACTTTAGGGCAGCTTGAGTGTAAATTAATAAAGCCCACAATGTGTTACCAACTTTTGTGTGCTAAAGTTATTAACATTAATTGGACGAGGCAAAAAGCTATATACATATTTGTGGATGAGTTCAAATGGTAAATTAATTAATAAAGTAAATAACGAAATTGATTTATTTATTAATTATTTATTTACTTAAATATATTTAAAAGAAAATTTTATTTAGGAACGAAAAAGTAATAACAATTAAATTCGATTTATCAAATCAAAATAATAATAATAATAATATTATAAAAACTATGTGATATAAAATACTGTATAGAATCCAAAAATAAAGAATTCTGAATTCTGTATGTATTTTATTATTCCAAAACTGTAAATATTATTACAGCAAAATATATTTAAAACTTTAAGTTCAATAAAATCGGGAAGGAAAAATGATATGAAATTTCAAAACGAAAAGTTAGAATTTCTAGTTAGTTAAAATATCATCTTCTACCATTCTCTATAAAAAGATTTTTGAAAAAAAGTAAATTCGCATATTTTCAAAAAAAGAAATCACATATTCACATTTTTCACATCACATATTTTGAAATTTGGAATATTGATTAGTTAAAACATCAGCTCTTACTCTTAACATATCCATAATAAGATTTATTACAAAAAAAAATAGAATTAAATTTGAGTAATTTTTAAAAAAGAAATCATTTATCAATGCACTTAATAATGTAACTATTGTCTTTGGCTCTCAATTGAAGTATTACCTTTTAATGTGTCATACTGTTCCATCCAATTTTAAAATGCAAATTGACAAACTTAAGAATTTTAGTTACTTATTTACAAATTGCTTTATTACATATTTATTTATATTATAATTAAATCGTCAAAGGAAAAACGATATATAGAATAGGAAATTTTAAAACGAAAAATTAGTAAATCTGATTAGTTAAAACATCATCTTCCACAATTCTGTATAAAAGGATTTACTACAAAAGAAATTAGTTGAACTTGAATATTTTTTTATATGACTTAAAGTACTTAATAATGTAACTATTGTCTCTGGCTCTCTCTCGATGTTAATATCACTTTCTGTTTGTCGTGTTTGTTGTGCTTTTCCATCCCATTTTCCAATCAATTCAAATGCAAATCGTGCCGGACTCTTTTGCTGCTTCGTTGCAAAGATTGTTATATTTATTTCAATAAATCTGCGCCGGGCATTGTGGTTATGATTTATCAATGCTTTTAACTGCAGCCAATACGTGTCCGTTTTTGTTGTAGGGGTTGCTGCTCAGATTCAGATTCTGATTCTGATTCAAATTCTGATTTGGATTCTTTGCGGAGTTGAGGGAAAAATTTGCATAAGACGCGGGCAAATGGAAAATGTCAATTGAAGTTGGATTGGAGAGAGCAGAACATCTATGATTAATGGCTGTGATTTTCTATTTCCTTTCGCGATTTCCTTTTTTTTTTTTTGTCATTTCTATTTTGTATATTGTTTTTCAACAATATTATCTGAACAGTTGAAATTGTAATTTAATTTAGAGTCGAGTGGCCGTTGCCATTTCTGATTCCTTTTCGCTCTGGCTATGCAAATGAGCAGCTTTGTGTCTTAAGCCCACCCAAGAGAGTGAGAGAGAGATGGGTGCGAGGGGGGAGAGCGAGACAATTGTCAATTGCATATCCTTTTCGCATTAATATTTCATTAACAACATTTGTGGAAGTTTGATCTTCTGCATCAATGGTTTGTAAAATTGACTTGTGCCCAAAAGACAGTCGAAGCAGCAACAGGAGGCAGCTAACAAAGTTCAAACTTTGTGCGCGCACTTGCCCCGCACACACACAGACACACACACACACACCCAGGACAAAAAGAGGATGACGACAATGTTGCCTTATTAGATTAATTTCATTTTGGTTTTTTGTTCAGTCTTCTTCCCGCTCTCCCTCTCTTTCACTCTCTGGTGTAATCATCCTGTTGATTCACAACAACGTCCCACTCCTCATCAAAATCACTCGAACTTCACAATGTTATGCAAATTTTTTGTACTCACATTTTTTGTCAGTATTTCAGTATTTCAGTATTTTGCCAACCCTCCGCGCGCTCTACTTTCAATTTTTGCATCGCTTCTCTTGCTCCACTTCGTATGGCAGGCGTAATTTTCATTATTTATATTTTTTCCATTTTACTGATTATGATTTAAAGCTCCGCATCGCCTTCTCTTTCTTCTCTTCACTGTTTGCGACTGGGGATCCGAGGGATTCGCTGGATTCGCTGGATTCTCTGGATTGTCGCACTGATTGCCGCGTATCAATTTCCAGCCGCCAGTTTTTGCCAATTTCTCAAAATGTGCCGCCGTCGCTGCCACAATTTTAAATAAGCCATTAACCGCAGTCGACGGCCCGCCAGTCGCCAGTGTTCAATATATCAAAAAATGTTTACATTCACCAGCGAGGGTCGATTCAGAACTTTGCTCATCGATTTCAAATTTCACTAATAATAACAAAAGTATAATACTAAAATAATAATACAATTTTATATTTGAATCATTCTTATTATATTTTATTTAAACTTAATATGAAATTAGTTTAATGACAAAAGTCTGACACATAGATTTCAGATGTAATAATGATAATCGTAACATAATATAAAAAAAAAAATAATAAAATTTTATACTTCACACATTTTTATTATATAATATAATACCAAATACAACTTTTTTCCTGAATGTGAATGCAACTGAGCCTTCAACGATTCTATGAAGTCAATAAATCTACATATAGATATTTCTTTGGTATTTTAAATCTACTCTAAAATACTAAGTTTACAAATTACATAAAAGTGGCATTAATGAATTGTATGCTTAGAAACATGAAATTAATCACAGTAAATTCTATAATAAATAACATTTAAATTTATGAGTTAAGGAATATTTTTTTATTAATTACCAAAATAAATTGTTTATTTTAAGTAAAAATGAATCATATTGCTCTTGATTAGCACTTTAATTAGAGCTAAGAATGACTTTGGAATTATTCTTTTTCTGTCTTAAGATAATTGCAAGAATGAACAAATTCGTACACATATTTAAAAATTAACGAATTTTTCTGTTAAATCAATTCTGGCTCTAAAGATCGTTCTAATCCCAAGCTATAAGAATAACCCTTTAATATTTTGAAAATTGTTTCGGTTTCTGTTTTTTTTTGTCATTTTGTTTCGCCATTGAATTACCCATATGCAGATTCAATGGCAAACTTCTGGAGCAACCCTCGGGCACGCTACGCAACGCAAGTCAAGGCAAGGCAACATGACTGATATTTGCATGATGCTGATGCCCGCTAACTACGCCTGTCAAGTGGGATTTTGTGCGATTTTTCTTGCAGCTCAAGCGCGACCTTCCCTCGATTGAACAGCTGTCCCCCCCTTCCCCCGCCTCCCTTCAAACTCCGCGGGCAACCCCTGACCCTGAATTCCGCTGATAGCCTTGGCTTTGGCTTGAGGGTGGAGGGTGGATGAGGGAGGGAGGGAGCTGCGACTGCGACTGCGACTGCGAGTGGCGGCATGCATGCCGAAAATTGCGTTGTTTTGCGTGTAACCGCGCGTGGTAATCAAACACGCGGCAAGCGGGGAGAGGGAGGAAGTTGGAGGCGGAGGCGGAGGTGGAGTTTCACATGCCAGCGTTGTGCTCTCTTCTCTTCTCTTCTGTTCTTTTTTTTTTGCAATATTTGCCCCGCGCATATGCCGCAGGCTGGCGCCTGTGTTTGCGGGGTGGGAAGTAGTCGGTGGGTAGTCTGGGGTGGGGGGTGGTGGCGGATTTGCGCGTCGTGCTGTTCGCAAATATGTTGCCAATTCGACGGCGCATTGACGTTTGCCTTTTGTTTGACGTCGTCGTCGTCGTCGTCGTCAACAGCTCAACTTAAGTTGCTAACGAGCTGCGCGACTCGAGTCGACTCGACTTGGCAGCTCTTGCCCCACGGCGGCACGTTGCGTATGCCGCAACATTAATACAAAATTTTGCGCATTTCTTTTTTTTTTTTTGCAGCAGCAGCAGTGAAGTGTACATGTTTGATGCGGGGATGCGTCGGAAGGAAGCGGAGGAAGCTGGCTTCAATACGCTCTCGCACATGTATTTTTTTGTGTAATTTTTCAAATATTGTTCAATTTGCAAACGCGCGTTTAACGATGTGTGCGTAATTTAAGTGCCCGTTGATGCCGCCAGCGTTTGTGGAAGGCGGGGCGTGGCGTGCCGGAGCTGAGCGGGGGGCGGGGTGTGGGGCGGTGAGGAGGATTTTGAAGGCCTTTGAATTTTCACTTTGATGGTTTGACGTCGTCGTCAATTGAAAACATGATTTAATTATTTTGATTACAAATTTTAATTGTATTGATAAAAGCGCAACACGCAATGAGTTGAATATGAAAAGAAAAACAGCGAATGGGAAGGATCAAACGCGATATAAATACGTACTTATATGAGTGAGAAATATGAAGCAGGCAACTGGAATTAATATTAACGAATACTTTATTTCAAAAGTGGAACGAAACAATCAAAATGCACGGGCAAAAGCAAATTTAAACAATTTGTGCATTGCGAAATAAATAATAATATTTATACTCCCAATACTAAAATATTTCTAAAGCATACTTGATGTTTTATTTGCTGAACTAAGTTCAATACCCCTCGAACTATTTTATACATAAATTAAAGGAGACTCATAAAAATATGAAAAATTTCAGATCGCTTTATAAGTCAAATGAATTGATGAGTTATGGACGAAGTAAGTGTTAAATTGAAGGTGAAAAGATCTGTTATACCGACCAAGTAGCAACGTATTCTTTTACACTTTTCATAGCGGCAACTTCTTCTACTATTCTTAGTAGCAACGGCTTCTTTTATAATTATCAGGCTACTAGCAATGTCTTTTGTTATACTTACACATGCAGTAAGCAATGTGTTCTGTTATACATACTTTAATGGCAACTAGCAAAGTCTTTTGTTATACGGGATCATTCAAAGCTCACACAGCAAAGGATTCACTCTCTCGCTCTTCCTCCTTGGCAGCAAAAACTAACAGAAAGCCACCCCGAAAATTCAACAACATGCAAGCAACCTGTGCGAAAGACACGATCAGCGAGTGTTTGCTTTGACAAAATACTAACGCGCACTCGCTTGTACTCGCATTAATATGTTTGGTGAGAATACTTTGCCGTTCAATACAAATTCCCATAAATATTGCACTATGGGAATTTTATCACTTTAACTGGCATTTAATATTACGAGTGAACCATAAGTAACATATATTGCGGTTTTTGGAATTATGTTTCTATATACCAAACGTATCGTGAAAATGTATTGGTGAATGTCATCGTGTTAGGCCCACGTTGCATTTGTATAGATGTCAATATCAATTCACATTGATATTTCAGTTTTGAGTTTGTTTTTCCACTGTAATACGTGGCGTAGGCGTGTGGAAGAGAGTGCGCGATAATCGAATGGCATTGCTAACGTTCGCTGATCGCTTCTATTCCACAGACATAGGCACTTGATAGAGCAGATGTTCCAATGTTCGTGTATTGATGTTGCTGTTGCCAAAGTGAGACAAAGTGAAAGCAATGCAGCAACACGAATTGTGGAGCGAGGAAGAACTACAAAACTATTGGAAGTTTGGAAGTTCAATTGGAAGTGCTTCTTAATTGCATTTGGCGATGGAATTGTGAGTACCGTAAAGTAATGATCTTTACACCACAATATACTAATTCTCTTAGCTTTACACCACAATATAATTTTCTTAGCTAGGCGTGTTATTGGAGCATTTATTAATTACAAGAATGGTCAATTAGTGCTATGAATCACTCACTCCTTTTGCTCTCTCTCTCTCTCTCTCTCTAAATATTATTATTTTATATATGTATGTATTTTTTGGTCTGAGCAAAACGCAAACGCCTCGTTGTCGTTTCCGTTTCCGCCTGCTGCTGTTGCTGCGTTGAGCTCTGAGCGTATCTGGCAACCACTTAAATAGTTTTTATCATGTAATTACCGCCGCTGTCGTCTACCAGACACATCCTTGTATCCTCACATCCTCGCATCCTTTTGCATCCTTTTGGCGTTGAACTTTTTCTGTCGCTGCTGCCGCGGCGACGGCTTCCGTGATTTGTGCAACCGACCGCTGTGGCAGCTGCCCCGGACTTGGACCCGCACATGAGTCGCGTTTTCTCCCTTCCCTTGCCCTTCCTACCCATCTCTTCTCTTCTTTTCTATTTCTGTTTTTCGGTGGTATAAGAGGGGGCGAGTGGGCGAGTGGGCGAGTGGGCCAGTGGGCGTGGCCAGCTGCCCATTGCGTGTATTACAATAATTTTTAATTACCGGCGTAAACGTAATTATGAATTTTTATTTCGCGTTCGCATTCTGCTCGAAGCCCCCTTCGTTTGGGCCTTTTTGTTTAGCATCGTTTGGTGGCCGTTTTCTCTTCTCTTCTCCTCTCTTCTCTTATTATTTTTTTTTTTTTGTGTGTAGTTGTCGCTGGCGCTGATCCGGTTCGCGATATGCACAAAGGCTTCACAGTTCGTTGAGGCGGAGACGAAGGCAAAGGAGAGGGAGAGGGAGTGGGAGTGGGAGAGGAAGGTGGAGCGGGAAAGGGAAAGGGAGCGGGAGCAGTCTAAGGGCTTCGCTTTGGCTTTTGCCTTTTTGCATGTGTCACTTTGGTTGGCGTTGCCAGATTTTGTGTTGAGCGTTTCTTAGAAATGCCCTCTATGTGTGTGTGTGTGTGTGTGTGGGTCGTGGAATGGGGTGAGGTGGAGGGAGGGAGGTAAGAGCGAAGGCGGCTGCTCAACTACCGGCTGCACGCAATTATCACAAGTGACGTGGAGCGGATATGCTGCCATCGTCATCATCCTCATTCTCATGCTCATTCTCATGCTCATTCTCATTCTCATTCTCGTTCTCGGTCGCAGTCTCAGTCTCCTTGGCGAATAGAACAATAAGTGGTGCATGCTTTCAGGCGCTGAGGCTGCACTGCACCAAATGCGCGCCGGGCAGTCAAATGGCGCTGCCAACTCACACCGGGGGTGAGGTGGGATAAGGGGGAAGGGGAAAGGGGCGAGGAATGCGATTTTTATGGTTGCCCGCAGCGGCGGGCGCGCTCATTACGCCGACTGCGGGTCGACCGAAGATAGAATGAGAGAGAGAGAGGCAAGGAGAGAGCGGAGCATGAAGAGCAGCGACAGCAGCAGCAGCTCATCAGCCTTAACCCTTTTCCTGCTCCCCTCCCCCTCTCGACACACACACATACACAGTTTCCTTGGCGTCGCGCTCTTTTTGTAGTTTAAGCTGCCTTCACTTTCCACCTCTCTCTCTCTGTCTCTCTGTCCCTCTCTCGCGGGTTGCAGCGTTGCATTTTTAGCTTCTTCATTGCGCTTAAGGACTTTTGACTTTTGTTTTATTAGTTGTGAACCCGCGTAGCCTCTGACACCCAACCCCAACCCCAATCCCCTCACCCTCCCCCTACCCCGTCACCTGCTCAACCTCCTTCCCCACTCCCCGTCTGTCCACTAGCTGGGCTGGGCTGATGCGGGCGCAGTTATTTAAGCATTTGCCATGGCTACTCTTCCTCTTGCTCTGCACGTTTCCTTATGCTGTTTTTTTTTTTTTTTTTTAGCCGCTGCTGCTGTTGTTCTTGCTGCTTTTTTTGTGCTCTCTCCCTCACTCTCTCTCTCTCTCTCTCTCTCCCCTCGCTGTACTATTTCTCATATTTTTAATTTCTGCACTTTGTCCCTATTTATCCTGGCGTTGGCAGTTTTTAATTTCTCTGCTTTTCCGGTGCAAAGTTAATGAATAATTGTGCGCACTTTTGCGGCAAACGGCGACAGCGACGGCGACGACGACAGCGACGCAATCGTCGGCGTCGGCGTCGGCGTCGGCGACATTCCCACTGTGTGTTGACGCCATTTTTATGGGAGCCTCGCGCGCTCTCGTATGACAGAGAGAGAGGAGAGGAGCAGCATCCGAGAAAGACGAGAGCAAAAGAGATAGATTGAAAGGGCAGCAGCACCCACAGTGAAGAGCAAGATGGTGAGGGGGGAGGGGGGACAGAGTGGCTCGCTGAATAGCGCAAAGTGTGATTGCATCCGGCGCCTTAATGAGTTCTTGATTTAATTCTTTTTCCAGCTGCGTTTCGTTTGGCTTCCATTCTCCATTCTCTCCATTTGCTCTTGCTCTTTCTCCTCTTTACACTTTTTCTACGTTTTTTTCTTGCTTTTGCTTTTGCTTTTGCTGTTGTTGTTTTTCTTCCTCTTTGCAATGTTTTTGTTGCTGCCTCTGCAACTGCTGTTGCTATTGGTGCTTCTTCTTCTACTACTTCTTCTTCTTCTTCATCATCCACTGTTGCCGTTGAGCTGACGTTGATTTCTTGCCATTTGCAGGGTCCAGCGCCAATGTCGCCTCTCAGTGTCATTGTGACTTGAAATTGGTTGACATTTCTGTTCAAAGTTTCGCCCACCTCCCCCAAGCACCCTCTCACCCAGAATCTCTAATTTGGTCTCCTCATTTGCTGGATGAAGATTGCAGAGCGAAGCTGAAGCTGGAAGCGGAAATAAGCTTGCTAAATAAGGGAGAAAGGGGGAGAGAGAGAGAGAGAAAGAGGGAGAAAAAGAAAGAGAGAGTGGGAGAAAAGAAGAGAGCTAAAACTGAGAAGAAAAGTGTGATATGATTTACTGATCACTGTTGTGTCTAATAAAGCAAATGATCTTGAAGACATACACAGTGATTGTTGATAAAGTCATAAATATTATGTAAGATTATAGATAACTGAAATATATGGAAGTGGAATCAACTACATTCTTCAAAATTAACAATCATCTTTAGTAATAATCGCTTTTGACTATATATTTACATTTTCATTTGAGCAGACAAGATAATAACTAATTATTAGAACACAAGTAAGAAAACAACAGTAGAGTGTGCTCAACTGTCAAATACCCGATACTCATTCACAATAATTACAGTATTGTACTTAAAATAAACTAAATCAATATACGGAAAAAAATACTAAAATAAAATAATGTTACTAATAAGAGTAAATCAGTGTAGAATTATTCTAAAAATATACGATATACTAAAATTGCAAAAATATACCAAAATCTAGTTTTGGTATCGTGATTTAATATTCCTTATAAAATATACTACATAGTACAATATATATCAGATTGTCAAACAAAGCAACTACAACCCGACTGCAGCACACGTTTTTTTTTTTTTTTCATTATAAAACGATATCTTAAGGAAATTCTATCGTTTTTATATGTTATATTTGAGATACACTTTTACCCTATACAGAATGGTCAGAACTTTGAAAAAGGATAAAGTGCCAAGAACAGAAGTAGATTGTTTCTACCAAAAGCTATGTTTGGTATCTCGATTTACTATTCCTTTTAAAATATACCACATAGTACAAAATATACCAATTGTATTACCCTATAGGTATTGAAAAGCTAAAAGCTTTAAAAGAGGATTATAAGCCAGGAAGGAATATATATTGTTTATGTCTTCATAACGTACCGAAACCAAAATCGCTATTTCAAAAAAACCAGTAAGAAAGCTACAGTCGAGTGTGCTCGACTGTGAAATACCCGCTACCCATTTTGAATAAAAGCAAAATATTACGATAATAATCTTAAAATATTAAAAATAAATATGCATGTATTCTCGATCGGGATTTGAACTCGAGCACCACCGACCGGGTGGATAAAAAAAAAAAGTTTGTACCTCAAGCGGGCTCGAACCCGGGCACCACAACATGCTGGGCTTGCACTTTACCACCTGAGCTATTGCATTGCTCATGAACCCTCTATGCATACAGGTGCCAATATAGACGAGCATGCATATACGTATACGCATACATACAATACATACATATAATTTCTTTAATTTCTTTAATAAAATCCACAATTTTTATGTATAATTGTTGTAAATAGGATTTAAAAAAAAAAAAATGTTTGCACCCCGAGCGGGCTCGAACCCGAGTCCCCCGACTACCACAACACGAATATGCTTGCACTCTACCAATAGAGCTATCGCAGTGTCTCTTGCATACAGATACAAATATAGAGGCGAGCATGTATGTACATACGTATACGCATACGTACAACACATACATAGAAGGCGTTTTTGCCCATACAAAACTATTCCTTTAATAACTTAAACAATTTTTATCTGATCGCAACCAAATTTTCTGGAATCACAAACAACATTGTTATTATTGTATATACTAAAATTCACACATCTAGCTTTAATATTACTCTTGTTATTATTGATTTGCAAGAGCAGGAGTGGGCGTGGCAAAAATTTGAGACAAAATTGATCTGCGTGCAAACATAACAAATACTGTCGAAAAAAAATTATAGCTCTATCTCGTATAGTCTCTGAGATCTAGGTGTTCATACGGACAGACAGACAGACGGACATGGCCAGATCGTCTCGGCTGTTGACGCTGATCAAGAATATATATACTTTATAGGGTCGGAGATGCCTCCTTCTACCTGTTACATACATTTCCTGCCGGAACAAAGTTATAATACCCTTCTACCCTATGGGTAGCGGGTATAAAATTTGATTTGTTTGCTTAGATTGCAGTAGAAACCTTCCTTCTCTATTCACTAAATATCCGTTGCCATTATGAACTGTTAAGTCTTTCTTCTGAGAGCAGAATTTAGAGAAATGACTTGCTTCATATGAAGACTGTCATTCAAGATTGCCAGGACGGGTTTCACATGCGCAGAATTGAGTTAGTTGAACAATTCATTAAAATTTTTCTTTTTTTTTTGTTAAGACAATTTATACTTTTCAGATTGCATATTTGCTCCATCTCCATCTTAGCTGCTGAAGTTGAACTCTTGGACTTTATCGACACTAATTTGATTTCAATGAAGTACACAATGTCGAGGACACGCTGTCAAGTGTCTCTCAGTCCGCTCAGTAATTGGCGGCACACTCGACTCAACGGACAACGGTGGCAAAAGTGCGTGACCAATAAGAGGACAACGCCAGGACAATGGGAAGTGCGAGGCGTAAAAAGGCAAACGCAAACGAAATCAAACTGAAGTGCGAAAAGCGACAACAAATGAGAATACCAAACAACACAACACGCAAAAAAAGAAATACAAAAAAATAGGAATAAAGAATGAAATGAAGAAAGACGCTTGCGACTTAACCAGCAGCAAGGATACAGACAGAGCCTGGCAAAGCCAATGCGTAATCAAAGTGCTACAGGACAGCGAAAGACAGAGAGAGCAAGAGAGAGAGTGAGAGAGACCCCAAGCCAGACGACGCCATCGTCATCGTCATCTTAGGTGTGTGTGGCTCCATCGGATCAGGAATTCCTTCCCCTCTCAGCTCCATTGATTCCCAGCTGCATTCGTCGCTGCTGTCGTCTGTAGTCTGAGCTAGTGTTTCAGTCGAGGTCCTGTTGCTGTTTCTAGTCCTCTAGTCCTGCTTCTGTTTCTGCTCCTGCCTGTCAGACACAATGAGCATCATTGTGTTTTAAGTGCGTTTGTTGTGTCCTGTTCTTGTCCCTGTCCCTGCCCCTGTCCCTGTCACTGCCTCTATAGCTGCCTAGGCGGGTTGTTTATTAATTCTTTTTCTTCTTCTGACTCTTTAGCTAGAATTTTGGCATTGGTTTGCCATGTATTTCCGTTTGCCGTATTGTCTCGCAGTCAGTCCTCGTCCTCCTCGCTCTCTGCAAGAAAGTGGCCAGCAAGCCAGACGTCCTCCTCCTGCTCCTCGTCCTTCTCCTTGTCGCCTTCTCGTTGTCGTTTCGTGCCAATGAAAAGCGTTTTCAAATTAATTGATTAAAGTCCATTACAAGTTGCCGTTGTCTCCCTGTTGTTGCCGTCGCTCAGGCGACATCCAAATGCCAGTGGCAATTGTATGAGAAATGAGGCTGCAAAGGACTCGCTCTCTAGGTGGTCTCCACTTCACTCTGAAGAACTATCCCGGACTCCAAACTGTCCGGACTCCGGAGTGAAACGCATATGGCAAGGCTCATTGATTTTTGTGGGTTGTGGACAAAAAGAATTCAATTCAAAATGCCATTTGAATAGCCAGCAAACTTGAAAGCTGAAAGTTTCTTCGATTTATGATTGGCTGCGCTGCTCTTCGCTTAATAAATTCCATCGACAATCTCATGCTTAAGTTGAGCTCAAGTTACCTAAGCGGACAACGTCCTGCATGCGAAAGTAGCTCGATGGAGAAAGTTTTTGTCCCGAAACGAAGGAACGAAGAAACGAACGAGCAAATGAAACACGTTAGTCAGTTTGAGTTTTATTTATGTACGGCTAGCCAAAAGAATGCCTGGGCAATTTCTCAAGGACAGAGTTCTTCTTCTGTGGAGATGCGGCGTACAAATCAAACTTGTAAATTAGCAATACTCATTGACAAATATTTCATTCAGACCGAGAGAGACAGACGTCAGTCGTTGGCTGCCTTGGCGCTCACTTCTTGGCATCCTCCTCCTTGGCAAGATATTTCTGTTTTGTTTTGTTTTGTTTTGTTTTGCACACAGCTATGCAATATTTCAAACACGAACTTTGCGCGCCAAAGATTAATTAACTTATGTCAAAGTAATTTTCAACGTTCGTTAAGGCGACACGAGCCACGAGTCTTCCACAGGACTGCCACAGGACTCTCCTCCCTCGTCCTCCGTTCCTCCGTTCCTCCGTTGCGGAGATGCAGCCAAGCCAAATTGATTGTCAGTCATTCAAAGACATTTTTTCTTATTTCGCTGCGGCTGCTGGCAGCTCGAAAGATATTGGCTTTTAATGGGGGTTGTGGCTCCTTCTCCTTCCCCCTAGACATCGGACTTACTCTGGGTCAGAGCCACATCCCAAGGCAGTCAGTCAGTCAGTGTTGGTTGTTAGGCAATTGAGGAGTAGAGGACGAAAAGGAGAAGGAGGAGGAGTAGGAGGAGCGACTTCTGTCTTGAATATTGTTAGTTATTTGGGGAGTCTGGTCCGTCGACACAGTCAATAAGTAAATAAATGAATGTAATTACAAGCTAAATAAACACCAATGCGATTAATGGCTCAAGTTCTTTGTGTGCCCCACACAGCTAAGGAGAGAGGGAATGGACAGTGGGGGAGGACACATATCTATGTGTAGGAAATTGTCATAGGTTGCTTTAAGATGCGAGTTAAAGGCATTTCCTCGGCTTCAAAGGCATTGCAACATTTGGATGCTTCGACTTCCCCTCTTCCTTTTTCTTCTTCTTCGACTCCTGGACAAAAATGCTAAGAAGTCGCGGACGCAGCCGCGGCTTTTGCATAAAGTAGAAATTTACACATTCTTAGTAAAATAAATACAGCTAAAAAAAAATAAAGAAAAGGATACAAAAAAGCCTCATCCCGAGAAGAAACGCAAAGAAAAAAGAAAAGGACAAAAAAAAAATAACATCATGCATATTTCGCAAATGCTGGGAGAAAAAACCGCACAGCGACTAAAGAACTTGAGAGCGAAATTCTTATAATTTTTACACATGAACCTGTAGCCCCCTCTCCCCCTCTTCCCATTCACCCCTCACTCTTCAGCCCTCTGACTGCACAGCTGTCCTGTTCCTGTGCCGCGCGGTAAGCGACGTTTTTTCTGAAAGGCTTAACAAAAAATGCTTTTTAACATCGCTAGGTGGCATGTGAGTGGCGCGGTGTGGTGTGGGGAGGGGGAAGCAAGGTTTCAAGGGGGGGTTCAAGAAATGCTCCAGCAAAAAGATTTCAGCTCGTCATTTATGCGTTTATCTCCGACCACCAACAACGTTGTGGCAAGTTTTCCATTCCCCTGCCAACGGTTTCTTTTTTTTTTTTTGTGGGTTTCTTAAACCGCCGCGCAAATTTACACACAGTATAAGTGTGTGTGTGTGTGTCTAAGTAGTGTGCACGTTGTGGCATTTAAGTAGATGGCAAAGCTTAGACAACTGATAAAGTTGTAAATGTCACTCCGGGTGCACTTTGATTTCGATTCAGCAAGAGAAATGAGAGCAAGTCTTCACATTGAGTGAAGTCCTCAAAATTAGTGTCTATATAGTATGTAGATCTTTGATTTAGCTACAATTGCAGAATCAAAGTCTAAGCAATATATCAGACTTCATTAAGATTTAAATCTGAATACTGTGGAAGAGCAGATTGGTTGGACATTGCAGACTCTACTTGCTGGAAAACGACTTCCCGCTAAGACCTTTGAGACGTGTTATGGCCTGTTCACACTAAACTAGCGTTAGCTTAAGCGTCAACAAAAGAGCGAACGCTTGTTCGATACCATAAAAAAACATTGACAGAGTGAGAGAGAATATAGCAGTATCCACTTTGAATGCGGGTACTGCCAACTTGTTTTAAGTAAATTTAATTTCTTGTATTTTCATGTGCTATATTCAGACTTTCGGTAATTAGAATATTTTTATGTTGTATATTTAGATTTTTAGTATTTTATTGTGGTATATTTAAAGTATATTTTCAGATTTAAGATTTTCGATAATTTTTTAAGTTTTTATATGGTATATTCAGATTTTTTTTTAGTAATTTTAGCACTTTATTGTGGTGTATTCAGATTCTTCGGTCATATTTAGTATTTTTATGTACATTATTCACATTTTCAAACACTTTTAATATTTTTACGTGCAATATTTCTGATTTTTAGGAACTTTTTGTATTTTTATGTGTTAAATTCAGATTTTTCGGTCGTTTTTAGTAGCATATCGACATCGTCTTGAAATTTTGAAATAAGCAATATCGAAAAGCCAAAAAAAAGTAAGAACTGAAGAAATGGAAAGTTACTTGAGCAAATTAAAGCTTATTATCAATTAGTTAGATATTTTAAATTATTAGGGCGTTACATAAATGACATTTTCTTTTGGATTTGTGGCTGTACAACATTGGAGGGATTCGTTGGGTTTACATATACATTTATTAATATTTATTATAAGGTAAATTTAGTGTTTAGGCTAAGTGTTAAGTGAACGTGGAAGCTGCCGCTGAACGTAAGTGGTGTGAACGGGTCTTGAAATTCACGCGATGCTAAAAAAGATACTGGTGTGAATATTGAATTAAAGGGAAATGTAATTTCCATATTTTGTATTAACGAATATATTTATTTTTATCTTTATTACGAATCAATTATTTGACGTAAAGAATATATATATTTTCTTATATATTTTGTATTGAGATTTCGTCTATTATTCATTTTTTATCTGTATTGTTAGGCTACTTTTCATGTAGTACAAATTCTTTGCCTTATAAATATGTTAAGTATATAAAAAAGAATATATAGAAGAAAGAAGCTGCATTTCAGGATTGTGATGAGTACGCCAGCAAAGTGTTTGTTTAAGATATGAAAACACTCTCTCAACTGTAGCGCACTGCTTAGTCCACAATGCCCCAAGGAATTGGCGTGGACTGCGCCTAAAATGATGCAACTAGAAATGAGAAGGGCGAAGGATAGAAGGGCATCAGCTGCGACATGTGTGTGTGGCCGCTTGCAAATCTTTTCTTTTGGCTCTGTGGCAAAGCCAAAGCCCAAACGAGAACAAAGCTAAAAAAAATAAGGAGAAAGAAAAAGAAAAAGGGGACCAAACAAACAACACGTTGGAGGAAAGAAAAATACGCGAAAATTATATTTGAGATGACATTTTATTTGGCCAGGCATCCGATTTGGTCCAGCCTGTGGTTGCCAGTTGCGTGCGAGCTAAACTGTCTCCATTTCCCCCCTTCTTCTTGCTCCCTTCTCCTTTCACACAACAGTTTTTCAACCTGTTCATGTTGTTTACCCTCTGTTTGTCTGTTGTCTGTTTGCCATTGTCTCGCAGTGGCAAAAAGAACGCCGGCCAATTAGCCTCAGCCTCAGCCTCAGCCTCAGTCACAGTCACAGTCACAGCAGCGAAGTTAAAGGCGGACTCGGCCTTAATTAGGCGTGTTTATGTGCCAAGAGCCAAGCGAAGCTTCAAGCTCTGAGCTCCGAGCTCCGAGCTCGTCGCTGCACTAAACCGCATCTTGGCGCTGATTCGGATTCTTCTCAAACGCATTGTCGCAGTCGCAGTCAGAGCTTCATACATTTGCGGGGCTGCTTTTTAATTAACATTTAACACGTTTGTCGCCCACTCCAAGTCCGATGACGAGCCATGCATGACATACATCAAAAGCAGCACAGACAGCCGGACAGACGGACAGCAGCAGATTAGCAGCAGCTACACAGCAAAAAAAAAGGCCAACACGAATACCATCATCATCATCGTCGTGTTTCCTTTTTGTGTGTGTGTGTGTGTGTGTGTGTGTTTTTTTTGGGAGGCGTGGTTGCCATTACACGCGTTAATTTCATTAAAATTAAACACATGCACGGCCAAAAACAAAGGGCGGCCCTTTTAAGTAGCTGTCGTTGCTGTTGCGAGTAATATAAAAATAACATTAGCATGTCCTTGCACAGGACACCTTTTGCGCTTTGCTATTATTTAGTCTCTTCTCGCTTCTCGCTTCTCTCTTTTCGCTTCTCTGTGCGGCTTTTCATGTGCTTCCCCTCCACGACTAGTCTCGACAATGAGCTGCGTTTTACGTGTGCATCTTTGCGGTGTCCCACTCAAACCCACCTGTGCAGTCCCCCCATCCCCCTTCCCTACTCCGCATCTGCTCAGCTTTTTTGTCAAACGCTTCTCTGTTTGTCTGCCTGTCAAACGAACGTGTACTGCATACTTGTAGGCTGCGTTATTACAAAATTCCCCTCTCCTTCCACCACCTCGAACCAACTCACATCTTGCGAAAACCTCAAATGTAATACACAAATCTCGAATAACTATTTCGGACCTACAAAAAAGATCCTGACGGTTCTGCATTACGAATTAAATAACCTATAGACAATTTCCGAGATTTTGAATCCTATTCCGAACTTTTTCTGATCTCAAAAACTAAATATGTATGTATATACAAAATATTATATATACAAGAAATGTTCGATAAGAGATAATTAAACAAGCAACAAAGCTACAGTCGAGTGTGTTCGATACCCATTGGAAATAAAAAAAATAAATACTGCAGTATCAATTTAAAACAAGTAAGAAAGCTACAGTCGAGTGAGTGTACTCGACTGTGAGATACCCGCTACCCTATTTGAATAAAAGCAATATATTTTGCGGTATTATTCTCAAAATATACCGAATATACTGCCAAAAATACTAAAAATATACCAAGTGGTATATGTGGTACATCGATACAGTACCGCCTTCAAAATATACCATAGACGGCACAATGTGCCAGATTGTCAGCCAAAGCAACTAAGACCCTTAGTAAATAGGCGTTTTTGCCCATACAAAAGTATTTCTTTAATAACTTCCACAATTTTTATCTAATCGTAACTTTAGCTTTAAAATTACGTTTGTTATTAGATTTTCTTGATTTGCGAGCCGGAAGTAGGCGTGGCAAAAATTTGAAACAAACTTGATTATAAAATTATTATAGCTCTATCTCTTATAGTCTCCGAGATCTAGGTGTTCATACGGACAGACGGACAGACGGACATGTCCAGATCGTCTCGGCTGTTGACGCTGATCAAGAATATATATACTTTATAGGGTCGGAGATGCCTCCTTCTACCTGTTACATACATTTCCTGCCGGCACAAAGTTATAATACCCTTCTACCCTATGGGTAGCGGGTATAAAAACCTCTGCATTGGGCAAGTTCTTAAAAAATCCCAAAATTGGCCAGACACATTTTTGGGAACTCTTAAATAATGGTAAGCCACGACGTTAATATTTAAATACAGCTCACTTCCATTTACAAGTTGTTCCTTTACAGAATCAAGATAATTTTTAATGTCAATATGAGTGTAATGCCCAGGACTTACTGTTCGGATGGCAGCCTTTTCTTTTCGATTTATTAATCCGAAACTAGATTTAGGCACATTTATATTTTCAGACCTTAATATTTGCAACAATTCTTCAAGTTGATTTCTTGATATGTTATTTTTTTTAATACCAACTTGCCAATTTTTCATTTAAAGTTGGCCTTTCACTCTTACTTTGATTTGGTGATGCCACATCCTTAAATTTTATATCTTTTTCCGCATCAATACTCGGCGAAATTGAACTTCTACTTGGCAAAATTAAATTCGGTTGTGCACGCTCAATGTCTTCTACCCGTTCACGTATGGCACATGAAGAATATGCTTCTTAATAGCTTTGGCATTCCGCCATAAATTTGTTTTCGAGAATCCACTTTCCATATTACTAGTTTTTTATTTATGCTTCACAATTCACGTCCGCACTGGTCAATTACAATTGCAATACTGATTGTCATCGCGTGGGTGCGGCTTTTATATAGATCACTTGGACTAACCCTTTTTTTTAGCGTCTACCTAAATGTATATTTCCATGAACTACCCAATATTGGGATTCCCCAAATACTAATCTGTCTACCGGAAAGAGTTGTCACAACAAAAAGAATATATACCTACCGATTTGCTCTATATTTCATAAAAAATCGAAATAATGGATCGCCACTTTCAACTTTTGGATAACCAGCAGCCTCTGGACATTGTGGGACTGACCAGCCAGCAGCCTCTGGATTTTGTGACCAGCCAGAAGCCTCTGGACATTTTGACCAGCCAGCAGCCTGTAAACATTGTGGGACTGACCAGCCAGCAGCCTGTGAACATTGCGGGACAGACCAGCCAGCAGCCTCTGGATTTTGTGACCAGCCAGAAGCCTCTGGACATTGTGACCAGCCAGCAGCCTGTGAACATTGCGGGACAGACCAGCCAGCAGCCTCTCAACATTGAACTAGAAGTGCGTCAACTGCGAGAAGAAATGAGGCAAATTCAAAACGGACTGGGCCATGTACTGGCCATACTGAGCCAAATTGCCAATATCATGGTACCGGAAAAAACAGAGTTCCCCTTGCGATCGGAGGAGGACATCGCCGTACTCAATACGAAAATAGAGGAATCTCCATTAAAGTATGTGACGATGTTCAGGAGGATGCTCTGCCCAGATGGTATATTAAAAAACTTGGAGCGGATTTTCCACAAGGATGTGCTGATGGGGATGGATTACGCCGGCACTGCGAAGGCATTCAACAAGTATGGCCACTTGAACAATGCCATGTTTGAAGCTCTCAAGACCGAGAACTATAGCTTTGAGGACCACAAGAAAGCTGTGCGGGAGGCATTTTTCAAATTTAAAAATAGAAATTACAAGGCATTGGCTAGGGCAAAACAATTAGAAATATCAGAAAATAATAAATAGAATATAAATATAATTGTTTAGTAATAAGTTAAACTAACTAATTAGAGAACATATCTATAATTTTAAGTACTCATTGTTTTAGTTTAAATAAATTTAATTTGAAGTACAATAAACATGTTATTTACTGCATATATTTTTGAGCGTATTTTTATTTCAATATTCCGAACCACGCAATAGAATCTAAGCACAGATTTTCTGCAAGAGCTGGATCACATATTTATACCCGCTACCATTAAGGTAGAAGGGTATTATAACTTTGTGCCGGCAGGAAATGTATGTAACAGGTAGAAGGAGGCATCTCCGACCCTATAAAGTATATAAAGTATATATTTTTAATGCGGTACTGTATCGATATACCAAATATACCATTTGGTATATTTTTAGTATTTTTGCAGTATATCCGGTATATTTTGAGAAAAATACCGCGAAATATATTTCTTTTATTCAAAATGGGTAGAGGGTATCTCACAGTCGAGTACACTCGACTGTAGCTTTCTTACTTGTTTCTACAAGAAACGTCCAGTACAAATTCTGCCAGCGCAGCCAAGGGAAATTTAAATTTCCCTTTGGCAGAATTTATACTTGACATTTCTTGTAGAAAATCAGTTCCGCGTATACGGCAAACTGAAAGGATAAATTCTTTTCTCGTCTTGTGTCTACACAAGACGTAACTGAAAGAAATCTTGTATGCTGTCTGCTACTAACACACAATTGGGTTAGCATCGGGAACAACGCAATGCAAACGACGGAGAATGGCAGAATAGAATAAATATATATGTATATACATACATATGTATGCACTAGCACACGCATGTGCACTGACGTGCAAAACTTTAACACGAGTTCAATGTTTCAATTTCAAAGGTCTGTAACTTTTGAAGATCTTAGTCTTGTTTTGTAGGTTATATCATTTACTACTATTTAGTAATTAAAAGCCATTTGATATCAGTTATAGAAAATGACACGCCAAAAAAAGTCAAATGTTAAAGTTTTGCAATCACAATATAAATTTGTATGTATGTATGCATATGTCATTGTTTTATTAGGCACTTCACTAGTGGTTTATGCGATATCAATAGCTTTCATAGCACTATGCGGGAGTATACATACAGTGGCAAGTCTGAGTATACTGCCGCTCAACTGAATAGGTTCACATAAATCCGCTTGCATTTTCATGATTTCTTCATCACATATTGATCTTACGCATGTTTTTTTTAAATACATTTCATCATTATATTTGTGTCAATCAGTGTGTGCTAGTAAAGAACCGTTTGTGATGTACCGTTAATTTGGATTTTCTTTCGCTTATTTCTGTGCAAATTTTTGGTTCAACTGAATAGGTTCAGCTGAAAGATTTTTAGTTTGCAATTAAACTTGGCGGTTTAGTGACACATTTGATGCAAATTTTTAATTTCATATATTTTCTTTAAATTAATTGAAAAATGGAACGCGGAGAACAATTATCGGAGTATGAAAGAGGCCAAATTGAAGCCTATCGTGAAAGTGGTCTGAACCATCGCAAAATCGTTAAAAAAAAAAATTGGACGAAGCCAAAATGTTGTGAGTAATTTTTTGAGAAACAAATCAGAATATGGCAATAACATGAAAGGAGGAGTCAAGCACGCCACCTCTGCGGCAGACAGGAGGCATATTGAGCGAGCTGCGTCCAATTCGCGTCTCTCAGCACCCAAAATTAAAGAAATTTGCGGTGTTAAAGCCAGTGTGTCAACAGTTAAAAGAGTGATTTTGTCGGCTGATCATCTAAAACAAATGAAACTTAAAAAAAAACCACCGTTAAATGATGCACGTAAAGTTTCACGACTGCTCTTTGCGCGTAAGGACATGAGCTGGACGAGTGAATGGCAGAAAGTGGTTTTTTCCGACGAAAAAAAATTTAATTTGGACGGCCCCGATGGATACAACTATTACTATCACGATATTCGAAAGGAAGAGCATTTCCTGAGCCATCGCCATAGCTGTGAAGGAGGCGTAATAGTTTGGGGGTCGGTATCAGTCCTTGGCACTTGTGACCTGCAATTTGTTACTTCCAAAATGAGCTCAGAAACCTACAAATCTATAATACAGACAGCCTTTTCTTATTACTCGAATATTTTTCACGTTATTAAATGGACTTACCAGCAAGATAACGCTCCTATTCATACAGCTAGAGTGGTAAAAGAATGGATTAAGGCTCGAAATTTGGACTTGCTCGAATGGCCCCCATATTCACCTGACCTTAATATAATGGAAAACGTATGGGGGTTGCTATCGCGCAAGGTATATGAAGGAGACAGGCAATTTGATAGCAAAAAAAACTTTAGTTGCGGCAATTAAAACGGCCTGGACAACAATTTCGCTGCAAATACTGCAAAATTTGTATAGCTCGCTTCCCGATCGTTTATATGAAGTTATATCGAAAAACGGCAGATTCACTCATTATTAAACTTATTGAAAATTACATTAGAAATGTACTTAAGTATAGGCCAAGTGCCAAAAATATAAAAATATCTTAAGTTACTTATATAATTTGAATTTTTTTAGGTTGAACTTATTCAGATGAACGAAAAAAAATCATTGATTTTGTTAAGCTTTCAGAAGAAAAAATAAATAAGGAATAAATAAAATGTTTTTGAAAAAATATTTTACAGATTTTAATTTTAATATGATTTAAGAATTAAAGAAAAAAAAATTATGTAAATCGGAAAACTGGTTTAGGAATTATAGATAAATTTCTACCACTGAGATGATGAACCTATTCAGTTGAGCGGCAGTGTATATGTTTGCAACTACTGACTTTGAGCTTGCATAAAAAAGTTATTAGTAAAGTAAATGAACCAATATTTTTTGTAATTATTCTTTGAATATTTATTAACAAAATCTTATACAAAATATAACAAAAAAAAACTAATTGCTGTGATTAAGAAATAAAAATAAAAAAAACTCGCATGTACTCAGTTATGCTCACTTTGAACACTTTTCAACAAACGCTTTTATTTTTAATTTGGTCCAAAGAGCCTTATGTTATTTGTAATTATGATATTTATTCATACTGGTATATTTTCTACCAAATTTGGTATTATTTCTTTTAGTCCAGTCTTGCTGGACTCGTTGCTGCATCTCGCGCTAGCTTGCTGCTACTGATTCGTAGAGTCCCAATCATCTTCTCATTATCGACCACAAATTTTCGATCGGATTTGGATCAGGATTCTGTGCTGGCCACTCCTTTACCTTAAAATGTTGTTTTGCTATCCATACTTTGAAGATTTTGGACGTGTGTTTTGGATCTCCATCTTGTTGAAATGTGATGTCTCACTCCTTATATGCACATTTGTCAACAAAATCGCAAAGATGGGTCCGAAAATATCTAGAAAGTCTTCCTTTTGAATATCCATCTATTTTCTTAATTGGTCCAACGCTCCACCAAGTAAAACAGCTCCAGACCATGACATTTCCTCCTCAGTATTTCGCAGTTTCTTATAGGCCACGTATCTGCAACGACTTTTCAGGCTTGGGATAAAATTTGGGAACTGGACGACTGGAAAATAGTTATATGCTCTGATGAAACGAAATTGAATCGATTCCAGTCGGATGGTAAACAATATTGTTGGAAGAAGTGCGCTATCACAGCTTTACATTAGCATTTACAGTTGTCTGCTGCTGCCGACAAATAATATTAGAATATTATGTAGAAGCATACATAATTTCTGCATAGTTATTTTTGCTTGTATCGATTGCCAGAGTTGAATGAAAACGATTTCCTGGAATCGTAACTGTTTAATTCCGATTCTTATTTGTTTCCTTTGTCATTGGTGGATTTAGCTTAAACCAACACAAAAACACACTTTGCGAATTTCGACTTGATTTTTGGCCATGAGTTCTGTCTGTTCTGTTTGGCTGTAACATTCACTCGTCGAGCATCTTCATTGAATCATTCTTTCTGTCAATCTGCAAGATGAATAACAAACAACAAAAACAATAAGATACGGCGCCAAAATTAAAAGCATCTGTCAAATGCACTCGATAGTTTTCAACCCTATGGCAAGCCCCAAACCCCAAATCCCAAACAACCAAGCAGCCAAGCGTTTCTTCGCTCTCAAATAACAAATATCAAATGGGGAAAATTATGCTTCAATAAATAAATTTGCGTTTGCGTTTGCAGTTGCGGAGTTGGGCCGATAGGTGGCGCTGCTGTCATTGAAATACAAAACGTGATTTCCCGAATAGTTTTTGCTGGCAGATTTGCAAAGCTTTGATTTGCGCTCCAAGTGTGTGTGTGTGTATGTGTGTGTGTGTGTGTGTGTGTGCGTATGTGTGGGAGTATGCATGTGTGTTTGCGGAAAAGGTGCGATTAATTGAAGAGCCCGGCAACGTCGTCGTGACTGCCACTTGTGCAGCGCGTTAATTCAATAGCCCCATTCAAAAACACACACACACACGCACACGCACGCACATGTGTGTGTGCGCCCTTTTTTTGGGCGGCATTTCGCCGGATAATAATAATCAGCTCGCTTCAAAGCATTCGGCTAGTTTTTTGTTTGCTTTAGTGCGGTCTCACTGTAACTGTCTGTGTCTCTGCGTGTGTGTTTGTGTGTGTGTGTGTGTTTTCATTGATAATAAAAGGATAATAATAAAGTGCGCGACGCGGCAAATATTTGGCTGTCGACTTGCCCATAGCGAGTCCTTGCCCTTTCCTTCCTCCCCCTTCCCCCCACCATCTCCACAACTCCGTCTCTCTTCACTATTCTAAATCCCTCCCACATACCTACGGAGCATGCATTGAACAGCCAGACGGATCCTTTCATCTGACGCGCCCGAAAGTATGCATGAATTTCATGCACTCTCCCTCTCTCGCTCTCTCGCTCTCTCGCTCTCCCTCTCTTTGCATGTGTGTGCGGAGTCCTTTGCAATTTATTGTTTTCGACATATTTGCGGCTGTTTATTTGGAGCGCACTCAAACTAACCCCATTGTGCCGCTAAGTAACCTCACTTTTGCTTTAAATTAATTTCACGAATTCTCATTCGTTTGTTCGTTGGTTTCTTCGTTCCTCAATTGCTCGAAGCCTGTGTGCTTCATGTGTTTCATGTGTTTTCACTGCAAGCAAAGTTTGTCTGGCTAAACAAACTGAAAGTCAATCGAGGCATATCTTAAGTTGCGCTCTTGCAATTTTCACAATTTGCCGCAAAGAAAACATTTACGATAAAGATTTTTCAAGATTTTTGATTGCAAATTAAAGAAATTCAAATAAAATACATTAAAACAAAATATAATGAAATCAAATAATATAAAATAAAATAAGTTCAAATGAAATCAAATTAAATAAAATAGAATAAATGAATTAAAGTAAATGAAAATACAATACAATGTAAAAACAAACTGAAAGTTGTGCTCTTGCAATTTTGATAATTTGCCCATAAGAAAATATATTAAGAAAAGTAAAATGAAACGAAATAAAATAATATAGAATAGAACAAATGAAATTAAATGATATGCAATGAAAGAAAAATAATTGAAATTAGATAAAACAAAATAAAATCAAATTAAATTAAAAAGAAAAAAGTAAAACAAATTAAGTATAATAAAAGAAGATACAATAAAATGCAAAATAAATAAATTGAAAAAAAAGATGAAAATAAAAAAAAGAAATAATAAATAAAATAAAATAAGACAACATGAAAAAAATGACATCAAAAATAATAAAAAATCGAATCAAAGCAATTTAAATAAAAATAAGAGGTAATTCTAAACGTTGGACAATGGATAAACAACATATAGAATTTATTACATTTGATTTCGTTATTTTTGTTAATTTACAAACTAATTTGTGCTTTTCGAAACATAACATAATTCGATTAAAGAGTGAGATTCAAAACTAGTTTCTATCACTAATTTATTTCACCAAAATTCATTTTCCGAAAATTGTCCACAAAAGCACGGCGCTCAACTTTTAATTCCTTTTTTTCGGGCATTTCATTAAATAACAGTTAAATTAAATGATTATGATCCGGTAAACAAAATACTAATGTCGAACTTGCGTTGTGTAAAGAGTTTAGACGCAAAGAAAACGTAAGCAAATACTTTTCACAGTTCACTTGCGTCTATTTTTAGAACAAGAACAGTTATTTTCAATCATTCTTTCACCTGACTTTGCAAAAACAAAATCTTTTATACCCGCTACCCATAGGGTAGAAGGGTATTATAACTTTGTGCCGGAAGGAAATGTATGTAACAGATAGAAGGAGGCATCTCCGACCCTATAAAGTATATATATTCTTGATCAGCGTCAACAGCCGAGACGATCTAGCCATGTCCGTCTGTCCGTATGAACACCTAGATCTCAGAGACTATAAGAGATAGAGCTATAATTTTTTCGACAGCATTTGTTATGTTTGCGCGCAGAACAAATTTGTTTCAAATTTTTGCCACGCCCGCTTCCGCCCCCGCAAATAAAAAAAATCGAATGACAAGCGTAATTTTAAAGCTAGAGTTGCGAAAAATGGTATATACAATAACTACTATAGTAGTTATGATTCTTGAAAATTAGGTTGCGATCAGATAAAAATGTGGTACTATATCGATATTCCAAATATACCATTTGGTATATTTTCAGTATTTTCATAGTATATTTGGTATATTTCGAGAAAAATACAGCAAAATGTATTTCTTTTACTCAAAATGGGTGGCGGGTATCTCACAGTCGAGTACACTCGACTGTAGCTTTCTTACTTGTTTGTTTCTGCTTTTCTCCTCCCCATATTCGCTGCAGAAGCCGCCGTTGGTGAAAGAGCATCTTGTGTAAATACTTTTGACTAGGTTTGTGTAATTCAGTATCAATAAGTTAATTTCCTTTGTATTAATTTAATATTTTTTGTTGTTTTCAATTTTTGTTTTTTTAGTTTGAATTAAACATTTTGTTAATTTAAATAAATAAACCCTGGTTATTATTTTTGAAAATAAGTGTGTTGCTAATATGAAATATAAAATCAAGGCAATATCTTCAATACAACTATTTTTGCTTAATAATTGAAGTAAAGTTTTAAATTATTATCATCTTCATTTCACTTTTAATATATTCATTACCACTATCCGTTTTTCGTTTTAATAAATTCTTCTCCACATTATAAATAAATACTTTAATAAATATTCTTCATAAATTTTAAGTTTGAGATTTCTTCAATTGCAAATCATTTTCATTTGCAATTAATATCAAATTTTTTTCAAGCTGGATGAAGTTAAGTTTTAAGCATAGCTTTTAATTTGAAGAATTTGCTTTTTTGTTAATTGTATAACTGTCAGTATTCAATTGATAAGAAAATACTTATTTATGAAATGTGCTTGAACTAATTAAAGTAAACAAAATGAAATCCAAACTTTTTTCCGAAACACCATACATTTACCGTTTGGTCTTTGCATTGATGATTCAGTCAGTCAGGACACACAACTTAATGTATAAACAGAACAGAGTTACCCCCAACCTTTGTCTAACTATCTCTGGCAGCAAAACAAGAGTTTAGCTATTCGTTTAGCCTTTTTCCAGCTGCATTTGGCTGCCATGTTCCGCATTGGAGATCAGCGCCAGATCAGGCAATGAGGACGTCTGACCTTTCTCTGGTTGAACTCCTTTGGCACTGGAAGGAGGGAAGTGGGAAGTGAAAGGGGAGTCGCGAGTCGTGTGCCAGAGTTGCCAAATGCGGCAAGTGAATACAATACAACTAAAGGCTTGCCACGCAGCGTGGCAGGAAGTGAACAGCGCGTTGACAGTCGACAACATAAATTAACCAAAGTTGTATTTAAATCAAATGCGATTAACATCTACAAGTGGCTTACACAAATTAGCCTCCTCCCTCCCTGCTCCCTGCTCCCTCCGCCCTTCCTTTCCATTCTATATTGCTGTGTGTTTGACCCATTTTTGGCTTGACTCATCTCTCTCTCCCTCTCGCTCGCTCTCTCTTGAGTCCAGCGTGGACTGTGTTTTGCCTATCGCTGGTCGCAGATGCTCATTTTTGGCCACGCCAACATCTATCAGGCAGCGAACGTCCATTTATGACAAATTGATAATCGTTTACAAGTTGCAAGTTGCCAGTTGCAAGTCGCAAGTTGCTGGCGCATGTTTGGGGCACGCACCAAAAGTACTTGTGCCTCATTTGCATACAATGCAACCACGCACTTGTCGCTAAATTTTGATCGCAATGCCGGGGCCAAGAGATAAGGCCACAAAAAGCGAAGCTCGAAGCAAAACGGTCAACGGATCAGCTTCAAAAATATGTAATTCGCATAAAAAGTTAATCTAATTAATAGCAGCATATATTGTATTTTGGCTGTGGTAATCTATCGATTCGGTCGCCATTTGTATTTGGATCAATCGGTGCCACGAAATCGAATCATTTAAAGCCCTGCCCCCTTGCTCTGCTTGATGAGTAACAACTGCTGCGCTGCTCACTCTCACTCATTCACTCACTCATTTACTCAGTTGGCTGCTCACTCATTCGCTCACTCTCTCAACCACTCTTTCGCTCTCTCACCCGTTCGCTCTCACTCACAAAAGCTGACTCACTCGCTTGCGCTTGGGTTTAAGTTTGGGCTTCGGCTAAGTTGCCCCTCATTGAGTGCTCGCCTTGTTTCGCTCGTTTCGAACTTCTCAATTTCGAACTGGTTTCCCCTTTTCGAAAAGCGACGGAGAACTTGAGTGAAATGCAATGCGCTGCTCTTGAGTCTTTTTCCATTGTTGATTCACTGCCTAGACAGAGACAACTAACAGCGACAGGTTTTCCTTTGAGGCGAGTTTACTCCACTCACGTCCTTTATGCTTCTATTCTTCATCGGAAATCTCTCTTGGTTGCATTGAATTGTTGCAATTCCTTGAACATGGGATATTTTGAAGCATTTTAAATGTGCTAATAAAAATAAATATATATTATAATATAATATAATAATATATGAATGTAACAATAATAATAATACTAATAATAATAATAATAATAATAATAATAATAATAATAATAATAATAATAATAATAATAATAACAATAATAATAATAATAATAATAATAATAATAATAATAATAATAATAATAATAATAATAATAATTTTTTTTTTTTTTTTTTTTTTTTGAGGTAGGGAAGAAAATGTCTACACACCACCATAGCGACGTCTCAAACTATGGCTGTGCGGGGATTGCATATGCATGCTGACCCGCTAAAAACTCCCCTTTCGCTGTTTCAGGGCGGAATTTCCCAGCCCGGAACCGCATTGAATGCGCATAACTTCAGGCTGGGCGCTCTGGTGTTTTTTAGCTCATCGTTTCGCCTGCGTCCAGGCGCCTCTTTTTGCGTCGGAGGATTCTCTCGACGTGTCTCGTTATTAATTGCCAGTTTTGCTCGTTACTTACGAGCAGATTGGCAACGTTTTGAGGTCTCCAGATTCCATCGATCTGCGATTCAAGTATCTCTCTTTCTGTTTGCCACTGAGTGCATGAGAAAAAAGTATGCTCTGCGTCATCTATATCGGCATCGCCATACACGCAGCTTGGCTGTTGGCGTAGTCCTCTTTGGTGCAGGTACTTTCCGAAGTATCCGTGCCCAGAAAGCAGCTGTGTCAAATAGTAGTTTACTTCACCGAAATCTCGGTTGCTCCATATTTTTACGTCAGGTATTTGTTTGGCAGTCCACCTACCGGTTTCGTCGTTTGTCCAGCGATCTTGCCACTGTTGCATAGTTTCCTCTCTGGGGTCGGTGTCAGATTCCTGGTTATTTTGGCGCTTTAGCCAGGTGCGCCGTCGCTCTCTGGCCTTCAGATCTATGGGGATTTCGCTGCTAATCACCAAGACTGCTGCTGTCGACACTGTCCGGTATGCGGACGTTACTCTAAGTGCCGCCGTCCTCTGAACGGCCAACAGTGTTTTGCATTTTTGTGTTATGGTCAGGGTGTCTGCCCATGCTTCAGAGCCGTAAAGCAGTATCGAGTTTACTGTTGACATCAGCAGTTTACGCTTACCCTCAGTTGGGCCACCAACGTTTGCCATCAGCTTACTGAGTGATGCCACTGCCCTTGACGCTTTTTCCACTGTATGGTGTATTTGGGTCCAGAAAGTCATTCTTGGGTCGATACGGATGCCTAAGTAGTTGAGTGATAATTTTGTTTTTATTATGTCGTCGCTTACATGCATGTTCACTTCGAGAGGGATGTGCCGTTTTGTTAAAATTATTAATTCTGTCTTCTCTGTGGCGAGCTTTAGACCATGGGTTTCGAACCAAGCCATTGCTCGCATCATGACTTGGTTTAGCTTCCGCTGCGCTTCCGTCATGTCGCGTGCCTTGATGATGGCGGCGATGTCGTCGGCAAACCCGACCAGGTTGCAGTCGTCTGGCATTTCTATTGAGAAGATGCTGTCATAGCTAGCGTTCCACAGGTCCGGGCCGAGGATAGAGCCCTGTGCTGCACCCGAAGTGACGGTCTTTCGCCTGGTCCCACTTTGCGTCTGGTATATCAGCTCTCGGTTGCTTAGGTAGCTGCGGACCATGCGCATCAGGTAGGCTGGTGTTCCGAAGCGATTTTCTAGCGCGTCGATGACGTCAGTCCATCGCAGACTGTTGAAGGCGTTTCTAACGTCAAGGGCGGCCAGGAGCACTATTTTTTTGGAGTAGGCGTTTCCTCGCTGTGCATCGCTTACCGCTTCTATGACGCACTGCAGTGCTCCAGCTGTCGATCTACCTGGTCGAAAGCCATGCTGTCTATTTGATAGGCCACCTGCCATTTCTATGGCTGTAGATAGCCGAGGTTTTAATAACCTTTCTAGCAGTTTCCCCGCTGTGTCGAGCATGCATAGCGGTCGATATGCACTTGGGGTAGCTGGGTCTCCTTTCCCTTTATCTATTAGCATTAGGTGCTGTCGCTTCCACACCTCTGGAAAAATTCCTTCCATCAAGCAAGCATTATACATGTTTAGCAGGATTTTCGGGCGTGCGTCTGCTATGGCTTTTAGTGCCTCGGATGGAATCCCATCGGGTCCGGGTGCCTTGTTGTTCTTCAAAGATGTTGCTGCCGATCTGAGTTCATTCTCTGTAAAGAAAGGAGGCTCTTCGAGGGCGGGCGTCTCTGGGTCAGTGCGTCGTTCGTGCTGTGGGAAGAGCGTGTTGACTATACTGGCCATGACATTTTCGTTTAGCTCCGGAATCGGCCTCTGCGCTCCTAACTTGCGCGTTACGATTTTGTAGCCAAGACCCCACGGGTTGGTGTTTATGTCGTTTCGTAGCTCTTCCCATTTGCTCTTTTTGCTGTGGACAATGGCAAGTTTAAGGCGCTTTCTAGCTTCTTTGTGCTCCTCGATTTCCGCCGTAGCACTGCTTCGAGATCTGGCTCTAGTCATTTTCCTTCTCGCTCGTAGGCAAGCTCTTCGGAGCTCCGCGATCTGTTCGTTCCACCAGTAGGCAGCTTTCCTTTTAAGGAAGCTCGTCGTTTTGGGCATCGCTGCGGCGCAAGAATGCTCTATGGCGCGCATGGTGTGGCGTACTGTGCTTCTTGCGTCCCTAGGGTCTACGGCTGTTTCCATACTTGCGTCTAGTACTTCGATGAGTTTCTCGGTGTCCAGTTTTTTCGCGTTCCACCTTCGGGTGGTTTTCTTATCATGATCGGGCCGACGTCTATGGTTTGAGTTTATGGAGAAGCAGATATACTGGTGGTCACTGCCCGTGTAGTCCTCCAAGACACCCCACTCCTGTAGTCTGTTCGCTGCTCTTTCTGTCGCCAGAGTGATGTCTGGGATTGTGCCCTCGCATCCTGGTCTGCAAAAAGTGGGTGTGGACCCTTCATTTGCGACCACTAGCCCGAGCCTGGCAGCCATGTCAAGTATCCGTCTGCCCCGGGGGTTTGTTGTCGGCATGCCCCACTCGATGGCTCTAGAGTTGAAATCACCCGCGATGATCAAGTCTCCGCCAAGCTGCTGTGCTTGGTCTTCTATTGCGTCTAGCTTCGTCTTAAATTCATTTATACTGTCACTAGGCGTCAGGTAGCAGCTCATGATTGTGCAGATTTTAGTTTGTGCCCATACGAAGCCTTGTCCGGCACCACTTCTTGTGACGGTGAAGTTGTTTATGTTTGGCAGCCAGATGGCTGCCGTCCCGGTGTTGTCAGTTAGGAATGTACCATTGTTGGGAGCCTTGTACTGCTCACTGATGATGACAACATCAACCGCCTTCTCTAGCACGAGCTGAGAGAGAAGCGAGTCGGCTGTTTTGCTCCGGTGCATGTTTGCTTGGAGGATCTTCATCTTTGGGCTCTTACCGATGCACATTTGCTAGAGGCAGGGATGTGGTCAACTGATTTCAGTCCGGCAGTGACGCACACGCAGCATTTTGGGGGATTTTTGCATTCCTTGTGCTTGTGTCCAATTTCGCCGCACCGGATGCAAAGGTTTCTTCTGTCTGGGCCTTTGCACTCTCTTTGGGTGTGACCCGACTCGAAACACCTAAAGCAGCGCGTCGGGATTGTTTGCATGCGCATTCTGGCGCGAATCCAGCCAACAGTTATTTTTTCTCCTTTGAGAAGCGTCTCTGCAGCTTCAGTTTGGAGTGTGACAAATGCTCTCACTTGTTCCCGACTATTTGGTTTTGTCACCACTACTTTTAGTCGGTCCCCTATGTCCGGGAGGATCTTCTGTATGGCTTCCTCGACTTCGTTGGCTGTAGTGAGTGCGTCTAGATCCCGGATTTCCAGTGTGCTCGTCGGTTTGAGTTCCTTTACTTCCGCTGTTTTTTGTAGGGCACCTTTGATTTTGTTAATGAAATCGGTGCTCACTTGAGTGCCTTTCTTCATTTCTAGTAGTAGCGCTCCAGACATTGTTTTCCGAACTGCATGAATTTTAATGTCAGCGTCGTTTGGGTCCACAGTTTCCTTAAGGCTTTTAAGTATGTCTGCATAGGTGTGTCCTTCGTTTGGTTTCACAAGAAGGGCTTCATTTTTTGGCCGTCTTTTTTGAGTGTTGCCTTTCTCTGAGTTTGGCTTGACTCCTGAGGGTTTGTTTTGTTCGCCGCCAGTTGTTTGTTTGGGTGCGCTGGATTTTTGCTTGTGTGCTTTGTCAGTCTTTGACTGCACAACCCGCCAGTTTGCGCCTGTGCTCGTGGCGCATGGTTTCTTTGTGTTTGGTGAGTCGACGTCCACTGGGCTTGGGAGGGGCCGTTTTGACTGCGGAGCGGCAGAGGTTTTCGGCGTAGTCGATTCATCCACATTGTTTTTTCTAATGTCACTTATGCGTTTACTTTCAGTCTCCTGGCTTAGCCAGTTTCGTCGGTATGTTTCCACTTGGTCGAGGATTTCATCGAGTTCGCCGACTCCTTGCTTAACATCTCTAGAAATGTTTTTTTGGATCTTCATTGCGGCTTTCATGTTCCGCAAAACCCGCCGGCACTCTTGCAGTGCATTTTCTTCTTCCCGTCGCATCTTTTGTATGAATTCTTGCCGTGGGGAAGAGTTGATCCTTGTTTGTTGCGCTGGATTTGTGTTTGTTTTTTGCGCTGTGAGTGGTGCTACATCGTGTGGAATCCTTGGTGTTTCTATGTCACTTAGCCTCGAGAGTAGAACATTTCTAGGTGTGCTATCTTCGTTTTGTTGTGGCTTGGGCTTGCTCGTGCTCAGGGAGTCAGCTTTCTTTGCTTCCATGGCGTCAGCTTGCTTAGGTGGTGTTCTCGCTGTTTTCGTGTTTTTGTTGAAGATATTTTCTTCCATCTCTTTCTCTTTTGTTTGTGTGGTTTTTGTTGTTTGTATGTTCATGCTATATGGGTCCAAACTTTAGGCCGCTATCTCCTCGCGTATGTACAGTTACCTTGTTTCGTCCCCATGGGTCCCTTTGCAAGCAGTGAGGTCCATGCGATGGGTTGATACGAGCTCTTATGGAACTCGTATTCAGAGCCAGGACGGCGTTAAGCAGGAGTGAAACTCAACTGCACCTGTACCATCGAATCAACGATGATCACGGTTCGAACGTACCTAAAGACTCGCTACGTTTTAATAGGGCGGAGGTAACCTTGGCATTTGCCCGTCAGCCATTTCGCCAGGGGTTCAATCTGGGTACTGAGGTGAAAGATTGCCTTGGTTATCAGCGAGCGAATCTTCTTTTGTGTCTCCCGATCCGGAGAAAGACATGTTTGATAGCCGTCCAATGTGGAACAGACGCTAACCAGTTTGCCGCCCGATTCGGGAACAGACGCATACTGGATTTTTTACGCCTTCTCACCTTAGCTAAGAAGCTATCGGATGATAGCTGCTTATTTGCCAGGGTCGCCGCGAGGAGGCGGTGAGATGCTTGAGACACGCGTGTATGGATCACGCTGGACTTCGCCAAGTTAAAGCCGATCAGACGCTTTGCCATAAAAACAATGCCTCCGACCCCATAATAATAATAATAATAATAATAATAATAATAATAATAATAATAATAATAATAATAATAATAATAATAATAATAATAATAATAATAATAATAATAATAATAATAATAATAATAATAATAATAATAATAATAATAATAATAATAATAATAATAATAATAACAGATACAGATACAGATACAGATACAGATACAGATACAGATACAGATACAGATACAGATACAGATACAGATACAGATACAGATACAGATACAGATACAGATACAGATACAGATACAGATACAGATACAGATACAGATACAGATACAGATACAGATACAGATACAGATACAGATACAGATACAGATACAGATACAGATACAGATACAGATACAGATACAGATACAGATACAGATACAGATACAGATACAGATACAGATACAGATACAGATACAGATACAGATACAGATACAGATACAGATACAGATACAGATACAGATACAGATACAGATACAGATACAGATACAGATACAGATACAGATACAGATACAGATACAGATACAGATACAGATACAGATACAGATACAGATACAGATACAGATACAGATACAGATACAGATACAGATACAGATACAGATACAGATACAGATACAGATACAGATACAGATACAGATACAGATATCTTAGATATTTCAGATACTATTCAATCATTTTATGTACTAACTACCGGGTGTCTGTTAGTCGAGTATGCACACATCGGTGCGATTCATCACAGAGTTGGCAACGCGTCTGTTGGCAGCTTGTGTTGCTAGCTGATGTGAAATTCTCGACTTGTTGAGCTGCATCCACTTTGAGAATGATTGCAAAATAATTATGGCGAGAGTTGGCAGCAACTGCAACGCGAAAGTGCGGATCGGGGGCGGGGGCGGGTTCGGAAGCGGGTTCGGGTTCGGTGTCCATTGTCATAATTTTGTTGTCAATTGTGTGTCGCCGAGGCAAACAAAAGTTCATTAGGAAACGGTCAAAGTGGCGTCCGTGGCACACATATGCATGCCACCGGCCAGCAAGTCCTGCGACGACAGAGCCAAGGACACCAGCAAATGAAGGATCAAGGCGCGGTGAGGACGAGCACAGAGAACACAGAACAGAACAGGACAGGACAGTGCAGGACAGGACACAGCCGAGAACGACGCAACACACGAAATGTCAGCGACATCATTTGTCAAAACAAACTTTTTGACGTAGTCGCGTCGCAGCGAAAGTGCGTGGCGCTCTTCCCCTCTCCTCACCTCCCTCGTAGGCTCAGTGTGTGGTCGAGTCCAAACAACCACAACAACGCCATTGCCACTTGCCAGTTACCACTTGCCTCACGCCTGCCCAGCATGATGTTTATCATTATTATCGCGACTCGCGTCCAGCCAACGACCAAAATCGTCCTCGGTCTCGACTTCCACCTCAGCCTCCCCCTCCCAACTTTGAACGCTCTCCTCACTCCCCGCTCGTCACGACTTTCACTCTGTTAACCTCTTTCGCCTGAGACGCAGCTGCATGTAGCTGCTATGTGGCGCGAGTACACTTGCCACAGAGTTAATCAACTTGTTGATAAGACCAACAAATTTCGAAGCGAGGTCGCAAGTTCAACTCTATGCAGTTGCATTCGTTCCATCAAAATTAACTTTAATTACAATTAACTATTATAATATAATATATAAGGAAATTTTTAATTTTTTAGTATTCAAAATATAAATCGAAAAAATAAATCAACTCCAGCAATCTTAATTTTAAAGCTTGCGTCATGTAGTTAAAAATTTTGTATATTTCATACAGTATAGTAATATTTTGAATGTCAAAATTATATGAATATATATGAATGTACCATTTAGGTATATTTTTAGTACGTTTTCGGTATATTATTATTGCTGTGGTTGACAAGTTGGTATATTTTGTACTCTATGGTAAAATTTTGAATGCAATAGTATAACAATATACCAAAACTAAGATTAGGTTTTTTTTTGTATTTGTTCGGTATAATGTCGCATTGATTTGCTTTTATTGTTATAATTGTATTATCTTATCTTGGACAATTTTTTAATACTTTATCGATATACTAAATATAGACTTCAGTATATTTTAAGAACTGCACTAACTTGCAATTTTTCAAATAATATATTTTTTGTCTCAATTTTGGCAAAGACAGATCATATATTGTATTAGTATTCTATATATAAAATTTGATCAATTATCATATGGTACATATTTATTATCTTATTTGCAATCATTAATCACTTTACTTTGGTCTACAATTTTCTGTTCTCTTACATCATTTTTTTCTTCATTATTCTTTATCCTTTCCCCTTGCCTCTTTTCCATCGAATTTCCTTTGCGCGTCAGCTAAATCTAATGGAATATGTACTCTGAGTTAGTAATAATAATTCCCCATGAAAAGGGTATTCGCCATTGACAGCTGGGCCGCTGCCTTGACTTGGCTTCCTCAGGCGTTGATCAACATTACCTGCACACACACACACACCCACACTCACCTACAACCAAACACCCACACACACACACACACACCCACACACAGAGACACTCTCACTAGGCAGTCAGAGTCTGATAAGCTGTGAGGCACACATGTTTGCGCCACATTGACTGCGATGCGATGCGATGCGTCGCGACTCGGACTGGCGGCTGTGGCACATGGCGCATGCCACACGGACATGCCCCATGCCACCGCAGAGCGATGCACGTTGCTTGTTGTTGTTTGTTTTGTGTGTTGATTTTTGGTCGCGATTTTGGGGTTTTTTTTTTTGTTTTTTTTTTTGGAGGCAAAACCAATGTCGGCATATTAGCGGTTTTCGTGGCCGATTATTTGGAAGCCCATTTGATTTGGGTGCTCTGCTCTCCTCCTTTTCACCCGCCTCCATCTCCGGCTTGCCTCTACGTCTATTAATTATCCAAGTTGCATTGAGAGTTGGCGTGTGAATTGGAATTGGAATTGGAATCGCCAAAGTACTTTTATTTTATTCTATTTCATAATTTCGAGTACGACAAAAAGTCACTCGAAATGTGACATACCAAAGGGTGGAGAAGAGACGTCCAGAGAGGGGAGCATAGTTGTGGTCCATGTCCAGAGTTGAGAGTTCCCGAAGGAGACAACGAAGGCGAAACTATGCACAGCTATAGGGCACGTACTCAGAATATCGAGGGGGAGCGGGGCGGTGTCCACTTGTGCAAATTATTGTGAAATGTACAGCAAAAAGCAGAGCACAACAACAAAATACGGGGCGGGGAGAAGCGTTGCATACTTTCGAAAATGAAGTCATCGAGGCGCTGAGAGAGACACAGACAGAGATGGTGGTGGACGGGGTAGGGGTGGGTAAGGGGGAGGGGGAGGGGGCAACTGTGTATGTGGCACATGGAACCCTTAATTAAATAAATTCAATATGCGCAACGGGCGGCTACCTCCCGTTCCTATTCCTTTTCCCTTTTCCATTCCCATTCCCGTTCCCATTCCCTCGCTGACCACCCTTAACTCCTCCTGCCTCCTGAACGTGTGCGCAACTCAAAGTCTGGGACAACAACTACAAAATTATATGGCGAAAATGTTCCGTTGGAAATCGTCATGGATTTTAATATTTAAAAGCGTTTTCAAAAACTGTCCCAGCGACTGCAGCAGGGGGAGAGAGCGGGAGCGAATGAAGCAAAGAGAGACTTTTGACCAGCACGTGGACTGACCAAAAAGTGCCGCAGTTCAGAGGCCAAACGCATCGACAACAACGTCATGGCAGCGTGTCCCACAAGAAGAGACCAGAATCAGCATCAGCATCCGCAACCCAAACCCCAAGGCAGTCCTCACTCCTCACCCCTTCTCCTCTTCCCTCTGTCGCCTGTTAATGTCCCGGCACATAAGCAAAGCAAAGCAAAGCAAAGCAAGGCAGAGCAAGGCAGAGCAGCAATTGCAGAGCACCCCGACACACAACCCGTTCGACAGGGCAACGGCAACATTTTGATAAGCGCCGTCGACGTCGCACAGTGGGCGATTTGGTCCCGCTAGCGGCATTTAATTAATAAATTCTAAACTAAAATAGATATCTTCAGTCGGTTTTTTTTCACTGATTAGAAAAAAATCATAGAATTTTTTAACTTAAAAAATTTTTTTTTTTAATTTTTTTAAAAATTTTTTTTTTTAATTTAAAAAAATTTTTTTTTTTAAATTTAAAATTTTGTTGTACTTTTATTTTATTTGAACTTCAATTAACATATTTCATATATAAACTTTATCTAAAAAATGATGGGATGATGGAAAAAAATGGGATGACTTCTGAGTGCAATACTAAAAAAAGATCCCTTTTTGGTACTAACACTGCTTCTAAAAAGTACCATAGTTTCAAGGCTAGCAGATAATAGCAGTTGATATTACACATTTTGGACGCCACTGATTCACACTTTCGGCTAATAAAGGAGTTAGACTGAACTTAGTTGAACAAATTAAGTTCTACTCCACGAAAGACAGGTGTACGCTAATCCGGGCTAGTTGTTAATACACTGAATTACCACTACGTTTTATGAGCTACACATTTATAGACCGGTCACAAACATTGATTTTTTTGAAAATACATACCTTGAATATAATAAAAAACCAAACTTCTAACAAATTCACCAAAAATTGTAAATTTCCGAGGAACTCAAATTCCATGCGCGCAAAGAGAAAAAATTGTGTAAAGCTCTTTGCGAAATCATATGGTGTGTTTGACCGATCACAGCTTATGATCAGCTGATCGTAGAGCTCTCAAAAAGCTTTTAAAAATCTAATCAAAGCATCTGCTATCGATATGTGAAAAAATATTAAAGGATTTTTAAATTTGAAAATTTGAATTAAATGCCGCTAGCGGGACCAGATCGCCCACTGTGCGTCGTCGTCTGGTCATTGTGCCTCTGTCCCAGCCCCTGTTATCGCCCTCCCTCCTCTCTCCGCTCTGTGCTCGCTCGTCGCCAAAAAGAGGATATTATTTAATGAGCTAAACTTAAAGCATTGGGCGCGCCAGTGGATCGGTTTGTGGGTTGCTCTCGGACTCTGACCGGACTCGAGTGAAGTGGACATTCAGGCAGGCGACTGGTCAAATTGAGTTGACCTGCTTCTCACTCTGTGTGTGTGTGTGTGTGTGTGTGTGTGTGTGTGTGTGTGTGTGTGTGTGTGTGTGTGTGTGTGTGTGTGTGTGTGTGTGTGTGTGTGTGTGTGTGTGTGTGTGTGTGTGTGTGTGTGTGTGTGTGTGTGTGTGTGTGTGTGTGTGTGTGTGTTGCATAGTTTTTGGTCTCTCAGTCTCAGTCTCGGAGTCAGAGTCAGAGTCAGAGTCAGCCTCTTGCTTCGCTTCGCTTCGCTTGCATATTCAATTGAAACTGAAGGCTGACCAGAACGAATCCCAAGCACAACTCTTAACCCCTCTCCACCCGAAACTCCAACTCCAACTCCAACTCCAATTGCGACTCGAGTTTGAACTCGACTCCGCAACTCCTGCCTCAGTTTTGGGGTCAGGCGTGTGCGTGATTAAAAATTCAACACCCGAAACGAATGTGGAATTGAACGGCAAATTAAATGAGCACTCAACTGGACTGGGCACAACCGGAACTTTCCCCCAAGCTACCCTCCCCTCCCCGCTCTCTCTTTGTTGCTCTTTGCAAGTGAAATCTATTTCTCGAGTGTGGTCCCAACAATTTCAGTTAACGAACTTCAATATTGGACTTTGCATTCATAATTACGAGACACTGAAGCAATCCAAGTAAACGAGAATGGCACAAACTAAAGTTATTTCAGGGAATAAATATATAACATATAACACTGCCAACTAACGATCTGCAAGTTTAAGATTGAAAAATACTACTTCGAGACTAAATTTAGTTATAAAACTTACAATTTTAAATTTAAATTCTTAATATTGTAGAATTAATTATTATGTTCATTGAAATAGCAGTGTTGATAGAATATAATAGTAATAAAATTCAAAATTGTTTATAAATAACTCACTATTATGTTATTAAGTAGTAGAATGTATACTAATTATACTAAAGGTACTAGTATATAAATATTGTAAATATAATACTAGGTTTACTATTTACATTTTAGGTACTTCAATATTTCAGCAGACATAATTATGTTATGTTATCATTGAAATAGCAGCGTACAAAAATAATGTAAAAAAAATTTAGAATAGTTGATAAATAACTAAATAGTGAAATATGTATACGGTATATACTAAAAAATAGTAAATATACTGAAAGCACTAAATATTAGATACTAAATATTCAATATATACTAAGTTTACTATACCATACTATTAATAATCTGCTTTTAGAATGTTAAAAGTTACTGATTCGTAGAAGTGTAAGACGATTCTTAAAAGTAGCAATGCAGCAATTGATTTTCTTATTAACCGACTTAACCGAAGGATTGACAAATTAACATTTACTTTATTTGGTTTTCATTTTACAAGTTTTGCTTTCTTGTTAAGTTCTTTTGGATTTTAAAAATAATTAAATTGAAGTTGTTCGGCGAACGATGAAGATTTCACAATTAAACATAAGATAAACTCTATTCTTGGCGACTGATTCTTATTCGTTTTCGTATTCTTCTAGAAGATATTAAACTGTTGATAAACTGAATTGTTTTGACTGATGCAATAGCTAATGTTGTTGGTAATCAAGTATGGCTTAGACTATTTCAATATTGATATTTCATTCACATTGTTACATTTATTTAAGTTATTTTTACAATGTTGAAATTTGCAATTTTATTTATATAAATTAGATAAAAGTATTTAAAATAAATTGATTAGTTAGAGAAACAATTTAGCTTGAAATATTACTGAAAATATTATTTGATTGCCAGTTTGGAACATAATGTATTCGTAGTATGGAAAACACTATCAGGCTATAAACAAACTTATCAACTGGTAAGTAAAGAAAAGAAAACAAAACAAAAACAAAAAATAAAGGAACGGGGAGAAAAAAGCAAACACATGACATAAAATTTGACAATTTCTTGGAGAATTTATGGCACTTGTGGGAGGCATAGACCAGCAGCAGATAGGAGAGCATTTAAAGAGTTTATAGCACACACATACACACACACACACACACACATTCACACCGATGCACACACATCGTAGTAGAGTAGAGTTATCCTCCCGCTTATCAGGAGGAGGCACACCTTCAGCACGAGCAAAGCGAGTCGACAGCGAGTGGAAACGTTTACATAAATTCATAAAATTATTGCCCGTAATCAGCATTATGCATTTGTAAAAACCGCAAAGAGTAAACCGGCGATACGGTACACCCAAATGTGTGTGGGGAGGGGGAAAGCAGGGGGCGCCAAACTCGGCCTTGTCTGGCTGTGCCCGCATTTCAGAGAGAGAGCGAGAGCGAGAGCGAGAGGGAGAGGGAGAGAGGAAGTGTAGAGACGGAGGCAGGCTTCATAATTACAAGAAACGTCTCATCTCGTCTCGTTCCTCTGCACCCCCATGTGGGCCAACCCCCTACCCCTACCCCTGCCCCTACCCCGACCCCGACCCCGATGCCTGACGATGAGGACTCGCTTGATTTGCCAGCAACATTTTCTTTTTAATTATTTATATTTTGGGATTTTTAGCAGGCAGCGCACGATTCAAAGGCTTTGCAAGTTTTTCTTTCCACATGTGGGCGCATGTGTGTGCGTGTGCGTGTGTGTGTGTGTGTGTGTGTGTGTGTGTGTGTGTGTGTGTTGGGGTGTAGTATATATGTGAGGGGGTGTTATTTGCATACATCAGACTGTGTGATGGTCGCCTGTCGACTGCCGACAATATCTTTTTATGCTCTTCATATTTGCGTGTGTGTGTGTGTGTGCCTTCTAAGGCGTGCACCCCTCCACCCTTCATGTACCCCTCTTTATGTACCTGCAGCAGCAACAAATTTTAAGCCGCCCTTACCTCGCCTCGCCTCGCCTCGTCTCGTCTCGGCGAAAGCAGCCCCCGGCCATGAGCCATCGGCATGTGTTTTATTAGGCATGTTAATTAAAAGACATGAAATGAAAATAATTAAAAATATACTTGTATATAAAAATACATACATGTATGTATGCGCATATCTTTGCGCTGCGGCAAGAGGGAACGAAGGGGTGAGAGTAAAAGATACGGGAATGGGGCGAAAACTGGCTTTGTAGCACTCGAAGCGTTGCTTCGGTTTCGCATTACAGATCAGTTTGCCTAGCGAAGCTAGCTTATCATTCTTTACACTCTACTCCGAAAACCCTTTCCCCTTCCTTCTACCCTTCCCCCATTGACACTCCCTTGCCTGCCTTCCTTCCTTCCCCATATGCAAGCCATATAGGTGAGGACATGTCTAACCAGTTTCTATTTCTTCAATGGTTCGTAGTCACAATCAAGGAAACCATTCCTCAATATAACTTTTTCACCTGTCTTTAATATATTTGTTTTGCGGCATCGTCGCACTCAATTGTTGACAATCACCCAATGTAAAAAGATCGTTTGAGATTGGATCACTTTTTATTTTTCTTTATTTAAGTATTATTAAATTTCAACAGATTCGGTTATCACACGTTATAGTTTATGGTTAACAACTTTGCAGTTATTGCGTGAAATTCTAGGTAAATATAATCAAGCATCAAATCGCAAAAGTGTGCTAAGCGAACAGGTAAAAAACGAAGCGAACTTAAGTCAACAGTAAGTAGAAATCAGAATTATTAAGCTCAGCTGAGAAGTATGCAAGATAATTGGAAAGAGAAACACAAATGACAGAAATTCCATTAATTTGCTCATCCTAAAAGTATGCAACATAAAATTGCAAATTTAAGTTCATGTTCATTTGGCATTTCCTCTTATAAAAAAAAAAATCAGCATCAATGAGGCAATTTAGTAATTTAAATAATTGTAAATTATTCATATAATTTGTTTACTTTATTAAATTTAGTAATTTATATATATATAAATAACGATTTGTAGGATCTTTGCCAGAATAACAATCCTCCGCTGAGACATAGAATTTTGGGCGGAATATCTTGGCGAAGATATATCGCCATTTGTTATTATTTCCACTTTCTTTTGCAACTGCCTGTGGACACTCCGGCATACTTGAACCCCCAACTCCATTCCCCTCCCTTCGGCACTTAGCTGTCGAGCACTTTCGCTGAATGGCGGCAAACATTTTTATCGCCTTATTAACTCATTGCTGCGGTGTCAGTTTACAACAATGCCGAAGTGTCGAAACAACAACACGCAACTCGGGTGAAACAATAGCGAAATTTGGTCTCCAATTCGCCTTCACCTCCACCTCTAACTCTGCCTCCCCCTTCACCCCTTTTGGCATGAGAGCATTGCTCTCAATTCGCTATTGTCTACAAATTTTTGCTTTGCGTAGGTGTTCAAAAAAACCAAGTTCCAGTCGAGGCAATCCTCCTCTTCTCTCTCTCTTTCCCTCTCTCTCTCTCTGAAGTGTTGCTAATAACGCCTACAACTAAGTAAAACAGCTGCTTGAGGGGTGCGACTGGGTGTGGGCGGAGGGCAGCAAGGGGTGACACTTTTAAGAAATTGCAAAGTTTTGCCGTCGAACAAAAGGCAAGTCGTGAGCAAGAGAGAGAGAGAGAGAGAGAGGAAAGGGGAGCAGTCGCCACTCAACAACAATACTTTGATGCGATTTTGCGGATATTAGGTGTTAATTTTTCAAAGTACCTTCCCCGCGCGCGACTCCTCCACCTCCTTGCCGCCCACTCTGTACTTCTTCGCTGGTCCATTGCCATGGCGTCTGCTGCCTTTTGTAATTTTAACTGCTTTTGGTTAACACTTTTACGCATTGCCGACTGCTCTGGGCGCCCACTTGGCACCGTCTACAGGAGAATCGTGGAGGTTGTGAGAGGGGGTGGGGTGGGGTAGATGACATCGATATCACATGGCACATGGAACGGCACAGCACAGCACGCTTCGCCCTTCCCTGCCACTACTTCTGGCAAGTCATCGATGGCAAAAGTTTTGGCCAACTTTTTCTTGGCTTGCGTTTTTTGTGTGCTTTAATTGCCCCCTAGGGGGAAGAGTTGTCAGGAGGAGGAGGGGAGGTAGTTGATGCTAGCAAACAAGCATTGAGTTACTGTTGCGTTCCCCCTCGCACCTCGCACCACGCTCCACGCTCCTCGCTCCCTGCTCTTGTTGTTGGCAGTGTCACCGAGCGCGTTTCTGCCATTTATTGAGCATTTTAGCCTTTCATCGATGCTTTTGGCTGAAATTATTTTGGCTCATTTTAATTATTATAACCGCTAAGTACAGGCGGGGGCGAACAACAATGCCACACACCAACACACACTGTGATGACGAGTTTCATTATGTGGCTCAACAACGAATGGAAGCGAGGGAGCTAAGTGAAGCAGCGACTCAAAAGAGTCCCCCACACAAAAGCTCTCAAATTTTAACGGTTATGCGCAACAGAGGGTCGTTCAGCGGGCAGAGAATGGCAGAGGGAAACGGGAGACAGGAGACAGGAGACAGGAAAGGAACACCAAGAAGGGAATGCGAGGCAAGCAATTGCTGCTCTCATTGCGGAGCATTGTCCATTGTTTTCGTAGAGGAGATAGAAAGGTGCCTCGTTGATGTTGGGACTCTAGTCTCAAATCATGCTGTCATGTGTTTAGCTTTCAATAATATTCAAGAAAATCACTCGACACAATGTGTGTCTATTTCTATATTGTGATGATAGTCGCTATTTTGCTCATCATTGTCGTTGTTCTCATTCAGTTTCTACATTTCAATAAGTGATCCATCTCAGGTGAGTAACGAAATTTTTATACCCGCTACCCATAGGATAGAAGGGTATTATAACTTTGTGCCGGCAGGAAATGTATGTAGCAGGTAGAACGAGGCATCTCCGACCCTATAAAGTATATATATTCATGATCAGAATCAATAGCCGACGCGATCTATCCATGTCCGTCTGTCCGTCCGTTCGTATGAAACACTGGATCTCAGAGACTATAAGAGATAGAGCTATAATTTTTTTTCGACAGCATTTGTTATGTTTGCACGCCGATCAAGTTTGTTTTAAATTTTTGCCACGCCCGCTTCCGACCCCTAAAATCAAAAAAATCGAATAACAAGCGTAATTTTAAAGCTAGAGTTGGTTTTGGTATATACAATAACTACTTAAGTAGTTATGATTGCTGAAAATCAGTTTGCGATCGGATAAAAATTGTCGAAGTTATTAAAGAAATACTTTTGTATGGGCAAAAACGCCTACTTACTAGAGGTCTTAGTTGCTTTGGCCGACAATCTGGTACATTGTGCCGTCTATGGTATATTTCGAATGGTGTCCTGTCTCGATATACCAAACATACCATTTGGTATATTTTTAGTGTTTTTAGTATTTTCGGCATATTGTTAAAATAATACCGCAATATGTTACCTTTATTAAAAAATGTGTAGCGGGTATCTCACAGTCGAGCACATTCGATTGTAATTTTCTTACTTATTTTCAATTCACTTGGACTTCCCTCTCGCAGCTTCTTCACAGTATTTTATTAATTTATACATCAATTACATGCAATAGTACTTTCAATTTTTTATTAGAAAGTTTGAAGGCTACATCTTATATAGAAAATGTGTATCCAAAGACATCATCTTAAAATCCGAAACGAATCTTTCCCTCTTTAAAATTTAATTTATATTGTTCATATTTGCATGTTTTCAATACATTTATAGTTTTTTCTTAATCAATATTAGGTCTGATACCAATTTAGTCAAACATCATGTCACTGATGTGGAGCAGTGAGCAAATTCGCTTTTAACTATTAAGTTATTTGGTTTTTATACACGCTACCCATAGGTAAAAGTCGCAAAAAGCGAATTTACTTTGTACTCTACGATATTTTTTGAACGTAATAGTACATCGATATACTAAATATAACCTCTTGTATATTTTAGTATATTTTCTATATATAGGCTTGGTATACTTTTAAAAAAATACCGCGCTGTTTTGCTTTAATTGAAAGTAAGTGGCGCGTATCTCACATAATATTTTGGTATATATACATTAGAACTTTTGCGGTATATTAATTTGGTATATTTTCTAGAATAATACCAAACTGTTTTGAATTTTTGCTGTATATTAGTTATTTTGGATTTATTGAAATTATAGCCTCCGGAATATTTTAGTATTTTTTGGCATATGAATTTGTTATTTTTTAAGATAAATACCGCATTGCTTGGCTTTTATTTAAAATTTAGCTTATGGTATGTTTTAGTATTTTTGTTGTATATTAATTTGGTATATGTTTTAAATAATACCGCATTTTCTGCATATATATTTCACGTAATGCTATTTAGATATACCAACTATAACCGTTGGTATATTTAAGTATATTTTCGGTATATAATTTTGGTGTATTTGCAGAATAATACCGCAATGTTTTGCTTTAATTGAAATTAAGTGGCGGGTAGCTCACATAATATTATGTTTATATATAGTAGAATTTTTTCGGTATATTTATTTGGTATATTTTCTAGAATAATACCACATTGTTTTGCGATTATAGCGTACTGCACGTAATGCTATTTCGATATACCAATTATAGCCTTTGGTATATTTTCGCTATATAAATTTGGTATATTTTGTGAATAATACAGCACTTTTTTGGATTCATTTATAATAGCTAGCTGCTATCTTAGCTTTCTTTGGCTCTCTTACTTATTTCTTTTCACGACTATCAATAATTTTATTTTGACTTGACAACATTATTTGCAGTTTTCAACACTTGTTTGATGCTTTAGGCATTCTCTTTCGATTGTTTGTTTTTTGCTACCCGATTTTAACTTTTGGCTTGTCATCTTGAGAATAAGTGATGTTCAAAGCTCTGTGTATTATGCACTTTCTCGGTGTTTTATTACATCTCTTTGCCATAACATTTGCATACGTGATGCGCTCGCTCGCTCTCTGTTCTGCCTCCCACTCCCAATTGTTCTCTCTCTCTCTCTCTCTCTCTCTTGCTGGTCGTCTTATTGTTGCTGGTTGCTATAATTAACTGAATATTTATTACTGCGGTAGATAAAATGTTATGCGGCTATTATTTTAGTTTTATGGGCAAGCAAGAAGCCAACAAACAAGCCAACAAGCAGTCAGCCAGTCAGCCAGCCAGCTAGCTCACCTGACCGGGCTTAAGGCCGAGCCGAGCGGAGCCAAGCCAAGTTAACGGCCAACAACAACGCGGCGCGTTTGGAATTTGAACTGAGCGAGCGAGCGAGCGAGCGAGAGAGAGACAGAGAGAAAGAGCTGGTGCTGAATATGAGCCAAAATGCACTTCCACGCACTCAGAGTCCGCAGGACACAAGCCATTGAGCAAGCGCAACCAATTAAGCCAACAACAATGCATGAACAGGGAACAGGGAACAGAGAACAGAGAACTTGGCCGCATCGAGTTCGCTCCGAACGAGCGTCTTTGGCATTGGCATTAAGTTGCTGCCAAAGCAGCTAAGCAAAGCGAAGCAAAGCAAAAGCAGCGAACACGTCGCTAATTGTTTTAAGGCCGACAACAATAACAAGAACAAGAACCGAGAAAGAACATCGCGATGCCGGTGCAATGCAATAAGGTGTGAAATTCAAGCGCATAAATCCAAGACGTTGTCCCGAAAAGTTTCGCCGGCTTTCAAAGTGCCGTTGATAAGGCTAAAAAGTTCTCGACTCGCTCGCTCGCTGGGCCGTAAAATAATAACGACAAGAAAATTACGCATACGCCGTGTTGTCTTACATTGTCTAAGTGCGGCGGCCAAATAAGGCGGCTTATTAATATTATTACTCATACGCCATGGCATCCCCCCTTCAAGGCAAAACCCCAAACCCAAACCCAGCCCCAAACACTAAACACCAAACACAGACCAGCCTAGCCTCCAAAATACAAAGGACACAAGTTCCTTGGCTCCCTCCCTCGCTGGCAGCTGCTGGCGGCGACTTCTGTTGCCATATAATTATAATTGTTTAATGAACTGCATGGCGCTGTTGCTAGCGCCGAAGCTGAGGCCGCAAATACGCCAGCTTGTGGGTGCTGATTGAAGTCAAGGCAGCTGTTGCTCTACTTCTATCTCTTTTCCTGTCTCTCTCTCTTTTTTTCTTAAGCCCATTCACCTCTCTCTTACACTGGGATACGAGCAAATACCGGGCAAAGCTATCGAATTAAATTGCAGAGCATTGATTAACTATTCCAACCAGTTTTTAATAAATTAATTGACGTACCAAATCAATAGTTAAATAACAAATCAAGCAGACTTTCAATCAAAATATAAAACTAGTAACAAAACTACAAGCCAGTGTGCTCGACTGAGAGATACTCGCTATCCATTTTTAAATATAGAGAAACAATAAGGAACTAATCTTAAAATACAACAAATAAATATACTGAGAAAATACTATATTTGCACTAACCTAAAGTTCGGCTGTGAGACAGCAGCTACCTATTTTCCTCAAATACAAAACAGTGCGGTATTATTCTAAAAATATACTAAATTTATATACCAAAAAATACCAAATGGTTATTCAATAAATGCAAAACGGTGAGGTATTATTCTCAAAATACTGAAAATTTCTATAATTGGTATATTAATGTATTACTTCATTTAAAATATATCATACCTAAAGAGAAGAAACCTTCAATAGAATGGATATACTCAAAATGTCTATATTTGGTATATTAATGTATTACTTCCTTTTAAATATACCATACCATACAAAAATAGCGAATCAATAATAAACAAGAAAGAAACCGACAACCGAATGGGCTCGACTCTGAGAAAATTGTTATTCAATAATAACAAAACTGTGCGGCATTATTCTTGAAATATACCAAAAAATATCAAATGGCTATACAATAAAAACAAAACAGTTCAGTATTATTCCTAAAATATACTAAATGGATATACTCAAAATGTCTATATTTGGTATATTAATGTATTACTTCGTTTTAAATATACCATACCATACAAAAATAGCGAATCAATAATAAACTAAAAAGAAATCGATAACAGAATGGGCCAAAATAATACACTAATAAAATTTTTTAAATAAATCAAAGTCTATATTTGGTATAATGAAACACTATTACATTCAAAATATGACAGACTCTCAACCAAAGCAATTAAATTTCGACAAAAAGAGACGTTGTTTACAATATGACATTATTTCTTAAGTAACTTCTGCAATTTTTGTCTGATCGCAACTAACTTTTCAGATGGAAAAAATACTGTAGATTCTGAAATACTGAATCGTTAAAAGTACGCTGACACCATTAAAAACTGATGTATTGAGCTTATAAGTCTAAGCTCGAAAGATTTTCAATTTGAGAAATATCAATCAATCAATCAATTAACCAAAATCAATCTATTGTAATAACAAGACAATTTCTTAGATGCTAGTTATCATTTAATTAAAACTCAAGAATTAAAACGCAAGAACTAAAGAAAAAAAGTCAAAAGCACTTAATTCTTTAATTCTTTCTTTTTTGATTATAATTATTCAATTATATCATATAAATTGTATTGACAATTGTAAACGAAATGAGATTCACGTGTTGCTCAGCTCCACTTTTGTGGATCAGTCAGTCGAGCCTGACGTGCGAGAGCTGCCTGATAACGCACGACAATTGAAAAAGATAATGCAATTAAAGTGTAGAGTGAAGCTCATAACAAAATAATGAATAATGATATAATTGTATATAGTACTTTCTATAATTATACACAGAATGCTAAATTCTAAATAGCTGAAAATGCTAAAAACTGAAAACTAAAAAAACACACAATTCGCACTTCACACACACACACACACATTTTCACACTAGAAATAAAAACTCAATTTATGCAATTAATTTCCACCGAACAACAACTATCTTCTGCCCGCTCCCCGCAGTAGCAATTTGATGATAGCAATTTGACACGCAAGGCCAACCAAACGCGAACACAATTCGAACTCGAACTCGAACTCAAACTCAAACTCGAATAAAAGCCCTCGATCCAACTGACATGCATCGGCATTCGTCAACTGAAAATACAAGTGTCAAGATGCGTCTAAACCTGAGCTACTTCCTCGGACTCCTCCTCGTGCTGCTCTGCGGCACTGCAATTGTGGTTTGTCTTCTTTTCATTGATATCCTTTTTTATTATTAAGTGGAGAACCTATTTTAAGTACCTTAACAACACAGTCTAAAAAAATTAAACCAAACCTCAACTCAAATATGAGGATAACATAGTTTAACTAATATCGCTTTGAAGTCTCCTCCTAATATATCCCCTTTTTATATCCATCACAGAGTGCTAGACCTCAGGGTCCTTGTGGTCCACCGCCCAGCGGACCTCCACCAAGCGGAACTCCACCACCCGGCGGTCCACCTGGCGGTCGCTGTGGACCACCGCCTTCGACCACCGCATCATCGGGATAATCGCATCGCTCTGACCTGACCCCAGCAAAAGAGTTTCTGGCGCAACCATGGATCAATGATTTCGTTTTTTTTTTTTCTATCAATAGAGTGAATTTGGAAACCACTAAAACAAATATACGTAACTTTGCAAAAAAAAAAATCATATAAATATAATTTCAATTACACTAAAATGGGAATGGAAAGTGGGGAAAACGTACTCTTCTCTACTCTTTTTTGTACTCAACACAAGTTTGGATTCGCATATTTTTATAATATTATAGTCTGGAATTATATAACAACTGCAGACTTATTCCAGCATTTTAATTGACGATTAAATTCTACTACAGCAATTTGTCCCAATTAAATGACAAGATTTTGGGATTAATTGATTCTTGGTATATTTCATAATAACTTAACTACATACTAGTATATATCATTTATAACAGTGTGAAGGTAATTATGTAGAAATTGTAAAGCTACTGCTGTCAGGTTTTAATTGGTTGAAGATTTAAGCAGTATATTGATGAACTAAAGAAAGCTTTTGGTATATTTTATTATAGTTCAGTAGATCAATTCGGTACATTTTAGTATTTGGTATATATTAAAAATAATACAGCGTTGTTTATTGCCAATGATTTTATTCAAAATAGTTAGTGTTATTGGTATTTTAGTATTTTTTGCGGTATATTGATTTTACATATTTAAAAAATATTAAAACACAGTTTTGCTTTTTTTTTAAATTAGTTAGTTTTCATTTTAGTATTTTTTTAGTATATTGATTTGGTATATTTCAAGAATAATACCATACTAAGTTGCTCTTATTGTAAATTGTGAGCGAGTATTTTTTCAGCATTATTTTAGTATATATTATATCATTGTATTTTTTCAGTAAATTAATTTGGTATATTTTAAAGAAAATTACGCACTGTTTTGGTTTAATTGCAAATTGTTAGCGGGTTTTATTTTAGCATTTTTTTTTTTTGGTATTTTTGATTTGGTATATCTTGTATGTTTTGAATAGTCAAGTACACTCAACTGTAGTTTCCTCACGAGTTTAATCTGTATGTCAATAAGGCCTTCAGTAATCCATCAAGCTGTTAGTTATATAACAAACAATGCTGTGTGTTTTCCATTTGAGTTTCGTTTTGTTATTTTAGATCTTCACTCGAAAATTTGTTCGTATAACTGTTATAGCATGTCTGATGACTTTTTGACATTCTTAAAATTCAGCATGCATTGCTTTAAGTACATCTACATTTACTTTGTGTGTGTGAACATCTTGGAGAGTTTAATTCAAGGCCATGAAAGCAGCTCCAACTGAACTGAAGAAGAACTACAGAAATATGGACTCAATTGGATTTTAAGATGTCAAAATGATCGGGACTAATGCTGGCCTTAAACATTGATCCAAAATGTGAGATGCTGGCTGGTGAAAAACTTTAACTTTTCAATTGAATCTCAATCACATTTTGGAACAATTTTGGTTGCAGTCGAATTATAGTTTAACACAGTGTAATTTTATTTTTTCATTGAGATGTGGAAATGGGAAACTAATCTTTTACCATCTTGCAACTGATGAAATTGAAGATACAAATCGATTATAGAAAATGTGAACTATAGCTTTAGTTTATCCACTAAGTTGACAGCTTGAAAGTGTTTCATTTTCATTCTGAACTCTATAAGAATTGAAAGTGAACTTTCGGCCAACGGGGCGTATACCTTCACCTCCCTCTTTCCCCATCGACTGCTCGCTTGAGTCGCGAGTCTGTAGCTGAAGAGTACACGTAATTCCCTAGCCAATGCTTGAAATGGCGCAGCCAATTCCCCAACCTGCCGCATGATGTCGCTTCTTTGCATATTTTTCGAACTTGCTAAAGTTCTCTAGCTGTAAAATATGACACACCCCTCGAAGTTGTTCATTTGCCTGCACAAAAAGATAAAGTTTTATTTGCTTTTTCTCTTTTCGGCTGCAATAAAGATACAAACATTCCCAAATATCGCATAATAAAGCTACGAAATTGTGCTCGACTAGCAAATGTCCTGTCTATAAAATGGAGAGTAGTCAATATAGATACTTGGGTATCAACTGAAATTAGTAATAGAGATAAGAGATCAATAGTGGGTGCCATCGATATCCAACGATAGTAAATTTTTAGCCATCAATTGTCGATAATAAGGCGCAACATACAAATTTTGACGAATCTTGTCTTGTCTTGTATTCTTTGCCGCATTCAAGGCACTTCGCAAGATTTTTATCCCTTGCCGGTTTTGAAATACTTCCAGACATGTAAAATATTTCGCATTCTTGTAGTCCTTTGCCTATCTGGAACAGAATCCTTTTTAAAGTCTATCCACCATGTCTGTATTGACGCACTTGGTGTTGATGACATTCGATGTTAATCTTAAATTCTACACATTATTGATATGTAAAATACATGCCTATTTTCAAAAAGCGATCCATATATTATATACATATTATATGTTTTTCCTTAATTCGTTAATAGACGATTTTACACAGAACAGTTTGATCGATGGCCCTATCGATTGTAGTTGTAGAACTATCGAAATTGTTAGCTATATACGTTCGATTGTGGTTCGATAGCGACCAATCATCGATAGTCTCGATAGTGCCATCGATTGTTCTTCACCTTTTATTAGTATAAAGCAAATTTGAGTATTAAGTAACAAATTCATAACATAACAAAATAAGAAAACAAAATCAATTCGCATTTCAGAAAATGCATTCACTTTTATTCTATATGGATTCCTAATTTAATAATTAATCATCACAAATAAATACAGTGGATTGGCAATCTGTGAGCTTAAAATATAATAAATAAATGTTTAAATAAATAAATGCGAATAAAAAATGAGCGAGATAAAATGCGGGGCCAAAAGGCAAATGTAATAATTAAATTGCATTTGTGTCTGCGGCCGTTGTCCTCCAAACAAAATGGCGGCAAAAGTGTGTGTGAGTGTGCGCCTGTATGTGTGTGTGTGTGTGTGTGTGTGTGTGTGTGTGTGTGTGTGTGTGTGTGTGTGTTGTAAAAATATTTATGTGACCGCTGCACAGTCATTGGTTTTGGCCCTTTCAGTTTTTCTTTTTTTTTTCTTTTTTGTTGTTTGCTTCTTCTCTCCAAACGAAGCTCTGCACAATTCACAATTATTTTGCACTCCTCTCTCTCTTTCTCTTTCGCACATCTTGAACTTGCGTATTGTGCGTCTCTTTTGCACTTTGTTAAATTTATTTATCATTCAATTAAATATTTAAAATCCAAAAAATGCTTTCACCACCATCCAACTTATTTAAAGCATTCCCAAACAAAAAAACACACACACACTCGCATACACACACGCACATACACACCTTTAATATTGAAATTGAAATCATAAATAAATGAGCAAATTTGCGCGGCTTTTTTCCGTAGCAGAGCGCTGGTTTATTTGCACACGCGGCGTATGCGTAACGTCTGACCATGTGAATCTCTATTGGCGGCGCGCATGAGTGTATGTGTGTGAGTGTGAATGTGTGTGTGTGTGTGTTGTGTAAATTTTATTGTTGTTGTTTTTTTGTTTGTTTGATGCAGTTTCATTTCTTGTGTTTTCACGCAGTGTTTGTAAAATTAATTGACATTTTATTTGTTAATTAATTGTTATAGCCGTTGGCCCGGCCAACAAAATGGCCAAATGGCTTTTCATTATTGTTATTACAAATGCTGTGGCCATTATTATTTGCTCGTTAAGCGTGCTGCTGTTGCTCTCTTTGTGCGTGTGTGTGTGTGTGTGTGTGTGTGTGTGTGTGTGTGGTCAAATTTAATGCATTTGTAATTTAGTTGTAGTTTTAATTGCAAAAATTGTTAATTTTCTAATAATTTATTTATTTAGCTGTGCGATTTGGTTTTGACCAGCCAACGCAGCTCACGCAGTAATGATAGCCAACAAAAGGATGAGAAAGGGGGAGGGGAAAGATCTATAAATGCAAAATTACAATCTAGGGAACATTAAAAGCTTTGCCTGATTCTAAATGCAATTATAGAGCACATTACACTCAATGAAAGTAATAATGCAAAACAATTGTATTTAATTCTCAATTGTCGATGATGATATAATGTGTATCAGTGGTGGAGGCTTATCGATAGACTCTATCGTTATCGGTTGGTTGGTATCATCAGTCATCAGTAGTAGATCTTCGGTTATTATAAGTAGATTATCAGGCGTAAGAAGCTAAAAAGATGTCGTGAAAAGTAGAAAAGTAGCAGTAAAAGTTGTCATTCGTATCGAAATCAGTAAGCAGTATTATTTGAGTTCATCAAACTGTACTATAACTATTATTATTATCATATATCCATGAATAAAAATATAATACTAATAATATACTAGAATTTGTTTATACTAAAATGCAGACATTAAAACAATTGATTCAACTCAAGAATATAGAAAAAGGAAAATTTCAAAAGGAAAATAAAACAAAACCGTTTAGAAAATTACAACCGAGTATGCTCGACTGTGGGATAGTTGTTAACCATTTTCAATAAAAGCAAAATATTGCGGTACTTTTTTGAAAATATACCAAATGAATATACCACAAAAATACCAAAAATATACCAAAGGCTATCAAGAAATATGCTTGAATCGAGTCTTAGCCGCTTTGTTTCACAATATTGTATATTTTGTACTCTATGGTATATTTAGAATGTAGTTCAGTATTAATATACCAAAAATCGGCTTCAGTATATTTTATAATTTGTGCGGTATATTATTTTGGCATATTTTAAGAATAATCCCACATTGTTTGGTCTCATTCAAAATGAGTAGAGGGTATCTCACAGTCGTGCACACTCGACTGTAGCTTGCTTACTTGGTTGGTTTTATTTGAAACAATCTAAATTTTAGATTGTTTTGATCTTAATTTATATTTCTGCTTTCTTGGTTCAATTTTGAGATTTTTTTTATTCTTGAAACAACATTATAATCTTGAATTTCAAGATTGGGCCATCTTGATTTTCGATCTTGAGTTAAGAATCAACCTACTTGGCTCAATTTTGATATCATTCAAACTTTATTAAAGATTGTATTCTTCATTTTAGCACGTTTTTTCTTTCTATGCATTGAGATACTTATCTGCATTTATAACTTCCCAATTATTTCAAAATGAAATGTTTATTTTAACCAAACTCTCGTTCGTTCTTGAGCATATTGAATTCTATATTTACATAGTTTACTCTATCTTAATTTTTTATAATGAGAAAGAGAGAAAGTTTTAGTGATGTAGGTATCGTTGAATTCCTTTGACCATGATTTATTTTACATAAGACGGAATATGCTTATCAAATTTTAATGATATTATAGATTTGATGTGTTTTGTTGTAATATTTCTCACCACAACATGTTTGCAAATGATTGCCAACTATTGAACACATTTCAACTTTTGCATGTATTTTTTTTTTGTGAGAACATAAAAAATATGTACTGAACTCTTGGGAGCTGTCAGTTTTGCTCTCACGATAGATGATGGGCCTTGGCGTTGGCGTTGGCTAAGCCCGAATGATCCCTCAAAAAAAAGGAAATAAATGGAGGCAGGAGGAAAGGAAACTGCAGCCGGCTGAATAGCGAGGACAACAAGGACGCAGCTATCCTGGGGAGCAGGAGCAGGAGCAGGAGATGAAGCTGAAACAGAGGGCCCATCAATTTTTACAACTTTAAATACCAGCAGGAAGTAACTTAAAAACGAGCTCGCTGCCAGTTTCAGTCTCAGTCTCAGTCTCTGCTCATCTGCATGTTCCCTTCCCATCTCTTCCTCTTCCATCTTGCAACAGACAACATTTCGAATGCGTTCGAGAACGACGACGAACAGCGAACAACGAATGGCGAATGGCGAATGGCAATAAGAAAAAGTCATAACAAAATTTTACGACAACTTTGGCGGCGTTTTCATTTGGAGCCGGTGTGTGTGTGTGTGTGTGTGTGTGCGTATAGTTGGCATTGGGATTGAGATTGGCATTAGAAAAGGGGAATGAGAATGGGATTGAGCTCTGGCCAAGCAAAGAGAGAAGTTGGGTTTCGTTTTTTTTTTTTTTTTTTTTTTTTTTTGCTTTTGCCCATTGTCGGTTTAGGTGAGCTGCAAAATGCAAAACAAAGGAAAATTACCAGGCGAAGCGGAGAGCTGAGCAAAGCAGAGAACAGACAAAATATTCTAATGGCTGCCATCCCGCTGCTTCTTCGCCTCCCCCCTCTTCATCTCTCCTTCTCGACGGCGGCGGCATATAATAATCATCTATATTCATGGATTAGGATTCAATTTTTATGCCACACGCGAAAGCTGTGTGGAAAAAATTGCGGCAGCAACAACAATGAGGGTTAAATTGAAAATAAAGCGACGACGTTGCCCAAATATGAAATTATAAAGACGCCACAAGCAGCGACAAGCCAAGGGAGAGTTCTATAGAGGAAAAGAGAGAGAGAGAGAGGGAGAGAGAGGGAGAAAGCGAAGATAGAAACAAAAAAAAACCAAATTATTCAAAAATTTATGCAAGAAAATATTACCAAAGAGCTAATAATTTTCTCCCACCTCACGTTTTGCCCTTCAAGGTGGCAAAAGCACCGCGTGAAACGCGTTTCGTTACGTTTTTTTCTTCTTCTTGTTAGCATGTGAAAAGCAGGCGAAGGGAGTGGGAGTGGGAGTGGGAGTGGGAAGAAGTGGAATGGAGCTGAGCTCGCTTCTCGGGCTTCTATTAATGAATAATATCGCGGCTAAGGCATCGGCATCGGCATCGTCATTGGCATTGGCAAAAGTACATGAAGGATGGAGAAGGATGAGAGGGGGAGGAAGTGCGAGCGAGGCAGGTAGCTGGATGGGATGGAGACGGGGAATGGGACGGGGACGGGGGCAGGATGTAGACAGAGTTGTGGCACGCCACAGGGGTTAATAAGTAATCTGCATTTTTTGACATTTATTTATGTCTTCAAATATGTGAAACGTTCTTCCCCCCCCTCACTTCACTTCACAACTTCCCTTCGATCCATCTCCCTTCTCATACTTCTCTCTCTTTCTCTCTCTCTCTCTCTCTCGGTGACAAGAACAAAGAACGATGCAGAGAAATATAACAGCTGTTAAAAGTGTCATTAGAGAAAATATGGCCAGGTTTTTCAGTCGCAGTAGAGAAAATTATATTGCCACAATATCGAAAATGAACAAGAACTTTTAAGTATTATAATTAAACAAATAAATAAAATACATTATATATTCTATGTATAGCTAATGCTTTAGTATGTTTTATTTACAAACTAAGTTCAATATACAAAAAGAGATTTCCCAACAAGAATATGATGATAAACGATGAATATTATGAAGTTTAAAGTAGTATAAATATTGAAATATAACCCACAAATAAAAATAATATATCTTAATCATCTCTTATTTATATTCTGTTTAGTAATTTTGTTATAATTTATTAATTTTATTTCGGGTTAACACCACCAAACCAAATTTACACTAGTCGAAGATCAAGAATGAAGTGAGCGAGAGCACTTCAGAGTGTAAGATTAAATACTATTATATATTTCAATAAATGATTTTTATAGTAAAGTTGAGGTATTCCAACAATAAACAAATTCATTACTATATAGTACAGAAAAAGATAGAGAGAAAACCAAAAGAAGCGAACTAATAATATTTCAAAAGTGTTTCAATCTTTAGTAACTACCAGAGACAATAACTAAATAAGAAAGTAAGGCAGATGCAGTCAAGTGTGCTTGACTGTAAGATACCCGCTACCCATTTTTAATAACATCAGAGCGCTGCAGTATTCTTTTAAAAATATACCGAAAAAACATACAAAAAATATTAAAAAATATACAAGCTAAAAATGTTGTATACAATACTATTGCATTAAAAATATACCATGTGATTAAAAATAAAACCACATAATTAAAAATATACCATATAATTTACAATATACCATATGATTCAATATATATACAAAGTAATTCAAAATATATCTGATTGTTAACCAAGGCAAATAAAACCTGACTCCAGCAGCTTTTTTCAATTTTTATTAGATCAACCAAATATTCTGGAATATTTGTTGGTGAAATCCCTTAAGAGTGTTAGAGGAAGAATCTTCCAGTGTAAGTGAAATAATCTTAAGTATAATTGACATTATATTTGTTCAGACTTAGGAAGAATTATTGATATTAGTATCGTATTTAGAACACTTTTACATTGTATGTATGTATCTGAACAAATATAATGTCAATTATACTTAAGATTATTTCAAATTTGGTGTAACTTCGTTTTTATAAGCTACTTAATTCTTAGTTCTAATTTGATAAACAAAGAAATTTTCAATAGTTTACTGTATGTTGCTTTAATAAATAAATGAAATGTCAACTACACTTGCTTCCTTTGTAATTTGTTAGCGCAATCTCTTAGATTGTTAGAGAGAGAGAATCCAGCGAAGCCAGAAACAGAAACGGAAACAAAACTAGCGAAATATGTTTGCTTGTGAAATTGTCGTCGGCTTGTTTTAGGCATTTAGTCGCAATATGAGATTGTAGAAGAACAAGACTGTTGCATGGTGAACTGAGGCTGAGACTGACAAGAGGAGCAACAACAGCAACAGCTAACAGCTACGTGCCGCACAAATCTATATTTACGATTATGGAAGTTTATGATGCGCCTTCGACATTTAAGTGTCATTCAGCGCTCGGCTGTAAACGCGACTGTTTGACGACTGTTTGACGAGGCAAGAGGACTGACTGAGGAGTGAAGGTGAAGAGGGGAGGGGTCTAATGACAAATGCCCTGCAAAATGGTCACACACGCAACACACGCACTTTCCCCCTCTCCACACCACTCCACTCTTCCCCCTCCTTACTTCTTGGCCACCCACAATCATTGCCTTTTGGTGAAAGTGAAATTGTCATAAAAAGTGAAAGGCAACTGGGGAATGTGCGGGAGCAGCGAATGCGAATGTGAATGCGAATGCGCCCAGCAACAGTTTCGTCCCCCTTCTCGCCCCCCTTCTGGGGCCCTTCCCCATCCCCTTTGCTTGGCCCCTTGCGACGCTCGTTCACATGTCAAGGTAATTTGGGCGCACTTTTTGTGCCCGCCTCGTTTTATGAGTGAATTAAAATAGTGTGTGAGTATGTGTGTGTGAGTGTGTGTGTGTGTGTGTGTGCGACTGAGATGGTAGGCGACTGGGCGTGGCTCACACACACACACTTGCATGCGCACACACTTATGTAATTACTTAGTTTATTATATTGTAAGTGCGAGTATCAACGGTCCGAGTTGGAGCTGCTGCCCCTGCCCCTGCCCCGCCCCCCGTCCGTACGTCCGTCACACTGCCGCCCACAGGCACGCACCAGTCAGTGGTCGGTCACCACACCCCCTTCCCCTTCCCCTTCTCCTCCACCCGCTACTTTGGTTGCCCCCTTTTTATAGTTTTGGCAAATCGTAAAAACTTTTACAGCATTTACATGGAACCGAAAGAAAGTGCGAGAAGTACGAAAAGGCAAGCGTGGGGGGGGGGTAGAACATTAGTTGTGCAGGGTTACTCAGCGCCATGCGTCAGGGTTGTCGCCACAAAAGTTTGCGCCACACACACACAGTTCAGCTCTCTTTATTTGTCTTTAAAGCAGCTGCAACAGCAGCTGAAGCTGAAGCTGAAGCTGAAGCAGTTGCTGCTGCTTTTTCAATTACCCAACTGTGCCCCCGCTCCCTCTCCCCTCTCTCCCCCCGTCTGTTCACACTCTGACGGTAACTCTCAGTTTCAAACAGCAGCCACGCCTTGCCCCGCCCCCATTGGGGCCGCACTTAAGTCGCCTGACCAAAAAATCATTAACTATTTTAATTTCAGTTTGCAAATTCCATGCAATTTAAATGCGAGCAACCGGCCAATGGCAAGGGCGTGTTTTGCGGGTCAAAAGCCAAGCACTTCCCCTTCCCCTCCTCCCCTCCTATTCACTCTTCACCCTTTACCCCATCTTCAACTCGAGCAGCGTGCACTTTACCCGAATGCTGAGCAAATATAATTAAAGCGTCTAAGAAAAAAGCCAATAATTAAAAATGCACAAAACCAAAAGTGAACACCGAACCTCAAACTGCTGTCTGCACTACTGAGAGTGAGAAAGACAGAGAGAGAGAGAAAGAGAGAGAGAGAGAGAGTCACAGAGAGTGAGAAGAAGCACACTCTAAAATCCAAGTTTGAAAGTTCATGTTGCGGGAGGAAAAACCTAAAGCTGTCAACGACTTCAAAGCCAAAGAGGAAAAGACACTTCTAATCTATCAAACAAGTAATTATAGTAAGAGCAGCTCTATAAGATCACAAGTATTTGTGGGAGACAAATGATTCCTTTTTTTTACATATTTCAGTTTATTTTTGTTGAAATTTGCGTACATCTGTCTATATGGCAGCTTTAACCAATTATTCAATAACAATTTTACACACTGATTATTATAACATAACTAATACTGAAAAACAAAGTTCTAAAATCAAAGTTTTGATCTTAGCACTGAGATCTTTGGACTAAAAAGTGATTATCATGAAAAGTTAGAAAACAAATTTTTATGGCACTTTCTTATAGTTTTAAGTCTAAAAATTTTATTATAAGATTACAATATATTTTTATTATTTTTTTTTTTTATAATATTTATTTATTATTTCACTTTTGATTTTATTCAGTTGAATATGTTGAACACTTTACTTACGAAATATTTATCATCAATTCACCTATTCACTCATTGGAACCTAGGAGAACACAGGACTTCAACTCTAAGACTGCAATAAAAAACGGATAAATGATTGGTTATAGAAAGTTGTGTTTTTTCACTTTAGAGGGAGATGAAGACTATATTTACATTTGATTATGAAGAATTGTATGCATATGTATATCACACATTCAACATAGAGACAGATGAGGATATAAGCCAAGCAGGCAGATCCTGTTGATGCATTTTTGTACCAACTTCCCATAGAGTAGAAGGGTATTATAACTTAGAACACCCAGAAAATGTATTTAAAAGGCAGAAAGAGGCATCTCCGACCCTATAAATTATATATATACACCATAGAACTTGGCTATATCGTCTCGTCTGTTGACGCTGGTCAACATTGACATATACTTTATAGGGTCGGAGATGAGTTCTTCTGCCTCCTACATACGTTTGATGGAGGCACATAGTTATAATTACCTTCCATGCTATAGGTATTGCGTACAAAGAGCATTTCTTTTTGGATAACTTTGAGTCTGTCGCTCTAATCGAATGTAGCCATCGACGGCTCAGCCAAACCGGCGACAGTTTGGCCAACTCCAAAGTTAGTTGTTAGCCACATAGACAATGCAAATGGGAAAGGTGAAGGCCAGCGATATGGACACGAACTCCAACTCCAACTCCAACTCCAACTGGAATTCCAGCTCAAACGCGGACATGGCATATTTTCCACGCAGTTACTTGTGTTAATTTTCAACTGAGACACTGCCAAGTGAAAACTCCCCTTCCACCTAGGGAAAAAAAGGGTCGCTGTCGCTGTCGTCGTCATCATCAGCCAGCGGTTGCCAACGGTTCTTCCGGTTTTGTCTCACGAGCACATTTTTTTTTATTTTATTTACTCAACGCATTTTTGTCCATTACTTTGGTCAGATTGCTTGAGGTTTTACCCCCTTTAACTACCCTGTCAGAGATTGGCTTCAAGGGGTATATTTTTGAGTTGTGTAAAAACAACATTCAACAGCTTTCAGCACAAAATCTGAAATCTGAACTTGATCTTCGATTATTTCGCATTGCATTTCAAGTTGATCAATTTTGCTCTTCATTTTTGATTTCAACAATTCTCCAATTCGAATATTCGCAGCTGCCAAAGAAGACGAAAAAATCTCAAAACATAAATATCGTCTTTTAAAATATATGTTCCATGTGTTAGTGTTATCAAATTATTGATAACGATATACATCGGTATATTTTGCATACAACGTCTATGGATATAAGCTAGCGGATTTTTCTTTTTCTTTATTTGTAGTTGCGCAGGGTAGAAGGATAATATAACTTTGTGTATGTAACACGAAGTTATATCTTAGTTACTTTGCTTGACAATCTGGTATATTTTGCCATCGAATTAAGCCTTTAGTATATTTTAGTATTTCAATGTATTAATTCGGTATAATTTAGTACTCATGGTATATTATTAGGTATATTTTTGTATTTTCGATTTATTTTACAGGTGTATTTATTTGGTATATTTAAGTAATAACACTGCTCTTTTATTTTACTTTAAATATTTGTTTAAGTTGAACTATACGAAATGTACTTTGGTTGACAATCTGGTATATTTTGTATATCAATATACTAAATATAGCGTTTATTATATCTTTGTATATTTGTGGTATACCAACATACCAAATATTACGTTTAGTATATTTTAGTATATTTAGTATATTTTAGTATATTTATGGTATATCAGCATATCGAATATAGCTTTTGGTATATTTATTTGGCATAACTAAACATTTTTTGGTGTATTTGATTGGTATATTTGAGTATTTTTGGTATATGTATTTGGTATATTTTGGGAATAATGCCGTGTTGTTCTGCTATTATTAAAACTTGTTTCAATTGAGAAAATGTTTTTGTTATTTTCACTTGTTTAGCTCCCTTTGTCCCTCTATTACTTTTAATTAGCAAAATCTTCTTATTCACTACTTTTTTTTAACTCTTCTTCTGATATATAGAATTCAAATGATTTTCATTCTCTTATCTTTTTTAAACTTCTTTTTTACTACTAATGAATCTGCTCCGTTGTCCTTCTACTTTTGAATACTGTGTACTATTTTTGAGTCTTTTCCTTCCCGCTAGTGCTGAGCTAATCACTCTTTAGTCGTTCATACCCAGCCAACGCTCTTCGATTTTTGTATACACTTGCTGTGTTATTTTTATGTTGCATACTTTAGCGGGCAGCGGGCAGCTATTCAAATGGCATGGGCGTACAGAGTGCCACGCCCCATGCCAAACGCCCAAAAAGGAACTAAGCACACAAAACAGGAGTCGGTAAAGCCGACGTGAGGCAATAATTTAAAATTGTAATTTCATTCTTTTCGCTGTTGTTTTTGCTGCTTTCTGTGTTGAGTCTCCCTTTGGCTGGCGCTTAATCGGATAATACGAATTTCGTAATCGAAGTTTGTCGAGTCGAGTCCTTGTAGTTGTCCCGTCGCCGTCGCAGTCGCTGGTGTACATGACTTGAGTCAATATATGCAGTATTTTATGAAAAGCTAACCCTTTTTTTTATTATTTGAATGCGACTTGCGTTGGTTGGCTTTGCATTTGCATGACGACAAGACGCAGGTTGGAGGCAGGTTAGAAGTTCGAGGTTTGAGGTTTTCGAATGGGAATGGGAATGGGAATGGAAGGGAGTCTTCGATACCCGGGCGTCGTGGCTTTTGTTTTAATGTCAGCACGGCGCGAGCGGCTGCTCAATTGTCTAACATTATCTGATTTAGCGTTTAATACTTAACCCTTGCCAGGACGACGGGCGATCCGCAGCCCCGCCTAGATACAGGATACGCCGTCGACGCACGCGTTGCCATTAAGCGGCCGCATGGAGACAACACACAAAAAAAGCAAAAGAAAAAAAAGAACCGGAGAAAGAAGAATATAAAAATAAAAAGCCAAGCTGAACACTGAACACTGAGCACTGAACACTGGAACACAGGCGCAAGGATAACGAATTAAAAAATTAAAAATCGAAAAGCAAGGACACAAAAACAACAAGGAGTCGACGACAAAAGGTAAAAATGCGCAAAGGGGTGAAACATGATTAGGCGTGTGGATGGTTAGCGGGTCTGTTAAGAAAACAGAGGGTAAGAGAGCCGGGGCGGCTTTGACTGGCTGATGTGCTGCCGCTGATTAGGCAGCGCCCCAGGGCAACGTGACGGAGGTGGAGATGGAGGTGGAGGTGGAGATGGAAGCAAAGGCAGAGGCAGAGGCAAAGAGCGGCAAACGACAACAACGTTGGCATAATTAAAACTCCCAAACGCCGCGTAATAAATGCCAAGGCAGGCACGGCCAATAAATAGCAATAACAAGAACAACAACAACAATGGAAAGACGAACACGAACAACAACAAGTTGAACAAGCATAACATTAGCAACCCTTTTTTTATAGAGTACACTGAGCACAACCCCAAACAACAAACAGAAAAAAAAGAGCGCCAAGGAAATAAAAGAAACAATCGAATTTTAATCAATTCGCATAACGCCAAATTCGCTTCGTCAGTTTCATTTGCATTCCACCTCTTGGCATTGTTTTCAGCCAACGATGTGTGCGGCTTTCTCTCTTGCATTTCTCAATTCTCACTTCTCACTTCCCGTGTAGTTTTCAGCTTTCAGTTCTTTCAGCTCCAATTCCCATTGATGCTCTCTCTCTCTCTCTCACTCTCTGTCTCTGTCTCTGGCCAGCTTGATTATTTTATTCGCTGACCCGCACAGCCGGCGAATCTCTCAAGCAACCAATTTATTGTTGCATACTTTGCGGCGGCAGCTCTAAAACTTCCCCCACCAACGAATGGAAGACGGACTAACTCTTGAGAACATCTCGAATTTCAATTCAAGTCGAGGAATTGAATATATTGGCATTTAAGTCTGCATTCGATATGATGAACAACGTGAAAAGATATATAATATTAAGGGAGGAAACTGTGCAAAAAAATGCCTATAATAAATATAACCGCACTACAAATGAGGGCGTCACATCCATGAAAAGTAAAACCTTTAACATACGAGTATTCTGCAGCAACAATTAAAGTGAGTACAATTATCAAATTTAGATTTACAAAATAAATTATTTGTTTTAAATGTAAAAAATATGTTTTTGTACTATTTTATTTAATTAAAGACAATTTTGTAAGTCTATTTTTGTAATTCAATTTTTGTAGTTGTTCAAATTTACATAAGAAACTATGAAAAAGTAGAAATATTAATTAAAAATACAACAATAATAAGATGACTTTCAACGGTTTTAAATCAAAGTTAAAGACTCATATAAGACTTACGGATTAATAGGATTTATAAAATATCATGCAGTTTATCGATAAGCTGCTTAAATACAAATTTATATTTACTATGTTTGAATTTATACATATTAATAAAGTTTTTTATACTAAGCGAGAAAATCATTTAAAACAGTATGGTAACTATTCAAATGAGAATTGAACATTCGAATAAAAACAAAATTTCGAATTAATATTAAGAGCTTACTTATGATTTAAAAAGGGAGACACCCAGAAATCTAGAGTTTAATTTAAATTTTTAAATTTTTAATGTATATATATTTTAATGTATATCGATATACCAAATATAGCATTTGGTACATTTTAGTATTTATTATTAAGAATATTTTAGGAAAAATTAGTAAAATTAATTAAAGCTTTTTTAATTCGTTAAATCAAAACAGAAGAAAAATTATGTGTCCACACATGACTCAGAACTAAGTCTTGAAGAACCAAGTCTTGAACACTTGTTTTTATAATTTTCTACTTAAACAGATTAACTTGGTAACTTTATAACTATTAAACTGGCTAGCATAACATTAAATCCAAGTATAGATAAAGTAAATGGTGATTATTAAAACATTTATTCATATCGCCACGCTATTTACACTACACAATATTAAATCATGACACACAACACAGCAATTAAAAAATGGAAATATGTTTGTTATATGTATGTAGATACGAAAGAGAAGAGGTTAGAAAATCGATTATATGTAGAGTGCCACTTGTGTGTGACCGTGCATAAAGACTAAATTGCAAAATATTGTTAAATAACGATAATAAATACATTTCAAAAATCATTATCTACAATAAAACCAATGCAGTTCTCTGTGTTCTGATTAAAAGAAATACAATTCTGCGATCATTTCAGTTGTGAAATAAATGTGTTTGCAATAATTGAATACTTTGCTTCCCTGCATTGCTTTTGTTGGGAGGCACCTTAATTGCGCCCACTGCGTTGATAGGAATGTCAGGCACTGACAGGCTTACCAGCTGCCTCCATTTTTATTTTTCTACGCTCAATTCCAATCGCCCAGCTTCATTTCGCCTGTTTAGAAGCTGTCAGCGAAAAAGCTGGCAAGGAATTATGGCTAAGATGTGGGAAGTGAGGAAGGAGGGTGACTGAGAGGGATGGGGAGGGGGAGGGGGGGAGAAGAGCCTGGCCTATTCATTTGTCGCTGCCATTTAGGGTAGCTAACACACACACACACACACACACACACACACACGTACATTTACACACACATACGGGTTCACCTTGGCCGTCAAGTTGCATTGTGCTTGCCATTTGCTTTGGCAATTTCTATTCATTGCAACTCATCAGTTTTGTGCTCGCTGCTTCATCTTCTGCTTCTTCATCTTCATATTGCACTTGCTAGTTGCTTTCTTTTTTCGTTGCCATCACACACACACACACACATACTCATTCTCTATCTCTGAAGTCCCCTCGAGCTGTGGAGAGTCACATCTTTCCCCTCTCACTAAGGGTTGCAGTCGTTGTTATTGCGGCTCATCATCTTTCAGTCGACAACTGTCCCCTACATCGTCCTCTTCTCCTTCTCCTCCTCATCCTCATCCTCATGCTCATCCTACTTTCTCTCCTCTTCCTTTTCCACCTCAATCTCAATCTCCATCCCATTTGCCAATGCCATTCGCATTCTCGCATTCGTATTCCTATTCCCATTCTATTTCCCGTTCTCGTTTCTCTTGACTCGTTTTGCATTGCCATTGCCTGACTTCCTCGCTCGTTCCTCGTTCCTCGTCCCTCGTTCGCCTGCTAGCGAGCTGGCTTGCTTGCTGTTATTTATAATTTTCGTTTATTTGCATTCGCATCCAATTTGTTTGTTCGTTCCAGCAATGCTGCTACCTGCTGTTGCCCTGGCATTTTTTATTCCACTCTCATGTACCACAAGCATCTGCATCAGCATCAGCAGCAGGAGCAAAAGCAAAACCAAATGCAGAAGCAGTCATCAGCTGGTGCCTCCTCGAAGCATTCGACCAGCCAACCAACTGAGTCCAAGCTCACTTTGACTAGTATACACTGCACTTGAGGAATGCCCAACTATATAGATAGATTGGGATCTATCCTATTTATCACCTATAGTTATCTATCCATTCTATACTATCTATCCCATCTCTCCCATCCTATCTATTCTATCTATTCCATCTATACTATCCATCCTTTCAATCCTTTCTATTTATCTCATATATCCTATTTATTCTATCTATCCCATTTACCTCATCTATTCTATCTATCCTATCTATCCCATATATTCGATCTATCCATTCTATCATATCTATGCCATTTATCACATCTATCCTGTCTACATATCTATCCATTCTACACTATCAATCCCATCTCACCTATCCTATCTATCCTGTCTATTCTATTTATTCCATCTATACTATCCATCCTTTCAATCCTTTCTATTTATCTCATATATCCCATCTAAACTATCTATTCTGTCTATCATATTTATTCTATCTATCCCATCTATCCTATCTACCCTATCTATTCTGTCTATCTTATCTATCCTATCTATCCCATATATTCGATCTATCCATTCTATCATATCTATGCCTTTTATCACATCTATCCTGTCTACATATCTATCCATTCTACACTATCTATCCCATCTCTCCCATCCTGTCTATTCTATCTATTCCATCTATACTATCCATCCTTTCAATCCTTTCTATTTATCTCATATATCCCATCTAAACTATCTATTCTGTCTATCATATTTATTCTATCTATCCCATCTATCCTATCTACCCTATCTATTCTGTCTATCTTATCTATCCTATCTATCCCATATATTCGATCTATCCATTCTATCATATCTATGCCATTTATCACATCTATCCTGTCTACATATCTATCCATTCTACACTATCAATCCCATCTCACCTATCCTATCTATCCTGTCTATTCTATCTATTCCATCTATACTATCCATCGTTTCATTCCTATCTATGCATACAATTATATCTATCTCATATATCTCATCTAAGCTATCTGTCTATCATATTCATTCCAACTATCCCATTTACCTCATCTATTCTATCTGTCCCATATATCCTATCTATCCTATTTATTCTATCTATCCTATCTTTTCTATCTACTCTATCTATCCTGTCTATCTTAACTATCCTATCAATCCCATCTATCCACTCTACACTATCTCTCCCATCTCTCGTATCCTATCTATCCCATCTAATCTCTCTTTCTTATCTAGCCCATCGGTATTATCCATCCTATCTACCCTATCTCTCCTATCTCTCCTATCTATCCTATCTATCCTATCTATCCTAATATATCCTTTGTATTCATTCTACTCTATCTCTCCTATCTCTCGTATCCTATCTATCCTAACTATCCCATCTATCCTCTCTTTTCTATTTACCCCATCTATACTACCTATCCTATATATACTGTCCTGTCTTATCTATCCCATCTATTCCATCTGTACTATCCATTTAGCAATTTTATCCTATCTACCCTATCTGTCCTATCTATCCCATGTATCCCAACTATACTATATAGCCGATCTATCCTATTTATCATATTTATGAAATATCCTATATCATTTGTTCTGTATCCTATATCCACATCTCTTCTAGTTCAGGTATTCTTCTAGTCGGTGCTGCTGGCCACCTCTTGTTGACTTCGACCATTTTACGCCATTATCAACGTCATCGTCGTCGTTGTTGGCATCTTCTGTCCAGCGCTACCATTGTTGGGCTTGGCATCATCAGCTCACCTTTGCCAGTTAGCCCATTGTTGGGCCCCCAACTGTTCGCTCTCTCTTTCTCTTTCGCTCTGTGAGTGTTGCTCTCTTTGTCTCTGTGTCGTTCTCTTTCTCTGGCTGTCATGGCATATTATTGGTGTGCGGAAAATGTTTGCGTAATTGCAATGTTGACATTCGTATTTTTCGCTCACTTTTACCAAGAAAGGGCGGTGGCGGTGGCGTGTACGAAGAGAGATGCTGCTCCGACACAGAGGTGCCACCCCACAGCTCGCTGTCACCTGCTTTCATTTCGCCTGTCATTTGCCCTGGAATGGCTACAAGCGACATACAAATCCAAGTGCATCTATTAGCCGCGTCCTAACGCCCCACAACACGATGCTGCCGGCTGCCGGCTGCGGGCTGGCAGGTTAAACAGGTTGAACAGGTTCCAGATCTAGGTCCAAATGGGTCCGAAAATTGTATAGTGTAAGTGAGACATCAGAGGCGGAGGATTAAGTATCTATTGCCTTGTTGACTTGCGCCCTCAGCGGCAATCGTGACATGGCTAAAGCTTCGACAACTTGTCAAATTACCTTAAGCAAGCCCCCGAGCAGACAGTGCTCACCCTAAGTCTTCGACCCCGCCTCCTTTCGACGTGCTTGTCAATATTTAAAATTGAAAAATACGCCATCCGCCCAACCCTGGTCTCTTCCACTCCACTCCCACTCCCACTCCTCCTCCAATTTCGACTGAAAGCTAACCATCAGGTACAAGAGTATTTCATATCATTTCAATATCATTGATGTAAAAATGTTTCGTGCCACATTAATGTGCTTCGATGCAAGACAAGAGAATAACAAAAAAAGAGCGCGAGTCAATGAAAACCAGAAATATAAATAGAAATTATTAAACGGATAAATGACGAATCGCGAATACTCTAAAATGAAAGTGAAACGTTTAAAGTTACAAGAGATTTTGTTAGAGTTGGAGTATATATCTTTACTACTTAAGTTAGGAAGGATTTCTTGAGTAGTTGTTATTGCTATTGTTTGATTAATTCGAGGTCAAAGTTTATTGCGATATTTAATCGTGACAAACGGCATGTCAAAGCAGCAAGGATATGCGCTCTGCATAATGAGCGTGCCAGAGCGAGGGGGCAGAGGTTAAGGCAGGAGAGGTGGGAGATACGTTCAGTGACAGCAAGGACATTGACGACAAATCGCAAGACACCCTCAGATACGCCAAGTTAGCAAGCGAGCGAGCGAGCGAGTCGTAGAGGAAGAGGAGGAGGAGGAGGAGGGGGTGGGGAAAGGTTACCATTACCGACAGCCATCCATCCATCCATCCACCTTTCCACTTTGCCAACCATTCATCGGGGAAGGCACATTCAGTCGTCTATCTGTTGTCTTTCGTCTGTCGCAGGGCGTACTATATGTATATTTCATATGCCCTTATGCCGATGCCGATGTCAATGTGAATGTGAATGTGAATGTCGTCCGCCGTCTTTGCATTTCTCAATGTACTCAAAAACGATTTATTAAAAATATCTTTGGCACGGCATCGAGGCAAAACAACAAGCAAGCTTATTAAAAATTTATTACCGAGCTTAAAAAATGTTACCCCAGTCGCTTGTCGCGCAAAGTCACCCCCTCCCCACTCCCCACTCCCCACTCCCTACTCCCCCTTCTGATTCTACTTCTACTTCCATGCCCCGCGGGGTAAGCGCACCTTCAACTAGAAGATGACGACAACGAGGACGCGGATGACGATGACGATGACGATGACGATGAAGGCAATTGTGCCGCGGGCTTAGATATTGAAAGGTATTTTGGCTGATTTGTTTGAGTTGGAAATTTAATTTACAACTGTAAATGTACTTTCAATACGCGGGAAAAGGAAGCGAAGAAGAGGGGAACAGAGGAAGAGAGGAAGAGAGGAAGGTAAGCCAAGCCAAAGGGCGAAAACAAAGTCTTCAAACTCGCAAACATGTCAAATGTGTCACTTTCAATATGCCCGAAATGTCTTCCTATTGGAATTGTAATTAACCATATTTATGGGATTTATTATACGAATATATTTATTTAAGTTTGGTTTTATCGTTACGCTTTTGTAATATTCGGAATAATTACATCGTTGTTGTCGTTGACAAGTCTTGATTCTTCGCTGCGTTGTCACTATAGTAAGTGAACCTCTTTCTCCTCACGATCGACAGAACTCTAGGTGCCAGACCTAATCCCACATATTTAAAGCACAATATAAACATTGATGTAACTACAACTTGTTTAGCGGTGTTTGTGGCTTTGAGTTAACGGAAAATATGCCGATATGTGCATATATTTAATGCACAGAATAAGGAATGAACTAATGCAAATATTGGTGGATAGTGAAATGATTTTGGGTGTAGCGAAAGAGTATTCTGTGATTTTTTAGTTTATCACCTTTAGAAAAAGCTGAATATGCCTCTAAGTACACAATTTAATGCACAAAATAAGCATTGAAGTAATACAAATATTACGGTCAATCATAACTCATCATTATGCGTAAAAAATATATACTAAGTGTAACGAAAGTTTGTTCAATGATTTTAGTGTTAGTATTTAATTTCGTTTGTTGCCAAGGAAAAAGGTCAATATGCCATTAAGTGCATATATTTAATGCATAAAATAGGGAATTAACTATTTCGAATATTGAAGCTAATATTTATTGGTGAATAATAGAAATGATGCTGATTGAGTGTAGCAATTTAAGTTTCAGGTAAATGCCACTAAATGCATATATTTAATGCACAGAATAAGGAATGAACTAATGCAAATATTGAAGGCAATTTCAACTCATTAAATATATTGGTGGGGAGAAGAAAAGATATAAAGTGTAGCAAAAGTTTGTTCTATGATTCAAATTTTAGTTTTTTATTTCATTTATAGCCAAGAAAAAAGGAAAATATGCCACTAAGTGCATAAATTTAATGAATACAATAAGTAATTAACTTTACAAATATTGAGTGCTGGTATAACTCACAAAATATATTACTGAGCAAAAGAAAGTGTTCAATGATTTTATTTCAAGTTTTTAATTACGATTGCCGCTAAGTGCATTGACAGTAACCTATAAATGCAAATGAGGTAAGCCAATTAATTTAAATGCAGTTCAAACTTAATGAAAGTCAGACGAAGAAGAAGAATCTCTTGCATGTTAATCAAGTGTATTGAAATATATTTGTGAAGTATGTGAAAGCAAAGACAATTGGATTGGCAAATTTGTGTGTCACAGCTGTGTATGCAATGCTAAGTGATTCATCAGTTGGTCTATGTGGAGGTGTGTGTGTGTGTGAGTGTGAGTGTGTGTGTGTAAGCTTTGGCCCCAATCGAGCGTTTGGTCATCATCATCATTAGTAATGAGGAAAACTACCACCCAGAACCCTAGAATATCTCCCATGGCCAAGTCCCTTGTCCTTGTGCCCGTTTGTCGTAAGCTATCTTCGCATAGCCACACACACACACACTCGCACACACACATACATACATACAGATACAGTTCGCAACGGTAACCGCAAAAGGCCCAAGAGTCGTCAGGGCGGCCTCAGGGCCAATGACAAATGATCAAGTGTCACACATGGAATTTAAAGTAGCTGCAGCTGTGTGTGTATGTGTGTGTGTGTGTGTGTGTGTGTGTGTGTGAGGGGCAGGTGGACGCTTATTAGTTCTTAGTTCTTTCTCTGTCTGCCTTTCGGCCAAGGGTTGACGACTGTCGCACTATTTGATAACTAAAACTCATCAGCGTCCGCATCCTCATCCTCATCTTCATTCTCATCCTCCTGCTCCTGATGTAGCTGCTCCTGATGCTCGTCATCATTTTTATTATTTAGCCAAAATGATGAAATGAAAGCCCGTGAAGGCTTAAGTGGCATACAAGAGAGAACGAGACATGCTACTCAGTCCTTTGTCCTGTGTCCTTTTTCGTCTGTCTCTCTGGCGGACACATGTGGCGTCACACACACACACACACATGGATGGCCTAAGCCCGACGAGACTCTGGCAGAGGCGACACTCAAAGCATTTTTCAATATTTGACAACATACTAAAGCTTGCTCCGACTGTGTCTGTGTCTGTGTGTGTGTGTGTGTGTGTGTGTGTGTGAAAAATGGCAACTTTGACAGCTTGACACTTCAGTATTCAGTCTTTAGTCTTCAGCATTCAGCATTCTCCATTCCGCTACTGAAATCGAGAACTCGAGAAATTATTCCCTTCCCACATATGGAGAATATATAGTATTTTAATTTAAACGTTGTCCAATCTAAGCAATAATCTCGTATAATAAAAATGTTAACTTGCCCCTCAGTAAACTGTTTTTTTCTTCCTGCATTCCAGTTGCTAACCAATTTGCTTTGCTTCTCGTGCATCCTTTTGCCTTCTCCTCTCTCCACTCTTCTCATTATCCTCGTTGGCGCCGCTGCTGACGTCACTGTTATTTTGACAGCTAAACGTCACATTTGACACCACAACAATTTGTCATTGGGGCGAGTGGCAAGTAACATAGCAAGTGCCACTAAGCGTGCCTCCACATGCTTTAATTGCCACACTTCGTTGCAGGATTCTCTCACTCTCTCTCTCACTCTCACTCTAGGCGCAGAGCAGCTGCCAAATGATGCTGCTCGAAGGGGTGAAAGTATCGAAACGAATCGAAGCAAACACCACCGAGGGAACTGCGAGCATTGAGATTAAATTAGTCATGAAAGAGTGAGGCGAAATGCAAATGAAAGCAATTCAAGATCATAAGCAGACAAGACAGGGAATATTCAGTATTAATATTTGGTATATAATATTATAATTAATTTAACATCGTATTATTTGTTGATCTTCTCAATTTCGATAAAGTAAATTATAAGTTTTTCATTCAACTGCAAAATTGACTTGAGCGAAATTCTATATACTGAAAATATAAACATGTCCCCAGCCAAAATATATAATAAAAAAGTAAGTCACTTCAAACAAACGAAAGCAGTAAGCAAACAAATGCAAAAAAATATACGAAATTCTATTATTACATTTAAAATATACCGCAGAGTATAAAAAATACCAGAATGTAAAATAAAGAGTTCTATCTCTTTTATCTCTTACAAAAGCAAAACTCAAACTCAACTCAAACCAAACTCATATACCGCAAAAATATTAAAATCTACTAAAGTCTATATTTGATATATTTATATAGTACTACATTCCAAAAATACCATAAATGCAGAATGTACCCGTGGTAAGTTTGCGTTTTCTGCCATACCAAAAAATTTTTTAGACAACTTTTACATTTTTAAACTGATCGCAACAAAATTATCAGGAGTCTTATTGTATGTACCAAAATTCTCGAGTCTTATATTAAAATTATGGTTGTTTATCGATGTTTTTTGATTTACGGAGGCGAAAGTAGCATAAATTGTAAACAAACTTGTAGTGCGTGTAAATATAATAAGTGCAGTCGAAAAAAATGATATCTTTATCTCTTATAGTCCCTGAGATTTAGAAGTTCATACGGACGGACGGACAGACAGACAGACAGACGGACATGACTAGATCGTCTCTGCTGTCTCTCCTTCACTCTGTTACATACATTTCCTAGAGAGACAAAGTTATAATACCATTCTACCCTATGTGTAGCGGGTAGAAAGTGTGTTTGGAAAAGTGTTGGCTTTGTTTCAAATCTGAATCTGAATCTGAATCTGAATCTATAATCGAACTCTCAACAAACGTGTTTTATTCAAGTCAGAAAGAAAGAAGCTTAACAGTTGATAAATGCGACTCCTCAAGCAAGCTGTAAGTGTAAATAAAATAGAAGTTGTATAAAAAAAATTGTTGCTATGCTCGTGAGTGTCAAGAGAGAGGTGTCAAGGGGCAAGATGCATAATGGTAGTGGGAGTGGGAAGGGGAAGGGGAGGGGAAGAGGGTGGGGGAGGGGGGTAGGCGCATAGTTTACTGGGCTAACCAACTGTGTGCTGAATCAGTGAGCATCAAGTAAGGCAACGTGCTCAGCAAACTCACAACTAATTGACAGGCCTTGCTTGCAGCAGGCTGTTCACCCTCTCCGTTCCCCGTCCGCCCCGTCCGCCCCGTTCCCCACCCTTGGCCCCTCTCGCTGGTTGAATTTCTTTCTGCTTTGCTAACAGTCTGTAACACACATTGTCACCTTCATCTTTTTCATCTTTCTGCTGCTGTTTTGTTGTACTATACGCCTTTTTTTTTATACATATATGTACATATACATATACATATATATTTTTTTATTTTTGCGCCTTATATCAACTCATTAATTTCTATTTCTGTTTGTCTTGGGCACGAGTGCAACGAGCTTGCCTCACCTCTTGGCTCAGTCTCCAGCATCAGTGTCTCAGTGCTCAACCCTCTCCCTCTCTCTGCCTCTGCCTCTGCCACCACCTTGGCCCCTTGAGCGCTGCTACATATCTGAAATTATACTTTGTCCTTTCTATAACAATAATTATTATTTCTTGCTTCAAGCAGCAACTGCAGCAGCAGCAGCACAACAATCAGAGCATCTCTGCCAGTTTGGTGGGGTTGGAAGGGGCAGAGGGAGAGGGAGAGGGAGAGGGAGCCAGCAAACACTTAAAAATGCTAAATAAAACATATTCCACTTAGAGCCCAGGCACTGGGACTGCGGCTCTTGCATTGGGTCTGCCTCTAAGGGAGGATAGAGGGAGGAAGAAGGGAAGAAGGTTGAGGGTTCGTGTTCGTGTTCGGGTTGGGGTTGGGGTTGGGGTTAGGTGCCAGCAAGCGGCTCACAGGTGCCGCTTGTTAAGAAACAGGCACAGAGGGGCTAAAAGGCGGCTGCCTAGCCATATTTGCAATTCATATACAGCAGACGTAACACACACACATACACAAACACTCTCACACATGGGCATAAAAAAAATAATAATAATTTGCAAAAGTAGCGTCGTGTGACAATTGCTCTACTGCCTCCCCCCCCGCTCCCTTCCCAACCCTTCCCTTTGCTTCCATCTCTCTCAGTCTACAGTTTTGAGTCAACGTCTCGCTGTTTTGCGTGCCCAACTACACTTGTTGTTGTTGTTTGTATTGTTGTTGTTGTTGCTGCAGTTGCTATTTGAATTTTGAGGACATTGTGATGAGGCTTTAGTTTGCAAATCTCTTGCACACACAACGACAACAACGACAACAACGACAACAACAGCAAAAGCAAAAGGAACGACAACGACAACGACAACACATGGCACAAGATGTGGCCCCTCTCAAAGCTGAGCTGAGGAGAGCGTAGAGCAGAGAGAGAGAGAGCAAAGAGAAGAACAACACACATAAACAAACGTCAACGAGCGACGTCGACGTCGACGTCAACGTCGACTGCGACTGCGACTGCGGACTTCGATGGCAGCGGCACTTCAACGCTTGATATCTCAGCAGCCATGGCCAGCTAACCTATCCCATCCTTTCCTTTGCACCTTTTTTCTCAACTCAGGTGCGCTCGCAATCATTGCATACTTTCGGGCGACACATGCCATACATAACCTCAAAAAAGAGCATATATGTAGTATTCCGTATTAGATCAACATACAACTGAACCGAACTCGAAACCGAAACCGACAACTGAAATAATCCCAACATTCCCGAATTGTCAGCATCATTTTGCGTCTCCGAACTTCTTTTATTTTCCTCGGAATATCTTCAATTATTTTTTGTTTTTTGACATCCTTTTTCCATATACTAAATGAGTTTTGGAAAGTACTGTGTTCACATAATACAAACATAATTAGTATGTAGTAGTTTGCTAACAAAGCTTTGACAGGAATTTGTCTCATTCAATTATGCATATGTAAACAAATTTGTTGCTCTCTTTTAACAATAGGAAGTTGTGATGTAACAACAAGAATGTACAACACTTATTAAGAAGAAATATGAACAAAAAGACTAAGATTACTTACTAATTAAGAAGAAGAATATATTTATAAAAAAAAAGGTATATTTATTATATAAGATAAGGTAAGCAGTCTAGGACAACTCAGAGTAATTTAAAGAATTTTAAGCTATTCATATATTTAAATACAATTTATTCAGTTGAGGTCTTCAAAAACTGCTTATTCCATATTGTCATCAAACAATATTTTTATTGATATTTAGAAATTGTAGAAAAAAATATTATTTTTTGAAATTTTTGCAATTTATTACTGATGTTGGTACATTTTTTTTTTGCCTACTCATATTAAATCTTCAGCATCCATCTTTATTGATGAATATTTTTTGTATGATGGAAATCCTGGAAACCAATTACATTTTTTTTTCGCAATTTTCGAGATTTGATTAATGACCATGATGAATTTTTTCAACACTGAATATATTGCGATATAAACGTACTTATTATTATATGTAAATAAAAAAGACAGATATGAAAAAGAAACTTACACTCGAGTGTGTTTAACTGTGAGATCAATATATTCATTATACCCGCTACCCATAGGGTAGAAGGGTATTATAACTTTGTGCCGGCAGGAAATGTATGTAACAGGTAGAAGGAGGCATTTCCGACCCTATAAAGTATATATATTCTTGATCAGCGTCAACAGCCGAGACGATATAGCCATGTCCGTCTGTCCGTCTGTGTGTCTGTCCGTCTGTCCGTATGAACACCTAGATCTCAGAGACTATAAGAGATAGAGCTATAATTTTTTTTCGACAGCATTTGTTGTGTTTGCACGCAGATCAAGTTTGTTTCAAATTTTTGCCACGCCCACTTCCGCCCCCGCAAATCAACAAAATCGAATAACAAGCGTAACTTTAAAGCTAGAGTTCCGAATTTTGGCACATATAATAACTACTATAGTAGTTATGATTCCTGAAAATTTGGTTGCGATCAGATAAAAATTGTGGAAGTTATTAAAGAAATACTTACTAGGGGTCTGAGTTGCTTTGGCCGGCAATCTGGCATATTGTGCCGTCTATGGTATATTTTGAATGGTGTACTATATCGATATACCAAACATACCATTTGGTATATTTTTAGTATTTTTTTTTTAGTATTTTCGGTATATTTTGAGAAAATATCGCAAAATATATTTCTTTTATTCAAAATGGGTAGCGGGTATCTCACAGTCGAGTACACTCGACTGTAGCTTTCTTACTTGTTTTCAATTAATACAAACCGTTAAAACTTATTTTTGAAATATACCAAATCTATTATATATAATATATTATAATATTTATTTGATAATTGATTGAAACTTTGACTTAATTTTAATATGTTGTGCTATATTTAAGAAATCCATATATTCTACTATTACATTTCATATATAATATATCAGATCGTTAAAAAAGTTGCATAAATAATCTTAGTTATTATTGTATTGATTATTGATCAACATAAATAATCAATCGGAGTTGCATAATATATAATTTAATCTTGGTTTTGGTATTTTTAAAATATATACCAAATAATATACCAAAAAAAAAGCGCAAATATATTATAATATTTATTTCCTTATTGATATACCAAAAAACTTTGTATCCATTTTGTTTTCTTTTTTAAGAATCCATAAATTCTAGTATTACATTAGATATTAATTGTATTATTAGATATTACTGTATGGATGATTGATAATAATATATCATCAATCGGAGTTTCATGTAATACGTTCTTCGTTTTAATATTTTTCAAGTATACCAAATTAATATACCGACAAAAATAGTTTCATATAAAATAATATTAGTTTGATATTCTAACAAGATTTGAATAAATTTTATTATTCTTGTTGTTATATATTTTAAGTATCCATATATTAAACTATTACATTTCAAATAAACCATATCGCAACCAAATTTTCTGGATTCATAAATAATCATGGATATTATTGAATGATAAAAAGAAATCATTAATCGGACTTGCATGTCATGCAATGTAATATTAATTTTGTTTAGCTTCCGCAATCGTCTTGTCGTTTTCCTTACACTAGCCAGACTAATCTCTCATATCCGTCCACTTCTTCTAATGCTGTATTGCCTGTTACATTCGGGATTCTTTGGATTTGTTCTCATTGCTGTTGTTGTTGTTGTTGTTGTCTTTTATAATAACAACGAGGGGTTGACTTAGGAGATGGCTGCTAGCCAGACGCGACGTTTTGTGTAGGTGTCAACCCAGACTACCCAGTCACTTACCTGCCTCTCTACTCCTCCCACCCAACGCACACACACTCTCACACACACACACAGAGTTTGTTTGTGTGTGCTGTCAAGAGCGCTTATGGCTGTCATGACGCCCATAACATTGTCATCAACATTAGTTTTGCAATGTGCCCGCTGGATGGAGGTAAATAGGGTTGTGTTGGGTGGCCGCTAGATGGCGCAACTGTGCTGCATTTCGTTTTGCTTTGCTCGCTGTTCTTGTTGTTGGTGTTGTTGTTGTTGTTGCTGCTGCTGTTGACATCGTCACAAAAATTGGTGCAAAATGCTTCAGTTTTTCTCTGTATTTTTTTTTTGCTCCTCGTCGCAGCTGCTTGCGCATCAATGTAGCATGTGTGCTTAAGATAAATATCTCATGCGTGCCTCTATGTGTGTGCGTGTGTGTGTGTGTGTGTCTTGCAACTGCTAGTGAAGCGCATCCAGTTGTGAGTTTTGTCTTTGCCTTTGCTTTTGCTTTGCCTTCTGTCAACGCAGCTCACGTACAGATTTATTGGTAGCGCACCAAAAAGTAGGCTATATAGTAGTTGAGAGAATGCACATGCACAGACTTGCAGCGACTTGCACACACACGCACACACATAATTAAGCGTTGACTATTTGTAATTTTTAATAAGACACAATTCACAGAGTAGTTCATGCATTGGAGGAGCCAAGCTAAGTGCAAGCTGGGAAGGTGCGAAGGCAGCTGAAAGGAAGAAGAAGAAGAGTGGATGGCATAGGGGGGTGGTGAGAGGGGTGAGGGGTGAGGGGAGAGCGAGATTGGGTGCTGCTTTTGCGCTGACAAAACAATATAAAATAAGCATGAATAATTAGAATATGTTAAGTGTTTTGGATGCTGCTGCACACTCGACGTCGCTCTCTCTCTCTCTCTCTCTCTATGTGTGTGTGTGTGTGTTGTGCCCGCATATTGTATATTTATACACAGTCAGTCAGTCAGTCAAGTTGGGCGAAACGACAACAACAACAACAGCAACAACAACGACAAAAGCCAGGCCCACACAATGTGCTCGTCGTTGCACGGGGCGCAAAAGCGACTCGAGTGCCCACCTGACTTTTTGTCATTCAAATGAAAACTGTACGTCGTCATCGTCACACACTCTCACACACACACACACACACATGCTTACACCTGCTCTGATTGCTTTGTTCAGCATTTTTCTAACAATTTTTCTGTCATCTGCATCTTTTTTTCTTCTGCTTCTGCTTCTGTTTCTGCTTCTTATTCTTCTTCTGTTTTGTTGTTTTTTGCATTGCACACACTTAGGCGCGACTTTTTCACTTCTATTCGTATGCGTGCCGAGTCGTGCTTTTCGTCTTCTCATTCTTCCTCCTCCTCCTCTTCTTCATGTGTCGCCTGCATCTTCTTTCTCTCTCGCACGCGCTGGCATAGAAAAATTTACAATGCAATTGAGTATGCAAATATTGCCTACTTGTCATGTAGACAAATACAACGCCCTCGCATCGCCACGCCTCCTTCTCACCCTCTCCCTCTCTCTCGTTATATTTCTTTCTCTTTCGAGCTCGTCTCATTTTGCATATGCATATATCTAAGTGTGTGTGTATGTGCGCATATTTGTTATTGTTAGCGCTGCGTCTTTATTGTTGTTGCAATTTTCAAAATTAAAATAACAATATGGACGACCAAGTCGTAGGCGTCGCTCATAGCCAAGCACAACTGTACCGTGTACACTCTACACCACTTATAAGCCAGTATATGCGAAAGATTGAAGGACGAGCGTCTAAAAGGGAAAATTCTCCAACTTATCTATGCTTGTTTAATAGTTCATGGAACTTCATCTATATAAGTTTCTAATTATAACCCATATGATTAAACCATTATTCATCATTATAACAAATTAATTACATTTCCTGATATTTATACCTCTGAAGCTTTCTTGCTGAATTATCGATACGTTATTGAATATCAGCTTAATTATATTACTTCAATTTAAGAATAAACGCACAGAAAGAACAAAATCTAGATTGAAAACTACATTGCAAATCTTAATTTAGGATTATTTCCTGACTTAAAAACAAATATATTCAAAATTTGCATGTTGAAAAAATATAAAATCAAGATATGCATGCATTTTCAGTTCAAGATTAAAAGCATCTTATTTTAGGATTAATATCTTGCTTCAAGAATGTTTTATTCAAGATTTAAAAGAAAAGAGCATATATTCATTTAAGAAATGTTCGATCATAATCATTTAACAACATTTCTACGTTGAAGATATTTTAAAACAAGATTTTTGGTTTAATCATTATTTTGAGATTAAAAATAAATTTTCAAGATCGAAAAGATCTTAAATTTAAGAATGATATTGTTGTTGTTAGCTCAGTAGAGCTAACACAAATCATTTTGCCGTGTGTTCGTTGGTCCTTGGTTCAAGCTCTAGTCGGTTGGTATATAAAAGACGGGTCTCATAACTGTAATTAATATGAACAAAAACTTACATGAAAATGTATTAAATTAAGAACAAAAATCTTTTGTTTTTTATATATTTTTTTTTAAACAATCCCAATTTTTGAACGTATGATCTTAAATTGACTTCTAGGTTCAATTTTGAAATTTTTCCATTCTTGAAACAAGATTATAATATAGAATTTCCAGATGTGTGCCTGTACATTGAGATATTTATCTGCATTTATAACTTCCTAATTATATTGCATATTGAATTCTCTATTTATATTTTTATTTTACTTAACTTAGTGTAATGTATAAATTTAAAGTAACAACTTTTTGAATCACATTCATTAATGACACCTTTTATTTTTCTTCTCACTCATCATTCAATTTATTGTTATTCTAAGTATTGTTAATATTGGTTGGGATAGTATTTTATATATTTACTGACTTATCTTGAATACAATCGCTTTTCATTTTATTCATATTTTTATACCCGCTACCCACAGGGTAGAAGGGTATTATAACTTTGTGCCGGCAGGAAATGTATGTAACAGGTAGAAGGAGGCATCTCCGACCCTATAAAGTGTATATATTCTTGATCAGCGTCAACAGCCGAGACGATCTAGCCATGTCCGTCTGTCCGTCTGTGTGTCTATCCGTCTGTGTGTCTGTCCGTCTGTTCGTATGAACACCTATATCTCAGAGACTATAAGAGATAGAGCTATAATTTCTTTTCGACAGCATGTGTTATGTTTGCACGCAGATCAAGTTTGTTTCAAATTTTTACAACGCCCACTTCCGCCCCCGCAAATAAAAAAATAACGAATAACAAGCGTAATTTTAAAGCTAGAGTTGCGAATTTTGGTATATACAATAAATACTATAGTAGTTTGGTCTCGATCAGATAAAAATTGTGGAAGTTATTAAAGAAATATTTTTGTATGGGCAAAAACGCCTACTTACTAGGGCTCTTAGTTGCTTTGGCCGACAATCTTGTACATTGTGCCGTCTATGGTATATTTTGAATGGTGTACTGTATCGATATACCAAGCATACCATTTGGTATATTATAGTTTTTTTTTATATTTTCGGTATATTTTGAAAATAATACCGCAATATTTTGCCCTTACTAAAAATGTGTAACGGGTATCTCACAGTCGAGCACACTCGACTTTAACTTTCTTACACGTTTTCATTCGCATGAATATTCAATACTCTATATAAATAGTGAAAAGATTTTCAGCACATTCATTTAATATATCCCAAAAGTAAACAATCTATTTTATCTTCACTTATAAGCTAATTAATTTTTAATTAATTTTGTTTCTTTATAACTTGCAAAAATACTAAATAAAATTTCTTTATAAAAACAAGAGAATAGATTTTAGTTTAAAAATTCATTGTCATCAAATAAGCTCATTAATTATAGTTAATCCCGAAAAGAAAATGTGCATAGTCCTTTTTTAAATTCCATTAAATATGCTAATGAGATTTGAAAAACTCTAATATTAATAAGAATTCCCTCACTCCCTTTGGCCTTTTATTGTAAAGACTTATCGAAGACTTTTCAGTATGTTATTTATCTCTCTTTTTGCTGGAGGAAAAAGAAGAAGAGAGCAGCTTTATGTGCGTGTTTTGGCTGACATTTATGTCTATGGCATTCATAAGAAATGTTTTTATTTATTACAAATTGTTTGATATTAAAAATGTACAAGTGCGGAGTGCAGAGTACATTGCAGGAGCAGGAACAGGAGCAGGAGCAGGAGAAAACTTTGCTCAAGTAAATCATATTTCCGAAGAGCGGCAAGGAACGGGGATGGATGTTCCCTTCGAACAATGGGAATGCATAGAAGTGGCGGTTACTTCGGGAATTTCTTCCGCCGGCACCCGAAAATGTCGAGAAATTAATGGCACTCGTCGAAATTTATGGGTCCTGTGATATTTGTGTCGAGGACTGGAGTGGAGGAGGGAGAATGAATATGGTATTGGATGCCATAGGATGTCAATGTTAAATGACTGAATGTGCTCATAAAGATAGCCCCCTGAGCTACTTTTATTTAGCATACTATGAGAGAAGCCCCAAAGCAGTACTTTTGCTAAAAGAAAGAATAGAGAAGGAGAGAAAGGGTTTTTTTTTTGTTTTTTGGTTGCGGTCAGTTTCTGTTGTCTTTTGGCCGGTTTTGGTCGGGGAGTAAATTCAATTTACAAAATGTGTGCGAAAGGTAATGCAATTTATTTGGACTCGTAATAAAAATTAATAACGAAAACGTGTCGGGTTAGTCCGAGCTCCGCACTAATATGACGAGGCAAAAAAAAAATGAGAAAAGAAAAAAGAGAAACCAAACATTACAGTAAAAAGGAAAAAAAATAGAGTCGTGTGTGTGTGGGTCCAACTCGCATATTGTCTATCTAATAAAAATCAAACAAATTATGCTAACAAACTGGATTTCATAGCTCGTTTTATGCGTGCAGTGCTCTCTTTCTCTCTCTGTGGTGATTTGCTCAATAACCCTTGTAATATAAACAGAATGGGAATGGAAGTGGGAGTGGGAATGGAAGTGGGAGAGGGAGAGGGAGAGTGAAGAGCAAACAGAAAGAGCCACCCACATACGACAGACATGACTTTCACTTGGCAGCAGTCCATCAAGGGGCAGCAGCCCAAGGAGCTGGCTAACAAAAAAAGGACATGACTTGAAAATCACTTAATCTAGTCGGGGCTGTGAAAAAAGCAGCAGCGACATCCAAACCAAAGCAACGCAAACAAAAACAAGGCCAAGGCAAAGCCAAGGAAGCGAAGTGAAATCGAAACTGAAAGTGAAAGTGAAACCCTTTTTCTCGCTTTCTCTTGCTGGGCACACTTAAAGGCACGTCCGGTTAACCCCAAAGGGCACACATGCCGCCAACGAGGCAGGGAAAGGGAAGCGAGTGGCAAGTGGCGAGTGGCAGAAAAGAAGGGAAGCGAGGGTATTTGGCTTGGCCAGGACATCCGCAGAAATCAACAAACCATGACAACGGCATATTTCACATACGAAGAAATTATTGCAAATCACTAAAACCAACACAACAAGACCAACCAAAAAAACAAAAAAAAAAGAAGAAAAGAAAACCCGTGAACAACGAACAACCACCGACATGCGTCCGAAAAAAGGATTCGCTGAAAGGCGCTGGCGACGTAATTGAATTCAATCAAAATTGTTTGGCCCATCAAACAGACAATTACAAGCAATACATTTCTGCCAATATCCTGACAAATCGCAACAATAACAACAAGGACCTTCAACCCTTCGCATCGCATTTTCCCTTTCCGCTTCTGCTTTTTGGGCATTTCATAAAGTTGTCAGTCAAGCAGCGCGTCCTTATCGAACAGCAGCAAACTCACACGTAGCCAGGCAATTTGTCAATCGCTCGATTTGATGAGCTTACCATATTTCCAATGCGCTTAAGGATATATCCTTTTTATCCCTCGCAATGGGGGAAATCTCCGGAAAAAAGAGTTGTCATTGGCCGGGGAAGAATTACTGTTATCGATGAGGTTCATATTCTGCGATATGTTCGCATATTTAGTGGATTTATAGCGAATCTTTTAAGCAAGTACGCGCATAAAATAAAATTATACTTAAGCACATACATATGTATGTACGTTGAGAGCTTAATAAGCTTGAAGATTTTATTATACCCGCTACCCAGAAGAACAATATTGGGTGGTTTGATTAACAATCTGGTTTATTCAGCATTCTTTGGTATATTTTCAATTTAATTGTAAATTTTACAGCATATATTTTTGGTATATTTAAGTATTTTCATGTATTAGTTTTTTTTTATATTTTTAGAGTTATCCCATCCTTTTTGCATTTTTGGAAATGTGTAGAAAAGTATCTCGCAGTCGAGCACGCTCGATTTATATCTCTATTCATTGAATGTAATAGTAAATCGGTAGACTAAATATTTTAGTATTTTTTTTTGGATATTTTGGCAGACTTTTAGAATAATTGCGCACGTTTTTGCTTTTGTTGAAAATGAATAGGGTATTTTATTTTTAGTATTTTTTCAGTATTTCAATTCGGTATATTTTTGGAATATTTTCGCGCGGTTTTGCTTTTATTTGAAGTAAGTAGGGGATTTTATTTTTGGTATTTATCAGTATTTTAATATGGTATATTTTTAGAAAAATACCGCATTATTTTGGATTTATTGAAAATGAGTTACGATGTATCTCACAGTCTAGCACACTCGATTGTGACTCTTTTACTTGTATTTATTTCTTTCTTAACATTTATATTCATTGACTGATTGATTGATTGGTTTTTTTTTTAACGTCTTTTAAGCTTTTGTCATCTTCAATGATCTTCGCAAGATACTGATATCAAGTGAGATTATTTTCATCTTGTTAGAAAATATCAGTTCAATTCTATGGCAATCTATTTGGCCCCCAATAGTCTCCACTTATGGCCTTTTCTATGGCTTTTCTATTGCTGTCCCATGCTCGTTTTGTGTGCTGCTTTTTTGCCAAATCACTTGACCAATTTGTCAAGTGGCACTTAAGCGTATACGTTAACCTCCCCACCCACCTTTCACCCCCCCTTCACACCACTTTCAGCCTCACTCAGACCTCGATTGTTGGCTGAACTTACTTTGGGGTTGATGCGTGATGTGATGCGATGCGATGTCTTGTAGCTCGTCTTGTTTGCGGTGGTCTTTTGAGAGTTTGCCATTATCCTTGTTACAATTTGCATGCATTGTGGCGGGGTCCATTTATCCAGTTACATCCCCTTTACCCTCCCTCCCATCTCCTCTGTTCAGCTGAAGCTTCATCTTGAGCTGAGCTAAAGCTATTCATCCATACATCCATGGTCATGACTATATCGTTTGCGTCCTGTGCGGGCCCAGTGATAAAAAAGTCACTTGTCATTTCTTTTCCTTTTTCTTTTTCGTTGTTTTTTTCTCTTAACCCTCCCCAGCTATTTACGTATTTATTTCGCTCTCTCTCTTTTGCTTTTTTATGATTTTATTAGCTGCAAAAACAAGCAATTTTGTTACAATGTTTATTGGTTATAGTTGCGAAGGGTTCGGCCAGCTTTTTGATGTGCCCTTAAAAATCATAAGCGTGAGTTATGTTATAGCGTTTGCCGGAATCCCATCTCATCCCATTCCATTCCCATTCCCATTCCCATAACCCTGATTCCACATATGGACGTGTATAAATATGGCTCTTGGGCTTCAGTTTGCGAATTGAGTTGCCATCTTGGGCGGAGTTTTTTTTAGGTTGCTGGCCCAAAGGCAAATTGCGTCAGCGATTTGGCCTGATTTGTGTGATATCATTTGATTTGATTTGATTTGATTTGATTTGATTTGATTGTGTGTAATGCAATATGTGATTGCTCATAGAGAAGGGGTTAAGCAACTGCATCAAGGGGGGGGGCGGAAAGGCGCAATTAGGAGTGCTATTCAGGGAATTGGGATTGGGCATTTCTCAAAGTATCTAATATAGAGCAAAAACTGTATTGAAATTATAGTAAAATGAAACTTGAACAGTATTTTCTTAGAACATTAACAATATAGCTTATACAATAGCTTATGTTGAACAAGAATAGTGTGAAAAGATAGACTCAACGAGTCGATTGTGCTGTGACTGTGAAATACTCGCAAATCAGTTCAGTATTATTTTTTAAAGATATTGAAAAACTGATATCCCCTCATAGTTGAGTGTGCTCGACTGTGAGCCACTCGCTATCCATTTACAACTAAAGCAAAACAGTATGGTATGCATAAAATATACCAAATTAATATACCAAAACATACCAAAATACTCCAATGGTATATCGATATACTGTTATACGCAAAATATATCATAAAGTACAATATAAATATATTTAAAGTAATACTTTCCAACAAATGAATTTAAAAATTTTAGAAATAACTTCTCAAGAAAGCTGCATCAAAAGCCAAGTCTGAGCAGATATTTTCATCTTCGTTTTACTTGGGGAATCTGCGAGCAATTTATCGAACTAAAATTGGCCAAGTAATTGCAATTGGACTCACAAAGGAGGGGAACAAACGTCTTTAATGATCTCTGAGCAGAAGGAGAAGGAACAAAGCGACGTAGACGTCTTCATTTCAATTGTGTGAGTGTCTGCACTCTGCACCCTCGAGAAAAAGCAAAAGCAAAAGCAGAAAAAAAGTGAGTTGTGAACACGAGACGCGTTCGCTTTTAATTGCCCACTCCTCCCCTTCCCCTTCCCCTTTCCCCTCTCCACCCACCAAATGGGGCATGAACGAGGTCACCTCCGTCGATGGGCAACAACATGCTGGACTGACTGACCATTTCATTAACTGGCGAAAACGTTGCGGCGATTAGTTCACAGCCATAACACACGGACCTCGTGGCCCCCCCTCTTCCCTGCCCATCTTACGCCTGCCCCTTCTCCATCCACTGGAGACCAAACTAAACTATAAAATTTTATGAGTTTCCACACAGGACACAACACACAGAAATAGCAGAAGAAGTCTGCCTCGGCAGACATAGACGAAAACACAGTTGCCTCACACACGCTCAATTGGTTTTTGCTTTTTTCCATGTTTGCAGGTAGTTTAAGCGACCTCCCCCCGTCCCTTTCCGACCCCCTTTGGCCACACCCAATCCCATCGTCGTCGTTCGCCAAATTGCGCAAAATGTTAACAAGCAATTGAGCAGACAAACAAACAACTGTTGACGCGGCCTGCGAACCGAGGGCAGCGAGAAGGAGACAACAACGTGGGGCAGCTGCCCCATGCTGTCGAATGTGGCAAGATTGTTGTTGGCGGTCCGTGGTGCGGGGTGCGGGATGAACGGAAGGGAATGTGTGGCAAGGAGGGTGCTTGGTGCAATTGGAGCCCGAGCGTTGATTAGTTTAACGCGTTCAACGTTGCGGAAACTTGCGACGGCTGCTCATTAAATCGAACCGCGCCGCCTTTTGGCTTATTAGTTCCAATGTGTCCTCTTCCCCCCACACCCCCCTCTTCTCCGATCCTCCTTTCTCATTCTGCTGTCTATCCTTCAACCTGCAATCGCCGGCTGCTCCCGAGTGCTTCTGCATTGTTTTTATGGCCCGTCAATGTGCGTCCTGCAGGATATTTCGCTTTAATGTTTCCCACAAAATGTTCGCATTTTTAACTAGCCCAGCTTCCAATTTTTGTGCAAGTCTAGACCTAAATGGAGTCTATGTAGTTATTAATAAATACTTTTCCTGCAATAACTGTTTAACGTTTCGATATTTATTTCAATAATTGCATAATACATAAAATAGATCCCTTTTCAAATATAATTACGCACTTCAATACTAAGTAAATTCTTTTAACTTCTCAATTGAAACAAACTTGATCTGCCTGCTAAACATAACAAGTGCTGTCGAAAAAATTATGTCTCTATCTCTTATAGTCTCTGAGATTAAGGGTTTCATACGGTCGGACGGACAGACAGACGGACATGGATATATCTTCTCGGCTATTGACGCCAGAAAATAATGTATATATTTTCAGAAAGCGAGACCCGATTTTAATAAAAGCAATGCAGAGCGGTATTATTCTCAAAATATACCAAATGAATATAACGAAAAAATACTAAAATATACTAAAGACTGTATTTGGTATATTAGTATATGCAGCTATAATTCAAAATATAATATCGAGTACAAAACATACCAAAATATACCATATTTGGTATATCGTTGTCACTTCTTATCATATAAAATTGTTTTCTAGAACTTGAACTTGCTTCTACAATTTTCATCTGGTCGCAACTAATAATTGCTGTAGGTATTATTGTAAGTACTTAAAATCGACTCCATTTTTTTTTTTGAGTTTCTTCATCTGAGAGAAAATATATAAAAATTCTAACTCTATCTCAAGTAGTACTCTTCTATCATAATCAAAAGCATACATCATATGATTTCTCACATTAATTTTCAGATTTTGAAATGCATTCTTAAATATTTTGTATAATCCTTTTATATTCGTATACATATTTCAAATTATTTCAATAAAGTGAATAGAATTGGCTATAGATTGCCTTATATTTGTATTTTTAGCATATATTTGCTTACTAAGTAATTAATTTGTGAAATTATTTCCATTCTATAGATAACACAACAAATTCAATGAGAGTACTGCAAGTGAAACATCAATCTAATGCTCCATTCATTGTTTGTTCCATCAAAAATGGCAACATTCATAAGATTAACTCGAAAATCGTGGAAAATATTAGAGCTCTCCTGTGGGGTGATGCGTCTCATTCTTAAGTTGAGTTCGCTCCTCCTTCCCTCTTTCACTCGCAGTCACTTTGCCAACAATTTCAACTTAATTAAATGCGTCTTTAATACTTTTTGGCGTTAGTCCTGTGAGGAGGGGGAGAGGAGAGGCGAAGAGCCTGATTGACAGAAAGAGCGAGAGGGAGAGACTCACAAAGTCCTTCCATCTGCAAAAGAAGACACACACACACACACGTTGTCACACATTTACATACAGTTATGCTCATATTTGTTTGGCTATAAAAAAAAAAACAGAAAGGAAGACTGCAAACTTTGCACGCACAACCGAGACACGGGAGACAAGACACGAGTTGGGGAAGACGTTGAGGAGTGAGGCTGGGGAAGGGAAGGGATACAGACTCGTGTGTCGATGTACATACATATGCCCAAGCAAACAGCCAAAGCTAAAAATAAAGTTGATTAAAATTTGAAAGATTTTTGACAGTTATTCTGCCAGAGGCCCGAAAAGTTGCGCGATTTCCACGCAACGCGTCAATATTGACAGTCAAGCTTTGAGCTTGAGGCTTTCCTTTGCCAAGTGGGAGTATGGGTGCTGCAAAGAGGAGGGGAGTGGGTGCAAATGTTCGAGATTGAACGTATCCATAGAGACACTTAACTGTCTGCACCTGTCTTGTGTGTGTTCAGCGATATGAATTCAAAGTTATGAGCCAAAAAATCAATCATAGATATTTCATTTTGACTTTGGTTTTCTTAATTGCTGCAATTTTCTATGTAGTCAAAGTCCTCATTTTACAAAATGAAAGTTAATGTACTTACAGTCTGTTTGCATTATCTTAATTAATGCACAACTATTTACAAAGAAAAAGTTGAAAAACTCATCGATTCAAATGCCAATGCAACCTTTGCCATGCAAATGAGAACTTCAATTGCACGGCAAGGTTTGCATGCGAGTGCAACCGAGAGAGCGATAGTCGATTGCCAAGAAAGCATTCGCTGATCGTGTCTATCACATATGCTAAGTGGATGGCTTCTTTGGGGTGGTTTTCTGTTTTTGCTAGTAGCAAATTGCTATAGCCAAAGTGAGAGTAAAAGAGTGAGAGAGAGTGCAATTCCTTCGCTGCAGCGCGCTGTGAGAGCTTAAAATTTTACGTATAGAAAAATACTTTGTTTTTATTAGTTTAACGGAAGCAGTTGCTAGTTAAAATATACATATTAGAAGACGTTGCTACTTGTCTATCTATAAGTGTAGCAGAAGACGTTGCTAGCTAAAAGAATCAAAGCGGAAGGAATTCACAGAAAAAGATATATTGAAAACAAATGTCAAGCACAAGAAGATTTGATTGTGTAAAGCGCAGAAGAAGTTGCAGCGAAGATAAACAAGAGTATTTTATATCTAAGAGACGTTATTGAGGCCGGCAAAGTGTATTTATACCCGCTACCCATAGGATAGAAGGGTATTATAACTTTGTGCCGGCAGGAAATGTATGTAGCAGGTAGAATGAGGCATCTCTGACCCTATAAAGTATATATATTCTTGATCAGCATCAATAGCCGAGACGATCTAGCCATATCTGTCCGTCTGTCCGTATGAAACACAGGATCTCAGAGACTATAAGAGATAGACTTGTAATTTTTGACAGCATTTGTTATGCTTGCGATCAGATAAAAATTGTCGAAGTTATTAAAGAAATACTTTTGTATGGGCAAAAACGCCTACTTACTAGTTGCTTTAGCTGACAATCTGGTATATTGTGCCGTCTATGGTACATTTTCAATGCGGTACTATATCGATATACAAAATATACTTTTAGTATTCTGCAGTATATTCGGTATATTTTGAGAAAAAAAATACCGCAAAATATATTTATTTTATTCAGAGTTGAGCCTTCTTGTTTTTGAATGATCAGCTTAAAAGTATGCAATATTTCGTTCTTGTTCACATACATACATAAATTAAAAACGTATACAGTAAATTTTATTTGTTCGCCTCTTGCAATTCTCAAGTGGTTCTGGACGCGAGGGTACAAGTTAGACATTAAAATGTTTAGCTTCATCCAATCCAATTGTGGTCGAGGTCGAGTCGCTACCATCGAGTTTGCAACTCGGGTGCGAGACTCTCGCCACATGTTCGCTTTGGTGCAGGAACCGTTCGTCGACAGTTCTCACGGCATTACGGGCATTCCGTTCGAGATGCGTGTGTTTGCTAATCGACGTTCGAAGGCTGCCATCTTTTTGGACGACCCGGATGCCATCTGCATGCCGATTGAGTCGCTCATTTGGAAGATTTGGCTCAATCCGTCGAAATGTCGAGTCCAGGCTGACAAGATTGGAGACTATTCCTAGCGGAGCTAAGATATTTGGCTCTACCCGCTGTCTACGGCCATCATGCTGGTGACTTATCTGGCCATGACCTGCTTCCTAGCGGAGCTAAGAGTTATTGGAATATACCAACAACTAGTCGAAAATGCTCAAGGAGAGGAGCAGCTTTTAAAATGGACATGATTGAAACCAATCCACAATACCACTTGTCCTTTGACAATCAATCAATCAAAATATTGCATACTTTTAAGCTGATCATTCAAGAACATAAAAAACAAGAAGGCTACAGTCAAGTCTGCTCAACTCTGAGACCCCCCCCTACCCAACGGTATTGGGTATAAAGAGTCTCTAGTAAAGAGGTGTGAGACCATATATTGTGAAAACATCTTGCATGTTCTTAAAACATAAAGTCACTGCACAATGGGGCATTTACCATTTCAGCTGGCATTTAGGCATTGAAAAATGTTCCAATTAGAAAAATCTCAATGCATTAACAGAACATCAAACTGATCTTTTGAGTATAACAGCTGTAAAGTCAGCTGTTGGATCCGAAAGCACGCGCGCTAAGTTGGCATATTTTTTTTAAGTGAACTTTGTTATTCATTTATTTATGTTGAAAGCTATTAATAAACAAGTAAGAAAGTTGCAGTCGAGTGTGCTCGACTGTGAAATACCCGCTACCCATTTTGAATAAAAGCAATATATTTTGCGGTATTATTCTCAAAATATACCGAATATACTACAAAAAGACTAAAAAGTTACAAAATGCTATATGTGGTACCACATTCAAAATATACCATAGACGGCACAGTATACCAGATTGTCAGCTAAAGCAACTAAGTAACTAACTAAGCAGGCGTTTTTGCCCATACAAAAGTATAATATTTCTTTAATAACTTCGACCATTTTTATCTGATCACAACCAAATTTTCAGGAAGCATAACAACCATAGTTATTATTGTATATGCAATTCGCATCTCTAGCTTTAAAATTACGCTTGTTATTCGATTTTTTCGATTTGCGGGGGCGTGGGAAAAATTTGAAAGAAACTTGATCTGCGTGAAAACACTATCAAACACTCTATCTCTTATAGTCTCTGAGATCTAGGTGTTCATACGGACAGATGGACACGGCTATATCGTCTCGGCTGTTGACGCTGATCAAGAATATATATACTTTGTAGGGTCGGAGATGCCTCCTTCGACCTGTTACATACATTTCCTGTCGGCACAAAGTTATAATACCCTTCTACCCTATGGGTAGCGGGTATACAAATTGCAAAGAAACGCGTATTTAAATATGTATAATAGAGAGATTCACATTGATATAATATTAAATTCCTTGTCTTTACTCGTACTCATACTTAACAAATGACTACAATTAATTATGGTAAATATGAGTATTTACATGTATTTAAATGAAAGGTTTATCAACTTGTGAACAACTTATTGCAAAAGCCATTAGCATACATATACTTTAAGCTGTTGCGTATTCGTAGTTTTTTAGTTTCAGCAATTAGATGCGTCTTTCATTTCCTGGCATAATTGCCTTTATTTTGCATTCCTTACAATACGATAAAATGGTTTTACATTTAAGAAGATTTTAAAGGCTGTGAACTTCCTTGGAAATTGACAATTCATTTCGAAACTATTTTACTGCCTGTTGGTTCATATTATTGCATTAGTATTTGAATTAATAAATTAAATTTATTTCTATGCGAGCAAGAATCAAATACATAGATGAAAATGCAAACCTACATATGTGTATTCTAATGTTTGTATGTGTATGTGTATGTGTATAAAGCAGCAGCAGCAAAGAAAAGAAGTGAAGTAAACGATGCGCGTTCGAACGAACAAACAAGTGACAAAGAAGAAGCACAAGATGGTCCCGTTACTTTTCACGATCTCCTTTTTGACCACCAAAATCTTGTGTTTCATTTTTGTCTCTTGATTGTTTACTCCATTTCTCTGCTCTATGTGTACAGATGCTATGAGTGGACGAAGAACTCGAATTGGCACGATCCGACTGGTCACAATAGGGAAATACCGTTATGAACGAAAAAGAGAAGAGAGAATAGCGAAGCTTCGCTTGTTTGGTTTTTAGTCAGTCGAGTGTGAGCATCGCAAATGAACAGGCGTTTGAAATAAACGAAGAAATTAAGAGATAAATAACACAGTGCATTTTAAGTTCCTTCAGTATATAGAAGAATATCTACACCAATAGTTTAGTCGAAGTGTTTGCTTATTTACTTCATCTTGCTCTGGATAATACCTAATTGTGTTATATTTGTATTATAAAAATCATAGCTGTATTTCCATATGTTTGATTGGAATCTAAAAATATTTCATCTCAGGCTGCAATTAATTACAGATTCTCTGCCCAGTCTGCCTGGTTCGCTTGTTGCTCAGCTGTCAAAGCTGTCAAATGGCAAACGCCTACATAAACTCATCCTCCCCCCTTCCCCTCCCCATCACCCAACGCTTTAACCCCCCCGCCCATCATTATCCCAACGATGGCTGCGTTTGGCGCGTGTTGTTTGTCAAAAAATTTAACGCGTAAGTGGAAAAGCATAAAAACAACAACGATTCGATGAAGAAAAAAGCGAGAAAAAAACGTTGTAAAAATTATCAAAGCACAAATTTGTAGAACCACCCGAGCGACGAGCATTGATAAGACAGACAAGAGCCAGACTTGGAGAGGAGTGGGAGTGGAGAGGGAGAGGGAGAGGGAGACCCAATCTTTAGATGAATCCCCTCAGCAGCCAGCTCAAACGAAACGTGTAAATGGACTTTTGGGCGCCGTTCGCCTCGCGTTCGTCGTTGACTGACTGACTTACCGACTGCTGACTCGCTCCCTTCCCTTTTCACTACCCACTCCACTCATCACTCAAATGCAAAATGGCGATTATTCATAAATCATTAAACACCATTTGGCAATGCGCTGGGCACTGGGCAATGGACGGTGGGGGGCGGTGGGCGGATGCGTTGTGAGAGTAAGTTTCATGACTCAATTGGAGGGTGGTGACGCGGTTGCGTCGCGTTCGCGGTCGCTGCTGCTGCCTTTCAAATTTTTATCGCTTTCCCAACACAAGCTAAGAAGAAGAAAAAAAAAACACACCCAAAGAAGAAAAATTCCTAATGAGCCAAACGCAAAACAGCAACAAGAAAAAAACGAAGAGAAGCAAAATAAATGGCAGCAAAAAAATGGTAAAAAACTTCGGAAAAAATCAAAGGCAGCTTCTGACCGGCTTCAAGGGTGGGGGGTGAGGGAAGTGTGGAGGGAGGTTTGAAAATTACGCGGACTTTTTAACAAGGCGGCCAGGCATAAGGCACAAGACTCAGTTCCCCCTCCCCCTCCCCCCTTCACCATCTCGCTTCTTGCTTGCCCCATTTGTCCCATTTGCTCCTGGCGAAGACATTAAAAATTTTGTTTGATACTTTGGTCGTCTACGTCGACGTCGACGTCGCTGCAGTCGAAGCCGCAGTCGCAGTCGCTGTCGCTGTTCTGGTCGTTTGATTTCCGCTTCCGTTTGCCGTTGAGATTAAAAAACATTTTTCGTGCATTTTTTCCCTCGTTTCCCCGATGCTTTTGTTTTTTTTTTTTTGTATTTTTTGGTTTTTTTTTACGTTTCGCTGGCTGCGTTTCTATCTGCGTATCCGCGTATCTGTGAGATACATTAAATTAAAAATTCATCTTTAATCAAAAATTATTGTTGGCATGCGCAAGACAAAGTTGCGACGGCGGCTTCGGCGGCGTCTGGGCCACTCGCTCCAAGGTGGACCAAGGTGCAGAGCAGCGGAGGACAGCAGAGAGGGGAGGACATGACAGGAAGGTGGATCAGACCGCAGCGGTGCTTAAGAGCCGGGCAAACATAGTTGACAATATATCAAAGTTTTTTGGCATTTCCATGGCCAGTGGAAGGAGTGGAAGAGAGGAGGGAGGAGGAAAGAGGGCAGGGAGATGGGCGCCATATTGTAATCGATGTTGTTGTTGTTCGTTTTGCTTCTTGTGGTTTCTTCAGTGGAGAAAGTTGATTGCCGACAAAACTCGAATTGAAGTTGAAGATGCAACCGATAAGCTGATAACTAAATGTTGACCAACTGACTGCAGAAAACGAAGATGATGTTATCAATAATTATTCAACAGGCTTTCAGACTGTCTTCATTGGGATTTGAATATAATCGAATGTAAAGAAAGAACATTGAAAGTGTTCTTTAACTAGTTTTTAATATTGTAAGTTGTAAGTTAAATGCATAAATTAAAAGTAATGAAACTGTCTGAAATAAGAATACTACGAAATTCGCGATTTTCAATTTGTTTCTAGTAATTCGATTAAAACTGATTAAGGAAAGTCATTTAAATTATCTAGTCTCTCATATATAATTTGCTCTTATTTGAGATTATAGGAATTTAAATTCAAAGTGCTTCTAATTTGATAAACTATTTATTGCATAATTATATATTTTAAATAATAATACAACTGACTAAAGCTCAAGAGAATACTACGCAAGAGAATAAATTGATTTGATTGGAATCAGATTTGTGTTTATCTTAAGAAAAAAATACATGTTGCTTTGGCTGACAATCTGGTATATTTTGTATTTCATACAACATTTTGGTATATACAATAAAACCTATAGTCTTTGTGATTTCTAAAAATATGGTTTCGATCAGATACAAATTATCAAAGGTTTTAAAGCAATACTTTTGTATGGGCGTCTTAGTGGCTTTGGCTGATAATCTGGTATATTTTGCACAATATGGTATATTTTAATGTACTACCATATCAATATACTAAACATACTATTTAGTATATTTTTGGTATTTTTGTGGTATATCATTTTGGTATATTTTAAAAATAATGCCGCGCTTTTTTGCTTTTATTCGAAATGTATAGCCGATATATCACAATTGAGTCCACTCCACTGTAGCATTCTCACTTGTTTTTATATACCTAAGTTTTCTCCTAATGTATTAAAATTAAAGTTGGGATGAAATATTGATTTAGCCTTTTTTAGCGGAAAATTTGACGAAAAAAAAAAAAGCGAAAAGCGAAATAAATAAAGAATTATTCTTACTAAACATGAACTTGTAACACATAAATATAGAAGGACTCCAACTGAAAAGTAACTTTTACTTGAGCTTCTAAATAATCTACAAATTTTGTGTTGTTTATCGCAAAGAGTTGTGCAGTTGCTTTCTTCACTTTTTGTTGTTGTTGTATGTGAAATCGACGTCAATTCCCAATTCCCCCAGCTCATTCGATGAAACTCTTTTGTTTGCACACAGCGAAGAGCGTTTAACTCGTTGGATGAGTATCAAAGACACCCTTAGACCTTAGACCTTAGCCCTTAGTCATTACAGTGCCGGAGGCTGAAAAGAACACGCATAAGCCTATCAATTTTTATTTGCTTTAACACAATTTTTTCGTTTGTCATTTTGCGACTTAAGAGTTGCTTATCAAAGTCGGGCAAATCAAACTCCAACTGACAGACAGTCAGACATACGGATGGAATGGAAAGCGAAGGGAAGGGAAGGGAGGAGTAAGGACTGCCATTAAACTCATGAAACAACAATGACAGCAAACGGCGCTTAAACTTGGCAATAACAACAACAATAAAAGCATCAAACCACACGCACACACACACACACACACACACACACATGGCACACACACATGAGAGCGAAGTCACGAAGCCATTTGCCTATCAGAAAGTTTTGATCTTTGATTGTGTGGCTCGGCTTTTTAACTAATTTGCGACACCTCCCGCAACCCAGCAACCAGTCGCCTTCTTTCCCCCTCCCCACTCCACTCCACCCCACACATACACACGCACCTGGCACACACACACTCTGCTTTGCGTAGAAATCGCGCGAAAACCGCATGCAAAACGCGTCACATGCAGTCGCTAGGGAATTAAACGCCCACAAGCCTCACACCCACACCCACACACACACACACCCCTCACACATGCACACACACTCTCGCACAAATATTTTGCATACGTTCGCAACATTTAAGCTTCATCCTCTTCACCCTCCTTCGTCTGCGTCTCCTTCTCTCTCGTTATTTGCGCAATATTTTTCTGATAATAACAAATTCGCGAATATGTTTATCTGCGTTTTCATTGCCGTCTGCTTCGCATCGCCTGCCTCCTTCTCCCCTTCCCCTTCCCCATTCCACTCTCTTTGACTGCGTCAAGCATTCTCTTTCTTTTCGTGCTTTTTTTTATTGTAAACCTTCTTGCCGCTGATATGGAGCTTTGCTTGTGGAGTTGTTTGGATTTGTCTCGTTTCTTTTTTTTTCTTGTTTTGTTTTGTTTTTTTTTTTTTTTTGTTTTGCTTGCCGCTAATTCCATTTGAGACGCAACGAAAACGAAAATGACATCAATTTATTTGTGTATTTTCTTGTATTTTCTCCTTCCAGAATCTGCCAATTGGAATTTCCTGTAATTATAACTTTAAATTATTTATATATTTATTTTCTTGCGCTTTTTTTCGCTTGAGTATCTTGCTTATTTTTCGTATTCCATTGTCTATTTTATTTATTGTCTGCTATCGCTTGGCATCAACATCATTTTGCCAGGCGAGGACAAAGTTAAAAATGCAAACAATAACAAGAATTACACCCAAAGGATCAGTTGGAAAAGTCAATAAACTGGCTGTGTCGGGGAACGCGGAATGGAACGCAGAGTGGGACAGGACAGGACAGGACGGAACGGAACGGATTGGATTGCCATGAAACACGGTGTGGGAAGCTGTTGAAACGGACGCTGCAAAAAATCGCCAAAAAGCAACCGCAAAGTAACCGCAAAAAAGCAAACAACAATCGAGTGCGACAGAGAAAGCGAGAGAGAGAGAGAGCGGGAGAGTGAAAGAGAGACTACACAGGAGGCCTTCCACACCCCTAACTACCGCCTTGCTTCCTTCCTCCCCCCACCCCAGTAAACTTAACCGCCCTGCGGTGCAAACCTTTTCTAGCAATTCTTTTTTTTTTTTGTGTGTTATTTACAAAAACCATAAATCAATTGGACACGCCACATACATAGTATATTTAGAGAGAGAGTGAGAGAGAGAGCGAGAGTAAATGCAAATCTATTTTTAAATGCGAAATAATACGAATCCACCCGAAAAGAGAAGATAGAGACAGAGAAGAGCAGATAAACCCCGCGGCCATGCGTTGAAAATCGCGCGTTGCAGCACACAAAAAAAGGGGCAAAAAATGCCGCAAAAATAAGAGACGAGCGGTAAAAGGTCGAACAGAAGGAGAGTGAGAGTGAGAGTGAGAGAGTGAAGAGCGAGGCAAAAGCGAACGAAGGCCACGCGGGAAAAGCCGCTGATACGACATGTGGGAAAAGTCGAAAAGTGTAAAAGTCAGCGCCAGAGCGCAAGAAGAGGGAAGACATCGACAGACCGACGGACGGACGGACAGACGGACGGACGGACGGAGGAAGTGCGGTGTAGTTGGGCAGCGAGTGCTGTGAAAGGGCAACGAAATCAAGGAGTTGAAGATGCGACGCCGACCGCCCGCTGGCAATAAAAGAAAAGCACAGAGACCAACACACAAAAAACACAAAAAAAAAAAAACAACACGAAAACGAACACGAACAATAAAAATTCAACATTCTGCATGGTGAGGAGGAGGAGGAAGTCGAGGAGTCGAACGGGTTGTCCACACGGGTTGTGTGCCAAGGACTCGCAGCCAGGACTTGGGAGGCCAGACTAAGGAGGCATTCACTGACATACTTTAAAACCAAGTGCTGCGGCTTGGCGCCGAGCTCGATGGATGGATGTCCTGCCCGGCGGGGGTAAGCATTTGAATGGGAAAGGGTTCGCTTGGTTTTTTCCTTTCCTCTCCTTTCCTTTCCACACTCCCTCACCCGCACCCGCACCCGCACTTCGCATTTGGGGTTGCTTTACATATATGACAGTTCGACATTAGTTTTGATAGACTAGGCACGCATGTTCCACGCTGCAAATCCTTTGTTATGCTAACAAATCAGGCCAACGACAACGCAACGCAACGCACAAATCTGATATCCGCTTTGGTGCCACGTCACATTTCTCTGTGGCTTAGCCTCCCGGCAAAGTGCTTGGCTTATTAGCTTCAACAGTCAGCAAACAAACCGAAGAAGAATATTGCAAATCCTTTGGCTCAAAGCTTAGCTGCGTCTCGCATTTATTTGCGGCAGTTCGAAGTAGTTAAAAAACCTTCGACAGCTTAATGTCATAAAAGAGCAAAAGGGTTATTTCTCTTCCTTAATGCACCTCTTCTTTTCTCTTACTCGTATTCCGCTAACTTAAATTTAATTTAATTGATATATTTGAGAATCGATTTTCGTCTTCTTGACAATCAGCTGTACACGAAGAGAAAAAAATCTAGATTGAAAACTATCTTGATTAAAGATTCTTTCGATCTTTAAAAAAAAGCAAACAATCTTGAAATAAGATTCTTAGATAGAAACACTCTTAAATCCACATTTATAGGGCAAATTACCATTTTAAAATTAAAAAACTTTTGTTTTAAGATGAAAATCTTGATTGAATCTTCTATCAAGTATATTTAATCTATAATTAATCTAGAACGTTTGATCTTGATTTAAGATTTTGAAATCGATTCTTGCAACAAGATAATCTTGAATTTCGAGCTTGTTTTTTTGTAGATCTTTGATCTTGATTTATAAATTAACCTTCTTGACTAAATTTGGACATCAAACAATCACGATTGAAGATTTTATCACATATTTTCTTTCTGTGTACTCAAAAGGGTTATTTGTCTTCATCCTCATTGCTATTCTTCTTTTCTCTGGGAATGAACCATTAAGTGGAATATGGATATAAATTACCAAATATAAAATCAGAAAAAATAACCGCAAATGAAAAATGTCATTGCTAAGATATGTCAGCAAACAATTGAAGAAGAAACAACTTTTATTTTCTTCCATTAAATCACTTTAAAGTAAAGAAAAATAACTATCCACTTATTTTTGGTTATCAGTTGCCATTTTATACTTTATGCATTTATAATTTATGATAACTTTTTCTGTACTCCTTTATTTTTATGTTTTATTTTAGTATATTTTGTACTCAATGAATGTATGTAGTTTTATATCAATATACCAAATATATCATTTGGTATATTTTGGCATTTGTGCGGTGTACTAATTTGGTATATTTTAAGAATAATACTACACTGGTTTGTATATAATGAAAATGTTTAGAGGTTATCTCAGTGTCGAGCACACTCGACTGTAGCTTTTTCAATTATTTAAGTAATGGAATTTTGCATTACGTTGACCCTTACAACAGATATCTATATATATAAAAGAAAGTCGTGTTATGTTAGACCACTTATAAATCAGGAACGGCAGAACAGATTTGAGTGAAAATTGGAAGGGAGATAGCTTAGAGGCAGGAGACGAACATAGGATACTTTTTATACAGTCCGACGTTAATGAATAACAGTAAGTAGGCTGTGAGCGTAACGCATCATACATTTATATACGATATTATGTATTTATACATTTATCTACAGTCAGCAATGCTGCGAGCAAGACGATCAAATCGAAAAAAAAATGAAAAAAAAAATATAACAAAAGCAAGTAAGAAAGCTACAGTCGAGTGTACTCGACTGTGAGATACCAGCATTCAAAATATGCCATAGACGGCACAATATACCAGATTGTCAGCCAAAGCAACTGAGACCCCTAGTAAGTAGGCGTCTTTGCCCATACAAAAGTATTTCTTTAATAACTTCGACAATTTTTATCTGATCGCAACCAAATCAGAAATCATAAATACTATAGTTATTATTGTATATACCAAAATTCGGAACTCTAGCTTTAAAATTACGCTTGTTATTCGATTTTTTTTGATTTGCGGGGGTGGAAGTGGGCGTGGCAAAAATTTGAAACAAACTTGATCTGCGTGCAAACATAACAAATGCTGTCGAAAAAAATTATAGCTCTATCTCTTATAGTCTCTGAGATCTACAGTGGGGAGCAAAATTGAGTACATGTTTGCATATTTCACATTTCGGAGTGAATGATAAAGAAAACAATAAAGCAAATGGAAAAAAAGTTTATTCTCTTTATTCAATATATAATTGACTATACATTAACGAGAAAAGATCAACGAAGAAGTGCACAAAGAAGAAAAGAAAACTTGAAAACAAAAACAACTCGTATGTACTCATTTATGCACCTTTGACATTTTAAACTTCTTATCTGCAAACAAGATCGTTAAATGGAATTTTTAGTAAAAAATTAATATTTCGTCCATAAACCTTTATTTTTTATGACGCTTTCAATACGGTCTGGCATACTCTCCACAAGGTTTTCCAAAATTTCTTTGGGTATACGGCGCCACTCCTCATGCACCCTTTCCCATAAATTTGCGAGGTTTGATGGAGCTGAATTATATTGTCCCAATCGTCTTTTGACAATTGACCACAAATTTTCGATTGGGTTTAGGTCAGGGCTTTGAGCCGGCCACTGCATCAACTGAAAATTTTGGTCCATTAGCCATTTCTGGACGACTTTTGCAGTGTGCTTCGGGTCTCCATCCTGCTGAAACACGATTTCAGCTTCGTTGTAAGCACTGCGATCAATAAATTCGGGAAGATGGTTCCTCAAAATACTTAGATATTGCTCTTTGTTCATAATCCCTTCTATTTTGTGCATTGGTCCAATGTTCCACCAGTTGAAACAGCTCCAAACCATTATATTGCCTCCACCATGCTTTACAGTCTGCTTAACGTGGTGTCGTTGGATTGTTTCACCGGGCCGGCGCCAGCAATATTGTTTTCCATCTGATTGGAATCTATTAAACTTTGTTTCGTCTGACCAAATTACCCGCTTCCAGTCATCTATAGTCCAATTTCGGTGCTGTCTGGCAAAACATAAACGTGCCTTCACATTTTTGGCCGACAACGCAGGTTTATTTTTTTTTACTGCTGCAACATATCCAATTCTTTGAAGTGCTCTTCGAGCTGTCCATCGACTTACATCTTTATTTATCTCTAAAGAAGCCCCCTTAGGTGTTAAGAACTTGTCCTTTCTCATATTAGCCATAATATGACGAGCATCCGCATCGTTTAAAAGTCGAGGACGGCCTCTGAGAGGGGATTCAACCGAAACTTTGCGTCTTTTTTGGACACGTATGACCACCGACTGACTTATTCCGAGTTTACTGGATATTATCCGGGACGAACATCCTTTCTCGGTAAGACCTATTATCGAATTTTCCACGTCCTGACTCAATTTACGCATAATTTTGAAATAATAATAAAAATTGCTCTTCACTTTCAATGTAACCACGTTGACACTTTAAATCATAATAAGCACATTACAATAAGTCTAAGAAACAAAGCAAAAGCAATAAGATGACAATTAACGGTAAATTTTTGATTCTTTTGCAGATAAGAAGTTTAAAATGTCAAAGGTGCATAAATGAGTACATACGAGTTGTTTTTGTTTTCAAGTTTTCTTTTCTTCTTTGTGCACTTCTTCGTTGATCTTTTCTCGTTAATGTATAGTCAATTACATATTGAATAAAGAGAATAAACTTTTTTTCCATTTGCTTTACTGTTTTCTTTATCATTCGCTCCGAAATGTGAAATATGCAAACATGTACTCAATTTTGCTCCCCACTGTAGGTGTTCATACGGACAGACGGACATGGCTAGATCGTCTCGGCTGTTGACGCTGATCAAGTATATATATACTTTATAGGGTCGGAGATGCCTCCTTCTACCTGTTACATACATTTCCTGCCGGCACAAAGTTATAATACCCTTCTACCCTATGGGTAGCGGGTATAAAAATGTAGATAATCTGAATTACATAATTTAAAATAAGTTCATTGGAACAATTCATTCATTCAAATCTATTGACTGCCTCACAAATGAAGATGATGCCACCAACTATCCAATTGAAATTTTAAACTCTTTGGATGTGCCTGGCTTACTTAATTGCCACCGCACAATTTACGCCTAAAAGCTGGCCCTGTAGTAATCATGCTTCGAAACATAAACCAATCAAAACTATGCAACGTTACGCGTTTGGTGGTTAGAAAATTGATGAACAATGTAATTTACGGTACGATAATGATAGGAAAATTCAAAGGTGAGGAAGTTCTTAACCCGAGGATCCCGATAATCCCAACCGATATGCCGTTTGAATTTATAAGAATTCAATTTCCGATACGTCTTGCATTTGCCATGACCATCACAAAACACAAATCACAAGGCCAATCCTTAAAAGTTTTTGGTTTAAATCTATAACATTCATGTTTTTCCCATGGTCAATTATACGTATTATGTTCACGGGTCGGAAGACCATCTGCGTTGTTTGTTTTTGCGTCTGATAATAAATAAATAATAAATGTCGTCTATCACAAGGTACTTAGGTGAAGAGCAACCTATGTACTAAAATACAGAAATAATAATAAATGAAATAATAATAAAAAAAAAAAGAACACAAAACAAAGTTCACCGGGTCAACTAGAAATATATATTTCTTCTCTTTTAATTAAATTGAAGTTTGCATTAATATATTAATCTGTGCATCACTTTTCCATTACATTCAACAACAATTACTATTTGCTTGTCTTGAGTGCTGCACATGGGTCAAAACAATTTTAGAATTAACATAACTTAAACGCAATTCCATATTGAAGATTTCTCCTGTTGGTTGCCAACTGCAAATTCAATTCACTCATCGCTTTTGCTTTCTCTCTCTCTCTCTCTCTCTCTCTCTCTCTCTGTCTCTTTGAACAGCAAAGCATCAGATGCAGAGAGTCGCCTAAGCCGCACTCATTTGGACTTTGTGAGTCTGAAAGCTGCAACTCTTTTGCTTAACTTCCTGCCACCTGCCTGCCAGCTATCTCTTTTCCTCTTCCCACTTTCTATCTATCTCTCTCTCTTTCACTTACAGTTCTTTGGCTGTTTGTGTCTCTGTCTCATATTTTATGCGCTGCAAATTCTTTTGATTTATGTTAATTTGAATAAGTGCGCACCATCTATTTTTTGTCACCAACTCATTGCTGCCACGCCCCCGTCCGCCCTCTGCTCCCTACAGGCCCATACGCTCACCAAGCATGTTTCCGTCATGCGTTTTGCAGTTAGTGGCGCCTCTTTTGCTTGCAACATTCCTCATTCCTCATTCCTCATCTCTCATTCCTTATTCCTTATTCCTCATCCAGCTCCAGTTCCACTTCCTTTTGCTCTTCATCATCGTCATCGTCATCGTCCTCACTTCCTTTCCTGGCTTTTCCAACCTGTCTCTTCTCTTCTCTCAGACTCACCATTCTCACTGTCCCTGCTCCATTTCTTCATTTCGTTTTTGCCACGTTTCTTTTTTGTCAACGGCGCGTAAAAAATCTTTTGATAAAACGCAAATAGTTTGTTTCATGCACCTTACTCAAGTTCCGGCTATACCTCAACTCTCATCGCGTTTGTCACACATCTCAAAAGTCAATAAGTGACTCGACTTGAACATACCCTGCAAAGAAGAGAGAAGTGTCTCGATCATTATGTGCAAATAACGATCAAAATAATTTCATTAATACTCATAAGTAATTGCATTTCTCGTAAAAAAAAGTAAAACCTCAAAATGGAAATAGTTAAATCAAACATTACCAAAAAAAAATATACACTTGGGTTTGTAGAATGCTTAAAAATAAAACTTGAAAAACTAAGAAATAAACGCAAGTTGTTCTTTTGGCTATATTCTCATAAATATTATAATATTTTTTTATTCCAAATTAATTTATGTCTCAACATCGCATGGAAATCAATCGCAAAGAGAGTGAGAACATTCAGTGTGACCAGTTTTTAAAAACAAAAAAAATGCCAACGTAAGTTACCTCAAATTCATATTGTATAATATTATTCAACGATTCAATTTATTCATTTATGATATAATATATGATTTGATGCTGAATATTGCGATTTGAATTACGTGAAATATTTCATTGAATGCAAATACTGCATATTTTTTTTATTTAATTCATCAGTTGTTATTAAAAATATAATATATTTTTTAAAAGAGCTAGAAGGTGAAGCTCATTTTTTGATGAATTAGCTGTCCATAATTGGCACTATTTTATTTTTTGTTAAGATATTTATTTAAAATAGTAAATTTGATACCAACATATTATTTCTTTTTTATTTGTTTGTAATTTATATTTATTATATTATTTCGTACATTTTTCTAAAGGAAAGCTTTTATCGAATTTTTGTCAATGTGTTTTATTCGAATAACTTATTAGTTATTCTTTATTTTATCCCCAATTATTATTTTTCAGATATATACTTTTAACACAATAGGTCGAATAAAAAATAAGTAAATATTTCTTAATTTGTTTTTATTATTTAATAAATTAGATTTGATACAAATTTCTTTAATATTCATTGTGAATTATTACTGATATTATGTTAAAATGTTATACTAATGATAGTTGTGCTCTATATGCTTTTCTAATTTCTGCTTATTTCAAAGATGTTTACTTTTAATTCTGTAACCACAAAATGTAAACCACAAATGTAAACATTTTACTAAAAATTTGGTTCTTCTTCTTTTTCCTAAGTTCTTTTTATATTTCAGATATTTACGTTCAATTTAATAACTAGAATAAACAAAATACAATAAAAATTCTTTATTTAGTTGTTATTATTTAATAAATTAAATTTGATATACTTTTGTGAATACTAATTTCGAATTTATTCTGAAATTAAGTTGAAGTTTTGCACTTACAAAAGTCTTTATATTTTTTTAATTTATATTTATTTCTCAGATATTAACTTTCAATTCATTAGTTAGAAAATGCATTGATTCCAATTTTATCATATTTATAATACTCTTCGCATTGATCATCTTAGATCTTCTACGACATTTAGCATGGTTCGCTTTCCTCGTGTGCGGTCATTAAAAGCTATTTATACCCGCTACCCATAGGGTAGAAGGACATTATAGCATTGTGCCGGCAGGAACGTATATATATTCCGACCCTTTAAAGCATGTCCGTCTGCCTGTATGAAACACTGGATCTCAGAGAGAGAGAAAGAGCTCTAATTTTTTTGGGCAGCATTTGTTATGTTTGCACGCAGATCAAGTGAGTTTCCCCCGAAAATCGACAAAAATCGAATAGCAAGCGTTATTTTAATGCCAAAAATTTGATATGCATAGTACTATAATAACTATAGGAATTGTGGTTCTTAATTTGGTTGCGATCAGATAAAATTAGTCGAAGTTATTAAAGTAGGCGAAAACGCCTATTTTCTATGTTTATGGTTTGGCTGACAATCAGGTATATTTAGCACTCTATATTATATCTTAAATGTAGTACCACATCAATATACCAAATATACAATTTGACATGTTTTTACTATTCTGTGATATATTGTTTTGGTTTTACTCACAATGGGTAGCGGGTATCTCCAAGTCGAGAACACTCGACTGTAGCTTTCGTACTTGTTTAGTTTTGGCTTTGACTGTGTCGTCAGTTTTGTGGCATTCCTCTTCCCTCCTCTCTCTGCTCTATGCTCTCCCCTCTCTCTCGCCACTCGCTCGTGGTGCGTCATTCCGGGAGAACTAACAACATCGTCGTCGTAGATCTCAGAGACTGAGGCGGAAGCCACACACGGAGCAAGCGACGTCGACGAATGCGAAAAAGTGCTTACCGAAAGTAACGTTACTCGCTGCTTTTTTATGCCTTTCACCATGTGTGTGTGTGTGTGTGTGTGTGGAACGTCAACATTTTTGCGATTTTTCATAATTTTTTCGAGCGACGAGCGACGAGTCTTTCACACCTTTTTGGAGGCAAGAAGAGAAGGGAAGAGAAGAGAAGCTTGGCGACGCTTTCGCATCATTTGCTCCGTTGTTGAGCATTTCCATTTCCATTGCCACTTCCGTTTCCGTTGATTTGTTGTCCCCGCCTGCGGTGGTGGGCGTGGCAGGATGTGGCTGCTTAAAACGCCGCACGCAGCGAAAGGAGTAGAAAAAAAAATAAGAAGAAAAAAACACGCAGAAAAGGGAAGCAAACGTCTCACCCAGACTCAATCTCCACCTTCATCTCCATCTCCTCTCCGTCTATGGCTGCACATAATTTGTAACAATTTTGCACCCACAGATGCTAGGCGAACACCCCTATTCCCCCACCCCTACCCCTGACAAATCCCAATAGGTATGCTGGATGAGGAACAGGGAAGGGGAGGGGGAAGGGAGCTGGACTGAGGCGTGTTGAATTGCCGCATGCATTTGCCCCAAATTGCTCGAATTTAAAATAAACCCAGCAAAGTCTGTAACTCTCTCTCTCTCTCTCTCTCTCTCTCTTTCTCTCTCGCTCTCTGTCCTCCTCCCACTCCCTTGACTTTGCAGCGCTTCTTCTTCTTCTTTTGGCTTTCTTTATTTTATTTTATTTCATGTTTTTTTCTCTCTGTTTCGTATGCGAATATAAATGAAATTTTTGTTGCTTGGACGTGACACATTTAGTTTGGATATATGACGGCAGTCGTCCTCCAGTTCTCAGTTCTCGGTTCTCAAAGTCGTCAGTCAGGCGCGCATTGGCTCGTTAAGTGCAGCGGAGGGAAGGGGGAAGGAGAGAGGGATTAACGAGAAAGGGGGTGAGCGATGAATGACAACGATGACGACGCAGACGGAGACAACGTTATTTGGTTTTCAAAGCACAAATTTCTATCAAAGTCGCCTCTCAAATAAATGTAAGCAAATATCGAAACATATTTTCAAATATGCAATGTTTTAATTTCTCACTAACTATACCCGTTACCCATAGGGTAAAAGGGTATTATAACTTTGTGCCGACAGGGAATGTATGTAACAGGTAGAAGGAGGCATCTCCGACCCTATAAAGTATATATATTCTTGATCAGCATCGAGTCGAGTACACTCGACTGTAACTTTCTTACTTGTTTTACTATTTGATTTGACTGACAATTTGGCATATTTAGCACTCTATAGTATATCTTGAATGTATAACTACATCAATATACCAAATATACAATTTGACATGTTTTTTGGAGTATTTTGTGATATATTGTTTTGGTATATTTTGAGAATATTTCCACAATACTTTGCTTTTACTTAAAATAGGTAGCTTTTTGCTTTTTTTGCTTTTTTGTTTGTTGCAATTATCTAATTTATTAATCACATTTTTATATTTAATTTGTTTGCTCATTAGCGATAATAAACTAAACTTTTTGAATATAACTATTTTTATAATATGGAAATTTTCTCACAAATTTTATAATTTTCTATTCTGCGAATGAATATTAATCGATTCACTCTCTTGCACTTGGTTTATCTTTGAATTATTATTATGTTAGTATTATTACTTTGTGCCTCAAGGAAATGTATGTAACATGCAATGGGAGGCATCTCCGAACCCATAAATTATATATGTACATACATAAATATCAGAAACTATAAGTGATACTAATAAAATTTAATACTATTAGTATATAAATATACCAAATATAATATCCAGTGTATTTTAGAATTGTTTGATACTTTATTTTGTCATACATTTAGATGAATACTAAATGGGTAGCAGTATATTTTCTTAGTATAATTTGGTATATTTTTGTACAAAATAATACCGCAATGCTCTACCTTTATATGTACAGAGTATATCACAATCTTAATTTTGTTATTCAAAGTGATTAACTTAATAAAAAACGTTTAAAATACGGTTTTATGAGATAATCAAAATGTAAGCAAAATAAACTTCATTTTCTTAAAAGATAAGTTTTAAAATGTTGTGTTTGAGATATGCAAATGAATTCGCGAAAAATGAAGAATACTCCCCTACTTTGTAAGAACATAAATAAATCTATCACGTGGATACATTTTGAGGATGTGCGCACTTCATGTGTGATATTTTTCCCTAATAGAGAGAATCTCTTTTGAACCCCTTTCTCCCCTTTAAGGGGTGGCAAGTCGATTTACCTTTCGCCACACGCACATCCTGACTCACACTTTGTTTTCCGATCGCATAAAGTGCTATAAATCACAAGTACTCAATGTCAGACCAATGAACTGAACTGCAGCCGCCGCGTCGCGTCGCGTCGCGTTTCGCAGTTGGTGGTCCAAGAGTGAATCTTTCCCTCCCTGCCTAACATATTCTCCCCCTTCCCCTACGCCATCCCCTTCCCACCCACCATTCGCAATTCCATCTCCATTTCCTTCTGAGATGCAAGTGAAGTTGGCGTCGCGTTATTTGTGGAATTTCTTGAGTACATTTCGATGATAAGCAGCAGCCGCATACAGCTGCCACATGTGTGTGTGTGTGTGTGTGTGTGTGTGTATGTGTGTGTGAGCTTGAGATTTCTTAACAATTTGTCATGCATGGAACGCCAAATATGCCGAAAGGAGAAAAATGTATTAAAAGCAGCCGCCTAACAGTCGAAGATGTAGAAATGCGAGAAATGCGCAAATAAATCATTTCTTTTGCGTGCCTTTTTTCCAACTCTCTCTCTTCCCTTTTCTTACTCTGTGTACGTGTGTGTTTGTGTGTGTGTGTGCATAGATAGCAAATGTTCGTTGAGTTGAGTTTTTTTGGGGGTTTGTCTGAAGTAGTTTTGCTTTCGAAGGCACTTGAAATATTTTCACGTGTCTTGAACAAATGTCAAACACACACACACACACACACACACACCGACAGTTATACGCACATAAATCAAAAATTGCATAGAGAGACAGACACACACAGATGGAGATGCTGAGGGGGCGAAGGGGAAGATCAGCTCGTGAAAGTATTGAAATGTAACGCATTTATTTTCATTACAACTTGCCCGCAAAAGTATGCTATGCAAAAGCACATCAGACTGCGTATGTGTGGGTGTGTGTGAGTGTGTGTGTGTGTGTGTGCGTCACTAATGTGACAGTCAGCAGCCCTTTAAGCCGCTGCCGTTGAGCTATAAGCACTTTATTGGATCATCAGACTTATTTTGATATGTGCTCAAATATGACCAAAAAAAAAAAAAAAAAAAAAAAAAAAACAAGCAAACCACATTCACACACACACACACAGTTGAGTGTGCGTGTGTGTGTGTGTGTGGATAGCAGGCATTGACATTTTGCAAGCGCACAATGTCAGGCTCATAAATTCTTGTCATGCGGCCAGCCAGAGAGAACGTTGAGAACGAGAACGAGGATGAAGATGAGGATGAGGACTCAGGACTCAGGACTCAGGACGAGGACGAGGACACTGAGGATGTCAACTTTTGCTCAAGTTATTTTCATTTGTGTAACATTTTTGCATACTTTACGGCGCATTTGACGCACGTATATGTGTGTGTGTGTGTGTGTGTGTGTGTGTGTGTGTGAATGCTCTTTTAACCGTCGACTACTTTTTGACAAATCTACTTAGGCATTTCTTTGGTTTTGCTTTGTTTATTTATGTTTATTTGTGATTTATTTCGATAACATAATAAATATCATGCATGTCTCTACGTGCTCACCACGTGTACGTGCATGTATGTGTGTGTGTGTGCGTTAGTTAGTGTTAGTATTTCTCTGTATGTGTTTGTCTTTTCCTCACTTCACTTAGCAATGCCTACAACTCGCTTATTCATGAATATTCTGAGCTGCATTTGAAAGCGGAAATTACTCTTGCTCTATTCTTTTTGAACTTCCATTTCCGCCTTACCACAGCTTATCGATAAGATATCGACACGAGTCGGAATTTCAACCGATTTAAAGAGGTTATATATACACAAGATTTTACATATTTTAATCGCTTTTTGTCTATTGACTGTTTAAACATTTTGAATTCATATCAATATTTAAATGTGAATTCATTTGCAATTTGGATAAATTCTCTTTTAAAACATTTATCCTAATTAGAGAGGTAAAAACCCGAAAACTTAGACTTCAATACATTACTCGATGACGCCTAAGCTTAACTTAAATGGCGAAGTGCCGAAATGCGGCGAAATGAGACGAATTCACACAAAGCAAGCCGTGAAAGCTTTACTTCGCTCTTAATTCGCCGTAATGTTAACAATTCAAAGACTCTCTTATTATTCCTTAATATTTGTTGTTAATTGCATTTATTTAATTTATTTATATTTAATATTTATATATTGTAGTAGGACGTATGCCTACAAACACACACTCTACACTCATATGTATATAACTTGACGCTCTCTCGGCTATCCGAACTCTCTCTCGATATTGGCTCTCTTTATCGATTCTCTCATTACATGTCACATTCTTTGTTATACATAATTGAGCTACGCGGTCAGTCTTGATTAAGTTATTAAGTTTGGCCAATATTTTGTCTGGCCAAGAAAATGAATTACTCAACAACAATGAGCGTCAGGATCAGACTCAAAATGTTTGCGAAAATTCGGTCATAGCAGAGAGTGTTCACCAGGATTTGTTAAACACCATTGAAAAGCTGCAAGAAGAATTGCGTCTAAGCAAAGAGGAATTGCGAAATTCTCAGAACAACGCAGCTGCACATCAAATGTATACAACAGAAATAGACAACAACAACAACAGCAGCTGCACAGCGTTCGGCATCAGAAGTGGCAAATTTTGGCGACAGCAACGACAACGACAACAACAACATCAGCAGTTCTGTATGTCAAGCTATTGGCAGCACTGGAAATGTAACGGGCAGTACTGGAGAACGAGCAAAACAAAGTAAAATGTGAATCAGCGGTCTCGCTCGCACTCGCAAAGGAAGCTACGCTGGAGTTCGACGGAAAATCATGTGCACGCATTTGGGTAAGCTAACTCAAAAGCGTTGCAGCCATGTGTAAACTTGACGAAGAGTCGCTTCGCTCAAACCTAACCTAACCTAATAAGAGTGTTACCAATGCAACATGCAAGATGTTTTCACAATATATGGTCTCACACTTCTTTACTAGAGACTCTTTATACCCAATACCGTTGGGTAGCGGGGGGTCAGAGAGTTGAGCATACTTGACTGTAGCCTTCTTGTTTTTTATGTTCTTGAATGATCAGCTTAAAAGTATGCAATATTTCGTTCTCCAATTACAAATTTGTATTTTGATTTGTTCGCCTGTTGCAATTCTCAAGTGGTTCTGGACGCGAGGGTACAAGTTAGACATTAAAATGTTTAGCTTCATCTAATCCAATTGTGGTCGAGGTCGAGTCGCTACCATCGAGTTAGCAACTCAGGTGCGAGACTCCCGCCAGGCTGACAAGATTGGAGGCTATGCTTAACGAAGCCAAGATCAAATATGACAGTGCAAGTTGATAGTATACAGTCGAGATATATCGATCTCATCAGACTTGCTAAATTCATTATTTCATATCATTTACAGTTATATCATCACACGGAGTTGATCGTGATTGATGTCGATCTAATCTTCCACAACTCAGAGTGCGTGTTGCACGTTGTGCGCAGTTAGAGAAAATGCTCAAGGAGTCTGAACAAGTCTACAGCCAGCCAGTGGCTGAGCTGCAAGAAGAGTCGGTGTGCAGTGTCAGTAACACCCTAGGCATGCCACCAACTCGACAGGACGAGGATCAGCTGCTTGTGATCAACGAATGCAAGCTGGAACAGAGCGAATATATGCTAAGCTCTTCACAGGAACGCGCTACGATACCGTCTGCAAAGGCAGAGCCATTAAAGTCAATTAAAACCTCTTTAAAATTTAAGTAAAAGTAAACTAAGAACGAAGATTTTTAAAATTTGCTCAAAAGGCCATAAAACAAGGTACTGTTTCTCCAACAAACTACAATGTTTTGCATGACAGCATGGGTCTGAATGCTGATAAGATACAAATACTAACGTACAAAATGACACATATGTACTACAATTGGTCAGCAGTTTGTATACGTTCGATAATCACCGCGGACGGAGTGATATCGACGTCACGATTGCCAACGAAGCAGTATCTCGTTGTCCCCAAATAAGTGTCTAATATAATTCGGGCATTTCCTATCAGTACCATGATAGGATCCCAAGTATATGAAAATCCTGAATATATATAAATGTGCAAACAGTTACTTGGTCCTCCTTAAGGAACAAGAAGAGCTACATTTGCAAGAAATGAATGAGCTTGGAAAGGAACTGGAGGCTCAGGATGTTATATACCATAAGTTGGAGCAAGATGTCTTTCGCGTTTGTGAAAATCCTGATTACATTCAATGCGACAGCAATTACAAGACACTATTAAATGCCAAGAAGAAATTCATTTACGAGAGATAAATGAGATGTGCCAGAAGCTGGATCTTGGAGACAACATATGCTTGCAGAAGGAGCGGCAAATAACGGTTCTCGAGGAGCGTCAGAAATTGAGTGGTTGACCGTATCTCGTTGTCTGCAAATAAGTGTCTAATATCATTCGGGCATCTCCTATCAGTACCACGAAGATAATAAAGATAAGAATAGAATAGAAGATAAACACTGTTGCACAGTGTATGCGACCATGTATTTGGACGCAGGCAGCCGAGAGCTGTTCGGAAAGGAAACCAAAACAACATCAACGTCATCCCTTGTCTAACAATTTTAGAGCCACTTCGCAGAAGAGTTATTGGAATATACCAACAACTAGTCGAAAATGCTCAAGGAGAGGAGCAGCTTTTAAAATGGACATGATTGAAACCAATCCACAATACCACTTGTCCTTTGACAATCAAAGCATTCGTAGCGGATTCATATGCAAAGTGTACCTCATAGTGATGTCTCAGTTGTTGGTGACTTTTGGAGCTGTTGCAATCTTCGCTTTCTCCCCCAAAGTGAAGTACTTTGCCCACCGCAATATTTGGCTCTACCCGCTGTCTACGATCATCATGCTGGTGACTTATCTGGCCATGACCTGCTTCGAGAATGTGCGACGACAGACGCCAAAGAACTTCATATGCTTGGGCATCTTCACTTTTGCTCAATCCTTTATGCTGTGTCTCTAGTCGATAGAATAATGTAGATAAGGGAAGGCATGAATTTGTAGATCGCAATAAGCATGATCCCTGGGGTCGTGTTTATCAAATAGTGAGAGGGAAAGGCAGGGAACTTAGTTTAGGCAACTTGCATGTCGGAGGCCTTCAGCTAACGGCATGGAAGGATTGTATGAATGCTTTGTTGAATGTGTTCTTCCCGCGAGAGGAGAGACAGGAGGTTCCACTACATGTGGAGCAACTTGTTGAACCGCTCCGGGAAGCTGAATTGGGGGTGGCTTTTAAGAGGTTAAAGTCGAGAAAGTCGCCCGGCATGGATGGTTTCACTGGGGAAATGTGTAAATGTGTTTGGAATTCGATTCCAGAATATATGTATGCATTGTATGAAAGGTGTGTGAATGAGGGATACTTTCCCAGTAAATGGAAATGTGCAAAGATGGTAGTGCTTTTGAAGTCGTTCGAAAATGTTTGCTCAGAAATCAAGAATATATTCAATATTGTGCAGTACTTGCGTGGCTGCCAAGTCACTGATAATCCTAATGATCCCTTGAACGTGTTCACCAAATTAATGCCTGTGGTCAAAGGCTGCTTCCGCTATTTGGCCAGCGACTCGGGTATACAAGATACAGAGATTCTTGTACACGATATTCGATATCTGCTCTATATCCTCAAGAAGGAAGTGATGGAGATAGCCGATTTGAAAAGCCCTGGCATTAATAAGAGTGTCCGAAGTCAAGAGAATCTTCTCTGTAGATGTACAGCGTTATCCAGGCTCCGGATGGAATACCTTGTTTCGCCGTTTCATAACGAACTTCGTGATGTTTTCCGGCTACCACCTAGGACGCTGCTGGCCTGAGACGAAGACACCCTCCACCGGTACAGCTATGGACCTCTACAGGTCTATGCTTCGCCCCTAGCAGGGGCAGCCGGTTTAACCTAACCTAGTCTAACCTAATAAGAGTGTTACCAATGCCGTCTTCACTAATGACTTTTAAGCATATCACTCGGGCATCTCCTGCCAGTACCACGAAGATAATGATCGTTCCAGGTATTGTACACATTCCTTGGTCTCCCGTTGGGCCTTTATCTTTAGCGATTTTACTAGGTGGGCTGAAAGGTAACCTCCTTGACCACCAAAACGCGCTGCTATCGCAAAAAAGATTGTTGCTCCTTATAGTCCATTCATATTTAGGTATCCATGTTGAAATTCAGCGCGATAAAGCCCTTCGTTTTATTTTGATAGCTGATAATGTTGACCATGGAAAAAACGATTTTCGTTTCCTCATAAAACATTATTTTTTGAGAGGCAAAACAGCGACGGAAACTAAACAAAAGTTGGATAAATACTATGCGGCTCATGCTCCTTCAGATTACACCGTGTGGCGATCTCGTGTGACATCTCGACTTGAACCTTCAACGGGGTGAGCTGACTGAGTGGATTCAAGAATCCCGAGCCGGAGTGCTTAATGAGGTCAGCAGTTTGTATACGTTCGATAATCACCGCGGACGGAGTGATATCGACGTCACGATTGCCAACGAAGCAGCGTCTATGTGCGCCACATATGACTGGAGAGTGGACGAGTGGGACCTCAGTGACCACAACATCATCTGTGTTGAGGTGACGCGAGGCCCCAGAGACACAGTCGAGAGCGATGCTCCTGTTCCGTCCTGGAACTTCTCCAATGCACTTTGGCAGTCGTTCCGTGGTGAGCTTGTATGCAAGCTTGAGGAATTCCCACAGGACTACACGGAGATGTCCATTGATGACCAGGTGGCTCAAAAGAGCCAATTCTGGCAACCGTGACTATGCTTTTTAATTTACAACAAATTTATGTACTTACAGATAATAAGATCAGTTATGAACTAGAGCTCGAACTGTCTAAAATGGATGAAAAAGTGGACTTTGGAGAAGAAGAATTTAATTTCCAAATTGATAAACATCAAAAGGAGTTGAAGGCAAAAGATGTTACATGTAATCAGTTGGAGCAGCAAATATCCCAAGCATATAAGAATCCAGAATATATAGAAATGTGCAAACAATTACTTAGTTATCTTAAGGAACAAGAAGAGCTACATTTACAAGAAATGAATGAGCTTCGAAAGGAACTGGAGGCTCAGGATGTTATATACCATAAGTTGGAGCAAAATGTCTTCCGCGTTTGTGAAAATCCTGATATACAATAGACAATTTGTATATACAAAATTAACTATAGTATTTGTGATTCCTGAAAAAATTTGGAAATTTGGATTTCATTTCATGTCACCAGAAGCTGTAATCAAAAGGCCCAACTATGAGTGACACGGAAGATGAGGTTATGGAAGTAATTGAGGACTCACTATATCGGGCAAAGGTGCAGCAGATACGTGCTTGATGACGATCTTCAGGCATAAGATGACCGAAGATAAGTGGATAAAACTGAAAAAGCTGGAGAGCGAGTACTACTCCATTATGCAAATGATCATAATTACAATGCCAATCAAATCTCTTTTATATATAGCATGTCGTCGGCGATGCTTGCGTGCTATACCGAGTCCAGGCTGACAAGATTGGAGTCTATGCTTAACGAAGCCAAGATCAAATATAACAGTGTCAGTTGATAGTATACAGTCGAGATATATCGATCTCATCAGACTTGCTAAATTCATTATTTCATATCATTTACAGTTATATCATCACACGGAGTTGATCGTGATTGATGACGATCTAATCTTCCACAACTCAGAGTGCGTGTTGCACGTTGTGCGCAGTTAGAGAAAATGCTCAAGGAGTCTGAACAAGCCTACAGCCAGCCAGTGGCTGAGCTGCAAGAAGACTCGGTGTGCAGTGTCAGTAACACCCTAGGCATGCCACCAACTCGACAGGACGAGGATCAGCTGCTTGTGATCAACGAGTGCAAGCTGGAACAAAACGAATGTATGCTAAGCTCTTCACAGGAACGCGCTACGATACCGTCTGCAGAGGCAGAGCCATGAAATTCAATTAAAACATCTCTAAAATTTAAGTAAAAGTAAACTAAGAAAGAAGATGCTTAAATTTGTTCAAAAAGACAGAATTCCTGCAACTCGCTGTTTTCATATTTTTCCCGCAATCACACTTCAAAAAAATCCAAATCTGACGAGAAAAAGGCGAAAATGACACCGCTGTGGATAGTAAGCATCGAATAGAATTATGGCCGGGGTATATAACTTCAATTCGTCAACATGAATCTGATTTACTCTTATGCGCTGAAATCGCTCACAAAGTGATGAGAACGAATACTTTGTATCACATTTTGTCGAAAAACATTCGATAACATGATGATTATCTGGGCGCCTTTAAGGCGTTTGGCACAATTGCAAGTTTGTTTACATAAATTGAAAACGTAAACAGTACATTTTACATATTTGTTTATGTATGTTTTCTCATTGCTCAGCTGGAATTGGACGACGGACAAGCGGTCGCGGCATGTCGCATTGAGAGTGATAGTGTCCAGTTCCCATCCAGAACCACTTGAGAATTGCAACAGGCGAACAAGTAAAATTTACTGTTTACGTTTTTAATTGATGTAAACAAGAACGAAATATTGCATACTTTTAAGCTGATCATTCAAGAACATAAAAAACAAGCCATATTCAAGAGTGCTCAACTCTGAGACCCCCCGCTACCCAACGGTATCGGGATTTCAAACGATTTAATGAGGAAATATATACACATAATCTTACACATTTTAATCGCTTTTTGTCTATTGACTGTTTAAACATTTTGCATGATCGAACTATGTATTTAAGTATGAATTAATTTAACCGAAAATTTAGACTTCAATATTTTAAACGATTTAAAGAGGTGTGTATATACACAAGGTTTTACATATTTTAATCGCTTTTTGTCTATTGACTGTTCAAACATTTTGAACTCATATCAATATTTAAATATGAATTCATTTGCAATTTGGATAAATTCTCTTTTAAAACATTTATCCTAATTAGAGAGGTAAAAACCCGAAAACTTAGACTTCAATACATTACTCGATGACGCCTAAGCTTAACTTAAATGGCGAAGTGGCGAAATGGGACGAATTCACACAAGCAAGCCGTGAAAGCTTTACTTCGCTCTTAATTCGCCGTAATGTTAATAATTCAAAGACTCTCTTATTATTCCTTAATATTTGTTGTTAATTGCATTTATTTAATTTATTTATATTTAATATTTATATATTGTAGTAGGACGTATGCCTACAAACACACACTCTACACTCATATGTATATAACTTGACGCTCTCTCGGCTATCCGAACTCTCTCTCGATATTGGCTCTCTTTATCGATTCTCTCATTACTTGTCACATTCTTTGTTATACATAATTGAGCTACGCGGTCAGTCTTGATTAAGTTATTAAGTTTGGCCAATATTTTGTCTGGCCAAGAAAAGGAATTACTCAACAACAACGAGCGTCAGGATCAGACTCAAAATGTTTGCGAAAATTCGGACATAGCAGAGAGTGTTCACCAGGATTTGTTAAACACCATTGAAAAGCTGCAAGAAGAATTGCGTCTAAGCAAAGAGGAATTGCGAAATTCTCAGAACAACGCAGCTGCACATCAAATGTATACAACAGAAATAGACAACAACAACAACAGCAGCTGCACAGCGTTCGGCATCAGAAGTGGCAAATTTTGGCGACAGCAACGACAACGACAACAACAACATCAGCAGTTCTGTATGTCAAGCTATTGGCAGCACTGGAAATGTAACGGGCAGTACTGGAGAACGAGCTAAACAAAGTAAAATGTGAATCAGCGGTCTCGCTCGCACTCGCAAAGGAAGCTACGCTGGAGTTCGACGGAAAATCATGTGCACGCATTTGGGTAAGCTAACTCAAAAGCGTTGCAGCCATGTGTAAACTTGACGAAGAGTCGCTTCGCTCAAACCTAACCTAACCAAATAAGAGTCTTACCAATGCAACATGCAAGATGTTTTCACAATATATGGTCTAACACTTCTTTACTAGAGACTCTTTATACCCAATACCGTTGGGTAGCGGGGGGTCAGAGAGTTGAGCACACTTGACTGTAGCCTTCTTGTTTTTTATGTTCTTGAATGATCAGCTTAAAAGTATGCAATATTTCGTTCTCCAATTACAAATTTGTATTTTGATTTGTTCGCCTGTTGCAATTCTCAAGTGGTTCTGGACGCGACGGTACAAGTAGGACATTAAAATGTTTAGCTTCATCCAATCCAATTGTGGTCGAGGTCGAGTCGCTACCATCGAGTTTGCAACTCGGGTGCGAGACTCTCGCCACATGTTCGCTTTGGTGCAGGAACCGTTCGTCGACAGTTCTCACGGCATTACGGGCATTCCGTTCGAGATGCGTGTGTTTGATAATCGACGTTCGAAGGCTGCCATCTTTTTGGACGACCCGGATGCCATCTGCATGCCGATTGAGTCGCTCATTTGGAAGATTTGGCTCAATCCGTCGATATGTCGAGTCCAGGCTGACAAGATTGGAGACTATCCTTAACGGAGCCAGGATCATCAGATTCAAATCGGCCATCTCCATCACTTCCTTCTTGAGGATATAGAGCAGATATTGAATATCGTATACAAGAATCTCTGTATCTTGTATATCCGAGTCGCTAGCCAAATAGCGGAAGCAGCCTTTGACCACAGGCATTAGTTCGGTGCTGGTGAACACGTTCAAGGGATCATTAGGATTATCAGTGACTTGGCAGCCACGCAAGTACTGCTGGATTTCTGAGCAAACATTCTCGAACGCAAGGATCACCAAAGAGATGACTACATGACAACGCTACTGAGCGATGATTGGAAGTATTCAAAGAATCATATGGAACAACAACCACTCAATTCCAGACGCTCTACTATAGGAAAAAAGTCTATTTTTTTGGCATAAAATCAAATTATTTTACAAATTATTTTTAAAAATAAAATATATTTTTTGAATTTACATACCCTTATTAGCCAAGAACCGTTATCTAAGATTTTTTACTAACAACACTATAGTGCTGATAAACGAACAAAGTCAGCTGTTCGATTGACTTTGTAGTGTGCTTAAATTAGTGAAAAATCTTTGCAAACTTTCACTGTTTATTTTGTGGTGCAACAAATTGATTTATTATTTCTGATTGTGGCAAATCGTAGCAAAGGTATTTATAAATGTATCTTAAATTACATGCTTTGATTATTATGACTTGTTGTCCAACTGTGAACTGTTTTATATGTGTATCTTTTTAGCTTAAAACTAACAAGTTTGTTTGTGTTCCGTGGTGTATAACTTATAAATGGCACAACATTGCAAAAAGGTAAAAAGGCAAAGTTATTACCAAATGTATCCTTAATATCGTAAAACTAATAATTTTTGCAACTTTTTGCACGTTTCTTCAAAAAAATGACTTATGTCCAGCAACTTATGATCTCCCACACGCTGCACTTCTCGAAGTTTGGGAGAAAAACAGGCGCTCGGAAGATGCTCTAAGAAGCTACATACAAATACAACTTTACGGCGAGCAATTTGATGAAACTTTAAATCAGCAAATATCAACCAAAATTAAATGTTTCATTGGTTATATTAAAAAACATTTGCCGTAAAATGGACCAATTTAAGAAAAAACACTCTTTGTGGGTAGCCGGCAATATGAGTTTAAGCGTTTGTGCTCAAAATATGTCATCGAATAAACGAGGTCGCCCAAAAATGAATTATGAGGATGGTGGCGTAAGGCTCAAAAGAAAATTAGCATCTGAACTTGCAGAAGAAAATAACAATTCAAGTTATCTTTTACTCCACGCTGCCACCATTTCGGCAAGAAAATCTAATGAAAATAACAGGCATTTTGTTTTAAAAGCGGCAGAGGTTATCTATCTTTTTGAGGAGCCAATATTGAATGAAAAGAACAAAGGTACCTCCGTAAACTCGTCCGAAGATGAATCCGATTACGATAATGAAAGTGATTGTTTGGAAATATATTTAGAGGAAGAGGAATCTGATTAAACTGTACATTAATTATAATAAAAATATAAAAATCAAAAAAAAATTATAGGAGGCTTGCAGCAATTTTCCAAATTTAATTTATTGGTGGGGGGTGGGGGGTGGGTGGATGAAGGCAATGGTCCGATTCAAAAAGCAACAAAATCCGAAACTACACATTAATCTTAATAGTATATACAACAAATTTCAAGTTGTTATCTTTAAAACTAGAGTTTATGCCAAAAAAATCGACTTTTTTCCCATAGTGCGCTCTTCGAAAACCTTTATTTGCCGCTCCTTCTGCAAGCATATGTTGTCTCCAAGATCCAGCTTCTGGCACATCTCATTTATCTCTCGTAAATGAATTTCTTCTTGGCATTTAATAGTGTCTTGTAATTGCTGTCGCATTTGAATGTAATCAGGATTTTCACAAACGCGAAAGACATCTTGCTCCAACTATGATCTTAGCTCCGCTAGGAAGCAGGTCATGGCCAGATAAGTCATCAGCATGATGATCGTAGACAGCGGGTAGAGCCAAATATTGCGGTGGGCAAAGTACTTCACTTTGGGGGAGAAAGCGAAGATTGCAACAGTTCCAAAAGTCACCAACAACTGAGATACAGCAACTGGCATAAAGGATTTAGCAAAAGTGAAGATGCCCAAGCATATGAAGTTCATTGGTGTCTGTCGTCGCACATTCTCGAAGCAGGTCATGGCCAGATAAGTCACCAGCATGATGATCGTAGACAGCGGGTAGAGCCAAATATTGCGGTGGGCAAAGTACTTCACTTTGGGGGAGAAAGCGAAGATTGCAACAGCATTCGAACGCTTTGATTGTCAAAGCACAAGTGGTATTGTAGATTGGTTTCAATCATGTCGCACCCGAGTTGCAAACTCGATGGTAGCGACTCAACCTCGACCACAATTGGATTGGATGAAGCTAAACATTTTAATGTCTAACTTGTACCCTCGCGTCCAGAACCACTTGAGAATTGCAACAGGCGAACAAATCAAAATACAAATTTGTAATTGGAGAACGAAATATTGCATACTTTTAAGCTGATCATTCAAGAACATAAAAAACAAGAAGGCTACAGTCAAGTCTGCTCAACTCTGAGACCCCCCGCTACCCAACGGTATTGGGTATAAAGAGTCTCTATTGTGAAAACATTTTTAATAATTATTTTGGTAGAATTAACGCATTCTGCTATACGTATGTATGTATGTTGTAATAGGCCGGTTGTCGTATTTGAAATTGACTAAGCCTAAAAGTATGCAACATTTTTTTTCTTCTTTTTCTGCACACCCACATATTTCTATCTATTATTTATTATATTATTTATTTATATGTGTATTGTCATATTTAATTTGTATTATTTAATTTGTTTAGTTGTATAAAATTATTTGTAGTCTGAGAAAATGGTACTAAATGTCTTGTCATGTTTTGTTCTGAGAAGCGGAGCTTTATTTAGCAATGAGTCTGAAAGCTCCAAAAATAGCGCCATCTATTGGTGGACCACGATACTTACAAGCGTGAATTACTAGATCAGCTGATCGTGTTAAGTCCACACCAAAATAGACAACGATTACCTTTATTGTTAATTTGTTGTTAAAAGGTTAGAAAAAAAAACCTGAGAAAAAATGTGTTAAAGTGCATATGTCTGAAAAAAAATGTATAATTGTTTTACTGATACATTAATGGTGTTTGTTCTCGCAAAAGTGCACCTTTGCCGTCCACCCAACACATGCAATAGATGGTTGTCCACTTCAGGAGTTTGTCGTCCCATGTCAAGTGCCGTTTTCCAGATTAGGGTAAATATTTGTTATACGTATATTTAGTTTTGTTTGTTGTTTTAAGTTTAGTTTTGTCTATTTATTTTTAGATTCGGCACTCAGTCATAAATTATAATAACCCAGTCATAATTTATAGAAAACCTAGTGTGTAAATTATAAAAACCCAGTGGTAGAATTTTAAATTAATTTAAAATGAAACTTCAACACACACAACTGCTTGATTAACGGCCAACCACCCAAAGCTCCACGTCGCAGCTGTGCTGGTCAGATCAGCTGTCTGGACAACACAAACAGATGAGCTGTTGTTAGCTGCAGACGCATATTGAGCATCAGGAGAATTGCGGGCTGTGTTTCTGCTGACGAAAACACTTGCGTCCGACAGCCTTACGATCTCCATTGATTGTTTGCTTCACACTGGTGGTGGCTTCGAGGCCGAGTATCGGCGTCACCCAGGAGGAAGGCGAACAGCTGGATAGCAGCTTATGTTTTTTTTTTCTGTTTGTTAATTATTGTTAGTTTACGTTGTTCTGTCCCAATATGCATTTATAAGTGAGAGTCAATCATCAGTGTTGTAAGTGTATTATGATGTGGCGAGAAAATTGAAACAACAACTTTTCTTGGGCACTCATAATGCAAGTACCACGGTATTGCTGTATAAAGTAACAACTGCAATCGCTTAAGAATGCATATAAGGCACCATGTATAGGCAAAATATCTTTTAAAAATTGTATTTAATTGTAAAATTTCTTGTTTCGGTATTGCCTGCAAAGAATTGCACTAGCAGATCATAGCAGCCAGCTTTTACGCTTGCGCAAAAGCTTTATTGTTATTGTTTATCCACAGCTTCACAGACAGTCACTAACACAAGGAAAGATCTTTCTGCGTGGGAGTCGCCGAATGTATGTAAGTCTGTTTCACTCTTACTAAATGATAATATATACATATGAGTAAGAGCTTTTGGTGCATCTCTCTCTGCTAGTGCAGTCCCAGCGGTCAATGACCTTGTAAGGTGTTCATATACCAGCCTGCGTTGAGTGACAGCCATCAGCTGATTCTCATACAATTGCTTGCGCAGAGCTTTTCTGTTTAAAAGATAAATCATGTTTGCCTATATTTCTTGCGTTTTTCATCATTCTCAATGATTCAAAATTTCAAATTTCAAAATTCTTAAAGTATTAGTAATTTTCAAACCCAAAAATAATTAGTTATATTATATTTATGCTAGATCATATTTTATATTTATAAGTTAATTATTTTTAGTTTTTCTTTATTTATTCTTTTTCTTTTTGCCTTATTTAATTAATTTCCGCCTGATAAACTAAACACTTACTATGTTTGTCAGTTAAATTATTTATTTATTTATTTTTCTTGTCATTTTTTTTTGTCATTTCATAATGTTATTAATATTCAAATTATTGTTGTCATATGTTAATAAATTAAGTATGTCCGCTTAAGTGTTTACTTTTATTTGGAACCATGCCTAACCAAGCAGGAGTAGGTTAGCCGAACCACTTTCTTTTAGGGATCCTGCCAACTTTTAGTTATTGGCAATGAATGCAGGATCATGGTAGGGTGGGCGTCTGCACACAATAACAGCTGTGTTGCATTAGAGAGTGGCTCCGTCTTCTTTGTTAACCTACCTTCCTCTCGTTCCCTTTCTCGTCTCTTTCACTATTGTTTCATGTAACCTTCCCATTACACTCCTTCTTCTCTGTCTTCCCATATGTACGCGAATTTTAAATGTATTATTATTATTGTAAGTTAGTTGGCCTTTTATTTAACCCCATGCTACCTGAGCAAAGCCCGGAGAAGCCAGCGCGTACGCCACGCTAATAAACCCAACACCAGCACCAGACGAATATTACACTAGTGATTCGTTACAATGTGATCATTTAGAGCTCGCACTGCACTCTCTCTCTCTCTCTCTCTCTCTCTCTCTCTCTCTCTCTCTCTCTCTCCCATTCACTCTGTTTGGCCGGAGCAAAAACAGAAAACCACCCTCAAAAATGTAGTACGCACATGGAGCATATGCGATAGACAAGATCAGCGAATGCTTGCTTGGCAATCGACTATCGCTCACTCCCTCGCACTCGTATACAAACTGTGCTATGTAATTCGTATTCTCATTTGCATTTGCATCGATGAATGTTGTTGTGTGCACTATCGAGCTGAAATAGATTTTGATTTTTGCTGTGTACAATAAGAAGAAAGTACGTATGTTCATACATACGTATAATTAGCATCATGTGTAAGCAACAACTGATTTATGCATTTTTTAAATCTTTAGTATTTTGCGTTTCAATTTAAAATTAAATAAAATTAATAAGTGAAAGCAATGCACTTACTATGCACTGATTAAGCTTTGTAATGCAAAAATTTTAATATCGCCCTTCCCCTTAAACCCCCCTCCCCCTCCCCATCCCACCCAACCGACCATGAAAACCCCGGTGGCCAGATGTCGAAATCAAATTATAGCAAATTTCCCATTAGTTTTAATGGAGCAGCTCTCAGACGCTATCAAAACGCTGCAGGTAAAATATGCCGAGTATTTCGATAGACAATTTCTGCGTTTTTCCCATTTTCTTTTCAATCTTGTTCCACCTCTCTCTCCATCTCTCTCTTTCTGTTTCGCTGTCAGTTGAACTCTGTCTTGTTGTATCACTAGTGGCCATTTTTATGTAGCCGCGACGCTGTTTTTTCTCATTTTCCATTTATTTATTTTTTATTATTATATTTCTTCTTTTTTTTTTTTTTTGCTTCATCTGCCTCCCTCTCGTTCTCCCGCTCTATTATCCGATGCCCGTAGCAGAGTGCAAAAGGAAACAGGAAATATCTTTGGCTGGCCTCGTCGTTGGCTCAGCTTCAGCTTCAACTTCAGCTCTTCAGTTCTCCATCTTCGGCCTTATAAATGACATCGCCTCATCGCGCAATTTGTTTACCTTATATTTTGAGAGCAAGGCGAGGGGTAGCAACATCTCTCTCACTCTCTCTTGCTCTCGCTCTTTTTCTCTTTCTGCTTTTTTCTTCCTTTTTTTTCGTTGGGCCACAACAAGAACAACATCAATTTTGAAATTGCTACATTAGTGTTGCCCACTTAACAAGTTTAAGGAGCCCTCGACTTGGGACACCGTCTTCCCTTCTCCCCTCTCTCTCCCCATCACTCGAAGCGGCAGCGCTTCGTATTAAAATTAGTGATTAATTTTTACGCTCGAAATATGCAAATGTGTTGCATTGATGAATACATTCAGTCAAACGGGGGGGGAGGGGCGGTGAAGGGGAGCGCTTAGCTATAGGCGTGGCATGTCGGGGCGTCACTTCATTTTCTACTTCATTGCCAAAGTTCGACGCGATGCGCGATGCGCGTTGTCGGGGGAATTGTCCATTGGGAATTGCAGACGGACTCACGAACTCACGGACTCGATTTTAACGCACTTTTCCCAAGGAAATGAAAAATTTTATGTCATATTTTTTATTCAATTTTTTTCTCTTATTTTATTTTGTATTCTTGTTTTTTTTAGAGGGGGGAAGTGGGCGTGTGCGTGGCCAGCGGCTGAAATTGATTATGGATGAACGCTTTGCTCGCAGAGTCTTTGCAATTAACATTATTTTTAATTCTGAGCCGTCCACTTTTGGGCGCCGCTAATGAAGCATGCAAATCACCGAATCAGGGCGGATACGGAAACGGCGAATCGCGGTGGCGGTGGCGGTGGCCAAAGCGGTGGCGAAAGATTGCCGACCACCGCTCTGATGATAACTTGACGATGGAGATGGCGATGGCGACGCGCGTTCCAACGCTTAACTTAATTTTCCCTATTAGTGTCGAATTTTTAATCTATTTCTGCTTTCCACTCGACAATTGATATGCAAATTGTGAAAAGCTCCAACAAGACACCGACAAATGCCGTTGTCTTCTTCTTCTTTTTTTTTGGGGCAACTTTGTGCTTGTATTTTAAGTGCGCAATTTATGATGTCGTCATTTATTGTCTTGCTGTGTTAGAGCTCTTAAGCAATGACTATTCATATCTCAATTCATTTGCATTGTCAAATACCTTTCAATAACTATGCTTTAATTTTGGCTAGTCGTTTTATTTTGCTACATAGCTAGCACAACTCTAATGGGAACTATTGTAAGACTAAAGCGAGTAAGAAAAATTCAGATGAATGTGAAATATATCCCTTACTGATTTTCAATAAAACCACATTCTCAAAATATACTAAATTAACAGACCACAAATTACTGCAATATTCGGAGGACTCGTCGATATACCACATCTAATATGTTAAAAAAAAAATCGAGGAATTAGATAAAAACCAAATTCGTATATAAACAAGTAAGAACGCTACAGTCGAGTGTGCTCGACTGTGAAATACCCGCTACCCATTTTGAATAAAAGCAAAATATCACGGTAATAATCTCAAAATATTAACAATAAATATGCATGTATTTTCGATCGGGATTTAAAAAAAAAGAAGAAAAGTTTGTACTTCGAGCGGGTTCGAACCCGGGCACCACAACATGTGGGGCTTGCACTCTACCACCTGAGCTATCGCATTGCTTATGAACTCCCTATGCATACAGATGCTAATATAGACGAGCATGTATATACGTATACGCATACATACAATACATACATAGTAGGCGGTTTTGCTCATACAAAATATTTCTTTAATAAAATCCACAATTTTTATTTATAATTGTTGTAAATACGATTAAAAAAAAAAAAAAGAAAAGTTTTTGTACCCCGAGCGGGCTTGAACCCGAGTCCCCCGACTACCACAACACGAATATGCTTGCACTCTACCAATAGAGCTATCGCAGTGCCTCTTGCATACAGAGACAAATATTGAGGCGAGCATGTATATACGTATACGCATAAATACAACACATACATAGAAAGTGTTTTTGCCCATACAAAACTATTTCTTTAATAACTTCTACAATTTTTATCTGATCGCCACCAAATTTTCAGCAATCATAAATACTATAGTTATTATTGTATACACCAAAATTCTAGCTTTACAATTACGCTTATTATTTTTTTGGTTGCAGGGGCGGAAGTGGGCGTGGCAAAAATTTGAAACAAACTTGATCTGCGTGCAAACATAACAAATGCTGTCTAGCTCTATCTCTTATAGTCTCTGAGATCTAGGTGTTCATACGGACAGACGGACAGACGGACATGGCTAGATCGTCTCGGCTGTTGACGCTGATCAAGAATATACAGTAGATTCCGGTTATAACGACTTTCAAGGGACCGACCATTTTACGTCGTTATAACCGGAGGACGCACTAACCGGAAGGAGCAAAAAAAATATTTTTTTTTTATTTTATGGTGTCCAGTTCGTAATAGGCTTCTAAAATAAAACAAATTAATTTTTAAATAAAAAAAAAATTTTTTTGAGACATTTTGCGGGTGTAATGCACAAGTGGTCGAGCTTAAACTGAATGACCTCTTCATTGCGCATTTTGGGCATTAACTCACATTTGGCGAAATTACGCATTCAAAAAAAAAAAGCAGAAAAAACTATAAATATAACGGAATAAACTACACACGCACGCTGTAAACATTTGTGTGACGTCAGCATTGCACTTCGACTGTCTCTCTCTAACAGCAGCGTTGCTAAGGCGACGGCTAAGACTGACTGAGAGTAGTGAGAGCTTAAGAGCTTCGTGTCGCTGCTACGCACACAAGCAAGGGTGCCGATCACTGATAAATACATACATTTCTAATTACGCCGTTTTATGCTTAAATTTGTTGGCAATTTTACGCAGAATTTTTTTTTTCGTCGCTATATCCGGTTGAATTCTGAAAAATTTCGTCGGTATAAGCGGTTAGTCGCTAAAAGCGGAGACGTTGTAAGCGGAGGCGCTTTCATATAAGTTTGTATGGGGACCAACCAAGCCATCGAGTTTTCGTCGTAATAACCGGTCGGACGCTATAAGCGGAGTCGTTATAACCGGATTCTACTGTATATACTTTATAGGGTCGGAGATGCCTCCTTCTACCTGTTACATACATTTCCTGCCGGCACAAAGTTATAATACCCTTCTACCCTATGGGTAGCGGGTATAAAAATATAAAAATATACCGAATTAATATACTTACAATGGACTAAAATAGTGTCAAAAAGTGTGCTCGACTGTGAGATAGCCGCTAAACATTTTCAATAAAACCACATTCTCAAAATATACCAAACAAGTAAGAAAGCTACAGTCGAGTGTACTCGACTATGAGATACCCGCTACCCATTTTGAATGAAAGCAAAATATTGTGGTATTATTTTCAAAATATACCAAAATACTACGAAAATGCTAAAACTATACTAAGTGGTATATTTGGTATACCGATATAGTACCGCATTCAAAATATACCATACTTCCACAATTTTTATCTGATCGCAACCAAATTTTCAGGAATCATAACTACTATAGTTATTATTGTATATATCTTAATATAATACCCTTCTACCCTATGGGTAGCGGGTATAATAAAACTTCCGAAGGCTATGCATATCGATATACTAATACATTCAAAATATACCACAAAGTACAAAATATACCAACCAATGCAACTGCATCAGTCTTTTATATAGTATAATTGGAAAAAATTTACAAGCTAAGGAAATTGTCTTTTCTATAATTATTTGTAATTAAACACAATAACAAACTATAAACATGACGATTAAAAGCAAATTCAAATGAAATTGGTTTGCACAGCTAATAACAATTAATGCACAAATAGACTTTACGTAATGCAATATTCTTCGCAAATAAGAGTTTCAAAAAATGTAGCTAATTTTTGAAATTTAATTATCGCTGTTGCCTCCAAAATTATTTTACAATCTCGAAAATATTTAATCAATGCTTAAAATTTTAAATGGAGAACAATATTATCATCGTGAATTATTCCTTAACTTTATGTTATAAAAATCATTATCGGAAAATCGATTCGATTCTCGATTTAAATTTTTATGTAAGTGTCTTTATAAAAACTTTAACAAAACACTATTTCCCTATTAAACATTTTGTTTGTTCTAAGTTCTAGATTATAAAATTAATAATATAATATATGTAAATATAAAAAACCAAGTGCAGTGCTAGGAAAATGAGAAATAAACTGAAATAAGATAACGAATCAAAGCATCAAACTTTATATAGTACATCTCTTTATATGTGAATATCATGGAAAGGCGTGATTCCTGAAATATCAAAGGATTAGAGGGTTGAACAGATAATGAATGAATAAAAGAATAAAAGAGGATTTCGTTTTAAAGTTATCTAAAAAGTCAATTTCATTTAAGTTGGTTTAATATTTTAAAATGTTCGTTTGTAGTTTGTTCAAAATATCCGATTAAAAAATGAATTTCATTTAAGTTGGTTAAATATTTGAAAATATTCGTTTATTGTTGGTTAAGATAAATATCAGATTACGAAATTTCGTAAACTAATACCAAAGGATTGGGACTTAGCGATATTTTGAGAGAAGAGAACTTTTAACAGATAATGAATGAATAAAAGAATAAATAAAGATCTCTTAAAAAATTTAATTTCATTTCAAAATATTCGTTTACAGTTGGTTCAAAATTTCGGATTAACCAATTGTGCTTGAGAAGTTTTGATAGCTTTGCTGCTTGGCAGCGATTGTAGGCCAAGCTTCTCGGCCTCGTTGCCGCTGCTGTTGCTGCTGTTGCTGATGTTGCAAGGGTCTGTCTGTTTGACTCTCTGTGGCAATCTGAATAAGCAGAAGAAGAAGGAGTAAAAGAAGCTCAAAGATGTGGCTGTGGGTGTTGCTGCAGCCTACTTTGTGCCCTTTTTGCATTAAGAAATTAAAATGTGCGCTGCAAAAATGCGCGGCAAAGTGTTTTGCCCCGCACACACACGAAGGACGAAGGACGAAAGACGAAAGACGGAGGCATCATCGCAGAGAAAAACAACAACTCGAGTGGAGCGAACTGCTGCACATGTGGCGCGCTCTCAACGCGCAACGCGCAACACGCAACGCGCAACGCGTGTGTTTTGTTATTTTTGTGCAAGTTTTGTAATTGCGGAAACGGCAACTGCTTGAGCCCAAAAAGGATTCTCAGACAACGGCGAGTCTCCAACTGGGAGTCTGTTGCTCAAGTGTTCGATACTGAAGAGCAGCGAGCAGCGAGCAACGAGTGAGGCAGGTGCAGAGTGGGTGGGTGAAGGGGTAGGGGCATGCAAAACTTGCAAAACTTGAAGTTATGGACGCGTAAATTGAAAATACACATGAGCACGAAACTTAATACATACATATATATAAATATTTATATGTGACTCTGTGTGTGTGGCAGACAAATAGCTGCAACATGTAGCGAACTCTGCTTCACATTATTGAAACTATAAATTTCTAGCAGCAATCTTTTGCGGCCAGACAATGCCAGGCACTATTGTTTGTGGGGCATGCGGCATGCGGCAAGCGACACACGGGGCAGGCAGCAGTCAGGCCAAGGCACATGCCGCGTTCTATTTGCTTTTGCATTGTAGTTTTAAGCACCGCGAACTCGACTCTACACTTCCCTTTCATTGCCTTTCTCCCCTTTCCTCCCCTTCCCCATCCCTCTCCTTTCAACTCTCTCTGTGTGTGTGTGTGTGTTTCGTTGTGTTTCTTGCGTCGATGTTGTGGTCGAAAAGTTTTCTCATTTCGCGTGGCAGCAAACGCCAACACCAACACCAACTCTAACTCCATTCCCACGCCCCAATTTATTGTATATTGTATATGCAACTGCCACTTGCCTATAAAGAACTGCCTTCCCTCTTCTACCTCCCCCCAAAATCTCTTACTGCAATCGCATCTACTTTGCTTTGTAGTGAATATAACTAGTACTATTTGTAATGATCGTTGTTCAGTATTTCAAAATTTCAATTTAGAAATCAATTTATTAACTCTTTCTTATGTGTAAACGTTTATCAATTGTACAAAATTTACTTTTACCACATTAATAATAACAATTTAATAATTTTCTATGGCGAAGAGAAGACAATCAAGTAAGAAAGCAACTGTCGAGTGTGCTCGACGTTAAGATGTGGTATTAATTTTAAAATATACCAACTTAATATACCACAATATACTTAACATATGATATAAATGGTGTATTTGGTATATTTATATATTACCGCATTCAAAATATAACAAATCTAAATCAAACATAAGTTGCTATATTCAAAACATACCATAGAGTATACAATATATAATATTCTCATACAAAAGTATTTCTTTAATAACTACTATTTTATTATTCTATGCGTTATTATTGTATGTTCCAAAATTCGCAACTCTTGCCTCAAAATTACGCTTGTTGTTCAATTCTTGTCCATTTGCAAAGGCGGAAGTGGGCGTGGCAAACATTTAAAACAATTTTGATCTACGTGCAAGAGCTATCGAAAAATGATCTTTTATAGTCTCTGAGATTTGGGTGTTCATACGAACGGACGGACAGACAGACAGATAGACATAGCTATATCGCCTCGGTTGTTGACTTTGATCAAGAATATATGTATATACTTTATAGGAACGGATATGCCTCCTTCTGCCTGGACGCACAAAGTTCTAATTCCCTTCTACCTTCTGGGTCGCCAGTATAATTAAACTATTTTTCAATTTAGAATAAAATGATTGGAAGTGTATATAATTAGCATTATTCCTTAATATAATATAATGGTGATTATTAATATATTATATAATTAATAAAATACGCTAATTACATAAGCAAATATGCAATCCATATTTATAGGTTTCTTCCTTATATTCATTTCATTGCAGATTTGATTGTTTTTTATTTATTTTGTTAGTTTTAATGTAAGTTTTTTTTATTATTAATTACTGTATATCTGTTATTTGTATTTATATTTTTGCCTTTTTTAATGCTACATTTGAGCAAAGTATTATTAATAACTATCAGTAAAACATTGCTTATCCCTAAACATTACATTAAAGAGGTTGCTAATGAATAATCCTGAAATATAGCTAGAGGGAGTTTTTTTTGGAACAGACGACGCAAGCAAAGTATCTTGGCTAGACAAGCTTCTTACTTTTGGGCCACGTCTTAAGACCACGGTCAAAAGCTGAGAATAGCAAATTGGAAGAGACACAAGCTGATATAGTGGCAGGTTTTAAAGACACCGTTGTCTAATTCCAGCTTGACCTATGTGGTGTCTTAAACTAGGCTATGTTTTGTCAAAAGGATTAGGCGTCAGTGAGACTTTATGGTTAATATAATACATAACAATAAATGTATTTATAATTCAATATATATGATAATACTATACTTTAGTATTTATACTTATTCTATGTAATCCTGAAATTTTAAATTGACGTTTGTTTTAATTTTCATTTACTATTTCTTAAGGTACTTATTAAGCTGTACAAGTCTTTCACTCAATAAATCATTAAGAAAACAATAAAACATTGAATGTCTATCGATAAGTATTGAAGGCAGGCTTTAATATATGTAAAAAGGTTTCTTTAAGCTGATTGTGCTCAGCTGCCTGCTAATACTCTTCTCTCTCTCTCTCTCTCTCTCTCTCTCTCTCTCTCTCTCTCTCTCTCTCTCTCTCTCTCTCTCTCTCTCTCTCTCTCTCTCTCTCTCTCTGTCGGTTGTAACCACGAGATATCATCTTGGATACACAGAGTCTTAGGGCTAGACACACTCGTTGTTTGTGTGATGTATTAGCGCATCAAAGAAATTGATAATCTCTTAATAAGCAGCAGCAGTAAGCATCCCAAGACGGTCGAGCAAACAGATGCCAGCGACTCGCTTTCATATTAATAATCAGAGGGAAGCCCAAAAGCTAACACAAAAACTGCGCTGCGATTGCAGCTTCAACTTCAAAAGGTGCCCCGGACATTCAGCTGGACACGTGGACACACGAGAAGCTAAAGAAGCTGAAACTGAAACTGAAACTGAAACTGAAGCGGAGTCACATACCAGATGCTAAGTAAATGTACTTTGAGGAAGGGAAGTTGCCCTCTGCCCTCTGCCCTTTGTCCATTGGCAGCGACTGTTTGACACGCACACAAATCACTTGATTCAATCATCTTGAAAATTGATAACATGCCATTTACAAATGACATCGAGAACGAGCAAAGAGAACGAGGCTAAAAAACGCACTGAATTCATGTGCCGCCTGAAAGTATGCAACAAATTATTTATGTTCGCTGTGGCTTGGAGATGGCAAAAGAAAAAAGAGCAGCAAAGAAAGCAGAGCAACAGCAACAACAACAACAACGAAAAAAGGAAAAGAAATCAAAATTAGGACACGTGCCACAAGTTGACCAACACAACGGCCAAACAATGTGCAACCCTCCAACCCTCCCGCAACCTCTAAAAGCCGCCCCACAACAGCCATAATTGCGAGTCTAGGGGCTGGGGAAAGGGCGCAAGTTGCAGCTGAAGTGAAAGTGAAAGTGAAACGTTACAACCGCACGACGGTGGCACGCACCCACACACACACACACACACACACACACACACACACACACACACACACACACACACACATACAGAGTGGGGGGAATTCCCGACACTCATTTACGATGCCTTGCACGCTGCGCCTTTCATCTCAATTTGAACTCATTTTTTGTTAGCCGTTGTTTTTTTTTTTGCTTGGTTTACAATCTGAACAATCGACCCGTCGACCCAATTGAACAATTGATTAGAGGGCATTTGCGTGTTTGCTTCGAATAACTGCAAATTATTTTCACTCGACGTTCCCATTGTCCCTCAGTGCTCAGTGTCTTCTCAATGTCTCTCGTCGTCTCTCCTTCCCTTATAATCGCTTCGCATCCTTGGTCATCGCCCATCATCGAACGAGCTGCTTGCTCCTTCTCCATCTCCTTCTCCGTCCTTCTCCTTCTCTTTCTGCTTCCTCCCAAACCGCACACGGAATCAAGTTAAGTGATTCACTACGTGCTGCTCTTTTGAGGCCTTAAAAAACGTGGAGAAATGATGAAAGCAACAACGAAAAAAAAAAAACAGGAAAAGAAACTCTAAGCAAAATGCATGGAAAACAATCAGCTGGAAAAGTTTCTTTGACAGGCAGTTGACTCAGTGAAAACTCCGCCCATTTCTCACAATTAATATTGAATAAATTTTAATAATGTGTGGATGCAAAGTTGGTTAAATGTGTGGAAAGTTTGCCTTATTATATTATTATATTGGGAACTCGTCATCGAACAAAATGGCGCATATTTGACTTAAATCGCATTATTATAACCAATTTTATGAGCAATTGAAAATTCAATAAAAATACCGCAAGACTTTTTTGACAACCTTATATATCAAAAATAAAACGCTTAAAAGTTCATTTCTTAGGCTTCCTTTCGGATGTTTGTTAATCATAAGATTATTACAATTAATCGGTTAATCTGTTACTAGTTATTTTAATCGACACAAAGAGAACAAAATCTTGATTGAAAACAAGATTGGAAATCTTGATTTTGAGACCAGAAAAAAAGGACTTTAGATAGAAAAACAAACAAGATTTCGACATGTTCCTGACATGTTCTTCATTGAACTTGAAGATTATGTACTTATTTCATTCGTGAAATTCAAGATTATATTCTTATTTCACTCTTGAAATTCAAGACAGTTTCATTCGTTATCCATCTCATTTAGTTTGACTCACAATACAATTTAGTGCTAACCATATCAACTTTGATATTGAGCAATCGAAGCCTTAACCTCTTTTCAAAATACATGAGAGGCAGCTCATCAGCAAACAAATGGTTCATTATACGCAAACAGAAGGCCGAGCAACAAAAAGACTTAAGCAAACTTTAATTAAGAGCCCCAAACCCCCAAAAACATGGAAAAAAGCGAAGAAGCGTTGGGCAAACAAATAAACAAAACACACAGAGCTCAACAACAATGGCCTTGGGTCAGTTAGAAAAGAGAGAGAGAGCAGAGATTGGTGGACGGGGGCGGGGGATGGGGGAGTGAAGTTTGGGGAGTGAAAAACTGACCAAAAGTCAGCAACACTTAAGCAAAATGTCAAATACACAAATAACAAAATGAAAATACCCTCCGGGGTGCATTTGCTGAATGGGAATGGGAATGGGAATAGGACTGAGACTCGAACTCGGACTTGAACGCAAATGAATAGTTTCAGTCAAACTGAAATGACCAAAAAAGGTTGAACCCGAGTCCGAGTCAAAGTCTCAAACCCTCGAGCGTCGAGTATCGATAGTTTCGAAAGCAAAGTTTTGCAGCAAAATGAGAGAAAAATGAGAGAAAGGCAAACAACAAAACAAAGTGACAATAACAAGCACAAATGGATGCTTCTGCTTATGACAATGGTCGCGCTCTCCCTCTCCCTCTCCCTCTCACTCTCCGTTTCCCTTTCTCTCTCGGCTCCAACAATGACAACTTCTTCAGACAGCAGCAGACGCCGGCCGGTCCGCTTGACATCCGGCATAAATGTCAAACGCCAACTTTGACCACAGGATACATGTTGGGTCAATGCATTGACAAAATGTCCAGCTCTTGGTCTTGGGGCACCAGCAAACCAAATATATTCATAGCCTGACTGATTTCAATTGAGCTTGGGGCATTATTATTGCCAGGGATACAAACTACAAACTACAAACTGCTCACTTAACGGTTGCCTTTGGTTTTACAAATTTCACAATTCAATTTTTACTCCCATCACACATAAAGTCAGTTGCTCTAATACAACTTCAAAGCATGTTACAAAAATACTGGATATTTAATTAAACATTTACTTAATATATACTTAAAGAAAGTATGTATCTTCGCATTTATACTATTAATCACCTTTTGTTTTTAATTAATGTGCAACATTAATACATAAATAAATCACATAATTTAATAATTTATAGTGTTTAATTTCATTTTTGAGATAATGTATAACAAAAATTACTAAAAATAAAAATACAGAAAAGCAAATAAAAACAAAACATGACTATATTTGGTATATCAATATATACTACAATTTAATAACATAATATTTGGTATATCGCTTTTCGACAGCATTTATAATATACCAGATTGTCAGCGAAACAGTGTGATACTATTTCTAAAAATATTCAAAATGAATATACCAAAAAATACTAAAATATAACGAAAACCTAATTAAGAAAATAGTAAATTTGTTTTTGCTATTTCGATATACTAATACTTTTAAAATATACGATATAGTGTAAAATATACCAGATTGTTAGCCAACGCAACGAAACAGTGCAGTATTATTCTACAATTTTACCACATTAATATACCAAAAATACTAAAAAAAAAAAAATATACCGATTGATATATTTGGTATATCGATATACTATAAATTTCAAACATTTGCTATTACACACTATTACTACTATTTGAGCCCGATTCAAAATCTACCAGATTGTTAACCAAATCAGCTAAATAAATGTTCAAAATGATTCGGTTAATCGTAAAGATACGTTGGTACATTTTAAAAATATGCATATAAATAAGCATACTTCTTGCGGACAGTGTATTGGGACAGTTGGCAGTGAGTGAGTTGGCCGCTCATGTGTTTAGCCTGGACAACAAGGAAATCCAAGCAAGTGCGTCGTTTAATTACAAAACGAACAACGCATAAAAACCGACTCAGCTTTCAGCGTTTGCTATTGCATAGAAGGACCTGATGGCGGCCACCACATGCACCATATGCCAGCTCGATGCGAGAGTATCCTGAACCTGAACGGAGCGAGCTCAGAGCTCAGAGCGGAGAGCGGAGAGAGAGAGGGGGCAGCATTGTCTGCCGTCTGCCGGGACCCATCTCGGCCCTGGGCTCAGCGTTTGACATTTGCAATATTTGACATTTAAGTAAAGGCATAAATTTGCGTTTAATGAAAGCCAAAAGGCAGCCTCAGCATCGCAGAGCGACTTTAGCTCCATTTCCATTTCCATCTCCAGCTCCGATTCAGACTCCAAACACCAAATCGGACTTAAACACACGCGTGTATTTGCCCCTTGCGCCATATGACGCGATATACCAATGACAACGACTTTGACGATGACGATGAGGACAAGGATGAGGACGATAGCTGAGGGCCCATCCAGTGGCCATTACTATGGTACACATATTTGGGCAGCCACAGCAACAACCACAGCAACAGATGTCGTCCAGCAACAGCAACAGCAACAGAAAACAGAAAATAGAATCAGCAGTTAGCTGGCTGGAGTCTATTGAGCATCCATTGAATATGATGAGCGTGATGAACTCAACGTGTCTCTCTCTCTCTATATCCCTACACTGACAGAAATCGAAAATAACTTGCATAATTTACACTTATGTGTTCAAAAAATAAAACTTATTCAATCACAGTTATGTGTTTATTTTTGGTGAAATAAAATGAAGTCTCAACTAGAAATCTTAATACGGCAACCAAGTAACTTAGAATACTTTGTCACTTAAATTGAACTATATATAATAGATTAAAAATAAAATACATATATAATATATAAAATAAGAACTGCAACCTAGAATAGAATATTATTACCTCGTTATGGCAACTTAAGCTATTGTGAAATCCAAATAAATCCAGGAGAAATAGTAGAATATAGCTAAATATAGATTAGACTAATAAGATAAAACTTAGATACCTATACCTATACCTAAATTATGTCGCCAGACTGTAAAACATATTACAAATTGTTAGTTATTTGATTTGCTGGAAAATCTGGTATATTATGTACTTAATTACATAATTTTAATTTAATAGTATATCGATATAGCAAATATAGTCTTGGGTATATTTTAATAATTTTAGATAAATAAATTTGGTACATTTTTTGTAAATAATATCACACTGATTTGCTTTTATACTCTCTGGAATATATTGAATGTAATAGTATATCGATATACCAAATATAGTCATAGGAGTCATAGGAATATTATGTTATTATTATTCTGGTATATTAATTTGGTTTATGTCTAAAATAATAACGCAGCGTAATACTATATATCGATATACCAAATATAGCTTTTGCTACTGCACTGTTCCATTGCTTCAATTGACATTCTGGTATATTTTGAATTCAATGGTATTTTTTCACTGTAGTAGTATATTTATGTATGTTTAACCCATCTGAATCGCAGCTTTTCATTCACATTCCCCGTTCTCATTTCAATGAGTAGAGCAATATTCATAAGTTGTCGAAATGACAGATTGTGGCAATATGTTATGTGAAATTGTCAGTAGGGATTAGGTGGAAGAGGAAGCGAGTGAGTGGGTGGGGGAGGGGGAGTGGGAGGGGGACAACCTTTTGTTTGTAATTAAAAACTTAAAATCTGCGCAACAAAACAAATAAAATGCAATTAGCATGATTTGAATTACTTAAGTGGCAAAGCACAGTGAAAACTCGCAGACAGAAAACCGAAAATCGAATCAGTTCGCATTGAAATTTCGCAATAAATATTAAACATCTTACAGACAATCTAATTAAGATAAATACACAGTTAGCTTTCACTGTTTATGCAGCGCATTTAGTCGGCGTTCACTGTACTCGACACAGCTGACAGTTGTAGAAAGTGCAGCGAGTGGTTTGAGTTTGCCAAAGAATATGTTAGGACGCAGGGGGGCGGTGGGCGGGGCCAGTTGAAACGCCTGCCAAAGACGTGTGCTAGACTGCCAACTGTACAAGTGTGTGTGTGTGTGCTGATATATAGAGTTGTTGTCTTTTGTTTATCTTGCACAACGCACAAACGACGACGACAACGAGGAGGAAGCTGCGACGTGGCTTCCAGAGCCACTCAAAGCTGAAAGAGAGTCAGAGTCAGAGAGAGAGAGAGAGAGAGAGAAGAGGTGCAGGGAACAACAGACAAGCGGCAAAACGGGCAACTCTTTTCGGCAGGTCCTTCTGGCATTGCCACGCCTCCAAGCCCCGAGCCCCGAGCCAAGCTCCAAGCTTCATGCCCCACGCTGCTTCAGCAACAGCAAAGTGCAATTATCGCAAATACCTTAAGGTTTACATCGTCAATGTGTCTCTCTCTCTCTCTCTGTGTGTGTGAGGGCCACAGGTGTGCCCGAGTCCTTGCTACACACACACACACACACATGTATGCATGTGTGAGGCATGTGCCGTCGTTTGTGTCTGCTGCGCTGTCTTTCTGTTTACCCAAGTGCTTTGTATTGAAGTGCATTTTGGCATGTAATTTGTAGTTCTTTGCTATTTGATTTTTCGAGCACAGCGCTTAACCCCAAACTCTGTTCCTGCCACTTTGCCACCTTGCCACCTTACCTTACTCACTGCATGCCACAACAGACGGCAGTTGTTGCCACTCCTCGTCGGCTGCCTAAACCTGTTTTATTACTGTGATGTCTCGACTCTGATTTCAAATCGTTTAAACAACTTGTGCAACACACTGATTACCCACAGGCTACTTGCCTCCTCCAGAGAGTGGCGACTGGTCAATTGATCGATTGATCGAGATCAATCAGCTTTCTCAAGTCGTACTATTGTTTGAAGTGATCCAATTTGATATAAACACATTTTAGAAAAAAAACAACCATATGAAACAAGTTCGTCATGCAGCTTTCAAGAAAAGACTTTCAGCTAATGCTTGGTATTTTTACTGGTCACTGTCTGATGACTGATCTTGCGGCATCACGAAAAGTGATTAGTGCTCTATACGAGTATTCAAAAAGTCTAATATTTTGGTAGTTTTCATTTATTTTATTGTTTCATATTATCTAATTGAACTTTTTTTCTGAATTATTAATAATTTTTTAAATATATTACATTAAAATATTTGAAAACATAATTGTAGAAAAAAATGTAACCTTATGGTAACGTGGGGACGAGAAGGAAGGCGTGGTCCTACTAGAAAAACAAATATATCCGAAATTCTACCATTATTTTCTATTACCTAAACTTATCATATATTATTCAGACATGGTTTTGAAAATTATGTCGCCAGACTGTACTTTTATATTTATATCTTTAAAACTATTAATAATACCAAAAAAAATTGTTTTTTTGCTTATAGTGCAAGAAATGTAATGAGTCTGGAGTTAAGACAACACTTGAGTATCTTGGTCCAACGTTATACCGACTCTGACTGAAATACCTTGAATCGTCTAAGCGAGCCTAAACAATCTTCGTGACGTTCCATGGATTCTTTCAAATGCATTCATACTATGCGACTTTTGAGACAATGCCATCGGACGCATATATAGCAACGAACCTCCATTAGTCTATTCTCTGTGTTCCCTTGGGGTCCACCAGTTTAACCTAACCTATTAATTAGTTAATATTATTCCATTACTTAAATATATATTTATGCCTTGGTAGTAAAACAAGTGAGAGAAATAAGATAAAAAGTGTGACCATAATTTGAATCTTCTCGAATAATGCATTCAGGAATGAGATTGATATGATAGTTTTGGGCACTTTTACTACACATACATATACATTCAGACTTCCTCTTTTGGCGTTTATTCCAAGCTGCCTAATAGAACAATTTTAAAAATGTTCTACCTAAATTATGTGAATAACACATCACTTTTAGCTGATTTTACCTGATTTTTCAGTTTTACTGAAATATACGATATATACTTATTTATCGTGTATAATAAATATGTTTGCCATAAAATGAATATTAATTTCCCTTTAACAGTTGCTTTGCCTTTGCACTTTAATAAATAGAAATCATGTTGTTGATGCGAGCGCATTGCTAAGTGAGAGGCACACCTCCGCTCCGCCGACCGAAAAGCACTCAAAGCTTTTTCGCTCACTAGCAATGCACTCAGTGCGTAAGAATGCACTCAAGCTCCAGTGCTCTCAGCTTCTCTCTCCCACAACTCACCACCGCTGAGCCGCGCTCAGCATAGATCAACGAAATGCCGTCGGCATTTCTCTAACGTGGAGTTCTAATTTTCGCTTCTTTCGCTACGGTATAATTACCCCCCAATTGTGCGTCTTCAATAACCCGAAAAATTCATAATAAATGTATATATATATTATAAGAAAAACCGCGAGTGTTTTTATTTCGGGAAGGAAAAACTCTTGGAACTTTTCAGCGCCCCCACGAACATTTGGTCCTTCGAGCCGGATCTCATTATCATCGGCATTCCAGCATACTACGCTGATAAGTATCACAAGTTTTTTCTATTTGTCCTATCCTCCTCCCACGGTCGTCCGCCCCTCAATTTCCGAGATATTGTGCAAAAAATTCCAACATCTTTTGCCAAGTTGCTTTCCTTTTTGCTTCGGACGACCTTTTCTGCGTTTTTATCCTATATCCATTAATTTATAACAAATTATTATATCTATTTTTTCCGCCAATCGCGTACGTATGTATGCATGTGTGTTTTTCTTTTTTTCTGAGTGCAAGTGCAAGTGCAAACAGTGATAAGTGGAAAGTATTCAAAGAGAGAAATATACTAAAGTGCGAATGTTATATATTGTATACTCCATACATATATAAACATTTAAATTAAATAACTTAAATTCCAGCTGTGCGTACCAGCATTTCGTTTTTTCTTATTTCTTGTCCGTTGTACGTTTGTATGTCGCGATAATCGCCGACATACATTCATACACTCATATTTGTGCTCTCTCTTTTGTCCGCAAGCGCACCGGCTTGCAGCCGCGCTTGCTCCCGCGCTCTCACCGCACACACACGTTCTCTTGTACACTGCGCTCTTGTCGGCTTGCAGCCGCACTTGCTCTCGCTCTCTCGAGTTTTACATACATACATACGTACCCACTGTTGTGCATGCTTAACAGCGTGCATAAGTACTTCTGCGAGTGAAGTAACAGATTGGCAGGGCAGCGGTAGTCGCACTCGACATACCCTACCCTTTCCTTGATTTTTTTCCCAAGTGATATATTTAGTGTGTGTATTTTAAGAGCAACTTCCAGCTCAAGTGTCGGTGTGTAGGCTTTACTCCAGCCAGTGTCCCACATACATAGACATACACACACACATATACACCCCTACATATAATCACAATTATACTTCCACCACATCTCCATATTTAAATATATAAATAATTTTTTGTTTTTTTTTTCGTGACAATTTATTTATTATTTTTCCATCCAGCGCTTTTTTAACCACATTTGTGTTTTTTTCCAGCGTATTGTATTTTCGTGGTATTTTTTCCGTGCCTTTTTGTTCTTGTTTTCGACAATCATTTGCTTGATTGTCGCGGGAAATTTCCCCCGCCCCCTTTGCGTTCGTTGCCTGTGTCCGAAGTCCGTACCCATTTGGGTACAAAATACCTCAGCACTACCTGTGGTATTTTTTCTAGTATTTTTTGGTATATTTTCTACTAGTTACATCCATTCCTTCCGTCCCGATCCACAAGATGGCACAAAACAAAGTAGACACAGCGTTGACGAAATTCATCGCCGCGACTGATCGTATCAGTCACTTTGCGGCGAGAGTCAACAATCTTTCGGTTGATAGCCCATCCCTATATACGTGCCAAGTCCGAAGGGACCAGATGCGTTCCTTATGGGAAAAGGTCGAGAATGAGTATGAGGCTTGCTCTTGCGTCATGTCTGAGGAGATGACCACAGAAGAGCTCCCTACTGTTCAGGCCAAGTACGAGTACTGCTATGCTGCCTACGAGCAGTGTGCAGCTCTGTTAGGTGAGCAAATAGCCAACGCATCCCAGGCGCTCACCCCCCGTACACCCGTACAACCACAAGCTGTGCAATCCATGCCCACAGGGTGTCGATTACCTCCGTGCGACACCGAAGTTTTCGGAGGCGATTACACTCGCTGGCCCACCTTCCGGGATTTATTTACGGCCCTCTACATCCAGAACCCGAGACTGTCGGCAGTTGAGAAACTTTTCTATCTCAACTCCAAGACCAGCGGTGAAGCCCATTCAATTGTTTCAAAGTCTCCTTTAACAAATGAAGGGTTTCAGTCGGCTTGGTCCAGCTTGACTGAGCGTTTCGAGAACAAACGGTTGCTCGTAAACAGTCAGCTGAGAACTTTGTTCAATTTGCCCGCCATTGGGCAAGAGTCGGGTTCCTCTATTCAGGAGTTGCAGAGCACCATTCAAGGGTGTCTGACAGCCTTAGAGCACTCGAAGATCAACGTAGAGAATTGGGATTGCATCCTGGTTTTCTTGTGTTCTTCGAGGCTCCCCAAGTTGACCCTTTCTCTTTGGGAACAGTCAATCCAAAGCAAGAGCGAGATTCCAACGTGGGTTGACATGAACGCTTTTCTTCTAGAGCGCCATCGCACCCTAAAAGCGATAGCGGAGGTGTCATCCAGCACGAACGCTCCGACGGTTCCAAGAGCCTCACCCAAGAAGGCCCCCGTCTCCAGGCAGGTCAACTCTTTTGTGACCATTAAGACCCAGACCTGCAATTTCTGTTCCCGGGAGAACCATCCGATTCGATTGTGCCCTCGCTTTCTCCAGATGGGTGTCAATGAAAGGGTCAACCATATTAAGCAACAGAAGCTGTGCTTGAACTGTTTCGCACGAGGCCATGTCCTGGCCGACTGCACAAGTGCGCACAGCTGTTTTACGTGCAAGGGTCGTCATCATACACTCTTGCATCGAGTCAACCCGACGCCGACAGTCACTAATCCCATTCCTAATATACAGTCCACTCCTTCCCAGTCAGCTAATGTGCAATCATTCCTGGCAGTTAACACACAAGGTGTTCTGCTGAGTACAGCTGTTGTACACATTTGCCATCACGGCGTTCGGCACACAGCACGGGCTCTGATCGATTCCGGATCAGAGGCTACCTTCATTTCTGAACGATTGTTCAAGCGCTTGAGGATGCCATACACATCCGTTCAAGCCCACGTCTCTGGGCTGACTCAAGTTGTAGCAGCCCAGCCCCGAAAGCATTGCCAATTCCTAATTGGCTCCCCGTTGCGACCAGATCTGCAGATTGAGGCATCGGCTTTCGTCCTTCCTCAATTAGCAGGAAAACTGCCCTCATGCTCTGTCCCACAAACCGTCCTCGACAATCTGCCAAGCATTCCGCTGGCCGACCCCAAGTTCTATGAGAGTTCGCAGATAGACGTGCTTTTAGGCGCGGATATCCTCCCATCCGTTCTTCTCGGCGGCTCTCGTCCGAACGTTTGTGGGACCCTCATTGGTCAAGAGACCATTTTCGGTTGGATCCTGACCGGCCCAGTGTCGGGATCCACTTCAAACTCTATCTCGTCCTTTTCGACTCGACTGTCCGTCGATCGAACTCCTACGATCGGTCCTGTGACAGGACCCCCCTCCAAGTCTATTTCAGTTTTTTCGGCTCGACTGTCCGTCGAACGACCCCCTAAGAATGGTCCTGTGACAGGACCCTCCTCTAAACCTATTTTAGCTTCGAATGGTCCTGTGACGGGACCCCACTCTGATCCTTCTTCGGTTCGACTGTCCGTCGAACGATCCACTAAACGCAAGCCTTTCTTAGGCAACAAATCCAAATCTGTTTCGACACCTTCGGCTCGACTTTCCGTCGAACGAAATTTCGCCATTGGTCCTGTGACAGGATCCCACTTGAAATCTCTTTCGGCTCAACGATCCCGGACGGAGACAAATTCTTCCTCTGCACCGATGGCACCGGTCACTCCGCGCGGGGTTTCCGTGCCTCCCGGCACAGCCTCGCGCCAGCCCAGGAGCCGACGCGACCACCCGGCACCCTCCAGAGGAAAACCACCAATGACGTCCCATGTCAACGTTTCCCAGGCCGGCATCCACAGGCCCACTCACCCACGCACCAGGCCCGTGCCTAGCCCCGCCAAAACACTGACGGCACTTTCCAGTGCAAAGGAGTGAGTATACTCCCCCCCGCGGCGATCGGGCTAGACACGGGGACGGCGGCTTTCGAAGTGCGAGTGCTTTTAGATCCGTGTTGTCCAGTAAGCCGCATCAGCGAGTCGTTGCCAGGGGCCTTGGGCCTCTCCATCACTCGCATGGGCGCTGAAGGAGTCTGCACGGCGTCGTTGCACTCCAAGACACACCAACTTTATCTATCCTGATATCGTCCTGCCGGGTATCCTCCCAAGTCTGATGTTCTTTGCAATCCCAATATTGCAAGGGGGGGAGAATGTTGATGCGAGCGCATTGCTAAGTGAGAGGCACACCTCCGCTCCGCCGACCGAAAAGCACTCAAAGCTTTTTCGCTCACTAGCAATGCACTCAGTGCGTAAGAATGCACTCAAGCTCCAGTGCTCTCAGCTTCTCTCTCCCACAACTCACCACCGCTGAGCCGCGCTCAGCATAGATCAACGAAATGCCGTCGGCATTTCTCTAACGTGGAGTTCTAATTTTCGCTTCTTTCGCTACGGTATAATTACCCCCCAATTGTGCGTCTTCAATAACCCGAAAAATTCATAATAAATGTATATATATATTATAAGAAAAACCGCGAGTGTTTTTATTTCGGGAAGGAAAAACTCTTGGAACTTTTCAGCGCCCCCACGAACACATGTGTTGACAAGGATACAATTAAATATTAATTGAAAATAAACAACTTATTGATTGTAAGTATTTTGCGTATTTTAATTAATAATTTATTAAAATATATTTTATATTTTATGAATTGTAGAATTGGCAGTGCACTTTACATCCTACAATTAATTGCAAGATACAATAAATAAAGACAAAAATAATATGTTAATAATAAGAAATAAATGCATGAATTATATTATATTAAAGCAAGTATGCTCGCCTGTGATGTACCCACTACCCATTCTGAATAAAAGTAAACAAGTGTGGTATTCATTTTAAAATATACCAAATTAATATACCATTAAATACTAAAAATACCTAAACCTATAAATGTTATATAGATATAGTGCCATATTCAAAATATACTATTGAGTGCAAAATATACCAGATTGTCAGGCAAAGTAACTATGATCCTTAGGGACGTTTTTGCCCCCACAAAAGTATTTCCAATAAAACTTCTTACACAAGGATACATCTTTTGTCTATTTCAAGCAAAATAACTTCTTTGTCAGATTCTTTTACTAACCCACAAGAAACTTCACATATAAAATGAAAAACAATTCAATTAAATCTAGCTTAGTTGAAATCGACAAGAATGAGAGCGCAATCGGATGATTTAAGCATTTTGATAGCAAAGTAAGAATTGCCAGCTGTTGAGCTAGGAGAATACTCATGTCTGCTCACAACTCTTTCTGCTCTCACTTAAGTTCCCGTCGCGTCTTCTAATAAGTCAGAAATCTGTCTGAAAGCTGATCACAAACACGTTCAAAGCCATAGCGTAAAAAACAGCGGCATCAACAGCTGGCGATTATTTGCTGTTGTGCCTGCTCCCTGAGACTGAAGCAGAATTGAGAAGAGTGATGAAGGGAAGAGAAGCACGAAGAGAGGGAAACAGTCGCCTTTGATGTTCGATAATTGCAAATTCCATGTGCATGTTTCAGTTTGCATCAAATCGTCGTGCAATGATCGGATTTAAATCAGCGACTGTAGCGCAACTAAATTGATCTTTTATCGCTTCAACGACGCTGACGACGAGTCTCTGAGTGAGCGAGAGATCGCCAACCAAACGATGAAGAAGAAGAAGAAGAGTAAGATCTGTCTGATCTGTGGTAGCCGGCGCGTAAAAGCTTACAAAATACGACAACGCACAGAAGCGCATAACTCAGTCGATTGCCAAGAGCGAGGAGAGAGAAGACTGAAGACCGAAGACCGAAGAAGCTGAAGAAGAAGCAGCGGATGGATCGACGACGGTTCACGCGCTGGGATTAAATCGGAAGTTATGCGAGTGTCAAAAGCTCCGCAACTCGCCTCCCGCCTTCCTCCCTGAGTGGCCCTTGATTGGTAGTCGGGGTGATGAGGTAAAAATTGTTACCGTATCGAATGCGGATTAAAATCAGCTAAACAAGTTGCCAGACATTGGATCGGTCAGCGATCCTCAGCGATCAGACCTTGTCGATTCAGAGCAAGAGAGGTAGAGAGAGAGACAGAGAGAGAGAGAGAGAGAGTGAGATGACAGTCATCAGCGATCTGCGATCAACGATCAAAGTTAACGAATCAATTAAGCTCCTTACGGGAAACTCTTTAGTCTTAGATCTAATTGAGCTCTTTGTCTTGTCTTTTTCTTTGCCATCTAATTGAGCTCTTCGTCTGACTGCAAAAATGCTCATGAATGAAGAGAAGCTTCGATTAACAAGTTGATTTATATATGTGAAATCAGATAAGCTTTGTTAGGTAATGTAGGAATAATCTTATTCACTTTTTCTTGTTATATTAAATGGTATTCTAAATAAAGTCACTAAAATGTTAGCTTTAGTAAATAAATACTAAATATCAAATACTAAATACTAATTATTAAATACTAAATATAAAATACTAAATACTAAATATATGAATATATATATTCTAAATATATGAATACTAAATGCTAAATATATTAAATACTAAACACTAAATACTAAATGCTAAATTATAAAAATTAAATACTGAATACTAAATGATAAAAACCAAATACCAAATAAACACTAAATATTAAACACTAAATACCAAATATTAAATACTATATATTAAATACTATATACTAAATACTGAATGCAAAATGCTAAATACTAAATACTGAATACTGAATGCTAAATACCAAATAAATACTAAATATTAAATACTATATAATAAATATTAAATCTAAGGCAATTAATTTTCGTTCATTAAATAGAACATTTGCATAGCGAAAAGGCACATTAACTTTTTAACATCGATTGCTGCTGTCGTCAATTCATAGATCAGAGTTAACGCATCAATTAAGCCAACTTTGGCAATGAATGACACTCGAGTCTTGACTTGTGAATCTAATTGAGCTGCTTGTCTCGATGAAAGCTTCTCAAGTGGCAAGAGAATACTTTGGCAAACTTTTCCTTTCGTTTTTCCTCATTTAGTTGATTTTTTTTTTTTTTAAGTCGTCTTGTTGCTTTTCATCGACGTCTTTTTCATTTCTAATCAGCAACATTTGAAGTAGCAACACTGAGAGACTGAACAAATCGCTTTGAAATGAAAAGGATTAAACAAATAAATCACTTGGCTCTTGCTATTCAGGACATTTTTTCGGCCTTCTGCTATTTTTTCGGTTTTTTTTTCTGTTGTATTTTTGGCGCAGGATGCCGCCAAATGCGGCAAGCGAAAGGCGAACGAAAATAATGAAAAGGGTTTGCCCACACCAATTAATGAGTTAAAAATTGTGCTGCATTCATTCAATTGTGAATGGGGGAAAAACCACCCGAGAAAGGAACAAAAAAATAAAAACAAAAAATCAGTCCCACCAGCAGATGCAGCAGCAGCAGCAGCAAAAGGCTGACCAAAATTAATGAAGATATTTTCTGTCGTCGTTGAGGGACAACGTGATGGTGGGGAGGGGGGCAAGAAAAATCATTTGATTTTTAATTACGCTGATTTTTTTCTGTTTTTTTTCGCTTTTTTCTGTTTTGTTATATTAGAAGTGGAACAGCTTGGCATGGCAAACACCTTGGAAATTAATACACAAGCCACGCCCAGTTCGCCCGCAGCTGTGTGGAAGATGCAAAGATGCATGAAGGGAAGGTGGAAAGTGGGAAAGGAGGAAAGGGGGTGAATTGGGGCAACGGGTGCGACCCAAGTGACTCGCCGTCGGCTCTTTGCTTGGCCACTTGAGCCACTTGAAGGAAAAACGTTGGCGACGAGGGAGAGGGGAGAGGGGAGAGAGCGGACTTGGTACGCACGAAAGGGTTTCAACTTAATTAAACCGTTTCTTTCTTTCTTTTTTTTTGCTCAGTCAATTTTTTTCGACTCTCGTTTTCTTTTTTTTTTCGTTGTTGTTGTTGTTGGCCGGTGTCCATTTGCCTTCGGTTCAGTTTGCTGGAAACTGGCAACTGTCATCGCATTGGCCGCGTCGAAAAGTGGGCACAAATTGACATCTAAAGTGCTTAAAATTTTCTTTAATTAAGTGTGACAAACTGTGGGCAACAACAACAGCAACGACAGCATCCCCTCAAGGACGGACAGACAGACAGACAGACAAGTCTGATGAATGCTGATGATGGCTTGATATATGTTTGGAACTGGAATCAGGTTGCGAGGAGAGAGAGTTTTTCAATTGAGTAACAGAAAAGCGAAGAATTTAAAACTTGAATTACAAATCTGACTCATCACAACACAGGAGCCAAGAGAAACGCCCACGCTTCAGACACACAACACAACACAACACAACCTCAGTCCATCTCGGACTTCTTCGACTCAATGGAAGTCATTTGGAGCTCGTAAATAAGTAAAGTGCAGCATTAATAGTTGCTGATTAAGCAGCGCCTACGAGAAATTAAAATTAAGTAATTTAACTCAACGTCACATCGCGTAGGTGGGCGAGTAAATGCCTCAACCTCAACTTCAGCCTCAGTCTCAGCCTCAGACACAACCTGGATTCCAAGCTCAACTTTAACTCGAACTTCAATCTGAACCAGTTTTTAGTCAGCGTCGGATTTTAAATGAAATAAAAAGCGTCTCTTTTCGGTTGGCAATACATCAAATTCAAGACAAATCAACAGCGGACTTTTTATATTAGCTTAAATATTAATTGTTCCTCGTCAACACTTTAACAATCAATCTCAATATATTTATGCATCTTTGTACAAAAAGTAACAAAAGAGATATGAACAATAAATTTATTCTTTTGTAAATTTATATGCTTTTAATTTATTTAATTAAAATTTCTAGAAGAAAGGATTCCGTAATAAATTAATTCATTTAAACATTGACTTCGATTGTTATATTTAAGAAACTGTTCAAATACTTGTTCACAATCATTTTTGACATCAACTATGAATTAATAATTATGGTAATTTAAAGCTGAGGTTTAATCAAATCAAGTTATCAAATCAAAAAATTAACTAACACAGCTTGAAAACTATTTTTGGTATTTACAGTAATAGCTACAGTCCTTATGACAAGTTTGGAATCGGATAAAAGTTGGATTTACTTGAGAATCTGGTGTATTTGGAACTTTATGATATATTTTGAATGTAATAGTATATTGTTATACTAAATATAGCTTTCGGTATATTATAAAGATTTTTTCGTATATTCATTTGGTATATTATAAACACAATACCACAATCGATTGAAAATCTTCATCAGCGTCAACAGACGAGACGATAAAGACATGTCCGTCTGTCCGTCCGTCCGTCCGTCCGTCCGTCTATCTCTATGGTTTATTTTGAATGTAGTACTCGTATTACTCAATATACCAAATAATGTTAAGTATATTTGAAGAATAATACCACACAGTTTAGTTGTTATTCAAAATGTGTAGCAGAACAAGTTAGCTTCATATTTTGCCACGCCCACTTTTGCCCTTGTAAATCGAAAAGAATCGAATAGCAAAGTATAATTTTAAAGCTACTGCCGCGTTTTTCAGTATATACAATAATAATTACATTATTTCTAATTGGTTGTGGTCAGCTTAAGTCTGTCAAAGTTATTTAAGAAATACTTTTTCATGGCAAAAAACGGCTAATGCAATCGGTTGCTTTACTTAGTTAATTTGGCTGACAATCTCATATATATTGTGAATGTTGCACAATATCGATATAATCAAAATATCACATTTGACATATTTTAGGGTATTTTCAAAATATGGTTTTATTGTTAGTAGGTAACATCTACTCGACTGTAGATCTCTAATTTATTGATACGAATCATAATAACTACAATATTTATATTTGGTGCTCCTAAATGCTGTCAAAGTTATTTAAGAAATACTTTTGTATGGCAAAAAACGCCTACTGCAATCAGGTTTTACTTGCTTTGGTTGACAGTCTGTGTACCAAGACTAGCATTCGGAATATTTTAGTATTTTGCGGTATATTTTGTAGAATATTTTTGGATATCTTACACACTCGAGTTCACCTTTCTTATTTGTTTTTTCTTTTTAATAGATGATTTGAAGTAGACGTGGTTTATATTCTTTAATTTGTATACTAATTAATAATATAATGTTATCAACGATATCTGTATATGCAATTGATGTATAACATATTTTGTTCAATAACTTTATTACAAAGGTTCTACTTATCGTCAGTATAACTCCTCATAATTATGTTACACTCTTTTTGCGTTATAAAAATGTAAATAATAATTCATAGAAGAAGCATCAATATCTGATTTTAAGAGTAAACATTGTAACTAAAAGCTACGCGATGGGCGAACACAATTAGCAGGGGCGGAAAAAGAGGAGTGGCAAATGGCAAATGGCTGACATGAAATGGCATAAATAATAATCAATTTGAAATCAAATTGTCGCGCGACGGCATCAATGGGGATGTCGAAAAGGCGACGAGGACGATGAAGAAGAAGAAGACGAAGACGAAGAAGTCTTGCCAAAAAATCAGAATTGATGATTATTGCTTCTTGACAGAGATTCGCCGGAGAGGCGACAATAAAAACAACACACACACACACACACACACAGAGGAGGCAATGACAGCGAATCGAGTTGGGGAAGAGGCTCAGCTCCTTTTATGGCCCAACTCACGAGTATGTGTCTCTGTGTGTGTGTGCGTTAGTATCAATAAAATAGCCACAGACGCTGGACCAGGCAAAAATATTTATGTGCATGTTATAGTAAGTGCAAAATAATAGCCGCCAGGGACGGGGCACATCCAGGGCATTGCGGTGGGGGGGGAGAGGAGGAGAGAGCGAAGACAGAAACAGGACGAGGACAAGGACATGGCACGTAACACGCGCTGGACGACAGACAGTTGCCGCTAGTACTAAAATGGTTTCAACAATTACCAGGGAGTATCACACACACACACACATACACACACAGACAGAGAGACACACATACATACATGTGTGGGCAATAATGCACTCGACACTTTTATTTCTTTTTCATTAGCCAAAAAGCGACAACGACAATGCTTCGAACCACCCCAAACCCATCCCCTAGCCTCACTGATCAAGAGAAGCGCCTTTTCCTTTATATAACTTGACCTTCACATGTGCGGCAGCTGCCTTGAGGAGCGTGGACACTGCTTAGGGAAGAAACTGGTGAAGAAACTCGCGAGGATAGACTGAACAAAATATTGAAATAAAAGTGAAAAACCCAGTCGAAGAAAAATGATTGAAGCTTTAAAAAAATTGAATGACAACTAAGAAGGATACTAAGAAAAAGTACAATAAAATGATTTAACAGCAGTCAAAAGTAAACATTAAAAATAAGTATTTCCATCCAAATATAATGAATACAAGAAAAAGTGCAAAATTACTGCTGAAAAAATAAAGAATTCTATCAATGAGAATCAAGCCAGAAAACTGTAGTCGAGAGTCCGGGACTTTAAAATACCCGCTATAAAATTTAAGTAAAATTAAAACAGTGCGGTATTATTCTAAGGATATACCAAGTTAATACATCAAGCAAGTAAGAAATCTACAAACGAGTGTGCACGACTCTAAGATACCCGCTACCCATTGTGTACAAATAATCAGTTTAAAACAGTGCGGTGTTAATTTTAAAATATACCGAATTAAAACACCAAAAATATTCAAAACTATAATACCATTCTACCCTATGGGTAGCTGGTGTAAAAATAGCCGAATATACTAAATTACGAAAATATATACTAATACAAACAATATATACCACAGTGTACAAAATATACCAGATTGTCAACCAAAGCATTTGCAGCGGCTTTTTTTTTAGACATACAAAATTATTCCGCACAATTTTTATCTATTCACTAATTTATGAACCTGAAAGATTATTATTATTATTGTTTATAAGTATAATCCTTTAAAATAGTTTTTGAATAACAACGACATGTTCTTTATTCATGTCCGCATAATTTAATCCGTAATTTTGTAACTAGAGACGAATTTTCAACAATTCCTTAGAATTTGATGAAAATTGTAGAAGTTATTTAAGAAATTGTTTTAGCTGCTTTGGATGTCAATCTGACATATTTAGAATATACTATTATATCCATATACCAATTACAGCATTTTAGTATTTTTGCGTTATATTATATTAATTTGAATAATATTTTGGTAATTTGATGAAATTTGTTTTTTTTTTTTTATTTATTATTATTATTTGTTATATTTAGTGCTTGCTATTTTCAAATGAGATTCACAAATTTTGTTTTTGTTTTGCCATTTTGAATAGTCGCTTAAGATTTAAGAACGCCTCATTCTGTAAAAATTGTGAGCTGAAACGGGATTGATTAAATATATTGTTTTGTATTTAAAATTGAATTCCTTGATTATGAATTGACTTTATAAATATTAATAATAATAATAACAATTAATAATAAGTTTTTCGCAGTGCAGCTGAATACTGGAAAATCGCAGGGAATTCATTTGGCATATGAAAATACTAAACACATTTAATGTCCCGGCTGCTTTTGCTGCTGTTGTCGGAAACAAACACACGCACTCAGAGCAATTCATATGACTTCTGCTCTACGGGATTTTTTTTTTTATTTTTATTATTGTTTATGTACGAGACAACTGCTCCAATATGCTGGCATCGATGCCAGAGTCGAGTCGCGTTGTCTCGAGCCTGTTATGGAAACGAAGGAAAAGTTGTCTTGAGTGAGAGTGAGAGTGAGAGTGAGAGAAGAGGGTCGAGGTGGAGGGAGGAAATCTATAAATTCAAGGATTTACAACATTGATGCTCCCCAGTTAAGTTCTCGTTTAGTCCGTTTCCTGTGCTCTCTGCTGTGTTGTGTTGTGTTGTGTTGTGTTGTGTTGTGTTTTGTGTCTGCCACTCACAGAAAGAAAGTCTCACGCATCGCATTTTATTTGTTTGCAATCGTTTCTCGGCTCTTTCAGTCTCTCTTATATATATATTTTTGTTCGTTGGTTGCTCTGCTCGTTTGGCACAAATTGCTGGGGCTGTCATAAGTTCTAATACTTAACGGAACTGCAGATAGGCGTCCGTTGCCATAACCCTAGTTTATTATATAATAATGTTGGAGCTGCGTGTGTGTAGAGAGTGTGTGTGTGCTTGGCATTTGGGGGCCAATAGTTTGCAATTAGCGAGCACAGTCATAAAAATGGCAATCAACATAAAAATAATCGAGCAGAGCACAGAAACTCTCCTCACTCCTCTTTCTCTGTTAACATGCTTCTTCAGATTTCTATTTCCGAAATGATTAGCTCAGCCATTTCCCCCACTTTCCACTTTCCACTTACCGAGAAGATCCGCTGCGGGGCTACAAATGCAATGCTAAGTGTAAAATTTAATTGAACTCACAACTGTGGATCTAATCAAGCTGAACCCAGACTCCTTCCATCCTGTCCACAGCAACTGTGCACATTTCCCACCGCAGCGAGAGCAGAAAAGGAAAAGACACAAAAAAAAAAAAACGCAAGAAAATCTATTAAAAAAATGCCAGCGAAAGTAGCCCAAAAAATGTTTCGTGTACGCGTTGTAACGTACAAATTATGTAAACAAAGTGGAGAGAGAGAGAGATAGAGAGAGAAAGGAAGAGAGAGAGGGAGGGGAAGGTGGACTCGATGTAGGCAAGAAATTATGAACCTTATGGGTATATAGTATATGCGAGGCAGCAGATGAAAAATGCGACCCTAGGCAATATTTACAATTAAAAAATTAACGTAAAACAGACGAGGAAGATGCCAGCCAGAGGGGAGGAGGAGAAGGAGAAGGGAGAGAGGGGGACTCTTGGCCAACAACTGCGAAAAAGCCCTAAAATCAATACGAACCAAAAAGCAGCAGCAACAACAACAACAAATTTTTGTGTAAAAACAGCAGAAAAAACACCAAAAAAAAAAAAAAAAAAAAAAAAACAAAAAAACATGAGAAAAGTATGAATGTGGTTCGAGGGATTTTCCGCGAAGCCTAATGGAAATTGTATTTATCTCGTTTGAAGTTTTTTGCCGGGCACACTCATAAAAGCCACCACCACCGCACTGCACCACAGCACAGCACAGCACAGCACAGCACAACATCGACCATCGACCATCGGCGACACCACCATCAACATCAACATCAGCATCCGCTTCAGCTTCAGCTTCTCCTTCCCTGATTCATTTGCCTCCACCCCGAGAGCGACACTTGGCCTCACCTTTGCCCACGCCTCCAAGCCCCTTGGCCAGCCTTAAGCGTTTTTTATAAATTAACAACAACAACAACAACAACACCAACAACAACGACAGCAACAACAGACACGAGAGCTAAGCACAAAAATTATCAGAAAAACGAAATGAATATTTTTTCGGTAATTTTTGGGAATATTTTTTTTTTTTTTGTTATGAAAATTACAAGTCGACCTAAATACGCTTCTTTAAAATAAAAACTGAAGAAATATTAAGTACATTTTTGAGATGCAAGTTCAGCAACTTAAACTTTTTTTTTTGGCGAAATTTGAATTTTTAATAAATGTGTTGCGTACAAAAATAACCAGAAATTAAATAAATTCTGTTTTGATGAAATATTATTTAATGAAAAATTCATTATAACTTCGAACTTATCAAAAATTTGGATAAAATAAAAAGGTTTTCGAAAATATTTCTGTAATAAATAAAGAGTTTCTATTTTGTTGACATTGAAAAATTATTCAAAATTACTAAATTAGCCAAGAAATCATTTTAAGAAAGAATTAAATTGAAGAGCTTTGCAAAAGAATTCCTATATTATTTCTAATTTAACTGATAAAGAAATAAAAATTAAATTGAATTGAAAATGTTTTCAAAAATATCTTAAATTAAATAACAACAATTAACTAAAAATCGTTTTAGGAAAGAATTAAATTAAAATGCTTTTCAAAAGAATAATTATTTTATGTATTAATTTTTAATAAAATAACTACATATGTCTCAAGCATTTTAAGTTTAATTTTAGCTTAATATTTTGTAGTCCAAACCAAATGAAAGAGCATCGCCTAGTCGCATATTGCGCAGCTCAAATGCTTCTCCTTTGATAATATGGATAAAAAATGTGTTTAAAAAAAGTTCATAGGTAATTCGCTGGTCTGGTTTGAGCTACTTTTTGAATAGAATGCTGTTGTATTCTCTATATGTTTGCCATTGCAGGTGGAGGTGAAACTGAATGTGGTGTTTGCTAATGCTGTTGCTGATGCTGATGCTGATGCGGTGGTTGGTGGTGTTTCGCTGATCGCTGGTGTGGCTCCAGGGCTAATTAAGGCGTTAAAGCGACCTGACTGACAATGGCAATCTCAATTTACAATTGGATTCCCCCCTATGCAAAGCCCAACTGTAAAATGAACAGTTGGCCAAAAAAAAAAAACAAAACATTACTCGGGCGGCTTACAAAACAGAACAGACATCAAGTGTTGGCCCAGGTGCTAATTGTCAGCGCGCAAAGTATTAAGATTAACAAAGATTCTCAGACTTTCGAACTCATTTTGTTATATTTTTGCTCCTTTTTTAGTTCAAAATGCACATGAAGTTAAAATGATAAATGGGAAAGTAGAAGTTGAAAATAATATAAATTTTGTGAACTGATTTTAATACAAGTTTTAATAATAGATTTTATGGGATACGCCATAAAATTATTGTGATAATGAAGCATGCTTACCATATAATCGCGGTCGTGCTGCAATAATGCAAATGTGCAGACAACAACAATAACAATTACAAAGCGCACGTGAAAATTGCCAAAGCACTTTTCAAAAATTTGCCAATAAACATTTTGATATGTTTTTGCTTTATTATTTGCCCTCGCAGCAACACTTCCACAAAATGTGTGAATTGCTGTCCACATGTGAACATGTGTGTGTGTGTGAGTGTTGGTGTGTGTGTGTGTGTGTGTATGGATTCAAACTCAACTGACACACGTAGCAACAACGTGCGTTGCTTTGCCAATTGCCGTTTTTGTTTCGATGATGGGAAAACTTTTTCGATAATACTCAAAAATAAGTGCGAAAATTGCTAAATATGTAAACGGACAGCAGACACACACACACACACACACACACACACACATACACACATAGACAGAAAGTAGTTCTTAGTTGCATGCTGCACCATTTGAATTTTATTGTTGCATATACTACTTGTTGGGGCTTTGTTCGACTGCAATCGAAATGGCGATTTGCAAAGTGAGCCTGTGTGTGTGTGTGTGTGTGTGTGTGTGTGTGTGTGTGTGTGTGTGGGTTTATGTGTTTTTGTGTGTTGTTTTTCTTTTGTTATCCTTGCTATAATTGTTGTGTGTGGCTTTGCTAACTTGCAACACTTGCAGCAATCACCTGTTGAATATAAGATGAAATAGTGGCGAGTAAAATTGAGTGTATCTTCACGATTCTAACTGTCGTCAACCATAAAATCAGAATCACACAAATAAACCCATAATTGTCTTTTGTTTTATTCTTATCATATTATTAAATATGTATTCTAGGCAAAGCAAAATTAAGATAAAGAAGAATTCGAAGTGTTATAAAGTAAAACCGAAAAATAAACCGCATGAACTGAATTTTGCACTTTTCACAAAGTTTTAATAACTGTTTTTGTTTTGTCTAAAAACCTTTATTGGAAATTACTTGGTATGTCAATTACTCTCCAACAATTTTTAAATAATATCGTTTTCGAATTCACCTTCATTCGTCTTGAACCCGCTTTCAAAGGTTGTCCATGCGTGATAAAGCTGCATCGTTTTATATTTTCAATTGGCTTTAGATCAGGACATTGCACATGACGACTGCATCAATTTAATATGTTGCTCTGCAATCCACTCCTTTGAAATTTTGGTTGTATGCTTTGGATTCCCATCTTGTGTTTGAAGTTAGCACATTTCTCAATATAAGAAATACTTTTGTGTGGGCAAACTCGCCTCCTTATTACTCTTAATTGCTTTGGCTGACAATCTGGTATATTTTGCAGTCAATGGTATATTTTACAAGTAATACAATGCTAATATACCAAATGTAGCTTTTGATATATATTTAATATATTTGTGGTATATTGGCATTGGTATACTTATAGACTGCCTTGGTCGACAATCTGGTATATTTTCCACTCCATCCTATGGTAAATTTTCAGTGTTTTGGTATATTAATTTGATATATTTTTAAACAGCTTTGATTGACAATCCTGTAAATTTTGTAGGCAATTGTATATTTTACGTGTAATACAATACTAATATTATATACCAAATGTAGATTTTGATATTATATTTTTAAATATATTTGTGGTATATTAATTTGCTATATACATACAATCTGGTATATTTTCCACTTCATGGTATATATTTTACATATAATATTGGTGTATTTTCAGTATTTTGGTATAATACATTGGTATATTTTCATACTTGTTTTTCATTTTCTATCAGTGATGTTAAGGTATTTTTTATGTTATGGAGATTCTTCAGTTAAAAGATAAATTTAAAGTATAAATGTATTAATCAAATTGTGTACATAACTTATTTTAAAGTTTTTCTCATTTTTGGTATTTTGTGTTATTCAATAAACTCTCGAATATGCTAAGGTATCGAGCTACCCGTAAAGTATCTCATGAAAATAATACTTCTTTACAACGATTAAGTGCAACAAATATGAACTTAACTGTTTGTTATATTCAGGCAATATTTGTAGACAGTTTTTCAATATCGAAAAACAAGAAAAGCTTCATCTCATTGGAATTCAAAAATAATGGAAATACTGTATATTAAATTCAAAGCTGACATTACAGATATTTACAATGCTTTTAAACCGTCGCAAAGTGTGCATAAAAATGAATATATAAATTTACATATATGTGTATGTGGAATATATGTAACTAATAATGTGGTATCTTGGCATATGTTGCGCAATCAGTGTTCAGAGCTTCTTTATATTCCTTCCTTTTTTTTTTTTGTTGCCTTCCATCAGGCTTAACTGACGTCACTGATTTATATCTGTTAAGCGGCTCAGCTGCCAGCACTTTCACTCGATAAACACACACACACACACACTCTAGGAGTCAATCCTTTCGATTTCGTATTTGCCACGACTTTGTTAAATGTTTGCTTCCGCTTCCGCTTGCCACCCCCGCTCAGCGTCTGTTGTCTTCGTCGTCGTCATCGTCGTCGTCTTCGTCTATGGCTTCCTCCCACGCGTCATGCATCCCCTTGGGGCTGCTTTTGTATAGCATACGTGGTGGAAAGAAGAAGACTGAACAGAACCCGAAATATATTTGCATATGGAGAAACTTCCAAACCGAACCAAACCGAACCAAACTGAAGCAAAGCCCCCTGCCAGCACTGTCAAATTTTATGATAGCGCCAAACATAACTCATTGACAGCTTTGCATTTTCACATGCTGCTGTGGCAAGGGATGGGAATGGGGAATGGTGACTAGGAGGGGGGACTAGGAGGGGGGACAGCTGTCATGGGGGTGTCTCAGCTATTGTTGTTGTTGCTTCTGCATATTGCACAAAGTTATGAGCCGCAAATGATAAACGGCTAATGGCAAGAGTCGAGGAGTGGGAAAGGGAAGCGAACTATTGATTTTTACTCTCGTTTCTATTGTAATTTTTCATTTTGTTTTTCCTTATTTATGTGTTCGTTTTTTTGTTTTTTTTTTAATTCGTCAGCGCTCATCAGCGACTCGGAGCGCAGCGCGTTTATTTTGTCATCAAGCTAATTAATTAATTAGAAAGAAAAGCAGCCACAGCAACAGCAACAGCAGCTAACACCATGTGGATCGCATGGTGTGAAAAAGGCGCCAGGACACACCTCAAAAAAAAGAAAAAAATACAGAGAAAAAATAGAAAAAAGGGCGACTTTGGTGCAATAAAAAAGTGTCCCCAGTCTAATTAGATAGTTGACAATTGTTGCCCTTGTTGCTGTTGCCATTGTTGCTGTTGCTGTTGTTGTTGTTGCTGTTGTTGTTTTTGGTACGCGTAATTCATCAAATGTCAAAGGCAACATCAGGCGGACATCGACTGCACCTCTGGGCGTGTTGAGTCCTGTCATAGGCCTGCTCCACTCAAACTCAAACTGAAGCCCAAACGAACCGAAACGAGTTCGATTTCTCGCTAATGCTAATGACCATGCGGAATCATTTTTGTGTTCCCAGAACTAAATGCTGTGCTAACATTGAACATTCGCATGCAAAAAGTGAGCTATTATGTATATTATAAATGCATTAATCCATCTGTACTTCAAATTATTCTTTTACCAAAAACCAAAAATTTAATGATTTCACATTTTTAATTGCATTTATCTTCGAACAATTATACTAATATATTCATTTAATTTAAAATTTATTTTTTTTATATTTTTAATATTCCAATTATTTCGCAAATAGCTTTGTGCCTACAGCAAATGTATTTTGGAGGGAGAAAGAGGCCGTTGATATACTGAAAATATACCGAATATAGTTTATTTTTGACTCGTTGGTATATTTCGAATGCAGCAGTATATCAATATACCAATTATTTTCGTTCTTATATATTAGTATTATTGTGGTATATTAATATCAAAAATATACTGAATCTCATATATGTTATATTCTTTGGTATATTTCATATGTAGTATTTAATATACCAAATATTGCCATCGTATTAGTATTTTTGGGGTATATTAATTTGATATATTGCTTAAATTAGTTTAGTTATGCTTTAAACAATTTTGTCAATATATTATATAAGTTTTATTAAATAGCCAAATAAATATTGCTTAATGTTTCATAAACCATATTGGAATTGAAAAAAATATAAAGTGCTAAATTTCGTATTCAATTAAAATCTCTCCTGAAGTTTTGTGATTCCTTTCAAGTTATAGGTTTAAAAAACTGTAATTTTCCTCTTATTAATATTCAATTATTATATGTTGTTAATAAATTTAACATTCCATTTATTTTACTACTTTATTTTCAAATACTTTGTTTGCAACATTTGCATTTCACAACTCATTGAGTAATGTTGAGTAATTGTTCCTTAAAACATACTCAAAAACATCAACAAAATATTTATGCAAATCTTTCTTTCGTTACGAGTTTTTTTCTTTGCTTTGTTCATATTTTGGATATATGGATATTTGGCTAACATATTTTCATATATCCGGCTTTTGTCGCCAATTCATTTTTATTGCTCTTTTTTATAGACGTTTATAGTTTTTTATGCCGCCGCGGGGCATAAATTTCAGCCACAGACTTTTCTGCTTATAAAAAAGGGTAGTTCGATTTGTGAGTCTGTTCGCCTAGGGAAGAGGAACAAGGACGATGGAGATGGAGAGGGGGAGGGGGAGGGGTGGCAGTCAGAAATGGGAAATTCGCTGTTTTTATGAGACTTCTGTTCGACGGCATTTTGTCAATTTAAGTATTAGCGCGTGCGCCAAAAAAAAAAAAGAAAAAAATAAAAAAGAATTATATATAGTATATATGTATGCAATAACAATTGTCATGCATGCAAATGACTTCATTTGCTCAGCTTTTGAAATTTCGTCATAGTACTTCGCCTCCATTCTTTCCACTCTTTGTACGGGGGGCACTTTGCATGATTGAATTGAATTATTGGCGCACCACCCAACCACTTGAGTTGAGTTGAGTTGATTTCGTCTTTCCAGCATGTGGTTAGATGCTTTATGAATTTTTTCCGCTCGTATTATATTTTTTGTGTGTGTGTGCCACATTGCATAGTTTCAGGCGCTGGGCAAAAGGCGGGTCGAGTTGTATAGTTGTATATCGGACGAAGCATATCAAGGATTTTATGTATGCAGATTGCGTGGCGCACGTAAATCCATTTAATAGTGTTATTCGCAATGGAAAATGTCATGGAAATACACAATAAGTTTATCCACATACAAGCACGACACAAGCAGTCAATATCTTTAAGCGCAATTGACCCGATTTCCACACAACTCACTCAACTCAACTATAAAAACCAAAAATTTCAATAACCACATCATTTAAGAATGATTGACGGCTTAGATACTCCATACTCATTAGCAATCGATCTATAGACTATAGACTATAGATCTATAGACTTCACAGAAAAATAATGACAAAGAATTTTGGTCTCAAAAGTGAGTCAAGAACATAAAAATCCTAATGTTAGAAAACACATCTTGATTTCAAGAACATTTAGTATAAGACCCAAGTTCTTATTAATAACGAGAAGGTTTTTGACCAATAATCTTGTTATAAGATAAGAAAAAAATTATATTATATTTCATTGTTTTTTATGCTAATTCTTTTCCCATTTTATTATGCAATTAGCGCTTTAACTTATTAATTTGTACGTTGATCCCTCTTTCTAATGAAATATTTATTATCGATTCCCGCAGGATTTGCACCCAGGACATCCTCTCTTAGGCTGCAATTGAGAATGATTCGAACAGCTCAACACTGAAATCAAGATAACAATTTTATAGGAATTTCTATGGATTGCAGAATTTTTTAACCTAAATCTACAATTTTTGGTATCATATATATTTTTTCTTAATTGAAAGAATGTGTTTTTAAAGTGGTCTTATTTCAAGAACACAATTTTTAAGACGAAATCTCTTGATTTTAGAACTTGATCTTTTTTCAGTGCAGAGATCCGTATATCCTTTGAATTCATGATCGATATGATAAGGGTCTAGTCTAGAAATCTTAATACATGTCTCAAAATAATAAGAAAACTTTGTACTATTCATATTTTAATAGTTAATTTGACATATTTCCTATCTCAATTTCTTAATTAACATTTTAGAAACTTTCTCCCTGTTTTCTATGTGTAATTTATACGTTTTACTAGATTTTTATTATTATCTCAATTTTAATTTAGAAATATTTCCCATTGAAATTTCTTTGATACCATTTTAAGATTTTTCTCCTTTTTTTAATTTGTAGTTTGAATTAATTTCTCAATTAATTTCTCACAATTTTTGAGTTTCAAATAACTAATTTTAAATACAGTAGAGCATCTCGATATACCAAATAGAGCCCTCAGAATAATTTAGTATTTTTAGTATATTAATTTGGTATATTTTAAAAATAATAACATACTATTTGAGCACACTCAACTGTAGCTTTCTTCCTTGTTTTCAGTATGTTATATAAAACATATTTAAAAAAGTTTTTGCAAATTAACTCTTCTGAAATTTTTGTTTTAGGATGACAATGTCATTGATATGATTTTTTATTATTTTAATTTAAGTAAAGATACCAAACCAATTGGACTGTTTTTTTTTTTAGTTTTCTTCTTTTATTTCCTTTTCTATTTCTTATAAACATTTTAATATTATCAGTTCAACTTATAGAAACCATTTTCAATTTCAATTGTGTAAAAAAACATTTTAAGAGTTATCTACTCAGCTTAAATGTTTAATTTGTATGTGTAGAATACATTAATATATTTTTATTTTTTATATAACTTATTTTTTCTTATAAACTTTTTAATATTATCAATTCAACTTTTACTATATATTTCCCATCTCAATTCGGTAGTCAAAATTTTAAGAGTTTTCTTCATTCCCCGCTCGACTCAAAGTGATTCATAAGGCATTGAGAATCCTGGAAGTATTTTATGCTATGTTATTATTGTTGCATTTATGCAAATATTGTTGTGTATCGGATCAAGATATGCGCTATCAGGAGAGGCAAGGTAGGAGGGGAAATTGCACTTGCTCCCTTCGAATAGGGGAATGCTTTGAAATCAGAGTTTAACCCTTAATTTGCCAGCCAACTGAGTTGGGTTAGTTAGTTGGTTAGTTTTTTGGCCCATATCCACATCGCAAAGAGGAGGGAGGGGTTTCCTCTATCCCCCACTCCCCCCGCCCCATCCATCGGGGTGGTTATAGCGTGGCTATCTAGGCCGTTTAATCGCTCGTCATTCATCATCCAAATCGAGTTGCGAGTTGCGTTTGGTTTTGGTTTTTGGCGCGACGCGACGCGACGCGCGATGCAAACTATCGATAAGAAAAGCCGCTGCTGGAATGTTTTCGGGGCGAAAGTTCACAAACTCAACTTAATGGCAATTTTATCGATAATGTTCGTGCTGAATTTTCGATTTTGTTTGCTTGCATGTCGCATGGCTGCGAATTATGAGCGATCGACACGCCACCAACTACCAAGAAATAGTGTGCAAATCGCCACCCCCAACCTCTCCACCCTCCCTCCCCACCCCTTCTCAAGTCCGAGTCCGAGTCGGAATCGGAATCGGAATCAGAGTCCGAGTTGGAGTTGGACCCCAGTTACGCTCGGCGCCAGTTCATCTCCATCCTCTCCAGCCCCCGTCTATAGGCAAGTTGATTTAATAGTTTAGCACACAATGTGTTTGTAGATTTTTTCGAGATACCACGCAACTTTCAATTCGGTGAGTAGGGTTGTCTGTGTGAAGAAGACTGCTTCATATTTTGACTACAATTATTATAAATTTATCTTTAGTGTTGTTCTCACACAAAATTAGGCGACTAAATCATATTTTTATGTACTTAAAATGAAACCGAACTTTAATGGAAAATATATAAACATAAGAAGACAGCTTCGTTTTGTCGACAATATAAAAATGGCTCTTAACATAATTTGTTAATCAGGTGACTTATTTTTGCTGTTCTATTCCTTTTAATTTTGGTTCATAAATCTATAATAGCTATTATGAAAATAACACGTTTTCTACGGTAAATAGCTTTTAAGCTTAATATTTTAAGATTATCATACTAATATTAAATATTAGCTTTGCATTTTTCCTTCTTTACTTTGTCTATCAAATATACCATTTTCATATTAAATACTAACTTACCAACATTTTCTTAGCATGACATTTGCCAGTCTCTTTTTTTGATATAGGACTCTTTAAGTTAATCTATGTTAAATATCATTCTAATATTCAATTTTACCTTTCCAACTTTTCCTTACTCCACATTCAATACATTTGCCAGTCTCTGTATTAAAAATACCATTCTAATATTAAATACTAACCTTTGAACATTTCCTTACTCCACATATGTATTTGCCAGTCTTAACTTACAGGGTATTTGTTAGTCGACAACTAAGTAGTTGAACAGTTGAGAACTATCGAGCTGTGGGCTTTGGTTTTTGGGTTTCAGTCGCAACGCAAATTATGAGCACGCGAATATCGAACGCTGCCTCGGTGGGCGGCACTCTGGTGCTCGGTGGGCGTGCCCGCCCTATCAATTAGAACCGGCGGCCAAACATCTTGATAAGCATTGGCCAGCCCATAACAATAGCAAATACCAATTGCAATGGCAATCTGAATGGCAAAAGCAAACAAATCGGTATTCGACTAACTTGTATACAAATAAATAAAAATAAAGTGCCAACAACGAAATGCGCTTTGAATGGTCATTAAAATGTTGCTCGTCTAGTGCCACATTGGGGCATGCAGCATGCTAATTGCCACATAAATAACCAGCCCAATGCCAAATATGCCAAATGCTCCGCGGGTGTTCATTCATTTTCTCTGCCATCAGCTACGCCATCCATCAAACAAAGCTCATTTTAATTTATCGCTTTCACATCATCGATTAGCAAATCTAAAAAAGAAATTAAGCGAAATGTTAAATTTGTCATGTTTCAGATTAATAAAATATGTATGTATTTATGAAATCATAATTTGATTGAATTTAGAATTACTAATAAGAATTATTGCTAATAAATGTAAACAATTTTTACTGGCAATCATAGGAGACACTTTCCTTTTTTTAATCCCACAATTTATTGAATTTAGAATAATCATTTTTGCCATAATGTTTGCTAAAGTGTATTGATCAATATAGTAAACTATTAAACACTTTAGAAATTTTAAATGAGATATATATTTTATTTTTGTTGTTTTAATACCCGATGAAGTAATTTATGAACAAGTTTTATCGGGCAAAAAAATGTAGTATATTTTGAATGTAATAGTATATTTATATACCAGAAATTAGAATTTGTAGTATATTAATTTGGTGTATTAAAAAAAAAATCTGCACTGTTTTGCACTGTATAAAAAATTTGAAATGTAATATTATATCAATATATCGTATATATAACATTTGGTATATTTTTAGTATTTTTGTGGTATATTAATTTGATTTATTTTAAATTTAAAGCCGCACTACTTTGTATTTATTCATTGTTATTTTATTAATATATTATAGAACACTTTACATTACAAACAAATGAATATTTTAATGAGTGGCTTTGTATTTCAAAGTTTTTTTACTTAAGTATTTCATTTTAGGTTACCATTTTGATGTCATAAACCATTTTATTAAGGAAGTTAAGTATAAATTATAATTTGTTATATTTTTAGCTAAAAGTTTTATTTTGACACTGTTAGTTTAATTGTTTTTTTCCAGTATTTATTAAATTCTAGATTCTATTATAAATTATATATTATTTGTATAGTAAATTAAGGAAATCTTCAAAAAGGCAACGTACAATTAGTGATTGAAGGGAAATTTTGAACTTAGCCTCTAAGGAAAAGAATACGCTTCAATTTTGAGGAACATTGGAAGAAGTAAAAGATGAAGAAGAAGAAGTAAGAAACTGAGACTTGCAATATACGATATGTATTCTATAGAGAAGTCTTTATATGTGTGTGAGTTGTGGAAGCATCGCATTAAGTTCAATTTCAGCTACTAGATCAGAATTTATGACATTGACGAAACGATAAAAATGTTGGCAGTGGTCGAGCCGAGACATGGACATAAATGTGCATTAGGTAAGGTGGAAGGGTGGCAATGCCAAGGAGGGGAAGTAAGTAGCAATATAACTGACCAGGCAGCATGAAAACATGAAAATGAAATGCGACGCGACGCGAGAGGCAAAAGAAAGCGAAGAAGGCGAAAACGTTACCGAGAACGTAAACGAAAACGAAAGCGAAGGCGAAAGCCTAAAACTATTAATTTCAACGTGGACGAATAATGGGAACAGCAAACGTAGCAAACGTAAGGGGGAGGGGATGAAGGGGAACATAGGAACAGGAACAGGAACAGAGCTGAGCTGGGGGAACTGTAACAACGATGATGCCAGAGGCCTTTGGCCAGGGAGAAATCTATATTTACGATTATTGAAGTTTATGACGAAACGTTTTCGTATCATTTTGCGTCGCCTCATAAATGTTAAACGAGCGAGCGAGCAGCAGTCAAGGAGAGTGAGATGGCGATATAGGGAGTGACTGACAGTGGACACTGGCGACCAAGAATGGACCACAACGAGGAGGGGGGTGGGGGATGAGAATTTCATAAATGCTTTTGCACGCAAGCTGCTAATAATGCCTGACAGACGACAGACGACCATCAGAGAGTAAAGCGAAAGAGAGAGAGAGAGAGAGAGATTTCCAGATATGGGTATTGTCAGGAGTAAGCACAGGTGCCAGTCTAAGGATCTGTTCGGGTTCGGTTTTCGTTTCAGTTTCAGTTTCAGTTTTAGCGGCATCTCTTTCCGTTATTGTCGGGGGTTGCTGCTTGGCTTGGCTTGGCTTGGCAACTGGGCATGAATGTTAGTTGTGATGTTGTTGTATGTTGGATGGCCACAAAAGTGCAATACGCTCGTAAAACCAATGGCCAAATAGCCAAACGAGAAATGTCTAAGTAAAAATGTTGTGTAATTACGCAGCGTTACGCACAGATAGAGATAGAGCTGGACACTGGACACTGGACGATGGAGAGATGGAGAGATGGAAATGGAAATAGAGAAATGGAGTTACTGCATAGCAACCCCAAGAGCAAAAATCCCATAACCCAATATAACCAAAACTACGACTTGACCATTGTCAGTTGGAAAAATCATAATTAGGCTTCGGTTTACCTACCCAACTCTTACTCTCTCTCTCTCTCTCTCTCACACTCTCTCTCGCTCTCATTCACATTGTACGTGTGTTGTTTTTATTGTTTTAATGAACACACGAGTGCAATTTTTGGGATCCCGGAAAGCAGGGGAAACATGGGAAGGGGGGAAGGGAAAAGGACAATCCTGGACAGCAGTAATTGGTCTTGTTCAAATGTTTTTGTGGTCGATATGAAACAATTTCGGCAAACTTTACCCCAAAACTTATCGCAATCACACATTCAATTGCTGCAACATGTAAAAGAAACAGCTCCACATTATGCAAATCTCTTTTTATTAAACCTTTCAGCAAGAAGAGTAAAATTTCAATTCAATATTTAAAGCAAACGTGTAAAGAAAGTTCCAGTCAAGTGTGCTCAACTATGAAATACCCTTTTCAAATAAGGGAAAACAGTAAAAATACTAAAACTTACCGAAGATTATATTTGGCAATAATTATTTTAAAAATAATGTATTTTCGAAAAATAACCAACTTGCAACTCTCTTCTCAAGCATTATGCTTGAAAGTGTGAATAATACATATGTACATATATGAATATTATATTATTATTTAGTATTATTATATGCAAAAGATATTCTTATATTATATGTTGAGCTGTCAAGACCTTACGAAAAATCGTAATAAAAGCATCATGAATACATTAAGCTGATTATGTTTATCAGCAAGTAAAACCGTTTCAAAAAGTCGAATAATGTTTTATTAAAAGATACAAATTATCCTCTCGAATTTACTTTTATTTTTAATTCAACAACTGCAACTATTAGTTTAGATATAAAGTTTTAACTTACTCTATTTTTATTTAATTATATTTTAAATTTTCTAACTTGCAACTCTCATCTCAAACATTTGACTTTGAAATTGTGAGAAAATATATATTTTATATGTTATTTAGCTGTTGAAAATGAATATGAAAAATCGCAAATAAGAGCAGCATGAATATGTGAAGCTGTTTAAATTCATAAGAAAAAAAAAACCATTTCAAGAAGTCCAATAATATTTTATTTTATATCGTTCTTTGGTTTATTTTAAATTACCCAACATAAATATAGTGTTATGTTACTCTATTTTTATTAAGTTATACTTAAGATAGTGTAACTGCTGATCTGATCTCATATATTGAATATTATTCAGTATTATATACAAAATGTATCCTTATATGTTGTGCTGTTCACAAGAAATCGCTTCTTCTTTAAATACTGTATGAAAACTCGCAATCAAAAGCATAATAAAAATATTTTACTTATTAAACTTATGAGAAACAAAATCCGTTTCAAAGTCAAAGTCGAATAATATTTTATTTATATTTAAAGATACAAAAATATCATATCGTATTTACTTTTATTTGTATTGATTGATTGTATTTATGCTGATCAGATCTCATATATTATATATTATTTAGGATTATATACAAAACAAATCGTCCCTAATTTTGAGTATCAAAAATCATAGGTAAAAAACATGATGCTTATAAGCCGGATCAGCAGAAATAAGGTGTGCACAAAGTGACCAACTAAACAAGTAAGAAAGCTACAGTCGAGTGTGCTCGACTGTGAGATACCCGCTACCCATTTTAAATAAATGCAAAATATTGCGGTATCATTTTCAAAATATACCGAATATACTGCAAAAATACTAAAAATATACCAAATGGTATATTTGGTATATCGATATAGTTCACCATTCAAAATATACCATAGACGGCACAATGTACCAAATTGTCGGCCAAAGCAACTCAGACCCTAGTAAGTAGGCGCTTTTGCCCATACAAAAGTATTTCTTTAATAACTTGCACAATTTTTGTCTGATCGTAACCAAATTTTCAGGAATGATAACTACTATAGTTATTATTGTATATACCAAAATTCGTAACTCTAGCTTTAAAATTACGCTTGTTATTCGATTTTTTTGATTCGCGGGGGCGGAAGTGGGCGTGGCAAAAATTTGAAACAAACTTGATCTGCGTGCAAACATAACAAATGCTGTCGAAAAAAAATTATAGCTCTATCTCTTATAGTCTCTGAGATCTAGGTGTTCATACGGACAGACGGACAGACACACAGACGGACAGACGGACATGGCTATATCGTCTCGGCTGTTGACGCTGATCAAGAATATATATACTTTATAGGGTCGGAGATGCCTCCTTCTACCTGTTACATACATTTCCTGCCGGCACAAAGTTATAATACCCTTCTACCCTATGGGTAGCGGGTATAAAAAAAGAGCGTATTAAATGTTATAGGGGGCGGCGACAAACTAACTGACTGACTGGCGTATGCAACATGCCACACACAACAAAACACAGCACAGCTGAGCTGAACTGAACTGAGGAGTCAGTCGATGGGGGAAGCAATAACAAGGGCAGATAACATTTAAGCGAAATCGCTTTAAAATCAATTAACCGTAAAATCACTTGGCTATTTGCAACAACAATTGAGTCGAGTCGCGATTGTCCTGCCTCGCGGACATCAATGCTCCACGTCTGTGGCAGCAACAACAGCCGCGGCAGCTGCGGCCAAACAATCAAATGTGGTGGCAATAACATTAGCTGCCCCACTGCGTGCGTGCGTGTGTGTGTGTGTGTGTGGGTGTGCAACATGCAGACGGACAAACAATCCAGCAGGCATATCCTTAACACCACCTCCTCCCACCCATACAGGATGTGGCAGCAGCCCTTTGCTGCTGTTGCTGCTGCTGCACTTGACCGCGTCTCGCGCCTCATCGCAATTGTGAACGTGCTGCCAGGTATTAACCTCCATTTAATGTTCAACAAAGCCGCGTTACATGTGCAAGGGAGCAGGAGCAGGAGCAGGAAAAAAAAACAGCATGGATATATGCACGTTGCTGAAGGGGGGCGGGGGGGTTGTGCCACGCCCACGCCAAACATTTCGATTAACATACGCAAACACACTCGCCTGAGAAAGCAATGGGTGTGGCTGCAAAAAATACAACAAAATGAATGGAAAAAATGATGAGAACATAACGTGCATGGCAGCAAAGCAGCAAATTGAATTGCTGGCAAACAAGGCAGGTTGCCAACAAGGACCTGCAGGAAGTGCCACACAAAAAATGGCATCGCTGTGACGAGAGGGCATGGGGCATGGGGGAAGAGGGAAGAGGGAAAGGGCAACTCGAGTGCTCTGCTAGGGGTAGCGATTGGAGCTCGACTCGCTGTAGAGGTCAGCTTCATCATCATCATCATCATCATCATCATCATCATCATCGTCGTCGTCGTCGTCGTCGTCGTCATCAAAATCATTTTAAACAAAACGGACTAATTAAGCGCACGTTGGCCGCGTCGGTTCCTGCCCCTCTCCCCTTCCACAGGTTGCAAGTATCAGTGTCATTTGCTGGGTGTGAACAGGACTGATTGCGCCACATTTCGTTGAAAACTCTGCGCCACAACTGCAACTCCAAAGTTTTTCAAAGGTCACAAAAGAAAAGCATTACTTACCTGTGTATGTAACAAAAGTGGAGGTTAGTCGATAGACCTTATAGCTATCGATAGGCAGTAAATTATCAATATCATAAGTCGACAAAAGCAGTGCTGCCGTGAAAGAAACAGGCAAGAAAACTACAATCGAGTGTGCTCGACTGTGAGATACCCACTACCCATTTGAGTAAAAGCAAAATATTGCGGTATTATCCTCAAAATATACCAAAAGCAGTTGTATGTATATTTGGTATATTGATGGGGTACATTCAAGATATACTATAGAGTGCAAAATATACAAGATTGTCAGTCAAAGCATAAACATAGAAAGTATTTCTTTAATAACTTCGACAATTTTTATCTGATCGCAATTACTATGGTTATTATTGTATATACAAAAATTCGACTCTAGCTGTAAAATTACGCTTGTTATTCGATTTTTGTTGATTTGCGAGGGCGTAAGTGGGCGTGGCTAAAATTTGAAACAAACTTGATCTGCGTGCAAACATAACAAATGCTGTCAAACAAAAATTATTGCTCTATCTCTTATAGATAGTCTCTCAGTTCCAGTGTTTCATATGGACAGACAGACATGGCTAGATCGTCTCGGCTGTTGTTTATAGGGTCGGAGATGCCTCCTTCACTCTGTTACATACAATTCAATCAAATTTTGCAATCTAAAGAAAAAAAAAAGAGTTATGTACGTACCAATATCAAAATCATATTAATTCTATTATAAACTGTATGCAAATGTATCTTCATTTTTTGGATTAATTGAAATTTAACTTTTTTTCTAAAGCAAAGCCCAAATATAAATCAGACGCAAATTCAAATCCCTTTTAATATATTGACATTACAATAAGGTGGTCATACTTTGGAATTTTGAGAATTAATCGCAATTAATACATCGGAAAGCAATCTGGTTGGATTTCCATTTCCATTTCGCGTTTGAAAACTTTTGTTTTTGGCATTTCGACACATCAATCACAACTTGAATTAGGCAAGCTAAACAGTAATTAAATACTCTCAAATTGTTTAAATAATCAAACCACTAATTAAAATATGTAACTATAATGTACAGTGTACATACACCGATATTTTTGTTAACTATTATTAATCGGAATTAGCTCAAACGTTAGCTTATAAATATTCAAAATATATGGATATGCTAAATAAAACTAAAAAATGTTCTAAAATTGGTAGTTAAAAAATCAAAATTGGTAGATTTGGGGCTGACATCAATAAAAAAAACATTTCACATTTTTAAGAAAGTTACTAGAGATAGTAACTAATTTCCTAAGATGAACGAGAATATACCAACAGCCTTGCAAAGTAGATCATCAGACGTAAAATGTAGAACACTAACAGCAGCAGCATTCATAAGTTACGAAGTCAGTCGTCAGCAGGAAGCAGTATTTTTTAAGTGAAATCAAAGAAATTTACACATCCCATATTATTATCCCACATCCCACATATTAAAAAATCAAAGGTTATCTCTATATCCAACATTTCATGTAAACTAAAGGAATCAAAATAAAATAGCGACTATCAATACTGTCAATAATAGAGTATAGTATAGTATCATATCAATATATAGTATATATAATTTCTATAGTTTACATAGAAATAAATATATATTTATTATAATAAATATTCAAAATACTAGTTTGTTGTACATAATTTAGTAATTTCGTAATGTAATATAATTTAAATTGTTGTTAGTGGAAGAATTATTGAATGGGTTTTATTAAGAGTTAAGCAGGTGTACTTACTTAGAATTGTATTTATATATATATATATATATGTAATTTATGCAATTATATTAATAAAGATCTAAGCATATTCAACTTCGCAGACAGTAATTCGGTTCGGTTCGGTTCGGTTCGGTTCAACCTGCATACGGAGGAGGGAGATGAGCACAAAAAATCGCTTTTTGAGTAGTCCGTCACATCGGTCGGGGAGTTAAGGCGCTTTGATGTATGTGAGTCAGTTGCCCACACCACCACACCACCGCACACCCACCACACACACACAGACACACACACACACATGGACACACACACTTTTAGAGGAGAGTTTTTGGTGTATCGTCGCGTAAATCCGTCTTTGAATAATGATGCCGTTGATAGCTGGGATTATAACCCAGGCGCAGGCATCGCAATCGTTTCTCATATGTAACTCTCGCTCTCTGTCTGTGTGTGTGGGTGTGCGATTGTGTGTGTGTGTGTGTGTTTGAGCCAGGCCATTTATTTATTATGCCACAATATTCAATGACCCTTAATGGCATTTCGTAATAAAAATATTGGATTAGTTTGTTAGTTTTTGCCGGCATACGAGCTCGAGTTCGAGTTCGAGTTCGGTTTCAGTTTGGTGTATCAACCACCGAATTCCACCGAAGAGCCACCCATCGACCCACTGGGCACTTTATCAACTGGACTCTAGCATTACGTATTCCATTAAACGCCTAATGAGCCCATTGTGCGAGCCTGGTGTCATCAGGGGCCGATGCCGAGCGGCCAAGCGGAATTGGGCGTGGTCCGTTCGCCAGGTACTTAGACTTAGTTAGTGATCAAAGAGCAACAGACACACAGCCAACATATTGCCACACCCCGACCCCAAAACCCAACCCCACCCCACCCCACCCCACGCGCCCTCAGACATTATGTATTGCATATGGCATGCTTCATATTTATTACAATTATCATTTCGCTGCGAGTAATAGATCAAACATTCGATTCGTCGACGACATGGCCAATGTCCTGACTCAAGGATGTGTTAGTATAGCCATAGTCATAGAAATACTTACCATCAAGTGTAGATGAAAATAAGAGATTTTCAAATATATTTTGGTTTGAAATTAATGATTTATGTATGAAAGTAGTTGAATGTTACTTAACTTAAAAATGTTTTGTTATTACAAAAATATTGATTTTAGAAAGTAGAAAATGCAAGTAGATGAGATTAAGGAAGTAAACATAAAAGAAGAGATAAAAGCAATAAGTAATGGTAATGCATCTTCGTGAAATATACCAAATAATACTAAATTATACCTAAAACTATATTTGATTACACTACATTAATATGTTAAGAAATACTACAATGTACCGAAAACTATATTTGGTATATTTTTATGTTTGAAATATACGAGATTCATATGCCAAAAATACTAAGTTATACCGAAAATATATATTTAGTATATCGATATAATGTTACATTTGAAATATACCAAATTTATACACCAGAATATTAATTTATACCAAAAAGTATATATGGTTTTTTTTTTTTTAAATATTTCACGTTTTAATTATATTAGGGTAATATACCAAAAAAAAAATACTTGATTTTATTGATAACTGTGTTTGGTATGTAAATAATAATAAATTATATCAACAACTATATTCGATATATTGATATTTACATTATAAATATAGCAAATTAATATACCAAAATGCAAAATGGTGCCGAATAATATATTTGGTATATTGACATAATTTTACTCTTGAAATATTCCAAATTTGTCTTCCAAAATATTAAAAAAATAATCCGCAATATATGTATATGATATATTTTACGTTTTAAATATGTATACCAGCTTAATATAAGAAATACTAAATAATAACGAAAGATGAATTTGGTATATACAAAAATACTAAACTATACTTGGTATATATGTAGATGTTAATCAAATATACCACGTTGCTAACCGAAGCAACGAAAGCCCGTCAGCAGCAGCCTTTTTTCCATATCAAGTATTTCATTAATAACTTTTACTTAGACTGCAGGTGTCAAAAATACTGTAATTATTATACTGAATGCAAGTTGATGAAAATAGGAAATTAAGATATAAGATTTCTTGAGCGTTAAAAGCATAGAATATTATTTATAGTAGAAGTAAAAAATAGTATATTCAGTAGGTGAAAATTATAATTACTGATATATTAAAGCATTCTCTAACTGTTTTCGTTTGTTAAGTTCCTTCTGTGCTTTGCGTAATAAATGAAAAATTCAATTGAATCATTATAGTTGTCAGTTGGACGTGTTGAGCTCTTCACTTTGATGGTGTCCAGAGAGACCTTTGGCATTTATATTTATTAGACGACAAAAGCAATACACTGTCAATACGTTGTGATGCCATAAGAGAATAACAGAATGGAATGTGCACTTAGCAAATGTGTCGAATTTGGGGCAAAGGGGCTTATTGAACAATAAATGATTATTGTAATTTATTTGCGTTGAGTTGAGTGCCAGCTCGGTCATTAGTATCATTGGCGAACTGAAAACTATTAAGGGCATGGGCACGGGCAAAGGTCCTTCTTCGATGGTAAGCTTGACTGCCATTAGTCGTGGACTACACACATATGTCACACAGAAGCCTCCGCCTCCGCCTCCGCACTCGCCCCCGCCACCGCCACCGCACGCAAAAGGGAAAACAAACAAGGAGAAACGAGCTGAGCCAATGGCGAAAAGAATGAGAGAAGACAATGAATGAAATGAAAATGAAAAATGATCTCATAGCCAAAGCAAAATTGCATGATGTTGGAAAGAGGTGTGGCGGCATTCATCCAATTGCCATAATTTATCTGTCACATGTCGAATGTGTGTCAACGTCAACGTATACGTGAACGTGAACGTGAACGTCAACCCACCACCACCTACCACTAAGGCAATCCATCTATCCACCTCCTCTCACTCCTCTCTTGGACTCTCTCTCTCTCTTCATTTGGCATACATGCCGCCCACCCACTGGGCGCGGGGATCTATGGCAATGCTGTCGGTCAGTTGTCATTAATATTTATTATGTCACATGCATGCAGTCGCAAAACATTTCGAGTTAAGGGTCCCGGAACCCGACTTCTGTATCCTGCATCCTGAATCCTCAATCCCGAATCCTGGGTCCACAGGTCCCGCCGAGCAACGACTCCAACTCCAACTCCATATCTGGTTTCAGCTTCAGCACCGGTTCCGACTACGTGCCGGGGCAGCAGGCGTTTGCTATTTTAATATGCTGCATGAATATGAAAGTAGCAAAGGATAAACATCCTCATACAGCTAAGCATGTACCTTCATCTAAAACAACAACAACAATAGCAACCGGATGTTCGTTTTTAAACCAAAATCAAACTCGATCTATCACAGCTCAACCTGCTGACTGCTGCTTAATATGTTATGCAGCTGCATTTGCTGCATAATGTTCAAATGAAAATAATGCAATTTATTCTTATTTTTGGTCCATACAATAATACCTACAATATTGACGATTTCTCATAATTTGGTTGCGATCAGCTCAAAATTATATATGTTAAGTTATTGAAAAAATACTTTTGTGTGGCAAAAAACGCCTGCTGCAAAGTCCCTATTGAGCTGCTTTAGCTTACAATCTCTATCGCAATCTAATTATTAAATTCTGATAATGCATCTCATTTACTTGGTTTTAAGTATTTTTATTAAACATTATTATTTTTATATTCTTGTTTTTTAGATATATTTAAAATTACAGTTTCTAATTTCAACTTTAAGCTTGCACTCGTTGAAATTATAAATAAAATCATAAAAAAATCTACAATTTCATTACTATTTATTGAATTGAAAAGAATTAACAAAAAACAAACAAAAGTACTTTATACTATATACTATATTTAATTTGTATGATTTAAAATTAATGAACAGAAATATTGAGAATTTTTTTAAATTGATAGTTTCTAAATTATAGTTAAGCTTGTATTTTTTAAGATTCGTAAAATATGCCGAATTAATATACCAAACAAATACTGCTTTATAGCATAAAGAATATGTGGTGTATTGATATATTTTCACGTTTGAAATATATATATCAAAAATCCTAAATTATACTGAAAACTACAATTGGTATATTGATATATGTATTTTTTAGTTTTAAATATACCAAGTTAAGATACCAAAAACTATTGGTATATTGATGCATTCAGTTTTATTTTGAGAGCTGTGGCAACCGTTTGATTGATGCGCATTCCCCAATATGCGATGACTGGGCAAATCTTATCACCAGGTAGCAACGGGAATGATTCAATTTCTTTATTTATTTTTGGAGGTTGCCGTGTTGATATTGCTGTTGATGCCTTTAAGTTGGACGCAGCGCATTGAAAGGCAGGATTACTGAAGAGGTACAACAACAAGCTTAAAGTCGAGCCGAAAACCGTATTCAAAAGAATGGAAGAAGCCAAACAAACAAACAAGGAATAAACCAACAAACGACAGCAACAACAACAACAAGTCTGCCCCCGTGACCATGCCCCTGCCCCTGCCCCCAAATGCGGTGGTCGTTGTGGTAAGGGTGGAGGCATTAATACACGCGCGTATATAAAGGAATCAAAAATCTAGATTTTGATTTCAGATACTCTTCGGACTGGCAGTTTTCTCTGGGGTTGGGGTTGGGTCGGAGGAGCTGGAGGTCAAATATTCGAGTGGTGGGTGAAAATACAAATACAATTTTGTTTTTCTTCTTTTTTTTCGTAGCCAATTGGTTGCCCCCAAGCTCCCAGCGTGGATCTCTATCTTTGGTGAGCTGTAAGCGAGTCGAGGGCCGTAAGTCAAGTGGCGCTTAGTTTATTGCACGCGTTTCGCTCGCGACTAAAACCGCTCGAATTTCCAGACGCGTTTTTGTCTGTTTTGTTGTTGGTTTTTTTTCGTTATTCTTGATTCTTGTGTGCTATGGATTCCACTTCAATGAATTGAAAAATTGCCTTGAACAAATTTGACATCGCGCTGCTGCTTTGCATTTTCTTGTCGCTTGTTTTGTTTTCTGTTTTTTTTTTCGGTTTGCAGAGGGTTCCGCTGGAGACGTGATGAGGAGTGGTGAGAGGAGAGAGGAAGGGGAAGAGGAAGGGGGAGTGCTCCAACAGCATTTTCCTAAACATGACATTTGACATTTGATAATGTCATTTGCCGCGTAATTGTTTTTTGATTTGATGCTCCGCTTTTGCCATTGCCGCATATCAATCTTGTCATTGTTGTTTTTTATCTGCCACTTTGGCATTTCCCTTGGCGGTGGCATCTCCCAACCTAAATTGATTTGACTTGCGATGCGATGCGATGCGTCAAGTAAACGTCTTTGCAATTTAATTGGTAAATTGGTAAATGCGAATATTCCACACAGTTGTCCTCAATTTCTCGTTTCTAGATGAGCTTCCCATCGAAAAACTATTCATTTATTTAGTTATTTATACTCTACACAACACTAAACTTTGAAGCACTATTCAGCATTTGGAAAATAGAAGAGCTTTAAAATCAATTATGAAACGTCTTCAATTCGTCGTTTCTGGCTGTACCTTTAAGCGAAAGTTCTTATGGAATACTCTAAGCAACGTTGTTTCATTTCAAATGGTAATATTTATACACTACACAACACTTAATAATGATGCACTTCTCAACACTTGAGAAATGAAAATATAGATACAAAAACAAAGGGGATTAGAAAATCGATTATAAAGCGTACTCAATTTGTCATTTCTAGATGATATTCTAATTGAAAAACTATTAAATTTATAGTTGCTTCAATTATTATACGATAATATTTATAGTCTACACAACACTTAATTATGACGCACTATCAACACTTGAGAAATAGAAATATCCTTAAGAATAAGGTTCCATAATCAATTATAAGAAGCCGCTTCAAAAACGAGCATTGATTAAACTATAAAACATTGTGAAACATGGAAATCAAATAAATTCAAATATTCAGCAGCTTTCAATTTTAATTTTATTAACATACGATGTTTTATGATGAGGTTTCTTTCTGCATTTTTCATTTCATTCATACAATGCTTTTTTAAAGAATTACATAAGAGGTAATATTTGTATATGACTTCATTAATACAATGATTTTTAATAGAAAATATATTGAAATGCTGCAAATTTTGATTGCCTTAAAATGTATGGGGAATTTTCGTCTATCCCTTATCTAACGATAGTCTGAAAGAAAAAGAGTTCAAGGGGTTATAAAATTAAGTATAGAAATTTGCAGATTTATAGAATCACTTAATGACCTTGACTAACGTATTTTCAAAATGCTGCCTCTAAACTAAAATTATGTTTTATTCATGCATACTCAACAAAATACAGTACAAAATAATAATATAGAATTTATAATACAACAATATTTTCGGACTAAGCTAATTAAATTATTTTTTTGTAATCAATAAATATCTAAAATACCTCAATCACTATAAGTATAAGTTAACATGAACTGAGAATTCAAAAATTATAAAAGACACTTCAATAAATATCAATATACTATTCCATTGTAAATATACCATAAATAACGAAACAATTAAGAAAGCACACTCGACTGAGAAAGACCTGATATCCATTTTGAATAAATAAATATTAATAAATAATTCTTTTCAAATAAACTTATTTCATAAATAACTTGTACAATTTTTATCTGAACGGAACAAATGGTAAATTGTAATCGAATTCAAAAGATTATATAATTTCATTGCGAGTAACTTAATAAGATAAGACTATTTATAAATGTAAAACACAAATTTAAATTACACTCACTTGAAGATCCAACAATTGGAAGGTCATCGAACAAATTAAAATCAAATTAATTCTTTGCAGGCGAACTGGCGACAAATGATTCAGCGAATTGTCATTGGGAAAATATTTTATCAAAATATGATGAGATGCTGATGTGTCTGCATATTGGAAAAGTTTAGTTTGTGAATTTAGTGGACTATAGATTGATTAGTGAACTATTGATTGAACACTTACCAACCAAATGCTTTAATAATGGCAGCGAAAAAACAATCAAAATTCCTTAAACTAGTCAAAATTACTTAGGCGATGTAACCATTATACTATCAAAATATATAGAAGTACAGCAAATGTTGTTTGTATTAAAATGTATGGGGAACTTTCATCGATCCCTTATCTATCGATAGTCTGAAAGAAAAAAGAGTGTAAATATTATTAAATAAATTATAGAAACTGCAGATTTATAGAATCACTTAATGACCTTGACTAACTTATCTGCAAAATGCCGTCTCTAAACTTTTATTCATGCATACTTCAAATGCTCAACAAAATAATATAGAATTTATAATACAACAATATTTTCTTTTTGCATAAACTTTTTCTTAAAAACCTTCTACAATTTGTATCTGATCGGAAAAAAATCGTAAATTGTAACTGAATAAACAAGACTATATAATTTCATGGCTTAATAAAATAAGACAATTTATAAATAATAAAACACAAAACGAAATTACACTCACTTGAAGATCCAACAATTGGAAGGTCATCGAACAAATTAAAATCAAATTAGTTCTTTGCAGGCGAACTGGCGACAAATGATTCAGCGAATTGTCATTGGGAAAATAGTTGATCAAAATAAGATGAGATATTGATGTGTCTGCATATTGGAAAAGTTTAGTTTGTGAATTTAGTGGGCTATTGGTTGAACACTTACCAAGTGCGTTCAAAATGACAAAAACCAAAAATAAAAAAATATATTGAAATCAAAAATATATAGATGTTGCAATGGCAGCGAGAAAACAAAAATCAAAATCCATTAAACTAGTCAAAGTTACTTTGACGATGTAACCATTATATCAAATTTCATTAATCCCAATAAAAGCGACCGACTGGGTTTTTATCGAGCATCTTCTCGATAATGGCATTATGCTCTGGGATGCTCGATGACAGCAAATCGAGCCTGCCATCGTCGACGACGACAGGCGGAGACACCCAACCGCTTTGGCCTTCCTCTGGCTGCAGCTTAGCGGAAGTGCAGGGAGGTGTCTTGCACTGCGGATAGCGGGGTGACTGCTGGAATTGGGGATCACGATCGTCATCGATCTTAAGCGAAGGCACCGATCCGCTTTTCTTAAGGCCAAATGCATAGGCAACTGCTATAGAAGAAGATTAGGAATTAGGCAACTTTGACTAGTTTTGATTGTTTTTTTTTTTTTTTTTGACTTGCCCATCGGCAGCGCCTCCTCGCCTTGGCCTTCCTCTGGCTGCCTCTTAGCGGGAGTGCAGGGAGGTGCCTTACACTGCGGATAGCGGAATGACTGCTCGAATTGGGGATCATGATCGTCATCGATCTTAAGCGTAGGCATTGATTCGCTTTTCTTAAGGCCCAATGCATAGGCAACTGCTACAGATGAAGATTAGGAATTAGGCAACTTTGACTAGTTTTGATTGTTTTTTTGACTTGCCCATCAGCAGCGCCTCCTGGCCTTGGCCTTCAACTGGCTGCAACTCAAAGGGAGTGCCGGGACGTGTCTCACACTGCGAATAGCCGGGTGACTGCTCGTCTTGGGGATCGCCTTCAACTGGCTGCAACTCAAAGGGAGTGCCGGGACGTGTCTCCCACTGTGGATAGCCGGGTGACTCCTCGTCTTGGGGATCGCCTTCAACTGGCTGGAACTCAAAGGGAGTGCCAGGACGTGTCTCACACTGCGAATAGCCGGGTGACTGCTCGTCTTGGGGATCGCCTTCAACTGGCTGCAACTCAAAGGGAGTGCCGGGACGTGTCTCCCACTGTGGATAGCCGGGTGACTCCTCGTCTTGGGGATCGCCTTCAACTGGCTGGAACTCAAAGGGAGTGCCAGGACGTGTCTCACACTGCGAATAGCCGGGTGACTGCTCGTCTTGGGGATCGCCTTCAACTGGCTGCAACTCAAAGGGAGTGCCAGGACGTTGGTCACACTGCGAATAGCCGGGTGACTCCTTGTCTTGGGGATCGCCTTCAACTGGTTGCAACTCAAAGGGAGTGCCAGGACGTGTCTCACACTGCGAATAGCCGGGCAGCTGCTCGTCTTGGGGATCAATATTGTCATCAATCTTCAGCGTAGTCATCGGTTCGCTTTTCTTAATGTCCAATGCATTGGCAACTGTAAAAGATGAAGATTAGGAATTAGGCAACTTTAACTAGTTTCGATTGCTCTATTTGACTTGCCCATCGGCAGCGGCTTCGCAACGTGAAATTGGTTTGTGAACATTATTTGATTGGTCAAGCAAATGCCTGAGGGCAATGGATCCTCACGCACGGTATTCGAGCGAAACTTTTGAATGTTCTCCATGCCAAATTCACAGTCGAGATCAATTTCCGGCTCCGGCTCCTCCAAGTGTTCTTTCTTCACTTTCTCTGCAATTGGGAGGGAGTAAATTAAATATTTGTTTTCATTTTAAAATTATATTATATATTGTTGTATTTTTTTGAGTATATAATATTTGAAAGCTTTTTAGTTTCTTTCTCTCGCTTTCTCTTACTTTTCAAAGGCTGCGATGAACAGCCGTCCTGTTTGTTGATCCGCTTGACAGGTAACTCACTTCGATTGATTGTTGTTTTGGGCACAGCACCAGTTGATTTGATCGTAGTTGCCTCCTCTTCGGTAATCGACTCATTGCTCTTACGCTTCATTGGAGGCTCCGGCAAATGATATTTATACATGCTTTCGTGGAATAAGTCATCCAGCGTTTGTGGAGCTAGCAGATTGAAAACAAAAACGTGATTGATTACCGAGATATATTCTAGAAATGTACTTACGAGAAACTTCGGGACTCTCCGGGTCGGGTTTGGGGGGATCGGGACCAACGTAGAGGCCCGCTGCCTTTGCTGCTGGTACACAGCACATGTACCCGTCCTTCTTTAACATCTCTTGAAACTCTGGACTACAATCGCAATGATCAGGCACCAGTTTAGGTAGCAGCTTTTGAAAATTTTTACAAATTTTCTCTACCTCCATTTCGTGGAGTTCGCTTTCCGAAGGTGGCTTCGGTTTAGCATCTGGATTCAACTCGGCGGCTGCCTTCTGCTCCTTTTCACGTAATTCTTTTTCCCGAGCGTCCCATCGCGCTTGCGTTTTCTCGAGCTCCGCGAAGAGTTTAGCCTCAAAGGCATACATGATGTAAAGTCTCAATACAGTTGCAGAATATAAACAACAGTTCAGTTCAGTTGAGTTCAGTTGTAGCTGCAGTTAAAGATGTGCGTTTCAATTTGATTTCTATCTCCAGCTTTATATCCCTCTTCATGTGCCAGCTCGTCAGCTACCCCTACAAGACAAGAAATGGGGAACGCCCAGTTAATTATCGGTCACCTATTGGTTATTGGTTATTGGTTATTCGATTTCGGCTATTGGCCATCGATAGACGCCACGAGCAGGCGCAGTAGCCAAGGCAGAAAGCTTTTTCAATCAGCTCGGGCTGAGAGGGAGCTGCCACAGCCAGACAGGGGCAGCAAATACTAAAAAAAAAACCGCTCGAAGAAAAAACCCTGAAAGAGAAGCAAATAGAGAGCGAAACGCAGATGAACAGTAAGAGGTGCAGACAGGAAGGAAACAAGAAGTGCAAAGCGTACCATGAAATTGGCAGTCGTTGTTGGCTGCGGAAAATTGGGAAACTGCAAAAATAGGGAGAAGCGTGAAAGGGGATAATTGGGAGACTCAAGGAACATTCAGCATACAGCAAACAGCATTCAGCGTTCAGTGTTTAGTGTTCAGTCTGGTGGTCAGTCACTTCCGGGAGCTGCCCCCAAAAATGAACAATGCCAACCGTAAATTGCTCTCAATTTTTATATAGTTTTCACTCTTCTACACTCTTTCCCCCAAGGGGCGGAAAAGTGGTGTCAATTTTGCATGGGAAAACACCGATGGGGATGCCTAACTAATAGTTACTCTTTGTGCTCCACTGCCAACTGTGTTCATCATATTTGGTCGAAACTTTACATAACTTTGTTTTACTTTAAGTATTTTTGTTAATTTAAATTAGAACTTTATTTTAAGAATAATAAATAGTTTATTAATGCGTTGTTTATAAAGTTCTTGTGATGCGCATACAGAATTTTTTATTTTATAAATATTGCTTGCAACCGGGACTCTGATTAACTAATGAGAAAAATATCGAAAGTAACACCGTAAGTATACTATAAAATATTTAATATCCTACAAAATTAGCAACAAGAAAATGAGCAAGAATAGATAGATTAACAAAATGGCAATAACAATTTAAATTGTAATTAAACGAAAAACTTAAAATATTCACATGTTTATAAAGAAGTCGATGAATTAGGGAAAATTTCTTTAAAATACTTTTGCTACTGTTGATAAAATGATGAAAAACATTTCCTAGACAAACGTTGATTTATCCATGTATTGGATTGACGCAAAAGTATATTACTTTAGGTTGTGTCTTTAAAGCGAATTAACTTCACTATCTAAGCCTCAGAGACGAGTCAAAATTATTCTTTTTAAGAATAGCAAATTTGTAAGAAAGTTAAGAAACTACAGTCGAAAAATTGTGCCGTGTTATTCTTACAATATACCAAATCAATATAGTGGAAAATACTAAACTATACCGATGGCTCTATTGGGTAAAACAATATACTATACCATTTAAAATATACCGTAGAATACAAAATTAGCTATTCATTAAAGGACTAATTTGTAGAAATAGTAAAAAAAAAAAAGCTGCAGTGGAATGTGATCAAGAAACATCAGTATTATTCTTGCAATATACCAAACAAATATAGCGCGGATATACAATATACCGATGATTTTTTTTTTGGTATATCAATATACCATTACATTCAAAATATACCAAAGAACACAAAAATAATACAATTATATAAATTACAGTCGATTTCAAGTGTGATTTTAGCTTTCATAATGAATGGAGTTTCCTCTGCAAATGTTTTTGCTCTTCTTCATGACGAAAGTCATTCGTTATATATTTGTTCGGAAAAACCTTGATAAATTATCGAGCTGGGGTATTCCATATTAAATAGCTCTAGGGAGCAGCATTTCATTTGTAGCTTCAACTGAATTCGGTTCGGTTTAAGAGTTGAGCTAGCGTTTTTTTTCCCTCCTCCTCTGCGTGCTCACTCACCCTTGTGGCAGACCCGACTAATAACTAACTCCCTACCCAAGCGCTTTCTTTCTCCATCTCTCTCTCACGCTTATTCGCTGTCTCTATCTATGGAGCTGTTGCCCCTCTGGCTCTATCAAATTCTACAAAGTTAGTTTACGGCCAAAGTTCAGCTTGAAAAAATAGTACATAAAACTCATAAAAAATTGGCCAAAAAGCTAGTCACAAAAAAGTCACAACGTGTGAGAATCGTGAAAATGTTCTACAAAAAAAAGAAAAAAAAAACCAGACGAAAAAAATTGGTTTGTAACGCAATTTTTTTTACATATATATTTTTTACCATTCTGTTCTTTTTTTTTTTGTGCCGTGTGCTTCGCTTTTCATTTGGCGTTGGCAGCCATTAGAGCAAAAATCAGCAGCATCAGCGGCTAAAGTGCAGGGTACACGTTAAAAGGGGGAAGAAGGAGGACGTTGACCAGGGGCAGCTGCAGCCGCTGAGAGGTTATATGTAGTAGTTCCTTCTGTTGTTGTTGTTATTGCTGTTGTTGCAGTTTCAGTTGTTGCCACACATGTGGAAATTGTGCGCGTTTTGCAGTTTTTTAATTGACCAACAAATTTATTTGATTCGTTAGCGACACGGCATTTTTCGCCGTTTCGCCGCGACTTTTATTTATTTTATTTTATACTATATGCATATAGTATACCGATTTTTTTGTTAGTTCTTCAAAAACCCATCTAACACAAAAGTGCAATAAAATTATATAGAAAATAGAATTTATACAAGTTTAAAGCTGGTCAAAGTCAATTAAGTTGGCAAATCAAATTGAAAGCGTTCCCACATTAATTTATATTATTTTATACCATATTTAGTATACGGAATATACTACTATACTAAATATACTGAATAATCTATACCGGTTTTTTGTTAGTTGTTCAATAACCCTACGATTATATTATTTTATACTATATTCAGTATACAAAATAATACTATACTAAATATAGTCTATAGTATTTTTTTGTCAGTTGTTCCAAATAACGCCTTACAAAAAAAAAAATGAAAGAAAAGAATGTAAAATAGTATATTATACTACATATAGTATATGGTATACAGATTATACTACTATACTAATTTAGTATATAGCATACAGAATGTACTACTGAACTAAATGTAGTATATAGAATACTGAATACACTATTATACCAAATATACTGTAAATATTATACGATTTTTTGTAAGTTGTTTGAAAGTTCAGCTGAGAACCAAAAAAGGAAAAATATAGAAAGTAGTATTTATACAAATTTAAAGCTAGTCGGTGTCAAATAAGTTGGCAAATGAAATTCAAAGCGATCCGAGACATATTTAAATTATTTTATACTATATATAGTATATATAGTATATGGTACACAGAATAGACTACTGTACTAAATATACTACATGTATTATAGCGATTTTTAGTTAGTTGTTCAAAAAACAAAGAATAATATAGAAAATAGTATTTATACAAGCTTAAAGTTAGTCCAAGTCAATTCCCCCTTTTTTGAACTCTGTCTGACAATAAGTTGGCAATTGAAATTCAAAGCGAGCAACGCTCGGAGGGGTGCGTGGCGTAGTTGTTGTTTCGTGTCTTGTTGTTTCTAAGGATTACATATTGGTAAACAACAGCAGCAGCAGCAGCAACAACAACAACAACTACAACTCATTGTGCTACAAATTTGTTTGCCCAATTCCAGAAGGGAGCTCTTGCCCAGGCTCAATTTGAGAACTCTCTCAGGAGGGGGGCTGTTTGATTTGGATTGTTGACTTTATTGGTCAAGCGGCCCTTTGGTGTTTGTTGCTTCAGTTGTAATCACACTGTTGTTCTTTGAGCTTCGTCTTGCTTACCAGCTCCCTTCCCCCTCTCCCACTTTGTGTGTGTGTATGTTGTTTTAACGATATTTAATCTATGATTAGAATCGTTTCTGTTCGGTTTTTTTTTTTTTTTTTTTTTTTGGTTTGTTGTTGTGGTTTGAGACCAGTAAAATCAATTAAACGCTACACTTGACTTAATTTATTGTCGCGCTCGCTGAACACAAAAGACAAGTAGCCGCCAGTCAACTGCTAGCATACCCTGTAATTTGAACATCATTCCAAAAGAGGTATGATTAAGAAAGTCTTTTAGTAAGAAAGCTAGAGTTGAATGTGCTCCCTTAAAGTGCAGTATTATTTCGCCAATATACCAAATTAACATACTCCAATTTACATACTGAATTATACTGAAGGCTATGCTAATGGTATATTGTTATAGTACCATTTACAATTTTACTATAGAAAGCAAATTATACTAGATTCCTAAAATAAAGACCAAATTACATTTGCCGCAAAAATACTGAAATACACAAAAGACTATGTTTGTGGCATATATTTATATACCATTCAAAATAAACCATAGAGTGCAAAATATACCAGGTGTTGTACTATTTCCAAGTTACAACAAATTAAAATACCACAAAAATATTGAAATATTTTTATTCTTTAGTCTTTTATTCTTATTCTTTTGGAATTTCGATTGAGTGCCACTAAAAATATACAATTTATATATAAAATATACCAGAATGGTTTGGCCTTCAATGTGAGCCGATAATAGCTTCAAATATGTGGAACCTTTTCTTAAAAAACATTTTAATAACTCGATTTAATAATAAACAAAAAAGTGTTTACAATGTCTGCTATTCTTGTACAAAATTGAAAAGGACTAATAATAAATTAATTTGTGAATATATGAAATATTTGTACCAGCCCTTTACTGGGTATGTTGAAGCCGAGCAATGATTTAGTGCAAACATTCTTAGCAAAGTATTGTATTTGAGTGTGTTTGTTATCTGCATCTGTATTTCGGGTATTTGAGCAACCGAATACAAAATCCGATGCAAAATGATATCATATGAACTGAAATGGTCGTAAAATCAAATTGGCCTCTCGCCGCTCCAAGTCGAATGCCAATAAAAATACGCCAAAAACAACAAAATCTAAATCTGAGCAGCAGCGAGAACAACAAACAAATAGAAACAGAATCACTTTGTCGGTGGCTCCGCTCGCTTGTTTCGCATTTATCTTTATAGCTCGATCTCTCGTTTTAGTCGTCGTTCCCTGAGCGATGCCGATGACGATGACGATGACAACGACGATGCCGATGCCGATGCCGATGACGATGACGATGACAGCGCAAACGGCAACGACAAATGGTAAATGGCAAATATATAATTTGAGTGCTTTAAGGGCGTAGACAACAAAAAAACATATTAGAAAAAGTTAAATTGAATAATAAAGCACTTAAGTTCTAGCAATTCCAATTTGGTCTCTGATTTCCTCAGATTATCGCTCCAACCAATTATCCGCAATTCGCTATAAACTATGCGAACTATGCACACAAACCCACAACACACGAAAAAAAAACAGGTTCAATTTGATTCGTCGAAATTTATGACAAAACAAAATGCCAACAATTTTGATGAAGGCAATTTGGCAAGCGGCAAAGCGGCTTTGACCTGCGCGGTTTTCAAAAAAAAAATCAAATCAGCGCGTTTTGAAATCGATCTATGTCTCGTACTAGGCGAAACATTTGTATGTGATGATTATTACGCCATCAATTTTCGGAGAGGCAAATGCAAATTGAACGGATAAAAAGTGAGTGATTAAAAATTCCGTTTAATGATGCAATTGGAATTTGATGAGACTGGAGACTGGAGGAAAATGCTGCTGAATGCAAATCTGACAATCTAACAGAGGCTGAATCTGATGCTGTCGCCGTTGGTGATGCTGATGTTGGTGATGGCACGCAATCAATGCGTTGTCACTTTTGAATATCCCAGAGTGCTGCGAAGGACAGCCAAAAGAGCAGGCGAACGAACAGCAACAGCAGGTAAATTGCAACCAATAATAATGAATAATTGAAAATCCAATCAAACACCAAATGAAAACGGAGGCGCACACAACGTGGCCATTGCCATATCCATATCCCATAACACACATACACACACACGCACATACACAGACACACAGTGGGGGAAAAGACACACAGACAAACATACCCCGTTGGGCAGATTTCACAAGGCCGTGTGGACAGGCTGGTGTTGATTTTGCCGGCTTTATCGAAGGACATTAGCAAACGGTCGTTGGATTCGGTGAGAATGCAATCAAAAGTGTGGGCCAACAACCAACAGACAACACAGCAGCAGCAGCAGCAGCAACAACAGCAACAACAACGAGAGCAAAGCGACCTGCATAGATGACACCCCAGGGACATGACCAAAGTCAATGAATGGTAATAGGTGTCGACATGGCGACAGGGCGTCAGGGCGTGGCAGTCTCATCTCACGTGTGTTGCCATTGTTGTTGTTGCTGTTGTTGTTGCGGCTTTATTGGTGTTGTTCTTGCTGATTGCCACTTTCGGCCACGGATCGAATGTGCCACAGTCAAAAGTCCACTTCCACTTCCATTTCCATTTCCATCTCCACTCTGGCCTTTGCTCTTTGCTTGGGGGCGTTCGTTGGACACGGACTCAGGCTCAGGCTCAGACTCAGACTCAGACTCAGGTTGAGGTTCACAGCGAACATGCATTAATTGCCAGTTAAATTGACTTTGACTATGGCCAAGAGAGATGCTGCTTCTGTGCATTGATTCTATTTGATAGATGAAACAAAACACACACACACACACACATCTCACAGCTCACAAATCCTTACACATGTTATGAGCTTGTAAGTCGCAGCTCAGAAACCAATTACAGCTCACTCAATTTCACACATTTTTGCAGACAATTATGCCAAGGAAATGGACAAAACGGAGTTAATAAAATAAAAAAGATTTTGAAACGCAAACTAGAAATATTTATTTAACATTAAGAAATAAGTCTAATGAAATGAATTGATTTCAAGTAATATTTATCATAATAAGATTAATAAAATTAAGACAGTGCGGTATTATTCTGAGAATATACGGAACTAATAAACAAAAAAAAAACAAAAAAAAAATACTGAAGAAAGCCACACGCTACCAATTTTCAACAAAAACAAAACAGTGCGGTATTATACAAAAATATACCAAATAAATATACCAAAAACCACTTAAATGTACCAAAAGGAACTCTCAAGTTTTAATAAAAGCAAAACGCAATATTTTTCTTAAAATATACCAAATAAATATACCGAGAATACTGAAGAAGGCTACCTGCTGTCCATTTTAATAAAATCAAAACAGTGCGGTATTATTCTGAAAATACACCAGGCTATATATACCAAACCAATACTGAAATATAGAATTACCATTCATCAATAAAAACAAAAGAATGCGGTATTATTCTAATAACATTCTCTAGTCTTCAGTATAATTTTGTTGTATATTAATTTGGTAGAGAACGTTATTAGAATAATACCGAAGTCTTTTTGTTTTTATTGAAGAATGGTAATTCTATATTTTAGTCAAAAATTATTTAAACAAGAATAAATCAATTATATTCAGCACTATTGAAATTGAAGTATTTTAAAGAAAATTGATTAAAAAACATTATTTTTAGCAATTGTTGGAACCAAATGATGTTGCCAAGAACAAATGCTTAAACAATTTGTGTGTGTTTCGCACAAAGCCACAAACCAATTTGTTGTTTGTTTAACAATTTTCGAGCCATCAATTTTGTTGATTTTGTAAATTGGCGAAATTGCGGCGAAATTGAATCGTCAATTGTTGTGGCGCGTGTTGATTCTCGTCCTTTGTTGTTTGTGTGTGTGAGTGTGTGTGTGTGTGGAAAATATGTTTCATATTTTTATGCCCAAAAACAAACACAAATATTGTGTATTGAAAGTGCCGTCGGGCGATCGACGACGACGCATCTTTTCCCCTCGCTCGTGGTAAAATGTTAGCCCTGGTATTGCAGTGAGGCAACCCTCGCAACGAGAGCCGCAAAACGCATTGCAAATTGTCGCCTGCGGGCGTGGCAAGACAAAAGTTTGTGTTTATGCCGCTGATGTGTGTGTGTGTGTGTATTAATTTTTGATATAATTACACGCAAATATGCCGCTAACGTTGAAATTGAAATTGAGTTGAGCCCAAACCCGAGCCAGAATCAGAATCAGAATCAGAGCCAGAGACAGAGAGACAGAGCTGCGATTCTCAGCCTCCTTTTGGGCCGTGTGTGTCTGCCGAATGTTGTTCAATTAACGTTGCGCCGTGCGGTGGCGTGTTTTTGTTTTTGTTATCTGTTTGGTGAGTTTGCAGAACCCACAACATGAACATGAACATGAACACGAACACGAACACGAACACCGAATGCCAACGAAATGACACCGCGAGCGCTTTGCCTTGGCCCAATATTGAGTTGAGTTTTCGCTGAGTTGCATCGCGTAGCGTTGCGGCTCGAACGTGCGGCACCAACATGTTGCACAAATATAAACATAAATCAATTAACAATTTTTGCCAGCGAGCTCTCTCTCTCCCTTCCCCTCTCTCTTCAGTCGCTTGGGCTTGCCTAAGGGCCATAAATTCAAAATCGACAATTTGCGACAGCTGCTGCCGCTTGGCTGTCTGTCAAAATTGCGCGTTGCCTACTTTTAGGCGCTGCCTGAAAGTGCCAGCAAAACGCTGCATGTGTGTCTGTGTGTGTCTGTGTGTGTGTGGGTGTTTGTGTTTGTATGAAAGAGAAAGTGGAAGTGTGTGTGTGTGTTTCTCTAAAGCAGTTACATTGAAGATGCGACAAATTCGAATAGATTCATAGTTGTAGCTAAAAGCGACAGGAATTCAATGCAGACAATCAATGAATTGATATTTAGTTACCCAGATCATCTTCAAAATTATTATTCCACTACTTTAATTATTATTTCTTTGCGTTTTACCGCGCGACTAACCATTGCCAGAAGTGAAAGAAACAACATAAAAAGTGTGACCATGCAACATCATCCAATATTTCCTAAGAATGCACTCAACTATAAAGTTGTTATGATAATTATGATGCATGTAATATGGAAACATCTACAATAGATCAAATAAGAGGAAGATAGCACAATGCATTTAGTATACAATATTAAATTTTCAAAGAGAATGTTCTCGAGCTAGTAATAAAACCTTCGAAGAGACAGATTGTAAGATAATGAGGTAACATACGCAATTTATATTAATGTCATAGTTAATCGATAAAAACATAAAATATCTAATGTATAACATAAGTATGCATAAGTGCATACTGATACATTCAAAACATACTAACTAATATACTATGTGTATATATTTTAGTATATTTTTCACACATAAGTATATATTAAATATGTATATTAGTGTTTAACTAATATACTATATTAGTAGTAGTAGTATATTTTGTGTAAATTTGAATATTATTTAGTATATTTTAAGTATTAACATCTTATAGTGTGATTTACTTTTAGTATATGTGTACACAATATACTATGTGTATATTGGTATATTTTTAGTGTGTTTAAAAAATATTAATATTTAAAATATACTAACTAATGTACTAATATATATAAATTATACTTAATTATATAATATAAGTAAACTACACTATAAGATATACTAATATTTAAAATATACTAACTAATATACCACTATATACAATGTATACTAAAATATATACTAAACTAAATAAGTCGATTGATAATACAATATTCATTCAAGTTGTTAGCTAACTCTGCTCCTACTTCTAACTGAACTCTATCTCTCTCGTTTTATCTGTATCTATCTCTCTCACGCGTGATAGGCAAAAACAGTTTGGTTTGCTTGTCAATTATTCAGTTGAATGCCATTGTGTCCCGTTCACATATTTTATGTGTGGTCTGATTCACATAACGTCAATGTACGTCGTGTCCCAGCCATTATGGCCAAAAAACAGACGCAACAATAAAAGGGCGGCAGAGAAGGAGCAGGATGAGCATTACAAGAGGGAGAGAGAGAGAGAGAGAGAGATATATATGGAGGTAGGTAGACTGTTGGGCGATAGAACACACATGGCCACAATGGGGCATAGCGTAACAAACTCGAACCGAACCGAACCGAACTAAACTGAAAATAGAACAGAACCGAACTCTCGAACCAAACTGTAAGCTGAACAGAACAGAAACCGAAAAACTTGTTTCATAAATTTTCTATTCAAAATGTAATTAAACCCTTTCGCTGCCGCCGCTGTTGCTGTTGCTTTTGCTGCTCATCTAATTACAACAAAAAGGCATCCTCGAGCACCCCAGGAGGACACACACACATATAGATACACACACACACACACACACACACACACAGTGACAAGTTGAGTACCAGCTCGAAGCAAATGGCCACATTCGAGGGGACAGAGGCAGAGGGCAGAGTGTGGGGCAATATACTCGATAATTGCAAACGAAATGACGCAACAACAACAACAGCAACAACAAGAGCAGGAGCAGCAGGATAATGCTGAAAATAAAGGGTAAAATGGGCTGAGAGAGGGGAGAAGGGGAAGGGGGAAGAGCAGTATTTCCATAAATATCTTCAAAGTCATTAAATTTCACACATGTTGGAGGCAAAACGCCGAATGCTTTTAATTTTAAAATTATTGTCATTAATTGATTTTTGATTCAGAAGAAGTCGACCCATAAATCTGCATACATGTGTCCGCCCAGAGGGGAGGATTGGGGAAGAAAGTAGGTTGCGGAGTAGACGAACTTCTTCTTCAGCTGTGAATAAGCAACAAAAACACTTAAAACTCTTAAAACGGAACTTAATGAACTACGAGTTACTGTATTTTTTAAAATAAACATTTTAAGATT